>CM042691.1:290760135-293160135 GCA_023614405.1 Avena insularis | reverse complement strand
ATAGTGACCCTTATTTCCACAGTCATAACAAGTCACCTGCGACTTGTCCTTTCTTTCTGAGCACAACATTGCTTCCAGTCCTCGGGGCAGTGTTGTTGTTGGCGGTAGCATTGTTTTTGTTGAGCTTGGGTGGGGCACGGTTGAAATTACTAGAGTTCCCTGGGTTGTTGTGATTTCCTCCGGGCCTAGGGTTTCCATGGTTGGGATAGGTCGGACGGTTCATCGGGGGTCTGTTGGTTCTCGGGGCAAATCCTGGAGATGGGTTAGGGCGATACTTTGGGGTCTGATGGGTTCCGGGTGATGCATCATGCGAAGTTTGCGGTTCTCATTGGCTTGGTTGATCTTTCCTTCCATCTGGATGGCAGAGTCGACAAGGGCTTCAATATCAGCAAAGGGAATATTGACCAACACAGTCTGCATCTCATCGTGCAGACCATTCAGGAATCTTTCCTTCTTCTTGGCTTCAGTGTCGATCTCATCCGGGGCATACCTAGCTAATGACAAAAATTTGTCACGGTATTCCACTACGGTCATCCTTCCTTGCTTCAGTTCTCTGAAATCGTCTCTCATCCTCTTGATCAAACCCGGTGGCACATGGGTTCTGCTGAACTTGACCTTGAATTCCTCCCAGGTCATCATCTGGCCTCCGGTCATTGCGCGAACACTGTTCCACCATGCCCTGGCATCTCCGGCTAGATAGTGGGTGGCGAACAGAACTTTATCGTTGGCTTCCACTCCAGCGACTTCTAGGTTATTTTCCATGGTTTGTAGCCAATCGTCGGCATCTAGGGGTTCTTCTGACTTAGTTAAAATAGGTGGGTTGGTATTCTGGAAGTTCTTGAGCTTAGATCCATGGTTGTCTTGATTTCCGTGGCCTTGGTTGTTGTGGGCTAGCTGAGCTATCTGTTGCAGGGTGGCTAGGTTGGCTTGACGTTCCGCTCTTTCAGCTTCGCGGTCAGAGGTCAACATTTGCAGGATCTGCAACATCGGGTCCGGGGATGAACCACTTCCTCCGCGTGGCATCTGAAGATTGAGATAGATCATGAGAAAAGAGGGAAATTTCTAAGGTTCTGGGATTTTGAAAAGTTTTGAACGTTTGACTCAGATTTTCTAGTAACTTGCTTTTCATTCATTCATTCATAGCACACGGTACAACACACACCACAACAAAGAAAAACAGATGGTTTTAAGAACCATTCTGAAAACTACGATAAAGTGGGACCAAATACTACTCACTACGCTAGTGCTCAAGTGGTACTACTCCTCGGAATCTGTGGCTTCATCATCCTCATCATCATCGATGAAGGCGAAATCATCTTCATCGGTGAAGAAGTACATAGCCTGCTCCTCCAGAAAATCATCGTCATCGCTGAGATAGGAGTAGGGGTCTCCACGAAGGTCTTCTCCGGCATTCTCCCTTTCCTCCAACTGCATATCTCTCTCGTGGATGGTCTCCTCCAAAGATGAGATACGGTGGCGAAGACGGGCAATGATGCGCTCCTTCTTGTCGAGCTGACGGCGGCGAGACTTGCGATCTTTTGCTACCATGGTGATGGTTTGGTCCTTCGTCTTGATGATGGAAGACTTGTGGTTGGAGTAGTCACGACAGTTATCCAACTCCTGCTGACGATCGTACATCATGAAGCTGAGGTGGTCCAATTGAGTCTTCAGCTCGTGGTGGTATGGGGCTTCCAGTGGTTGTCCATTAGCATCACGCCTTGGGCAAAAATCAAAGCGAGTACCCTTGATATGGTTGATACTTTGCCCACACAGACGGGAAAGAGCTTCCTGCATGGCCCTGACAAGTCCGTCGAGCCAGTTGTTCTCTCTTAAGGTAAACTGAATTCCCTCAGCAGTGGGAGGTTCAATCTTTCCTCGGAGACTTGCAACAATTAGCCACTGCAGATCTTATCCTCGTTGATCATTGAGCTGAGCTCCGAAGAACTCGGGGTGCGGACGCTCCAGAAGTTCCGAAAGCTGGTCCAAATCCCTCTCAAAGATAAGGTCTCCTCCATTCCCCAACTGATAAAACTTGCTGTACTTCACGTCCATCTATAAGAATATAGGATAAGTAAGTTAGTAGAGTGATCAAGCGTGTCAAATTTTATGTATTTTGCAAGAGTTTTTGAGGAACATGAATTTTCATGAAAGAATCAAAGGGATAAGAATGAGAATAAGATTTGTAAATATTTGTTTTCTTTGGTTTTGAAACTAAGTTTTTGATTCAAATGTCCAGTCTAACTAGGGTCTCCTATGGTCAGGATGGCTCTGATACCAACTTGTCAACACCCGGATTTTAATCCGGATGCATTATGCCATACATCGCAATCTCAGGATTACCATTTTTGCGAGACATAACAGAATTGGATACCATAGTACATCATCCATTACAAACCATACATAAGTTCTTACACAAATAGGGATCTCATGATCCAGTTCTTAATACAACTTCAAGCAGCGAAATACGTAATAATAACGGTAGCGTAGGCGAAGCTCCATCTTCGGGGTCACAGGCAATGCTGACGATGGGAGATGATCCTAGTTGTCGTAACCTTCCTGGGGTCCATCCTCCAGGTACTCCTCTTCATAGTATGGCCACGGGAATAGCTAGGGACAAAGCCATGAGTACTCTTTAAGTACTCGCAAACTAATACTAACAAGTGGAAGGGGTTTTTGATAATAGGACACTAGGCTCTAGGGTTGTTTTGCAAGAAGCCAGATTTACCTCTACTAAGTTCAGAAATAAGAGCAGCTAGTCACATTTTTATGACACCTAAATAGGATCTTGTAACTCAGGTCACAACTCTGTTGTGGTCAAGTCAAAGTCTCATTTCCTTTCACAAATCATTTTGAAAAGTCTGACGGGAGAACAGTATGGCCACTCCAACTCTCCATAACCGCGGACGCGGCTATTCGAATAGTTTGACACTCTACAGAGATTGTACACTTTCACCACAACATTCGATACATCTGTCAGGTACAAATCCTGAATTCACCATACTCAGTATGCGGATAATCAATCCTAACCTTTCAATTACACGCCCTAGTATAAGCACCTCTCCTGTGAGTTTGGCCTCCCAACCATGACCAACTGTCATCTTGGGTACTGCACAAATGGACAATCTTCACAAGGTAGCCTCCGCTCAAACCTTGGCCGTGAGGGAACTAATACTAAGGTATATAAGTTTCCAGTCAAGCCCTACCCAATCTACGGGTATTGTGGTTGTACGATAAAATTGGAATGGTATCGCATCTAGACAACCATCAGTTTTATAAAGGGCTAAGGCTCACGCCTCAACATTTTCATCACCATAAATCATCTGGTGTTCGGAAACACATGTCCAAAACATTTCAATAGAATGATCCATCATTCCAAGGATTTCATAACCATTTTTCCACCAAGTGTTTCCATCTAAAGTTGATCAAGTTTTATGCTTAGCACTAGCATCTACAAGTGGGGATAAGTACTAATGAGGGGTGGTAAACAAGTGGAGTTTCAACTAAGTTCAATCTCATGCCTTAGGATGACATCAAGATTTTCTAGCTTAGGCCAAATTTTATGCTCTTTATGCAACCTTGAATATATCTTTCTAGAATCTATAAGTCACTTAAGTCAACTCTAAGTTATAGCTTTGATAAAGAAATAAAGTAGAAAGCTTGCAAGTAAAACTAGGATTGGTTATCATCAAATATGTCTAACCAAGCATGATTAGTGCATTGCATAGGTTATCTAACTTTCATAATTACAAGTGTTAGCTTGCCTTGTGCAGAGCAGTGGTTGAAGTTCTCCTCGGCTTCTTCTTCATAGAATCCTCCTTCCTCCTCGTATCCTTGGTCGGTACTAGCGTCTATGAATAAATACGAGGTACACAATCACCAAACAATACTTAACTACTTGCATTCATCACACACAAGGGTCCTATAGATGATCTAGCATCATCACTAACATTCCAAGATTAAAGCTTGGTTTAATTCCTTTTATTTTTAGAAAAGTAATTTCTACTCATTGAAAAACTACTTAAGATTTAATATTCTCCAAACCAAACATGGGATCATGTTGACACATGTCATCACCACATATTTTAGTCCATGGGAATGTGATTTAAAGTGGTGTCACGATTTAATAAGGTTTAATCTTTTATTTTAATTAAATAAAGTGACTAGAAATGCTTATGTGGCATTCTTTTATTACTTGGTCATTATTTCTGTAAGTAAACCTATATGTTTTTATATATTCTGAAAGGTATGATCAAATGTGATTTTTGAGATTTGGAATCAACTCAAAAGCTATTATGGTTTAAATTTGAAAAATGTTTGAATGCAGAAAAGCTTCTGCCTTGTTATTTTTTACCAAGGATGATCTACAGATCCAAATGATTTAAATCCAACGGGCTTGGATTCAGCTCTTCCAGAACTTTCTAACAAAATTGGTTTCATTCAATTTGGGTCACTATATTGACCTGGGTTGATTTTTGAAACTAGGTACAAAAGTGTGTTTGAAATAAAATGGAAAAGGTTAAATTCAAATAACTGGGCTGCGCGGGAAGTGATACTGGGATGACCTGCTAAGCACAGCGCTTACGCGGGCTGGTTAAGTGGCTGTCCCCACGCGTCAGTGAGACGAGGGGGTGCGAAACGGTATGGGGCGATGTGGTGCGTTCGATCTGGTTCTAATCCAACGGCTGAGGGTCATCGTCGACGCTGGGCAACGCCGGCGAGACAGAAACCTAGTGCGACCAGTGGGGGTCGTTGGGGGCTCACCGGGGTTCAGGCGAGGGTCGGCGAGGCGGGCGAACGACGAAGTCGACGATGGCGAACCTCCTGGTACCGGCAGCTTCTCCTGGGGCGGTTCCAATCGCTGGCCCCCTTCTTCTCCAGCAGCGGCAGACTCCGGTGAAATTCCGGCGAAGTGCTTCTCGCCTTGCTCCGGGAACGGGGTGGCACGATCAGTGAGGGGAGGGGAGTGATATGGTGTGCTCAATTCGGCTGGGGGTGGCCTCTATTTATAGTCGCGACGATGAGACCGAACGGGAT
The DNA here is from genome assembly GCA_023614405.1 of Avena insularis. Lineage (NCBI taxonomy): Eukaryota > Viridiplantae > Streptophyta > Magnoliopsida > Poales > Poaceae > Avena > Avena insularis. Next base: position 293,155,101 of record CM042691.1, on the reverse strand, counting down.
GTGTAGGCGACGGTGGCGACATGGCTACGGGCGGCTAGAGGCATGGCCGGCGGTGGCGATCGCTTGGTGGTCTCCTGGCGATTATCTATGGCTTTAATGCGCACGTAGGGGCGGTGCGGTTTGGTCTAGAACGCGTGATGCTCTGCGCGGCGGCTTGAGCGGTGGCTATCGCGCTGGGCGGAGCGGCGAACGGGGGTGTCTGGCGGTCTCCTGGGTCGGTGGTGATCGTGTATGCACGCGGCAAGGGTGGCGCGCGGTCTGTGGGCATCGGTCGAGTGTGGCGCTCTGGCGCATGCTCGGCATGGTTGCTGGTGAGCTAGGCGCGATTCGTGCGTGTGGTCCAGGGTTTGGCAACGCTCGCGGCTGGGACAGGGAGTGGTGGTGGACAGTGGGCTGCCTCCTAGACAAGGTTGGCACGGCTAAATCTCCTCCTAGCTTGCTGTCTCTACTGGGGTGGCATGGTGAGCTTCAGCTGTTCACCATTGATGTCATTGCCCAGCTTACAGTGAGTCTAGTTCTTGGTTTAACTTGATAGATGATCTACTGGGATGGTTGTGAGCTAGAGAGGGAACAAGTTAGGCTTCAATCACTGCTCACAATAGTGTTTAAGATTTTGATGATTTTTGTCTGCAATGTGTTTGATGAAATGGCCACAAGAATTCAAGTTTTGAATTTTGAAAAGATTTTTGGTGGGTGTGCTAGGTTGGTGCTGGTGAGTCTGCAGATGCTTGGGTTTTGAAAGTTGAGCTTGTTTGAGTGGTTTTTGAAAAAGTGGGATCTTATCATATGATAAAGATTCAATTTTGAACTGTCATTTAAACTATGCATTTGAAAGTTTCTGGATGATCACAAAGTGGGCCTTGATACTTTGTTATGAGTACAATCAAGGGGTGCAAAGATCCAGAAAATTTTCTGTTAAGTTCTGATAGTTTGGGATAGCCAAAGTAGGCATGGGAGTTAAATTGGTCAAAATGATCATTCCCTTATTTTATTTTATTTGATTTACATGTCTTTGAAAAAAGTTTGGGAAGTGTTTAGATGATGTTTATTTCACCTAAGCATCCATTTACAAGCAAAGGAACACACAAACAAGTTGGTTCAAAAGAATTCAAAATGAAATGCATACTCACATGCATGCTTTCATATTTTTATTTAGCAAAGTTTTTGTTAACCCTAAATTTGATGATTAGAGTTTGATGATCTAAGTTTAGTATTTTTGGGATGTTACATAGATAGAATCCTAAACTAAATCTTCATGTCCTGAGGATTTTCTTCTTGATCTTGTATATCTGCAAAACAATTCAAAGGAACACAAAACAAACGTAAAATAATAAGGGGGTTAGAGTTAATATTGAGCTCTCAGAATGAACAGTGTAATGCACTGTAATCATTTCATCACTGAGTTAATTTTAAGAGGGGCAAGTTTCACCAAATTATAGTATCTGTCCTTAGTCAGATAGGTTGGCTCAGCACAACATCATTGGCCAGGGGCAAATTTCACCAATCTAGTTTAAGTAAGAAGGAAGACAGTGATAACCAGCCAGAAAAGATCTTCTCAGTTGAACTGATCCACAAAGGAATGGTCCCACTTGCAAGCATCTTACACACAACATGCATATGTTGTGCTGTCAGCTCAAGAACAACGCACTAGAGCTGGATAAGAGGGAGTGCTGCCGTAGCAGCTAAACTGCCAGGCAAAGCACACACACTCTCCATATAGCCCAATAAACCATTTCAGAACCACTCCAAGAACACCACTGAATCCTACTGATCTTAACCAACATCATCAGTTGTATTCACAAGAACACTAGATCATTCTATCAAACCATCACCCAACCTATGGTTGCTTCAAGAAGCCATCCAATAGGAAGGATAAAGAGGAGTAGATCAAGTAAGCAGCAAGGAAGATCAAGATCAGCAGCAGCCAAGAGGATCTGGAGCTAGGAGGTGAAGGTTACCAGCACAAGTTACAACAGTTGAGCAATAATAATCACAAGTTTACAAGAACATCAACAACATCAGTAGAACAATATCCACAAGAGCAACCACAGTCCACAACAGCAGGTTATCCATCTAAGAGCATACCTTTGTATCTGTTTTTTTATTGCATCCTATAAAATGGATGAGGTAATGGAAAATTCTCAGATCTGTACTCAAGTGGAGTACTAGATCATCACTGAATAATTTCATAAGCAAGCAATAACTAATCTATCCCAAGCAGCATTAAAGCCTCAGCCTTTGCATCATTGGCAGGGACAAATAGCAGCAAATTAAACTGTTTGAATCTACCGTTGTGCACACTCCACATGGGAGGCACCACAACAGCAGATTCAATAACAGTAGAAGCCACTAAGCTGTTTAACACTAAACATCAAGTACCAAATTTGTTCTTATTTAAAAGACAGTCTCAGACCAGCATCATAGACCAATGGATCTAGTTCTAACTAGATCTATACTCACCACACTGCTGGTACAGGGCATATCCCATCTGGTTAGCACCTCTGTATCAACAGGTTCATCCATATATACTAAGAATCAGATAATCACTTTCCTAAATGAATCCAGGAATCATATTAGACATTTGATTCAGAAAAGATAGTGAATATAGCACTGTCTATTATTAAGCCACATCTGATAGAGATCATTAAGTAAATCATCTTCCTATAATAAAATAGGAATCAATCAATGTCTGAATCATTTTCCTAGTAATTCACCTAGGAATCATCTCAATCAATAGCTAATCCAGCAATAGATCATAATACTAAGAACACCACTATGCACACTCCAGATGGAGGCACCACAATAGGAAGATTCTAATATCAGAAGCCACTGAAATCACTAGCTAAGATCAACTTCAAATACCCATGTTAAAAGAATGAGTTACATCCATAGGGTATTATTTCAAATCATTTTCCTACCAAATTTTCATAGGAATCATTTTCTGTTTGAAAACACATCATTTATAAATCACATGATTTAGTAAATCAAGTCAATGGATCAAGGATTAGCCAACACATATGTACACATTAGTACCAGTGGTTGGGGTTTTATCACTGAATCCTTCAACTAGAGCAGTGAACAAGTAGTTCAGGAAAGAACCTTGCATCAAATCAATTTAAGCAAATTATCTACATCACCAAATATCATTTAAATATAACAGGAACATATCAGATACACGAATATATTGCATGTTGATAAAAGGATTAATTGCTAATACAAAATATCTAATGGACATGAGATCATCAGAGAACCACACACACAAGTAATACAACCAAAAATCAGCAAGTATCAACTGGTCCAAATAACTCCATTTGGTCATCCATGAACACTAAAGAATACATGTTTCCAGAAAATAAATCATAAGAACTTAAGTAGTTGATCATGTAAATGATCATTAGGAAACTGTCTAAGATAATATAAAGTACTAGAACATATATAATATATTACTTGTTCATTTGCGTGTTTCACATACACCTTGCTTGAGAATTTCTTAGCTAGTAAATATATACATATAAGTTAGTGGTACCAAATTAAGATGTATCAAAACAAGTTATTCTTTTTAAACTATAAAAAAGAAATACATCTGACCATGCCATTAACACAAGGAATAGTCAACTAACCATGTGTTCATGCTTATGAACTATTAACCCTTGTAATTACATGATAAACATCAATCAACAAGAAGCCCATCAGCATCACCCACACATCAGGGACCATGTCCAATAGACCATGATCTAGAATCAAGTCCTATTTCATCAAAGAACTACTAGGACCATATTAGCTAATCCTAAATCAATTGTATGATCATCAAAACTAGTTAAATCAAGCAATGGAGATATACTCCATGAATTGGAACCTAAAAAAAGGGGGCAAATTAACATAACTCACTGCAGTAGAAAAACTGTACCAGGAAGCTGACGCCGGGGTTGCATAGAATGCCATCCCACCGGAGACAGAGAAAGGAATAATTCCAATAGCATCACCACTGTCCACCATCATAATAAAGCCCCTTGGCAGCGTACTAAGGGCGTCGGGGTTGCGCCGCGACACCATCCCTTCGGCATCAGGTATTGGAGAAGTCAAGATAGTTAGAGAGGGGCTCGCGTTCTTCCACGAGCAACAACCAGAGGCGCCGGCGCGGGAGCCACATCGTGACCTTGCGCCATGGCGGCTAGGGTTTTGGCCAGGCATGCTCATAAGGGAGTGGACCAACCGAATTGATGAAGGGAAAAGAGATAGGTGTAGATGGCAAGGCAGCGCCGACAGACGATATACTGGGGCAATGCCGGTGGTCGAGGCGACAAGCGCGGTATTTGGCGGTATGCATCATGAGGAGAGGAACGCGAGAGGGATAAGGTTGTATCTATGTGCGTGTATGGGTGTGTGTGTAGTGAGGGGTGGGCCGGGGGTGAAAGGTCTGGTATGGTCCAGTTGGGCCAGGCCATCCCACATACCCAACCAAACGGCCCAAATGATTAGGTTTAAAAATAAATAAATAAATAAATGAATTACTAAAAATAACCTCCAAACATTTTTTTAGCTATAGAAAATTATAGAAAAACCTAAAAATAAATATGATATATCAAAATGACCACAAAAATAATATCTACCTAATAAAAATATAATTTTAAGTGTTTAAAATAAATATAAAGTAAAATAACTATTAACACAATTAACTCTTAAATGAAATTTTATAAAATAAAACAATAACCCTAAAAATAAATAAAAAAATCATTTTTCTGTATCAAAATAACTCTATTATTTTATAAAAATACTCACTTAGAGTTTTACAAATAAAACATAAAGTAAATATTTAAAGACACTTAATTCTTTGATGAATTTTATAAAAATAAACATAATACTTAAAAATAAATAAAATTCATTTTTAAGGTCTTGAATAAATATATTACACTAGAAAAATATTAAATATATTATTAGAAAAGTCTTTCATATTTTAAATAATAAATCCTTACCGAATACCTATTTTGTGAATTCTGTAAAAACAATTCTTAAGTAAGAAATAATCACAATTCTTATAAAACCTTGAGCAATTAGTGTCTTAGTACTAATTCCAAACCCATAACTTGAATTCATAATCAAACTTAAGTATAACTTTTAACTTTAAAATATTCTTTTAAAAATCTTAGTAAGAATCCTTTTAAATAAACATTGGGTATCACCCATTTATATAATATGGTGAATAATCATTATATTTTAACCATTATTAACATAACTTCAAATTCTAACAAATTACTAATATCATCCAATTATGCTTCCATTAAATAAATACATATTCATTTCATAATAGCAAAACAAATTTAATCTAATCATTCACTTAAAATATAAAGTGAATAATTCCACACCTTAGTCATACCCATCATAAATCTAAAAGTTGGGAATAATTAAAATATATCACATCTTAAGTTTACTTAACCTTTTAAAGTTAACTAGTCTCCAAGCTTATAAACATCAGGTATAATAAATCACTTGTGTTTTTTATAGTTAACTTTGGTCTATTTAACTTAAGAAATAAAGCATCTCAAGTCCAAACTAATAAATCAAACATCAAAAAGACATTGATCATGTTCTATTAACAATGATGATTGTTTAAACCTTAGAAAAGAAATATTTTATTCAAATGTTATTCTTTTTGCCACCTCAAACAATAATTTTATAATAAGTTCTTCAATTCTTAACAACTCAATCCCAAGGACTTTTATCATAGTCACCAGATAACAATCACACATACTCAAATTGCTTTACCCTTTACTTGTATATTTTAGATTAATAACACTTAAGTTCCTTATAAAGGTCATTACTTATAAAGTAAAATTTGAAGATAAACCAACTCTTAAAAGAATCACTTGAATTCACTTCACTCAAAGTATTGGGGATTCAATTTGGGAGTTTTACAAAATGCATAGCATTACTTATGCATAACTGCATAGTGTTTCTTTAAACATTAGTCCTTACCGGACCAATGATGCAGATTTCAGATATTGGATCTTATGTCGTCTCAAAGACCGTGAGTGCATAATCTAGCAATCACAAAAGGCAAGTTCACACTTGCTCATGTCCTTTGATTATTTTCTATAAAGTATTTTGCAAATCCAGTGTTGTCATCACCTGCATTTGAAAAAGGATAGAAAACACTATTTTCATAATAATGGGATTATAGGTTATTTACCATGAGGTAATAACCTACTATAAGAGTTCCGGTGGTAAAGGAACATATTATCTAGGACTTAACAACCAATGTCGCCAGTGATTCTTGCGCCGTATATTACGCGTTGACCATGAGATTTGGAATGGGACGAAGAAGTCAGCTGTATCTTTTCCTCTCGCATGGAGCCAGATGTGCGAGTCGTGGCTGTTATCACTCATAGCGTGCATATTATATGGTAATTCGTAGAGGATATGTAGCATATGGGTGGGAGCCCTCAACGTCCCACGATAGTTCCGGCATCTGAACGGTCTGTACTGCCAATTGCCGTAATTCAATAGGTGGGCTGGCGTAACCGCAGAGACATGCGGGGTCACGAAGAAGGCAGTGATTGGCTTGGGTCTTAGTCTGGGCCTTACACAAAGGAAGTGTGAACGGGTTCGCTGCCTGGATGTGCAACAAAGCTAAGATCTCTCATGGGTAAAGTGACGCACCTCTACAGAGTGCAAGAACTGTAATTTGTTACTCCCTGTTCTGGGAAGGAGCTGCGAACATGGAGGGAAAGGAACTCCATGAAAGTTCTGGTAAACCCGTGAAGGCTGACGGACATAGCTTTTCAGAATAAAAGCAACCTTTGAAGAAATGTTTACGAAAACCTACATTGCCTATGTCCTATGGTCTGAGGCTGTAGATATAGTGCATCAAACACTCCTTTTCTAGTGAACTTGTTGAGTACGCTCATACTCAAAGTATCTTCTTAACCCTTGCTAGATTTTGAAGCCATTAAGACGACGTCTACATCAAGTTATGCTCCAGGAATAATCGGCAAAAGTTAAAGCTCTTCAATGAAGTCAAGGAAGTCAACATATACACCAACTCAAGTAAAGACGAAGTTACTGATTTGACAGGAATATAATCTCTAGCCGTAGAACCTATTTCTGTAGTGTATTGCAATAGCAGCAATGTCAGACCATTAGTTAAGATACTAGTCTTGATAGGATGATAGATTCTAAGATATTTATTTCTGATTCTTCTTTGTTACAAGTTTCTTTATCTCTCTTTAACCTAGAGTGTTCTCTGGATCTTATGTAAAGAGTTGAGTTATAACCTATAGTCATGTCTTGGACCTGCTGTGTTTCTGTTGTACTACTCTGAGGGATGTGATACTAGTGAACGGTGTTTCATTGGTGTTATGTCAACGACTATAGTGTACTACATCATGCAGTGGTATGTTGGGTCACCGCAGCCATCAACACAAATGCTTCTGTAAGAGGTAAATGCAAATGATAAAGAAATATATCAAAACAGACCAGTAGGTAAAGATTTATTTTTTCGAAAACCTTCTGTTGCTCAAATCAAAAAGTGCAGAACTAATGAAAGTTGGGTAACAACTTGGAGAACAATCTCAGAAAAATACAACTCCATCCGACATACTGGGCTTCCTCACGAAATTTTATAATACAACACAAAATTCTGTCCCAGGACATCCACTTTTCACAACTCCTCTACTTCACAAAAGTAGTTGAACTTGACACAAAAACCAAAACAAAAAGGATAAGGAGCGGTTATTACTGAAGTAATAACTTCCAAGACTCGACAAAACTCTTGAGTTATCTCCCAACAAGTACTTTTCTTTAATGCCTTTAAGTTAGGCCTGAAACTTCCAAAGATGCTCACAAAGGAGATATATATTTGAAGTGAAAGAGAGCATCAAGAAGCAAATAACCAACACACTTGAGTCTAACCCACTTCTTATGCACGGGGGTATCATGGGATAACGAGTTGTTGAAACAAAAATCCACTAGCATAGGAAGACAAAACAAATACAACTTCAAAGCTTTCAACATAAAACGGGGAAACTTAACATCATTGAGATGCATAAAACCATGTTTCCCTCTCTCAAAATAACTTCCAGTAGAACTTTTAATAAAGTTGACAATATAACTATCACTGGAAACAACTTTATCATCAGAATAAGCATACTTACAGTCATCAAAGAGAGGTCCAATGTCATAAACTGGATCAATAGAAGCAAGATGTTCCATCCTGAAATATTTATTAGGCAAGATATTTTCACAAGGATCTTTAGCAAATTTGGAAAAGTTAAACTCATAAGAATCCCCATCAAACTTATTTAAAACCTTTTCCTTCTTACAATCAATAATAGCTCCACAAGTGTTCAAGAAAGGTCTACCAAAAATGATAGGACAAATTTTGCTAGCTGCTGAATTAAGCACTAGAAAATCAGTAGGATACTTAATCTTACCACAGAGAACCTCCACATCTCTTATGATGCCAGTGGGGCAAATGGTTTCCTTGTTAGCAAGGTGAATAATCACATCAATGTCCTCAAGCTCGCAAGGACCAATCTCATGCATAATTTCCCTGTAAATCTCATAAGGAATAGCACTAGAACTAGCACCAATATCACATAAACCATAGTAGCAATGATCACCAATTTTAACAGAAAGCACAGGACCACTAGCTTTTCTAGATTTACTAGGATGAGAGATAATATTAGGAGCATCTTCACAGAATACAATGTGCTCATCCTCTATATTTTTAGTGACAGTGTCTTTCACAATAGCAACCACAGGTTTAATATTCAATTGCTTACCAGGCTCCACAGTTTTCATTGTACCTTTGTTATTTGCACTAATAATCATAGAATACTCCTTTACCTCAGCTGGGAAAGGCATTTTCTCAACATGAGGTTCAGGCACAATATGATTAGTAGTACAAACTTGAGTACTACTAACTGGAACATGATTAACAACATCTTTATACGGAGCATGGTACTCATTCCACTTCTTCTTGGGAATTTCTATGTAAGATGCAAAGGCCTTAAAACAGTTGGCAATACTTTCGGAATCAAGACCAAACTCATTGCTAATATCACGGAAGTCATTAGTTCCCATAAAAGATTTAATGCATTCATAATCATAGTTTATACCTGACTTTGTTCCTTTGTCATTCTCCCAAGCCTTAGTGTTATCTTGAATACGGTCTAAAATATCCCATTTAGCTTCTTCCTTCATACGTGTGAATGATCAAGTACAAGAAGCATCTAGTAAATATTTATCATGAATAGGAAGCCTAGCATAAAATTTATTGAAAATAATATTGTTAGGGAGTTCATGAATAGGACATTTAAGCATTAGTAACTTAAATCTCCCCCAAGCTTGAGCTGTACTCTCTCCATCAAGAGGCCAAAAGTTATATATAAGATTTCTATACTTATGAATATCACTGGGAGGATAAAATTTAGAGTAAAAGAGAGATGCCATCTCCTCCCATTCCATGGATTGTCCATTCTTCAGCAGCTTATACCATTCTTCAGCTATCCCTTTCAAGTATATGGAGAGTAACTTCTTCTTCACATGTTCAGTTGTGATACCTGCACACTTAAACAACCCGCATAATTCATGGATAAAAAGCAAGTGATCACCAGGATGGACAGTTCCATTCCCAAAATAATAATTATCCATAACACAATTAACAATACTTGTAGGTATCTTAAAAGGATCTATCTCAACAGGAGGTGGTTCATCTACTACCCTAGCAGTGGTAGTAGTTTTACCAAACAGAAAACCAAGTGGGTTTTCCATATTGGAAACAAAGTAACAAGCAGTAACAAAATCAATACTCACAGTAAAAGTTTCCCTTACCAGTTCCACTCTTCAATAGCGCTTCACTCCCCGTCAACGGTGCCAGAAAATAGTCTTGATGACCCACAAGTATAGGGAGTGTATCGCAGTACTTTTGTTAAATAGGAGTGTCGATCCCAACGAGGAGCAGAAGGTGCTGAACAGTGAAATGGAGCAGGAAATCCCTGTGAATACTTAGCAAACGGAATTTTAGTGGTTTTTTGACAAGGCAACAAAACAAGGAGCAAGTAACAAAGGTAACGACCAAATGGAGCAAGTGGCCCAATCCTTTCTTAGCAAAGGACAAGCCGGTGGAAATACTTATAAGGACCAAACGTTCTCGAGGACACATGGGAATTCTGTCAAGTGCTTTCGCTTCAAATAGCTGAGTACTCTTGTCTTGTGTTGCAAGTGTTGTGTGGGTGAACCTGTGCTAACATACCGACCTTACTTGGACTAATACATACTTGTGATTAAACCCCCTTCAAACATTCGTAACTATAGTAAAGTAATTAAGATATAAATCTAACCACAGCCTTAAACTCTTCGATCCTATGCTCCCTTGTGCAAAGGTGTCCTAACGGGGTTCAGGTTTCTGTCACTCCCGCAACCCCACAATTAGTAGCCAAATACACAATGCATCCCCCTAGGCCCATAAATGGTGAAGTGTCATGTAGTCGACGTTCACATGACACCACTAGAAGAATAGCACCACAACTTAATGTCACATCCCAAAATTTTCCAAATTTTGAAATGTGAAAAATAAATAAACAAAATAAAATTTTGTTGAAATTTAGGGTGAGAAGAAACTTTTTTATTCCAATTGGAAACATCAAAACCTATTTTGATCAAATAAAATCCTAAAGGGATTTAAAAAGATAAACAAATAATAAATAAAGTTATGATAGTTGGAATTACTATTTTTGGATCTTTAAATAAAAAGATATGGTTTTTATAAAGCAAAGGTAGAAATATAATAAGGATTATTTTATAGAGCCAAATTAAATCTTGGCCAAGCTTTTGAAAATAAAATATTTCTATTTAATAAAAAGAGTAAAGGTTTATTTAAATAAAATAATGAGGATTTATTAACATCCAATTTTATTAAGGTAAAGGCTTTTCCATTTTAAATAAACACTAAAACTTATTAATTTATTTTAAATTAGATTTCCAAGTGTTTTATATTTTCAAATAAAACCTACTGAAAAGATTTTGGTATTATTTTAGATTTCAAATAGAGTTTTTATATAAATTAAATCCTATTTGAATTAATGACTAAGGTCTATTTATTTTAATTATTAATAGATCTTAAAAGAATAAAAGTATTATTTTATTTTTGACTTTGGATTGTGTTGTTAAACAGAATTAAAATAAATACAAAGTTTGGTGGTGGTTTGATTTGAATTGGTGTTTGAATTATTTGTTTGGAAATCAAAACAGAAATTCAAATAGAAAAAGGAAAAAACTTCAGTATAAAAATAGGGGAAACAAACAGCCATTCTAATGTGCCCAAGAAGCCCAACTCGCCCACCTACACCCCTCCGAAACGTTTTTCACTCAACCTCGCACCCACCCAAACAACGGCGGTGGACCCGTGCCCTCTCTTTATCTCATCACAAGACGGCCCTACGCCAGCACGTTGTCGTTCTCACCCACGACCACGCCCCGACCGTTTCCGGCGAGTTATTCTCGGCGTCAATACGCGTTGATGGCGCAGTAATTCCCTCTCGCGACCATGCGCTCTTAAGCACCTCTCCCTCCTCGCCATTTCCCCTCAGACCCCGCTGCCAGAGAGCCACCGGGCTGCCCCAATTTCACTTTGCACCGCCGTGGACTCCGACGAGCTTCGCGAGCGATTCCGGCCACACCTCGCCGCGCCTCGCCTCCCACTGCATGCAGACTTGCTCCCCACCTCTTGGCGCATCTTCCAGTGCAGCTAGTTAGCCCGCGCGCGTTCCCTAGCGTCGACAACCACGACACAGAGCGTCGCCGCCGTCTGTCTCGTCTCCGTCGAGCTCCTTCGGTAAACTCCGACCGCCCCGAGATTTCCTATTGATGCTCCTAAGATCCCCAGGACAGTACGAGTTTTACCATGTCCTTGTTTTGCCTCGGCATGAACTGCAGCCTCACCTTCGACATCGAACAGAGCCGCCCGACGCCGCTGCAAGCTCCGGCGAGCAATCGTCGCCTCTCCGGTGCGCCCCCTAACGAGTTGACCATACCACGAGCACCACCGTGACGTTGCGAATCCGGTGAGCCTCTCCTCCCTCTCCCTTGCTTCCTGCATCGTCGGCAAGCTCACCTCCAGAGCATGCTCCGCCGCTTGCCGCCGCGCAGCGCCGCCAGACTTTGACCAAGCAGCTTCGTCCGTTGGATGAAGATCCAGTGGTTAGGATAAGTCGTTTAGCGAACCGTTATGAGTTGATTAGCGCGTGCGATTTAAGTGAAATCCTACGGTTCAGAGAGGCTGATCCGCACGAAGCGGTACCGGCCAATAGAATCACGCCATGTGGACAAAGTTTTGTTAAAAACAGAAAATAGAATCTGTTTGAATTGCAAACTTGTAAAATTCATAACTTTAATTCTACACGTCCAAATTTTGCAAATTTTATATCAATGGATTCAGTAGAACAAGTACTTTGCAACCATGCATTTTTTTAATGTTTTGCTTCTTGAAAATTGGTTGAATTTGTAGAAACTTGTGTAGGCTTATTTTGAATATGAAAATTGTTCTAGATATAATTTTTAGATGAAATATTTGCAAAATGTATTGTTGTGAACCTACTGACCATAGGAACCAACTTATGGATTTAAAAATGTATTTTGTGAAGTTAAGGAGTAAATATTTGAGTTAGCACATTTCTAGTCAAATAAAAATATTGTTTTTGTTTTAGAAATGATTTTTGAGTAAAACCTTTGGGAAATGACTTGATTCAAACCTTCTGACCCTAAACACCAAGTTTTGAGAATTAAAATATATTTGGGGAACTCTTTAAATAATATTTCTTTGCTAAAAGCATTTTTAACCACATAAAATATTGATTTGTTTTAAAAATGGTTTATAGATAAAACCCTTTACAAATGGTTTTACCACTTTAGTAAATGACCACTTTGAACTTTATAATGTTTAGAGCCTTGTGGAAACAACTTTTGCAAATAAAACTATCTTTTGCATGCTTGCATGCATGACCTTGTTTTTGTTATATTATGTGTGAGTAATGGTTTGAATGCTAGTTGTAATTGTGTTTGGTTGATTGAATTGTAGTGAAGTTAGAAGAGTGTGATATTTGCAAAATCAAGAAGTGAACCAACATTCTCCAATAAAAAGGCAAGTGACACTATCATCCAAGTCCTACTATTTTCATTACACTTAGTGGATTTTTGTAACATGCATGGAAAGGACTACTATATTTTATGCTATGCTAAATCCTAATAGGATACCCTTATATATTCCTTAGTGGAAACATTGTAGTTGTAGTATGCTTAGCCCTGCTATATATATTGGGATGGGATACATGTTATGAATATATGAAGAGTTGAAAGATATAAGTTTTATATAATAAAACAAGTACTCAATGAACCACCTGGGTGGACAAGGATACTCAAGATTGGACAAGGTGGCAACAAAAGGAACCATGTTTATATGGCTATCTCTTTTTGTATGTGCACTAGAAGAAAACCACCTAGGGACCTAGAGATTGAACATGTTTCTCGTACAGTGGCTTCCGTGTACAGCCACATGCTAAATGGGCTCTGGCTTAGTCAACTACATAGTGGAAGACCCATGCATTGGCATCTTCAGGTTAACTAGAATTGTGTAAGGGAATTTAACCCTACATTGGTGCCTGGTTGACAAGCTAGCATTGTGTATTGGGAGGACTCCTATGGAAAGACTTCGTCACATTCTCGATCTGCTAGTACTCCATTTTGGTGAGTACTTATCCAGCGGCCACTGGTGGCATCAAGACGAGATTGTGTCATGTGGGTAAAGTGTACAACTTCTGCAGAAGATCAAAATTCTAAGTACTTAGCCGTGTCCCCGGTTACGGACAACTCTGAGCAACTAAGGCCTGAAGCTATGGAAGATCTCGACATTCCAATTTCTCAAAGTAAAACTTGATGGTGACAACAAGGGATTTGAAGCACTTGGAGTTTTCCAAGTAGTTCAGAAAGATTTGACAAAAGATCAAAACTATTTTGAAAAGATAGGATAAAACTATATTGCTTTCTGCAAATGAGCCTAAACCCCACTTAGCCAAATATGCATGTAATGATAGGATCCACTTATTTCTACATAGTAGTGAAACTTGCCAATACAATTCAAATGTATTGACCCGTGTGGCTGCAACTTATTATGTTGCAGGTTTGTTTGATGTTAGTGAAGTTTGTTGATTAGGATTACAAGTCTACAACCAACATGATTGCCTGTGGCACTTTGAAGATGAAGGACTCCATGCTATATAGATATTCTGCTGCATTGTAATGAGATAGCCAAATGAGCTATGTAAGATGTAATAAATTATTTTATTCCTGGTTATAAAGTTGTATTATGACCTTTGTTTCTTGATATTACATCCTAACTGTGGATGCTAGCTATTGATCCAGGGACTAGCATTGTAAACACATGGATCTCTACCTTATTAAAGGTTGGGAACCTTACAGATGGTATCAGAGCACTGTGTTGCCTGTAGGATTGTAACCCTAGGATTGGACAAAACCCCTTAGAAAAATAAGAGTTGTTTTTGTTCCAAAACATATTTACAAACAATCTTGTAAACTCTTTCCTCAACCTTTTGGTTTTGATTCTACACCTCTTCCTTTCAACTGGATGGACAAAGCCTTCACCATGACCAATGACCTTAACTTTAGTTCCACCAAAGATTTCAACCAAGGATTTCACTAAGGACTACAAGTGAAAACCAAGAGACAATAGATTGCCTACCAAAGACATTGATATCAAGTTAGAGTATGGATCATATTGACCTATGAGGTATGATTATACTAAGTTATTTATTTCAAGAAAACTTGTTGTTTCATTCAACTCATGAGTTAAGCTCATAAGTTATTAAGTGGATAGTTGCTTGTTGATTGCTTGATTGTTTGATTGAACTTGATTGATTTGAGTTGTGTGTTAGGACTCCCTATTGCCTATCTGTCATTACTTACCCCTATCAAACTAACAGATGCCTCCCCGTCGTGCCAACCCCAACCAAAACAACAACATCACTCCTGAGATGCAGTGGATGATGACAGCTCAGACACAACTGATGCAGGAGATGACCACATTCATACAGAATCAGAACAACAACAACAACAAAAAAACAATCAGAATAATCCTCCAGCACTTGACATGCTCACCAAGTTTCTGAAACTTAGGCCTGCAAGGTTCTCTGGAACAACTGATCCAATGGAAGCCAATGACTAGTTACGTTCAGTGAATAAGGACTTAGTGACTGTTGGCTGCACCGATGAAGAAAAAGTTAGGTTTGCAGCATTTCTGCTTGAAGGACCAGCAGCAACATGGTGGGACAACTTTCAGATCACCACTCCCCTTGAAGATGTAACTTGGGCTATTTTTGAGGATGGATTCAGAACAGCTCACATCTCACCTGGAGTGATGTACTTGAAGAAAAAGGAGTTTCACAATCTGAAACAATGTCACCTCAGTGTGGCTGAGTACATTGAAGAATTCAACAATCTGGCATGCTATGCACCGGATGAAGTTGATATAGATGCTAAGAGAAAAGAAAAATTTCTTGAAGGACTTAATGATGAGTTGAACCTGCAGCTAGCTATTGCCTATGTCTCAACTTATCAATCACTCTGTGACAAAGCCACTATATTGGAAAACAAGATGAATCAAGTTGAGAACAGAAAGAGGAAGCACAAACTCAAGAATCACTCAGGATCATCAAAAAAGAAGCATTCATTCAAAAAGAGCAAGGAAGATTCTGAACCACATCAGTATCACCACAACAACAATGGAAGTGAGAATAATGGAAATGATACTGACAATGGAGATGACCTTGGTCAGAACCAACATGACACTTTCAGGAAGAAAGATATTAGCCAGTTGTAGTGCTATAATTGTAAGGAACTTGGACACTATGCATCAGACTGTCCTGAGAAGAAAAAGAAAAAGGATGCTAGAAGAGCCAATGGAAATGACTCCAATGTGACCCAGAAAGGACATGTGAACCACATTGACATGGATGGAAACTTTGAAGAGATAGAAGAAGTGGATGTCAGGAACTAGTTAACTCAGTTGAGTCAAATAAGGATTCCTTGTCAGCATATAAAGTGTTGAACTCATAGTCAAGTGAACCATCAATGTAACCCTATGAGACTTTCTTTTAAGGGTGGTAGTACCCTAGTTGTTATCAAGCCAATTTGTAACCCTAGCCTTCCCAAATCTCGGGACGAGATTTATTTTAAGGGTGGTAGCCTGTCACATCCCAAAATTTTCCAAATTTTGAAATGTGAAAAATAAATAAACAAAATAAAATTTTGTTGAAATTTAGGGTGAGAAGAAACTTTTTGAATCCAATTGGAAACATCAAAACCTATTTTGATCAAATAAAATCCTAAAGGGATTTAAAAAGATAAACACATAATAAATAAAGTTATGATAGTTGGAATTACTATTTTTGGATCTTTAAATAAAAAGATATGGTTTTTATAAAGCAAAGGTAGAAATATAATAAGGATTATTTTATAGAGCCAAATTAAATCTTGGCCAAGATTTTGAAAATAAAATATTTCTATTTAATAAAAAGAGTAAATGTTTATTTAAATAAAATAATGAGGATTTATTAACATCCAATTTTATTAAGGTAAAGGCTTTTCCATTTTAAATAAACACTAAAACTTATTAATATATTTTAAATAAGATTTCCAAGTGTTTTATATTTTCAAATAAAACCTACTAAAAAGATTTTGGTATTATTTTAGATTTCAAATCGAGTTTTTATATAAATTAAATCCTATTTGAATTAATGACTAAGGTCTATTTATTTTAATTATTAATAGATCTTAAAACAATAAAAGTATTATTTTATTTTTGACTTTGGATTGTGTTGTTAAACAGAATTAAAATAAATACAAAGTTTGGTGGTGGTTTGATTTGAATTGGTGTTTGAATTATTTGTTTGAAAATTAAAATAGAAATTCAAATAGAAAAAGGAAAAAGCTTCAGTATATAAAAAAGGGGAAACAAACAGCAGCCCAGCTAACAGGCCCAGCAAGCCTAACTCGCAGCCCACCTACACCCCTTTGCCGAAACGTTTTCTTTCACTCAACCTCGCACCCACCCAAACACTGAGCAGTGGACCCCGTGCCCCCTCTCTTTATCTCACTGTCAGCACGGCCCCACGCCAGCACGTCGTCGTTCTCACCCGCGACCACGCCCCGACCGTTTCCGGCGAGTTATTCTTGGTGTCAATACGCGTTGATGGCGCAGTAATTCCCTCTCGCGACCATGCGCTCTTAAGCACCTCTCCCTCCTCACCATTCCCCTCAGACCCCGCTGCCAGAGAGCCACCGGGCTGCCCCAATTTCACTTTGCACCGTCGCGGACTCCGACGAGCTTCGCGAGCGATTCTGGCCACACCTCGCTGCGCCTCGCCTCCCACTGCACGTAGACTTTCTCCCCACCTCCTGGCGCATCTTCTAGTGCAGCTAGTTAGCCCGCGTGCGTTCCCTAGCATCGACAACCACGACACAGAGCGTCGCCGCCGTCTGTCTCGTCTCCGTCGAGCTCCTTCGGTAAACTCCGACCGCCCCGAGCTTTTCTATTGATGCTCCTAAGATCCCCAGGACAGTACGCGTCTGACCATGTCCTTGTTTTTCCTCAGCACGAACTGTAGCCTCACCTCCGACGTTGAACAGAGCCGCCCGACGCCGCTGCAAGCTCCGGCGAGCAATCGTCGCCTCTCCGGTGCGCCCCCTGACAAGTTGACCATACCACGAGCAACACCGTGACGTTGCGAATCCGGTGAGCCTCTCCTCCCTCTCCCTCTCTTCCTGCATCGTCGGCAAGCTCACCTCCAGAGCATGCTCTGCGCTGCCGCGCCAGCCGGCCTCGCGGTTTTGACCAAGCAGCTTCGTCCGTTGGATGAAGATCCAGTGGTTAGGATAAGTCGTTTAGTGAACCGTTATGAGTTGATCAGCGCCGTGCGATTTAAGTGAAATCCTACGGTCCAGAGAGGCTGATCCGCACGAAGCGGTACCGGCCAATAGAATCACGCCACGTGGACAAAGTTTTGTTAAAAACAGAAAATAGAATTTGTTTCAACTGCAAACTTGTAAAATTCATAACTTTAATTATACACGTCCAAATTTTGCAAATTTTATATCAATGGATTCAGCAGAACAAGTACTTTGCAACCATGCTTTTTGTTTAATGTTTTGCTTCTGGAAAATTGGTTGAATTTGCAGAAACTTGTGTAGGCTTATTTTGAATATGGAAATTGTTCTAGATATAATTTTGAGATGAAATCGTTGCAAAATGGATTGTTGTGAACCTACTGACCATAGGAACCAACTTATGGATTTAAAAATGTATTTTGTGAAGTTAAGGAGTAAATATTTGAGTTAGCACATTTCTAGTCAAATAAAAATATTGTTTTTGTTTTAGAAATGATTTTTGAGTAAAACCTTTGGGAAATGACTTGATTCAAACCTTCTGACCCTAAACACCAAGTTTTGAGAATTAAAATATATTTGGGGAACTCTTTAAATAATATTTCTTTGCTAAAAGCATTTTTAACCACATAAAATATTGATTTGTTTTAAAAATGGTTTATAGATAAAACCCTTTACAAATGGTTTTACCACTTTAGTAAATGACCACTTTGAACTTTATAATGTTTAGAGCCTTGTGGAAACCACTTTTGCAAATAAAACTATCTTTTGCATGCTTGCATGCATGACCTTGTTTTGTTATATTATGTGTGAGTAATGGTTTGAATGCTAGTTGTAATTGTGTTTGGTTGATTGAATTGTAGTGAAGTTAGAAGAGTGTGATATTTGCAAAATCAAGAAGTGAACCAACATTCTCCAATAAAAAGGCAAGTGACACTATCATCCAAGTCCTACTATTTTCATTACACTTAGTGGATTTTTGTAACATGCATGGAAATGACTACTATATTTTATGCTATGCTAAATCCTAATCGGATACCCTTATATATTCCTTAGTGGAAACATTGTAGTTGTAGTATGCTTAGCCCTGCTATATATATTGGGATGGGATACATGTTATGAATATATGAAGAGTTGAAAGATATAAGTTTTATATAATAAAACAAGTACTCAATGAACCACCTGGGTGGACAAGGATACTCAAGATTGGACAAGGTGGCAACAAAAGGAACCATGTTTATATGGCTATCTCTTTTTGTATGTGCACTAGAAGAAAACCACCTAGGGACCTAGAGATTGAACATGTTTCTCGTACAGTGGCTTCCGTGTACAGCCACATGCTAAATGGGCTCTGGCTTAGTCAACTACATAGTGGAAGACCCATGCATTGGCATCTTCAGGTTAACTAGAATTGTGTAAGGGAATTTAACCCTAGATTGGTGCCTGGTTGACAAGCTAGCATTGTGTATTGGGAGGACTCCTATGGAAAGACTTTGTCACATTCTCGATCTGCTAGTACTCCATTTTGGTGAGTACTTATCCAGCGGCCACTGGTGGCATCAAGACGAGATTGTGTCATGTGGGTAAAGTGTACAACTTCTGCAGAAGATCAAAATTCTAAGTACTTAGCCGTGTCCCCGGTTATGGACAACTCTGAGCAACTAAGGCCTGAAGCTATGGAAGATCTCGACATTCTAATTTCTCAAAGTAAAACTTGATGGTGACAACAAGGGATTTGAAGCACTTGGAGTTTTCCAGGTAGTTCAGAAAGATTTGACAAAAGATCAAAACTATTTTGAAAAGATAGGATAAAACTATATTGCTTTCTGCAAATGAGCCTAAACCCCACTTAGACAAATATGCATGTAATGATAGGATCCACTTATTTCTACATAGTAGTGAAACTTGCCAATACAATTCAAATGTATTGACCCTTGTGGCTGCAACTTATTATGTTGCAGGTTTGTTTGATGTTAGTGAAGTTTGTTGATTAGGATTAGAAGTCTACAACCAACATGATTGCCTGTGGCACTTTGAAGATGAAGGACTCCATGCTATATAGATATTCTGCTGCATTGTAATGAGATAGCCAAATGAGCTATGTAAGATGTAATAAATTATTTTATTCCTGGTTATAAAGTTGTATTATGACCTTTGTTTCTTGATATTACATCTTAACTATGGATGCTAGCTATTGATCCAGGGACTAGCATTGTAAACATAGGGATCTCTACCTTATTAAAGGTTGGGAACCTTACACTTAAATACTATACATTGAATAATAACTCATCACAGATTCACTACTAACAACATGACTTCTCACATGTCCTCAAGAACTAAACAAACTACTCACAAGACATCATATGGATCAAGATCAAAGATGATATGGTAATGGATAACAATCAGAACATAAACAATAATCCAATGGTTCCACTCACAAGCATCAACTACAATAGTAATCAACACCGGGAAACTTTCCCCTAATGAACTAAGCAATATCCAATACAATTGTTACAGCGGGACGGAGTGGTGATGATGGTGCTGGGGGAGATGATGGTGTGTATGATGATGATGATGATGATGATCCTGATAAAGCCTAGCTTGATGACGGTGTTGATGGCGATGGTCTCCCCTCTCCGGGAAGGAATTCCCTCGGGAGAAATCTATCTACCGGAGAGATCTTTCTCTCTCGGTGTTTTCCACCCCCAGAGGCGGCGGAAATCTATCTGTGGTCGCTCCCCCGAGGCTTAGGGTTCCGTAGGGAAGATATAGGCGAAGGGGCGGAGTCGGAGGCCGGACAGGTGGGCCACACCCGCCCTAGGCACGGGGTTAGGTGGGCCCGCGCCTAGGGGGTGTGGGCCCCCTAAGGCCCTTCTTCGTCCCTCCTTCTGGCTCCCTCATTCTTCTGGAGAAATAATATGTTTCCATATTTTTCTGGTATTTTTCTGATCTTTGCGAAATTGCACCGAAACTCCTTCTTTTCCATCAGAATCCAGACTCCGGCAATCCGTCCTCCAGGAATCATCCAACATGCATAAATAGATGAAAAGCCATAAGTAATACCTCATAATAAGATAAATATCAATGAATAGAGGTAAATTATGATAATGAATGGTGATGCAAATTGGGCGTATCAAACTATCACTAGCAAAAACTTTATCATCAGAATAAGCATACTTACAGTCACCAAAAAGATGCCCAAGGTCATAAACTGGGTCAATAGAAGCAAGTTGTTCCATCCTGAAATCTTTATTAGGCAAGCTATTTTCACAAGGAGCTTTAGCAAATTTGTAAAAGTTAAACTGATAAGAATCTCCATCAAACTTAGTTAAATTTTTTCCTTCTTACAATCAATAATAGCTCCACAAGTGTTCAATAAAGGTCTACCAAAAATAATAGGACAAGTTTTGCTAGCTGCTGAATTAAGAACTAGAAAATCAACAGGATACTTAATCTTACCACAGAGAACCTCCACATCTCTTACAATGCCAATGGGGCAAATGATTTCCTTATTATCAAGGTGAATAACCACATCAATGTCCTCAAGCTCACAAGGACCAATTTCATTTATAATTTCCCTGTAAATCTCATAAGGAATAGCACTAGAACTAGCACCAATATCACATAAACCATAGTAGCAATGGTCACCAATTTTAACAGAAAGAACAGGAACACTAGCTTTCCTAGCCTTACTAGGATGAGAGATAATATTAGAAGAGTCTTCACAGAAGACAATGTGCTCATCCTCTATATTTCTAGTCAAAGTGTCTTTCACAATAGATACCACAGGTTCAACATACAATTGCTTATCAGGCTCCACAGTTTCCTTTGTACCTTTGTTATCTGAACTAATAATCATAGAATACTCCTTTACCTTATGTGGGAAAGGTAATTTTTCAACATGAGGTTTAGGCACAATATGATTCGTAGTACAAACTTGAGTACTTCTAACTAGAACATGACTAACAACATCTTTATAAGGAGCATGGTACTTATTCCACTTCTTTTGGGAATTTCTATGTAAGAGGCAAAGGCCTTAAAACAATTGGCAATACTTTGGGAATCAAGACCAAACTCATTGCTAATATCACGGAAGTCATCAGTTCCCATGAAAGATTTAATGCATTCATAATCATAGTTTATACCTGACTTTCTTCCTTTGTCATTCTCCCAAGCTTCAGTTGTAGAGGGAGTGTCCCAACCTTACAACAATATAAGGTGGAGTCCCCTGTGTTTACAATGCTAGTCCCTGGATCAATGGCTAGCATCCATAGTTAAGATGTAATATCAAGAAACAAAGGTCATAATATAACTTTATAACCAGGAATAACATAATTTTTATTACATCTTACATAGCTCATTTGGCTATTACATTACATTGCAGCGGAATAACTATAGTCATGGGGTCCTTCATCTTCAAAGTGCCACAAGCAGATGTTGGTTGTAGACTTTGTAATCCTAATCAATCAATCTTCACTAAAAATCAATCAAACCTGCAACATACAAGTTACAGCCACAAAGGGTCAATACATTTGAATTGTATTGGCAAGTGATACTATGGTAGTATAGTGGAGTCTATCATCTATATGCATTTGGCTAAGTGGAGTTGAGGCTTGCATTGCTCAAAATAGATTTTCCTTATCACTTTGAAAACACTAAGTTTTTGCTTGACAAACTCTTTTCCAAGGCTTCTCTCAATCAAAGATTGAAGATTTCAAATAACCCTTGTTCAAACCACAAGTTTTAACTTAGAAATTTGAATGATGAGATTCTTGATTGCTTCCATGTCTTGATACTCAAATTGTCCTATACCAGGGACATGGCTAAGTACTTAGATTTTACACTTTGCAGAGGTGGTGCACTTTCCCCACAAGACTTGGTTTCCCAAGACAAGATCTTTCAGAAGCCTTCCCTTAGACCAAAATGGAAACGTTCCAACCTATCAAACACTACCACCCTCTGTCCATATGGCTAAGTTCTTGCAACCTATATGATCATGGCAGAGCCCATATTGCCAAGTGGTTGCACTTGAAGCTTCTCAACATTTGACATCTCAAATCTCTTTGTTCCTGGGTGGCCATCCACAAGTGAGATACACAAGGTTCACCAGTCCCCTGGCCTTGTGTAACCACTCAACCAAAAACCACCAAGCAATTACCATTCCACCCAGGTGATTCATTAACTTAGTTGTTTTATTAAACAAAACACAAGTCCTCAGACTTAGAATATTTTTCCATAGTGTGAATATATATTCCACCCATGTTTTCTATTAGCTAGGCTAAGCTTGATAGTAATAGTAATCTTAACTTAGGAAGATTTCCACTAAGGTTTCATCTACTAGGATTTTTCTATAGCAAGGTTTATACTTAGCAAAAACCATGCAAGTTTACTTAGAGAAAATCACTAATGCATAGTTAAAGTAATGGGACAAAAAGTATGAAGCATCACTTGCCTTTTTGGTAGAGTATATAGGTTCACTCCTTGTCCTTGCAACAATCACACTCTACAAGTCACTACAAATCAATCAAGCAAGGCACAAACTCAATCTACCAATCAAGCAAAACAACACATAAAATGACAAAATCAAAGTAATGCATTCAAACATGCCAAGCTTTGTTTTGTTTGAAAAAGTGGTTCCTAATGGGTCATAAACATTTGAAAACACCTAATGGTCATTTTGTAAGGTGGCAAAGTCATTTGCAAAAAGATTTCTCTTCATAAGCCATTTTCAAAACAAAGTATCATTTTATGTGGTGTAGAAATATTTTTGCTAAGGCATTAATATATAGGGTTTACCCAATATGTTTTCAAACCTTAAAATTTGGTGTTTGGGGTCGGAGAGTTTAAAACAAAACATTTCCCAAAAGTTTTTCTTCCAAAACCATTTTCAATAAATAAACCACATTTCTATTTGACTAGAAATGGTTTTTAAATCAAAGAATCATTCTTTTCCTTCACCAAATGCATTTTTGAAACCACAAAGTGTTTCCTAGGGTCAGTAGGTGCAAAGCAATCCAATTGCAAAAGATTTTAACCCCAAAATCATTTTCATAACAAAATCATTATTTTTAAATGGCTAGAAATGGGCTAAATCAATTAATCCATCCTAGACATTATCAAATTCATTTCCTAAACTATGGGTTGGTTCCTAGTGTCAGTGAGTTTACAACAAACCATTTTGCAAAGGTTTTAACCCTAAAAACATATTTAAACAATTTTTCTAATCTAAACAAGCACACAAAAGTATCTGCAAAAACAAGCAAACTAACAGATACTATTTACTAAACCAAAGGCATGGTTGGCTAGGGTTTGTTCCACTGATTCCAACGGTATCAAATTTGTAAATTTTGGACGTGTGGATCGAAAGTTACAAAGGTTTGAAATTGCAACTTAAATCTGATTTCCAAATTCTGTTTTAAACAGACCTGGCCACGCGGCGCGTTCTGGTTGGATGATACCGGTTTGGCCGGATCGGCAACATGGACCGCAGGATCTAGGTTGATCGCATGGCGCAGGGCGCGTTCCCTTTCGCTGTTAAGTGAACCTATCTCGTCCCTTCGATCTAAATCGAACGGTTCCTATCAACTAGCCAGGAACTGGCGGCGCAATGTCAACGGCGAGCGGAAGCGGCAGATGGCGAAGCGAAGGAAGCGAAAATGGGAGGAGTAAGCTCACGCGTTAAGGCGTCGTGCTGATTCTCAACGTGTGGCTTGTCCGTCGAGGGCGCCGGGGCGATTCGCGATTGCTCGCCGGAGATGGAGGTCTCGGCGTCGAGGGTGAGGATAAGGGGCACCCTAGGACAAACGAATAGCACCATTAGGTCCGCGAGAGCATGGCGGTCATCATCGTATCCACGGGGAAGAGAGGGGTGGTCGGATTTTACCGGGGAGACATCGTCGAAGAACGACAGAAGACGGCGGCGCTCTGTCGTGTTTGTTGTCGGCGTTCTAGAGCACGCGCGGACGAGTGGTTGGTTCTGGGAGATGCGTAGGGAGATGGGGATCACGCTCGGGTGGTCGAGGGGGCCAGGTGGTGGCTGGGCTCGCCGGAATCGTCGCGGTTGTTCGTCGGAGACAGGGGGGTGGTTGAGCAAAATTCGACAGCCTGGGGGCGTGTCGAGGAGGGGCGATAGAGGGGAAAGAGAGAAGAGTCACTGGCATTTTAACGTGCATGGTCAAGGCGAGTAATAGTGGCTGCGTTAAGACGAATTAGTGCCGCGGAATCACTGCAGGAAACGGCGACGGGGGAGGGAGAAGAGGTCACGCGGGTGAAGAGGATGAACAGGAGAGTGGGGTCCAGTCGTCAGTGGGAAAAGAAGTGAGAGGGAGGTCCACCAGTCATCGTCTGTCTGAGTTAGATTCTGAGTACAAAACGTTTTCTTCGGGAGGGGAAGGCTGGGCTGTTTGCTGGGCCTTGTTGGGCTTGGTCCTTTGCACTATTTTTTTCTGTCTGAACCTTTTTCTTTTTCCAAATCTATTTCCTGTTTTGAAAATCAATTCACAAATCAAACAACAAAACAAACATTCAAACAATTCAAACATTTCCAAACTTGTAATGAGTTTTTGGTTCTGTTTAACAACATAAACCAATTCCCAAATTAAAATAATATTTTTATTCTTTTTAGGATCCATTCATTAATTAAATAAAATGGATCTTTAGTTATTTAATAAAATAGGGTTTGATTTAATTAATAAAATTTCCATTTGAAATCCAAATATTTTCAAAACCAAATCAGTAGGTTTTATTTGGAAATAAAAATACTTGGAAACTTGTTTAAAACAAAATAACCTTTTATTTTAGGGTCCATTAATAATTAAATACAATGGACCTTAGTTATTAAATCAAATAGGATTTGTTTTATTAGAATCTTTATTTTGAAATCTAAAATAAAACCAAAACACTTCAGTAGGTTTTATTTGAGAATATAAAATACTTGGAAAACTTATTTAAAATAATTTAATAAGTTTTGATGTTTTAATTAAAATGGTAAAACCTTTTACTTAAATAAAATTGGATATTAAATCCTTATTATTTTATTTAAATAAACCTTTACTATTTTTAATCAAAACAAAACATTTTATTTCAAAAGTTTGGCCAAGTTTTAATTTGGCTCTATAAAATAATCTTTATTTATAAATCCACCTTTTCTTTTGAAAACCAAAACCTTTTATTAAAAGAACCAAAATAGTAATTTTAAATATTTTGAAGTTTCTTGTTTATTTAACTTTTCAAATCCCTTTGGGATTTTATTTGCTCCAAATAGGTTTTTGAAAGTTTCCAAATGGATTCAAAAAGCTTCTTCTCACCCTGAAAATCAACAAAGTTTTATTTTATTCATTTATTTTTCACATTACAAGATTTGGAAAATCTTGGGATGTGACAGGCTACCACCCTTAAAATAAATCTTGTCCCGAGATTTGGGGAGGCTAGGGTTACAAATAGGCTCAAAACAACTAGGGTACTACCACCCTTAAATTTTTCAAACTAAATTACATCTTGGCTTGCTTGGGATCCTGGGGAAACTTCTCTTGGGCAACCTTTTTCATAGTGTCCTTTGTTTCCACACTTGACTCATGGGCCAAGGTTGAGATTCTTCATAGACTTGTTTAACTTGTTCTTCATCTTTCTGGACAATTGTTTACATAGTGGCCTAGTTCCTTGCGTTTGAAACACATCACTTTGCTGATATCTTTCTTTTCCTTGTGTAACAATTCTTCTTGTTTGTTTCCTAGGTTCTTCTTCTTTTCTGGGCATTCATTGGCATAGTGTCCCATCTCTTTGCAATTGTAACATTGCACTTGAGTAATATCCTCCTTGTTAGGGTTAGGGCATTTCTTCTTCTTATTATTATTTTTGGGTCTCTCCAAAGCTAGGAGTTCTTCTAGTTCATGTTCTTCATAGGTGGGAGATCTTTCTCTCTTCTTGGGGCATTGATCTTCATGTTCCTTGGATGCATGATCCTTGTATCCCCAAGTATTGCAAGCCTTGGTTCCTTCTAGAATAACATCTTTGTCATCCTTGTTGTCATTAGCTCTTTGGGAAAAGTTTTCTCTCATGTTGATCATTTGAGTAACCAATCCTTGCAACAATTGGGATTGAAGTTTCAAAATCCTTTGTATGGCTGGGTCTAGTCCATTGTTGTTGGCTAAAAGCTGAGCTGTCTCTTGGCTCAATTGGGTTTGGGTTACTATAAGTTCTCTCATGTTGTCCTCTTGGTTGGTGTTGGTGTCATCAACCTTGGGGTTTCTTGGAGAAGTCATCTGTTTGGGTTGAGTTGAGATTAGAGTAGGCAAGATATTTCTAAGGAATCAATTCTAATCACACACATCACAATTCACACAAGCAATGTGCAATCATTCACAAACCAAACATTTCACTCAAACAATCAAAGATCAAGCACATACTTAGGCAACCAAAAATATTTTTGTTACACCACATAAGTTGGTGTGTTAGACTTAACTATAATATGGTGGTCCATCTATATGGTTCACTTGTGATCTTTCCTTCCTTCTTGGTTAATTCTTCTTGCATGAGATCATGGTTTCCTTAGGAGAAATTCTTGGTCACAATACTTCAAATGATGTAGGTTCCTTCTAACTTTTGCATTCCCTCAGTCTCTAAATCTTGAGCAAGATTTCTTTGTCTCACTTGTAGTCCTTAGTGGTATCCAAGTTAGAAGTCCTTGGTGAATATGCTGAAGATGTTGAAGTCATTAGAGTTGAAGAAGTTGAAGTCATTAGAGTTGAAAGTGTTGAAAAAGTCCTTTGCTCATGGTGTAGTCTTTGGTCATGGGGTAGGTTTTTCCATCAAGTTGAAGTAGAAGAGATGTAGAGTTGAAACCAAAATGGTTGAGGAAAGAGTTTACAAGTGTTTTTGTAAATAAGTTTTTGGAACAAATACACTCCTATTTTTCTAAGGGGTTTTGTCCAATCCTAGGGTTACAATCCTACAGGCAACACAATGCTCTGATACCATCTGTAGAGGGAGTGTCCCAACCTTACAACAATATAAGGTGGAGTCCCCTGTGTTTACAATGCTAGTCCCTGGATCAATAGCTAGCATCCACAGTTAAGATGTAATATCAAGAAACAAAGGTCATAATATAACTTTATAACCAGGAATAACATAATTTTTATTACATCTTACATAGCTCATTTGGCTATTACATTACATTGCAGCGGAATAACTATAGTCATGGGGTCCTTCATCTTCAAAGTGCCACAAGCAGATGTTGGTTGTAGACTTTGTAATCCTAATCAATCAATCTTCACTAAAAATCAATCAAACCTGCAACATACAAGTTACAGCCACAAAGGGTCAATACATTTGAATTGTATTGGCAAGTGATACTATGGTAGTATAGTGGAGTCTATCATCTATATGCATTTGGCTAAGTGGAGTTGAGGCTTGCATTGCTCAAAATAGATTTTCCTTATCACTTTGAAAACACTAAGTTTTTGCTTAACAAACTCTTTTCCAAGGCTTCTCTCAATCAAAGATTGAAGATTTCAAATAACCCTTGTTCAAACCACAAGTTTTAACTTAGAAATTTGAATGATGAGATTCTTGATTGCTTCCATGTCTTGATACTCAAATTGTCCTATACCAGGGACATGGCTAAGTACTTATATTTTACACTCTGCAGAGGTGGTGCACTTTCCCCACAAGACTTGGTTTCCCAAGACAAGATCTTTCAGAAGCCTTCCCTTAGACCAAAATGGAAACGTTCCAACCTATCAAACACTACCACCCTCTGTCCATATGGCTAAGTTCTTGCAACCTATATGATCATGGCAGAGCCCATATTGCCAAGTGGTTGCACTTGAAGCTTCTCAACATTTGACATCTCAAATCTCTTTGTTCCTGGGTGGCCATCCACAAGTGAGATACACAAGGTTCACCAGTCCCCTGGCCTTGTGTAACCACTCAACCAAAAACCACCAAGCAATTACCATTCCACCCAGGTGATTCATTAACTTAGTTGTTTTATTAAACAAAACACAAGTCCTCAGACTTAGAATATTTTTCCATAGTGTGAATATATATTCCACCCATGTTTTCTATTAGCTAGGCTAAGCTTGATAGTAATAGTAATCTTAACTTAGGAAGATTTCCACTAAGGTTTCATCTACTAGGATTTTTCTATAGCAAGGTTTATACTTAGCAAAAACCATGCAAGTTTACTTAGAGAAAATCACTAATGCATAGTGAAAGTAATGGGACAAAAAGTATGAAGCATCACTTGCCTTTTTGGTAGAGTATATAGGTTCACTCCTTGTCCTTGCAACAATCACACTCTACAAGTCACTACAAATCAATCAAGCAAGGCACAAACTCAATCTACCAATCAAGCAAAACAACACATAAAATGACAAAATCAAAGTAATGCATGCAAACATGCCAAGCTTTGTTTTGTTTGAAAAAGTGGTTCCTAATGGGTCATAAACATTTGAAAACACCTAATGGTCATTTTGTAAGGTGGCAAAGTCATTTGCAAAAAGATTTCTCTTCATAAGCCATTTTCAAAACAAAGTATCATTTTATGTGGTGTAGAAATATTTTTGCTAAGGCATTAATATATAGGGTTTACCCAATATGTTTTCAAACCTTAAAATTTGGTGTTTGGGGTCGGAGAGTTTAAAACAAAACATTTCCCAAAAGTTTTTCTTCCAAAACCATTTTCAATAAATAAACCACATTTCTATTTGACTAGAAATGGTTTTTAAATCAAAGAATCATTCTTTTCCTTCACCAAATGCATTTTTGAAACCACAAAGTGTTTCCTAGGGTCAGTAGGTGCAAAGAAATCCAATTGCAAAAGATTTTAACCCCAAAATCATTTTCATAACAAAATCATTATTTTTAAATGGCTAGAAATGGGCTAAATCAATTAATCCATCCTAGACATTATCAAATTCATTTACTAAACTATGGGTTGGTTCCTAGTGTCAGTGAGTTTACAACAAACCATTTTGCAAAGGTTTTAACCCTAAAAACATATTTAAACAATTTTTCTAATCTAAACAAGCACACAAAAGTATCTGCAAAAACAAGCAAACTAATAGATACTATTTACTAAACCAAAGGCATGGTTGGCTAGGGTTTGTTCCACTGATTCCAACGGTATCAAATTTGTAAATTTTGGACGTGTGGATCGAAAGTTACAAAGGTTTGAAATTGCAACTTAAATCTGATTTCCAAATTCTGTTTTAAACAGACCTGGCCACGCGGCGCGTTCTGGTTGGATGATACCGGTTTGGCCGGATCGGCAACGTGGACCGCAGGATCTAGGTTGATCGCACGGCGCAGGGCGCCTACCCTTTCGCTGTTAAGTGAACCTATCTCGTCCCTTCGATCTAAATCGAACGGTTCCTATCAACTAGCGTGAACCATGGCGCAATGTCAACGGCGAAGCGGAGCGGCGGATGGCGAAAGCGTAGGCAGGAGGTAAATGGAGGGGAGTAAGCTCACGCGTTATGGCGTCGTGCTGATTCTCAACGTGTGGCTTGTCCGCCGAGGGCGCCGGGGAAGTTGCGATTGCTCACGAGATGAGCTGGTCTCGTGGTATCGAGGTCGCCGAGGTGAGGATAAGGGCACCCTAGGACAAACGAATAGCACCATTAGGTCCGCGAGCATGGCGGTCATCATCGTATCCACGGGAAGAGAGGGGTGGTCGGGTTTACCGGGGAGACGTCATCGAAGAACGACAGAAGACGGCGGCGCTCTGTCGTGTTTGTTGTCGGCGTTCTAGAGCACGCGCGGACGAGTGGTTGGTGCTGGGAGATGCGTAGGGAGATGGGGATCATGCTCGGGTGGTCGAGGGGGCCAGGCGGTGGCTGGGCTCGCCGGAATCGTCGCGGTTGTTCGTCGGAGACAGGGGGTGGTTGAGCAAAATTCGACAGCCTGGGGGCGTGTCGAGGAGGGGCGACAGAGGGGAAAGAGAGAAGAGTCACTGGCATTTTAACGTGCATGGTCAAGGCGAGTAATAGTGGCTGCGTTAAGACGAATTAGTGCCGCGGAATCACTGCAGGAAACGGCGACGGGGGAGGGAGAAGAGGTCACGCGGGTGAGGAGGATGAACAGGAGAGTGGGGTCCAGTCGTCAGTGGGAAAAGAAGTGAGAGGGAGGTCCACCAGTCATCGTCTGTCTGAGTTAGATTCTGAGTACAAAACGTTTTCTTCGGGAGGGGAAGGCTGGGCTGTTTGCTGGGCCTTGTTGGGCTTGGTCCTTTGCACTATTTTTTTCTGTCTGAACCTTTTTCTTTTTCCAAATCTATTTCCTGTTTTGAAAATCAATTCACAAATCAAACAACAAAACAAACATTCAAACAATTCAAACATTTCCAAACTTGTAATGAGTTTTTGGTTCTGTTTAACAACATAAACCAATTCCCAAATTAAAATAATATTTTTATTCTTTTTAGGATCCATTCATTAATTAAATAAAATGGATCTTTAGTTATTTAATAAAATAGGGTTTGATTTAATTAATAAAATTTCCATTTGAAATCCAAATATTTTCAAAACCAAATCAGTAGGTTTTATTTGGAAATAAAAATACTTGGAAACTTGTTTAAAACAAAATAACCTTTTATTTTAGGGTCCATTAATAATTAAATACAATGGACCTTAGTTATTAAATCAAATAGGATTTATTTTATTAGAATCTTTATTTTGAAATCTAAAATAAAACCAAAACACTTCAGTAGGTTTTATTTGAGAATATAAAATACTTGGAAAACTTATTTAAAATAATTTAATAAGTTTTGATGTTTTAATTAAAATGGTAAAACCTTTTATTTAAATAAAATTGGATATTAAATCCTTATTATTTTATTTAAATAAACCTTTACTATTTTTAATCAAAACAAAACATTTTATTTCAAAAGTTTGGCCAAGTTTTAATTTGGCTCTATAAAATAATCTTTATTTATAAATCCACCTTTTCTTTTGAAAACCAAAACATTTTATTAAAAGAACCAAAATAGTAATTTTAAATATTTTGAAGTTTCTTGTTTATTTAACTTTTCAAATCCCTTTGGGATTTTATTTGATCCAAATAGGTTTTTGAAAGTTTCCAAATGGATTCAAAAAGCTTCTTCTCACCCTGAAAATCAACAAAGTTTTATTTTATTCATTTATTTTTCACATTACAAGATTTGGAAAATCTTGGGATGTGACATCAGTGTTATCTTGAATATGGTCTAGGAGATCGCATTTAGCTTCTTCCTTCATATGTGTGAATGATCTAGCACAAGAAGCATCTAGTAAATCTTTATCATGAAGAGAGAGCCTAGCATAAAAGTTATTGAGAATAATATTGTTAGGGAGTTCATGAATAGGACATTTGAGCATTAGTAACTTCAATCTCCCCCAAGCTTGAGCTATACTCTCTCCATCAAGAGGCCAAAAGTTATATATAAGATTTCTATCCTTATGAATCTCACTAGGAGGATAAACTTTAGAGTAAAAGAGAGATGCCATCTCCTCCCATTCCATGGATTGTCCATTCTTCAGCAACTTATACCATTCTTCATCTATCCCTTTAAAGGATATGGAGAGTAACTTCTTCTTCCCCTGTTCAGTTGTGATACCTGCACACTTAAACAACCTGCATAATTCATGGATAAAAAGCAAGTGATCACCAGGATGGATAGTTCCATACCCTAAATAATAATTATCCATAACACGATTAACAATACTTGTAGGTATCTTAAAAGGATCTATCTCACCAGGTGGTGGTTCATCTACTACCCTAGAAGTGGTAGTAGTTTTCCCAAACAGAAAACCAAGTGGGTTATCCATATTGGAAACAAAGTAACAAGCAGTAACAAAAGAAATACTCACAGTAGAAGTTTCCTTTACCAGTTCCACTCTTCAATAGCACTTCACTCCCCGGCAACGACGCCAGAAAATGGTCTTGATGACCCAAAAGTATAGGAGGTGTATCGTAGTACTTTTGATAAATAAGAGTGTCGATCCCAACGAGGAGCGTATAGAAGGTCTTTGAGCAGAACTCTGTAAATACTTAGCAAACGGATTTTTAGTGGTTTACTGATAAGGCAACAAAACAAGGAGCAAGTAACAAAGAACAAATGCAGCAAGTGGCCCAATCCTTTCTTACCAAAGGACAATCCGGTGGAAATACTTATAAAGACCAAACGTTCTCGAGGACACATGGGAATTCTGTCAAGTGATTTCGCTTCATATAGCTTAGTACTCTCCTCTGGTGTTGTAAGTGTTGTGTGGGTGAACCTGTGCTAACATACCGACTTTACTTGGACTAATAAATACTTGTGATTAAACCCCCTGCAAACATCTGTAACTATAGGAAAGTAATTATGATATAAATCTAACCACAACCTTAAACTCTGAGATACTACACTCCCTTGTGCAAAGGTGTCCTAACGAGGGTTCAAGTTTCTATCACTCCGGCAACCCCACAATTAGTAGCCAAATACACAATGAATTCCCCTAGGCCCATAAATGGTGAAGTATCATGTAGTCGACGTTCACATGACACCACTAGAAGAATAGCACCACAACTTAAATACTAAACCATTGAATAATAACTCAACATAGATCCACTAATAACAACATGACTTCTCCCATGTCCTCAGGAACTAAACGAACTACTCACAAGACATCATATGGATCAAGATAAAAGATGATATGATAATGGATAACAATCTGAACATAAACAATAATCCAATGGTTCCACTCACAAGCATCAACTACAATAGTAATCAACATCGGGAAAGTTTCCCCTAAGAACTAAAGCAATATCCAACACAATTGTTAAAGCGGAACATAGTGATGATGATGGTGCTGGTGGAGATAATGGTGTGCATGATGATGATACCGATGAATCCTAGCTTGATGACTGTGTTGATGGCGATGGTCTCCCCTCTCCGGGAAGGAATTTCCCCGACAGAAATCTGTCTGCTGGAGAGATCTTTATCTCTCGGTGTTTTCCGCCCCCCAGAGGCGGCGGAAATCTATCTGTGGTCAGTCTCTTGGCCTTAGGGTTTTGTAGGGAAGATATAGGCGAAGGGGCAGAGTCGAGAGCCGGGCAGGTAGGCCACACCTGCCCTAGGCGTGGCCCAGGGTGGGCCCGCGCCTAGGGGGTGTGGGCCTCCCGCGTCCCTTCTTCGTCCCTCCTTCTGGCTTCCTCAATCTTCTAGAAAAATAATATTTTCCCACATTTTTCTGATGAATTGCACCAAAATGCCTTCTTTTCCATCAGAATCCAGACTCCGGCAGTTCATCCTCCAAGAATCATCCAACATGCATAAACAGATGAAAAGCCGTAAGTAATACCTCATAATAAGACAAATATCAATGAATAGAGGTAGATTATGATATAGAAAGGTGATGCAAATTGGGCGTACCAGCTTGCGAGAGCATGGGCGGACGAGCTACCCTCCATTCTCTAGAGCTTGCGCACAACGCCAAACAACTCAACCGGCTATACGCCCTTATTCATGGTGCATGGAGCCAAAGCCATGCTACCTGCTGAGGTACGCTACAAGGCCCCATGGGTCGTTGCTTACAGTGAGGCCGAATCATCGGCCGCACTCAAGGACACCGTCGATACACTCTAAGATGCACGTGACATCGCCACGGCTCGCTCAGTCGTCTATCAGCAGAGCCTCCGCAACTACCATAGCCATCGGCTGCATCCAAGGTCCTTCGTCGAAGGAGACCTCGTCCTGCTACTCAAGCAACAAGGGCACAAGAAGCTCGAGTCACCCTGGGAAGGACCCTACATCGTCACCAAAGTCATCCCAGGTGGCGCCTACCGCCTCATGGACGTCGCATCAGGATTCGAATACTCCAATCCCTGAAACATCGCACGACTACGACGCTTCTACCCCTAGTTACTGTAGAGATCCCAACCTGATAAGGTAGAGATCCATGTGTTTACAATGCTAGTCCCTGGATCGAATAGCTAGCATCCAAAGTTTAAGATATAATATCAAGAAACAAAGGTCATATTACAACTTATAACCAGGAATAAAATAATTCATTACATCTTACATAGCTCATTTGGCTATCTCATTAAAATGCAGCAGATATAACTATATAGCATGGAGTCCTTCATCTTCATATGCCACAGGCAATCATGTTGGTTGTAGACTTGTAATACCTACTCAACAAACTTCACTAACATCAAACAAACCTGCAACATAATAAGTTACAGCCACAAGGGTCAATACATTTGAATTGTATTGGCAAGTGATACTATGGTAGAATAGTGGTATCTAACATCTATATGCAT
Source organism: Avena insularis (assembly GCA_023614405.1). NCBI lineage: Eukaryota > Viridiplantae > Streptophyta > Magnoliopsida > Poales > Poaceae > Avena > Avena insularis. The sequence continues at coordinate 293,119,869 of CM042691.1, read as the reverse complement.
TTGGATAAGTGTAGCTGAGGCTTTCTTTGCTCAAAATAAGTTTTTCCTTATTAGTTGAAAACACTAAGTTTTTGTTTGTCAAAATCACCCAAGGAACTACCAATAGAAATTGGTGATCCTTTAACCCTTGTTAAAACACAAGTTTTTAACTTAGAAATTGGGATGAGGAGATCCTTGATAGCTTCAATGTCTTGGTGCTCAAATTGTCCATAGTCGGGGACATGGCTAAGTACTTAGGTTTTACTCTCTCGAGAGGTGGTGCACTTTCCCCATAAGACTCGACATGCATCGAGACAAGATCTTTCAGAAGCCTTCCCTTAGACCAAATGGACGCGTTCCATCCTATCATCCCTACCACCTTCTGTCCATCTGGCTAAGTCATTGCAACCTATATGATCAAGGCAGAGCCCATATTGCCATGTGGCTGCACTAGAAGCTTCTCAACACTTAACATCTCAAATATCTTTGTTCCTGGGTGGCTTTCCACAAGTGTGATACACAGGGTAGCCATCACCATGGGCCTTGTGTAACCACTCAACACAAACCATTCTCACCATTCCACCCAGGTGATTCATTCACATTGTTGTTTTATTAAGCAAAACAAAAGTCATAGACTTAGAAATATTTTATAGCATGAATAATCCACCCTTGTTTTATACTAGCTAAGATAAGCATGATAACATGGCAAGTTTCCTAACTTAGTATAATTCTACTAAGACAATATATACTAGGATTTCCCAAGGCATAGCATATATCTACTTAGTAAAAATTCCATGCAAGTCCTACTCAAAATATCACTAATGCATAGTCAAAATAATAGGACAAAATATATGAAGCACCACTTGCCTTTTTAGTAGAGAATATAGATTCACTCCTTGATCTTGCAATTTTCACACTCTTCAAAGTTCACTACAATTCAATTAAGCAAGGTACAAATTCAAACTAGCATTCAAACAATTCACCACATAAAATAATGAAAACAAAACAATGAATGAAAGCATGCAAAGGATTGTTTTATTGAAAAAGTAGTTTCTAATAAGGCTACAAACATTTTAAAACACCTACTGGCCATTTATAAATGTGGCAAAACCATTTGAAAACAAGTTAGTGAAAATGGCCTTTTTAAATTATTTTTGTTTTGCTAGAAATGCTTTTATTCAAAGGAATAATTCCTTATTGTCACAAAATTTATTTCCTAATGTTAGTGTTTAGGGTCAGAAGGTTCAAATCAAACCATTTGCGAAAGGTTTTACTCAAAAATCATTTTTAGAACAATTTTTATACACAAAATAGTCCTACAAATGTTTCTGCAAAAACACCTAATTTTCCAGAAGCAAAATACTAAACTAAGGCCATGGTTGCAAAGTTTACATTTTTCTAAATCCATTTATATAAAGTTCGAAATTTTTGTCCAAACAGAACAAAAGTTATATATTTTACAAAATCAAATCACTAATAGATCAAATCTGGTTTTTAAAACAGCAGCTAGGCCACGTGTCATGTTCTTATTGGCCTGTCCGATTCGACAGGATCGTGCAATGTGGAGCATTGGATTTAAATGGATCTGTGCGGCTCATATTGAACATACCGTTTCGGTTAAATGATTCTATCACTACTACTGGATCTACATCTAACGGTCCTGAGCATGTTGGCCAAAGTTTGGCGGCGCCGCTGGCGACGCGCGGTGGTGAAAACTCTGCCTACGGCGGTCCGATGGATCTAGGAAGAAAGGGAGAGGGAGGAGGGGCTCACCAGGTTCGCGGAAGCATGACGAAGCTTAATGTGGTCATCGTTGTCCAATGGGTGCACGAGGTTGCCTCGAATTGCTCACCGGAGTTGCCTACTGGCTCGGGCACGCACGGTCGTTGATGGGAGCGAATTCCTGTGGTGTAAGAAGGCAAGGAAAAGAGTCAGGAAGGTGTACACGCTTGCAGGGGTTGCGATGGTACCTACCAGAGGGTAAGGGGCGCGCTAATTCTTCGGCTACTACTCGCCAGAGTTGAGGGAGACTGCGGCGGCACTCAAACATGGACGGAGTTGACGCTCTAGGTCACGAGAAAGCATGCGGCTGGGTTCAATGGATGCGCACAGTGATGGCAAATAAACGAGCTTGAACTAGAGAGCAAGGGGCGGTGTGTACTCATTGGAATTGTCGCTGGAGTGCGTCGGAGCTGTGGGGTTTGAGTGGAAAATTAGGGCAGCCTAGGGGCTCCGGTGGTGTGATGACTGGGGGGAAGGGAGAGGGGAGGAAGGAGCTTAAGTACGCGTGGTCGCGGGGGGATTTACTGGTGGCATTAACGCGAATTTACACGAGGCATCAACGGTAGAAACGGCCAGGGGAGGGGGAAGAACTGGGGACGGGGTCAGCGGGTGAGGAAGATGATGCTTGCGTGGCAGTGGGTCCCAATGGTTAGTGGGGTGAGGGGGTACGCGTGCAAGTTAGAAAAGAACGAGGGAGAGAGAGTGGAGGTGCCGGGTGGGCTGTCGCTGGGCTCGTTGGGCCAGGTTGGGCTGAGCAGGTTAGTGGGTTGGTTTGTTTCATTTTTTTCTTCTCTGTTTTCTTTTTCTTTTTCTTTTCTAATTTCTGTTTTAAATTCAAACCTTTGATTTAAACTTCAATTTAAATTCAATATTTTTGCAAAACCTTTTCAGTAGGTTTATATTGTTTAGTAGTGTGTTTAAATAATTCACTTTGAATTATTTCAAATATTTTATTATGATTAAATATTTATTTAAATGAGGCTTGTCTTTATTCAAATAAAATTGAATATGGTTAAAAGCCCATATAATTTTATTTAAATAATATTTATTCCTTTATTTTATTTGGATTATCTTTATTCCATTTGCTTATGGATTTGGCCAAGATTTAAATTGTCTTTGAAATTATTTCTTATTTAATTATTTCTTTCTTTATCTTATAGAATTCATATCTTTTTATTTATAGTTCCAAAATTGGTGATTCCAATTTTTATAATTTTATTTAATATTTATTTATATTTTTAAATCCTTTGAGGATTATTTTGCTCACAATTTGGTATTGATTTTATCTAGGAGCTTTATTAGCCTTGGAATTACTTTCTTTTATCTTATTAAATTCATAAGTTTTTATCCATGGCTCCAAATTTAGTGAAACCAATTTCTATGGTTTTATAATATTTTTGTTTACCATTTTTGGTCATTTAGAAATGTTTGTTGCTGAATTTTTATATGGATCAAATCCATAGTCTTGGAGATATCTTGGAAATGATTTCTTTCATTAGGGTTTTAGGGTTTTTGGTTTAACTTTTCCAAGTGTATAAATTTGAAGATATATTCATTGATGAATGCATTTGACTTGATTGGAATTTTGGTGGACGCCCTTTTCATTCAAATTTTGTTCAAGAAGGGTTTGATGTTTCCATTTAGAAACAAAAAGGTTTCTTTTCACCCTAAATTCCAACAATTAATTTTTTTTGTTTATTTATTTTTCACATTACAAAATTTGGAAAATTTTGGGATGTGACAGTTACCCTTTACTTTCAATAAGGCTATTTAGCCAGGCTACTCAGCCGAACAATGTACCTCCTTGTTTACAATGAATAAATTCTAAGTTCCTTGGCCCAAAAATCTTTTTCTCCTCACATTATTTATCGCTAAACATGCTCGGGGGCTGCGCCTCACCTTACGACTTCGTCAATTGACAATAACGCACATAACTTGAGTAGCTGACCACGTCATGCTAACGAAAAGGATATGCATATTATATAATCATAAAATGCACTACGTGCCAACACATACAAACTTTACAAAGGTCATTACAAGCCCACTCGAATAAATACAGACTTTACAAAGGGCATTACACGTACAAACTTTACAAAGGGCATTTCTTTTATAGGACTTAACTGTGCTGGAGTAGAATGTTTGTCCGCTCCTCAAAAACATCCACAATTTCTTCGGCATACTGCGCCACAGCCGAATAATGCGGACGCATATCCCATGCCATGCCATCTGGAGGTGGAGGTGGCACAGCGGCTATCTCTGCAAGATCCAAGTCACGGTGATGTAGTCGAATAAGTGACAATGCTGCCTTCATGCCTGCCACAAGTTGATGGTGCATCAGCTTCCTCACATGACCTGCATCTCGAAACATCCCGAGCAAGCCTAGAAAGCTAGAAGGTGCAGAATCTAAAGGGAACATGGTGGCCCAAATCGCCGCGAGTGACGCCCTCGCTCGTTTCAGCACCCAAAGAACTTGGTCAACGCGATCTTGCACCATCGCAAGGACGATCGCTTCATCACGGTCCATCCAGAAGAAACCGCCGGCTTCCAGCTCTTGTTGCGTCAAACAATTTATTCGAATCGCTATGTGTTCCTTCTCTTCCTTCAGACGAAGATTCACAACTGCACACAAAACAGTGAATAAGGTCACAAAAAACGACTGGTGCACTCAAAAAACAATGAGTCCAGTTAACGCACATTTGAGGTGCTCACCCATTTGCCGCAATTCCTCCAGTAGAAACTCTTCCCTGGAAATGACTCGTTCGGCTTTGGATTTACACACGTCCGCATGACCATGGATGCTAAGGACGTATTTCTCCAAACTTTGGACGCAGTCACGCAGGAAAGGAAACTGCGATGACTCGCTCAGCGACGGGCGAGAACTAGGCGCAGGAGAAGGTGTGATCACTGGAGCTTCACCCGAAGGACCCTAAGGGTAAACAGGCAAACATGAACATCACAAACATTTTTTGACAGAAATTGAAAGACGGATTCATACATATACATAAATAAATCCATCTCATGGCAAAGTTAAGCTTGTTCATCTAGAAGGCGTTATAGATGCAGCAAAGGAAGAGAGCTAGACTAGCTACAATGCAGAAGGGCCTAAGCGCCAGCACCCGGAGCAGCTTCGGAGCCAGACTGCCTACTCTTGGCCACTCGCTACTGCTCTGCCGCATAGTCGGCCATGAGATCAATGAGCTTGGGCCGAAATGCCTGCAGCGGGAGGCAAAGGTGGAAAAAACTACCTCAGAACCATCCACCATCGTTGGCATCCTGGACATGACCTAAGTTAGTTCTAGTTGGGCTCCAGACGCCAGCGCCATTGCCAGTCCCATGGCAGCGCCGACCCCCTTCTGTGTGCGCTTGTACTAGGCGGGATCATCATCCGCCAAAGCCTCTGCAAGGGAGTCGACGTCCTCGAGGGCAATTCCCTTGGGATTGATCTCCTTGTAGAAGCGAGTGAGCGCCTTCTTGGCTTTATCGAGCGCCCCCACGGACAAGGTGCAGCGATCTTCGATCGCTGCAATGGTATCCGCCAGGAGATCCCCGTGCTCCAGCGCGTTGCGGTTAAACACGACACCAGAAGCATCTGGTAAGAACAACAATAAATATTTGACTGAGGAAAGAGAAATCGCACTCGCGAAACAGAACACTCAAAATAATTGCAAGATAACATACCAGAGATAGCCTTTGCAGCAGCCATAAGCTTTTCAGCCATGGCTGATGTCTACGCACGCTTCTATTCTTGTAGAGAGTGTTGGGCCTCCAGGTGCAGAAGTTTGTAGGATAGCAGCAAGTTTCCCTTAAGTGGATTACCCAAGGTTTATCGAACTCAGGGAGGAAGTGGCCAAAGGTATCCCTCTCAAGCAACCCTGCAATCAAGATACAAGAAGTCTCTTATGTCCCCAACACACCCAATACACTTGTCAGGTGTATAGGTGCACTAGTTCGGTGAAGAGATCATGAAATACAAGTAATATGGATGATTATAAGTGGTAATTGCAATCTTAAATAAAGATGGCAGCAAGCAAACATGTAGCAGGACTGATTGTAAATGGTAATTGCAATAGGGATCATACTTTCGCTAGTGGACACTCTCATATAAATATCTTCTCTCTATTATGCTACTCTGAACTACTATCCGGTTGGATAACTCCAATCCATGGTAGGGCTACAAAAGTTCTCCTTAAAGTTCACATTCCCCATCTAGGTAACCCCACACTGTCACCTTGAGCGCTAGATGGTTCCAACAAACACCACAATTTCATAGAGACAACCAACTCAAAATATAACTCATGATAAGTATTTCTGTAATCTTTAGCCTAAGTGCCACACGGTGTGCACACTATCAACTTCACACACGTGGGGATAATCGGAGATTACTATTAAAGCACTTGAGTATAAGAGTAGATCTACTTGATTACAAAGCTCGAGATCACAATAAGATCACGCATAGAGAGAGAGATGAACACATAGCTACCGGTAGAGCCCTTAGCCTCGAGGGAGAACTACTCCCTCCTCATCATGGGAGTCAGCAACGATGATGGAGATGGTGGTGGAGTCGATGGAGATGGCTTCGGGGGCAATTCCCTGTCCCGGCAGGGTGCCGGAACAGAGACTTCTGTCCCCCGAATCTCCTCTTTAGTGGTGGCGGCGCTGTGGAACTTTTTGTGGAGATCTAATCCGTGTAGGGTTTATGTTCCGAGGAGACGTATATGTAGGTGAAAGGGCAAGGTCAGTGGAGCCTCGAGGGGCCCACACCACCTGGTGGCGTGGCCAGGGGGCTCGCGCCACCGTATGGTGTGGCCACCTCATTGCCCTCTCGCGTCTCTCCTTCGGGCTCCGTGTTGTGTCGGGCAAAATAGGAACTTTGGCTTTTGTTCCGTCCAATTCCAAGAATATTTCTTTACTAGATTTTCTGAAACCAAAACAGTAGAAAATAGGCAACTAGCACTGCGGCATCTTGTCAATAGGTTAGTTCCGGAAAATGTATAAAAATACCTCAAAGTGTAGATCAAACATAAGAAAGTTGATACAAAACAAGCATGGAGTATCAAAAATTATAGATACGTTTATGACGTATCAATGGCCTTCTCCGGGGTCGCGGCGACGGCCGCGAGCTGCTACTCATGGTCTTCAACCTCCTTCTGCTAGCATTGAAGGGCCTCTGCGGCATCCTTCGCCTGTTTCTCCGCTTTGCCGAGGCTCTTTTCGAGAGCGTTCAGCTTGCGGAGAGCATCGTTGTTCTCATCTGTGGCATGAGGTAGCAAAATGTGAGTACACGAGGAAACTTGATGCACTCGAAACAAAACAAAAGACATCTACGCACCTCGGAGCTGTTTGAGCTCATCCTCCAGTGAGAGATGCTACTAGATGAGGAGGTTGGCGCTGCAGACAAAAGACTGCAAAGAGGCCATCAAGTCTGATTAGTAAAGGGCTATGGGGCTCCCCCTATTCAACGAAAGAGCAACACTTACGTGGTTTGGCGTGGACTCTGAAGGTTTTGCTATTGTCTTCCGCGTAATGAGTGCGCGAGCCTCCCGTCTTGCGGAGCTCGAATCCTCGTCAGCAGAGTTGGCCACCATATTGGGAAACGAAGACGTCGGCTTGGATTCCCCGATCATCTCTTCGGTACCCTCCTCAAGGGACTCTTCAGAGTGATGAATACTAGCACTTACAAAGAAACAGATCAACAACAAGCTAATGCTTAGCACATGAATAAAAGTAACACGACTCGACTAGAGCAACTTATGATGGTATGTCTGATAAGTTGAAGATAGGAGCCTCCTTCTCCTTCTTCTTCTTCTTCTTATTGGCCGGCGGCTGCGGGGCCACTGCCCAAATGGGCACAACAGGAAAGGGTGCAGAGGTCGTACCCTCATCCCCGCCGTGTTGCTCTAGGAAGGACGAATCCTTCGGCATTGGTGGTGTCTCCCCATTCAAGGTTTCGCTCCGGGACCGCTTTCGGGTCTGCCCTTCGCTTGGCTCGGGGGACTTCCGCGGAAGGAGACTGCGCTAGAGGAAGCTCGGATTTGGACTCCGCCGCTTTGTGATCTGGCGCATCCGTGTACTTCTCAGGTAGAGGGGGCATCATCCCCGCTACCTTGAAGCCCTACAAATTGAAGACAAGAGATACAAAACTATAAGTATTTATATCAAACAACATGCACTCGAACATAGCGCTACGCGTAACAACAAGTTTCACCTGGGAAACGGCCTTCTTGGCACTGAAAGGGGTAGTCAAGGACTTCCCCGGGAGATCCTTGTCAGCTTTGTACTTTAGTAGAGGCCGAAGAGCCTTATCAAGGTCACCCGAAGACATTTCCTCAAACAACACCCTTGTCGGGTCATTGGGGCCAGCATACAGAAACATTAGGTGCGCCCTCGCTTGGAGTGGCTGCACCTGACGCTTTAGGAAGGTGCGGATGATGTCAACACCGTAGACCTCTTTATCGGCCACCAATTGGAGAGCTTCCACCCGCTTGTAGAGATTCTCCACCTTTGCAGATTCACCCTCCAAGATGTCGTTCCCCCACGACCTCTTTCGGATGATCTCTTGATTGGAGTCAAAGGGGGCGAGCCCATAATGCTGCCCGTATAGCTTAACGTCGCGGATGTAGAACCACTTCCTGCACCAGTACTTGACGGACTCGCAAAGGGATAAAGAGAAGAACTAGACAGTGGAGCGGATAGAGATTCCGCAACCACCCAGTGGATAAACACCACTAGTGCCAGATTTCCTCTTCACGGAGTAGAGTCTCCGGAAGAGGCCAAAGTGTGGATCAATGTCGAGACAGCACTCGCAAAGAGTGATGAAACAAGCGATGTGAAGGAGAGAGTTGGGAGACAGATGGTGCAGCTGAATCCCATAAAAGAAAATAAGCCCACGAAGAAATTCGTGGGCGGGCAAAGAAAGACCCCGGATGACAAAAGCATAAAACATCACCCCGAAACCCTTCGGGTGGATGAGGGATTACCTCTTGGCCCGGGAGTATGGTGTCTGTTAGACCCCTCCTTTATAAAGGAAAGTATCCCTGTGATTGCAATGCTAGTCCCTGGATCAATGCTAGCATCCACAGTTTAAGATGAAGTACACAGATACAAAGGTCGTTTATTACATTCATTCCAGAGATAAAACATAGTCTTTTACAACTCAGGGCCATAGGCCTAATACAAGAGTTTAAGGAATAAGTAAATAAACATAAGTCTTCATCTTCATGTGCCACAGGCAAGCATGTTGAGTGTAGACTCATGACTCCTACTCATCATCGGAGTAACCTGCAACATCACAAGTTACAGCCACAGAGGGTCAATACTTTGGAATAGTATTGGCAAGTGATACCTTAGTATGTTTTAAGTGGACTATATTACTATATGCATTTTGGCTAAGTTTAGCTTGGCTTGCTTTGCTTGAAAATAGGTTTTACCTATTAGTTGAAATCACTAAGTTTTTCTTTATCAAAAACTTCCCAAGAAACCACCAATAGACATTGGGGTCCTTCACCCTTGTTCTCCCACAAATTTTTCTTAGAAGTTGGAGTGATGAGATTCTTGTAGCTTCCATGTCTTGATGCTCAAGTTGTCCATTGCCTTGGACTAGGCTAAGTACTTAGGTTTTCCAACTGCAGAGGTTGTGCACTTTCCCACTGCACTTGGTTTCCCAAGACAGGACCCTTCAGAAGCCTTTCCTTAGTCAAATGGACGCGCTCCAACCTATCATTCCCACTACCACCAACTGTCCAAGTGACTAAGTTCTAGCAACCTATACGATCATGGCAGAGCCCATATTGCCAAGTGGTTGCACTGTAAGCTTTCTCAACACTTGGCCTCCAAATCCCTTTGTGCCTGGGTGGCATACCACAAGTGAGATACACAACCCAAGTCCATGGCCTTGTGTAACCACTCAACATAACCCAATCCTTCCATTCCACCCAGGAGGTTCATTGACTTAGTGGTTTTATTAAGAAAAGCATAAGTCTCATGACTTAGAATTATTTTCATTATAGTATGTATAGAATTTCACCAACCCATGTTTGCTAAAATAGCTAGGCTAAGCATGGTATGATATCTTAGGAAAATTCCCTAGCAATTCTACAATTCTACACTACTTAGGATTTCCCAACTTAGCATTAGGTAAAATAGCATGCAAGACTTAGCAAAATATCTAATGCTAGAATAAAACATAGGATAGAAAATATTCATGAAAATATCACTTGCCTTGGTAATGGGGAGAGTAGCACTCTTCACAATCACAATCACTAGCAAAATCTACACAAAAATTATAGCATACAATTACACACAAATATATACAACCAAAAATATTATGAATGCATGCATGCAAGATTTTACTAAGTGGTGATTTTGAAAACTCTACTAAGCATGCACATGTTCACAGAAACTTATCAAGTCACAAGTTTACCAACTAAACTTATTTGGCACTAATACAATTTATCAAAATAAATCTATACTAAAAATAGCCCTAAACATGCTTCTACAAATAAAGTCATTTTAACTGTTAATATATGTTAAACACATTGGATTTTCAGAAAGGTCTTGTTTCACTGAATCCAACGGTATAAAGTTTGTAAAATTCTAACGTGGCATTCAAAAGTTATAGCAGTTTAAAGTTTGGATCTAAATCTGATTCAAATTTCTGTTTTTGAATTATCCCTAGCCATGTGTCGCAGCCTCACTAGTGCGTACCGCTTCGCGCGGATCGGCAGTCGCAGGCCGTAGGATCTAACTTAGATCTGGCGGCTCAGACGCGCGCGTACCTCTTCGATCAAGATCTATCCTAGCCCTACGATGCAGATCCAACGGACCAAACCATCAAGCCACAAACTGGCGGCGCTAGCGGCGTTGTCCGACGGCGGCGCGTCTGACTACGGTGGCGCCGGTGCTCTAGGTCGTCCGGGGAAGCAAGAAAGCGCTTACCAGGACCGCGGTGGCGTGTTGAAGCTCGAGGTGGCTCTGGTTTGTCAAGGGGCGTGCTGACGCGGTGATGATTCCTCGTCGGAGTTGATGCCGGCGATAGGTGGTTCCGCTCGAGGTCGAAGGCGACGTTGCCGATCTCTAGGAGGCAAACGGAGAGTGTAGTCAGGTGCAGAAGACCACGGAGAATACGCGCGTGTGAAAGACAAGGCTTGGGGCGGTCTGGTCTTACCACCGGAGGTCGTCGGAGTTGATGCCAAAGACGGTGGCGGCCAGTCATCGACGTCGCTGGAGCTACAAGTCATGCGAAGGTAAGCGGGGTGTGTCAGTAGATGCGCCGAGACTCACTAGACAAGACAGCATGAATGAGAGGCAGAGGGGAACACGAGACTCACCGGAATTCGCCGGCGCAGTCGTCGGAGACGGCGGGGTTGCAGAGAGCAATGCGCGCAAAGGGGGGCTTGGGGTTTGGGGGAGAAGAGAGAGGGGGCAGAGGGGGTTTATGTATCCTGCTCGCGAGCGAGAATCACTCGTGCCTTAACTCGAATTTAAGCTGCGTAATCAACAGGAAACGGCCGCGTCAATTTTGGGGACGAACAGGTCATGGGTGGTGGAGACGACGATGCTCGGGTGGGCCGCGGTTGTCAGCGAGAGAGGGGAGTGGAAGCGGGTCCCTTCTATCAGTGTGCTAGTGGGTGCGAGAGTGGGTAAAGAAAACGATTCGCGGGGTGTGCACTGCTGGGCTAGTCTGGGCCGTGTTGGGCTGGGTCGGCCAGTTTGGCTGGTTGGCTATTTTTTTTTCCTTCTTAATTCTTTTTCTTTTTCAGATTGAATTTCCAAAAATGGTTTTTAAACCTAAATTCAAATCTATTTGAATCCAAATCTTTACAGGACTTTTGTACAATAAAACTTGTTCTTAAATGAGTCTCAAACACATCTGAACCATTCAGAACACTTGGGTCTTTTTGAAAATAAAATAAACTATGCCTTTATGAGAGGTGATAATAGGCATAAAATTTGTTTTAATTCGTATTTTGCTTTTGATATTTTGTTCAAGCTTTGGAGACCACTTAAGTTTGAATTTCAAAACATTCTGAATGAATAACAGCATCTTTCCCAAAAGCATGTAGCACAAAGGCTAGGGTTTTCATACATAAAATAATGAGCCACAAATGCTCCTGTTTTTGAAATGATTTTGAGAAAACCCTAAATGATGATGAATGCAAGGATGATATGAATGAGTTTTGGAATATGAATTTAGGGATGTTACAAATCTAACCCCCTTAAGATGAATCTCGCCCTCGAGATTCGGATTGGCTAGCAAATAGGTGAGGGTGGTCTTTCCGAAGATCATCTTCCCTTTCCCATGTTGCTTCCTCTTCGGAGTGATGGTTCCATTGCACCTTGCAAAACTTGATAGTTTTTGTCCTTGTGACTCTTTCTGCGGTCTCAAGAATCTTGACAGGCTTTTCTTCATAGGTGAGGTCACTTTCTAGTTGAACTTCTTCCAAGGGTATGGTATCCTTCAAAGATGATTCTTCCATTTCTGGGTGACATTTCTTAAGTTGACTCACATGAAACACATTATGGACAGCTGACAGAGACTCTGGCAATTCAACTTCATATGCAACCTCTCCCTTGCGACTTAGAATCTTGAATGGCCCAACATATCTTGGTGCCAACTTTCCTTTGACTCCAAATCTTTTCACTCCACGAAGTGGTGATACTCTAAGATAAGCTCTATCCCCAACTTCGTAGGTGACTTCTCTACGCTTAGAATCCGCGTAGCTTTTCTGTCGGATCGTATATCTTCAACCTGTCCTTAACCAATTTGACTTTCTCTTCGGCGTCTTTGATAAGATCAGGTCCAAATAAACTTCTTTCTCCCACACCATTCCATAACAACGGGGTGGTACACTTCCTTCCGTAGAGTAACTCAAATGGTGCCATTCCAATACTAGATTGATGACTGTTATTGTAAGAGAACTCTGCGTAAGGCAAACTTTCATCCCAACTTGCTCCATAGTCTAAGGCACATGCCCTCAACATGTCTTCAAGAATCTGATTAGTCCTTTCTGTTTGTCCATCAGTTTGAGGGTGAAAAGCAGTGCTGAATTCCAACCTCGTTCCTAAGGATTCATGAAGCTGTCTCCAAAAGTGAGAAGTGAACTGAGTTCCTCTATCTGACACAATACTCTTAGGCACACTGTGAAGGCATACAATTCTGCTCATGTAAATTTTAGCTAACTTGGCACTTGTATAAGTTGTCTTTACTGGTATAAAATGAGCCACTTTAGTTAGGCGATCCACTACTACCCATATGGAATCATACCCTGACCTTGTCCTTGGTAATCCGGTAATGAAATCCATACCGATATTTTCCCACTTCCATTCAGGAATAGGCAGTGGTTGAAGCAAACCCGCTGGTTTCTGATGCTCCGCTTTTACTCTGCTACACACATCACACAAAGCAATATGCTCGGCGATGTCCCTTTTTAGATTGTTCCACCAAAATCTTTCTTTCATATCCATGTACATCTTGGTGTTTCCCGGGTGAATAGAATACGGAGAGTTGTGACCTTCTTGTAAGATCAGTTCCCGCAACTCCGGGTCTTGTGGAACACATATACGTTTCCCGTGCCATAAAGTACCTTGTTCGTCTATATGGAAACTCTTAGCTTTCCCTAGACTAATATTTTCCTTAATCTTTTCAATTTCCTTATCAGTCTTCTGAGCTTCTCGGATCTTGTCCAACAAAGTGGGTTGAACATCCAAAGACATGAGATGTCCTTGAGGCACAATCTCCAATCTGAGTTCTTTGAATTGCTTGTACAAGTCATCTGGCAATTCTCCTTTGGTAAGGCCATTTACAAACGTCTTACGACTTAGAGCATCTGCTACTACATTTGCTTTACCGGGGTGGTATTGCAAACTTAAGTCGTAATCCTTGATAAGCTCTAGCCATCTCCTTTATCTCATATTGATTTCCTTCTGGGTGAAGATATACTTCAAACTCTTATGATCGGTGAATACTTCACAACGTTTTCCCAAAAGGTAATGTCTCCATGTTTTGAGTGCATGGACGACAGAGGCTAACTCCAAATCATGAGTAGGATAGTTTACTTCATGAGTTTTGAGTTGTCTCGAAGCATAGGCTACGACTTTACCGTCTTGCATAAGTACGGCACCCAAACCTTGATGAGACGCATCACAATATACTTGGAAATCCTTTTCCAAATCTGGCAGACATAGAACTGGTGCTGTCACAAGTCTCTTCTTCAACTCTTGGAAGCTGACTTCGCAACCTTCAGACCAAACAAATTTCTTGTCCTTCTTTAACAATTCCGTCATTGGCTTAGCAACCTTTGAGAAATTTTCAATGAACCTTCTGTAGTAACCTGCTAAGCCGAGGAAACTACGAACTTCTTTCACATTTTTGGGTGATTCCCATTCTGTCACAGCTGAAACTTTAGCAGGATCAACTGCCACACCATCCTTTGTCATAACATGACCAAGAAAACCAACTTCCTCTAACCAGAACTCACACTTGCTGAATTTGGCATAAAGTTTATGTTCCCTCAGTTTCTCAAGTATCAAGCGTAAGTGTCTTTCATGTTCTTCCTTGCTCTTGGAGTAGACCAAGATGTCATCGATGAAAACGACAACAAATTTGTCAAGGAATTCCATGAACACCTTGTTCATCATATTCATGAAGTATGCTGGAGCGTTGGTTAAACCAAAAGGCATCACTGTGTATTCATACAATCCATACCTTGTGGTGAAAGCTGTCTTGGATATGTCTTGCTCTCTTATTTTAAGTTGAAAATAACCTGACCGAAGATCAATCTTCGAGAACACACATGCTCCTTCTAACTGATCAAACAAGTCGTTGATTCTTGGCAAAGGATATTTGTTCTTGATGGTTACCTCGTTGAGAGAACGGTAGTCAATGCATAATCTTTGTGTCCTATCCTTCTTCTCTACGAACAATACTGGGGCTCCCCAAGATGAAGAACTTGGTTGAATAAACCCTTTCTGCAACTGTTCTCCTAGTTGCTTCTTGAGCTCTTTCAGTTCATCAACTGACATTTTGTATGGTCTCTTAGCTATTGGTCCAGAACCTGGTACCAAATCTATCAGAAACTCCACATCTCTATCCGGTGGCATTCCTGGCAACTCTTCCGGAAACACATCCGGATACTCACACACAACTGGTACACTATCCATGCTAACCCCCTTAAGAGAATTTAGCTTACTTCCTTTGGATTCAAAATTGGATCTGAATTTTATTCTTTTTCCTTCTGGGGTTGAGAGTGTAACTGTACGATTGGCACAATCTAGTACTCCTTCATACTTAGCCATCCAATCCATTCCCAAAATTACGTCTAGTCCTTGGGAATCCAGAATTATTAGACTCACTGGAAACTTATGCTTTCCAAACTCTATGACAAGATCCCGGCATCCAAGACTTACTATCATATCTCCACCCGGAGAACTAACTTTTATTGGACACCCAATGTTTTCAGATGCAAACCCATTTCTATCAACAAATGCTTTTGATATGAATGTATGAGATGCACCAGTGTCAAAGAGTACAAATGCTGAAATTGAATTGAATCTGAACTTACCAGCAACAGCATCAGGCTCCTCATAGAACTCCTCCACATTGATGTGGTTAACCTGTCCCTTCTGAAAAGGATTTGGCTTGTTGGGTCCTTCAACTTTCTTCTCAGGGCACTCATTAGCATAATGCCCCAGCTTCTTGCATTTGAAGCACTCAACCTGACTGATGTCCTTTTTAGGAGGCTGGCTTCCACTTCCACTTCCACTGTGGTGGCTCTTATGTCCACTCTTGTGGTTCTTGTGCTTATCATTGTCATGACTGCGGTGATGCTTGTTGTCATGTCGGTTGTGGTTGTGGTGCTTGTTGAATTTCCCATGCTTATGGGATCCCGAGCTGCCACTGTCATCATAGTGAGATCGTTTGTGAGACGATCCCGAGCTGTGCTTGTCGGAGTGTTTCCTCTTCCTACTCTCGACTTGCTTCATTTTACTCTCCAAAATTGCAGCCTTGTCACACAAAGACTGATAAGTTGGAACATATGCCACAAACAGCTGTAGATTCAGCTCATCATTCAAGCCCTCCAGAAACTTTTCCTTTCTTTTGGCATCTGTGTCAACTTCATCCGGTGCATAGCGCGCCAGATTGTTGAACTCTTCTATGTATTCGCCATCATGCGGTGGCTACTTGCTTGTGAAACTCCTTCTTTTTCAGACTCATCATTCCTGATGAGATATGAGCAGTGCGAAAGCCATCTTCAAAGATAGCCCAAGTCACCTCATCCAAAGGAGTGGTAATTTGGAAGTTGTCCCACCATGTGGCGGCTGGTCCTTCCAACAGATGTGCTGCGAACCTGACTTTTTCAGCATCCGTGCAGCCCACGGTCACTAAATCCTTGTTCACAGAACGTAGCCAGTCATTGGCCACCATGGGATCAGTCGTCCCCGAAAACTTTGCTGGCCTCAAACGCAGAAATCTGGTGAGCATATCAAAACCCGGAGGGTTGTTGTTGTTGTTGTTGTTGTTGTTGTTGTTATTGTTGTTGTTGTTGTTGTTATTGGGGTTGTTGTTGTTATTCTGGTTTTGGATGAATGTTGTCATCATTTGCATAAGCTGTTTTTGCACATTCATCATTTGTTGCATTTCCGGGGTGATGTTGTTGGGGTTGGGGTTTGCGCGACGGGGAGGCATCTGTGGTTTGTTCAAATAGACGAGAATGAGATACCCATAGATGTTTTATGCACAATTCATCACAAGCAAATCACATAACATGCAACATAAGAATAAAAGTTCAACAACCAGATGATAAGTTCATGAAATAAAACACACAAGTGGCAAGCCATCCACATGTCGGATGGTCCAATAATGAGTTCACAAATAACGAGTACGATTATAAAAGATAAACGAGTAGTCAAGTCTACTCATCATCATCAATCTCCTCCTCGACGAAGGTAAGACCTGCGTTCTCCATCGCGGTCTTGTTCTCCTCAATCGTAGTGGTCAAGGAATCGACCTTGGCCTTGAGAGCCCTCTTCTGGGAGCGAAGCCTCTCAATAACCATCTGCTGCTGCTCAAGCTCGAAATCCTTGGGCTTCAGTTCCTCGGTCATGTCCCGGATCTTCTTGTTCCTATCCTGGACGCGTTTCTCCTGACTCTTGAACTTGCGATCCTAGGCCTCGAACTTTGTCTCCATTTCCTTGATCATCTCATCCTGCTGCGCAAAAAGCTTGTCCTTCTCGCGAAGCTGCACCTGAAGCTCGTCATTGCCGAGCATGACGTTCGTCCTGTCCGTGTCTACGTGCCTGAGAAGAGTCTCTAAGTCCTGGAGGTAGAGACGTATCGGCTCTGCCGCGTCCCTCGAGTCGTCCTCAAAGTCGATGGACTCTCCATCAACATCACGCCTTCCGAAGACGTGGAAGTGAGTGCCCCTAACCTGTCGGGAGTGACGTCCTAACAGACGTCCTATCAGGTCCTGCATGACTACCTCCATGCCTCTCTCCCTATCGTCGTGCATCATCTTGAAGACGATGGCCTCCGTAGTGGGCTCTGTCTGGCGTCCAGGCTGGTTCACCTTGAAGCCCTAGAGGTCCTTCCTCTCGAACTTGGTGAGTGGGTACACCGTGATGGTGGGAAGAGGGAGATCGAGCAAAGTGGTAAGCTCAATGATGCGGGGACCAAAACGGGTAACCTGGAGCTCCTCAACGGTGCTGATGGTAATAGGCATCTATTTATAAGATTGAAAAAGTTAGAACAACACAATTTAATATAAAATAAGACAACCATCTCATACATAACCATGGAACACAAACATCACACAAGTCATGCATACATAAATCCATTACATCAATCAAGGTCCAAACTTATTGTGGCGCCCCGCAAAACCACTACTAGAAAATTGCGTTCTTTTTGTGCATTGCATCATCATGACCTCATGCTCATGTCATCATGCCACATTGCATTTGAGCATCGTCGTCATCTTGCATTTGTTCGCATAAAACTATTTTCGGGAAAACCTACTTTTGTTTTCTAAACGTCCCGTCTTTGTTCAAACGCAAAACCCGGGTCTCCGGAATATTTTGTTTTGTCTAAACACAGATTGCAAACGCCCCGTTTTAATTAAATAAAATGTTTAATTATTTTAGTGGGGGCAGCCAACCGGGCCGATCCGACCCAGTCGACCACCCCCAGTACAAAACGGTCCACCTAAACCAGTCCCACCTAAATCCTATATTCACCCAATCCTATTCTACCCACCTATCCTAACCTGCCACCTCGCCCTCCCTCCACCTCATCCCACATCCTGCCACCTCATCAATCCATCACCCATTCCCCCTCTCTCCCTCTCTCACCCACAGCCTCCCTACCCCCTCTCCCTGTTTCCTGGCCCCACCCGCAGCTGCCCCACCGGCCTGGCCCACCTGCCAGCCCGCGCCAGCCCCCCACTCCCCCTCTCTCTCCAGCCCGACCCCACCGACCCCGTGGCCCGACCCCACCACTCCGGCCCCACTCTCCCTGGCCCCGCTCCCCACCTACCTCCTCTCTTCCCCGCGTCCCCCTCCCTCACCAACTCCCACCCCGACCCCAACCTCCCACCGCCGGCCTCCCTTCCTCCCTCTGGCCACCACCACCGCCACCGCTCCTCCTCCGGCCGCTCCTCGCCTGGCCTCCTCTTCTCCGCCTTGCGTTCTCCTCGTCGCCTGGCCCCTGAAGGCCACAGACGCTCCCAGCCCTCCCTCGAAGCCTCGGCCGCCTGGCCAGCGGCCTCCAGGACCCGCCACCGCCCAGGCCCGAGCTCACAGAGGTCCCTCTCCGGCCCGCGTCCTCGCCTGCCCCTGCCTGCCCCTCCGCCGTCCCCGCGAGCCCCGCCTCCTCTCCGACCCTCTCCGGCCGACGCCGTCATTTGCCTCCCAGATCCCGCCCGCCGCCGAAGCTCCGCCTCCGGCCTCCTCCGCGCCTCACGCCTCCTGTTCCCGAGCCGCCACAGGATCCTCGCTGCGTCCTGCCCCGCCAGCGTCCGCCCGGCGCCGTGCGCCCGTCCGTTCCGAGGAGCAACCGCCACCGACGGCAGCGAGCCCACCGCCCGAGGCCGTCCACCGTTCTATGTCTGCTTCCGGGTTGTGTTGCTGCCTGGCAACGAGCCGTCTCCCCGTTCTGTACTCTGTTGGCAGGATGTATGTGCTGTTGTGCTATCAAGTCAAGGACGCCGTGAACCGCCAAGTTCGTCCACCACTTGGGCCAGTCGAGACCGACAACGACAACGGTCGTCGGAACCCCAAGATATCCCCACAGATCTGATGACCGCGATCCCGAAGCCCGATCCCGGTGATCCAAGGGCCACGCCAGGACCCGAGACTGAAGATCGCCAAGATCCGCCGGCGCCGAACCCAAGACCGCCATCGCCACCCGAGAACTCTGACAAGGACGCCAAGGTCGTTTAAACGGAACGCCAAGTTCGCCACCTTGGACGCCATGACCGTCTACATGGACCCGAAGACCACGGCGACGACAAGATCGACACCGACCAGGGCGAGTCCGATGTGCCCCGACGCCAGACCAAGTACTTCCTCCCGGAATGCCAAGATCTACTCCGCTATCCGAGAACGATCCGTCGAACCCTGAACCCTGTCGAACCCCGGAACCAAGATCTGCCGAACCCTAATGTGTGCCACTTTTCCTGAGCCCCTATTTTATAAATGCTAAATATAAAACTTGTTGCATATTAATTGAGCATGCTCGCATACATCTCATGTGGTTTGGGGGCCTTATGCCGATTCACCATATAATTAAATATGGGGCCCATATGCGGGCAAATCCAGTCTCATATTGGCCTCATTTAAATTTGAGTAGCAAACCGGTAACTTATCTTGCCTTGTTAAAACAACATTTAAAATGCGGGGTATCTAAACAACGTGAACCACCTACATATTGTCGGGACCCCGGTTCCGCTTAATATGACCTAATTGCATTGCACCTTTGCCATGCCATACCTCATACATGCGTCATGCTCGATCTTTTGCCGTAGTATTAAATAGTGCATCCGGTGTTTGTTCTAGTGTTTTGCTTCTTCGCGGATAAGGCCGTTGAGTTGATGTGAGCTTCGCCCCGATCTTCGGTTGAACCTTCGACAATGTTTTCAGGCGAGCATCTTCCCCTTTCTACCTATCTTACTTTATAGTATTTATTCCCTCCTGTTGATCTATTGCTATCTGTGTTGCGATGCTCTAGTTTTCGTACCCGTGATATCCCTTGCAGCCTCATATTGCCTTGGACACATCCTATTACCTGTTGTTTGGTAGATAGTTGGACTTGCGCGTCGTAGTCGCTTGCTCAAGTGCTGTTGCGTGTCGTCAAGTGCCACAGTTGTTGGTGTATTGCCGCATGTTTGATGTTGGAGATGATCTTGGCTTTACTTATCGTTCACTTTACTTCCTGTTTAACAACTAAAATTGAAGTAAGTAAGCAGAGGCATCGGTGGGTGATAGATAATGTTTGGTTTCACCGCCCACTTGTGTCTCAGAGACCCCAGTTCTTGACACTGCTCCAAGATCGAGCGCTAACCACAGTGGGGAGATATGGGCCCCCATTGATTAGTACCTGATTTCAAAGTATTGTCTGGGGCCACAAACTAGTTTGAGGTTTTATTTACTATCCTCATTTTATGCCATGCTTTACCGCTTTATTTACGATTGTGTGAGGAGCACGCTGTATTTAGGAAGCGGAGTGTTTTCGTATCGACAAATCCAGCTTTGGGATTCATTGTCGCTTATAGCCACTGCCACAAACCCCGAGTCCGTCTCGAGCCTACCGACTTTGTTATGGTAGACTTAGTGGGTGGCCCCTGCTTGCTTTGGTCCTGAAACGCTATGACTTAGGCCTCGCCGACATACCGATGGGTGTATGTTAACGATCCGCAAAAGGGTCAAGTGCTTGTGGATACTTTGGTGCACCCTGCAGGTTAAATCTTTTCGAGAAGCCGTGTCCATGTTATGGACGACTTGGAGCACATGTTTGATCATAGACAACTATAACTAAAGTTTACTGTTATAAATTGACTTGTATCCGATATGACTAGTAATCAGCTTCACTACAACGGAATGGCTAAATAAAAGTACCAACAACTGCTGGGTTTTGGGGTTATCTCATGCTAATTGTATCTGACTAGTAAGTGTTGCAACTATCACGGAATGGTTAACTAAAATTGCCCACTGCTTATTTTATCAGGATGATTATCTATACCTGACTAGTAATTGCTGCAACGATAACTGAATAACTAAAACTGCCAACTGTGTGAGTTCCTCGGTTGACTTCCTCGTTTGGTCTCGAGGGGGAAATACCAGGATGGGTTTGTTTGGTGTAGGTTCAGGTTGGATGCGAATAGATCTTTCTTACCCCTCTCTGATAACCGCTAGTTGTATTGAGTCTCTATAGGTTGTGTAGTGCTTGCTGCCGCTGCCGCTTCAGTCCACCATACCTATGTAGGCGAGGACCGCCGAATTCTAGCCTCGCTGTAATCGGCCTCTCGATCGACGCCTCTTTTTCCTTGCCCTTTGTCGGCACCCCTTTTGTTTAAGCAGGTTTTGAGATCGGCGCCATAGCGTGGTTACCCTTCCGCCTGGCTCAAGGTGGTTATGGACGCCATTGGTTATTCTTCAGGGCTCTTAGCCCCATTTGCATCTTGTCCGTAGTCGGACGCTGTATCTTTGCAAGGTGATTTGGATCTTTGTTCTGTATATCTATATTCTTGACTCATTGAGTCGCTGTTGTATATATATATCTGTTCTGTGGGTCCCATCGAGGACTGTTGTGTAATGTTATTACTTCGTTTTCCACCCGCACGAAAGTGCCTGGTGGGCACCTTTGAATCGTTCCTATGCGGGTTTGGCGGGTTTCGCTAAAACTTGCATAGGGCCGATTCTGAGGGTGTTACAGAGTGGTATCAGAGCCCAGCAGTTGCGATACCCCACAAGTCTAGCCTGTAGGATAACCTAGCTAACGGCCGAAGTAGAGTGTCAAAACTATTTTGCAAAATCGGTTGGATAGTTCTGATTAGGTATGATTTTACTCCTTACCCCTCTGCTATTCTCTTCTTACCTCTGCGTGTTTTGAATCTACTCTCTTATCTTTCTTCGAGTCCAGGAATTCTCGTGGTTGGGTTTTCGTCGTACCTTTAGGTTTTCGCTTCCTCCTTTGGTAACGGTGTTGCTACATCCGATCTTCATGCTATCCGAGGAATCCGTCTACTATGGTACCATTCTTTGTTCCTTGTTTGTGCTTTCCGGTGTTCTCCGACGCGATGACATCATCTACGCCAGATCCGATGCAGAGTCTGCCTCACTCCGTTGTTTCTGAACCTCGATTGTCGAGATCTTCAGTCTGATTCCGAGAATGGCTGCACGCTTTTCTACTGATTGTGCGGAGTAATAGTTTGGGTGCGTGATGGATTGGCCCCCATGCCGACTACCCTTTCTATTCGCTCTCGTACATTGAAGTGGGATAGGCCGCATCTTTTCTCACCTTCTATCGGAGTTAGAGGTGGCTTTATTTGTGGATACCTCTACCTTCGCCCTTTTGTTCCGGAGTGTTCCCTCGACGATCACGGACAACAACCTCTTTTTAGTGGTGTCGCGAGGATCTACACGAAGCGCGAAGGATCAGATCGTCGACCTTCCTTTCGGTACCATGAGGCGGATCTCGAGGGCGAGATCCATTGTTAGTGGTGTCGAATTGTGGCGCCCCGCAAAACCACTACAAGAAAATCGCGTTGTTTTTGTGCATTGCATCATCATGACCTCATGCTCATGTCATCATGCCACATTGCATTTGAGCATCGTCGTCATCTTGCATTTGTTCCATAAAACTATTTTCGGGAAAACCTACTTTTGTTTTCTAAACGTCCCGTCTTTGTTCAAACGCAAAACCCGGGTCTCCGGAATATTTTGTTTTGTCTAAACACAGATTGCAAACGCCCCGTTTTAATTAAATAAAATGTTTAATTATTTTAGTGGGGGCAGCCAACCGGGCCGATCCGACCCAGTCGACCACCCCCAGTACAAAACGGTCCACCTAAACCAGTCCCACCTAAATCCTATATTCACCCAATCCTATTCTACCCACCTATCCTAACCTGCCACCTCGCCCTCCCTCCACCTCATCCCACATCCTGCCACCTCATCAATCCATCACCCAGTCCCCCTCTCTCCCTCTCTCACCCACAGCCTCCCTACCCCCTCTCCCTGTTTCCTGGCCCCACCCGCAGCTGCCCCACCTGCCAGCACGCGCCAGCCCCCCACTCCCCCTCTCTCTCCAGCCCGACCCCACCGACCCCGTGGCCCGACCCCACCACTCCGGCCCCACTCTCCCTGGCCCCGCTCCCCACCTACCTCCTCTCTTCCCCGCGTCCCCCTCCCTCACCACCTCCCACCCCGACCCCAACCTCCCACCGCCGGCCTCCCTTCCTCCCTCAGCCACCACACCTCCTCCTGCCGCTCCTCCTCCTCGCCTCCCTTTCTCCGCCTCCGCCTCCTCATTCTCCTTGTCGCCCCAGCCCTGGCCCCGACGCCTCCCACCGGCCTCCAGGCTTCTCCGGCCGCCCGAGCCGGCGCCATGTGACCCGCCACCGCCTCCAGGCCCCGAGCTCGCCCCACGAAGTCCTCTCCGGCTGCGTCACGCCTGCCCTCCCGCCTTCGTGCGTCCCCATGAGCCCGCCTCTCTCCGACCTCTCCGGCGACCGCGCCCGCTTGCCCGCCTCCCGCATCCGGCGCCACGCCCAGCCAGCTCCCCGCCTCCGGCCTCCTCGTGCCTCCGCCCCGTTACCCGCGCCGCCCACAGGATCTCGCGCGTCCCTGCCGCCCGCCAGCGTCAGGCGCTCGTCTGCGTTCAGGAGCAACCGCCACCGACGGCAGCGATCCCACCGCCCGAGGCCATCCACCGTTCTGTGTCTGCTTCCGGGTTGTGCTGCTGCCTTGCAACGAGCCGTCTCCCCGTTCTGTACTCTGTCGGCAGGATGTATGTGCTGTTGTGCTATCAAGTCAAGGACGCCGTGAACCGCCAAGTTCGTCCACCACTTGGGCCACTCGAGACCGACAACGACAACGGTCGTCGGAACCCCAAGATATCCCCACAGATCTGATGACCGCGATCCCGAAGCCCGATCCCGGTGATCCAAGGGCCACGCCAGGACCCGAGACTGAAGATCGCCAAGATCCGCCGGCGCCGAACCCAAGGCCGCCATCGCCACCCGAGAACTCTGACAAGGACGCCAAGGTCGTTTAAACGGAACGCCAAGTTCGCCACCTTGGACGCCATGACCGTCTACACGGACCCGAAGACCACGGCGACGACAAGATCGACACCGACCAGGGCGAGTCCGATGTGCCCCGACGCCCACTCAAGTACTTCAGCTCGACGCCGCCAAGCGCCAGATCAAGTACTCCTGGATCTACTCCACTATCCGAGAACGATCCGTCGAACCCTGAACCCTGTCGAACCCCGGAACCAAGATCTGCCGAACCCTAATGTGTGCCACTTTTCCCGAGCCCCTATTTTATAAATGCTAAATATAAAACTTGTTGCATATTAATTGAGCATGCTCGCATACATCTCATGTGGTTTGGGGGCCTTATGCCGATTCACCATATAATTAAATATGGGGCCCATATGCGGGCAAATCCAGTCTCATATTGGCCTCATTTAAATTTGAGTAGCAAACCGGTAACTTATCTTGCCTTGTTAAAACAACATTTAAAATGCGGGGTATCTAAACAACGTGAACCACCTAAATATTGTCGGGACCCCGGTTCCGCTTAATATGACCTAATTGCATTGCACCTTTGCCATGCCATACCTCATACATGCGTCATGCTCGATCTTTTGCCGTAGTATTAAATAGTGCATCCGGTGTTTGTTCTAGTGTTTTGCTTCTTCGCGGATAAGGCCGTTGAGTTGATGTGAGCTTCGCCCCGATCTTCGGTTGAACCTTCGACAATGTTTTCAGGCGAGCATCTTCCCCTTTCTACCTATCTTACTTTATAGTATTTATTCCCTCCTGTTGATCTATTGCTATCTGTGTTGCGATGCTCTAGTTTTCGTACCCGTGATATCCCTTGCAGCCTCATATTGCCTTGGACACATCCTATTACCTGTTGTTTGGTAGATAGTTGGACTTGCGCGTCGTAGTCGCTTGCTCAAGTGCTGTTGCGTGTCGTCAAGTGCCACAGTTGTTGGTGTATTGCCGCATGTTTGATGTTGGAGATGATCTTGGCTTTACTTATCGTTCACTTTACTTCCTGTTTAACAACTAAAATTGAAGTAAGTAAGCAGAGGCATCGGTGGGTGATAGATAATGTTTGGTTTCCGACCGCCCACTTGTGTCTCGTAGGACCCCGAGTTCTTGACACCTGTTCCAAGATCGAGCGCGCTAACCACAGGTGGGGAGATATGGGCCCCCCATTGATTAGTACCTGATTTCAAAGTATTGTACTGGGGGCCACAAACTAGTTTGAGGTTTTATTTACTATCCTGTACTTATGCCATGCTTTACTGCTTTATTTACGATTGTGTGAGGAGCACGCTGTACTGTTTAGGAAGCGGAGTGTTTTCGCGGTATCGACAGTCCCAGTTTTGGGATTCGCTGTCGTTTATAGCCACTGTCACAAACCCTGAGTCCGTCTCGGAGCCCGGCCGACTTTGTTGCGGGTAGACTTAGTGGGGTGGCCCCCCGTGCTTGCTTTGGGTCTGGAAACGTCATGACTTAGGCCCCGCCGACATACCGATGGGTGTATGTTAACTGATCTGGCAAAAAGGGTCGAAGTGCTTGTGGATACTTTGGTGCACCCCTGCAGGGTTAAATCTTTTCGAGAAGCCGTCTCCGCGGTTATGGACGACTTGGAGCACAGTGCTTGATCATAGACAACTATAACTAAAGTTTACTGTTATAAATTGACTTGTATCCGATATGACTAGTAATCAGCTTCACTACAACGGAATGGCTAAATAAAAGTACCAACAACTGCTGGGTTTTGGGGTTATCTCATGCTAATTGTATCTGACTAGTAAGTGTTGCAACTATCACGGAATGGTTAACTAAAATTGCCCACTGCTTATTTTATCAGGATGATTATCTATACCTGACTAGTAATTGCTGCAACGATAACTGAATAACTAAAACTGCCAACTGTGTGAGTTCCTCGGTTGACTTCCTCGTTTGGTCTCGAGGGGGAAATACCAGGATGGGTTTGTTTGGTGTAGGTTCAGGTTGGATCCGAATAGATCTTTCTTACCCCTCTCTGATAACCGCTAGTTGTATTGAGTCTCTATAGGTTGTGTAGTGCTTGCTGCCGCTGCCGCTTCAGTCCACCATACCTATGTAGGCGAGGACCGCCGAATTCTAGCCTCGCCGTGTACTGGCCTCAGTACTGACGCTCCTCTTTTTCCTTTGCCCTTTGTCGGCACCCCCTTTTGTTTAAGCAGGTTTTGAGATCGGCGCCGTTAGCAGGGTTACCCTTCCGGCCTGGCCTGGGCAGGGTTATGGACGCCATTGGTTATTCTTCAGGGCTCTTAGCCCCATTTGCATCTTGTCCGTAGTCGGACGCTGTATCTTTGCAAGGTGATTTGGATCTTTGTTCTGTATATCTGTATTCTTGACTCATTGAGTCGTTGTTGTATATATATATCTGTTCTGCGGGTCCCATCGAGGACTGTTGTGTAATGTTATTACTTCATTTTCCACCCGCACGAAAGTGCCTGGTGGGCACCTTTGAATCGTTCCTATGCGGGTTTGGCGGGTTTCGCTAAAACTTGCATAGGGCCGATTCTGAGGGTGTTACACTTATTTAAGGTATCATTTGGAAAATAAGGTGATAGATGGTGGTCCACTAACAAAGTGTGCTCATAGTCCTATCTCACTGGACCTGGTGGCTATTACAATGTTCCTAGAGGCAATCCACCTATCTTGTTCACATGTTTCCATCACTAAGTCTATTATATCTCCCCTTAACTCTTGGTTGGTGGCTTCCAACTCTTGGGTAAGTTCCTTCTCTTTCTCCAAGTCTTTTTGGAGGTTGAGCATTCTGCACTTGACTCTAGCACTTAGTTCTTTGATAGTCCTCCAAGCTGCATCTCTGGCTGACTCAAAGAATGTGGTGTGCATCACAGTGTTGGTGTACATGCAGAATCCCCTTTCTTTGTGGTTGTCTTCCTTGTTTTTGTACAAGTGAAGTTGCACCCACCAATACTCCACTCCTTCATCCATCACTGGAAAGCCCTTGTACACAGCTGCACCATGTGCTTCCATTGCCACCATGAGGTCCTTGAGAATATTGGGAAACTCAATTTCACACTCCAAGGTCATGGTCATGAGTGGTCCTTTCTTCACGGCTTCGTTGATGGAGTTCATCTACAAATGGAGTTGAGAATGAAAAGATTAGAAAAGTTTTACGAGAAGAATAGACAAGTGTAGAAGTAGTTGAAAACTTTTCCTTAGTGGTTTTCCAATCCTAGGGTCACAATCCTACAGGCAACACAGTGCTCTGATACCATCTGTTAGACCCCTCCTTTATAAAGGAAAGGATCCCTGTGATTGCAATGCTAGTCCCTGGATCAATGCTAGCATCCACAGTTTAAGATGAAGTACACAGATACAAAGGTCGTTTATTACATTCATTCCAGAGATAAAACATAGTCTTTTACAACTCAGGGCCATAGGCCTAATACAAGAGTTTAAGGAATAAGTAAATAAACATAAGTCTTCATCTTCATGTGCCACAGGCAAGCATGTTGAGTGTAGACTCATGACTCCTACTCATCATCGGAGTAACCTGCAACATCACAAGTTACAGCCACAGAGGGTCAATACTTTGGAATAGTATTGGCAAGTGATACCTTAGTATGTTTTAAGTGGACTATATTACTATATGCATTTTGGCTAAGTGTAGCTTGGCTTGCTTTGCTTGAAAATAGGTTTTACCTATTAGTTGAAATCACTAAGTTTCTCTTTATCAAAAACTTCCCAAGAAACCACCAATAGACATTGGGGTCCTTCACCCTTGTTCTCCCACAAATTTTTCTTAGAAGTTGGAGTGATGAGATTCTTGTAGCTTCCATGTCTTGATGCTCAAGTTGTCCATTGCCTTGGACTAGGCTAAGTACTTAGGTTTTCCAACTGCAGAGGTTGTGCACTTTCCCCACCAGACTTGGTTTCCCAAGACAGGACCCTTCAGAAGCCTTTCCTTAGTCAAATGGACGCGCTCCAACCTATCATTCCCACTACCACTAACTGTCCAAGTGACTAAGTTCTAGCAACCTATATGATCATGGAAGAGCCCATATTGCCAAGTGGTTGCACTGTAAGCTTTCTCAACACTTGGCCTCCAAATCCCTTTGTGCCTGGGTGGCATACCACAAGTGAGATACACAACCCAAGTCCATGGCCTTGTGTAACCACTCAACATAACCCAATCCTTCCATTCCACCCAGGAGGTTCATTGACTTAGTGGTTTTATTAAGAAAAGCATAAGTCTCATGACTTAGAATTATTTTCATTATAGTAAGTATAGAATTTCACCAACCCATGTTTGCTAAAATAGCTAGGCTAAGCATGGTATGATATCTTAGGAAAATTCCCTAGCAATTCTACAATTCTACACTACTTAGGATTTCCCAACTTAGCATTAGGTAAAATAGCATGCAAGACTTAGCAAAATATCTAATGCTAGAATAAAACATAGGATAGAAAATATTCATGAAAATATCACTTGCCTGTAATGGGTAGAGTAGCACTCTTCACAATCACAATCACTAGCAAAATCTACACAAAAATTATAGCATACAATTACACACAAATATATACAACCAAAAATATTATGAATGCATGCATGCAAGATTTTACTAAGTGGTGATTTTGAAAACTCTACTAAGCATGCACATGTTCACAAAAACTTATCAAGTCACAAGTTTACCAACTAAACTTATTTGGCACTAATACAATTTATCAAAATAAATCTATACTAAAAATAGCCCTAAACATGCTTCTACAAATAAAGTCATTTTAACTGTTACTATATGTTAAACACATTGGATTTTCAGAAAGGTCTTGTTTCACTGAATCCAACAGTATAAAGTTTGTAAAATTCTAATGTGGCATTCAAAAGTTATAGCAGTTTAAAGTTTGGATCTAAATCTGATTCAAATTTCTGTTTTTGAATTATCCCTAGCCACGTGTCGCAGCCTCACTGGCGCGTACCGCTTCGCGCGGATCGGCAGTCGCAGGCCGTAGGATCTAACTTAGATCTGGCGGCTCAGACGCGCGCGTACCTCTTCGATCAAGATCTATCCTAGCCCTACGATGCAGATCCAACGGACCAAACCATCAAGCCACAAACTGGCGGCGCTAGCGGCGTTGACCGGCGGCGGCGCGTCTGACTACGGTGGCGCCGGTGCTCTAGGTCGTCCGGGGAAGCAAGAAAGCGCTTACCAGGACAGCGGTGGCGTGCTGAAGCTCGAGGTGGCTCTGGTTTGTCAAGGGACGTGCTGACGCGGTGATGATTCCTCGTCGGAGTTGATGCCGGCGACAGGTGGTTCCGCTCGAGGTCGAAGGCGACGTTGCCGATCTCTAGGAGGCAAACGGAGAGTGTAGTCAGGTGCAGAAGACCACGGGGAATACGCGCGTGTGAAAGACAAGGCTTGGGGCGGTCTGGTCTTACCACCGGAGGTCGTCGGAGTTGATGCCGAAGTCGGTGGCGGCCAATCGTCGACGTCGCTGGAGCTACAGGTCATGCGAAGGTAAGCGGGGTGTGTCAGTAGATGCGCCGAGACTCACTGGACAAGACAACATGAATGAGAGGCAGAGGGGAACACGAGACTCACCGGAATTCGCCGGCGCAGTCGTCGGAGACGGCGGGGTTGCAGAGAGCAATGCGCGCAGCCTGGGGGCGTTCTGTGCTTGGGGTTTGGGGGAGAAGAGAGAGGGGGCAGAGGGGGTTTATGTAGCCTGCTCGCGAGCGAGAATCACTCGTGCCTTAACTCGAATTTAAGCTACATAATCAACAGGAAACGGCCGCGTCAATTTTGGGGACGAACAGGTCGTGGGGCGTGGAGACGACGATGCTCGGGTGGGCCGCGGTTGTCAGCGAGAGAGGGGAGTGGAAGCGGGTCCCTTCTGTCAGTGAGCTGGTGGGTGCGAGAGTGGGTAAAGAAAACAATTCGCGGGGTGTGCACTGCTGGGCTAGTCTGGGCCGTGTTGGGCTGGGTCGGCCAGTTTGGCTGGTTGGCTATTTTTTTTTCCTTCTTAATTCTTTTTCTTTTTCAGATTGAATTTCCAGAAATGGTTTTTAAACCTAAATTCAAATCTGTTTGAATCCAAATCTTTACAGGACTTTTGTACAATAAAACATGTTCTTAAATGAGTGTCAAACACATCTGAACCATTCAGAACACTTGGGTCTTTTTGAAAATAAAATAAACTATGCCTTTATGAGAGGTGATAATAGGCATAAAATTTGTTTTAATTCATATTTTGCTTTTGATATTTTGTTCAAGCTTTGGAGACCACTTAAGTTTGAATTTCAAAACATTCTGAATGAATAACAGCATCTTTCCCAAAAGCATGTAGCACAAAGGCTAGGGTTTTCATACATAAAATAATGAGCCACAAATGCTCCTGTTTTTGAAATGATTTTGAGAAAACCCTAAATGATGATGAATGCAAGGATGATATGAATGAGTTTTGGAATATGAATTTAGGGATGTTACAGCGTCATCCTTCTCCTTGGATATCAGCCCGGCATCACGCAATTCGTGCAAATCCAAGTCGTGCATATCCGTGTGCCGCCACCCGCCGTCGGTGGTGCGGCTCGGGGCGGTGGCTTTCTTCCCGGCGCCGGCGACGCTGGAACCCGCTGTGGTGGAAGAGGCCTTCTTGGACTTGCCCATGGAGGAGCGGCGAGTGCGGTGATGTGAGCGCAGAAAAGCATAAGGAAATACGCGAAGGACGTCCAGTGCGCAGTGCAAGCAAGAGCTCAAGAAATGGTGGCAATGGCAAAGAGGAGAAAGCAAATGGTGAAGGGTAAAAACCGCTGTTTTCCCCACGGTATAAAAGGGCGAGGACGATGCAGCAGAGCTATCGATTGAGAAGCCCTAACGCGTGCCTCAGATCTCACCGTCCACGTGTTAGCACCAAACTGAACCGTCACCAGCACGCCGTCCACTACGTGCGGAAATCGAGGAGACGCCGTAACTTTTGCCACACTTTCGCGTTACTAGTCAACGTCAGGTCACGCGGTGGGACCCACGATCATCCCGTCGCAACGTTTCTACTGCCGCAGATGGTTGAGCTCACCAATCGTCAGCAATGACGTCATCAAGGCGAAGCCAGCAACGACTCGAAGATTTTGACTGATCATAAAAGTACTTACCCGAGTCTACGACTCAACCAACTACTCGGGGGCTACTCCTATCAGGAGCGCTGGCCGCGCACCTGAGAAATTACAATGGTCACGTCACCTCGAAAATATCTTCGAGTCCTACGTCGAGTCTGCGACTCCACTACGGACTCGGGGATACTCCCATAGGGAGTGCTGTCGCGCATTCGAAAAAATGTGTCCTTCGGACTAATCATGGAAACAGGCGCAAATAGCCGAACTAAAGTCTTTGCTCGAGTCTACGAATCGACCAAACACTCAGAGGCTACTCCCATAGGGAGCGCTGGTCACGTACCCTATGAATTATTCGACCGAGATCCTTCGGATCAAATACGACAAAAATCTTTTGGCAACTTTGCCCAAACTAACGCTAAGTGAGGAGCAGTCTCCTTGGCCAACGGAAACACCTCCGCGGTGATAAATTTTGGATGTTGTGTCTACGATGCAAAGATAAGCCCTATAGATATCATCTGATGGTCTGGTAACGCACCCGACTATGCTCTTCCAGTAAATTCCCATGTCATCAGGCACGATAAAAATCCCAACGGATGCGTTGGGTACATCATTTGAAAAATACTTGGGTTCGACTCCTATAAGACCTCGGCAGCCTGAGTCAAATCACACCAGCATTCGTTTCGGATTGGAGTCCGAGGACTCGTATCTGATGAAGATCGTGTTGTTTTGTCCTATGATAGTTAACTGGCCCTGATCCGTTGGGTGAGCCAGGCACACGCATCAACAATCCCTATGAAGTAAACATTTCTTCCTGAAAAACAGGTTCAAATACCAAGCACCCGAAAGATTATAGAGTCTCCAGTCAAATCTGCCATTCGACTGAACACTCGGGGGCTACAGACATGGATATACTCTACGGGCATAACATTGGTATACCCGGTCTAGCCCAAGGAAGGCCGACGTGAGCACTTGCAGCCCAGGAAGATTTCGGGTGGCTCAAGCCCATGGAAAATTCGAATCCTTGGAGGACAAGTCTAGATTAGATAGAATTTCAAAGGGTATCAACCCTAATCTGTAACTGAATCAACCTATCCTGGGACCTGGCCTATCTATATAAAGGCCATGAGGGTATGGCGAGAAGGATCTGAACACCTCATACACACACCTCCACGCTAGATTGCATATGCGCACCCCTGTAACCTTCGGTTCCGCCGTAATCAAGAACAGACAAGCAGGAGTAGGATTTTCCCTCCGGGGGCCTGAATCTGGGTAAACCTCGTGTGCCCGTGTTGCTTGCATGTTAACCGTTCCACAACTTCCAAGATCCCTATCTTCTCCAAAACCCAAGTCCATAACAATGGGCATTGACGAGTCGAACCCTTGTCAGAAACTGAACCCAAAGGTTTATTATCTTGCATACACTAATGTTGCTGATGAAGATTGTGTGAAATTTTGTATGAAGGAAGTTTTCAAGTGTAGGGAACAAATGATGTGATGAGATGAAGTATGGACAAAATCTCAAGCTTGGGCATGCCACCCGTGTCACCCCAAGAAATATTCATGGGGTACAAGCGTCAAAGCTTGGGGATGCCTAAGGCATCCCCTTCTTCATCAACAAAAATCTCAGGTCTTCATTCAAGATACTATATTTTTGCTTCATGCACTATGTGTTGTTCTTGGAGCATCTTTATTTTTTTTAGTTTTATTTTATTTTATTTGCTGCAATAAGTTGGTTGGATCCCAGCATGTTTGTTTTGGAGAGAGACATGCCCCATTCTTCATTGCTTAGAACACCCTAGTTTTCACTCTTATTGTTCTGTGAGTGTTCTCCTTAGATAGCACTGCGTTTAGCTTTAGTTTTCTTCTTCTTTTTGCTTAGAACTTTTTAGTTCTTCTTGTAGTTAGGTGAGACAAGCTCTCTGATATTTATTGATTATTATCTTTGTGAGTTGTTTCAAATAAGTTGATTGGTGTTGGAAAAGAGTAGAATGTTTCATGTTTATGGTGGTACAAAAAGAAGCTTGTTTTGACTGTGACTTAGACTTTATCATGTCATGTTAGATGTTGCTTTAACCATATGCTTAGTGATTATTGTTGTAGAATGACTTGTTTCAAACAATTGAGATTGCTTAATGTGCCATGAAAGAACCATGCGTTGTTTTAGCATACAAAAGCATAATACTGTGGTCTTCTCCTTTGATGCTTTATTTGGGGTGACTTGGCACATGCTTACACCATGTTATGACTATGAACCAGTCACCCTTGACTCTATGATAATTTAGTTTTTGACTTGTGATATTACTTTATGCTTTTATTGATAATGTTCTGTCTCTTTGCATGATAATGGCCATTATTGCTCTCTTGGCTGGTTGCTCCCAGTCTTTTGCTAGCCTCCACCTATACTGAGTATGAGCTTTACTCGTGCATCCAACTCCCAAGAAACCAAGTTATTCCAAAGAGTCCACTATAAATTCCTATGCATGGTGTGTTACACCATTCCAAGTATATTTATGTTTTTATATATCTTCCAAATTAAATTTTTGTTATGTGAAAATTAGTGATTAAATCTCTCACGAACTTGAAGACACATTTTATTTCTTGCACTTAATAAACCTGGACCATTGTTACTATCTTATGATGCTTATATGCTTGCAAATTATAAGTTGGAAGTTAGCAGAACCATGATGCCATGGGGAACGCTTTCGACATTGCACTTATTCTATTTAGTTGATATCATGTTCTTTTGTTTATGGATCCCGGCGGTGTGAAATAAGGTGGGAACTTGTAAATCCATGGAGTTTGTATATGTGTTAGATAAACGCCTGGTCGGCTATCCTAAGCCATGCCTAACCATGGTGGAAACTTACAGCGAAACCATAGTGGCATTCTATGAAGCATCTTCAATAAAAAACTATGCAAATAGCAAATAAAAAGATCGTTGAGATGCTCACTGTATGTTGCCTTGTAATTTTGATATGGGATAGCTCCTGTGTCATGGGGAAAGGCGTACCCCCGTTGGCGGTTCTCTATGATACACATATGCTTACAATGACAAGAACTTGTCTGTGACCAAAGTTGAGTAGCATGAGGTTTCGGTACTCGTAATCAAGGGGCATGAGATTTTCAACTTGTGATTTGTCAAGCATATAACTCATATTTGCACTTACTTTAACCTTAATCACTTCAAGATGCTTATGATAGGGGCAATGATATCTCAAAGATAATAAGTGCCATAATTTTTGGAAGCTTATAAAATCATTTATTCCCTACTTCCCTCTGCGAAGGGCCTTTCTTTTCACTTTTTGTTGAGTATCCATCTTCTATCTTTATGCACTAGTTAAGAGAGCATAGTTGTCATTCTTTGTTCAATGTGTATTGTCCTAAAACTTGTTGATTGATTCATAATTATGGTATTGCTTGTTCTTAAATTATTTGTATCTAGTCACCCTTATGAACTTTGAAGGTGTCCTATGCATTTATGTTTTGATATTCCATGAAGGACAAGATAAAATACCACTCTTGCTATGTTTTCTATATGTGAACAAATAAATGTATTTCAAAGCATTATTCATGGTCTTTTGTTTGTATAGCCTTTCATGTTGCAACATAGTTGCTATGTCTTATTTTTAGAAATACATCATCCATTCTTATGTTTAGAATACTTTGATCCAAGCTATCAATGCTTTGCAATACCTTGATCAAGATTGTGATAGTGCATGTCACCTCAAAAATTATTATTTTTATCACTTACCTACTCGAGGACGAGCAGGAGTTAAGCTTGGGGATGCTGATACGTTGCAAACGTATCTATAATTTTTGATGCTCCATGCTTGTTTTACACCAATTGCTTTATGTTTTGCTTGCACTTTGTGGCATTTTATGCATTTTCTCGAACTAACCTATTAACAAGATGCCACAGTGCCAGTTCATGTTTTCTGCTATTTTTGGTTTCATAAAAACTAGTAAAGAAATATTCTCGGAATTGGATGAAACAAAATCCAAAGTTCCTATTTTTCCCGACACAAGACAGAGTCCAAAGCACAAATGGAGGAGGGCATCGAGGTGGCCACACCACCCCTAGGCGTAGGTCACCCCCTAGCCACGCCTGGCTAGGGTGTGGGCCCCTCGGGCGTCCATCGACCTTGTCCCTTCCCCTATATATTCCCCCCGAGACAAAAACCCTAGAGATCAGATCAGAATTCCACAAAAAGTTCCACAGCGTCGCCGCCATCGAAGACGAGATTCGGGGGACAGAAGTCTCTGTTCTGGCACCCTGCCGGGACAGGGAATTGCCCTCGGAGCCATCTCCAGCGACTCCACCACCATCTCCATCGCCGTTGCTGACTCCCATGATGAGGAGGGAGTAGTTCTCCCTTGAGGCTAAGGGTTCCACCGGTAGCTATGTGTTCATCTCTCTCTCTCCGTGGTGTGATCTTTATGTGATCATGAGCTTTCATCTATTATGCTACTCAAGTGATTTTATTAATGTAATCTCCGGAAACACCTTGTCCCACGTGTGTGAAGTTGACAGTGTGCACACCATGTGTGGCTCTTAGGCTAAAGATTACAAAAATACTTATCATGAGTTATAATTTGAGTTGGATGTCTCTATGAAATTGTGGTGTTTGTCTGGAACCATCTAGCGCTCAAGGTGACGGTAAGGGATTACCTAGATGGGGAATGCAGACTTTAAGGTGTGATCTTGTAGCCCTACGCACTGAATTGGTGTTCGTTATCCAACCGGAGAGTAGTTCAGGGTAGCATAGTGAAGAAAAGATATTTATGTGTTATCATTATTGAGAGTGTACAGTACTGAAAGTATGATCCCCAGGCCTTGTTTCTAAGCATTAAAGCACCATTTACAATCAGTCCTGCTACATGTTTGCTTGTTGCCATTGTTATTTCAGATTGCAATTACCACTTATAATCATCCATATTACTTGTATCTCACTATCTCTTCGCCGAACTAGTGCACCTATACATCTAACAAGTGTATTGGGTGTGTTGGGGACACAAGACACTTCTTGTATCCTAATTGTAGGGTTGCTTAAGAGGGATAGCTTTGACATCTTCCTCCCTAAGTTCGATAAACCTTGGGTGATCCACTTAAGGGAAACTTGTCGTTGTTCTACAAACCTCTGCATTCGGAGGCCCAACACTGTCTACAAGAATAGAAGTGTGCGTAGACATCAACCCCTATACAATTGAAGAAGCCTATCCATCGGGAGCAGTGAAGCTCCAGGGAAAAACACCCTCTCTTTCATGGGTGGTGAATGGACAATGCTTGAAGCATTATTGGGCAAAAGAAGATATAAGTGCAGTCACCATACGTGTGATCACCCCAGAAGAGGTGATTAAGCAAAAGTATACAAGGAATGGCAACTACAAGAAGGATAAAATCGAGACTAAATGAGCAACATCACGGTCAAGCTATTGACCATAAAAGAGCGCTTCATGGGAGACAACCCATGTGAAATAAAGGTTTGAGTAAGTTTTAAACTTTCAATTAAGTTTTAGTTAAGCTTGTGTTGAATAAGGAACACTTAAAGCTCTAGTGAAGTAGAAGAAGTTTGGTAATGCTAAAATCCCGTTCAATGAATGTTAATGTTGGTCGAAAATTTAAGCTATCATTTTTCTGTCAAAACTTGGTATTTCATTAAGTTTCGGATTAATAAAGAATACTCGGAGAGACAGGTAAATTTTGGTGACTCCGATATGTTTAACGATCAAGGAATACTTTTTTCGGCAATATAGTTGTAGTCGTATAGTTATCTACCCATCTCCAAATATTTATTCAAGTGTACCGTCGACCAACTATACAACAGGTATACAATTCCCGTCTGTATAGTTGCGGTCGTATAGTTGGTACCGCCGTAGAAGTGAAATCTAAGTCGGTTCTCAACTATACGGCGGGAAGTATTCGGACCACCCCCGTATAGTTGCTCGTTATGGGTGGCGGCTAGGGTTTTTGACCTCCCCTTTTAAAGTTGATTGCATCTAACCTTTTTCATTAAGTTTTCGCAGAGCTACAGCCTCCAGCCTCAAAAAATCATCGCCATCCCTATACAAGCTCCTTCTGACAATATCCATGCAACGAAGCCATGCAGCCTTTTCATGTCAACAAGATTTGCAGGAATAAAGAAGATAAGCCCGTGAAGAGGATCGAAGAAGTAGAACCTAAAGAAGCATCATCGTCGTCCATCTCGGAGATCAAGCCTCTCCCAAATTGGGAGGACATGTTCCCGAAGAGGATGGAGATAATGAGGCAAGCGGAGCAGAGAAAGAGCAAGGATGAGTATCTCCCTAATCCTTATTGTCACAACATAGGATCTTATTATAAACCTCCTCTCGGTTCGCCACCTCTCAAGCCTAAGAAGGTGCGACAGGATGAGATTCATGATAAGATCTATCAATTGGAAAAAGATTCAAAATCATGTGTTGAAACTATTGGAGAAGGGATTGACTCCTACTAGATGATTAGCAAAGACCTTGAGAAAAAGGCCAATGACATCGATGGTAGAGTTGGTTTCTTGATTAAAACTGTTTTTGAGTTGACAGATGAGAATAAATTCCTCTAGAAGAAAATTTTGAAGCTTCAATTCGACATGGCCGAGCTCAGCAGCCGCCTTGCAAGCATAGCTAAGGCTTGCAACACAAAGGAAGAAGGCAATGTTCTTCTCACCCATGAGAAGGAATAGGTACCAACAAGGAGTTATTTGATCCCTCTTGGCTTGATTCCAAGCTGTGGGAGATCTTTAAGACCTTGTAATCTATCTTATAAACTTTATATTACTATTTTAGTTTTGCATTAGTTTGATCTTAGAAATAAAGTTTGCATCATTAGAATTCCCTTCAGGAATGGTCGATCCCTTTTATGAAATTCCGAGTTTATTATCATATATGGAGCATTATTGAGTTTGTGCTTGCCTTATTAGATATATGAATGGCTTGAGTATAATTTTACTTGCACTTGATGATATCAATATGAGTCTTCCACACCATTGGTATTAATGGAAAATACAAAGAAAATTTAGTCAATATGTTGTAAGTTCATGGTTTGATTTACAAAGGAAAAACTATATAATCAATCAAGTTGAGAAAGAAACCTTGAACAAGGAAAAAATTAAAAGTGCTATAAAATTAGAGTGAGAACAAGACGAGGTAGAGTATCCAAGCTATAAAGATGCTTCATATACAATTGGAATTTGGTAATTTAGATTGTTAAACTTTGAATTCCTACATGAAGTAGAATGTATGGTTAGCTCCTTTGCACAACACTTAAACAAAAGTGTGAGAATATATAAAAAAGAAAAAAGAAAATGTGCAAACAGGAAATAGGCATACATCACTATATTGTGGTGAGACAAAGGAACGTTTGAGATTTTAAATCCCAAGTAAATATGTTAATCCTAAAACGCTTGGGACTACCCCGATAACTCATTTGGTCGAACTGAAACACTTTTACATCATATTGATAGTAATCTTTTGTGAACTATTAAATGCTAAGGTGTGGAAGCCTGCTAATATTATTCGGATGGTTCGAGTAAGGTACTATTCATGAACTTATTCCTATGTATCATATATGATAAACACATGCTGCAACTACCTCATTTATTTTATCGACTCAGCTTCATGAATATGAGGATCACATCCATTAAGCTAACCTTGCTTCGGACGAGCAAGAGTCTAAGCTTGGGGAAGTTCATGAGTGCATATTTGCATCATGTTTTATATTATTATTTTGCACTGTAGTGGTAGGATCTTGGTATTTTACATCCTTCGCGCGCATCTTTTATGTCTATTTTCACCAGGATTAGGACAGATGATGGATACGATGGACACAATTCTTGGACTAGTTGTATTGGAGCGAAAAGGAGTAAAAAACAGCGTAAATCACTAATTTGAGAAATATCAATAACTGATACGTTGTAAACGTATCTATAATTTTTGATGTTCCATGCTTGTTTAGTATCTACTTTGCTTTGCTTTGTCCACACTTTGAGGTATTTTTATACACTTTCTGGAACTAACCTATTGACAAGATGCCACAGTGCTAGTTGCCTATTTTCTGTTGTTTTTGGTTTCAGAAAGCTAAAAAATGAATATTCTCGGAATTGGACGGGAAAAAAGCCAAAGTTCATATTTTTCCGGGAGCGATACAGAAAATTGAAGACAAGACGGAGGAGGAAACCAGGGTGCCCACACCCTAGGTGGGCGCGGGCCCACCCTAGGCCGCACCCACAGGGGGTGTGGGCCCCCTGGCCCTCCACCGACCTTGCCTCCTTCGCCTATAAGAAGCCTCCGACCCAAAAACCCTAAAGAATCCATCATACTTCCAGAAAAACCTCCGCTGCGTCGCTACCACCGAATGGGAGATTCAGGGGACAGAAAGTCTCTGTTCCGGCACCCTGCCAAGACAGGGAAGTGCCCCCATCAATATCCACCACCATATCCATCACCGTTGCTGATTCCCATGATGAGAGGGAGTAGTTCTTCCTCGAGGCTAAGGGCTCTACCGGTAGCTATGTGTCCATCTCTCTCTATGCATGATCTTGTGGTCATGATCTTTGTAACCAAGTAGATCTACCTTGCTACTCAAGTGCTTCATTAGATCTCTGCTCTCCCCATGTGTGTGAAAGTGACAGCGTGCATGCCATGGTGGCACTTAGGCTTTAGTCTACATAAATACTCTTTATGCTTTAATAGATCTATGCTTTTCCCCACGTGTGTGAAAGTGACAGCGGGCATACCGTGCGTGGCACTTTGGCTAGATTGAATATTTGTTATGGGTTATATTTGGAGTTGGATGTCTCTATGAAATTGTGGTGTTTGTTGGAACCATCTAGCACTCAAGGTGATAGTGTGGGGTTATCTAGATTGGGGAAGGCGGACTTTGAGGAGTGTTGTTATAGCCCTACCATGGATTAGAGTGTCCAACCGGAGAGTAGTTAAGAGTAGTATCATGAAGAGAGGATATTTATATGAGAGAGTGTTCACTAGTGAAAGTATGATCCCTAGGCCTTGTTTCTAAGCATTGAAACACCATTTGCTACTAGATCTATTGCATGTTTTCTTTCTTCCATCCTTTTGCCTTTAGTCATTACCCCATGTCAACAACAAGTCAGAAGCTTTTTCTGGCACCGTTACCACTTGTATTTCACTATCTCTTCGCCGAACTAGTGCACCTATATTGGGTGTGTTGGGGACACAAGAGACTTCTTGTATCTTAATTGCAGGGTTGCTTGAGAGGGATACCTTTGACCACTTCCTCCCTGAGTTCGATAAACCATGGGTAATCCACTTAGGGAAACTTGTTTTTGTTCTACAAACCTCTTCACTTGGAGACCCAACAACTGTCTATAAGAATAGAAGTGCGTAGACATCAAGCTCTTTTTTGGCGCTGTTGCCGAGGAGGAAAGGTAAAAGGCACTCACACACGTTACCCCACGGCAACAGCAAGCCAGAAAGCTCATTTCTGGCGCCGTTGTCGGGGAGGTAAGGTAAAAGTTACTCACATCCTCCAGTGTGAGTGATCAAAGTTATTTCCATTATATTCTGCAATTTTGTCTTTTTGCTTCTTGTTTTCACTAGTTAGGCTTAATGTAAAACAACAACAAAATTAGAGAGCTTTATAGTATCTATCTTGAGTTAGGACATGAAGTGTTTGAAGAGAAAATTAAAAAAACCTATGGAGCTTTATTTGCATGCTAATAGCAATGTTATTAGTATGAATTATTTGTACACCATTATTGCTAATGCTATGGAAAATTCTAAGCTTGGGGAAGCTAGTTTTGATGAAAATGATCTTTTTAGTCCCCCAGCTTTGGAAGATAGCTATTCTATTGCTTATGATGATACCAAACCTCCAATTTATGATGATTACAATGATGAGTATGATATTAAGTCCACCTAATATTGAGGAGAAAACTAATTGTGATTACAATATGCCTCCTATATTTTATGATTATGGGATAGCTATTTTCTTGAATTTTCTCCCACTACAATTAATAAGAACGATTATGCTTATGCGGAGAGTAATAATCATTTTATGCATGTGGCTCATGATAAGAATGTTTTATGTGATAGTTAAATTG
Source organism: Avena insularis (assembly GCA_023614405.1). NCBI lineage: Eukaryota > Viridiplantae > Streptophyta > Magnoliopsida > Poales > Poaceae > Avena > Avena insularis. The sequence continues at coordinate 293,078,653 of CM042691.1, read as the reverse complement.
TTAATTTTATTCATGATTCTACTGAAAGTTATTATGAGAGAGGGAAACATGGTCTTATGCATCTCAATAATATTAAGTTTCTCCTCTTTATGTTGAAAATGTTGAAGTTGCACTTGTTTTGCTTTCCTATGCCTATTACTTTTTGCTTTCAAGAATTGTTTCTTTACAAGATTCCTATGCATAGGAAGTGGGTTAGACTTAAATGTGTTTTGAATTTCCTTCTTTATGCTCTCTTTTATTTCAATTCATATTTTTTATGTGAGCATCTTCTCAAACTATCAAGCCTAACTTAAAGGCATTAAAGAAAAGTACTTGTTGGGAGATAACCCAAGAGTTTTCTTGAGTCTTGGAAGTTATTACTTCATTAATGACCTCTCCTTATCCTTTTTGTTTGCTTTTTGTGCCAAGAATGACCTCTAATGAGAAGGAAGTAAGATTTGGGGAGTTAATGTCCCGAAACAGATTTTTGTGCTCCACCATAAAAATTCATGAGGAGTCTCTGTAAACTGGATTGAGCTGATAATTTATAAATAAACCCTCCAGTATGTTATCTAACTTTAGCTAGTTCAACACTTTTTTATTTGAGCAACAGAAGATTTTCTAAAAAATTGGTTTCTACCTGCTGGTCTGTTTTTACAGATTTCTGCCATTATTTGCATTTGCTTCTTATTGATTCCTTTTTGAGTTCTCTTTTGGGGAATTGAGATTTTTGACGGAGATGCTGCAGTAGCTTGTGTTTTTAGTGAAAGTTTTTATATTATAAAGCTAAACCCAAAAGTCTATTATCTTTTGAATACACTAATTGTAAGACCCCACCTTTATAAAGGTAAAGGTCCCTGTGATTCCAATGCTAGTCCCTAGATTAAATGCTAGCATCCACAGTTTAAGATGAAGTACACAGAAACAAAGGTCATTATTACATCGTCATTCCAGAGATAACATAGTCTTTTACAACTCCATAGCCATAGGCTAGTACAAGAGTTTAACTTAACAATATAAATAAAAGTCTTCATCTTCATGTGCCACAGGCAAGCATGTTGAGTGTAGACTCACAACCCTAATCCTCATCAGAGTAACCTGTAACATCGCAAGTTACAGCCATAGTGGGTCGATACATTGGAATAGTATTGGCAAGTGATACATTAGTAGAATGATAGTTTCTAGCTTCTACATGAATTTGGCTAAGTGTAGCTTAGGCTTGATTTGCACAAAATAGGTTTTACCTATGAGTTGAAAACACTAAGTTTTTGTTTGGCAAAAACTCCCAAGGAACCACCAATAGACATTGGTGAACCTTTACCCTTGTTCAACCACAAGTTTTTAACTTAGAAATTGGGATGAGGAGATTCTTGATAGCTTCCATGTCTTGATGCTCAAATTGTCCATTGCCGGGGACACGACTAAGTACTTAGATTCTTCCTTCTGTAGAGGTGGTGCACTTTCCCCACAAGACTCGACATGCATCGAGACAGGACCTTTCAGAAGCCTTCCCTTAGACCAAAATGGGCGTGTTCCCAAACCTATCACCTCTACCACCAACTGTCCATTTTGCTAAGTTATTGCAACCCATATGATCCACGCAGAGCCCATAATGCCATGTGGCTGCCTAGAAGCTTCTTAACATATGGCATCTCAAATACCTTTGTTCCTGGGTGGCTTTCCACAAGTGTGATATACAAGGTAGACCATACATATGGGCCTTGTGTAACCACTCAACATAACCCAAACATACCATTCCACCTAGGTGTTTCATTCACTTAGTTGTTTTATTTAGCAAAACACAAGTCAAAAACTGTCACATCCCAAAAATTTCCAAATTTTGTAATGTGAAAAATTAATAAACAAAATTAATAATTGTTGAAATTTAGGGTAAAAAGAAACTTTTTGTATCTAAATGGAAACTTAAAATCCCATGTTGAACAAACTTTGGTTAATGTTTGAATCTAACTAAATTCAAATCAAGTGGAATGCAATCTTCATAAATGCATCTGGAAATTTAAACACTTGGAGAATAAACCAAAACCCTAAAACCCAAATGGAATAAAATCATTTCCAAGTTATCTCCAAGACCATGGTTTTGATCCATATAAAATTTTGTCAACAAACATTTATAAATGATCAAGAATGACAAATAGAAATATTATAAAACCATAGAAATTGATTTCATTCAATTTGGAGCCATAAATAAAATCTTATGAATTTAATAAGATCAGGAAATTGAATTTCCAATGCTAATAAAGCACATATCTAAAACTCCATACCAAATGGTGAACAAATAATCCTAAGGACAAATAAAAGGATAAATAATTTTCAAATTAAATAAAATGGCATTAACCAAATTCCATTTCCATTTGAATAAAGACGAAATCCCTATTAGAAATGATTAATTAAATCATGGGAGAATAATATTTGGAATTTACCCAAGTGGAATAAAAGATATTTAAATTAACTTAAAAGGGATCAAAGAAATCAACTAAATAAAATTTACGGAATTAAAACTATATTTAATTTCATTGGAATAAAGACAAATACCCAATTTTAAATGATTAATAAATCATATTAAAAACATTCCTAATAATTCAAGGTGAATTATTTGACACCCAAATAAACAAATAAAACCTACTGAAAAGATTTGGAAGGATTTAGATTTCAAATGGAGTTTGAAAAACATTATTAAATCTTATTTGAATTAATACAAGGGCCTATTTTAATTAATTAATATCCCCTAAAAAGAATAAATATATTATTCTAAATTTGGCTTCAGAATGTGTTATTAAATAGTATTTGAATATACTCAAAGTTTGGTTGAAGTTTGAAATTCAAAATTTGTTTGAATTGATTAACCAAAAACAAAACAGAAAAAAAGAAATGGAAAAAGAAAAAGAAACAGATCAAAAAAAGGGAATAGAAAGGAGCCCAGCCAGCAAAGCCCATCTGGCCCAGCAAGAGCCCACCCCGGCAACCCTCTCACCTAAACGTTTTCTCACCACGGACGTGACCCACGTAGTCGCCGACAAGCAGGCCCCACCTCACCCCTCTCTATCTCACTGTCAACCCGACCCCACCGCCCAGCTTTCTTCCTCACCCGCGACGACCACGCCTCTGGCCGTTTCTGCCGCCGATTACTCGCGATCAATCCTCCTTAATGCCATGTTTATTCCTCGCCGTGACCACGCCTTCTTAACCGCCTGCTCCTCCTCTTTCATTCCCCCCAAACATCGCCTCCCCACTGCCCCTAGGATGCTCGAATTTGTCCACACACCGCCACTACCTCCGACACACTCCGGCGACGATTCCGGTGAGTACACGCTGCCCCATCCTCTCTAGCACACGCTCACTTGTTCACCGTCACTATGCGCACCCATTAACCCTAACAGCATGTCTTCTCGTGACCCAGAGCATCGGAGACAACCTTGACAGAGCACCGCCGCCGACGACAGCAACTCCGTCGACGTCTCCCCGGTAACACCGACCTCCCCTTCCTCTCAGGATGATACTCCTACGCTCCCCTCTCTCTCGCGTGTCTAACAGACCCCCTGTTTTGCCTTTCCGTGGCATGTAGCCTCGCCAACTACGACGCCAGTGCGTGCCCGACGCTGTCCTGAACTCCGGCGAGCGATTGCCATCCACCCCGAGCGTCCCTTCGACGGAGAAGACCACGTCGAGCATCAGTACGTCATGGCGATTCTGGTGAGAATCTCCCTTACTCCTCTCGCTTCCTGTTCTCGCCGTTACACCATAGCCAGAGTGCCGCTGCCGCGCGCCACCGTTGTCGCGCCGCCAGTTCTTGGCAAGGTGGTAGTAGTCGTCCGATGTAGATCCAGCGGATACGATAGAACCTTAACCGAAGGGGTAAGTAGCTCTGTGCCGCACGATCCACTTTAGATCTAACGGTTGTCCTCTGTCGATCCAACCGAACCGTTACCAATGAATAAGATCGTGCCATGTGGCCCAGCTTCTGCTTTGAAAACCAGAAATGATCTATTAGATGTTCCAATTTGTAAAATTCATAACTTTCAAACCACATGTCCAAATTTTGCAAATTTTATATCAATGGAATCAGCAAGACAAGTACTTTACAACCATGCACTTTGTTTAGTAAATTTCTTCTGTTAAATTGTTTGTTTTTGCAGAAACTTGTGTAGGCATATCTTGGATACAAAATTTGTTCTAAAATTATTTTTGTGATAAAATCGTTGGCAAATGGATTATTTTGAACCTACTGACCTTAGAAACCAACTCATGGATTTGAAAATGTATTTGGTATAGCTAAAGAGTAAATCTTTGATTTAAAGCATTTCTAGTCAAATAAAAATATTGTTTATTTGTTGAAAACAGTTTTTGGAGAAAAAACTTTGGGAAATGTTTTGATTTAAACTCTCTGACCCTAAACACAAAGTTTTATGATTCTAAAACATATTTGGTGAACCCTATAAAGATTGTTGCCTTGCTAAAAGCATTTTTCAACCACATAAAATAATGCTTTGGTTTAAAATTGGTTTATAGTAAAATCTTTTGCAAATGGTTTTGCCACTTTTATAAAATGACCAATAGGTGTTTTAGAATGTTTATAACCTATTAGAATCACTTTTCAAAATAAAACAATCTTTAGCATGCTTGCATGCATTGCTTTGTTTCTATTATTTTATGTGATGTTTTGTAACATCCCAAAAATCATGTTTCAAAACTCATGCATATCATCCATGCATCCATGATCATGTAGATTTTTATTTCAAAAATCAATTCAAAAACAGGAGCATATGAGCTCATTATTTTATGTGATCAGCATTAAATCAAATGCTACTCTCCAATGAGAGATTATTGTTCATGAATCAAACCTTGTTACTCTCAGATTGTTTTGCTTGCTTTCTATTTGCTTAAACCAAAAGTTTGCAAAACAAAAGTGAATTTAAAACCATTTTCAAAACTTGATCAAATCTAGTGCCATATCACTATTTATTTTGTTTGATCAATAGGACCAAGCTAATACAGAGAGTCCACATGTTTTTACACCCAAAATTATGATTGTTACACTCTGCAAAAGTCCAGAACAAATTTGAATTCATTTGGCATTTGAATTTGTTTGAAAATGGATTCAGAAAATCAAATCAGAAATAGAAAATGAATTGAGAAAAGGAAAAAGGGCCGGTGCCAGTCTTTTGGCCCAGCAGAGGAACCAGCCCACTAAGCCCACCCGGGTCGTTTTCACCTTCTATCTCTCACCCGCACCCGCTCTGCCCCGCTGACACTGCCACTGGGCCCGAGCCAGGTCATCTCCTTCTTCTCCACCCCCGCGCGCGCAGACCCCGTCGCCACCGCCGTTTCCTCCAGAAACGTCGTGTTGATTCCGCGCTTAATTGGCATTGATCTGCAGCGTAATACCCTCGCCCTCCTGGATACTTAAACCTCTCCCCCTCGCGGCCATTTCCCCCAACAAAGCCAGCCCGAAGCACCTCCAGGCTGCCAGTATTTGCCCTTGCCTCGCCGCAGACAGAACCCACTCCGGCGACCAATCCTGGTGAGCTCCGTGCGTGCCTTCCTCTTTGGTCCATGCGAACTGCTTCGCAACCTTATTGCGCTCCTACTGACATCATTAGTTCGTCATGTACTGCCCCAGGTCGTCGACTCCAGCGAGCACCACAAGTTCCCGACGCCGTCTCCAACTCCGGCGAGCGATTAAGGTAAAACGCGACCGCCCCTTGCCTTCCCTTTGATTCAATCATGATCGCCGAGACCTTGCGCACCTTCTAACCCATCTGGCTCATGCTAGGCCGACGCAGAACCTCGGCAACATCTTCGTCAATAAGCACCTGACGCCGCCAGCAACTCCGACGAGACCCTGCCGCTGCATCTGTGCGCCCCTTGACCAGCCACCGCCACGTTGAGCTTCAGCACACCGCCGCGAGTCTGGTAAGCATCTCCGACGACCCCAAACCCGCCTGTAGCCACCGCGCCGCCGTGGACAGAGCCGCCGCTGCCACTCGCCACCGCTAGCACCGCCAGAGTTTGGTCGCTTGATCGCGAACCGTTGGATCTAGATCCGATGGGCTAGATAGATCACTTACGCGAAGGGGTACGAACAAATCTGGGACGTGCAGATTAAGTTAGATCTAACGGCTCACGTGTGTGATCCTGAGTGAAGCGGTATCAACCAATAGGAGCACGCCACGTGGCTAGGATTTGAATTTAAAAACTGGATTAGATCTATTAGATATTAAAACTTGTTTAATTCATAACTTTTGATTCCCACGTCCAAATTTGATGAATTTTATATCAATGGAATCAGGAGAGAAAGCCCTTTCCATATATGCAATGTGTTTAATCTTTTGTTTCTGTTAAAATGGTTATTTTTACAGAAACATGTGTAAACTATTTGTGTATATTAATTATTTGAGAAATGTTTTAATGTTCAAATAAAGGTTGTTTGGCAAGTTTTGAACTTGTTTATGAACCAGTACTGTGCACTTGTCTTGTTGAGTATAGGAAATCAGCACATATCATATTGCATGCATCCATATATTTTTGCTTGTATTTATTATGTATGTGATTTGGTGCTATCATTTTATGTGTAGATTTTGGTGTAAATAGTGATTGTGATTGTGAGGATTGTAGCTACTCTCCAAACTACCAAGGCAAGTGGTGCTTCATGATTTTATTCCTATGTTTTTTTTCAAATATGCATTAGAAATATTTTGCTAGACTTGCATGGATAAATTTTGGTCTTTATATGCTATGCTTGGGAAATCCTAGTAGTGGTAGAATTGCTAGAAATTTCTAAGTAAGACGTTATCTATGCCATGCTTAGCCTAGCTAGTAGCAACCAAGGGTGGTGAAATATGAAGGGAATATGCCCGAGAGGCAATAATAAAGTGGTTATTATCGTATTCCTTATTTATGATAAATGTTTATTTTACATGCTATAATTGTATTAATACGGAAACGTTAATACATGTGTGTTTAATAAACAAAAAGGAAGTTCCTAGTTATGCCTCTCTTATAAGCTAGCTCGTTGATTAACATGATGATCAAAGTTTCCTGATCATGGACATTGGATGTTGTTAATAACGTGGTCACAACATTAGTGTAATGATGTGATGAACATTCATCCGAAGTATAGCATTACGATCAAAGTCATTGAGTTTATATTGCTATAACAACTTACGAAGTGATCCTAATCCTTAGACCATGAGATCATGTCAATCACTAACACCGGAAGAGTTTCTCGATGACATCAAACGTCACACCGTAACTGGGTGATTATAAAGATGGCTTCAGAACTACTAAATTGTTATGTTGAGACCCATGGATCGAGAGTGGAATTTGTTCATCCCGATGACAGATAGATATGCTCTAGTCCCTCTCGGTGATATCACATTGATTAGCTTGCAAGCAAGTGATTTGATCACTAGAATGTTATATCACGGGAACGAGAAAAGAGTGCATGTCGGTAACGAGATCAAACTAGGTATGGATATACCGATGATCGAATCTCGGACATGTAATATATCGTGAAACAAAGGGATTAAGATACTAGCGTAAAAAGGTTCACACGATCACAGAAGTCATCGTTGAATGTGTGGGAGTCAGTACGGATCTCACGGTCCTGCTGCTGATTATTGATCGGAGAGGGGTCTCGATCATGTCTGCATTATTCGCGAACCATAGGGTGACACACTTAAGGGATACCGACACCATTCGGAGCAAATGATATGCCAGAAAAAGAAAAGGAAAGCGCAGGAATTTATTTCACTAGACACCGAAACTGTTTCGGTTGAAATTGCTGAAACTGGTTCTGCATGTGAAATGGAATACTAGCAAGGGGTTTTATGTGAATGTTTTTTAATTAAAGTAATTAACAAAATTTTGAATAAATAAATAAAAGAGTTTTATTTAAATGAGAGCTTGCATTAATTTTGGTGGAAAATTAATGCATGTGAGTGGAATTGTGAGTGGAGAGGTTTTTATGTGAGTGGAGCTTCCACCACATGAATGAGGGAGAGGTGGGGGCACCCTCCATGGCCGGCGGCCATGCCCCCTTGGGCTGCCCCCTCCCCTATAAAAGGACCCCCTCCTCTCACTTTTCTCTCACACCTCCTCGCGAAGGATCTCTCTCCCCCCTTTAGAATTCCCCCATGGTCTCGGATCAGCGAGATACATGTTCCCGGTGGCTTTTTTCTAGAAGGATTTGTTGCTTCCGCTGCTTCGCTGGAGCGAGGGCGCTGAGGTTGTCGGGGTACCCGTACGTGTGTGCGATCACGGATGCACCACTGCTTTGAGGTGCTGGACTTGATCGTGCTGGACCGGCTGGACCAGATGGACTTCATCACGATCTTGAGATCGGCAAGCGTTCGTCTACATCATCCACGAGTACAACCTCGTTAACGCTATTCGGTCTTCGAGGGTATGTATTCTATGGATGTATATCCACCCGTTTCTTGTATCTAGTAGATATATCTTGGTACATAGATGTTCCCATCGTAGGAAAATTTTTGTTTTCTATGTTGCGAACCCTACAGTGGTATCAGAGTCGGATCTATGCGTAGATGCTTTGCATGGGTAGTACACATATGAGTATGTGGGCGATGATTATCATTTTATTGCTTCTTAGTTGTACTTTGGATATTGGTGGCATAGTGGGATGAAGCGGCCCGGACAAACTTTACATGTCCTCGCACATGAGACCTGTTCCACGCTTTACATGCAACTAGTTTTGCATAAGTGGCTAGCGGGTGTCTGTCTCTCCTACTATAGTCAATATCTAATTTGCAACGAGTTGTCAACAATTTGGTTATCCTCATTGTGGTTCATGTTCGTAGGTAAGAACGGTTCTATCTTCGAAAGCCCTAAGCCACGTAAAATTTGCAATGGATAAATTAGAGGCGTCTAGTTTAGATTGTTGCTGGGCTAGTGTTATGATAGGGTGATGTTGTAAGTAGAATTATGAGATGATACTCTTACAACACGCATAACGTGTAGGTTCCATAGACCTTGGACTTACACATAGAGGTATGATAGTGATCATACCACGGTGCACGTGATGGAGATCATATGCGAGAACTATATCATTCCACTAATAAACATGTGATGTTTGATAGCATCTTATATTGCTTGTTTAGCGTTTTATTAGCATAATAAGATGATCCCTCATTAAGATATCAAGATAAAAATATGTTCTTCCTTAAGTATGCACCGACAATGTTTAAATAAGCTTCAAGACATCACGTGATGATCGGGTGTACTTGAATCCATGAGCATATCTCGGGTGTAAGACAGTTACACACGCGAATACTAAGGTTCTTACTTGGCGAGCCTAGCATGTACAGACATGGCCTCGGAACACGAACCGAAAGGTTAAGCATGAGTCATATAGTAGATATGATGCCCATTTGATGCTCGCCTTTGAAGCTACACCGACTCACGTGATGATCGGACTTGGTGTAGTGGATTTGGTTCATGTAATCACCAAAAAGACACGAGGGATGTCGTTTTTGAGTGGGAGTTCATTTCTAATTTGGATTAGTAGAACTCAATTTATTATAAATTAAATCAAAGTGAATTTGCATAATTTGTTGTAGTCATTGGCATTCGTTCACCACCTTATGCATAGTTGTAATTGAGATAATAGAACTATAGAATTCTGGATATATACTTTACGAACTGGTATCGTATTGTGTTGAGTGTCAATCTAAAGTTTAAAGTCCTATTGCAAACTTTCAGCAAAATTCTATTTACTCCGTGAAATTTAATAATTGGTATTAAATCGAGAGTAACAATTCCAGTGTTAGTATCTTAAGTATCATGTTTGCCTCCATGATTCTTGATTGTTTTTAAATATCAAGGTTATCTAGGAGCTAAAAGAATTGTTTCAGAAACCATCATGTGTGACAGATATAACGATATCTGAAACAATGTTTTGGTTGCAATATGGTAGAGTATAATATATGATCTCATATTGGATGAGAATTTACAAAGGTTGGAGATGCTAGACATCCTAATCATCCAAAAGGGTTTTGGAAAGTAATGTTATACTCACGATTCACCTTTATAAGCTACAGTAGCTTGATCATGAAAGTCGTCATGATAAGGATGAATAGAAGATGTATGTAAAGTGTTTACTACACTAAAATATTACTAAAGAATGGATTTTAAAAGAATACCAATCATTTTGATGATGGTGATCTACTTCAAAGTGCAAGTCCAAAGGTATTATTATTTGAATATACACGCTTTGGACTATGTGTCATGTATATGGCGCCACTGTTGATGTTGATAAATTCTTTTAAAAAGGAAAAGGAAATGCTGAAAGAGAATCTATAAAATATATTTGGCAGAAAAGAAAAGATTGGAAATATCCAATTTAGGTATATGGATGATATACATGTTATGGTTGTATTCTTTGCTTGTTAAACAATGTGGTTCTTGGGTATTGGATACCGAATTGGTTGGTATGAAATTTCATACGGAACAACGCAATTCATGAACCACAATGGCCTAAGTAACTAGCAAGAGAATATGTGATGATGTTCATCGAAAACAAACAAACCGTTGTTTGTATTTCTTGTTGACATCAAAGCTTGACTTCAAGATTTGTATTAATAATTGTTATTTGAATCAGGTATTATGAGAACAAAGGTTGTTCAAATAATTACCGTATTCCATATAAGATGGATGATTTACAAATCTAGTTGGAGAAATCACATCCATAAAACCTAATGCTAAAATGTCGCAAGACAAATGATTGAAAGATCACTTACAAAGTGACATCGCCGTTTAAATTATATTGGAAAGAAAACATGAAGAATCTCCATATTCATGGATTTTTGGAGTCTTTGATTTGATCAAGTGACGCTTGTGAGACCTCCCTCGGGATAATTAAAACTTCGTTCAAAGGCCAAAGAAGAACGAACGACTAAAATATTGGAATTTATACATATCGATGTATGTAGTCCATTATGTGTAGTCGTAAGCAATGGGTTTCAACTTCATATACTTTCTCCGGAAATTTGAGTGAATATTCACTTAATGAGAAAGAAGTGTGAAATATTTGAAAATGTTCAAAGACTTTCAAGATGAAGTGAAAATCATTGTAACAAGAAAATAAATGGTTTATGATTTTATCATAAGGGATTTATTTGAGTTACAAGTGTAACAAGAAAATAAATGAATTATTATTTTATCATAGGATTTATTTGAGTTGCAAGTTTAGCAAAACACCTAGATTTACATCTCCCAAAACACCATAGGAGTATGGAGTGTTTGAGATTTGTAATGAAACCTTGTTTGACATGGTTGGATCAAAGGTGTTATTCATAAAACTGCCATTATGTTTTAAAAGATTAAAGCTTTAGAGACTACCACTTTTACACTGAAAAGAGCTCCATCTTGATCCGTTGAAATGACACCATGGAAGTTATGGTTTGGGGTAAAACCCAAGTTGTCATTTCTTAAATTTTGGTATGCTAAACATAAGTAAGATGTTTACAACGAAGTCGGATGAGCATGTCTTTGTAGGTTATTTCGAATAACAATTGGTTATTCCTCCATAACACCGAGGACAAAAGGGTTTGTCGCTTGAAATATGAAGTTTCTTGAAGAAGGAATTTTTCGTAAAAGTTAAGTGGGAGGACAATAGAACTTTGATAAGGTTAACGAACCTTAGCTATATGTGCTAAGTTGCGCAGCGCCGGAAATTGTTCCGAAGGCTGCCATAATGCTCATAGCTTATGTGCCTCAAAGGTTATGGTCACGGAGATCTAAGTTCCTATTGAACCAAGTAGGTCGGTTAAACAATCAAATGCTAAGATTTGAGAGTAAATCATTATTGTTTGAAAATGATGAACCGAATACATACAAAGAAGCAATGATGGGCCCTGACTCCATCAAATGGCTTGAAGCCATAAAATCCGTGATAAGTCCATACACGATAAATCAAGTCTTGAACTTGGAAGACCCTCCGGAAAGGTGTAAAAACCTATCGGTCGTATTTGGATCTATAAAGAAACAGACATGGATGTTTCACATCTATGAAATAGTCGACATGTCATAAAGTATTTTATGACAATGTTCAAGGAGTTGACTATGACAAGATTTGATCTTTCATAGCGATATTTAGTCTGGACGGATTAAAGTAGCAACCACTACATATAATTTGGTATATGGTAGATGAATAAACAAAACAAAGTTCTTTTAATAGAATGGTTACCTAGGACGTGTACATGACACGATCCAAAGGGTTTTGTTAATTCAAAAGGATGCTAAAAAGGGGCATGCAAACTTCAATTGTTGAAGTAAGCATCGCGGAGTTGGAATCTTCACCGTGATGAAAAAGAGTTTTCATCAGGAGACGATGAAGATGCTTGCATTTGCAAGAAATTAAGTGGGAGCGCTAAGACATATTTCTAATACGTTATGTGGAGGACATCTTGTTGATTAGAAATGATGTATATTTTATTGACAAAGGTTAAGAATTTCATTTTGATGAAATACTTAGGCAAAACCCGAATATTTAGCGTGAATGTCTATAGTGGATAGACTGTGACGCTAATATGGTTGTGTCAAACGTACATATATGAGATATTGAAGGAGTTCAATATAGAAACAACAAGAAACGATTCTTGTCGCATGGAAAAGAATTGAATCAAGATTCAAGTGTATTGACACTTGATAAGTGAAACAAGATTCAAGTGCTTTGACACTTGATGAGTGAAATCACGAGAATGTTTTGATCAATCATACCATGATATGTACACATCCAGATAAGTCCTATGCTCTAAGTGTTATGAGCATATACCAGAATGAATCATAAAATGATCATTGGACGATAGTAAGGATATTCTTATGATCTTTTGGAAGAACTAAGAATATATTTGTGTAGAGGTGAAAAACAATTACAAATAGTTCATTGTAAAGCGTTACATTGATACTAGTGTTGTCACAAGATACAAATTAAGTTTATCTCAATTCAAACTATGGGTGGCACAATGTAATGGAAAGGAGATTCCATGATGGATTTGGAAGAGTTCTAAAGTTAAGATACATTGTGACAAATACTACAACAAAAGGCTAAGTATATGACTGCTATAGTAGCGGCAAAGGAGGGAATTTGTGTCAAGTAGTTTGTTATCAAACTAAGGTGTGGTTCGCAACGGGATAACACTAAAGATATATTGTGTGACAATAGTATCGACGTGTTTTAACCCCAAGGAACTAAAGGTCTCACAAAAAGACCAAATTTATACAATCTCATCTCATTAGAGAATGAGTGATGCGTGGAGACGCAAATACATGTAAATACACACGGACCTGAAAGCATGAGATCCGTAGATTATGTTAACCACTTGTAGTTGTGTATATGGAACAACAGAAAGCCATAGGTGTTCAATACGCAAAGTTTTCAAACTAGATTATTGTCTCTAGTGCAAGTGGGAGACTGAAGGGAATATGCCCGAGAGGCAATAATAAAGTGGTTATTATCGTATTCCTTATTTATGATAAATGTTTATTTTACATGCTATAATTGTATTAATACGGAAACGTTAATACATGTGTGTTTAATAAACAAAAAGGAAGTTCCTAGTTATGCCTCTCTTATAAACTAGCTCGTTGATTAACATGATGATCAAAGTTTCCTGATCATGGACATTGGATGTTGTTAATAACATGGTCACAACATTAGTGTAATGATGTGATGAACATTCATCCGAAGTATAGCATTACGATCAAAGTCATTGAGTTTATATTGCTATAACAACTTACGAAGTGATCCTAATCCTTAGACCATGAGATCATGTCAATCACTAACACCGGAAGAGTTTCTCGATGACATCAAACGTCACACCGTAACTGGGTGATTATAAAGATGGCTTCAGAACTACTAAAGTGTTATGTTGAGACCCATGGATCGAGAGTGGAATTTGTTCATCCCGATGACGGATAGATATGCTCTGGGCCCTCTCGGTGATATCACATTGATTAGCTTGCAAGCAAGTGATTTGATCACTAGAATGTTATATCACGGGAACGAGAAAAGAGTGCATGTCGGTAACGAGATCAAACTAGGTATGGAGATACCGATGATCGAATCTCGGACATGTAATATATCGTGAAACAAAGGGATTAAGATACTAGCGTAAAAAGGTTCACACGATCACAGAAGTCATCGTTGAATGTGTGGGAGTCAGTATGGATCTCCAGGTCCCGCTGCTGATTATTGATCGGAGAGGGGTCTCGATCATGTCTGCATTATTCGTGAACCGTAGGGTGACACACTTAAGGGATACCGACACCATTCGGAGCAAATGATATGCCAGAAAAAGAAAAGGAAAGCGCAGGAATTTATTTCACTAGACACCGAAACTAGTTCTACATGTGAAATGGAATACTAGCAAGGGGGTTTATGTGAATGTTTGTTAATTAAAGTAATTACCAAAATTCTTAATAAATAAATAAAAGAGTTTTATTTAAATGAGAGCTTGCATTAATTTTGGTGGAAAATTAATGCATGTGAGTGGAATTGTGAGTGGAGAGGTTTTTATGTGAGTGGAGCTTCCACCACATGAATGAGGGAGAGGTGGGGGCACCCTCCATGGCCGGCGGCCATGCCCCTTGGGTGCCCCTCCCCTATAAAGGACCCCTCCTCTCACTTGTCTCTCACACCTCCTCAAGGATCTCTCCCCCCTTTAGAATTCCCCCATGGTCTCGGATCAGCGAGATACATGTTCCCGGTGGCTTTTTTCTGGAAGGATTTGTTGCTTCCGCTGCTTCGCTGGAGCGAGGGCGCGGAGGTTGTCGGGGTACCCGTACGTGTGTGTGATCACGGATGCACCACTTCTTTGAGGTGCTGGACTTGATCGTGCTAGACCGGCTGGACCAAATGGACTTCATCACGATCTTGAGATCGGCAAGCGTTCGTCTACATCATCCACGAGTACAACCTCGTTAACGCTATTCGGTCTTCGAGGGTATGTATTCTATGGATGTATATCCTCCCGTTTCTTGTATCTAGTAGATAGATCTTGGTACATAGATGTTCCCATCGTAGGAATTTTTTTGTTTTCTATGCTGCGAACCCTACAAAATATTCATGCTATGATAAAATATTTCTAAGTCTTTGGACTTGTGTTTTGCTTAATAAAACAACTAAGTGAATGAAACACCTGGGTGGAATGGAAGGAATGGTTTATGTTGAGTGGTTACACAAGGCCCATTTCTATGGTTTACCTTGTGTATCTCACTTGTGGAAAGCCACCCAGGAACAAAGGGATTTGAGAGGCCAAATGTTAAGAAGCTTCTAGTGCAGCCACTTGGCAATATGGGCTCTTCCTGGATCACATAGGTTGCAATAACTTAGCCATTTGGACAGTTGGTGGTAGTGGGATGATAGGTTGGAACGCGTCCATTTGGTCTAAGGGAAGGCTTCTAAAAGGTCCTGTCTTGGTGAAAATCAAGTCTTGTGGGGAAAGTGCACAACCTCTGCAGATGGAAGAATCTAAGTACTTAGCCATGTCCCAGGAAAAGGACAACTTGAGCATCAAGACATAGAAGCTATCAAGAATCTCCTCATCCCAATTTCTAAGTAAAACTTGTGGTTGAACAAGGGTGAAGGACCCCAATGTCTATTGGTGGTTCCTTGGGAAAAGTTTTGACAAGAAAACCTTAGTGTTTTCAACTGATAGGCAAAACCTATTTTGAGCAAAAGCAAGCCTAAGCTACACTTAGCCAAATTGCATATAGTATCTAGTCCACCAATATTCTACTAAGGTATCACTTGCCAATACTATTCCAACGTATTGACCCACTATGGCTGTAACTTGTGATGTTGCAGGTTATTCTGATGATGATTAGGAGTCATGAGTCTACACTCAACATGCTTGCCTGTGGCACATGAAGATGAAGACTTATTTATCTTATTATATATTTGAACTCTTGTATTAGGCCTGTGGCCATGGAGTTGTAAAAGACTATGTTGTCTCTGGAATGATATGTAATAATGACCTTTGTTTCTGTGTACTTCATCCTAAACTGTGGACGCTAGCATTGATCCAGGGACTAGCATTGCAATCACAGGGATCTTTTCCTTTATAAAGGAGGGATCTTACAGATGGTATCAGAGCACTGTGTTGCCTGTAGGATTATGACCCTAGGATTGGAAACCACTAAGGAAAATTTTTCAACAACTTCCACACTTGTCTTTTCTTCTCGTAAACTTTTCTAATCTTCTTTCTCATCTCTATTTGTAGATGAATTCCATCAACGAAGCCGTGAAGAAGGGACCACGCATGACTATGAATTTGGAATGTGAGACAGAGTTCCCCAAGGCTCTCAAGGACCTCATGGTTTCCATGGGAATACATGGTGCATCTGTGTACAAAGGTTTTCCTATGATGGATGAAGGAGTTGAGTACTGGTGGGTGCAACTTCACTTGTATAAAAACAAGGAAGACAACCACAAGGACTCAGGATTCTGCATGGTCACCAACACAATGATGCACACCACATTCTTTGATTCAGCAAGGGATGCAGCTTGGAGGGCCATCAAAGAACTTGGTGATAGAATCAAGTGCAGAATGCTTAACACCTAGAATGACCTTAGGGAAGAAAAGAAGCATACCCAAGAGCTAGAGGCTACCAATCAAAGTTTAAGAAAAGACATCATAGACTTAGCAATGGAGTCATGTGATCAAGATAAATAGATTGCCTCTAGGGATGCCTTGTTAGCCAACTTGGCAAGTGAGATGGGATTGTAAGCTTAATTCGTTAGTTGGACCACCAAACTAATCATTTTATTTTCCAAAATGCTATCTAAATAAGTTGAACCTTGGATGCTTGTAATGGATTTTATGTATGCTATGACTTGTGTGTTTGCCAATGTTATGCTTGTGATTCTCTGTCTTGAAATTTATTTATTGTGTTGATTCTAACTTTTTCTATCTTATAAATAGATGCCTAATGTTACCATCAGCACTGTTGAAGAGTTCCAGGGAACTCGTTTTGGCCCTCGTATTATTGAGCTCACTAGTTTGCTCAATCTCCCTCTTCCTACCATCATGGTACTTCCCCTCACCAAGTTTGAGAGGAAAGACCTTTGGGGCTTCAAGGTCAATCAGCCTAGACGCCAGACTAAGCCTACCACGGAGGCAATCATCTTCAAGCTCATGCATGATGACAAGGAGAGAGGCCTAGAGGTAGTCATGCAGGACTTGATTGGACGTCTGTTAGGGAGACACTCTCGACAGGTTAGAGGTACTCACTTCCACGCCTTCGGTAGACGTGATGAGGATGGTGAGGCCATTGACTTCGAGGATACTTCGAGGGAGACAGCAGAGCCGATTCGTCTATACCTCCAGGACTTAGAGGTTCTTCTTAGGCACGTGGACACTAATAGGACCAACGTCATGCTCAGCAATGGCGAACTCCAGGTGTAGCTTCGCGAGAAGGACAATCTCTTCGCGGAGCAAGATGAGATAGTCAAGGATATGGAGGCCAAATTCGAGAGTCAGGACAGAAAGTTCAAGAGTCAAGAGAAGCGAGTCCAAGACAGGAACAAGAGGATTCGAGACATGACTGCAGAACTGGAGGCCAAGGACTTCGAGCTCGAGCATCAGCAGACTATGATTGAGAGGCTTCGTTCTCAGAAGAGGGCTCTCAAAGCCAAAGTAGAGACCTTGACCACCAATGTCGAGGAATACAAGACTGCTATGGAGAATGCAGGTCTTACATTTGTTGAGGAGGAGGTTGATGCCGAGGAGTAGTGATGACTACTCGTTTATCATTTATTTATCATGCTTTTTATTGAGTCGCAATGACCATCTAACGTGTGGATGGCTTGCTATTGGTGTGTTTACTTTGCAAACTTGTCGTTTATGTTGTTGAACCATTATTATTTTTGATGCATGTTTGGTGATTGTTTATGTGATGTATTGTGCATGTTAGCATCTATGGGTATCTCATTCTTATCTCTATTGAACAAACCACAGATGCCTCCCCGTCGTGCCAATCCCAACCCCAACAACAACAACATCACCCCTGAGATGCAGAAAATGATGACAAACTCACCGATGCAGATGATGACTACGCTCATCCGTAATCAGAACAACAACAACAACAACAACAACAACAACAACAACAACAAAAACAACAACAACAACAACAACAACAACAACAACAACAACAACAACAACAACAATCGAACAACCCACCGGTTTTGACATGCTTACTGTGTTCTTGAGATTGAGGCCAAGAAAGTTCTCGTGAACAATCGATCCTATGGTGGCCAATGATTGGCTACGCTCGTGAACAAGGACTTGGTAATGAGGCTGTCTTGATGAAGAGAAAGTCGGATTTGCAGCTCACTTGTTGGAAGGACCAACAGCTACTTGGTGGGATAACTTCCAGATCACCACTCCCATTGCAGATGTGACATGGGCTATCTTTGAAGATGGTTTCCGTACTGCTCACATCTCATCTGGAGTGATGAGTTTGAAGAAGAAAGAGTTCCATAACCCGAAGCAACGCCACCGCAGCGTGGCTGAATATATTGAAGAGTTCAACAATCTGGCGCGTTACGCACCGGATGAAGTTGACACTGATGCTAAGAGGAAGGAAAAGTTCCTTGAAGGGTTGAATGATGAACTGAACCTGCAGTTAGCTGTGGCCAATGTTCCCACATACCAGTCTCTTTGTGACAAGGCTGCTATTTTGGAGAACAAAATGAAACAAGTGGAAAGCAGGAAGAGAAAGCAGTCTGACAAGCACAGCTCGGGATCGTCTCACAAACGTTCCCATTATGATGATAGTGGGAGTTCAGGATCCCACAAGCATGGGAAATTCAACAAGCACCACAACCACAACCGTCATCATGACAACAAGAGTCACCGTAGTCATGACAATGACAAGTACAAAAATCACAAGGGTGGATATAAGAGCCACCACAGTGGAAGTGGCAGTGGAAGCCAGCCTGTCAAGAAGGATATTAGTCAGGTTGAGTGTTTCAAGTGCAAGAAAATGGGGCATTATGCAAATGAATGCCCAGAGAAGAAAGTTGAAGGACCCAACAAGCCCAACCCTTTTCAAAAGGGACAAGTGAACCACATCAATGTGGAAGAAATCTATGAGGAACCTAATGCTGTTGCCGGTAAGTTCAAACTCAATTCTGTTCCAGCATTTGTTCTCTTTGATACTGGTGCATCTCATTCATTCATATCAAGAGCATTTGTTGAAAGAAATGAACTACCGGTAGAAACTATTGGGTGCCCTATAAAAGTAAGTTCTCCTGGTGGAGAAATGATAGTGAATTCAGGATGTCATGATCTAGTCATAGAGTTTGGGAAGTATAAGTTTCCCGTTAATCTGATAATCCTAAATTCCCAAGGATTGGATGTTATTTTGGGAATGGATTGGATGACTAAGCACAAGGGAGTGATAGATTGTGCCAATCATACTGTCTCACTCACAACTCCAGAACATAAGAGGATCAAATTCAATACCAACTTTGAGGCAAAAAGGAGTAAGCTAAATTCTCTTAAGGGGGTTAGCATGGCAGTGTGCCTATTGTGAGTGAATATCCGGATGTGTTTCCGGAAGAATTACCGGGAATGCCACCTGATAGAGATGTGGAATTTCTTATTGACTTGCTACCAGGATCTGGACCAATAGCAAAGAGACCGTACAAGATGTCAGTTGATGAGTTGAAAGAACTCAAGAAACAACTTGGAGAACAGTTACAGAAAGGATTTATCCAACCAAGTTCTTCATCTTGGGGAGCACCTGTTTTGTTTGTGGAAAAGAAAGATAGAAGTCAAAGGTTATGCACAGACTATCATTCACTCAATGAGGTGACTATTAAGAACAAATACCCTTCGCCTAGAATCAATGACTTGTTTGATCAGTTAGAAGGAGCTTGTGTGTTCTCAAAGATTGATCTCTGGTTAGGTTATTTTCAGCTGAAAATAAGGGAACAAGACATACCCAAGACAGCTTTCACCACAAGGTATGGATTGTATGAGTATACTGTGATGCCATTTGGTTTGACCAATGCACCAGCATACTTTATGAATATGATGAACAAGGTGTTCATGGAATTCCTTGATAAGTTTGTTGTCGTTTTCATCGATGACATTCTAATCTATTCCAAGAGCAAGGAAGAGCATGAAGGACATTTACGATTGATACTAGAGAAGCTTAGAGAGCATAAGCTATATGCCAAATTCAGCAAATGTGAGTTTTGGTTGAATGAAGTTGGATTTCTTGGACACGTTGTGTCAGCAGATGGAGTAGCAGTTGATCCTGCTAAAGTTTCAGCTGTGACTGAATGGGAATCACCTAAGTCAGTAAAAGAAGTTAGTAGTTTCCTTGGCTTGGCAGGATACTATAGAAGATTCATTGAGAATTTCTCCAAGGTGGCAAAACCTATGACAGAATTGCTAAAGAAAGACAAGAAATTTGCTTGGTCAGAAGGTTGTGAACTCAGCTTTCAAGAATTGAAGAAGAGACTAGTGACAGCATCAGTCTTATGTCTGCCAGATTTGGAGAAGGATTTCCAAGTGTATTGCGATGCATCTCATCATGGATTAGGTGCAGTACTTATGCAAGAAGGGAAAGTTGTGGCTTATACCTCGATACAACTCAAAACTCATGAAGTAAACTACCCTACTCATGATTTAGAGTTAGCCTCTATTGTCCATGCACTCAAAACATGGAGACATTATCTTTTGGGAAAGCGTTGTGAAGTGTTCACAGATCACAAGAGTTTGAAGTATATCTTCACCCAGAAATAAATTAACATGAGACAAAGAAGATGGCTAGAACTCATCAAAGACTATGACTTGAGCTTACAATACCACCCCGGTAAAGCAAATGTTGTAGCGGATGCTCTAAGCCGTAAGGTTTTTGTGAATGGCCTTACTAAGGGAGAATTGCCAGATGATCTGTGTGCCCAATTTAGAGATCTCAGATTGGAGATTGTGCCTGAGGGACATCTCATGACTTTGGATGTTCAACCCACTTTGTTGGACAAGATCAAAGAAGCCCAGAAGACTGATAAGGAAATTGAAGAGATTAAGGAAAAGATTGGCAAAGGAAAAGCCAAAGGATTCCAAGAAGACGAACATGGTACTTTATGGCATGGAAAACGTATCTGTGTTCCACAAGATCCGGAGCTTCAGAAACTGATTTTACAAGAAGCACGCAACTCACCGTATTCCATTCATCCGGGTAACACCAAAATGTACATGGATATG
Organism: Avena insularis; assembly: GCA_023614405.1. NCBI lineage: Eukaryota > Viridiplantae > Streptophyta > Magnoliopsida > Poales > Poaceae > Avena > Avena insularis. Next base: position 293,057,417 of record CM042691.1, on the reverse strand, counting down.
AAGGAAAGATTTTGGTGGAATAATCTCAAGAAGGACATCGCCGAACATATTGCTTTGTGTGATGTATGTAGTAGAGTGAAAGCAGAACATCAGAAACCAGCAGGATTGCTACAACCACTACCTATTCCTGATTGGAAATGGGACAAGATTGGTATGGATTTCATCACCGGATTACCAAGGACCCGGTCAGGATATGATTCTATTTGGGTAGTAGTGGATCGCCTAACTAAAGTGGCTCATTTCATACCCGTAAAGACAACTTATACAAGTGCTAAGTTAGCCAAAATCTACATGAGTAGGATTGTATGTCTGCATGGAAACCAAGAGTATTGTGTCTGATAGGGGAACTCAGTTCACTTCTCATTTTTGGAGGCAACTACATGAGTCATTGGGAACAAGGTTGGAATTCAGTACTGCATTTCATCCTCAGACTGATGGATAGACAGAAAGGACTAATCAGATTCTTGAAGATATGTTGAGAGTGTGTGATCTAGACTATGGAGCCAGTTGGGATGAAAGTCTGCCTTACGCAGAATTTTCTTATAATAACAGTTATCAAGCCAGTATTGAGATGGCACCATTTGAGTTTCTCTATGGGAGAAAGTGTACCACCCCATTGCTATGGAATGGTGTGGGAGAAATAAGTTTGTTCGGACCAGAACTCATCAAAGAGGCTGAGGAGAAAGTCAAACTGGTTAAGGACAGATTGAAGATAGCACAGTCCCGACAGAAGAGCTACGTAGATCCTAAGCGTAGAGAAGTCACCTATGAAGTAGGTGATAGAGCTTATCTTAGAGTGTCACCACTCCGTGGAGTGAAGAGGTTTGGAGTCAAAGGAAAGTTGGCCCCAAGATATGTTGGACCATTCAAGATTCTGAGTCGCAAAGGAGAAGTAGCCTATGAGATTGAATTGCTAGAGTCTTTGTCAGCAGTTCATAATGTGTTTCATGTGAGTCAGCTTAAGAAATGTCATCCAGAAATGGAAGAAACTTCTTTGAAGGATACTATACCTTTGGAATAAGTCCAATTGGAAAGTGATCTCACTTATGAAGAGAAACCTATCAAGATTCTTGAGACTGCAGAAAGAGTTACTCGGACTAAGACTATCAAGTTCTGCAAGGTTCAATGGAACCATCATTCTGAAGAAGAATCAACATGGGAAAGAGAAGATGATCTTCGGAAAGACCACCCTCACCTATTTGCTAGCCAATCCGAATCTCGAGGGCAAGATTCACCTTAAGGGGGTTAGATTTGTAACATCCCAAAAATCATGTTTCAAAATTCATGCATATCATCCATGCATCCATGCTCATGTAGATTTTTATTTCAAAAATCAATTCAAAAACAGGAGCATATGAGCTCATTATTTTATGTGATCAGCATTAAATCAAATGCTACTCTCCAATGAGAGATTGTTGTTCATGAATCAAACCTTGTTACTCTCAGATTGTTTTGCTTGCTTGCTATTTGCTTAAACCAAAAGTTTGCAAAACAAAAGTGAATTTAAAACCATTTTCAAAACTTGATCAAATCTAGTGCCATATCACTATTTATTTTGTTTGATCAATAGGACCAAGCTAATACAGAGAGTCCACATGTTTTTACACCCAAAATTATGATTGTTACACTCTGCAAAAATCCAGAACAAATTTGAATTCATTTGGAATTTGAATTTGTTTGAAAATGGATTCAGAAAATCAAATCAGAAATAGAAAATGAATTGAGAAAAGGAAAAAGGGTCGGCGCCAGTCTTTTGGCCCAGCAGAGGAACCAGCCCACTAAGCCCACTCGGGTCGTTTTCCCCTTCTCTCTCTCACCCGCACCCGCTCTGCCCCGCTGCCACTGCCACTAGGCCCGAGCCAGGTCAACTCCTTCTTCTCCACCCCGCGCACGCAGACCCCGTCGCCACCGCCGTTTCCTCCAGAAACGCCGTGTTGATTCTGCGCTTAATTGGCATTGATCTGCAGCGTAATTCCCTCGCCCTCCTGGATACTTAAACCTCTCCCCCCGCGGCCATTTCCCCCAACAAAGCCAGCCCGAAGCGCCTCCAGGCTGCTAGTATTTGCCCTTGCCTCGCCGCAGACAGAACCCACTCCGGCGACCAATCCTGGTGAGCTCCGTGCGTGCCTTCCTCTCTGGTTCATGCGAACTGCTTCGCAACCTTCTTGCGCTCCTACTGACATCATTAATTCGTCATGTACTGCCCCAGGTCGTCGACTCCAGCGAGCACCACAAGTTCCCGACGCCGTCTCCAACTCCGGCGAGCGATTAAGGTAAAACGCGACCGCCCCTTGCCTTCCCTTCGATGCTATCATGATCGCCGAGACCTTGCGCACCTCCTAACCCATCTGGCTCGTGCTAGGCCGACGCAGAACCTCGGCAACATCTTCGTCAACAAGCACCTGACGCCACCAACCTGACGAGACCTCGCCGCTGCATCAGGCGCCTTGACCAGCCACCGCCGTTGAGCTTCAGACACCACCATGAAGTCTGTAAGCATCTCAACCCAAACCCCACACCACCAGCACCCATGGGCCGAGGCACGCCGCCGCCACTCGCCACCACTAAGCGCCGCCAGAGTTTGGTCGATCGCGAACCATTGGATCTAGATCCGATGGGCTAGATAGATCACTTACGAAGAATGCGAACAAATCTGGGCCGTGCAGATTAAGTTAGATCTAACGGCTCACGTGTGTGATCCTGAGTGAAGCGGTATCAACCAATAGGAGCACGCCGCGTGGCTAGGATTTGAATTTAAAAACTGGATTAGATCTATTAGATATTAAAACTTGTTTAATTCATAAATTTTGATTCCCACGTCCAAATTTGATGAATTTTATATCAATGGAATCAGGAGAGAAAGCCCTTTCTATATGCAATGTGTTTAATGTTTTGTTTCTGTTAAAATGGTTATTTTTACATAAACATGTGTAGGCCTATTTTGTGTATATTAATTATTTGAGAAATATTTTAAAGTTCAAATAAAGGTTGTTTGGCAAGTTTTGAACTTGTTTATGAACCAGTACTGTGCACTTGTGTTGTTGAGTATAGGAAATCATCACATATCCTATTGCATGCATCCATATATTTTTGCTTGTATTTATTATGTATGTGATTTGGTGCTATCATTTTATGTGTAGATTTTGGTGCAAATAGTGATTGTGATTGTGAGGATTGTAGCTACTCTCCAAACTACCAAGGAAAGTGGTGCTTCATGATTTTATTCCTATGTTTTTTTTCAAATATGCATTAGAAATATTTTGCTAGACTTGCATGGATAAATTTTGGTCTTTATATGCTATGCTTGGGAAAACCTAGTAGTGGTAGAATTGCTAGAAATTTCTAAGTAAGATGTTATCTATGCCATGCTTAGCCTAGCTAGTAGCAACCAAGGGTGGTGAAATATTCATGCTATGATAAAATATTTCTAAGTCTTTGGACTTGTGTTTTGCTTAATAAAACAACTAAGTGAATGAATCACCTGGGTGGAATGGAAGGAATGGTTTATGTTGAGTGGTTAAACAAGGCCCATTTATATGGTTTACCTTGTGTATCTCACTTGTGGAAAGCCACCCAGGAACAAAGGGATTTGAGAGGCCAAATGTTAAGAAGCTTCTAGTGCAGCCACTTGGCAATATGGGCTCTGCCTGGATCACATAGGTTGCAATAACTTAGCCATTTGGACAGTTGGTGGTAGTGGGATGATAGGTTGGAACGCGTCCATTTGGTCTAAGGGAAGGCTTCTGAAATGTCCTGTCTTGGTGAAAATCAAGTCTTGTGGGGAAAGTGCACAACCTCTGCAGATGGAAGAATCTAAGTACTTAGCCATGTTCCTGGAAAAGGACAAGTTGAGCATCAAGACATGGAAGCTATCAACAATCTCCTCATCCCAATTTCTAAGTAAAACTTGTGGTTGAACAAGGGTGAAGGACCCCAATGTCCATTGGTGGTTCCTTGGGAAAAGTTTTGACAAAGAAAAACTTAGTGTTTTCAACTGATAGGCAAAACCTATTTTGAGCAAAGCAAGCCTAAGCTACACTTAGCCAAATTGCATATAGTATCTAGTCCACCAATATTCTACTAAGGTATCACTTGCCATTACTATTCCAACGTATTGACCCACGGTGGCTGTAAGTTGTGATGTTACAGGTTATTCTGATGATGATTAGGATTCATGAGTCTACACTCAACATGCTTGCCTGTGGCACATGAAGATGAAGACTTATTTATCTTATTATATATTTGAACTCTTGTATTAGGCCTATGGCCATGGAGTTGTAAAAGACTATGTTGTCTCTGGAATGATATGTAATAATGACATTTGTTTCTGTGTACTTTATCTTAAACTGTGGATGCTAGCATCGATCCAGGGACTAGCATTGCAATCACAGGGATCTTTTCCTTTATAAAGGAGGGATCTTACATGTTTGCTTGAATAGTAGATTTAAATATTGCTTGCTTTATTGAATTGTAGTGATTTGAAGAGTGTGAGTATTGCAAGATCAAGGAGTGAACTTATATTCTCTACCAAAAAGGCAAGTGATGCTTCATACTTTTGTCCCATTATTTTCACTATGCATTAGTGATGTTTCTAAGTAGGACTTGCATGGAATTTTTTCTAAGTATAAACTATGCTATGGGAAATCCTAGTAGATGAAACCTTAGTAGAAATTTCCTAAGTTAAGATTCCTACTTCTATCATGCTTAGCTTAGCTAGTAGAAAACAAGGGTGGAATATATTCATACTATGGAATATTTCTAAGTCAAGGACTTGTGTTTTGTTTAATAAAACAACTAAGTGAATGAATCACCTGGGTGGAATGGAAGGAATGGTTTGTGTTGAGTGGTTACACAAGGCCCATTTCTATGGTTTACCTTGTGCATCTCACTTGTGTATGGCCACCCAGGAACAAAGAGATTTGAGATGTCAAATGTTGAGAAGCTTCAAGTGCAGCCACTTGGCATTATGGGCTCTGCCTGGATCATATAGGTTGCAATAACTTAGCCAAATGGACAGTTGGTGGTAGGGGTTTGATAGGTTGGAGCGCGTCCATTATGGTCTAAGGGAAGGCTTCTGAAAGATCTTGTCTTGGTGAAACCAAGTCTTGTGGGGAAAGTGCACAACCTCTGTAGAGTGTAAAATCTAAGTACTTAGCCATGTCCCTGGTAAAGGACAATTTGACATCAAGACATGGAAGCTATCAAGAATCTCCTCATCCCAATTTCTAAGTTAAAACTTGTGGTTGAACAAGGCTTGAAGGATCACCAATTTCTATTGGGAGATGCCCTGGGTGATTTTGTCAAGCAAAAACTTAGTGTTTACAAATGATAAGGAAAATCTATTTTGAGCATAGCAAGCCTGAGCTCCACTTAGCCAAATGCATATAGATGATAGACTCCACTATACTACCATAGTATCACTTGCCAATACAATTCAAATGTATTGACCCTTATGGCTGTAACTTATTATGTTGCAGGTTTGTTTGATGTTAGTGAGATGTGTTGATTAGGATTACAAGTCTACAACCAACATGACTGCCTGGGGCACTTAGAAGATGAAGGACCCCATGCTATAGTTATATTCTACTGCATTGTAATGAAATAGCCAAATGAGCTTTGTAAGATGTAATAAATTATTTTATTCCTAGTTATAAAGTTGTACTATGACCTTTGTTTCTTGATATTACATCTTAACTGTGGATGCTAGCTATTGATCCAGGGACTAGCATTGTAAACACAGGGATCTCTACCTTATTAAAGGTTGGGAACTCTACAGATGGTATCAGAGCACTGTGTTGCCTGTAGGCTTTGTAACCCTAGGATTGGACAAAACCCCTTAGAAAAGTAGGAGTTGTATTTGTTCCAAAACTCATTTATCAACAATCTTGTAAACTCTTTCCTCAACCATTTTGGTTTTGATTCTACATCTTGTCTATTTCAACTTGATGGATAAAGCCTTCCCCATGGCCAAAGACTTCAACTTTACTTTTACCAAGGACTTCACCAACTCAAGTGATTTCAACCTTATTCTCAACAAGGACTTCAACCTTGGATATCACTAAGGACTACAAGTGAGACAAGAAATGTTACTCAAGACTTGAATACTAAGGAAGCACAACTTAGAAGGAACCATCATCACCTTTGGAGTTTTGTGACCAAAATTCAAGAAAATTCTCCAAGGATACAAAGGTCTTGTTCATGAAGAATCAACTAAGAAGGATGGAATACTCTCAAGTGAACCATATAGTTGGACCACCATATTAATATTAAATCAAACACACCAACTTATGTGGTGTAAAAAAAACATTTTATTGCCTAAAGATGTGCTTGAACTTGTGGTTTGAGTGGAATGTTTGTTTGTGATTGCTTGCACATTGCTTGAGTGAATTGTGATGTGTGTGATTAGAATTGATTCCTTAGAAATCTTTTGCCTATTATAATCCCAATCCAACCCAAACAGATGACTACTCCAAGAAACTCCAACATCAAGGATGGTGACAACAACAACAACAACCAAGAGGCCAACATGAGAGAACTCATAGTAACCCAAACCCAGTTGAACAAAGTGACAGCTCAATTTTTAGCCAACACCAGTGAGTTAGATCCAACCATGCAAAGGTTTTTGGAAACCCAAACCCAATTGTTGCATAAGGTGACAAATCAAATGATCAACATGGGAGACAACTCTTTCCAAGGAGTTTGTGACAACAAGGATGTCAAGGATGATATTCTAGAAGGAACCCAAGCTTGCAATATTTGTGGAGACAAGGATCACACTTCCAAAGAGCATGAAGATCAATGCCCCAATTGTGAAGATAAACATCCAACAAATCAATGCCCCACATCTCAAGCTACATGTTTCCTATGTGAAGGAAATAATCATGTCCCTATCCAATGCCCCATCTATTCCATAGTTCAACAAAGGAAACAAGGTGGAGTGCAACAACAAATTGCCGACTTCCATGAGAGAACAACTTCTACCAAGAAGGGTGAAGACAAAGGAAAAAATCAGCTTACACCTCCAAGCAATATGACTCAATTTGATGGACCAAAGAGGAGACATATGTATTATCCAAGGAAAAGATCAAGGAGACCAGGAAACTTTCCTACCTTTGAGATAAGATATGAAGAGCATGAACTAGAAGCACTCCTAGCTTTGGATAAACCCAAGAATAAGAAGGACAAAATCCAAGTGCAATGTTGCCATTGCAAAGATATGGGACACTATGCCAATGAATGTCCTGAGAAGAAACAAAAATATAAGGAGATTAACCAAGTGTGGTGCAACAACTGCAAAGAGCTAGGCCATTATGTATCAACTTGTCCACAGAAGATACGTGAAGAGCTCAATCTTGTCACATGTTACAATTGTGGTAACCAAGGACATTATGCAAGCAATTTCCCATAAAAGATGAAGCACAAGATAAAGCCTATGAAGGATCTCAGCCTTGTCACATGTTTCAAGTGTGGAAACAAAGGACACTATGCCAGTGATTGCCCAGAAAAAAAGAAGAACCAAGGAAACAAACAAGAGGCAATGAAACCAAAGGAAAAGAAAGATAATAGCCAAGTGATGTGTTTCAAATGCAAAGAACTAGGCCATTATACAAACAAGTGCCCAGAGAAGTTTCATCAAGATTCCAAGCAAGCCAAGATGTAATCTAGTTGGAAATTTTTAAGGGTGGTAGTACCCTAGTTGCCTTGAAGCCCCAACTTGTAATCCTATCTTTCCCAAATCTCGGGACGAGATTTCTTTTAAGGGTGGTAGCCTGTCACATCCCAAAATTTTCCAAATTTTGTAATGTGAAAAATAAATAAACAAAATTAATAATTGTTGAAATTTAGGGTAAAAAGAAACTTTTTGTATCTAAATGCAAACTTAAAATCCCATCTTGAACAAACTTTTGTTAATGTTTGAATCTAACTAAATTCAAATCAAGTGGAATGCAATCTTCATAACTGCATCTGGAAATTTAAACACTTGGAGAATAAACCAAAACCCTAAAACCCAAATGGAATAAAATCATTTCCAAGTTATCTCCAAGACCATGGTTTTGATCCATATAAAATTTTGTCAACAAACATTTATAAATGATCAAGAATGACAAATAGAAATATTATAAAACCATAGAAATTGATTTCATTCAATTTGGAGCCATAAATAAAATCTTATGAATTTAATAAGATCAGGAAATTGAATTTCCAATGCTAATAAAGCACCTATCTAAAACTCCATACCAAATGGTGAACTAATAATCCTATGGACAAATCAAAGGATAAATAATTTTCAAATTAAATAAAATGGCATTAACCAAATTCCATTTCCATTTGATAAAGACAAAATCCCTATTAGAAATGATTAATTAAATCATGGGAGAATAATATTTGGAATTTACCCAAGTGGAATAAAAGATATTTAAATTAACTTAAAAGGGATCAAAGAAATCAACTAAATAAAATTTATGGAATTAAAACTATATTTAATTTCATTGGAATAAATACAAATACCCAATTTTAAATGATTAATAAATCATATTAAAAACATTCCTAATAATTCAAGGTGAATTATTTGACACCCAAATAAACAAATAAAACCTACTGAAAAGATTTGGAAGGATTTAGATTTCAAATGGAGTTTGAAAAACATTATTAAATCTTATTTGAATTAATACAAGGGCCTATTTTAATTAATTAATATCCCCTAAAAAGAATAAATATATTATTCTAAATTTGACTTCAGAATGTGTTATTAAACAGTATTTGAATATACTCAAAGTTTGGTTGAAGTTTGAAATTCAAAAGTTGTTTGAATTGATTAACCAAAAACAAAACAGAATAAAATAAATGGAAAAAGAAAAAGAAACAGATCAAAAAAAGGGAATAGAAAGTAGCCCAGCCAGCAAAGCCCATATGGCCCAGCAAGAGCCCACCCCGGCAACCCTCTCACCTAAATGTTTTCTCACCACGGACCTGACCCACGCAGTCGCTGACAAGCAGGCCCCACCTCACCCCTCTTTATCTCACTGTCAACCCGACCCCACCGCCCAGCTTTCTTCCTCACCCGCGATGACCACGCCTCTGGCCGTTTGTGCCGCCGATTACTCGCGATCAATCCTCCTTAATGCCGCGTTTATTCCTCGCCGTGACCACGCCTTCTTAACCGCCTGCTCCTCCTCTTTCATTCCCCCCAAACATCGCCTCCCCACTGCCCCTAGGCTGCTCGAATTTGTCCACACACCGCCACTGCCTTGTGGCATCCCGTAAAACCACTACTAGAAACTCGCGTTGTTTTTGTGCATTGCATCATCATGACCGCATGCTCATATCATCATGCCACATTGCATTTGTGCATCGTCAAGTCATCATGCATTTGTTTGTCGAAACCTATTTCCTAAAAGCCTAGTTTGGTTTCTAAATGTTCCCCGTCTCATTTTCAAATTATAGCGCCGGGCTTTTCCGGGTCTTCTATTTGTCTAAAAACTAATTACAAAAGTTATTTTTAAATTAAATAAAAATCTATATTATTTTTAGGGGGCAGTCGAACGGGCCGATTCGACCCAGTCGACCACCCCCAGAATAAAATCGGTCCACCTATATTCTTTTCCTACCCAGTCCTAGTCTACCCAAACCCCCTCCACATCACCCCCTCCAATCCCCTCTCGCCACCTCATCTCTCTCTCTCCCCTAACCAATCCTAGCCCGCCACCTGGCCACAGCTCTCTCTCCCTCCCCTCTCTCTTCCCCTGACCCCACCACCAACCCACACAAGCACGCACGCCACACACGCTAACCACCGACAGCCACTCCTGAGCCCACCTCGGGATCCCGACCCTCCACCTGGCGCGCCCTACCCAACCATGCCGCACGCTCCCTCTCTCCCCACCCCCACCTGCCTCTCCCCGCGTGGCCCCACCCTGCAGTCCCACCTCTCCCGCACGCGTGACCCCGTCGCCTCCTTCCTCTGGCCGACCGCCCCTGGCCCTCCTCGAAGCTGCCTCCCTCGTGCCTGCCTCCGCTGCCTCCCCAATCACCGAGCGCCGCCGAGGGTCCTCTCCCCTCTGCGTCCTCTCCCCCTGGCCGCCTCCACCGCTCCCCTCCGCTCGTCGCCGCCACCAGCCAGCCCGCCGCCTCCACCTCCGCCCTCCACTTCCTCTCTCTCTCCCCAGCAGCCGCCCGTGAACCCCCTCCTCCGCCAGGCCGCCTCCACCCGCCGCCTGGTCCTCTCTCCCAGGCAGCGTCCGGCCGCCGCCCACGCCGCGCCCGCCCGGCCCGCCTCCCGCCGCCAGGAGCCCCGCCTCCGGCCCGCGTCCGTCGCCTCCCCACCTCACCTTCCCCTCCGGCCATGCGCGCTCTGCCCCGAGCCGACACCGCCACCGAGCTCCCCCCTCTCACGCTGGCCCCGCCCTTCTCTTCTCTTTCCGCCGCCAGGCTCGGCCTCCTCCTCTGCCGGCTCGTCCGCCTTCTTCCGCCTCCGCCTCCGCCAGCTCCCCGGCGAGCACCCGCCGTCATGCACAGCACTGCCGCAGCCCTTCGACCCGCCCCAACCTCCTGCTGTCGCTTGCCCCTCCTCCGCGGCGTGACCGCCACCGCGCCATCCGCGACGCTCCGCCGGCCGCACCCGTCCTCAACGCCGCCGCCAGCGCCGGTCCCTGCGGCGCCGCTTCGGCCGCTCGAGCCTGCCACCGTCCTCCCATTCTGCTTCTCCGCTGCATCCTACCTGGGCGTGGCGCAACGTCTGTTCGGTCAGCGGTGTTGTTTGGTACCAGTGATTTGAAGCGTTATGGATGGCATGGCATGGCTTGGCGCCACTCAAAGACCCGGTACCGATTCCAAGTTCGACACCGACCCTCAAAGTCCGAAGACCGTATCGAACCAAGGGGGGAACCATCGTCAAGAACTTCCTCGGGGGTACGCCAAGGCCTCCTTCGTGGATCCGAAAGCCGTTATCTGAAGATCGGAACCGAACCCCTCGGAGCTCCGAGAACGCCTTCATGGGACGCCAAGACACCCGTCGAACCCCGAAGCTCGATCCTGGAGTTCGAGACCGAACCCGACGCGCCAAGTTCTTCCTCCCGGATCCGAAGACGCCGAGACCCGGGACACCAAGATCTCCGCCGTGAAACGGCAAGACCGGCTCGATGACACGGAACCGACAAGATCCACGCGTCGACAAGATCTACTTCACGGATCCGAAGACCCCGGTACCCGATCCACTCAAGTTCGCCATCGACGACAAGATCGACCCCGACCCGGGCGAATCCAATGCGCCCCCGACACCAAACCAGGTCCTTCTTCCCGGATGCGCCAAGATCTACTCTGTTATCCGAGAACGACCCCGCCGAGACCGAACCCCAGATCCGAACCCTGAGTCCGAACCCCGAACCCCCGGAATCAAGATCGCCGAACCCTAATGTGTGATTCCCTTCCCGAGCCCTATTTTATAATAATATCTAAACTTGTTGCATGTTAAAATGGTCATATTTGCACACATATCATGTGGTTTGGGGGCGTTATGCCGATTCACCATATAATTATATGGGGCCCATGTGCGGGCAAATCTAGTCTCATATTGGCCTCATTTAAATTTGTGTAGCGAACCGGTAACTTATCTTGCCCTGTTATTACAACATTTAAATTGCGGGGGTTCTAAATAACTTGAACGATATAATTAATTGTCGGGACCCCGGTTCCGCTTAATATGGCCTAAATGCATCGCACCTTTGCCATGTCATACATCATACATGCATCATGCCCGATTTTCTACCGTAGTATTAAATAGTCCATCCGGTGTTTCTTCTAGTGTTTTGCTTCTTCGCGGATTAGGCCGATGAGTTGATGCGAGCGTCGACCCGATCTTCGGATGCACCTTCGGCAATGTTTTCAGGTGAGCATCTCCCCCTTTCTACCTATCTTACTTTTATAGTATTTACTCCCTCCTGTTGATCTATTGCTATCTGTGTTGCGTTGCTCTAGTATTCGTACCCGTGATATCCCTTGCAGCCTTATATTGCCTTGGACACATCCTATTACCTGTTGGTTGGTAGATAGTTGGACTTGCGCGTCGTAGTCGCTTGCTCAAGTGCTGTTGCGTGTAGTCTAGTACCACAGTTGTTGGAGTGTTGCCGCATGTTCAAGGTTGGAGATGATCATGGCTTTTATTATCGTTCACTTTAATTACTATTTAACAACTAAAATTGAAGTAAGTGAGCAGAGGCACAGGTGGGCAATAGATGTTATTTGATTGTTAACCGTCCACTTGTGTCCCGTAGGACCCCGAGTACTTGATACCTGTTCCTTGAATATTCGCGCTATCCACACACGGGGAATTATGGGACCCCCCTGAGCCAGAGCTTGATTCATTCTTATTTCTTGGGGCCACAAACTAGTTTGAGGTTTTATTTACTATCCTGTACTTATGCCATGCTTTACTGCTTTATTACGATTATGCGAGGAGCACACTGTACTGTTTAGGATCGTGACCCGTTTTGTGATGTCGACAAGCCCAGTTTGGGTTCCCGATCGTTCTGACCCCCCTAAACCTTGAGTCCGTCTCGGAGCCGGCCAGTTTCGTTGCGGGTGTACTACAAGGGGTGGCCCCCTGAAATATTTCTGAATCCTGTGATTGCTTTGTCGTGAAAGCCTCGTTGGGTTTTGATTTGGTTTTTCCGAGGTTGATCGAGTGTGTGTTGCTATTTGTGCACCTAGGTAAAACTTTCTGAAAGCCGTGTCCGCGGTTATGGACGACTTGGAGCACAATATCTCGATCATAGACAACTATAACTAAAGTAGTGCTATAAATTTGACTTTATAATGGCTAGTAATCAGCTTCACTATAATGGAATGGCTAAATAAAACTGCCCACAGTTGCTTGCTTGGGTTGTCGCTTGCGACCATTGTATCTGACTAGTAAGTATTGCAACTATAACGGAATGGCTAAATAAAAGTACCAACAACTGTTGGGTTTTGGGGTTATCTCATGCTAATTGTATCTGACTAGTAAGTGTCGCAACTACAACGGAATGATTAACTAAAACGGCCCACTGCTTATTTTATCAGGATGATTATCTATACCTGACTAGTAATTGCTGCAACGATAACTGAATAAATAAAACTGCCAACTGTGTGAGTTCCTCGGTTGACTTCCTCGTTTGGTCTCGAGGGGGAAACACCAGGATGGGTATGTGTGGTGGTAGCATCCGGTTGGTTCCGAATAGGTCCTTCTTATCCCTCTCTGATAGCCGACCGTTATATCGAGTCTCTATAGGTTGTTCAGTGCATGCTGCCGCTGCCGCTTCAGTCCACCATACCTATGTAGGCGAGGACCGCCGAATTCTAGTCTCGCCGTGTACTGGCCTCAGTACTGACGCTCCTCTTTTTCCTTTGCCCTTTGTCGGTACCCCTTTTGTTTAAGCAGGTTTTGAGATCGATGTCGTTAGCAGGGTTACCCTTCCGGCTTGGCCTGGGCAGGGTTATGGACGCCATTGGTTATTCTTCAGGGCTCTTAGCCCCATTTGCATCTTGTCCGTAGGCGGACGCTCTATCATTTTCAAGGTGATTTGGATCTTTGTATATTATATCTGTATTCTTGACTCATTGAGTCGCTGTTGAATATATATCTGTTCTGTGGGTCCCATCGAGGACTGTTGTGTAATGTTATTACTTCGTTTTCCACCCGCACGAAAGTGCCTGGTGGGCACCTTTGAATCGTTTCTATGCGGGTTTGGCGGGAAGCGCTGAAACTTGCATAGGGTCGATTCTGAGGGTGTTACAGAGTGGTATCAGAGCTCAGCAGTTGCGATACCCCACAAGTCCAGCCTGTAGGATAACCTAGCTAACGGCCGAATTAGAGTGTCAAAACTATTTTTGAAAAATCGGTTGGATAGTTCTGATTAGGTCTGATTTTACTCCTTACCCCTCTGCTGCTCTCCTCTCACCTCTGCGTGTTTTGAATCCGCTCTCTTCTCTCTCTTCGAGTCCAGGATTTCTCGTGGTTGGGTTCCGTCGTACCTTTAGGGATTCGCTTCCTCCTTTGATAACGGTGTTCTACCATCCGGTGTTCATGCTGTCTGAGGAATCCGTCTACTGTGGTACCATTCTTTGTTCCTTGTTTGTGCCTTCTGGTGTTTTCCGACACGACGACATCATCTACGCCAGATCCGATGCAGAGTCTGCATCACTCCTTGTTCTGCACCTCGAATGTCGAGATCTTTAGTCTAATTCCGAGAGTTGGTTGCATAATCCGCCTGTTCGTGTGCAGAGTAATGGTTTGGGTGCGCGATGGACTGATCACCATCCGACTACTCTTATCATTCGCTCTTGTACATCGAATCAGTGGATCCAGGAATTTTACTCCGTCCACGGAATGCTAGAGGTGGCTTTATTTGCTGATACCTCTACCTTCGATCTTTTGTTCCCGGAGTGTTCTCTCGACGATCACGGACAACGACCTCTTGTTAGTGGTGTCGCGAGGATCTAAACGAAGCGAGAAGATGCAGATCACCGACCTTCTTTCCGGTACCATGACGCGGATCTCGAGGGCGAGATCCATTGTTAGTGGTGTCGAATTGTGGCATCCCGTAAAACCACTACTAGAAAATCGCATTGTTTTTGTGCATTGCATCATCATGACCGCATGCTCATGTCATCATGCCACATTGCATTTGTGCATCGTCAAGTCATCATGCATTTGTTTGTCGAAACCTATTTCCTAAAAGCCTAGTTTGGTTTCAAAATGTTCCCCGTCTCATTTTCAAATTATAGCGCCGGGCTTTTCCGGGTCTTTTATTTGTCTAAAAACTAATTACAAAAGTTATTTTTAAATTAAATAAAAATCTATATTATTTTTAGGGGGCAGTCGTACGGGCCGATTCGACCCAGTCGACCACCCCCAGAATAAAATCGGTCCACCTATATTCTTTTCCTACCCAGTCCTAGTCTACCCAAACCCCCTCCACATCACCCCCTCCAATCCCCTCTCGCCACCTCATCTCTCTCTCTCTCCCCTAACCAATCCTAGCCCGCCACCTGGCCACAGCTCTCTCTCCCTCCCCTCTCTCTTCCCCTGACCCCACCACCAACCCACACAAGCATGCACGCCACACACGCTAACCACCGACAGCCACTCCTGAGCCCACCTCGGTATCCCGACCCCCCACCTGGCGCGCCCCACCCAACCATGCCGCACGCTCCCTCTCTCCCCACCCCCACCTGCCTCTCCCCGCGTGGCCCCACCCTGCAGTCCCACCTCTCCCGCACGCGTGACCCCGTCGCCTCCTTCCTCTGGCCGACCGCCCCTGGCCCTCCTCGAAGCTGCCTCCCTCGTGCCTGCCTCCGCTGCCTCCCCAATCACCGAGTGCCGCCGGGGGTCCTCTCCCCTCTGCGTCCTCTCCCCCTGGCCGCCTCCACCGCTCCCCTCCGCTCGTCGCCGCCACCAGCCCGCGCGAGCGCTCGCCGCCTCCACCTCCGCCCTCCACTTCCTCTCTCTCTCCCCAGCAGCCGCCCGCACGCGAACCCCCCCCTCCTCCGCCAGGCGTCCGGCCGCCTCCACCCCGCCGCCCTGGTCCTCCTCTCCCTGAGCCGCGTCCGGCCGCCCGCCCGACGCCGCGCCCCGCCTCCGTCCGCGCCTCCTCCCGCCGCCAGGAGCCCCGCCTCCGGCCCGCGTCCGTCGCCTCCCCACCTCACCTTCCCCTCCCAGCGCTCACCCCCCGACACCACCAGCTCCCCCCCCTCTCACGCAGCTCGTCCGCCCTCTGCTTCTCTTTCCCGCCGCCGCTCGCCGCTCCTCCTGCGGCTCGTCCGCCTTCTTCCGCCTCCGCTCGCCCTCCGAGCTCCCCGAGCACCGCCGTCATGGTGCACGCTGCCGCAGCCCGCTCGACCCGCCCCAACCTCCACAGCTCGCTGCCCCCTCCTCCGCGGCCACAGTGACCCCGCCAGCGCCATCCCATGACGCTCCGCCCCGGCCGCACCCGTCCTCAACGCCGCCCAGCCAGCCGGGTCCTCGCAGCGTCGCCCCGCCGAGCTCGAGCCTGGCGCGTCCTCCCATTCTGCTTCTCCTCGCTGCATCCTACCTCAGCGTGGCATGACGTCTGTTCCGGTTCAGCGCGGTGTTGTTTGGTACCAGTGATTTGAAGCGTTATGGATGGCATGGCATGGCTTGGCGCCACTCAAAGACCCGGTACCGATTCCAAGTTCGACACCGACCCTCAAAGTCCGAAGACCGTATCGAACCAAGGGGGGAACCATCGTCAAGAACTTCCTCGAAGTGCGCCAAGGCCTCGCCGTGGATCCGAAAGCCGTTATCTGAAGATCGGAACCGAACCCCTCGGAGCTCCGAGAATGCCTTCATGGGACGCCAAGACACCCGTCGAACCCCGAAGCTCGATCCTAGAGTTCGAGACCGAACCCGACGCGCCAAGTTCTTCCTCCCGGATCCGAAGACGCCGAGACCCGGGACACCAAGATCTCCGCCGTGAAACGGCAAGACCGGCTCGATGACACGGAACCGACAAGATCCACGCGTCGACAAGATCTACTTCACGGATCCGAAGACCCCGGTACCCGATCCACTCAAGTTCGCCATCGACGACAAGATCGACCCCGACCCGGGCGAATCCAGTGCGCCCCCGACACCAAACCAGGTCCTTCTTCCCGGATGCGCCAAGATCTACTCTGTTATCCGAGAACGACCCCGCCGAGACCGAACCCCAGATCCGAACCCTGAGTCCGAACCCCGAACCCCCGGAATCAAGATCGCCGAACCCTAATGTGTGATTCCCTTCCCGAGCCCTATTTTATAATAATATCTAAACTTGTTGCATGTTAAAATGGTCATATTTGCACACATATCATGTGGTTTGGGGGCGTTATGCCGATTCACCATATAATTATATGGGGCCCATGTGCGGGCAAATCTAGTCTCATATTGGCCTCATTTAAATTTGTGTAGCGAACCGGTAACTTATCTTGCCCTGTTATTACAACATTTAAATTGCGGGGATTCTAAATAACTTGAACGATATAATTAATTGTCGGGACCCCAGTTCCGCTTAATATGGCCTAAATGCATCGCACCTTTGCCATGTCATACATCATACATGCATCATGCCCGATTTTCTACCGTAGTATTAAATAGTCCATCCGGTGTTTCTTCTAGTGTTTTGCTTCTTCGCGGATTAGGCCGATGAGTTGATGCGAGCGTCGACCCGATCTTCGGATGCACCTTCGGCAATGTTTTCAGGCGAGCATCTCCCCCTTTCTACCTATATTACTTTTATAGTATTTACTCCCTCCTGTTGATCTATTGCTATCTGTGTTGCGTTGCTCTAGTATTCGTACCCGTAATATCCCTTGCAGCCTTATATTGCCTTGGACACATCCTATTACCTGTTGGTTGGTAGATAGTTGGACTTGCGTGTCGTAGTCGCTTGCTCAAGTGCTGTTGCGTGTAGTCCAGTACCACAGTTGTTGGAGTGTTGCCGCATGTTCAAGGTTGGAGATGATCATGGCTTTTATTATCGTTCACTTTAATTACTGTTTAACAACTAAAATTGAAGTAAGTGAGCAGAGGCACAGGTGGGCAATAGATGTTATTTGGTTGTTAACCGTCCACTTGTGTCCCGTAGGACCCCGAGTACTTGATACCTGTTCCTTGAATAATCGCGCTATCCACACACGGGGAATTATGGGACCCCCCTGAGCCAGAGCTTGATTCATTCTTATTTCTTGGGGCCACAAACTAGTTTGAGGTTTTATTTACTATCCTGTACTTATGCCATGCTTTACTGCTTTATTACGATTGTGTGAGGAGCACTTTGTCTGTTAGGATCGTGACCGTTTTGTGATGTCGACAAGCCCGAGTTCCGGGTTCCCGATCGTTCTGATTGGCCACAAACCTTGAGTCCGTCTCGGAGCCGGCCAGTTCCATTGCGGGTGTACTACAAGGGGTGGCCCCCTGAAATATTTCTGAATCCTGTGATTGCTTTGTCGTGAAAGCCTCGTTGGGTTTTGATTTGGTTTTTCCGAGGTTGATCGAGTGTGTGTTGCTATTTGTGCACCCCTGCAGGGTAAAACTTTCTGAAAGCCGTGTCCGCGGTTATGGACGACTTGGAGCACAGTATCTCGATCATAGACAACTATAACTAAAGTAGTGCTATAAATTTGACTTTATAATGGCTAGTAATCAGCTTCACTATAATGGAATGGCTAAATAAAACTGCCCACAGTTGCTTGCTTGGGTTGTTGCTTGCGACCATTGTATCTGACTAGTAAGTATTGCAACTATAACGGAATGGCTAAATAAAAGTACCAACAACTATTGGGTTTTGGGGTTATCTCATGCTAATTGTATCTGACTAGTAAGTGTCGCAACTACAACGGAATGATTAACTAAAACGGCCCACTGCTTATTTTATCAAGATGATTATCTATACCTGACTAGTAATTGCTGCAACGATAACTGAATAAATAAAACTGCCAACTGTGTGAGTTCCTCGGTTGACTTCCTCGTTTGGTCTCGAGGGGGAAACACCAGGATGGGTATGTGTGGTGGTAGCATCCGGTTGGTTCCGAATAGGTCCTTCTTATCCCTATCTGATAGCCGACCGTTGTATAGAGTCTCTATATGTTGTTCAGTGCATGCTGCCGCTGCCGCTTCAGTCCACCATACCTATGTAGGCGAGGACCGCCGAATTCTAGTCTCGCCGTGTACTGGCCTCAGTACTGACGCTCCTCTTTTTCCTTTGCCCTTTGTCGGCACCCCTTTTGTTTAAGCAGGTTTTGAGATCGACGTCGTTAGCAGGGTTACCCTTCCGGCTTGGCCTGGGCAGGGTTATGGACGCCATTGGTTATTCTTCAGGGCTCTTAGCCCCATTTGCATCTTGTCCGTAGTCGGACGCTCTATCATTTTCAAGGTGATTTGGATCTTTGTATATTATATCTGTATTCTTGACTCATTGAGTCGCTGTTGTATATATATATCTGTTCTGTGGGTCCCATCGAGGACTGTTGTGTAATGTTATTACTTCGTTTTCCACCCGCACGAAAGTGCCTGGTGGGCACCTTTGAATCGTTTCTATGCGGGTTTGGCGGGAAGCGCTGAAACTTGCATAGGGTCGATTCTGAGGGTGTTACACCAACACACTCCGGTGACGATTCCGGTGAGTACACGCCGCCCCATCCTCTCCAGTACACGCTCACTTGTTCACCGTCACTGTGCGCATGCATTAACCCCAACCGCATGTCTTCTCGTGATCCAGAGCATTGGAGACAACCTTGACAGAGCACCGCCGACGACGACAGCAACTCTGTCGACGTCTCCCCGGTAACACCGACCTCCCCTTCCTCTCAGGATGATACTCCTACGCTCCCCTCTCTCGCGCGCGTCTAACAGACCCCCTGTTTTGCCTTTCCGTGGCTTGTAGCCTCGCCAACTACGACGCCAGTGCGTGCCTGACGTTGTCCTGAACTCCGGCGAGCGATTACCATCCACCCCGAGCGCCCCTTCGACGGAGAAGACCACGTTGAGCATCAGTACGTCGTGGCGATTCTGGTGGGCATCTCCCCTACTCCTCTCGCTTCCTTTTATCGCTGTTACGCCATAGCCAGAGCGCCGCCGCTGCGCGCCACCGTCGTCGTGCCGCCAGTTCTTGGCAAGGCGGTAGTAGCCGTCCGATGTAGATCCAGCGGATACGATAGAACCTTAACCGAAGGGGTAAGTAGCGCTCTGTGCCGCACGATCCACTTTAGATCTAACGGCTGTCCTCTGTCGATCCAACCGAACCGCTACCAACGAATAAGATCGCGCCACGTGTCCCAGCTTCTGTTTTGAAAACCAGAAATGATCTATTAGATGTTCTAATTTGTAAAATTCATAACTTTCAAACCACACGTCCAAATTTTGCAAATTTTATATCAATGGAATCAGCAATACAAGTACTTTCCAACCATGCACTTTGTTTAGTAAATTGCTTCTGTTAAATTGTTTGTTTTTGCAGAAACTTGTGTAAGCATATCTTGGATACAAAATTTGTTCTAAAATTATTTTTGTGATAAAATCTTTGGAAAATGGATTATTTTGAACCTGCTGACCTTAGAAACCTACTCATGGATTTGAAAATGAATTTGGTAAAGTTAAAGAGTAAATCTTTGATTTAAAGCATTTCTAGTCAAATAAAAATATTGTTTATTTGTTGAAAACACTTTTTGGAGAAAAACCTTTGGGAAATGTTTTGATTTAAACTCTCTGACCCTAAACACAAAGTTTTATGATTCTAAAACATATTTGGTGAATCCTATAAAGATTGTTGCCTTGCTAAAAGCATTTTTCAACCACATAAAATAATGCTTTGGTTTAAAATTGGTTTATAGTAAAATCTTTTGCAAATGGTTTTGCCACTTTTATAAAATGACCAATAGGTGTTTTAGAATGTTTATAACCTATTATAAATCACTTTTCCAAATAAAACAATCTTTAGCATGCTTGCATGCATTGCTTTGTTTCTATTATTTTATGTGATGTTTGCTTGAATGGTAGATTGAAATATTGCTTGCTTGATTGAATTGTAGTGATTTGAAGAGTGTGAGTATTGCAAGATCAAGGAGTGAACTTATATTCTCTACCAAAAAGGCAAGTGATGCTTCATACTTTTGTCCCATTATTTTCACTATGCATTAGTGATGTTTCTAAGTAGGACTTGCATGGAATTTTTGCTAAGTATAAACTATGATATGGGAAATCCTAGTAGATGAAACCTTAGTAGAAATTTCCTAAGTTAAGATTCCTACTTCTATCATGCTTAGCTTAGCTAGTAGAAAACAAGGGTGGAATATATTCATACTATGGAATATTTCTAAGTCAAGGACTTGTGTTTTGTTTAATAAAACAACTTAGTGAATGAATCACCTGGGTGGAATGGAAGGAATGGTTTGTGTTGAGTGGTTACACAAGGCCCATTTCTATGGTTTACCTTGTGCATCTCACTTGTGGATGGCCACCCAGGAACAAAGAGATTTGAGATGTCAAATGTTGAGAAGCTTCAAGTGCAGCCACTTGGCATTATGGGCTCTGCCTGGATCATATAGGTTGCAATAACTTAGCCAAATGGACAGTTGGTGGTAGGGGTTTGATAGGTTGGAGCGCGTCCATTATGGTATAAGGGAAGGCTTCTGAAAGATCTTGTCTTGGTGAAACCAAGTCTTGTGGGGAAAGTGCACAACCTCTGTAGAGTGTAAAATCTAAGTACTTAGCCATGTCCCTGGTAAAGGACAATTTGAGCATCAAGACATGGAAGCTATCAAGAATCTCCTCATCCCAATTTCTAAGTTAAAACTTGTGGTTGAACAAGGGTTGAAGGATCACCAATTTCTATTGGGAGATTCCTTGGGTGATTTTGTTAAGCAAAAACTTAGTGTTTACAAATGATAAGGAAAATCTATTTTGAGCAAAGCAAGCCTAAGATCCACTTAGCCAAATGCATATAGATGATAGACTCCACTGTATTACCATAGTATCACTTGCCAATACAATTCAAATGTATTGACCCTTGTGGTTGTAACTTATTATGTTGCAGGTTTGTTTGATGTTAGTGAGATGTGTTGATTAGGATTACAAATCTACAACCAACATGACTGCCTGTGGCACTTTGAAGATGAAGGACCCCATGCTATAGTTATATTCTGCTGCATTGTAATGAAATAGCCAAATGAGCTTTGTAAGATGTAATAAATTATTTTATTCCTGGTTATAAAATTGTACTATGACCTTTGTTTCTTGATATTACATCTTAACTCTGGATGCTAGCTATTGATCCAGGGACTAGCATTGTAAAAACAGGGATCTCTACCTTATTAAAGGTTGGGAACTCTACAAAAACTTATCAATGTTTTTCCATAGCATGTATATATTCCACCCTTGGTTGCTACTAGCTAGGCTAAGCATGGCAATAGAAAGTATCTTAACTTAGAGAAAATACTAACAATTCTACAACTACTAGGATTTCCCAAGCATAGCATATAGATACTTAGCAAAAATCATCATGCAATCCCTATACAAAATACCACTAATACATAGTTAAAAATATTGGGACAAAAATATGAAGCACCACTTGCCTTTGTAGTTGGGGGAGTAACAACAATCCTCACAGTCACAATCACCACTAGCACCAAAATCTACACATAAAATGGTAGCACCAAATTCATATTTCAAATAATCAAACAAAAATATATGAATGCATGCAAATGCCATGTGATGATTTTTCTAAACTAAACAAGACAAGTAAAACAGTAGTGAACAATAAACTAAACATTTATACACCAATTAAACTTAATTTGGCTTTTAAAACATTTTCCAATTAATTTTTATACACAAAATAGGCCTACAAATGTCTCTGCATAAATTTCTATTTTAACAGAAGCAAATCACAAAACCAAGCCTATATATGTGTAGGATTTATTTTTGTGATTCCAATGATATATTATTTGTATTTTTGGATAAACAGAACAAAACTCATTGAATTTACAAGTTTAATCATCTAATTAAATTAAATCTGAATTTTAAATCGAAAACCCTAACACGCGGTAGCGTCTGATTGGCGCGTACCGGTTCGCTCTGGATCACACGTCCGCACCGTTAGATCTAACTAAATCCAACGCTCCAAATCAAAACTTACCCCTTCGCGTCAGATCTATTATACACCGCTAGATCTAATCCTAAGGCTTAGATGTACGCGTACCCCTTCGCGGGATGATCTAATTGCACCCGCTAGATCCAGATCCAGCAGACCACGTCGCTCTGACCATTCGCGGGAGGCGCAAATGGCCACCGCGGCGGCTGCGCGTCTGCCGGTGAAGTTCCGGCGAGACCAGAGGGAAAAGGCGAAGGTGCTGATGCTTACCGAGGTCGTGGAGGCACGACGAAGCTCAACGTGCAGGTGGACAAGGCTGGGGCGCACGAACGCGGACGCAATCGCTCGCCGGAGTGAAAAGCTTGGCATTGGGTGCTCACGGTCGTCGACGGAGGCGACGCTCTGGTGCGAAATAAAACAAACGGCGAACGTTAGGACAAGTGCAAGGCGATAGCGAACAAGGTCGCGTGAGCCAGAGAGCGAGGCACTCACGAGGCTTACCGCAATCGGTCGCCGGAGTTCGTCGGGACAGCGGCAATGCGAGAGAAAAGCGAGCAGCCTGGCGGCGTTCAGAGGAAATTGAGTGGGGGGAAATGGAGCGGAGGCCATGGGGTTTAAGTAGCTGGAGCTGGGCGAGGAGTTACTCGGCGAATCAACGGCAATTACTCGCACAATCAACGGCAGTTACGCGGGGAGGAAACGGCCAGAGCTGGTCGTGGGCGCGCGATTTGGGGACGAAGGTGACGAGGCATGTGGGACCGGGGCGTCAGTGAGAAGGGGGTGCGCGCGCGGGTGAGAAACAGAGAGGGGTGGGGGTTTCCCGGGTGGGCTAGCTGGGCTGGCTTGTTGGGCCGCGGGTGGGTTGGGCTAGTTAGTTTGCTAGGTTTATTTTTTTCTCCTTTTCTCTTTTTCTTTTTCTATTTTGATTTTCTGGTTTGAATTTGAATGAGTGTTTCAAATCTGTTTCAATTTGAATTTCTTCCAGAATTTTATTCTATGTTTCTTGTGTCCAAGGATGTGTAAAACAGCATCTTATACCCAAAAACCATTTTGAGTTTGAAAATAAATATACACCATGCCTTTAATCAAATAATGACAATAGGCATAAAGATGGTTTTATGTTTGAATTGTTTTGAAAACTTTTGTGTGCGTTTTGTATTTACTTTCCAATCAATACTGATCAAATCCTAATCATTTTTAGAAATTAAAATATAAACCTTGCCTTAATTGAATAAGTATTAGGCAAAATATGGTTTCTTATGTTGAAAATTCATTTAAAAAGATCAAATGCTTATGAATGCATGAATGCTATGCAAACTTTATAAATCATGATTTTTGGGATGTTACAAATCTAACCCCCTTAAGGTGAATCTCGCCCTCGAGATTTGAATTGGCTAGCAAATAGGTGAGGGTGGTCTTTCCAAAGATCATCTTCTCTTTCCCAAGTTGCTTCTTCTTCGGAATGATGGTTCCACTGAACTTTGCAAAACTTGATAGTTTTAGTTCGAGTAAGTCTTTCTGCAGTCTCAAGAATCTTGATAGGTTTTTCCTCATAAGTGAGATCACTTTCCAACTTGACCTCTTCCAAAGGTATAGTATCCTTTAAAGAAGTCTCTTCCATCTCCGGATGGCATTTCTTTAGTTGACTTACGTGAAACACACTGTGAATGGCAGACAATGATTCAGGAAATTCAATCTCATATGGTACTTCTCCTTTATGGCTCAGAATCTTGAATGGTCCAACATATCTTGGTGCCAATTTTCCTTTGACTCCAAATATCTTCACTCCACGAAGTGGTGACACTCTAAGATAGGCTCTATCACCCACCTCATAGGTGACTTCCCTATGCTTTGGATCTGCGTAGCTCTTTTGTGGGGACTGTGCTATCTTCAATCTGTCCTTTACCAACTTGACTTTCTCTTCGGCTTCCTTGATTAGTTCTGGCCCGAACAAGTTTCTTTCTCCAACACCATTCCATAGTAATGGGGTAGTACACTTTCTCCCATAGAGAAATTCAAACGGTGCCATCTCAATACTGGCTTGATAGATTTTTTGTTGTAAGAGAATTCTGCGTAAGGCAGACTTTCATCCCAACTAGCACCATAATCTAGGGCACATGCCCTCAACATATCCTCTAGAATCTGGTTGGTCCTTTCTGTTTGTCCATCAGTCTGGGGATGAAAAGCAGTGCTGAATTCCAATCTCGTTCCCAATGACTCATGTAGTTGTCTCCAAAAATGGGAAGTGAATTGAGTTCCCCTATCAGACAAAATACTCTTGGGTACTCCATGCAGACACACAATCATATCCATATAAATCCTGGCTAACTTGTCACTTGTATAGGTTGTCTTCATGGGTATGAAATGAGCCACTTTAGTTAGGCGATCTACAATGACCCAAATGGAATCATATCCTGATCTAGTCCTTGGCAGTCCAGTGATGAAATCCATGCCAATCTTGTCCCACTTCCAATCAGGAATTGGTAGTGGTTGTAACAATCCTGTTGGTTTCTGATGTTCCGCTTTCACTCTACTACATACATCACACAAAGCAATATGTTTGGCGATGTCCTTCTTGAGATTATTCCACCAAAATCTTTCCTTCACATCCATGTACATTTTGGTGTTACCCGGATGAATGGAATATGGTGGGTTGTGTGCTTCCTATAAAATCAGTCTCTGAAGCTCCGGATCTTGCAGAATGCAGATACGTTTTCCATACCATAAAGTACTCTGTTCGTCTTCATGGAATCCTTTGGCTTCTCCCTTGCTAATAGTTTCCTTAATCTCTTCAATTTCCTTGTCTATATTTTGGGCTTCCTTGATTTTGTCCAACAAGGTGGGTTGAACATCCAATGATGTGAGATGTCCTTCAGGCACTATCTCCAATCTGAGATATTTGAATTGGGCACACTAATCATCTAGCAATTCTCCCTTAGTAAGGACATTCACATAAACCTTACGGCTGGATGCATCCGCTACAACATTTGCTTTACCGGGGTGGTATTGCAAACTCAAGTCATAGTCCTTGATGAGTTCTAGCCATCTTCTTTGTCTCGTGTTGATTTCTTTCTGAGTGAAGATATACTTCAAGCTTTTGTGATCTGTGAACACTTCGCAACACTTTCCCAAAAGATAATGTCTCCATGTTTTGAGTGCATGGACAACAGAGGCTAACTCTAAATCATGAGTAGGATAATTCACTTCATGAGTTTTGAGTTGTCTCGAGGCATAATCCACAATTTTCCCTTCTTGCATCAAAACTGCACCTAATCCTTGGTGAGATGCATCACAATAAACTTGGAAATCCTTCTCCAAATCTGGCAGACATAATACTGGTGTTGTCACTAGTCTTTTCTTCAACTCTTGGAAACTGAGTTCACATCCTTCAGTCCAATCGAATTTCTTGTCTTTCTTATGTAACTCCGTCATTGGCTTAGCTACCTTTGAGAAATTCTCAATGAATCTTCTATAGTATCCTGCCAAGCCAAGAAAACTATGAACTTCTTTTACTGACTTAGTAGATTCCCACTCAGTTACGGCTGACACTTTTGCGGGATCAACTGCTACACCATCTCCTGACACAATATGTCCAAGAAATCCGACTTCATTCAACCAGAATTCACACTTGCTGAATTTGGCATATAGCTTATGCTCTCTAAGCTTCTCAAGTATCAATTGCAAATGTTCTTCATGCTCTTTATTGCTCTTGGAGTAGATCAAAATGTCATCAATGAAAAGGACAACAAATTTGTCAAGAAATTCCATGAACACCTTGTTCATCATATTCATGAAATAGGCTGGTGCATTTGTCAAACTAAATGGCATCACGGTGTACTCATACAATCCATACCTAGTGGTGAAAGCAGTCTTAGGTATGTCTTGTTCTCTTATCTTTAGCTGAAAGTAGTCTGATCGAAGATCAATCTTTGAGAACACACGGGCTCCTTCTAACTGATCAAACAAATCATTGATTCTGGGCAAAGGATACTTGTTCTTGATAGTCACCTCATTGAGTGATCGGTAATCTTTCATAGACAGGTCTTGTGATAGGTTCATCCTCCTTCCTAGCATCATCCTTCACTGGGAACTCAAAAGCAACATCCAACTTCAACCATGCGAAGGGCAACAAGAGCTAATGGACTCTGTTAGTGATGATCATCAGGTTCGAACTGACATAGACCATAGTAAGACCTATTTTCCATGTCATCTGTTAGGTTATTATCTTAGATTCCGTCTATACGGAGCATACATAGGTTTCGAATTGCTCGGGAATTCATTGATAGTATAGAGAAAATCTTTGCAGTTATTATTGAATAGAAAAGTCTAGAGATGCCCTCTTTGATGGAGGACGGGATTCCAATCAGGGAAGGGATCCTTCCTTTGCATAACCTTTGACTTCTATCTTTCTTTTCAACAAACAAAACTGGTGCACCCCAAGATTAAGAACTTGGTTGAATAAATCCTTTCTGTAATTGTTCTCCAAGTTGTTTCTTGAGTTCTTTCAACTCATCAACTGACATCTTGTAAGGTCTCTTTGCTATTGGTCCTGATCTTGGCAGCAAGTCAATCAGAAACTCAACATCCCTATCTAGGGGCATCCCAGGCAATTCCTCTGGAAACACATCCGGATACTCTCTCACAATTAGCACACTGTCTATGCTAACCCCCTTAAGAGAATTTAGCTTACTCCCTTTTGATTCAAAATTGGACTTGAATCTAATATGTTTCTTATCCGGGGTTGTGAGTGTGACAGTACGATTGGCACAATCTAGTACTCCTTCATACTTAGTCATCCAATCCATTCCCAAGATGACATCCAATCCTTGGGAATCTAGCATTATCAAATTAACGGGAAACTTATACCTCCCAAATTCTATCACTAGGTCATGACATCCCGAGTTCACTATCATTTCTCCACCAGGAGAACTTACTTTTATAGGACACCTAATAGTTTCAACTGGAAGTCCATTTCTATCAACAAATTCTCTTGATATGAATGAATGCGATGCGCCAGTATCAAAAAGAACAAGTGCTGGAACAGAATTGAGTTTGAACTTACCAGCCACATCATCAGATTCTTCGTATATTTCTTCCACATTGATGTGGTTCACTTGTCCCTTTTGGAAGGGATTGGGCTTGTTGGCACCTTCAACTTTCTTTTCTGGGCACTCATTAGCATAGTACCCCATCTTCTTACACTTGAAGCATTCAACCTGACTGAGATCTTTCTTTACAGGCTGACTCCCACTTCCACTTCCACCTCCACTGTGGTGGCTCTTGTGTCCACTCTTGTGGTTCTTATACTTGTCATTATCATGACTGCGGTGATGCTTGTTGTCATGATGGCGGTTGTGGTTGTGGTGGTTGTTGTACTTTCCATGTTTGTGGGATCCATAACTCCCACTATCATCATGATGGGAACGCTTGTGAGACGATCCCGAGCTGTGCTTATCAAAGCTATGCTTCCTATTTCTGCTCTCAACCTGTTTCATCTTGTTTTCCAAGATGGTAGCCTTGTCACACAATGATTGGTAGGTTGGGAAATAGGCAATAGACAGCTGCAGGTTCAACTCGTCATTAAGTCCTTCGAGGAATTTTTCCTTCCTCTTGGCATCTGTATCAACTTCATCCGGTGCATAACGCGCCAGATTGTTGAATTCCTCAATGTACTCAGCCACACTACGGTGACGCTATTTCAGATTGTGGAACTCCTTTTTCTTCAAATTCATCACTCCGGATGAGATGTGAGTTGTACGGAATCCATCCTCAAAGATAGCCCATGTCACATCCTCAATGGGAGTGGTGATCTGAAAGTTGTCCCACCAGGTTGCTGCTGGCCCTTCAAGCAGATGTGCTGCGAACCTGGCCTTTTCTTCATCGGTGCAGCCAACAGTCACTAAGTCCTTGTTCACTGAACGTAACCAGTCATTGTCTATCATTGGATCAATGGTTCCTGAGAACTTTGCAGTCCTTAGTCTCAGAAATCTGGTGAGCATGTCAAATCCCGGAGGATTATTCTGATTGTTGTTATTGTTGTTGTTGTTATTGTTGTTGTTGTTATTCTGGTTCTGGTTCTGCATGAACTACGTCATCATTTGCATCAGTTTAGCTTGTGTTGTCATCAACTGCTACATCTCAGGAGTGACGTTGTTGTTGTTGTTGTTTTGGTTGGGGTTGGCACGTCGAGGAGGCATCAGTGGTTTTAATAAGGATAAGAATGAGATACCCATAGATGCTTAAAATGCACAATACATCACATAGAACAATCACAATAACCAAGCATCAAAATAACATAGAGTTTGAACTACATAAACAACAAGTTTTGAAAATGCAAAACACACCATAGCAAGCCATCCACATGTTGGATGGTCATTGCGACTCAATAATCAAAGTATGGTAGATGAAAGATAACTAAGTAGTCTACACTACTCCTCCGCATCGATCTCCATATCAACCAGGGTAAGACCTGCATTCTCCATGGCGGTCTTATACTCATCAACACTAGCGGTCAAGGCCTCAATCTTGGCCCTAAGACCCCTCTTCTGTGAGCGAAGCCTCTCAATCACTCCCTGCTGGTGCTCAAGCTCGAAGTCCTTGGCCTCTAACTCTTCCTACATCTCCCGGATCTTCTTGTTCCTGTCTTGGACTCTTTTCTCCTGGCTCTTGAACTTCTTGTACTGGCTTTCAAATTTGGCCTCCATTTCCTTGACGATCTCGTCTTGCTCCACGAAGAGCTTGTCCTTCTCTCGTAGCTGGACCTGGAGCTCGTCGTTGCTAAGCATGACGTTGGTCCTATCAGTATCAAGGTGTCTAATAAGACCCTCTAGGTCCTAAAGGTACAGACGAATTGGCTCCATCGTCTCTCTAGTAGCATCATCGTACTCTATAGCCTCACCTTCCTCGTTGCGTCTCCCGAAGGGGTGAAAGTAAAGACCTCTAAGCTCGGTGGAGTGCCTCCCTACCAGGCGTCCAAGTAACTCATGCATGACTACATCTAAGACTCTCTCCTTGTCATCATGCATCAGCTTGAAAGTGATAGCCTCTGTGGGTGGCTCTGCCTGGCATCCAGGCTGTGTGACTCTGAAGCCCCATAGGTCCTTCCTCTCAAACTTGGTGAGCTGAAGTGTCGTGATGCTAGGAAGTGGAAGGTTGAGCACACTAGTGAGATCAATGAGACGAGTACCAAAACCAGTTCCCTTGAACTCCTCGGCCGTGCTGATAACAACGTTAGGCATCTATTTTATAATATAGAGAAAAGTTAGAACCAATACAAGTAGA
The DNA here is from genome assembly GCA_023614405.1 of Avena insularis. Classification (NCBI taxonomy): domain Eukaryota; kingdom Viridiplantae; phylum Streptophyta; class Magnoliopsida; order Poales; family Poaceae; genus Avena; species Avena insularis. Next base: position 293,027,517 of record CM042691.1, on the reverse strand, counting down.
GAAAGTTCACAAGACAAAACATCACAAGCACATATTTTAGCAATAAACACACAAGTCATGGAATACACAAATCCATTACAAACATCAAAGGTTTAACATAACTTAGAAAAAAATTTGGAAGTAAAAGCGATAAGTGTGGTGGTCCAACTAACGAAGTACGTTACAATTCTCACTCACTAGACAGAATAGCTATCAGGGCATCCTTAGTGGCAATCTGTCTATCTTGTTCACAAGACTCCCATATTAAGTCTATGATGTCTCCCCTTAGTTGTTGGTTGGTAGTCTCTAATTCTTGGGTATGCTTCTTTTCTTCTCTAAGGTCATTTTGAGTGTTGAGCATTCTGCACTTGAGTCTATCACCAAGCTCCTTGATGGCATTCCATGCTGCATTTCTTGTAGAGTCAAAGAATGTTGTGTGCATTTCAGAGTTGGTGACCATGCAAAATCCTGACTCCTTGTGGTTGTCTTCCTTGTTTTTGTACAAGTGAAGTTGCACCCACCAATACTCTTCTCCTTCATCCATCATAGGGAATTCCTTGTACACAGCTGCACCATGTATCCCCATGGTAACCATAAGGTTCTTTAGTGCTTTGGGAAATTCAGTCTCACACTCCAAGGTCATGGTCATGAGTGGTCCCTTCCTCACGGCTTCGTTGATGGAGTTCATCTACAAATAGAGATGAGAAAGAAGATTAGAAAAGTTTACGAGAAGAAAAAGACAAGTGTGGAATTTTTTCAAAGTGTTGAAAATTTTTCCTTAGTGGTTTCTTAGTCTAATCCAACCTAGGTCATAATCCTACAGGCAACACAGTGCTCTGATACCATCTGTAAGACCCCAACTTTATAAAGGTAAAGGTCCCTGTGATTGCAATGCTAGTCCCTGGATCAAATGCTAGCATCCACAGTTTAAGATGAAGTACACAGAAACAAAGGTCATTATTACATCGTCATTCCAGAGATAACATAGTCTTTTACAACTCCATATCCATAGGCTAGTACAAGAGTTTAACTTAACAATATAAATAAAAGTCTTCATCTTCATGTGCCACAGGCAAGCATGTTGAGTGTAGACTCACAACCCTAATCCTCATCAGAGTAACCTGCAACATCACAAGTTATAGCCACAGTGAGTCAATACATTGGAATAGTATTGGCAAGTGATACCTTAGTAGAATGATAGTTTCTAGATTCTACATGAATTTGGCTAAGTGTAGCTTAGGCTTGCTTTGCACAAAATAGGTTTTACCTATCAGTTGAAAACACTAAGTTTTTATTTGGCAAAAACTCCCAAGGAACCACCAATAGACATTGGTGAACCTTTACCCTTGTTCAACCACAAGTTTTTAACTTAGAAATTGGGATGAGGAGATTCTTGATAGCTTCCATGTCTTGATGCTCAAATTGTCCATTGCCGGGGACACGGCTAAGTACTTAGATTCTTCCTTCTGCAGATGTGGTGCACTTTCCCCACAAGACTTGACATGCATCAAGACAGGACCTTTAAGAAGCCTTCCCTTAGACCAAAATGGACGCGTTCCCAAACCTATAATCCCCTACCACCAACTGTCCATTTGGCTAAGTTATTGCAACCCATATGATCCATGCAGAGCCCATAATGCCATGTGGATGCACTAGAAGCTTCTTAACATATGGCATCTCAAATCCCTTTGTTCCTGGGTGGCTTTCCACAAGTGTGATGCACAAGGTAGACCATAGATATGGGCCTTGTGTAACCACTCAACATAACCCAAACATACCATTCCACCCAGGTGTTTCATTCACTTAGTTGTTTTATTAAGCAAAACACAAGTCAAAGACTTAGCAATATTTTTCCATAGCATGTATATATTACACCCTTGGTTTCTACTATCTAGGCTAAGCATGGAAATACAAAGTATCTTAACTTACATAAAATACTAACAATTCTACAACTACTAGGATTTCCCAAGCATAGCATATAGATACTTAGCAAAAATCATCATGCAATCCCTATACAAAATACCACTAATACATAGTTAAAAATATTGGTACAAAAATATGAAGCACCACTTGCCTTTGTAGTTGGGGGAGTAACAACAATCCTCACAGTCACAATCACCACTGGCACCAAAATCTACACATAAAATGATAGCACCAAATTCATATTTCAAATAATCAAACAAAAATATATGAATGCATGCAAATGCCATGTGATGATTTTTCTAAACTAAGCAAGACAAGTAAAACAGTACTGAACAATAAACTAAACATTTATACACCAATTAAACTTAATTTGGCTTTTAAAACATTTTCCAAATAATTTTTATACACAAAATAGGCCTACAAATGTCTCTGCATAAATTTCTATTTTAACAGAAGCAAATCACAAAACCAAGCATATATATGTGTAGGATTTATTTTTGTGATTCCAATGATATATTATTTGTATTTTTGCATAAACAGAACAAAAGTTATTGAATTTACAAGTTTAATCATCTAATTAAATCAAATCTGAATTTTAAATCGAAAACCCTGACACGCGGCAGCGTCTGATTGGCGCGTACCGGTTCGCTCTGGATCACACGTCCGCACCGTTAGATCTAACTAAATCCAACGCTCCAGATCAAAACTTACCCCTGCGCGTCTGCCGGTGAAGTTCCAGCGAGACCAGAGGGCAAAGGCGAAGGTGCTGATGCTTACCAAGGTCGTGGAGGCACGGCGAAGCTCAACGTGCAGGTGGACGAGGCTGGGGCGCATGAACGCGGACACAATCGCTCGCCGGAGTGAAGTTTGGCGTCGGGTGCTCACGGTCGTCGATGGAGGCGACGCTCTGGTGCGAAATAAAAAACGGTGAACGTTAGGAGAAGCGCAAGGTGATAGCGAACAATGTCGTGTGAGCCAGAGAGCAAGGCACGCACGAGGCTTACCGCAATCGGTCGCCGGAGTTCGTCGGGACAGCGGCGATGCGAAGAGAAAAGCGAGCAGCCTGGCGGTGTTCAGAGGAAATTGAGTGGGGGAATATGGAGCGGAGGTCGTGGGGTTTAAGTAGCCGGAGCTGGGCGAGGAGTTACTTGGCGAATAAACGGCAATTACTCGTGCAATCAACGGCAATGACGCGGGGAGGAAACGGCCGGAGCTGGTCATGGGCGCGCGATTTGGGGACAAAGGTGACGGGGCATGTGGGACCGGGGCGTCAGTGAGAGGGGGGTGCACGCGCGGGTGAGAAACAGAGACGGGTGGGGGTTTCCCGGATGGGCTAGCAGGGCTGGCTTGTTGGGCCGCGGGTGGGTTGGGCTAGTTAGTTTGCTAGGTTTATTTTTTTCTCCTTTTCTCTTTTTCTTTTTCTATTTTGATTTTCTGGTTTGAATTTGAATGAGTGTTTCAAATCTGTTTCAATTTGAATTTCTTCCAGAATTTTATTCTGTGTTTCTTGTGTCCAAGGATGTGTAAAACATCATCTTATACTCAAAAACCATTTTGAGTTTGAAAATAAATATACACCATGCCTTTAATAAAATAATTACAATAGGCATAAAGATGGTTTTATGTTTGAATTGTTTTGAAACCTTTTGTGTGGGTTTTATATTTACTTTCCAATCAATACTGATCAAATCCTAATCATTTTTAGAAAGTAAAATATAAACCTTGCCTTACTTGAATAAGTATTAGGCAAAATATGGTTTCTTATGTTGAAAATTCATTTGAAAAATATCAAATGCTTATGAATGCATGAATGCTATGCAAACTTTATAAATCATGATTTTTGGGATGTTACACTAATGTTGCTAATGAAGATTGTGTGAAGATACATATGAAGGAAAAAATTTAGGTGTAAAGAGAGAATAATGTAATGAGATGAAGAATGGACAATAGCTCAAGCTTGGGGATGCTACCCCGTGTCTCCCCAAGAAATATTCAAGAGGTACAAGCGTCAAAGCTTGCGGATGCCCAAGGCATCCCCTTCTTCATCAATAAAAATCTCAGGTCTTTCTAGACACTTCATTTTTATTGTTTTATGCATAGTTGTGTTGTTCTTGGAGCGTCTTAGTTTTCATTTTTTGTTTTCGTTTGCTTAGTTTGCTTGAGTAAGTTGGTTGGATCACAACATACTTCTTTTGGAGAGAGACACACTCTGTTTTCATTGCCTAGAACACTCTAGTTTTCATTCTTATTGTTCTGTGAGTGTTCACTTTTGCTAGCACTGTGTTTAGCCTTAGTTTTCTTGTGCTTTCAGCTTAGAACTTTTTAGTTCTTCTTTGTGGATTTGTGAGACAAGTTCACTGGTCTTTATTGAATATTATCTTTGTGAGTTATTTCAAATAAGTCGATTGGTGTTAGAAAAGAGTAGGAAGCTTCATGCTTAGGTGGTACAAAAGGGAGCTTGTTTTGACTGTGACTTAGACTTTATCATGTCATGCTAGATGTTGTTTTGACCTTATGCTTAGTGATTATTGTTGTCACATGACTTGTTCCAAACAATTAGTATTGCTTAATGTGCCTTGAAAGAATCATGCGTTGTTTTAGCATACAAAAGCATAGTATTGTGGCATTCTCCTTTGATGCTTTGTCTGGGTTGACTTGACACATGCTTACACCATGTTATGACTATGAACAAGTCACCATAGCCTATATGATCATTTAGTCCTTGGCTTGTAGTACCACTCTATGCTTTGATTAGTAATGTTTTGTCGCTCTGCATGATTATGGCCATTATTGCTCTCTTAGTTGGTCGCTCCTAGTCTTTTGCTAGCCTCCACTTGTATGAGTAAGTTTTACTCATGCTTCCAACTCCCAAGAAACCAAGATATTCCAAAGTGTCCACTATAAATTTCTATGCATGGTGCATTACACCATTCCAAGTATATTCTTGTTTTCAGTTATCTTCGAATTAAAAAGTCTTTTGTTATGTGAAAACTTAGTAATTAAAGCCCTCACAAACTTGATGGCACACTTTATATTCTTTTCCCATAATAAACTTGAACCATTGTGTCACATATGTTGTATATTCTTGCACTTATACGTTGGAATTAGCAGAACCATGCTGTCATGGGGAACGTTTTCAACATTGCACATGTACTTTGTACTCAGTTGATATCATGCTCTTTTGTCTATGGATGTCACCGATGTGAAATAAAGAGGGAACTTGTAAGTCCATGGAGTTTGTATTTTGTGTTAGAGAAACACCTGGGCCGCTAGCCTAAGCAATGCCTAATCATGGTGGAAACTTGCAGCATCACCATTGTGAGCTATCTATGAAGCATCCTCAGTAAAAATCTATGCACATAGTAAATAATAAGATCACTGAGATGCTCATTGTCTGCTTGCCTTGTCATTTTGGTTATGGGATATCTCCTGTACCATGTGCAAGGGGTACCCCGTTGGCGGTTCTCTATGATATGCAAATACTTACAATGACAAGAACTTACAGGTGACTGAAGTTGAGTAGCATGTGTAAGTAGGGAAACCGAATGTTGTTCGTGTTGGAGATACGCCCAAGAGGCAATAATAAAGTGGTTATTATCATATCTTCACACTTATGATAAATGTTTACATACCATGCTATAATTGTATTAATCGGAAACATTAATACTTGTGTGATTTGTAAACTAAAATAAGAGTCCCTAGTAAAGCCTCTTGTTAAACTAGCTTGTTGGTTAATATATGATCATGGTTTCCTGATCATGAACATAGAGATGTTATTAACAACAGGATCATATCATTAGGAGAATGATGTGATGGACATACTCCTATAGATAAGCGTAGCATAAAGATCAAGTCATTTCAATAGTTCAATTGCTATATGCTTTCTGATACATAGTAACCTAATTCCTTCGACCATGAGATCATGCATATCACCTTTACCGGATGGATGCTTTGATGACATCAAACACCACACCGTAACTGGGTGGCTATAAAGGTGGCATTGAGTGTTCGGAAAGTATTGGTTGAGACACATGGATCAAGAGTGGGATTTGTCCATCCAGATGACGGATAGATATACTCTGGGCCCTCTCGGTGGAATGTCATCCAATTAGCTTGCAAGCATATGACTGGCTCAAAAGGGATCACATATCACGGGAACGAGAAAAGAGTACTTGTCGGTAACGAGGTTGAACTAGGTATGAAGAGATACCGACGATCATAACCTCGGATAAGTAAACTATCGTGAGACAAAGGGAAATTGGTGTCGTATGTAAGTGGTTCATTCGATCGCAAAGTAATCGTAGAAATATGTGGGAGCCATATGAATTTCCAGATTCCTCTATTGGTTATTGTTCGGAGAAGTGTCTCGATCATGTCCGCATAATTCACGAACCGTAGGGAGACACACTTAAGGATTCGACGTTGTTTGAGTAGTTATGGTATTATGAGAAAGAGACCGAATGTTGTTCGGAGTCTCGGATGGGATCCGGGATATCACGAGGTGATCCGGAATGGTCCAGAGAATAAGATTCATATAAGGAAAGTCCCGTTTCAGAGTTCGGAAATGATTCCGGTGTTTTCATCGGGAATGTTCTAGAAGGTTCCGGAATGTCCGGCACTCCGGAGGGGAAGGGGTACATGAATTTTTCATTGCATATTGGAATGATTGCATCATGTACTAAGTGTTCTCGCTGTTCCAAATAAAGGATTAAATTGAATCCCAAACTGAAAAGTCAAACGGCCAGTTTGAAAGTCAAACGGCTAAAAGAGGAAACTGAGGGAAACAAGCAAGAGGAGGTTGAAACCGACTTGGGGGAGGAGTTCTTCCTCTCCAAGCCGGCGCGCCACCCAAGGCCGACTTGGGAGGACTCCCCTTGGCCGCCCCTCCCACCTATAAAAGGAGGGGCAGGGCCTCCTCCTCTAGACACACAAGTTCCTATCCTCTAATCTAAACTCTAGACTCCGGTTTAGAGCCGCTTTGGTTTAGAGCTTCTAATTGCCCTAGCCTTCGGATTAGAGCCTTCTAATTGGTGTGTCTAAACCCTAGACCACTAATAGCTCTCTCATACTCCACCATACTCGCTCCGGCTTAAGGCGAAGCCTTGCGGGATCTCCCGTCTACTTCCGGTACCACGCCGTTGTGCTGCCGGAATCGCGAGGAGAGTGCTACAACCTCCGCTGCCTGCTGGAACAAGGGAGAGGAAGGTCTTCGTCGAATCAACGCGTGTGACCGACTACGGAAGCGCTGCCGGAACGCAGCGCCGGAAGTATCGTCTACTCGATCTTGAGATCGGAAAGAGTACGACTACATCACCCACGAGAATCTGCTCTCGTTAACCGCTTTGGAATCTTCGAGGGTAAGTTATTCCATCGACTCGTTGCTACAATCTAGTAGATAGATCTTGGCTTGTTTGTTTGTATGCGATAGAAATTTTTTGTTTTCCATGCTACGAACCCCTACAGTGGTATCAGAGCCGTGTCTATATGTAGATCTGTTGCACGAGTAGAACACAATGGTCATTATGGGCGTTGATGCTTTTATTGTCGATTGCTTCTTGTGTACTTTGCATCTTGCGGTATGTTGGGATGAAGCGGCCCGGGATAACCTTACATGACATAGTTCATGAGACTTGCTCCACGCTTGACATGCAACTTGTATTGCATAAGTGGCTTTGCGGGTGCCTGTTTCTCCTAGCATAGTTAAGATCCAATTTACAACGGGTGATTAACAATACTAGTATCAATGTTGTGGTTCTTGTTCGTAAGTTAGAACGACACTTATTGAAAGCCCCAAACCACGTAAAATATGCAAAGAAAGTAGAGGCGTCTAACTTTGTTTTGCAGGGGTGTGCTGTGATGTGATATGGCCATGATTGTGATTATATATGATGTATGCAATGTTCCTTATTGTAAGTAGGCAACCGGCAGGAGCCATATGGTTGTCTTTAAATTTCTGTTAAGACCCGCGTGTCTATTCAAAGAGGTTGTAATAGTTGAAGCCGGTGGACGACAACCATGGAGAAGCATCATTGACCTTGATGCAATGTCGGTGATGATGGAGATCATGTTCGTGCTAGAAGATGGAGATCGGAAGCACAAAGAAGAAAGGCCATATCATATCACATATTATGAATTGCATGTGATGTTAATCCTTTATGCATCTTGTATTGCTTAGTAGACGACGGTAGCATTATAAGATGATCCCTCATGCACATGAATTTCAAGTTATAAAGTGTTCACCCTTAGTTAGCACCGTTGCTAAAGCTTGTTGTTTCGAAGCACCACGTGATGATCGGGTGTGTTAGATTCTGCGAGTGTATACAACGTAAGCAAGCCAGATTTGCTTATGCGGAAGCTAAGGTTGATCTTGACGAGCCTAGCATGTACAGACATGGTCTCGGAACACGGATCACCGAAAGGTAAAGCATGAGTCATATAGTAGATATGATGAACATGTTGATTGTTCGCCATTGAAGTTGCATCAACTCTCGTGATGATCGGTTTTGATGTGGTGGATTTGGTTCGTGTGATCACTAAAACAATGTGAGGGATATTGTTTTGAGTGGGAGTTCACCTAGATTAATTATTAATTAGAACTCAATTTATCATAAACTAAATCAAAGTGAATTTGCATAGTTGTTGTAGTCATTGGCATCCGTTTACCACCTTGTGCTTAGTTATAATTGAGATGATAGAACTATAGAATTCTGGTTAGTTACTTTACGAACTGGTATCGTATTGTTTTGAAGTGTTAATCTAAAGTTTAAAAGTCCTATTGCAAACTTTCAGTAAGTTTTGATTACTCCATGAAGTTTAATAGTTGGTATTAAATCAAGAGTAACAATTCCAATGTTAGTGTATGAGTATCATGTTTGTCTCCATGATTCTTGATATTCAAAGGATTGTCTTAATATCAAGCTTATCCAGGATCTGAAAGAGTTGTTTCAGAAACCATGATGTGTGGAAGATATTGTGATATCTGAAACGAAGTTTTGGTTACACCATGATAGAGTATAATATGGCAAAGTTCATGTTCTCATATTTTGATGAGAATTTGCAAAGGGTTGGAGACACTTGTTGTCCTAATCCTCCAAAAGGTTTTGGGAAAGCAACATTATACTCACGATTCACCGTTACAAGCTAAAAGTAGCTTGATCATGGATAATTCCATGATAAGGGTGAATATTTGATGTAGGTAAAATGTTTACTACACCAAGAGATTACTAAAGAAAGGAATTTGAAAGAACACCAAACATTTGATAATGGTGATCTACTTCAAAGTGCAAGTCCAAAGACATTGGTATTTAACTATACACGCTTTGGACTATGTGTCATATGTATGACTCCACTATTGATGTTGATAGATTCTTTCAAACAGAAAAAGGAAATACTGAAAGAGAATCTCATAAATATATGGCAGAAAAGAAAAGACTAGAATTGTTCAGTTTAAGTATATAGATGATATACATGTTATGGCTATATTCTTTGCTTATTAAAAAATGTGGTTCTCAAGTATTTGATACTGAATTTGTTGGTGTGAATCGTCATACGAAACAACACAACTCATGAACTACAATGGCCTAAGTAACTAGCAAAAGAATATGTGATGATGTTCATCGAGAACAAATAAAGGGTTATTGTGTTGCTCGTTAAACATCAAAGCTTGCCTTCAAGATTTGTTTTATCAGGTATTATGAGAACAAAAGGGTTGTTCAAATAAATTGCCGTAATCCATAAAAGATGGATGATTCACAAATCTCGTTGGAGAAATCATATCCATAAAACTAGTGCTAAAAATGTCGAAAGACAAATTGATTGAAAGATCACTTAGGAAGTGACATCGCCGTTTAAATTATAATGGAAAGAAAACATGAAGAAACTCCATGTGGATGGAATTTTTGAGTCTTCTGATTTTTTGATCAAATGACGCTTGTGAAACTTTCCCAGAGATAATTGAAACTTCGTTCATAGGCCAAAAGGGAACGAAAGACTAGCTTATTGGAATTTGTACATATTGTTGTACGAAGTCCATTATGTGTAGTCAAGAGCGATGGATTTTAACTTCATTTGCTTTTTCCGAAATTTTGAGTGAATATATGAATATTTACTTAATAAGGATGAAGTATGAAACATTTGAAAAGTTCAAAGACTTTCAAGATGAAGTGCAAAATCATTGTAAACAAGAATATAAACAGTTTATGATAAAGATCATAAAGGAAGATATTTGAGTTACAGAGTTTAGCATAATACCTAAGATTTAAGGAATCGTTCCGTGGATTTGCATTTCCTGAAACACCATAAGGGTATGGAGCGTTCAAGGTATGTAATTAAACCTTGTTTGACATGGTAAGATCAAAGGTATAATTCATAAAACTGCCATTATATTTTAAAGATTAAAAGCTTTAGAGACTACCGTTTTTCCACTGAAAAGAGCTCCATCATAATCCGTTGAAATGACACCATATAAAGTTATGGTTTGGGATAAAACCCAAGTTGTCCTTTCTTAAACATTGGTATGCTATAGAAAGATGTTTGCAACCAAAGTCGGATGAACCTGTCTTTGTATGTTATTTCGAATAACTGTTAAGTAATCCTCCATAACATCGGAGACAAAAGTGTTTGTCACTTAAAACGTCAAGTTTCTTTGAGAAGGAATTTTTCATGAAAAGTTAAGTGGGAGGACAATAGAACTTTGATAAGGTTAAAAGAACCTTAGTTGTATGTGCAGAGTTGCGCAGCGCCGAAAAGTGTTCCGGAGGCAGCAACAAAGCTCATGGCTCACGTACCTCAAAGGTTGTGGTCACGGAGATCCAAGTTCCTATTGAAACAAGTAGGTCGGATGAACAATCAAATACCAAGATTTGAGGGTTGAATCATTATTTGAGAATAATGAACCGACTACATGCAAAGAAGCGATGATGGGCCCTGACTCCGTCAAATGGCTTGAAGCCATAAAATCCGTGATAGTTCCATTCATGAGAAATCAAGTTTTGAACTTGAAGGACCCTCGAGAAAGGTGTAAGACCTTACAGTTGTGTCTGGATCTATAAAGAAATAGACATGGATGTTTTACATCTATGAAATAGTCGACATGTTGGGAAAGAGTTCACAAAATGTTCAAAGGTTGACTATGACAAGATTTGATCTTTCATAGTGATATTTAGTCTAGACGGATTAATGTAGCAACCACTACATATAATTTGTTATATGGTAGTTGAATAAACAAAACAAGTTCTTCTAATAGAATCGTTACCTAGGACGTGTGCATGACACGGTCCATAGGGTTTTGTTAATTCAAAGGATGCTAAAAGCATATGCAAACTTCAATGGTTGAAGTGAGCATCGCGGAGTTGGAATCTTCACTATGATGAAACTGTTAAAAGAGTTTAATTTCATCAGAGACAATGAAGATGCTTGCATTTGCAAGAAATTAAGTGGGAGCGCTAAGACATATTTCTAATACATTGTGTAGAAGACATATTGTTGATTGGAAGTGATGTATCTTTTTATTAACACAGGATAAGAATTTCATCTCGATGAAAGACTTAGGCAAAACCCAAATAATTGGCATCAATAGACACCAATATGGTTGTGCCAGAAGTACATAGATGAGATATTGAATGAGTTCAATATAGAAACTACAAGAAAGGTTCTTGTCGCACAGAAACGATTGAATGTGTTCAATATTGATGATATATTCAAGTGTATTGACACTTGGTAAGTGAAACAAAGATTCAAGTATAGATTGATACTTGATGTATGAAATCACAAAGAGTATTTATATCAATCATACTGTGATATGTACAAATCCAGATATGTCCTATGCTCTAAATGTTGTGAGCACATACCAGAATGATTCGTAAGATGATCATTGGACAATAGTAAGGATATTCTTATGATCTTTTGGAAGAACTAAGAGTATAATATTTGTAGAAGTGACAAATAGATGGTTAGTTCATTGTAAAAGTACTACATTGATACTAGCTTTGTCACAAAGTACAAATTAAGTTTATCTCAATCTAAACTAAGGGTGGCACAATATAATGGAAAGTGAGTTCCATAATGGATTTGGATGAGTTCCAAAGTTAAGACATTGTGACAGATACTACAACAAAAGGCTAAGTATATGACTGCTACTATAGCAGCTAAAGAGGGCATTTGTGTCAAGTAGTTTGTTATCAAACTAGGTGTAGTTCACAGCGGGATAATACTATGAAGATATATTGTGCGACAATATTATCAACATGTTTTAACCCTAAAGAACTAAAGGTCTCACCAAAGGACCAAATTTATACAAAGCCATCTCATTAGAGAATGAGTGATGCGTAGAGACGCAAATACATGCAATTACACACGGACCTGGAAGTGTCAAATCCGGAGATCAGTTGACCACTAGCAATCGTGTACATACAACACCGGAAAGCCATAGGTGTTGAATACACAAAGGTTTGAAACTAGATTATTGACTCTAGTGCAAGTGGGAGACTGTTGGAGATATGCCCAAGAGGCAATAATAAAGTGGTTATTATCATATCTTCACACTTATTATAAATGTTTACATACCATGCTATAATTGTATTAATCGGAAACATTAATACTTGTGTGATTTGTAAACTAAAATAAGAGTCCCTAGTAAAGCCTCTTGTTAAACTAGCTTGTTGGTTAATATATGATCATGGTTTCCTGATCATGAACATAGAGATGTTATTAACAACAGGATCATATCATTAGGAGAATGATGTGATGGACATACTCCTATAGATAAGCGTAGCATAAAGATCAAGTCATTTCAATAGTTCAATTGCTATATGCTTTCTGATACATAGTAACCTAATTCCTTCGACCATGAGATCATGCATATCACCTTTACCGGATGGATGCTTTGATGACATCAAACACCACACCGTAACTGGGTGGCTATAAAGGTGGCATTGAGTGTTCGGAAAGTATTGGTTGAGACACATGGATCAAGAGTGGGATTTGTCCATCCAGATGACGGATAGATATACTCTGGGCCCTCTCGGTGGAATGTCATCCAATTAGCTTGCAAGCATGTGACTGGCTCACAAGGGATCACATATCACGGGAACGAGAAAAGAGTACTTGTCGGTAACGAGGTTGAACTAGGTATGAAGAGATACCGACGATCATAACCTCGGATAAGTAAACTATCGTGAGACAAAGGGAAATTGGTGTCGTATGTAAGTGGTTCATTCGATCGCAAAGTAATCATAGAAATATGTGGGAGCCATATGAATTTCTAGATTCCTCTATTGGTTATTGTTCGGAGAAGTGTCTCGATCATGTCCGCATAATTCACGAACCGTAGGGAGACACACTTAAGGATTCGACGTTGTTTGAGTAGTTATGGTATTATGAGAAAGATACCGAATGTTGTTCGGAGTCTCGGATGGGATCCGGGATATCACGAGGTGATCCGGAATGGTCCGGAGAATAAGATTCATATAAGGAAAGTCCCGTTTCGGAGTTCGGAAATGATTCCGGTGTTTTCATCGGGAATGTTCTAGAAGGTTCCAGAATGTCCGGCACTCCGGAGGGGAAGGGGTACATGAATTTGTCATTGCATATTGGAATGATTGCATCATGTACTAAGTGTTCTCGCTGTTCCAAATAAAGGATTAAATTGAATCCCAAACTGAAAAGTCAGACGGCCAGTTTGAAAGTCAAACGGCTAAAACAGGAAACTGAGGGAAACAAGCAAGAGGAGGTTGAAACCGACTTGGGGGAGGAGTCCTTCCTCTCCAAGCCGGCGCGCCACCCAAGGCCGACTTGGGGAGGGACTCCCTCCCCTTGGCCGCCCCTCCCACCTATAAAAGGAGGGGCAGGGCCTCCTCCTCTAGACACACAAGTTCCTATCCTCTAATCTAAACTCTAGACTCCGGTTTAGAGCCGCTTTGGTTTAGAGCTTCTAATTGCCCTAGCCTTCGGATTAGAGACTTCTAATTGGTGTGTCTAAACCCTAGACCACTAATAGCTCTCTCATACTCCACCATACTCGCTCCGGCTTAAGGCGAAGCCTTGCGGGATCTCCCCTCTACTTCCGGTACCACGCCGTTGTGCTGCCAGAATCGCGAGGAGAGTGCTACAACCTCCGCTGCCTGCTGGAACAAGGGAGAGGAAGGTCTTCGTCGAGTACCGAACGTGTGACCGACTACGGAAGCGCTGCCGGAACGCAGCGCCGGAAGGATCGTCTACGCGATCTTGAGATCGGAAAGAGTACGACTACATCACCCACGAGAATCTGCTCTCGTTAACCGCTTTGGAATCTTCGAGGGTAAGTTATTCCATCGACTCGTTGCTACAATCTAGTAGATAGATCTTGGCTTGTTTGTTTGTATGCGATAGAAAATTTTTGTTTTCCATGCTACGAACCCCTACAGTTCGGAGTCTCAGATAGGATCCGGGATATCACGAGGAGATCCGAAATGGTCCGGAGAATATGATTCATATAAGGAAACTCTAAATACGGAGTTCGGGAATGATTTTGATGTTTTCATTGGAGAAGTTCTAGAAGGTTCACCGTACCGGAAGGGGAATGGTCCATGAATGTGTCATGGGTAAGTGGAATGATTGGATCATGTCCTAGCTCACTTTGGTTGGGCATTTGCGAGAGAGAAGTAAAGCTCTAAATTGAAAGTCAAAAGGGAGGTTTGAAAAGTCAAACTGGAACAATAGTTTCCTAGTGGGAGAAGGAAAGAGTCCTTCCTTCTATCCAACTTGGGTTTGGGTATGGATTCAAACTCCCCTCTCCCAAGGCTGCCCCCCTCTCATAAATAGAGGGGGAGGGCTGACCCAAAGAACACAACACCTAGCCATCCCCATCGTGCGCCACCGCCGACACCTCCTCCTCCTCTCCGACCTTCTAAACCTAGATCGCCAGAAACCCTAGATCCACCATAACTCGCACCGGCTTAGGCGAAGCCCTGCAGGATCTTCCCTCTACTTCCGACACCATGCCGTCATGCTGCCGGAATCGCGAGGGGAGAACTACAACCTCCGCTGCCTGCTGTAACAAGGGAGAGGAAGGTCTTCATCGAGTACCGAATGTGTGACCGACTGCGGAAGTGCTGCTGAAACACAGCGCCGGAAGGATCGTTTATACGATCTTGAGATTGGCAAGTGTATGGCTACATCACCCACGAGAATCTGCTCTCGTTAACCTCTTTGGAATCTTCGAGGGTGAGTACTCTAATCGACCCGTTGCTTCAATCTAGTAGATAGATCTTGGATTGTTTGTATGCATGCGGTAGAAATTTTTGGTTTTCCATGTTGTGAACCCCTACAGTGGTATCAGAGCCGTGTCTATATGTAGATCTGTTGCACGAGTAGTGTTGGAGATATGCCCTAGAGGCAATAATAAATGTAGTTATTATTATATCTTTGTGTTTATGATAAATGTTTACATTCATGCTATAATAGTATTAACAAGGAAACATTAATACTTGTGTGATTTGTAAACTTAATTTGAAGTCCCTAGTATAGCCTCTATACATCACTAGCTTGTTGGTTGATAAATGATTGTGGTTTCCCTATCATGAACATTGAGATGTTATCAACAACAAGGTCATATCGTTAGGAGAATGATATGATGGACATACTCCTATAGATAAGCGTAGCATAAAGATCAAGTCATTTCAATAGTTCAATTGCTATATGCTTTCTGATACATAGTTATCTAATTCCTTCGACCATGAGATCATGCATATCACCTTTACCGGATGGATGCTTTGATGACATCAAACACCACACCGTAACTGGGTGGCTATAAAGGTGGCATTGAGTGTTCGGAAAGTATTGGTTGAAACACATGGATCAAGAGTGGGATTTGTCCATCCATATGACGGATAGATATACTCTGGGCCCTCTCGGTGGAATGTCATCCAATTAGCTTGCAAGCATGTGACTGGCTCACAAGGGATCACATATCACGGGAACGAGAAAAGAGTACTTATCGGTAACGAGGTTGAACTAGGTATGCAGAGATACCGACGATCATAACCTCGGATAAGTAAACTATCGTGAGACAAAGGGAAATTGATATCGTATGTAAGTGGTTCATTCGATCGCAAAGTAATCGTAGAAATATGTGGGAGCCATATGAATTTCCAGATTCCTCTATTGGTTATTGTTCGGAGAAGTGTCTCGATCATGTCCGCATAATTCACGAACCGTAGGGAGACACACTTAAGGATTCAACGTTGTTTGAGTAGTTATGGTATGATGAGAAAGAGACCGAATGTTGTTCGGAGTCTCGGATGGGATCTGGGATATCACGAGGAGATTCGGAATGGTCCGGAGAATAAGATTCATATAAGGAAAGTCCCGTTTCGGAGTTTGGGAATGTTTCCGGTGATTCCATCGGGAATGTTCTAGAAGGTTCCGGAATGTCCGGCACTCCGGAGGGGAAGGGGTACATGAGTGTGTCATTGTAAGTTGGAATGATTGCATCATGTACTAAGTGTATTCGCTGTCCAAAATAAAGGGTTTATTCAAATCCTAAATTGAAAAGTCAAACGGCTAGTTTGAAAGTCAAACGGCAAGTTTTTGGAAAGAGGAAAAGAGGAGGAAGTGGGACCCTAGACGCCGGCTCTAGCATCCCCTCCTTGGTGTGTCTAAACTCTAGAACACCGAGGACTCTCTCATACTCCACCATACTCGCTCCGGCTTAAGGCGAAGCCCTGCGAGATCTCCCCTCTACTTCCGGTACCACGCCGTTGTCTTTGCCGGAATCGCGAGAGTGCTACAACCTCCGCTTCTGGAACAAGGAGAGGAAGGTCTTCGTCGAGTACCGAATGTGTGACCGATTGCGGGAGCGCTTCGAACGCAGCCTTGGAAGGATCGTCTACGCGGTCTTGAGATCGGGAAGAGTACGACTACATCACCCACGAGAATCCGCTCTCGTTAAACACTTTGGAATCTTCGAGGGTAAGTTATTCCATCAACTCGTTGCTACAATCTAGTAGATAGATCTTGGCTTGTTTGTTTGTATGCGATAGAAATTTTTTGTTTTCCATGCTACGAAACCCTACAGTGGTATCAGAGCCGTGTCTATATGTAGATCTGTTGCACGAGTAGAACACAATGGTCATTGTGGGCGCTGATGCTTTTATTGTCGATTGCTTCTTGTGTACTTTGAATCTTGCGGTATGTTGGGATGAAGCGGCCCGGGCTAACCTTACATGACATCGTTCATGAGACTTGCTCCACGCTTGACATGCAACTTTTATTGCATAAGTGGCTTTGCGGGTGCCTGTTTCTCCTAGCATAGTTAAGATCCAATTTACAACGGGTGATTAACAATACTAGTATCAATGTTGTGGTTCATGTTCGTAAGTTAGAACGACACTTATTGAAAGCCCCAAACCACGTAAAACATGCAAAGAAAGTAGAGGCGTCTAACTTTGTTTTGCGAGGGTGTCTGATGATGTTATATGGCCATGATTGTGATTATATTTGATGTATGCAATGTTCCTTATTGTAAGTTGGCAACCGGCAGGAGCCATATGGTTGTCTTTAATTTATGTTAAGACCCGCGTGTCTATTCAAAGTTGTTGTAATAGTTGAAGCCGGTGGACGACAGCCATGGAGAGGCGTCATTGACCTTGATGCAATGCCGGTGATGATGGAGATCATGTTCGTGCTTGAAGATGGAGATCGGAAGCACAAAGAAGAATGGCCATATCATATCACATATTATGAATTGCATGTGATGTTAATCCTTTATGCATCTTGTATTTCTTAGTAGACGACGGTAGCATTATAAGATGATCCCTCATGCACATGAATTTCAAGTCATAAAGTGTTCACCCTTAGTTAGCACCGTTGCTAAAGCTTGTTGTTTCGAAGCACCACGTGATGATCGGGTGTGTTAGATTCGCAGTGTATACAACGTGAGCAAGCCAGATTTGCTCATGCGGAAACTAAGGTTTGATCTTGACGAGCCTAGCATGTACAGACATGGTCTCGGAACACGGATCACCGAAAGGTAAAGCATGAATCATATAGTAGATATGATGAACATGTCGATTGTTCGCCATTGAAACTATATCAACTCTCGTGATGATCGGTGTTGATGTAGTGGATTTGGTTCATGTGATCACTAAAACAATGTGAGGGATGTTGTTTTGAGTGGGAGTTCACCTAGTTTAATTTTATTATTAATTTGAACTCAATTTGTCATAAACTTAGTCTAAACTATTGCAAATATGTTGTAGATCAATGGCAGCCCCTACCATCAATTTTAATGCGTTCCTAGAGAAAGAAAAGTTGAAAAACAATGGAAGCAACTTCGCGGATTGGTTCCGCAATTTGAGGATTGTCCTCACGGTGGTAATTTGACCTATGTCTTTGGATGCACATTGGTGACCACTGCGGTGATGCTGCCGATGAAGTAAAGAATGTTTACCTCGCTCGGAAGAATCACTACTCCATAGTTCAGTGTGCTATCTTGTATGGTTTAGAAACGGAGCTTCAGAAAAGGTTTGAGAATTCAGACCCATATGATATTGTCGAGGATCTCAAATTGATTTTTGAGACTCATGCGGCAATTGAAAGCTATGAGGCTTCTGAAAAGTTGTTTAACTGCAAGATGGGAGAGGGCAGCTCCGTCAGTGAGCATGTGCTTAAGATGTGCAGACGCATAAACAAACTTCAAAGCTTGGGTATAGTGATTCCTAATGCTTTGGGGATTTACCGTGTCCTCCAATCACTACCACCAAGTTACAAGAACTTTGTGATGAACTACAACATGCAGAACATGAACAAACAGTTGCCAGAACTGTTTGCTATGTTAAAGTCTGCAGAAGTGGAGATCAAGAAAGGGCACCAAGTGTTGTTGGTCAATAAGACCACCAAATTCAAGAAAGGCAAGTCTAAGCAGAAGGGACACTTCAAGAAGGGTGGTAAGAAAGCTACCACGCCGGCGAAGAAGACCAAGGCTGGACCTAAGCACGATCTTGAGTGCTTTCTTGCAAGGGAGAAGGTCACTGGAAGCGGAATTGCCCAAAGTACTTGGCGGATCTGAAGAACGGCAACATCAAGAAGAAAGGTATATATGATATACATGTTATTGATGTGTATCTCACTAGTACTCGTAGTAGTGCCTGGGTATTTGATACTGGTTCGGTTGCTCATATTTGTAACTCGAAACAGTGCCGAGAATAAGCGAAGCTAGCGAAGAACGAGGTGACGATGCGGCGTGGAAGCGGATCAAAGGTTGATGTGATCGCGGTCGGCACGCTACCCCTTCATCTACCATCGGGATTAGTTTTATACTTAAATAATTGTTATTTGGTGCCTGCGTTGAGCATGAACATTATATCGGGATCTTGTTTATTGCGAGACGGTTACTTGTTTAAGTCCGAGAATAATGGTTGTTCGATTTATATGAGTAATATGTTTTATGCACATGCACCTTTGATAGATGGTCTATTCTTATTGAATCTCGATAGTGGAAATACACATATTAATAACATAGAGGCTAAACGTTTGAAATCGAGCGATAACTCGACCTATATGTGGCACTGTCGTCTTGGTCACATTGTAGTGAAGAGTATGAAGAAACTCCATTCGATGGACTTCTTGAATCACTTGATTTGAATCACTTGAAAGATCTGAAGCATGTCGATGGGTAAAATGACTAAGACTCCATTTTCGGTATGATGGAGCGAGCTACGGACTTATTGGAAATCATACATACCGATGTGTGTGGTCCAATGAGTGTAGCATCGCGCGGTGGTTATCGTTATGTTCTTACCTTCACGGATGACTTGAGTAGATATGGGTATATCTATTTCATGAAACATAAGTCCGAAACTTTCGAGAAGTTTAAGGAGTTTCAAAGTGAGGTAGAGAATCAACGTAACAAGAAGATTAAATTTCTACGTTCTGATCGTGGAGGTGAATATCTAAGTTACGAGTTTGGCGAGCATTTGAAGAAATGCGGAATACTTTCATGATTGATACCGGGAACACCACAACAGTAATGGTGTGTCCGAGCGTCGTGTCGAACTCTCTTAGATATGGTTCGTTCTATGATGTCACTTACGATTTACCGCTATCATTTTGGGGTTATGCATTAGAAACAGCGCATTCACTTTAAATAGGGCACCGTCTAAATCCGTTAAACGACACCGTATGAATTATGGTTTGGGAAGAAACCTAGATTGTCGTTCCTTAAAGTTTGGGGATCTGAAGCCTATGTAAAGAAGTTACAGCGGACAAGCTTGAACCCAAAGCGGAAAATGCGTCTTCATAGGATACCCGAAGGAAACTATTGGGTATACCTTCTATCATAGATCCGAGGGCAAAATCTTCGTTGCCAAGAATGGATCCTTTCTAGAGAAGGAATTTCTCTCGAAAGAAGTGACTGGAAGGAAAGTAGAACTTGACGAGGTTGTCGAACCTTCTCTCGAAATTGCGAGTAGCGCAACACCGGAAGAAGTTCCTGTGGTGCCTGCACCAATAAGAGAGGAAGCTAATGATGATGATCATGAAACTTCGGTTGAAGTTGCTACAGAGCCTCGCAGGTCAACGAGAACTCGTACCACTCAGTTGGTATGATCCGTTATGAGTGTCATGTTGGTGGACAACACCGATGACCCTGAGACATATGAGGAAGCGATGATGAGCCCAGATTCCAATAAATGGCAAGAAGCCATGAAATCCGAGATTGGATCCATGTACGAAAACCAAGTATGGACTTTGGTGGACTTACCGGATGGCCGGAAGGCTGTCGAGAACAAATGGATTTTCAAGAAGAAAACAGATGCTGATGGTAACGTTACTGTCTATAAAGCTCGACTTGTCGCAAAAGGGTTTCGACAAATTCAAGGAGTTGACTACGATGAGACTTTCTCACCGGTAGCGAAGCTAAAGTCTGTGAGGATTATGTTAGCAATCGCTGCATATTATGATTATGAGATATGGCAGATGGATGTCAAAACAGCATTCCTCAATGGAGACATTGATGAAGAGTTGTATATGATGCAACCCAAAGGTTTTGTCGATCCTAAAGATGCTAACAAGGTATGCAAACTTCAACGGTCCATCTATGGATTGAAGCAAGCATCCCGAAGTTGGAATCAACGTTTTGATAAGGTGATCAAAAGTTTTGGTTTTATACAAACTTATGGAGAAGCTTGTATTTACAAGAAAGTGAGTGGGAGCTCTGTAGCATTCTTAATACTATATGTGGATGACATATTGTTGATTGGGAATGATGTAGACCTTCTTAATAGTGTCAAGGAATATTTGAATAATAGTTTTTCAATGAAGGATCTTGGCGAAGCAGCTTACATATTAGGCATAAAGATTTACAGAGATAGATCGAAACGCCAAATATCATTGTCACAGTACATATTTGGACAAAGTTCTAAAGAGGTTTGGAATGGAAGATAGCAAGAAAGGGTTCTTGCCCATGTTGCTAATCGACCTTGAGTAAAACTCAAAGTCCGACATCGGCAGAAGATAGAGAAAGGATGAGTAAGACTCCCTATGCCTCAGCCATAGGATCTCTAATGTATGCCATGCTATGTACTAGACCCGACATTGCATATGCTGTTAGTTTAACTAGCAGATATCAAAGTGATCCGAGTGGATCATTGGACATGATCAAAACATCCTTAAGTACTTGAGAAGAACTAAGGATATGGTTCTTTCTTATGGAGGTGATGAGCTCGTTGTTAATAGTTACACCGATGCTAGTTGGAACACCGATCCGGATGATTCTAAATCACAACTGGATATCGTATTTATTTTGAATGGTGCAGCGATTAGTGGAGGAGTGCAAAGCAAAGCGTTGTGGCGAGATCTTCAACTGAATCGGAATACATGGCTGCCGGAGGCTTCACAAGAAGCGATATGGATGAAAGAGTTCATTACAGAGCTGGGTGTGGTTCCTAGTCTGGACCCAATGTCTATCTCTGTGATAACATGGGCGCCATAGCCAATGCGCAAGAACCAAGGTCACACAAGAAGCTGAAGCACATCAAGCTACGTTTTCACGCTATTCGAGAACATATCCAGGATGGGGATATAAAGATTTGCAAAGTACACACAGATCTGAATATGGCGGATCCGTTGACTAAACCTCTCCCGAGGACAAAACATGACCAGCACCAAACTGCCATGGGTGTTCGGTATATTACCATGTAATCTAGATTAGATGACTCTAGTGCAAGTGGGAGACTGTTGGAGATATGCCCTAGAGGCAATAATAAATGTAGTTATTATTATATCTTTGTGTTTATGATAAATGTTTACATTCATGCTATAATAGTATTAACAAGGAAACATTAATACTTGTGTGATTTGTAAACTTAATTTGAAGTCCCTAGTATAGCCTCTATACATCACTAGCTTGTTGGTTGATAAATGATTGTGGTTTCCCTATCATGAACATTGATATGTTATCAACAACAAGGTCATATCGTTAGGAGAATGATATGATGGACATACTCCTATAGATAAGCGTAACATAAAGATCAAGTCATTTCAATAGTTCAATTGCTATATGCTTTCTGATACATAGTTATCTAATTCCTTCGACCATGAGATCATGCATATCACCTTTACCGGATGGATGCTTTGATGACATCAAACACCACACACCGTGAATCGGGTGGCTATAAAGGTGGCATTGAGTGTTGAAAGTATTGGTTGAAACACATGGATCAAGTGGGATTTGTCCATCCATATGACCGGATAGATATACTCGGGCCCTCTCGGTGGAATGTCATCCAATTAGCTTGCAAGCATGTGACTGGCTCACAAGGGATCACATATCACGGAACGAGAAAAGAGTACTTATCGACGAGGTTGAACTAGGTATGCAGAGATACCGACGATCATAACCTCGGATAAGTAAACTATCGTGAGACAAAGGGAAATTGATATCGTATGTAAGTGGTTCATTCGATCGCAAAGTAATCGTAGAAATATGTGGGAGTCATATGAATTTCCAGATTCCTCTATTGGTTATTGTTCGGAGAAGTGTCTCGATCATGTCCGCATAATTCACGAACCGTAGGGAGACACACTTAAGGATTCGACGTTGTTTGAGTAGTTATGGTATGATGAGAAAGAGACCGAATGTTGTTCGGAGTCTCAGATGGGATCCGGGATATCACGAGGAGATCCGGAATGGTCCGGAGAATAAGATTCATATAAGGAAAGTCCCGTTTCGGAGTTTGGGAATGTTTCCGGTGATTCCATCGGGAATGTTCTAGAAGGTTCCGGAATGTCCGGCACTCCGGAGGGGAAGGGGTACATGAGTGTGTCATTGTAAGTTGGAATGATTGCATCATGTACTAAGTGTATTCGCTGTCCAAAATAAAGGGTTTATTCAAATCCTAAATTGAAAAGTCAAACGGCTAGTTTGAAAGTCAAACGGCAAGTTTTTGGAAAGAGGAAAAGAGGAGGAAGTGGGAAACCGAGTTGGGGAGGGAATCCCTCCTCCAACCGGCAGCGCCCCCTCCAAGCCGAGTTGGGGAGGGACTCCCCTCCCTCCCCTTGGCCGCCGGCCCCTCCACCTATATAAGGAGGGGCAGGGCTCCCTCCTAGAACACACAAGTCCCTCTCCTCAAACCCTAGCTTGGCGCCACCACCATAGCCGCCTCCGCCCCCTAGGGTTTTGCCCTAGCCGCCGACTTGGGGTCCCCGGAACCCTAGCCGCCGGCTCTAGCATCCCCTCCTTGGTGTGTCTAAACCCTATAACACCAAGGACTCTCTCATACTACACCATACTCGCTCCGGCTTAAGGCGAAGCCCTGCGAGATCTCCCCTCTACTTCCGGTACCACGCCGTTGTGCTGCCAGAATCGCGAGGATAGTGCTACAACCTCCGCTGCCTGCTGGAACAAGGGAGAGGAAGGTCTTCGTCGAGTACCGAACGTGTGACCGATCAAGGAGCGCTCTGCGAACGCTTGCGGAAGGATCGTCTACGCGATCTTGAGATCGGGAAGAGTACGACTACATCACCCACGAGAATCCGCTCTCGTTAAACACTTTGGAATCTTCGAGGGTAAGTTATTCCATCAACTCGTTGCTACAATCTAGTCGATAGATCTTGGCTTGTTTGTTTGTATGCGATAGAAATTTTTTGTTTTCCATGCTACGAAACCCTACAGTGGTATCGGAGCCGTGTCTATATGTAGATCTGTTGCACGAGTAGAACACAATGGTCATTGTGGGCGTTGATGCTTTTATTGTCGATTGCTTCTTGTGTACTTTGCATCTTGCGGTATGTTGGGATGAAGCGGCCCGGTCTAACCTTACATGACATCGTTCATGCGACTTGCTCCACGCTTGACATGCAACTTGTATTGCATAAGTGGCTTTGCGGGTGCCTGTTTCTCCTAGCATAGTTAAGATCCAATTTACAACGGGTGATTAACAATACTAGTATCAATGTTGTGGTTCATGTTCATAAGTTAGAACGACACTTATTGAAAGCCCCAAACCACGTAAAACATGCAAAGAAAGTAGAGGCGTCTAACTTTGTTTTGCAAGGGTGTGCAGTGATGTGATATGGCCATGATTGTGATTATATTTGATGTATGCAATGTTCCTTATTGTAAGTTGGCAACCGGCAGGAGCCATATGGTTGTCTTTAATTTATGTTAAGACCCGCGTGTCTATTCAAAGTAGTTGTAATAGTTGAAGCCGGTGGACGACAACCATGGAGAGGCGTCATTGACCTTGATGCAATGCCGGTGATGATGGAGATCATGTTCGTGCTTGAAGATGGAGATCGGAAGCACAAAGAAGAAAGGACATATCATATCACATATTATGAATTGCATGTGATGTTAATCATTTATGCATCTTGTATTGCTTAGTAGACGACGGTAGCATTATAAGATGATCCCTCATGCACATGAATTTCAAGTCATAAAGTGTTCACCCTTAGTTAGCACCGTTGCTAAAGCTTGTTGTTTCGAAGCACCACGTGATGATCGGGTGTGTTAGATTCCGCAAGTGTATACAACGTGAGCAAGCCAGATTTGCTCATGCGGAAACTAAGGTTTGATCTTGACGAGCCTAGCATGTACAGACATGGTCTCGGAACACGGATCACCGAAAGGTAAAGCATGAATCATATAGTAGATATGATGAACATGTCGATTGTTCGCCATTGAAACTATATCAACTCTCGTGATGATCGGTGTTGATGTAGTGGATTTGGTTCATGTGATCACTAAAACAATGTGAGGGATGTTGTTTTGAGTGGGAGTTCACCTAGTTTAATTTTATTATTAATTTGAACTCAATTTGTCATAAACTTAGTCTAAACTATTGCAAATATGTTGTAGATCAATGGCAGCCCCTACCATCAATTTTAATGCGTTCCTAGAGAAAGAAAAGTTGAAAACAATGGAAGCAACTTCGGGATTGGTTCAATTTGAGGATTGTCCTCACATTTGGTAATTTGACCTATGTCTTTGGATGCACCATTGGGTGACCCACTGCAAATGATCTGCCGATGAAGTAAAGAATGTTTACCTCGCTCGGAAGAATCACTACTCCATAGTTCAGTGTGCTATCTTGTATGGTTTAGAATCGAGCTTGAAAGGTTTGAGAATTCAGACCCATATGATATTGTCGAGGATCTCAAATTGATTTTTGAGACTCATGCGGCAATTGAAAGCTATGAGGCTTCGAAAAGTTGTTTAAGCGCAAGATGGAAGAGGGCAGCTCAAGTCGTGAGCATGTGCTTAAGATGTCAGGCATAAACAAACTTCAAAGCTTGGGTATAGTGATTCCTAATGCTTTGGGGATTTACCGTGTCCTCCAATCACTACCACCAAGTTACAAGAACTTTGTGATGAACTACAACATGCAGAACATGAACAAGCGAGTTGCGGAACTATTTGCTATGTTAAAGTCTGCAGTGGAGATCAAGAAAGAGCACCAAGTGTTGTTGGTCAATAAGACCACCAAATTCAAGAAAGGCAAGTCTAAGCGGAAGGACACTTCAAGAAGGGTGGTAAGAAAGCTACCACGCCCGAAGAAGACCAAGGCTGGACCTAAGCCGATCTTGAGTGCTTTTACCGCAAGGGAGAAGGTCATCGAAGCGGAATTGCCCAAAGTACTTGGCGGATCTGAACGGCAACATCAAGAAGAAAGTTATATATGATATACATGTTATTGATGTGTATCTCACTAGTACTCGTAGTAGTGCTGGGTATTTGAATCTTGGTTCGGTTGCTCATATTTGTAACTCAAACAGTCTTTGCAGAATAAGCGGAAGCTAGCGAAGAACGAGGTGACGATGCGGCGTGGGAAGCGGATCAAAGGTTGATGTGATCGCGGTCGACGCTACCCTTCATCTACCATCGGGATTAGTTTTATACTTAAATAATTGTTATTTGGTGCTGCGTTGAGCATGAACATTATATCGGGATCTTGTTTATTGAGACGGTTACTTGTTTAAGTCCGAGAATAATGGTTGTTCGATTTATATGAGTAATATGTTTTATGCACATGCACCTTTGATAGATGGTCTATTCTTATTGAATCTCGATAGTGGAAATACAAATACTAATAAAATAGAGGCTAAACGTTTGAAATCGATCGATAACTCGACATATATGTAACCGTCGTCTTGGTCACATTGGAGTGAAGCATATGAAGAAACTCCATTCCGATGGACTTCTTGAATCACTTGATTTGAATCACTTGAAAGATGCGAAGCATGTCGATGGGTAAAATGACTAAGACTCCATTTTACGGTATGATGGAGCGAGCTACGGACCTATTGGAAATCATACATACCGATGTGTGGTCCAATGAGTGTAGCATCGCGGTGGTTATCGTTATGTTCTTACCTTCACGGATGACTTGAGTAGATATGGGTATATCTATTTCATGAAACATAAGTCCGAAACTTTCGAGAAGTTTAAGGAGTTTCAAAGTGAGGTAGAGAATCAACGTAACAAGAAGATTAAATTTCTACGTTCTGATCGTGGAGGTGAATATCTAAGTTACGAGTTTGGCGAGCATTTGAAGAAATGCGAATACTTTCATGATTGATACCGCCTGGAACACCATAGCGTAATGGTGTGTCCGAACGTCGTAATCGAACTCTCTTAGATATGGTTCGTTCTATGATGTCACTTACAGATTTACCGCTATCATTTTGGGGTTATGCATTAGAAACAGCCGCATTCACTTTAAATAGGGCACCGTCTAAATCCGTTGAAACGACACCGTATGAATTATGGTTTGGGAAGAAACCTAGATTGTCGTTCCTTAAAGTTTGGGGATGCGAAGCCTATGTAAAGAAGTTACAGCCGGACAAGCTTGAACCCAAAGCGGAAAAATGCGTATTCATAGGATACCCGAAGGAAACTATTGGGTATACCTTCTATCATAGATCCGAGGGCAAAATCTTCGTTGCCAAGAATGGATCCTTTCTAGAGAAGGAATTTCTCTCGAAAGAAGTGACTGGAAGGAAAGTAGAACTCGACGAGGTTGTCGAACCTTCTCTCGAAATTGCGAGTAGCGCAACACCGGAAGAAGTTCCTGTGGTGCCTGCACCAATAAGAGAGGAAGCTAATGATGATGATCATGAAACTTCGGTTGAAGTTGCTACAGAGCCTCGCAGGTCAACGAGAACTCGTACCACTCCAGATTGGTATGATCCCGTTATGATGATGGAGATCATGTTCGTGCTTGAAGATGGAGATCGGAAGCACAAGAAGAAAGGCCATATCATATCACATATTTTGAATTGCATGTGATGTTAATCCTTTTATGCAACTTGTATTGCTTAGTTCGCGATGGTATCATTATAAGATGATCCCTCTAGCACAAAAAAATTTCAAGTTATAAAGTTTTAATCCTTAGTAAGCACCGTTGCTAAAGCTCGTTGTTTCGAAGCACCACGTGATGATCAGGTGTGTTAGATTCTGCGAGTGTATACAACGGGACCAAGCCAGATTTGCTCATGCGGAAGCTAAGGTTTGATCTTGACGAGCCTATCATGTACCGACATGGTCTCTAAACACGGATCACCGAAAGGTAAAGCATGAGTCATATAGTAGATATGATGAACGTGTTGATTGTTCGCCATTGAATCTATATCAACTCTCATGATGATCGGTTTTGATGTGGTGGATTTGGTTCATGTGATCACTTAAACAATGTGAAGGATATTGTTTTGAGTGGGAGTTCACCTAGATTAATTTAACTATTAATTAGAACTCAATTTGTCATAAACTTAGTCTAAACTATTGAAAATATGTTGTAGATCAATGGCGGCCCCTACCATCAATTTTAATGCGTTCCTAGAGAAAGAAAAGTTGAAAAACAATGGAAGAAACTTCGCGGATTGGTTCCGCAACTTGAGGATTGTCCTCAATGCTGGTAATTTGACCTATGTGTTGGATGCACCGCTGGGTAACCCACCTGCAGCTGATGCTACCGATGAGGTAAAAAATGTTTTCCTCGCTCGGAAGAATCAGTACTCCACAGTTCAGTGTGCTATCTTGTATGTTTTGGAATCAGAGCTTTAGAAAAGGTTTGAGAACCATGACCCACATGATATTTCCCGTGAACTCAAAATGATATTTGAGGCTCACGCGGCAGTTGAGAGTTATGAGGCTTTTGAAAAGTTCTTTAACTGCAAGATGGAAGAGGGCAGCTCCGTAAGTGAGCATGTTCTTAAGATGTCTGGGCACGCAAGCAAGCTTCAAAGCTTGGGTATAGTGATTCCTAATGCTTTGGGGATTCATCGTGTCCTCCAATCACTACCACCAAGTTATAAGAACTTTGTGATGAACTACAATATGCAAAACATGGACAAGTCGTTGCCCGAACTCTTCTCCATGTTAAAGTCTGCAGAAGTGGAGATCAAGAAAGAGCACCAAGTGTTGTTGGTCAATAAGACCACCAAATTCAAGAAGCAAGGCAAGTCTAAGAAAAAGGGAAACTTCAAGAAGGGCGGTAAGAAAGTTACCGCGCCGGCGAAGAAGACAAAGGTTGGGCCTAAGCCTGTACTGAGTGCTTTTACTGCAAGGGAGAGGGTCACTGGAAGCGGAATTGCCCTAAGTACTTGGCGGATTTGATATTGGTTCGGTTGCTCGTGTTATTGATGTGTATATCAGTAGTACTCGTAGTAGTGCCTGGGTATTAGATACTGGTTCGGTTGCTCATATTTGTAACTCGAAACAGGTGCTGCAGAATAGACAGAAACTAGCGAAGAACAAGGTGACGATGCGCGTTGGAAATGGATCAAAGGTTGATGTGATCGCATTCGGCACGCTACCTCTTAATCTACCATTGGGATTAGTTTTATACTTAAATAATTGTTATTTGGTGCCTGTGTTGAGCATGAACATTATATCTGGATCATGTTTATTGCGAGACGGTTACTTGTTTAAGTCCGAGAATAATGGTTGTTCGATTTATATGAGTAATATGTTTTATGCACCCTTTGATAGATGGTTTATTCTTATTGAATCTCGATTGTAGAAATACACACATTAATAACATTGAAGCTAAACGTTTGAAATTGAGCGATAACTTGACCTATATGTGGCACTGTCGTCTTGGTCATATTGGAGTGAAGCGTATGAAGAAACTCCATTCCGATGGACTTCTTGAATCACTTGATTTCGAATCACTTGAAAGATGTGAAGCATGTCTGATGGGTAAAATGACTAAGACTCCATTTTCTGGTATGATGGAGCGAGCTATGGACTTATTGGAAATCATACATACCGATGTGTGTGGCCCAATGAGTGTAGCATCGCGCGGTGGTTATCGTTATGTTCTTACCTTCACGGATAACTTGAGTAGATATGGGTATATCTATTTCATGAAACATAAGTCCAAAACTTTCGAGAAGTTTAAGGAATTTCAAAGTGAAGTAGAGAATCAACATAACAAGAAGATTAAATTTCTACGTTCTGATCGTGGAGGTGAATATCTAAGTTACGAGTTTGGCGAGCATTTGAAGAAATGCGGAATACTTTCACAGTTGACACCGCCGGGAACACCACAGCGTAATGGTGTATCTAAACGTCATAATCGAACTCTCTTAGATATGATTCGTTCTATGATGTCACTTATAGATTTACCGCTATCATTTTGGGGTTATGCATTAGAAACAGCCGCATTCACTTTAAATAGGGCACCATCTAAATCCGTTGAAATGACACCGTATGAATTATGGTTTGGGGAGAAACCTAAATTGTCGTTCCTTAAAGTTTGGGGTTGCGAAGCTTATGTAAAGAAGTTACAGCCCGACAAGCTTGAACCCAAAGCAGAAAAATGTGTCTTCATAGGATACCCTAAGGAAACTTTTGGGTATACCTTCTATCATAGATTCGAGGGCAAAATCTCCGTTGCCAAGAATGGATCCTTTCTAGAGAAGGAGTTTCTCTCGAAAGAAGTGACTGGAAGGAAAGTAGAACTCGACGAGGTTGTTGAACCTTCTCTCGGACTTGAGAGTAGCGCAACACCGAAAGTGGTTCCTGTGGCGTCTACACCAATAAGAGAGGAAGCTAATGATGTTGATCATGAAACTTCGGTTGAAGTTGCTACAGAGCCTCGCAGGTCAACGAGAACTCGTACCACTCCAGATTGGTATGATCCCGTTATGAGTGTCATGTTGGTGGACAACACCGATGACCCTGTGACATATGAGGAAGAGATGATGAGCCCAGATTCCAATAAATGGCAAGAATCCATGAAATCCGAGATTGGATCCATGTACGAAAACCAAGCATGGACTTTGGTGGACTTACCGGATGGCCGGAAGGCTGTCGAAAACAAATGGATTTTCAAGAAGAAAACATATGTTGATGGTAATGTTACTGTCTATAAAGCTCGACTTGTCGCAAAAGGGTTTCGACAAATTCAAGGAGTTGACTATGATGAGACTTTCTCACCGGTAGCGAAGCTAAAGTCTGTGAGAATTTTGTTAGCAATCACTACATATTATGATTATGAGATATGGCAGATGGATGTCAAAATGGCGTTCCTCAATGGAGACATTGATGAAGAGTTGTATATGGTACAACCCAAAGGTTTTGTCGATCCTAAAGATGCTAACAAGGTATGCAAACTTCAACGGTCCATCTATGGATTGAAGCAAGCATCCCGAAGTTGGAATCAACGTTTTGATAAGGTGATCAAAAGTTTTGGTTTTATACAAACTTATGGAGAAGCTTGTATTTACAAGAAAGAGAGTGGGAGCTCTGTAGCATTCTTAATACTATATGTAGATGACATATTGTTGATTGGGAATGATGTAGACCTTCTTAATAGTGTCAAGGATTATTTGAATAATAGTTTTTCAATGAAAGATCTTGGCGAAGCAGTTTACATATGAGGCATAAAGATTTATAGAGATAGATCGAGACGCCTAATATCATTGTCATAGAGTACATATTTGGACAAAGTTCTGAAGAGGTTTGGAATGGAAGATAGCAAGAAAGGGTTCTTGCCCATGTTGCCCAATACGACCTTGAGTAAAGCTCAAAGTCCTGCAACGGCATAAGATAGAGAAAGGATGAGTAAGACTCCCTATGCCTCAGCCATAGGATCTCTTATGTATGCCATGCTATGTACTAGACCCGACATTGCATATGTTGTTAGTTTGACTAGCAGATATCAAAGTGATCCAGGAGTGGATCATTGGACAGCAGTCAAAAACATCCTTAAGTACTTCAGAAGAACAAAGTATATGGTTCTTTCTTATGGAGGTGATGAACAGATCGTTGTTAATGGTTACACCGATGCTAGTTGGAACACCGATCCGGATGATTCTAAATCTCAATCTGGATACATATTTATTTTGAATGGTGCAGTAGTTAGCTGGAGGAGTGCAAAGCAAAGCGTTGTGGCAAGATCTTCAACTAAATCGGAATACATAGCTGCTTCGGGGGCTTCACAAGAGGCGATATGGATGAATAAGTTCATTACAGAGCTCGGTGTGGTTCCAAGTACGTTGGACCCAATGTCTATCTATTGTGATAACATGGGCGCCATAGCCAATGCGCAAGAACCAAGGTCACACAAGAAGCTGAAGCACATCAAGCTACATTTTCACGCTATTCGAGAGCATGTCCAATATGGTGACATAAATATTTGCAAAGTACACACAGATCTGAATGTGGCGGATCCGTTGACTAAACCTCTCCCGAGGGCAAAACATGACCAGCACCAAACCGCCATGGGTGTTCGGTATATTACCATGTAATCTAGATTAGTTGACTCTAGTGCAAGTGGGAGACTGTTGGAGATATGCCCTAGAGGCAATAATAAAAGTGGTTATTATTATATCTTTGTGTTTATGATAAATGTTTACATTCATGCTATAATAGTATTAACCGGAAACATTAATACTTGTGTGATTTGTAAACTAAATTAGAGTCCCTGGTAAAGCCTCTTTATAATACTAGCTTGTTGGTTAATAGATGATCGTGGTTTCTCAATCATGAACATTGAGATGTTATTAACAACAAGATCATATCATTAGGAGAATGGTATGATGGACATACTCCTATAGATAAGCGTAGCATAAAGATCAAGTCATTTCAATAGTTTGTTTGCTATAAGCTTTCTGGTACATAGTAACCTAATTCCTTCGACCATGAGATCATGCTAATCACCATCACCGGAAGGATGCTTTGATGACATCAAACACCACACCGTAACTGGGTGGCTATAAAGGTGGCATTGAGTGTTCGGAAAGTATGTGTTGAGGCACATGGATCAAGAGTGGGATTTGTCCATCCATATGACGGATAGATATACTCTGGGCCCTCTCGGTGGAATTTCATCCAATTATGTTGCAAGCATGTGACTGGATCACAAGGGATCACATATCACGGGAACAAGGAAAATAGTACTTATCGGTAACGAGGTTGAACTAGGTATGCAGAGATACCGACGATCAAACCTCGGATAAGTAAACTATCGCGAGACAAAGGGAAATTGGTATCGTATGTAAGTGGTTCATTCGATCGCAAAGTAATCATAGAAATATGTGGGAGCCATATGAATTTCCAGATTCCTCTATTGGTTATTGATCGGAGAAGTGTCTCGGTCATGTCCGCATAATTCACAAACCGCTGGGAGACACACTTAAGGATTCGATGTTGTTTAGTAGATATGGAATGTAAGTAGGGAAACTGAATGTTGTTCGGAGTCTCAGATAGGATCCGGGATATCACGAGGAGATCCGGAATGGTCCGGAGAATAAGATTCATATAAGGAAAGTCTGAATCCGGAGTTTGGGAATGATTTCGATGTTTTCATCGGAGAGGTTCTAGAAGGTTCTAGAAGGTTCACCGGACCGGAAGGGGAATGGTCCATAAATGTGTCATGGGTAAGTGGAATGATTGGATCATGTCCTTGGTCACTTTGGTTGGGCATTTGCGAGAGAGAATTAAAGCTCTAAATTGAAAGTCAAAAGGGAGGTTTGAAAAGTCAAACTGGAACAATAGTTTCCTAGTGGAAGAAGTAAAGAGTCCTTTCTTCTATCCAAAGAACACAACACCTAGCCCTCCCCACCGTGTGTTGCCGCCTAGCCGCCGCCAGCCGCCGCCACCGGCCCGTCGCCGTCACCCTAGCCGATGTCGACACCTCCTCCTCCTCTCTGGCCTTCTAAACCTAGATCGTCGGAATCCCTAGATCCACCATAACTCGCACCGGCTTAGGCGAAGCCCTGCGGGATCTTCCCTCTACTTCTGACACCACGCCGTCGTGCTGCCGGAATCGCGAGGGGAGAACTACAACCTCCGATGCCTGCTGGAACAAGGGAGAGGAAGGTCTTCATCGAGTACCGAACGTGTGACCGACTGCGGAAGCGCTGCCGGAAGGATCGTCTACACGATCTTGAGATCGGCAAGTGTACGACTACATCACCCACGAGAATCTGCTCTCGTTAACCGCTTTGGAATCTTCAAGGGTGAGTACTCTAATCGACTCGTTGCTTAAATCTAGTAGATAGATCTTGGCTTGTTTGTATGCATGCGGTAGAATTTTTTTGTTTTCCATGCTACGAACCCCTACAGCATGAGGTGTGGCCCTTGTATTCAAGGGACTTGATATTTCCAACTTATACTTTGTCAAGCATATAATCCATAGTTTGTTCAATTTAACCTTAATCACTTCAAGATGCTTATGATAGGCGCAATGAGGGATGAAAGCTAAAAAGTACCATAATTTTTGGAAGCTCTTTTTGAAACTTGAAATCCATGCTTCCCTTGATGAAGGGCATTTCTTCCACCACTATTGAGTCTACACCTTCTACCTTTAGGCACCATTAAGAGAGCATAGTTGCCATTCTTAGTTCTATGCGCATTGTCCCAAAACTTATTGATTGATGCATATGATTGATGCATATTGTGATATTACTTGTTCTTGTGCTATTTGTTTCTAGTCACCCTTGTGAACTTTGAAGGTGTCCTATGCATCTATTTGCTACTCTATGAGGGACTAGCTGATTGCCACTATGTCATGTTTTCTGTATGTGAAACAAACAAACATTTTTAAATGCATGTTATTCATGATCTTTGTTTGTAGCCTTTCATGTTGCATGCATAGTTACTTTGTCTTATTTTTAGAATTCCATCTTTCATGCACATGTTTAGAATTCTTTGATCCCAGCTTTTAATGTTTGCAAATGGTTTGATCTTGATTTTGATGGTGCATGCCACCTCAAAAATTATTCTTTTTATCACTTACCTACTCGAGGACGAGCAGGAGTTAAGCTCGGGGATGCTTGATACGTCGTAAATGTATCTATAATTTTTGATGCTCCATGCTTGTTTAGTATCTACTTTGCTTTGCTTTGTCCACACTTTGAGGTATTTTTATACACTTTCTGGAACTAACCTATTGACAAGATGCCATAGTGCCAGTTGCATGTTTTCTGCTATTTTTGGTTTCAAAAAGCTAAAAAATGAATATTCTCGGAATTGGACGGGACAAAATCCAAAGTTCATATTTTTTCGGGAGCGATACAGAAAATCAAAGACGAGCCGGAGGAGGAAACCAGGGTGGACACACCCTAGGTGGACGCGGGCCCACCCTAGGTCGTGCCCACAGGGGGTGTGGGCCCCTATCCCTCCACCGACCTTGCCTCCTTCGCCTATAAGAATCCTCTAACCCAAAAACCCTAAAGAATCCATCATACTTCCAGAAAAACCTCCGCTGCGCCGCCGCCACCGAAGGGGAGATTTGGGAGACAGAAAGTCTGTTCCGGCACCCTGTCGGGATGGGAAGTGCCCCCGGAGCCATCTCCATCGATCTCCACCACCATCTCCATCACCGTTGCCCATTCCCATGATGAGGAGGGAGTAGTTCTTCCTCGAGGCTAAGGGATCTACCGGTAGCTATGTGTTCATCTCTCTCTCTCTCTCTCTCTATGCACGATCTTGTGGTCATGAGCTTTGTAATCAAGTAGATCTACCTTGCTACTCAAGTGCTTCATTAGATCTCTGCTCTCCCCATGTGTGTGGAAGTGACAATGTGCACGCCATGGTGGCACTTAGGCTTGAGTCTACATAAATACTCTTTGTGCTTTAATAGATCTATGCTTTTCCCCACGTGTGTGAATGTGACAGCGGTCATACCGTGTGTGGCACTTTGGCTAGATTGAATATTTTTTATGAGTTATATTTGGAGTTGGATGTCTCTATGAAATTGTGGTGTTTGTTGGAACCATCTAGCGCTCAAGGTGACAGTGTGGGGTTATCTAGATTGGGGAAGGCGGACTTTGAGGAGTGATGTTATAGCCCTACCATGGATTAGAGTGTCCAACCGGAGAGTAGTTAAGAGTAGTATCATGAAGAGAGGATATTTATATGAGAGAGTGTTCACTAGTGAAAGTATGACCCCTAGGCCTTGTTTCTAAGCATTGAAACACCGTTTGCTACTAGATCTGTTGCATGTTTGCTTGCTTCCATCCTTTTGCCTTTAGTCGTTACCCCACATCAACAACAAGTCAGAAGCTATTTTCTGGCACCGTTACCACTTGTATTTCACTATCTCTTCGCCGAACTAGTGCACCTATATTGGGTGTGTTGGGGACACAAGAGACTTCTTGTATCTTAATTGCAGGGTTGCTTGAGAGGGATGCCTTTGACCACTTCCTCCCTGAGTTCAATAAAACTTGGGTAATCCACTTAAGGGAAACCTGCTGTTGTTCTACAAACCTCTGCACTTTGAGGCCCAACAACTGTCTACAAGAATAGAAGTGCGTAGACATCAATAACATTAGAAGAAAACCCAAGGCGATCACACGAGGCAGTAGGTTTAACGACCAACTATACGGCGGGAAGAATTTCTCCGGCCGTATAGTTCCCGTCGTATAGTTAGCGCCGTCGCCGCCTCTTCAAATAGTTTTGCCCCGTGCAATTTGATTTGGGGATATGACATACAGAACACCCAGAAATCATCGAAAACCTCACCTCCGGAAGGGATCTGGAGGGGGATCTTGCCCAAGGGATCCATCTTCGCCCTAAGCAGATCTGGGAGACCAAGGCATCGATCTTCATCTTCATCAACTGCTGCATCATCAACATCTCCATCCATCCCATCTACACCCTATGTAGATCTCGTTGTAATTCTCGTACTAGTTGTGAATTTATACAAAAACTATTCATTTATAATTGTTTCTATTATCATTGCCATGATGTTGTTTGCCTCCATGTCTGAGTAGATCATTAGTTCTTGGGGAGATGGAGAAACCCTAGCATATGATTGAGATAAGATAGAGATTATTATGTTATACATCATTATGTGCATGTGTTAATTGTCTTCATCTTGATGTTGAGAGTTGTGCACCTCTTAATAGTTGCCTCTTACGGGGACTTGATGAAGGGGATTACTTGTTGGTAGACGAAGGGATAATAGCACTTACTGTGACTATAAAGCTATTGTCGTTCCTTACGTACTAACTTGGGGAAACAAGGAGAACTCATTAAGCCATGTCCATGCCACGGGAGAAATCCCTTAATAGCGAGATAATACGATTGATGTCGTTTACTTGTCAGCTGTGGTTATGACAGATGATGTGTGCAGGTTGTTGTCTATTCGTTCATATATGGAGCTCCTCCCAAAAACATATATGTCATGAGAATATTTGTTATGATAATCTTGATTATTCTATCTAAATTGCTAGCGGTGTATCCACCACTATCCGAGAACGCATTTTTCCCTATTGTAGTTCGAAGATCTTTTACGTACGTGATTCCTACTTTCTGTATTAAGTTATACTTTAGTTCATTTAATTGCTTTGCTCAGTCAAAAACCAAAAAACAATCCATAAAACAATTCTATTTTTTTCTTGCATCTTAAAATTATTTCTTAAGTACTTCGTTTAGTTTTAGTAAAAGCATTTTAGTATTTTGGCCTACTTCTCCCTGTGGGATTGATATCTTTATTTTGAAACTATCTATAAACGATTTATGCACTTTCAGTCATCACATGGCAGCAGGTGGCAGACGGGGCGGCTAGTGTTTGGAGGCGGCAAGGTGCACCATCTTGGAGGAGGCTAAGGCCAAGGTTTGTGTGTCTCTTGGGGGTACCCTTAGGGCTCCTTATATAGTTTCCAAAGTCCCTTGGTCGTCCAAGAGCGAACCTCAAAGTCTGCACGAGTTCTCATAGGTTTCCGTCAAGTGAAACCTACTAAAAATTGCCTCCTTTTGCCAATCTGAATTAGGGTGTGAAAACTTTTCTTGCCCCTTAGGGAAACATGGTTGCACTATTACGGAACCTTATAATATTCCTAAGATGGCGCGGGTCACCCTAGTACCTTCTATAACCTTCCATCCATTTTTGGTCCTTCCGAGACCTTCCATATATGTCTGAAACCATTTTGGACACTCCCAAAACCATTATTGACACTTACGGTGTTATTCGGAGCCCCTTAGAACCATTATGAGATCATTCGAGACACCATCGAAACCCTTCTCTCATTCCATAAATGCTCAAAACTCATTTCAAAGACTCTTGGCAATATTTTGGACACCTTCGATATATTCTAAGACCTTCTAAACACTTTTAGAATCACTTGTCTATTATATCTTAATTTGCACTCGCATTCTAAATGTCTGCAAATTCTTAAGTGTGTGACCCTATGGGCTCATATATATGTGGATATGTCCAGAACTCATTGCTCAACATAGGTAGATTGATGTACATAATGACCCCCACACATAACACAGATATCTTTATCGTATGAACTGGCCTCGTATTACTTTTGATACTTGTTGTATTGCTTCTTAATACTTTACATTACCCGAGGTGAAACATCCTCGTCACCCAACATGTACTCTTTACTCATTTTGTATTATTGATGTTCTTGTGATGAACAACCTCAACACATGTCCGGCCAGACAATGACGAACATCATAATACATAAGTGAGCCCCAGAGGGTACCTCTCCATCGACGGTAGTAGCAATTTCCATAACTACATAATATGAGGCATTGGTATACTATTTGGTAGGAGCGATGATCGAATTTATAATTACCTTGTCATGGTGTAATGCTTGAAGAGTCTCGCCACATCCATATTGTAACCATGCTCATATATGTCTTGTGGTCAAATGATCTTTCAAGTAACGGTAATACTAGTTATGAGAAATTACAGATAACAATATTGATGATGCACTTCACGGTATATCAAGTTGGGTCTATCCATCGTCGTTGTTATCTCCAACAACTCTAATCTCATATATCACCGACAACCCCACAACACTTTGCCGTTTATCCAATTGTCAGGAAACCATTACTACAAGTGATATACGACCTAGTCTTAGAGGCGAGACTAGGGATATCTAAATGGTGTTTATAATTCCACACATGTATTAGGGCTTTTCTCCAAATATTCATTATCCGAAACTAATACAAATCTAGTCGGTATATTTCCATTGGTATCCCACTTGCACTAGAGTAAATAATCTAGTCGGTATTTCAACACTTAACACCTATGGCATACCGGTGTCTGTTATGCTTTGCATGCGGTAAACTTTCTCAACAGATCTGATAAGTTCAGGTCCATATGTATTTGCATATTTTTGCGTCTTCACACAACACTCATCTCAAATGAGATGGCATTCTATATGTTTGGTCAATTGGTGAGACCTTAGTTCCTTGGCCGGAACTATGTTGCCACTATTCTCAAACAACAGAGTTTCATAGTACTAGCTTGCTCAGAACTACACCAAGTTCAATAATGAACTTCTTGACTCAAACATATCCTATTTTGTCGTTGTCATAACAATGATATACTCATCCTTTCGTAGTAGTATCTATCACAATGTTTAACTTTGGAACTTATCCAAACTTCATTACCGCAACAAGAACTAGTACCAAAAGGGTCCTCCAATCCTCCACTCTGCTTCTCAGAGTATGCAGGATGAAGTAGCGGTGGTGGAAGATGGGTCGCTTGTACCACACCATGCACTCTTGTGTCGCACCGCCGCTACCGTCTCACCACCCTTTGGCAGGGGCAATCCCTGCTTCGTGCCTTTACGACCAAAGATGGGGCCGGAGCCGGCCTTAGAGGAGGCTCACCGGTCCGCCCGAGTTTGCAGTTCCTCGATGAATTCTTTTGTGAAGCCGATGAGGTAATCATCCTTGGTCCCCCCGCGTGGCGTATGTCTCTTGCATCGGCTTCGTGAAGGAGACATCACCCTAGTGGGCAGCGTGGACAGGGAGCTCTGGTGTATGTGGGGTGAGGTCCCGTGAATGCACGACTGTCGGAGTCGAGCGAGGCGCGTCGGTGGGGTTACGAAAGAGCCTTTTGGTTCCATTTTGACCAGAATTGGGGGCATCGGTGTCGATGACGGCAAGATTGGGCGAGGAAGGTGGGAAGTGATGGCGACTAGGATGGCAGACGGAGGCTGCCAAAATTATCTTCTGGAGAGGCCTCATGTGAGTTTATTTGAGAGAGTCTCTCTTTGGGGGACAATTTTTAAATATTTTGCTCCTCTCTAATTATTTGAAAGTAGGTGCGATTTAACTCCTCAAAATAAGGAGCTGTTTTACTCAAAATAAGGAGCTATCTGAAGAAAAGAATGCAGTATGCAGCAGGAAAATTACAGTTCACGTATGACTGTTTTAAGGATTTTTCTTTTTTTGAGATACTGTTTTAAGGATCAATATTGCAGGATCGAGAGTCTGATTCTGATTCATGATCACATCCTCAGTTCCTCACAGCATTCCTCACCATCAAATATTGCAGTAAATAAGCGATCGAGAGTCTGATTCTGAGGCAAAGAATACAGTAGGCAGCAGCCATCTTTATTATTGAGATACGCATCACTAAGCCTCATCACCGAGGCTTTATGCGTGTAATAGCAGGATCACACACGCCAACACATCATCAGTGACTCAACAACAGCAAGAATGAAAAAACAAAACGTTGGCGTGACATGATCGATCCTAGAGGACCCGGTCAGACAGGGACGGCAGGCGCCGGAAGAAGTTGAACCCGGCGGAGGGCATGTCGCCGCGGAACCTGGGGTGCCGGAGGTAGAAGAACCCCATGCCCAGCAGCAGCACCTTGAACGGCACGGCGTACAGAACCAGGGCGGTCAGCAGGATAACCACGGCGAAGACACCCGTGGCGCGCGGGTCGCGCCAGGACAGAAGCGCCTCGATGCGCTCCCCCTGCGCAGCCACGTCGCCCAGCAGCGTCTGCGCGCGCCCAGCCACGGCGCGGAGCCGGTCGTACCGCATCCGCACGACGTCGGCGGGGCGGCCCGAGGGGAGCCCGTCGAACTCCTCGTCCAGCTCGTCGGGGCTGACGCTGTCCACGTGGGAGAGACGCGGGTCCATGCCCGTCGGCTCGCGCGGCCTCGAGCGGTAGCGCCAGAGCAGGACCAGGAAGAGGTACAGGCAGACCGTGGGCAGGATCATCTCCGGGCAGAGCACGATGGCGACGAGCAGCATGTGGACGAGCACGGTGGTCGGCGAGTGCTCCCACGTGCGCACCCGGTGCGCCCACTTCACCGCCGTGGCGACGTGCGACAGGCAGCCCACCACGCGGAACCAGTTGGCCTTGCTCCGCCGCATGCTCCAGGTGTGCGTGTCCGTGTCCAGCAGGTACTGGACCACCTCCGGCCCCAGCGGCGGCTCCGACCGCGCCAGCCGCCCCGATACGATGCGCATCGCCGTGTGCCGCAGCACGTCCTGCTGCGCCGGACCGAGCGGCTTGACGTAGTGCATGCGCGGCAGCAGCGGGCTCCCGTAGGCCTGCATCAGAGTCAGCCACGACGGGCAGGTGAACCGGATGGCCAGCTCCAGCTCGCCCATCTTGCGCACGCCGACGGGGTGCACCGCCGTGAGCGCGTAGTTGATGACGTAGACCCGGTTGGTGTCGAGCGTGGAGAGGCGGATGCGCAGCTTCCCGATACGGGCGTCCTTGGGCAGCTTCCCGGCGTCGGCCGCGTCGGTGGTCTTGTACCGGACGTTGTCGAAGACGGCGATGGAGAGCACGGTGCAGGGGTCGAACACGTCCCACGCGTACTGCTCGTTCCACCGCGGGTTGAACTGGTCGAGGATGGTGCGCGTGCGCGCCCACTTGGGCCCGTACTTGAGAACGATGTAGGCGTCCGTCGAGCCGCTCGAGCCGTCCTTGGCGATCTTCATCGGCACCAGGTTGGATGCGCCGCGGATGCCGACCTCGAGCATGCCAACCGGAGGCTTGGAAAGCTGCTTAGATGCCGCGCGCACGTCGCTCGCCACGTTCGCCGCCTCGTCCAGCACGTGGTACCCGCCCTCCAGGCAGACGCGCACGTGCACTCGCCCGGCGTACGGCCGGACCTCGTCGCCGCATAGATTGAGCCACCGCGACGGCGGCTCGGCTCGGTCGTCGGAGCGCCGGTGCACCGAGGACAGGGGCACGCGCGCCTGGCCGACCAGCTGCCCGGAGAAGACGTTCTCCACAGCGACGGTCAAGAAAGGATCGAACGGCTCGGCGGCGACGAACAGCAGATCCTCGTTCCAGCTCGGGTTGGACGCACCGGCCGCCGCGCTGCCGAGCGCAATGCGACCGGTCTTGAACACTTGGGCGCCGAGCTGCGCCTTGACGCAAAGCTCGGGGAAGGC
Organism: Avena insularis; assembly: GCA_023614405.1. Classification (NCBI taxonomy): domain Eukaryota; kingdom Viridiplantae; phylum Streptophyta; class Magnoliopsida; order Poales; family Poaceae; genus Avena; species Avena insularis. The sequence goes on along the minus strand of CM042691.1, from coordinate 292,985,519 downwards.
GGGCCCGAACTGCTTCGCCTTGGCATCCGGCGGCAACGGCAAGCGCAAATCCTGCGCTTGAATGACGCTGAGACGGAGGTACCAGAGCTTCGGGGACAGGTACGCCTTGGAGCGGGTGTGGACCAAGTTGCCGCCGGAGTCGGACTGCCACGCTTCCTGGAACGCCTCGTCTACCTGCGTGCCCACCCACACGGCGAGCATCACGTCGCAGGTCCCGGTGCCGTCCTCTGCGTGCCCCTCGAGAGTGTACCACTGTGGCGCGAGCGCACTGTCCGGTGGCGACCGCTTGGGGACTTCCTGCAGGTCGAAGGAGACGAAGCCGAGGTGGGCGTCCTCCGGAGTGGGCTCTCCTTCCTTCTCCGGCTTCTTGGCTTCCTCGTGGATGGTGACCTCCAGCGATGAGGCGGTGAGGCTCGCCTTGTGGAAGGCGAACACCTGGTCCCACTCCCCGGCGGACGCGGCGGCTCGAGTCCGCACGGTGTGAGCGCCGATGCTCAGCTGGGCGTACATCGGCTGCTTGCTACCGCCGTCTTGATGATGCTTCGCCTTGAGAAGCCGGACGAACAGGTAAGGCACGCGGTCCACCAGATCGTACGACGCGCTGCCACCACCCGAGGCGGCCATGCTCCTCTCGGCAGCGGTCTGGGGACGGATCTCGAGATCGCCGGCGACTCCGGAGGTGGCCAGCTGCATCTTCGACGGCGAGGGCGGCGGGACCTTGGACGGAGACGCAGGCGCTGCTGCTACCTCCTTCTTCTCCTCCTCCTTGGCTTTACCTCCTTCCTCCTTGGGCTTCTCGCCGTCCTTCTTTCCCTTCTCCGGCGACTTCTTCTTGCCGTCCGTCTTGCCATCCTCTGGTTTCTTCTCCTCGGGCTTGGCGGCCTCCTCTGCTTTCTTTTCCTCCGCAGGCGCAGGCTCCGGCTTCTTCTCCTCTGCCGCAGGAGCAGCAGCGGCCTTCTTGCCCTTCTCCTCGGTCGCCTGCTTGTTTTCCGTAGAGGCATCGGCCTTCTCATCCGCCGCGGGGGCGGCAGGAGGCGCCGGCGGCGGGTCGTCGACGAACCAAATCTTGAGGCCGATCTCGCCCTTGATCTGCGAGAAGACGCTCCGCTTCTCGAGCGGGTAGTAGACGAGCGTCTCGTCCCCTTCCTTGGCGAAGGAGGCGCCGGCCACCTTGACCTTGCCGAGGAAGGTGCCCCCGCTCTTGCGTCCGCCTCCGCCGCCGCTGCCGGCGTGGATGGCCTTCTTGTCGTTGTAGACGTTGAGCTCGAGCATCTCCGCGGCCATGGCGCCGGGGCTGTGGACGAGGAACTCGAGGCGCTCGCCCCACTGCGGGTTGAGGTCCCGCGGCCGGGTGGCCGTGCGGCGGCGCTGGCCGTCGAAGTCGACGACGGCGTAGGCGCACGCCGTGCCCTGCCCGTCCTTGGGCATGAGGTTGCGCGCGTTGCAGACCTCCACGACCACGCGCCGCCTCGCGCCGTCCTCCACCATGTCGGCGGCCGGCTGGGCGAAAGAAGCTAGCGCTAGCTTGGCTTCCTCCCGATCGGATGCTGGAAGCTTCTCTATTAGCGAAGCTGCTGGATTCTCGGGAGAATTCTCCGGGTGCTGTGGGGTGTGTGTCGTGAGGGCGATGGGAGTTGGGAGTTGATGGAGAACGAATACGACCGTTGGAGAGTGGGGAGGCGAGGCGGTGAGCGGGGAGCGGAAGGAGAAGCGGAGCGGAGACTGGGGAGAGGCGGAGGTGGGGAGGCGGGGATTAAAAAGGGAGCAACGGCCGGGAGAGGTGGGCCCGGGACCACGTCGGACGCAGGTGGATGCCACGTGGAAGGGATGCCTGCGGGCACGGAGACTTGTCCAGTAGTGGAGTGGCAGAAAGCGGCATCGGATTTCGGGTGATCTGGTGGTGGCTGGGAAGCGGGATGCGCGATGAGCGTGACAGTGTGGCGTGTTTTAACGGTAACGGCATTGATGCGACACAACCGGCAACGGCGGCGGCGGTGGCGCGAACACCGGCTTGGGGAATCGTGTGCCGCACTGCCGCGCTCGTCGGCGCTTGTTTCTCTGCATGTATTTTTTGTTTTTACTTTGCACCGTGTACTCGAGTACTCCCTTTATTTTAAAATGTAAGATATTTTAGTTTTGTGAAAAAATGTATAGACTTCTTTTAACTTGTAGATTCATTCTAAACCCTGAGTTAACCTATTTATTAAAAAAAGTCTAGATTCATTTCCTACACAAAGCTAAAACATCTTATATTTTAAAACTAGGAAAGTATTTTGCAACTAAATATTCGGAACTGCGAATGCGATCGATGGCTGCGAGCTATTTTTGGATACATATCTCATGGGCATAATTTCTACCGATCTCTAAAATTGATCTTCATGTACTTTCTCCATTTTAAAATATAAGATGTTTTAGGTTTATAAAGAAAATGTATCTGAACTTCTTTTAGTATGTAGATTTATTTTAAACTTGAGTGAACCTAATACTAAAATAAATCTAGATACATTTGTTTTATAAAGCTAAAACATCTTATATTTTAAAACGGAGGAAGTACTTACTAAAACTATCATCATAAATACTACTTCCTCCATTCTAAATTAATTTAGGATCGAGTGGGTACAACGGATATGCCTCTTATATCTAATGTTGCCGCACACCAACCATTCACACCATCCTTCTTTTCTCTCGTTCTACATTGTTCATCCTCCGCGGTGTATCACCCACGCAATGCAAGATCTAAGTATCGTACACATACATGCATTCCTTCTTTATTTCGTCCTTATCTTTCTTTATTACCACGATAAAAAAATCATGGGGTGCATGCCATGCGGTTACAATAATCGAGCTTTGGGTTCAAGTAGGTGACGATTTGCACACGAAATCTATATTCATGTTATGGTGAATATTGCCGCATCCCGGTTACTGAGATGTTTGTGATAGTTTTATTTTTTGAGGCGTGGTGTTAGATAGTTTTCGACATTGAGTTTCTCTTTGGATGGAAGTTTCTGGACGACTAAGGGAGACCTGGCTCACTCATGGGGATTTCTCAACCTCTCGGCTATGTGAGCTTAGGATCTTCAATGATCGATCAAAACCAACAAACGAATCTATTCCTAGCCAAAAAACTACAATGAACCTTGATGCTAGTAAGATGGCTAAGCCTGCCCTAGGGCCCCATGGTCGAGGTTCCTCGACCCACTTGTTTATTATTAGTCTACCTTGATGTTCAACATTGTAAAATAATTCTAGAAAAAATATAAATGGTTGTCTAAAAAATGGATGGTTCAAGCTATACCTATCATGACTCTACTCTTATAAAAAATACTCTTCATATTTTTGGATATTTTTCTCTGACACCATAATTTCGTTGGCCTCTCCAAATATGCAGAATAACACCACTCCTTATGTATTTTTATAAGGTTGTGCGTATTCATTAGTGTAGATTAAGGACACAATCACATAGCTATACCATTCCGCAAGCAACTCTTCTTTGATTCCCAATAATTCTATTTGATGATGTCATACATGTGAGACTATTTCCATCATTTTATTAATTCAGTGCCTAGTATGTTTTTACCCATCTACTCATTTTTTGCATAAGCCTATATACACAACCAGCAAATGGTAAAATAGTAAAATAAGTATGATGGTATATAGTTTGCTTGATCAATAGAAATAAGTGGTGTCGAATGTGTTCACCGCGATATCAAAGAACATGGATCTATTAAATGTACATATTATTAAAAAAATTATTGCATTACATTTATACTTTTTTTACGGACTAATATTTTGAAGTCTTTTCTGTGTAAACAAGCGGTAGAACTTGACATGCATAATTAAGATGCCCAAGAATGCTAATCATACATAAATTTTGAGTAATATTTAAAAATTTATAATAAATATTAAATATACCCTAATATTTTATATAGTAAGGGGACCATTGCCCCCCTGACCCTAGAAAAGGTCTAACACTTTAAACAAGGGGTCCTTAATTTTATGTTGCCCTAGGGCCCCTAAATTCCATGGACAACCCCTGCTCAAACCGTACATATTTCATGTTTTGATTATGGTGTAAACATGTCAAAAAATATCCCTCAAAAAAACAAAAAACAAGCCCAGTCTAAGCCAGGTGGAATTACCAGCCCAAAGACCGTGAAAGAGCGAGCATGTTGGCGCACTAGCGAACGTGGGGGCGGGCCGGACGGACCGTGGCCCATCCAGTCGAACGTTGGGGAAATATTTTTTACCCTGGTTTCCTGGACCGAGTCCTAGCGGAGCAAACAGACGAACAGAACAACTCGAGCATTCCGGAGTGGTCTATTGCCGAACGGGGCCTTCGTGACTTCGTCTCTGACTGAACCGCGACACGGCGACGGGGAAACCTAGCTCCGCGGTTCGCGCGGCCGCGGCTCCGCCGCTCCGTCCACTAGCCCGCCTCACGCCTCGCCGTCTCACCCCTCCCTGAATCCCCCCAATCGGCTGCCTCCCTGACTCCCCCTGCTCGCGCTCGGTAGGGTAGTAGGTTGGGGGATCGCTGCCCGGCCGGGGGCTGCCTCTCCTGTCGGCCGTAGGGCGGCGGCTATTGCTCCAATGGCTGCAACGGTGGTAGCAGCAGACCCAGCTAACGGCAAGTAGAAGCAGGTAAGTTGGGGCCTATTTGGATGCAATCCAGATTAGTATTTGAGGTCAATTTTGATGCAATTGAATACTCCCTCCGTCTTAAAATAGATGTCTTAGTTTTTTTAAAATTTGAATGAATCTAGACACTATTTAGCATATAGATTCATTCAAATTTTAAAAAACACGAGACATCTATTTGAGGCGGAGGGAGTAGATGATTTAACATTGTTTTGATTTGATGCCTTGAATTGTCTCCAGTTTTGTGTGTGTGCTTATTTACCATGTTGTTTCTGCAATGAGTCTTGTGAAGAACAAGTTGAGATGGGTGATGAGCTCTTGAATATTGCTTAGTGACATTTATTGAGCGAGATGTGTTCTTAAAAGTAAGTGAAGAAGACATAGTTAAAACGTTCATGTCAATGCGAGAATGTAGAGTTAACAAATAATCTAAGACCATCTTGATGTTTTGGATGTGTTGGAATGATGAACATTTAAAATATTTGTATTGCACTACAATGTTGTGAATCAATTATCTACTTATACTATTTATTTGGTAATTTTCTATCACACACGGGCTAGTGCAATATTTTTTTTGAAGTGTGCTCATCCTCTTGTTTTTCCCTGTGTCTGTCACTGCGTTGGCGGATGTCCTCCCTTGCAATGTGTGCAACCTCGAAATATGTAAGGCTGGTCCTAGTGCTAGTATCATAAGGTGTATCATGCATGCCAACTTGGCAAAAATCTGATGTGACACCATAATTAATAAAGAGAGAGGTGGTTAGTGTATCATAGGTAGATACCGTATCATAGCACGTAAAGCTAGAAATTATAATGGCAAGTAAATCTTGTATACATATTTTACATAGAGATTCTAAAAATTAATAAATATACCACTACTATGATACTACTATATGATACAATGCACTAGAGATATAGTATCATGCACTAGTATCATATGTATGATACTAGTATTATGATACTACCACTAGGACCAGCCTAAGGCGCTTATGAGTGAGGAGTTCGCCTATTTCGTTTTTTTAGACATCCCAGAGGACATATAGAAGACGATCACTTATACTTATTTGGTGTATACTACCCTAATGATGTCTACTACTACTTGATTGCAAGTTTTGTAGTTCTCCATGATTAGAAACCACTGAATTTGCGAAGTAATTGTGCCCATTGGAATGGTACGTTCGCACACAAAAATATGTCCTTGGCTACTTGATTTGAGCTACGAAATGAAGTGCACACGAATAAGCTTTGTAAAGCACACATATGGTACCAACCTAAATCTATCCAGCTGAACGTCTCAATGCAGGCTCTCCAGGGTAGTTAGTTAGGCTAGTTATAGTGAAAGTAACTTGGGTAGTAACATAGTCCTACATGTATTGCCAACTAAGCATTTAGATGATATGGCATGCAATTAAATGATGAGAGAGAGGCTTGTGGTAACTAGCTATGTTACCATAACATCACACATTTCTAGACAAAATGAGTCTATATTATAATAAATGAGGTTTTGCATAATACCACACCTATGTTATTTTGCACTATGAAGATAGTAACTTAGACTAATAACATAAACATGTTACTAATCTAAGTTACTCTCCACTATGACCAGCCTTAGCCGGCTCCAATAGTCCACGTGTGGTAGCCCCGATCGAAAAAGGAAGATGGTCACTTGCCGAATATCGCCAATTAAACGGTCCGATGCTCGGCAACGAGGAAATTGCACAAACCACTGTTGCATGTGTTGCACAAAACACTCACTTTACCCGTTGTTTACACAAAACATCAACTATACATGTAATTCGTTGTATAAAGGTCTAAATCTGATACGAGATTGATTAACAGCAATCTGATGGCTAGGATCCACATGTCAAAAATGATGTGGCATCTCATAAGCTATTAATTATTTTTGGTTACTTTTTTTCCACAGCGGACATGGTTGAATCAAACCTGGCAATCAGAGCTAGCTCGTGTGTGTCCCATTTCTCGTCTCTCATCACTGCCCCCAACCAAGCCCAAACTTTTCCAGATTACTTAAGTCATATAGTTTTTGTTACTAGATTTTCTTCATTTTTTTTGAAAAATTCAAAAAAATCACCAAACTTTGGCCAAATCTCACAAATAGTTATAAATATTTTAACCCAATGATCTAAACAGTTTTAGACTTTTTATATTATATTAGTTATTGAATTTTTTACATATTTTTTGAAATATTTGAAAAAAGTAACAATGGATGCCACGTCATCTTTGACATGTGGGCCCTAGCGGTCAGGTTTGTTGTTAAGCAAAATAATACCAGATTTAGATTTGTTGGAGATATGCCCTAGAGGCAATAATAAATGTAGTTATTATTATATCTTTGTGTTTATGATAAATGTTTACATTCATGCTATAACAGTATTAACAAGGAAACATTAATACTTGTGTGATTTGTAAACTAAATAAGAGTCCCTAGTAAAGCCTCTTCATAATACTAGCTTGTTGGTTAATAGATGATTGTGGTTTCCCTATCATGAACATTGAGATGTTATTAACAACAAGATCATATCATTAGGAGAATGGTATGATGGACATACTCCTATAGATAAGCGTAGCATAGAGATCAAGTCATTTTAATAGTTCAATTGCTATAAGCTTTCTGATACATAATAACCTAATTCCTTTGACTATGAGATCATGCTTATCACCATCACCGGAAGGATGCTTTGATGACATCAAACACCACACCGTAACTGGGTGGCTATAAAGGTGGCATTGAGTGTTTGGAAAGTATGGGTTGAAACACATGGATCAAGAGTGGGATTTGTCCATCCATATGACAGATAGATATACTCTGGGCCCTCTCGGTGGAATGTCATCCAATTAGCTTGCAAGCATGTAACTGGCTCACAAGGGATCACATACCACGGGAACGAGAAAAGAGTACTTATCGGTGACGAGGTTGAACTAGGTATGCAGAGATACCGACGATCAAAACCTCGGATAAGTAAACTATCGTGAGACAAAGGGAAATTGGTATCGTATGTAAGTGGTTCATTCGATCACAAAGTAATCGTAGAAATATGTGGGAGCCATATGAATTTCCAGATTCCTCTATTGGTTATTGTTCGGAGAAGTGTCTCGATCATGTCCGCATAATTCACGAACCGTAGGGAGACACACTTAAGGATTCGATGTTGTTGAGTAGTTATGGAATGATGATTAAGAGACCGAATGTTGTTCGGAGTCTCGGATGGGATCCAGGATATCACGAGGAGATCCGGAATGGTCCGGAGAATAAGATTGTAAGGGTCCCAACCTTTAATAAGGTAGAGTCCCCTGTGTTTACAATGCTAGTCCCTGGATCAATAGCTAGCATCCACAGTTAATATGTAATATCAAGAAACAAAGGTCATAATACAACTTTATAACCAGGAATAACATAATTTATTACATCTTACATAGCTCATTTGGCTATTACATTACATTACAGCAGAATATCTATAAGCATGGGGTCCTTCATCTTCAAAGTGCCACAGGCAGACATGTTGGTTGTAGACTTTGTAATTCTATTCAATCAACTTCACTATTATCAATCAAACCTGCAACATACAAGTTACAGCCACAAGGGTCAATACATTTGAATTGTATTGGCAAGTGATACTATGGTAGTATAGTGGAGTCTATTATCTATATGCATTTGGCAAAGTGGAGTTGAGGCTTGCATTGCTCAAAATATATTTTTCCTTATCATTTGAAAAACACTAAGTTTTTGCTTGACAAAATAATCTTTCCCAAGGCATCTCCCAATCAAAGATTGAAGATCCTTTAACCCTTGTTCAACCACAATTTTTTAACTTAGAAATTTGGATGATGAGATTCTTGATTGCTTCCATGTCTTGATGCTCAAATTGTCCTTTACCAGGGACATGGCTAAGTACTTAGATTTTACACTCTGCAGAGGTGGTGTACTTTCCCCACAAGACTTGGTTTCACCAAGACAAGATCTTTCAGAAGCCTTTCCTTAGACCAAGTGGACGCGTTCCAACCTATCATCCCACTACCACCAACTGTCCAAATGGCTAAGTTCTAGCAACCTATGTGATCTAGGCAGAGCCCATAATGCCAAGTGGTTGCACTTGAAGCTTCTCAACATTTGACATCTCAAATCTCTTTGTTCCTGGGTGGCCATCCACAAGTGAGATACACAAGGTTCACCAGTCCCCTGGCCTTGTGTAACCACTCAACCAAAAACCACCAAGCAATTACCATTCCACCCAGGTGATTCATTAACTTAGTTGTTTTATTAAACAAAAACACAAGTCCTCAGACTTAGAAATTTTTCCATAGTGTGAATATATATTCCACCCTTGTTTTCTATTAGCTAAGCTAAGCATGATAGTAGTAGGAATCTTAACTTAGGAAAATTTCTACTAAGGTTTCATCTACTAGGTTTTCCCATAGCAAGGTTTATACTTAGCAAAATTCCATGCAAGTTTTACTTAGAAAAATCACTAATGCATAGTGAAAGTAATAGGACAAAAGTATGAAGCATCACTTACCTTTTTGGTAGAGGGTATAAGTTCACTCCTGGTCCTTGCAACAATCACACTCTTCAAGTCACTACAATTCAATCAAGCAAGGCACAATCTCAATCTACCAATCAAACAAAACATCACATAAAATGATAAAGTCAAAGTAATGCATGCAAGCATGCCAAGCTTTGTTTTGTTTGAAAAAGTGGTTCCTAATGGGTCATAAACATTTGAAAACACCTAATGGTCATTTTTATAAAGTGGCAAAGTCATTTGCAAAAGATTTCACTTCATAAACCATTTTCAAAACAAAGTATCATTTTATGTGGTGTAGAAATGTTTTTACTAAGGAATTAATCTATAGGGATCACAAAATATGTTTTCAACCACAAAACTTTGTGTTTAGGGTCAGAGAGTTTAAAACAAAACATTTCCCAAAAGTTTTCTTCCAAAACCATTTTTAATAAATAAACTATATTTTTATTTGTCTAGAAATGGTTTTAAATCAAAGAATCATTCTTTTGTTTCTCCAAATACATTTTTGAATCCACAAAGTGTTTCCTATGGTCAGTTGGTTCAAAACACACCATTTGCAAAAGTTTTTATCCCCAAAATCATTTTTGAACAATTTTCACATCCTTAACAAGCATACAAATGTTTCTGCAAAAACAAACAATTAAACAGAAACTTTTTACTAAACAAATGGCATGGTTGGCTAGGGCTTGTTCCACTTATTCCATTGATATAAAGTTTGCAAAATTTGGACGTGTGGTTTAAAAGTTGTGCAATTTACAAAATCACAAGTCTAATTGATCAAATTCTGTTTTTAAAACAAACTCTGGGACACGCGTCTGATTCCTATTCGTCGAAAACGGTTCGTGCGGATCGACTAACACAGACCGTAGGATTTAAGTCATATCGCACGGCTCAGATCACACATACCGTTTCGGTTTAAGTCAATCTATCGCGTCCACTGGATCACGATCTAACGGCTTAGATGAGTTTGACCATCAATTTGTGGCGCGGCGACGATCGGCGCGCACGCTCTGTCCGAGGTGGTCCGGCCGTTCTAGGAAGCGAGAGAAGAGGAGGAGAGGCTCACCATGATCGCAGTAGCGTGGGGAAGCTCAACGTGTTGTTGGTTCGACGAGGGGCGCTCGTGGTTGCCCTGGATTGCTCACCGGAGTTCGCTCGGCGTCGCACGCCTCGTCGACGCGTTGAAGCGGCTACAAGGCACAGGAGAACGAGACAAGGGGTCCGTTAGACGCGCGAGGGAGAGTAGAACTTGCGTGCGTCAACGAGAGGGAAAGGGGCGGACGGAAACTACCTGGGGCACTCGCCGGAGTTAAACCAGACGGTGGCGGCGCTGGGAGTCGTCGTTGTCGAGGCTCAGGGGCGCGCACGAGCGAGCTGCGGATGCAGAAAGGTCCGCCAGGAGATGGGGATCACAGTTGCGTGCTCGAGGAGGTAAGGGGTGGCGTGGGGCTGCCGGAATCCTCGTCGGAGCATCGTCGACACGATGGCGGTGTCGAGCGAATTCGACTGGGGCGCACTTGGGGGAGGAGACAGAGGGGAAATGGAAGGGAGACGCTGGCGTTTAAATGGGCGTGGTCGAGTGAGGGATTAATGGAGGCAATAACGCGAATTTACACCGTCTTCAACGGCCAGAAACGGCGAGGAGGCGTTGGAGGCGTGGTCACCGCGAGGTAGAAGATGGTGAGCTGGCTGCGTGGGTCCGCTTCGTCAGCGAAGGAGAGAGAGGGAAGCGGGGTCCAGTAGTCAGTCGCTAAGTGGGTGAGCTGGGTGCGAAGCGTTTTTCTGCGGGGTGAGAGGGAGTGGGCTAACTGGGCCTAGTGGGCTTGCTGGGTTGGGTCTTCTTTGCTCTATTTTTTTCTGTTCTGAATCTTTTTCTTTTTCTCTTTTGATTTTCTGTTTTGAATTTCAATCAACAAAACAAACATTCAATTCAATTCAAACTCCTCCAAACTTCTATTGAGTTTTGGTTCTATTTAACAACATAAACCAAAGTCCAAAGACAAAAATAATATTTTTATTCTTTTTTTAGGATCTATTTAATAATTAAATAAAATAGATCTTAATTATTAATTCAAATAGGTTTTGATTTATTTAATAAAATCTCTATTTGAAAACTAAATATTTATCAAAATCAAATCAGTAGGTTTTATTTGAAAATAGAAGATATTTGGAAAACTTGCTTAAAATAAAATAACATTTTTATTTTAGGGTCCATTAATAATTAAATAAAAATGGACCTTAGTTATTAAATCAAATAGGGTTTGTTTTATTTATTTTCAAAACTCTATTTGAAATCCAAAATAGTACCAAAACCATTCAGTAGGTTTTATTTGAAAATAATAAACACTTGGAAAACTTATTTAAAATAATTTAATAAGTTTTGATGTTTTAATTAAAATGGTCAAACCTTTTATTTAAATAAAATTGGATATTAAATCCTTATTATTTTATTTAAATAAACCTTTACTATTTTTTTATCAAAACAAAATGTTTTATTTCAAAAGCTTGGCCAAGGTTTAATTTTGGCTTTATAAAATAATCCTTGTTTATAAATCTACCTTTTCTTTTGAAAACCAAATCTTTTATTAAAAGATCCTAAAATAGTAATTTTAAATATTTTTAAGTTTATTGTTTATTTATCTTTTTAAATCCCTTTAGGATTTTATTTGATCCAAATAGGTTTTGAAAGTTTCCAATTGGTTTCAAAAGTTTCTTACCCTCAAAATCAACAAAGTTTTATTTTATTCATTTATTTTTCACATTACAAGATTTGGAAAATCTTGGGATGTGACAAAGATTCATATAAGGATAGTCTTGTTTCGGAGTTGGGGAATGATTCCGGTGTTTTCATCGGGAATGTTCTAGAAGGGTCTGGAAGGTCCGGCACTCCGGAGGGGAAGGGTACATGAATGTGTCATGACAATGTGGAATGGTTGCATCATGTACTAGGTATCATGGCTGAGCAAAATAAAGGGATAAATCAAATCCTAGTTTGAAAAGTCAAACGCCAATTTGAAAAGTCAAACGGCGGTTTTGCTTGGTGGAGGGAGAGTAGGAAACCTACTTGGGGAGGAGTTCCTATCCCTCCACCCGCCGGCCAAGGAGGCCGACTTGGGGGAGTACTCCCTCCCCTTGGTCGGCGCCCTCCCACCTATAAAAGGAGGGGCAGGGGTGCCCCTCTTCCACACACCTCTCTCCACCAAAACCCTAGCCCTAGCCGCCGGCCACCACAAGTCGCCAGTGCCCTAGGGTTTGCCCTAGCCGCCGGCCTAGCCTCCTCCCTTGGTGCCTCTAAACCCTAGATCGCCAAGGCCTCTCTCATAGTCCACCATACTCGCTCCGGCTTAAGGCGAAGCCCTACGATATCTCCCCTCTACTTCCACCACACTTTGTCAGGGGAATCGCGAGGAGAGTGTTACAACCTCCATTTGCTGGAACAAGGAGAGGAAGGTCTTCATCGAGCACCGAACATGTGACCGATCATGGAGCTTAGCTTAGCCTTGGGAAGGATCGTCTACACGATCTTGAGATCGGCAAGAGTACGACTACATCACCCACGAGAATCCGCTCTCGTTAACCGCTTTGGAATCTTCGAGGGTGAGTTCCTCTATTGACTTGTTGCTACAATCTAGTAGATAGATCTTGGCTTGTTTGTTTGCATGCGGTAGAAATTTTTTGTTTTCCATGCTACGAACCCCTACAGTGGTATCAGAGCCGTGTCTATATGTAGATCTATTGCACGAGTAGAACACAATGGTCATTATGGGCGATGGTTCTTTTATTATCAATTGCTTCTTGTGTACTTTGCATCTTGCGGTATGATGGGATGAAGCGGCCCGGGCTAACCTTACATGACATCGTTCATGAGACTTGCTCCACGCACAACATGCAACTTTGTATTGCATAAGTGGCTTTGCGGGTGTGTGTCTCTCCCATTATAGTATAGATCCAATTTACAACGGGCACTTGATAGTTCAAGCATCAATGTTGTGGTACTTGTTCGTAAGTTAGAGCGACACTTATTGAAAGCCCCAAACCACGTAAAATATGCAAAGAAAATTAGAGGCGTCTAACTTTGTTTTGAAGGGGTGTGTTGTGATGTGATATGGCCATGATTGTGATTATATTTGATGTATGCAATGTTCCTTATTGTAAGTTGGCAACCGACAGGAGCCATATGGTTGTCTTTAAATTCTGTTAAGACCCGCGTGTCTATTCAAAGTAGTTGTAATAGTTGAAGCTGGTGGACAACAACCATGGAGCGGCGTCATTGACCTTGATGCAATGCCGGCGATGATGGAGATCATGTTCGTGCTTGAAGATGGAGATCGGAAGCGCAAAGAAGAAAGGCCATATCATATCACATATTATGAATTGCATGTGATGTTAATCCTTTATGCATCTTGTATTGCTTAGTTAACGACGATAGCATTATAAGATGATCCCTCAAGCACACAAATTTCAAGTTTTAAAGTGTTCATCCTTAGTAAGCACTGTTGCTAAAGCTTGTTGTTTCGAAGCACCACGTGATGATCGGGTGTGTTAGATTCTGCAAGTGTATACAACGTGAGCAAGCCAGATTTGCTCATGCGGGAGCTAAGGTTTGATCTTGACGAGCCTAGCATGTACTAACATGGTCTCAGAACACGGATCACCGAAAGGTAAAGCATGAGTCATATAGTAGATATGATGAACATGTTGATTGTTCGCCATTGAAGCTACATCAACTCTCGTGATGATCGGTTTTGATGTGGTGGATTTGGTTCGTGTGATCACTAAAACAATGTGAGGGATATTGTTTTGAGTGAGAGTTCACCTAGATTAATTTAACTATTAATTAGAACTCAGTTTGTCATAAACTTAGTCTAAACTATTGCAAATATGTTGTAGATCAATGGCGGCCCCTACCATCAATTTTAATGCGTTCCTAGAGAAAGAAAAGTTGAAAAACAATGGAAGCAACTTCACGGATTGGTTCCACAATTTGAGGATTGTCCTCAATGCTGGTAATTTGACCTATGTGCTGGATGCACCGCTGGGTGACCCGCCTGCAGCTGATGCTACCGATGAAGTAAAGAATGTTTACCTCACTCAGAAGAATCAGTACTCCATAATTCAGTGTGCTATCTTGTATGATTTGGAATCGGAGCTTCAGAAAAGGTTTGAGAACCATGACCCACATGATATTGTCCGTGAACTCAAAATGATATTTGAGGCTCACGCGGCAGTTGAGAGTTATGAGGCTTCTGAAAAGTTCTTTAACTGCAAGATGGAAGAGGCGCTCAAGTCGGTGAGCATGTGCTTAAGATGTCCGCACGCATAAACAAACTCCAAAGCTTGGGTATAGTGATTCCTAATGCTTTGGGGATTTACCGTGTACTCCAATCACTGCCACCAAGTTACAAGAACTTTGTGATGAACTACAATATGCAAAACATGAACAAGACGTTGCCAGAACTCTTCTGCATGTTGAAATCTGCAGAAGTGGAGATTAAGAAAGAGCACCAAGTGTTGATGGTCAATAATACCACCAAATTCAAGAAAGGCAAGTCTAAGCAAAAGGGGAACTTCAAGAAGGGCGGTAAAAAAGTTGTCGCACCAGCGAAGAAGACCAAGGCTGGGCCTAAGCCTAATACTAAGTGTTTTTACTGCAAGCAAGAGGGTCACTAGAAGCGGAATTGCCCAAAGTACTTGGCAGATTTGAAGAACGGCAACATCAAGAAGACAGGTATATCCGATATACATGTTATTGATGTGTATCTCACTAGTACTCGTAGTAGTGCCTGGGTATTTGATACTGGTTCGGTTGCTCATATTTGTAACTCGAAACCGGTCTTTGAGAATAAGCGAAGCTAGCGAAGAACGAGGTGACGATCGGCGTTGAAATGGATCAAAGGTTGATGTGATCGCGGTCGACGCTTACCTCTTCATCTACCAAGGATTAGTTTTATACTTAAATAATTGTTATTTGGTGCCTGCGTTAAGCATGAACATTATATCGGGATCTTGTTTATTGCGAGACGGTTACTTGTTTAAGTCCGAGAATAATGGTTGTTCGATTTGTATGAGTAATATGTTTTATGCACATGCACCTTTGATAGATGGTCTATTCTTATTGAATATCGATAGTGGAAATACACATATTAATAACATTGAAGCTAAACGTCTGAAATTGAGCGATAACTCGACCTATATGTTGTTGGAGATATGCCCTAGAGGCAATAATAAATATAGTTATTATTATATCTTTATGTTTATGATAAATGTTTACATTCATGCTATAATAGTATTAACAAGGAAACATTAATACTTGTGTGATTTGTAAACTTAATTTGAAGTCCCTAGTATAGCCTCTATACTTCACTAGCTTGTTGGTTGATTAATGATTGTGGTTTCCCTATCATGAACATTGAGATGTTATCAACAACAAGATCATATCGTTAGGAGAATGATATGGTGGACATACTCCTATAGATAAGCATAGCATAAAGATCAAGTCATTTCAATAGTTTAATTGCTATATGATTTCTAATACATAGTAACCTAATTCCTTCGACCATGAGATCATGCATATCACCTTTACCGGATGGATGCTTTGATGACATCAAACACCACACCGTAACTGGGTGGCTATAAAGGTGGCATTGAGTGTTCGGAAAATATTGGTTGAAACACATGGATCAAGAGTGGGATTTGTCCATCCATATGACGGATAGATATACTCTGGGCCCTCTCGGTGGAATGTCATCCAATTAGCTTGCAAGCATGTGGTAGGTGCAGGGATCACATATCACGGGAACGAGAAAAGAGTACTTATCGGTAACAAGGTTGAACTAGGTATGCAGAGATACCGACGATCATAACCTCGGATAAGTAAACTATCGTGAGACAAAGGGAAATTGGTATCGTATGTAAGTGGTTCATTCGATCGCAAAGTAATCGTAGAAATATGTGGGAGCCATATGAATTTCCAGATTCCTCTATTGGTTATTGTTTGGAGAAGTGTCTCGGTCATGTCCGCATAATTCACGAACCGTAGGGAGACACACTTAAGGATTCGACGTTGTTTTGAGTAGTTATGGTATTATGAGAAAGAGACCGAATGTTGTTTGAGTCTCGGATGGGATCCGGATATCACGAGGTGATCCGGAATGGTCCGAGAATAAGATTCATATAAGGAAAGTCCCGTTTGAGTTCGGGAATGATTCCGTGTTTTCATCGAATGTTCTAGAAGGTTCGGATTGTCCCAAGACTCGGGTGGAGGGTACATGAATGTGTCATTGAATGATTGCATCATGTACTAAGTGTTCTTGCTGTTCCAAAACTGAAAAGTCAAACCGCCATTGAAAGTCAAAAGCTAAAAACAGAAACTGTGGAAAAAGCAGGGGAAACTGTGGGAAACAAGCAAGAGGAGGTTGAAACCAACTTGGAGGAGGAGTCCCTCTCCTCCAAGCCGGCGGCCAGCCTAGGCCGAGTTGGGGAGGGACTCCCCTCCCTCCCCTGGCGCGCCAGCCCCTCCACCTATAAAAGGAGGGGCAGGGCCTCCTCCTCTGGACACACAAGTTCCTATCTTCTAATCTCCGGTTTAGAGCCGTTTTGGTTTAGAGCTTCTAATTGCTTTAGCCTGCGGTTTAGAGCCTTCTAATTGGTGTGTCTAATCTCTAGACCACTAATAGCCCTATCTCATACTCCACCATACTCTCCGCTTAAGGCGAAGCCTGCAGATTTCCCTCTACTTCCGGTACCACGCCCGTTGTCTTTGCGGAATCACGAGGAGAGTGCTACAACCTCTCTGCCTGCTGGAACAAGGGAGAGGAAGGTCTTCGTCAGTACCGAACGTGTGACCGATTAACGCAGCGCCGGAAGGATCGTCTACACGATCTTGAGATCGGAAAGAGTACGACTACATCACCCACGAGAATCCGCTCTCGTTAAACACTTGGAATCTTTGAGGGTAAGTTATTCCATCGACTCGTTGCTACAATCTAGTAGATAGATCTTGGCTTGTTTGTTTGTATGCGATAGAAATTTTTTGTTTTCCATGCTACGAACCCCTACAGTGGTATCAGAGCCGTGTCTATATGTAGATCTGTTGCACGAGTAGAACACAATGGTCATTGTGGGCGTTGATGCTTTTATTGTCGATTGCTTTTTGTGTACTTTGCATCTTGCGGTATGTTGGGATGAAGCGGCCCGGGCTAACCTTACATGACATCGTTCATGAGACTTGCTCCACGCTTAACATGCAACTTGTATTGCATAAGTGGCTTTGCGGGTGCCTGTTTCTCCTAGCATAGTTAAGATCCAATTTACAACGGGTGATCAACAATGCTAGTATCAATGTTGCGGTTCTTGTTCGTAAGTTAGAATGACACTTATTGAAAGCCCCAAACCACGTAAAATATGCAAAGAAAGTAGAGGCGTCTAACTTTGTTTTGCGAGGGTGTCTGATGATGTGATATGGCCATGATTGTGATTATATTTGATGTATGCAATGTTCCTTATTGTAAGTTGGCAACCGGCAGGAGCCATATGGTTGTCTTTAATTTATGTTAAGACCCGCGTGTCTATTCAAAGTAGTTGTAATAGTTGAAGCCGGTGGACGACAACCATGGTGAAGCGTCATTGACCTTGATGCAATGCCGGTGATGATGGAGATCATGTTCGTGCTTGAAGATGGAGATCGGAAGCACAAAGAAGAAAGGCCATATCATATCACATATTATGAATTGCATGTGATGTTAATCCTTTATGCATCTTGTATTGCTTAGTAGACGACGGTAGCATTATAAGATGATCCCTCATGCACATGAATATCAAATCATAAAGTGTTCACCCTTAGTTAGCACCGTTGCTAAAGCTTGTTGTTTCGAAGCACCACGTGATGATCGGGTGTGTTAGATTCTGCAAGTGTATACAACGTGAGCAAGCCAGATTTGCTCATGCAGAAACTAAGGTTTGATCTTGACGAGCCTAGCATGTATAGACATGGTCTCGGAACACGGATCACCGAAAGGTAAAGCATGAATCGTATAGCAGATATGATGAACATGACGATTGTTCGCCATTGAAACTATATCAACTCTCGTTATGATCGGTGTTGATGTAGTGGATTTGGTTCGTGTGATCACTAAAACAATGTGAGGGATGTTGTTTTGAGTGGGAGTTCACCTAGTTTAATTTCATTAATTAATTTGAACTCAATTTGTCATAAACTTAGTCTAAACTATTGCAAATATGTTGTAGATCAATGGCAGCCCCTACCATCAATTTTAATGCGTTCCTAGAGAAAGAAAAGTTGAAAAACAATGGAAGCAACTTCGCGGATTGGTTCCGCAATTTGAGGATTGTCCTCACAGCTGGTAATTTGACCTATGTGCTGGATGCACCGCTGGGTGACCCACCTGCAGCTGATGCTCCCGATGAAGTAAAGAATGTTTACCTCGCTCGAAAGAATCAGTACTCCATAGTTCAGTGTGCTATCTTGTATGGTTTAGAATCGGAGCTTCAGAAAAGGTTTGAAGAGTCAGACCCATATGATATTGTCGAGGATCTCAAATTGATTTTTGAGACTCATGCGGCAATTGAAAGCTATGAGGCTTCTGAAAAGTTCTTTAACTGCAAGATGGAAGAAGGCAGCTCCGTCAGTGAGCATGTGCTTAAGATGTCTGGGCACGCAAACAAACTTCAAAGCTTGGGTATAGTGATTCCTAATGCTTTGGGGATTTACCGTGTCCTCCAGTCACTACCACCAAGTTAGAGGAACTTTGTGATGAACTACAACATGCAGAACATGAACAAAGAGTTGCCAGAACTGTTTGCTATGTTAAAGTCTGCAGAAGTGGAGATCAAGAAAGAGCACCAAGTGTTGATGGTCAATAAGACCACCAAATTCAAGAAAGGCAAGTCTAAGCAAAAGGGACACTTCAAGAAGGGTGGTAAGAAAGTTACCACGCCGGCGAAGAAAACCAAGGCTGGACCCAAGCCTGAAACTGAGTGCTTTTACTGCAAGGGAGAAGGTCACTGGAAGCGGAATTGCCCAAAGTACTTGGCGGATCTGAAGAACGGCAACATCAAGAAGAAAGGTATATCTGATATACATATTATTGATGTGTATCTCACTAGTACTCGTAGTAGTGCCAGGTATTTGATCTTGGTTAGGTTGCTCATATTTGTAACTCAAACAGTCGCAGAATAAACGGAAGCTAGCGAAGAACGAGGTGACGATGCGCGTGGGAAACGGATCAAAGGTTGATGTGATCGCCGTCGGCACGCTACCCCTTCATCTACCATCGGGATTAGTTTTATACTTAAATAATTGTTATTTAGTGCCTGTGTTGAGCATGAACATTATATCGGGATCTTGTTTATTGCGAGACGATTACTTGTTTAAATCAGAGAATAATGGTTGTTCGATTTATATGAGTAATATGTTTTATGCACATGCACCTTTGATAGATGGTCTATTCTTATTGAATCTCGATAGTGGAAATACACATATCAACAACATTGAGGCTAAACGTTTGAAATCAAGCGATAATTCGACCTATATGTGGCACTGTCGTCTTGGTCACATTGGAGTGAAGCGTATGAAGAAACTCCATTCCGATGGACTTCTTGAATCACTTGATTTTGAATCACTTGAAAGATGCGAAGCATGTCTGATGGGAAAAATGACTAAGACTCCATTTTCTGGTATGATGGAGCGAGCTACGGACTTATTGGAAATCATACATACCGATGTGTGTGGTCCAATGAGTGTAGCATCGCGCGGTGGTTATCGTTATGTTCTTACCTTCACGGATGACTTGAGTAGATATGGGTATATCTATTTCATGAAACATAAGTCCGAAACTTTTGAGAAGTTTAAGGAATTTCAAAGTGAGGTAGAGAATCAACGTAACAAGAAGATTAAATTTCTACGTTCTGATCGTGGAGGTGAATATCTAAGTTACGAGTTTGGCGAGCATTTCAAGAAATACGGAATACTTTCACAGTTGACACCGCCGGGAACACCACAGCGTAATGGTGTGTCCGAACGTCGTAATCGAACTCTTTTAGATATGGTTCGTTCTATGATGTCACTTACAGATTTACCGCTATCATTTTGGGGTTATGCATTAGAAACAGCCGCATTCACTTTAAATAGGGCACCGTCTAAATCCGTTGAAACGACACCATATGAATTATGTTTTGGGAAGACACCTAAATTGTCGCTCCTTAAAGTTTGGGGATCTGAAGCCTATGTAAAGAAGTTACGGACAAGCTTGAACCCAAAGCGGAAAAAATGTCTTCATAGGATACCGAAGGAAACTATTGGGTATACCTTCTATCATAGATCCGAAGGCAAAATCTTTGTTGCCAAGAATGGATCCTTTCTAGAGAAGGAATTTTCTCGAAGAAGTGACTGGAAGGAAAGTAGAACTTCGCGAGGTTGTCGAACCTTCTCTCAAAATTGCGAGTAGCGCAGACCGAAGAAGTTCTGTGGTGCCTGCACCAATTAGAGAGGAAGCTAATGATGATGATCATGAAACTTCGGTTGAAGTTGCTCTGAGCCTCGGAGGTCAACGAGAACTCGTACCACTCCATTGGTATGATCCCGTTATGAGTGTCATGTTGGTGGACAACACCGATGACCCTGAGACATATGAGGAAGCGATGATGAGCCCAGATTCCAATAAATGGCAAGAAGCCATGAAATCCGAGATTGGATCCATGTACAAAAACCAAGTATGGACTTTGGTGGACTTACCGGATGGCCGGAAGGCTGTCGAGAACAAATGGATTTTCAAGAAGAAAACAGATGTTGATGGTAATGTTACTGTCTATAAAGCTCGACTTGTCGCAAAAGGGTTTCGACAAATTCAAGGAGTTGACTATGATGAGACTTTATCACCAGTAGCGAAGCTAAAGTTTGTGAGGATTATGTTAGCAATCGCTGCATATTATGATTATGAGATATGGCAGATGGATGTCAAAACAGCATTCCTCAATGGAGACATTGATGAAGAGTTGTATATGATGCAACCCAAAGGTTTTGTCGATCCTAAAGATGCTAACAAGGTATGCAAACTTCAACGGTCCATCTATGGATTGAAGCAAGCATCCCGAAGTTGGAATCAACGTTTTGATAAGGTGATCAAAAGTTTTGGTTTTATACAAACTTATGGAGAAGCTTGTATTTACAAGAAAGTGAGTGGGAGCTCTGTAGCATTCTTAATACTATATGTAGATGACATATTGTTGATTGGGAATGATGTAGACCTTCTTAATAGTGTCAATGAATATTTGAATAATAGTTTTTCAATGAAGGATCTTGGCGAAGCAGCTTACATATTAGGCATAAAGATTTATAGAGATAGATCGAAACGCCAAATATCATTGTCACAGAGTACATATTTGGACAAAGTTCTAAAGAGATTTGGAATGGAAGAAAGCAAGAAAGGGTTCTTGCCCATGTTTGCTAATCGACCTTGAGTAAAACTCAAAGTCCGACATCGGCGAAGATAGAGAAAGGATGAGTAAGACTCCTATGCCTCAGCCATAGGATCTCTAATGTATGCCATGCTATGTACTAGACCCGACATTGCATATGTTGTTAGTTTAACTAGCAGATATCAAAGTGATCCAGAGTGGATCATTGGACAATGGATCAAAAACATCCTTAAGTACTTGAGAAGAACTAAGGATATGGTTCTTTCTTATGGAGGTGATGAACAGCTCGTTGTTAATGGTTACACCGATGCTAGTTGGAACACCGATCCGGATGATTCTAAATCACAATCTGGATACGTATTTATTTTGAATGGTGCAGCGATTAATGGAGGAGTGCAAAGCAAAGCGTTGTGGCGAGATCTTCAATCAATCGGAATACATGGGCTTCGGAGGCTTTACAAGAAGCGATATGGATGAAAGAGTTCATTACAGAGCTGGGTGTGGTTCCTAGTCGCTGGACCCAATGTCTATCTCATTGTGATAACATGGCGCCATAGCCAATGCGCAAGAACCAAGGTCACACAAGAAGCACATCAAGCTGCATTTTCACGCTATTCGAGAACATATCCAGGATGGGGATATAAAGATTTGCAAAGTACACACAGATCTGAATGTGGCGGATCCGTTGACTAAACCTCTCCCGAGGGCAAAACATGACCAACACCAAACTGCCATGGGTGTTCGTTATATTACCATGTAATCTAGATTAGATGACTCTAGTGCAAGTGGGAGACTGTTGGAGATATGCCCTAGAGGCAATAATAAATATAGTTATTATTATATCTTTGTGTTTATGATAAATGTTTACATTCATGCTATAATAGTATTAACAAGGAAACATTAATACTTGTGTGATTTGTAAACTTAATTTGAAGTCCCTAGTATAGCCTCTATACTTCACTAGCTTGTTGGTTGATTAATGATTGTGGTTTCCCTATCATGAACATTGAGAT
This sequence comes from Avena insularis, assembly GCA_023614405.1. Lineage (NCBI taxonomy): Eukaryota > Viridiplantae > Streptophyta > Magnoliopsida > Poales > Poaceae > Avena > Avena insularis. The sequence continues at coordinate 292,962,889 of CM042691.1, read as the reverse complement.
GTTATCAACAACAAGATCATATCGTTAGGAGAATGATATGGTGGACATACTCCTATAGATAAGCATAGCATAAAGATCAAGTCATTTCAATAGTTCAATTGCTATATGCTTTCTGATACATAGTAACCTAATTCCTTCGACCATGAGATCATGCATATCACCTTTACCGGATGGATGCTTTGATGACATCAAACACCACACCGTAACTGGGTGGCTATAAAGGTGGCATTGAGTGTTCGGAAAGTATTGGTTGAAACACATGGATCAAGAGTGGGATTTGTCCATCCATATGACGGATAGATATACTCTGGTCCCTCTCGGTGGAATGTCATCCAATTAGCTTGCAAGCATGTGACTGGGTCACAAGGGATCACATATCACGGGAACGAGAAAAGAGTACTTATCGGTAACAAGGTTGAACTAGGTATGCAGAGATACCGACGATCATAACCTCGGATAAGTAAACTATCGTGAGACAAAGGGAAATTGGTATCGTATGTAAGTGGTTCATTCGGTCGCAAAGTAATCGTAGAAATATGTGGGAGCCATATGAATTTCCAGATTCCTCTATTAGTTATTGTTCGGAGAAGTGTCTCGATCATGTCCGCATAATTCACGAACCGTAGGGAGACACACTTAAGGATTCGACGTTGTTTTGAGTAGTAATGGTATTATGAGAAAGAGACCGAATGTTGTTTGGAGTCTCGGATGGGATCCGGGATATCACGAGGTGATCCGGAATGGTCCGGAGAATAAGGTTCATATAAGGAAAGTCCCGTTTCGGAGTTCGGGAATGATTCCGGTGTTTTCATCGGGAATGTTCTAGAAGGTTCCGGATTGTCCGGCACTCCGGGGGGAGGGTACATGAATGTGTCATTGAATGATTGCATCATGTACTAAGTGTTCTTGCTGTTCCAAAACTGAAAAGTCAAACTGCCAGTTTGAAAGTCAAACGGCTAAAACAGGAAACTGTGGGAAACAGGAAACTGTGGGAAACAAGCAAGAGGAGGTTGAAACCAACTTGGAGGAGGAGTCCCTCTCCTCCAAGCGGCCAACCAGCCTAGGCCGAGTTGGGAGGACTCCCTCCCTCCTGGCCAGCCCCTCCACCTATAAAAGGAGGGGCAGGGCCTCCTCCTCTGGACACACAAGTTCCTATCTTCTAATCTCCGGTTTAGAGCCGTTTTGGTTTAGAGCTTCTAATTGCTTTAGCCTGCGGTTTAGAGCCTTCTAATTGGTGTGTCTAATCTCTAGACCACTAATAGCCCTCTCTCATACTCCACCATACTCGCTCCGGCTTAAGGCGAAGCCTGGGATTTCCCTCTACTTTGGTACCACGCCCGTTGTCTTTGAGGAGAGTGCTACAACCTCCGCTGCTGGAACAAGGAGAGGAAGGTCTTCGTCGAAATGCAGGCGATCGGTGAAGCCGCTGTAAGCTGCCTTGGAAGGATCGTCTACACGATCTTGAGATCGGAAAGAGTACGACTGCATCACCCACGAGAATCCGCTCTCGTTAAACACTTGGAATCTTCGAGGGTAAGTTATTCCATCGACTCGTTGCTACAATCTAGTAGATAGATCTTGGCTTGTTTGTTTGTATGCGATAGAAAATTTTTGTTTTCCATGCTACGAACCCCTACATATGTGGCACTGTTGTCTTGGTCACATTGGAGTGAAGCGTATGAAGAAACTCCATTCCGATGGACTTCTTGAATCACTTTATTTCGAATCACTTGAAAGATGCGAAGCATGTCTGATGGGTAAAATGACTAAGACTCCATTTTCTGGTATGATGGAGCGAGCTACGGACTTGTTGGAAATCATACATACCGATGTGTGTGGTCCAATGAGTGTAGCATCGCGCGGTGGTTATCGTTATGTTCTTACCTTTCACGGATGACTTGAGTAGATATGGGTATATCTATTTCATGAAACATAAGTCCGAAACTTTCGAGAAGTTTAAGGAATTTCAAAGTGAGGTAGAGAATCAACGTAACAAGAAGATTAAATTTCTTTGTTCTGATCGTGGAGGTGAATATCTAAGTTACGAGTTTGGCGAGCATTTGAAGAAATGCGGAATACTTTTACAATTGACACCGCTGGGAACACCACAGCGTAATGGTGTATCCGAACATCGTAATCGAACTCTCTAAGGTATGGTTCGTTCTATGATGTCACTTATAGATTTACTGCTATCTTTTTGGGGTTATGCATTAGAAACAGCCGCATTCACTTTAAATAAGGCACCATATAAATCCGTTGAAATGACACCGTATGAATTATGGTTTGGGAAGAAACCTAGATTGTCTTTCCTTAAAGTTTGGGGTTGCGAAGCCTATGTAAAGAAGTTACAGCCGGACAAGCTTGAACCCAAAGCGGAAAAATGCGTCTTCATAGGATACCTGAAGGAAACTATTGGGTATACCTTCTATCATAGATCCGAGGGCAAAATTTTCGTTGCCAAGAATGGATCCTTTATAGAGAAAGAATTTCTCTCGAAAGAAGTGACTGGAAGGAAAGTAGAACTCGACGAGGTTGTCGAACCTTCTCTCGAACTTGCGAGTAGCGTAGCACCGGAAGAAGTTCTTGTGGTGCCTGCACCAATAAGAGAGGGAGCTAATGATGATGATCATGAAACTTCGGTTGAAGTTGCTACGGAGCCTCGCAGGTCAACGAGAACTTCTACCACTCCTGATTGGTATGATCCCGTTATGAGTGTCATGTTGGTAGACAACACCGATGACCCTGCGACATATAAGGAAGCGATGATGAGCCCAGATTCCAATAAATGGCAAGAAGCCATGAAATCCGAAATTGGATCCATGTACGAAAACCAAGTATGGACTTTGGTGGACTTACCGGATGGCCGGGAGGCTATCGAGAACAAATGGATTTTCAAGAAGAAAGCAGATGCTTATGGTAATGTTACTATCTATAAAGCTCGACTTGTCGCAAAAGGGTTTCGACAGATTCAAGGAGTTGACTACGATGAGACTTTCTCGCCAGTAGCGAAGCTAAAGTCTGTGAGGATTATGTTAGCAATCGCTGCATATTACGATTATGAAATATGGCAGATGGATGTCAAAACAGCGTTCCTCAATGGAGACATTGATGAAGAGTTGTATATGATGCAACCCAAAGGTTTTGTCGATCCTAAAGATGCTAACAAGGTATGCAAACTTCAACGGTCAATATATGGATTGAAGCAAGCATCCCGAAGTTGGAATCAACGTTTTGATAAGGTAATCAAAAGTTTTGGTTTTATACAAACTTATGGAGAAGCCTGTATTTACAAGAAACTGAGTGGGAGCTCTGTAGCATTCTTAATACTGTATGTAGATGACATATTGTTGATTGGGAATGATGTATACCTTCTTAATAGTGTCAAGGAATATTTGAATAATAGTTTTTCAATGAAAGATCTTGGCGAAGCAGCTTACATATTAGGCATATAGATTTATAGAGATAGATCGAGACGCCTAATATCATTGTCACAAAGTACATATTTGGACAAAGTTCTAAAGAGGTTTGGAATGAAAGATAGCAAGAAAGGGTTCTTGCCCATGTTGCCCAATACAACCTTGAGTAAAACTCAAAGTCCAGAACCAAGAAGATAGAGAAAGGATGAGTAAGACTCCCTATGCCTCAGCCATAGGATCTCTAATGTATGCCATGCTATGTACTAGACCCGACATTGCATATGCCGTTAGTTTGACTAGCAGATATCAAAGTGATCCAGGAGTGGATCATTGACAATGATCAAAACATCCTTAAGTACTTGAGAAGAACTAAGGATATGGTTCTTTCTTATGGAGGTGATGAACAACTCGTTATTAATGGTTACACCGATGCTAGTTGGAACACCAATCCGGATGATTCTAAATCTCAATCTGGATACGTATTTACTTTGAATGGTGCAGCAGTTAGCTGGAGGAGTGCAAAGCAAAGCGTTGTGGCGAGATCTTCAACTGAATCGGAATACATAGCTGCTTCGGAGGCTTCACAAGAAGCGATATGGATGAAGGTGACGAGGTTTGATCTCATCAATGCCCATTGTTATGTACTTGGGTTTTGGAGAAGATGGGGATGCTGGAGATCGCGGAACGGTTAGCAAACAAGCAACACGGGGACACAAGGTTTACCCAGGTTCAGGCCCCCGGAGGGAAAATCCTACTCCTGCTTGTCTGCTCTTGATTACGGCGGAACCGAAGGTTACAGGGGTGCGCAGATGCAATCTGGCATGGAGGTGTGTATGCGAAAGTATGAAGAGGATATCTAGGTCGTGCCCTCCTAGCCTTTATATAGACTCAGGCAGGTCCCGGGCATAGACCTAGTTGGTTACAGGTTCTAGGGTTTTACCCCTTTGAATTTCCTATCTACTCTAGTCTTGATCTCCAAGGATCCGAAAGCGTCATGGGTCTTGGCCACCCGAAAATCTTCATGGGCCGGCGTATAATCGCCGTGGGCCTTCCTTGGGCTGGACCAGGTATGCTGAGATCATGTACCCGTGGGGTATAACCATGTCAAGAGCCTCGAGTGTTCAAATAATCGTAGATTGGTGAGGACTCGCAATCTTTCGGTGCAACTATGTATTTCAATAGTTCATGTGCAGGGATTGTTGATGCGTGTGCCTGAATCACCCGACGGATCAGGGTCAGTTAACTGTCTTAGGACGAAACAACACGATCTTCTTCAGGTTCGAGTCCCTTAACTCGAACCTGGAACATATGCTGGCGTAATTCGACTCAGGCCGCGGAGGACTTACAGGAGTGGAATTCCAGTAAATTTAATTGATGTACTCAACGCGTCCGTCGGGATTTTTCATCGCACCTGTTAGCACGGGTTTTTACTAGCAGAGCGCAGTCGTGTGCGTTGCTAGGCCATCAAATGATATCTGTAGGTCTTATCTTTGTGTCACAGACATAGCATCCGAATGTTTATCTCTGCGGAGATGTTTCGGGTGGTCAAGGAGAACGTTGCTCACTTAACGTTTAGTTGGGGCAGAGTTGTCGAAAAGTTTTTGCATGCTGATCCGAAGGATCACAGTCGAAGAATTCATAGGGTGCGCGACCAGCGCTCCCTATGGGAGTAGCCCCCGAGTGTCTGTTCGAGTCGTAGACTCGAGCGGAGACTTTAATTCAGACGTTGTTCAGTTGTAAGTCCGTAGGACACAAAAAATTTCGGATGATTAAATTCGTCCTCCCTATGGGAGTAGCCCCCGAGTTCGTAGTGGAGTCGTAGACTCGACGGAGGACTTTGAAGTAATAGTTCGCTTCTATTCATCTTTCGGGTGCGCGGCCAGCGTTCCTGATAGGAGTAGCCCCCGAGTAATTGGTCGAATCGTAGATTCGAGTGAGTACTCTTAGCTTTGAAGCCGAAGAAATTGTAGCTGTTGCTAGTGTAGCTTTTGATAGCGTCGCTCTTGACGATCGATGACCTCAAGCGTCTGCTGCGCCAGAGATGACTTGACTGGACGAACATGGGTCCCACTGTCTGACCTTGAATTGACCGGTCACGCGCGGCGTGGAGATAATTACGGCGTCACCTCGATTTCCGCGCATAGTGGACGGCGTGTTAGCGATGGTTCGTTGTGATGCTGACACGTGTATGGCCAGATCCTGCCGTTGGCGTTAGGTCTTCTCGATGAACGGCTGTCGTGCATCGTCTTCGTATTTATAATCATTGAGGAAAACTTCAGTTTGTTTTCACCGCATCTATTCTTGCTTTCACTGCTTCCTTGTGTTCTGAGAGCTCTTGCTGCGTGCTGGAATATTCCTTCACATTTCCTTCTTCCATCATGCGCTCTTGCCGCCGGCGCCGCCGTACCGCGATGGGGAAGCCGAAGAAGTCGTCGTCTACGGTTGGTACCAGCGCCGCTGGAGGGAAGAAAAGTGCGGCCACTACCCGTGTCACCGATGGTGGCTGGCGGCGATCGGAGACGCGGGAGAGTGATCTCCGCAAGCTTCGCGAGCGGGGCCTGATCCCGCAGGATAGGGAGGCCGTCAAACTCCTAGGCAATGAGGTAATCCCCCGTCCCCCCGCTGGGTTTCGGGTTATGTTCCTTGCCTTTGTTATGCGCGGATTTTCCTTCCCAGTCCACGACTTCCTTCGTGGACTGCTTTTTCTGTATGGTGTCCAATTGCACCATATTTCCCCCAATTCTCTTCTTCATGTTGCTTGTTTTGTCACCTTCTGCGAGTGCTGGCTCGATATTGAGACGCACTTTGGCCTCTTTGGAAACTTTATTCCGTGAAGAGGCAATCCGGTTCGGATGGTGTTTATCCCATTGGGGGTTGCATCATCTCCCTCAAGCCCAATCTGCTTTTCTTTTCTTTTTCCATGTCCGAATCTGTCCAGTACTGGCGGAGGCGATGGTTTTATATCCGCGACTCCGTAGTACCTGGGCAAGATTTTGGTCTTGCTCCTTTTGACCCCTCACAAAAGATTGAGCCGAAAAGGTCTTGGAAAAACAAGATCTTGGATGGCAAGGTGGCGGAGATAGAGGCTCTCTATCGTCGGGTGGAGGATCTCCAGTTGATTCCGGAGAAGGAAGTGAACGGTGTGGATAGCATCCACACTTTTCTCGAGCGTCGGGTGCAGCCACTCCAGGCTAGGGCGCACCCGATGTTCCTTTATGCTGGCCGGCGTGATCCGACGAGGGTTTCGGCTGAGAAATTCTCCCAGGGAGATCTCGACAGGGCCCTTCGCTCGTTGCTGAAGTTCAAGGCTGGAGAGGATATCCCGAGGAAGTCGCTGACTCCTCCGTTTTCTTCTTCGCTTCCTGTTCCACAGGTGTAGATCCGTGCGTGTAGCGCTATTTTTCGACTGCATTGTTTTGTGTTTGTTTGCTAACAAATTGTTCTTCTCCTGTGCAGAGCTTCAAAGTGCCGGGTATGTCGCCTCCATTACCCGAAGTATATCCGGATGCTCTAGATAATGATGTGGTGGATTCCATGTCTGAGCTACCATCGGCGCGATCTCCGGCTGAAGATGCCAACGAGTCGAGCGAGGACCACGTGCGCAAACGATCGCGGATCTCCAGCGAGTCTTCGGATGCTTCAACTCCTCCGACTCCTAGGAACCCTTCGTGTCTTGAGCGTCATAGTGACGGGCATGGAGGATCTTCCTCTCCTATTCCTGCTCTCCCCGTGCGGGCTGTAGCGCCTCACCCGCCAGCGAAGCGGAAGAAGGAAGAAAAGAAGGAAGAAAAGAAGGAAGAGAAGAAAGAGGAGAAGAGAGTCCGAAGGACCCCTCCTGTCTTCAACCTGAGCTCGCTGGACTCGTAAGTTTCCGCTGTACTGCTTTTTCTTTGTTGTTGACTTTGTGCTTGTGCTAATTTGTCCTTGTGCAGGCACTCTTCCAACGATTCCTCCAGTGATGGTGCTTGAGAGATGATGGGGGAGTCGAAAGTTGTGTCTCCTCCTCCTCAGACGGTGGCAACTTCTGAGGGCGCTGCTCCGAACCCTCCTCCGCAGGAGGTTCAGGTGGTTGCGCCTCAGAATTTTGCTAGCGGACCTTCGACGTCGCCATCGGATCATGTAAGTACTTCTGTCTCCTGCCATGGGGGGAGCCCCCGAGCATCTGTAAAAGAGTTTTATTGTTTTGTTCTTCCTTCGAGTCTTGGGGGGAGTCCCCGAGCGTTTTTGTGTGTGTTTTGCTTCTGTTCCTTTTTTGTTGGGCGTAGCCCCCGAGTCCTTTTCCTGACTAGTAGGTCTTCTTCCTGCAGCCTTTTGTGCAGGATGCCAAGCGACTGGTGCAGGAGCACCTGGTGCTGGAGGCCAGCCTCAGACAGCTGCAAGGTACTGTTATGCCTTTGATGTTTGCTTCTTCGTGTACTCGTGTCCTGCTGTCTGATGCTTGTATTTTCTGAATGCAGAGGATCATAACACCTCCCTTCGTGAGATTGATGCTCTCAAAAAGAGCCTCGGTCAAGCGGAGAATATGGCCGAGGTCGCCGTTGGTGCGAAGGAGCGCCTCGAGCTGGAGCTGGCAACTGCGGCCGAGGCTAAGGAGCGCCTGCAGCGGGAGGCCACGGACCGCGAGGAGCAGCTTGCCACTGCTGCGGCTGCGCGTGAAAGAGAGGTGGCTGGCAAGCTCATGGCGGCTGCCAAGGCTGTTTCGGGTAAGTGTCTTCACTTGCATATTTTTTGGTTTTCTTTTCTTTCTTCTTTGATGATTTTTTCATTCCTTCTCTTCTTCTTTTTTGTCTCAGATGCCGCGGTCATAGATTTTGATCGCGGTGCTCTGGAGCACGGGAGTACTCTAGATGATGCTACTGCAGCGGTCAAAGATCGCTGCAGCACCGTCGTCAGCTCACTCGCCAAGGCCAAGGAGGTCCTTGGCCGCTTCTACAAGGAGCTTGTCCCCAAAGGCGCAGTCCTTGATGATGTTAACACCCTGGCGGAGGCACTGTCAGCTGAAGCGCCTGCGGCGTACAAGCGCAAGCAGAAAGGCATCGACGCATCTGTCGGGCTGGTGATGGCTTTGGCGGCTGGAGTGGAGCTGGACCTTCCCCAGATCACCTCCCGGATGCCTACGACTGCGGATGGATCCGAGGTAGCCTTCGCTACTTATTGTGCCCGCTGTAAGCGATATGGGCCGAAGCTGATTGATCTGCTGGCCGAGTACGCGCTACGGCAGCAGGGGGAAGCCAAGGCGAGGCAATCCGGCTCCGAGGCTACTCAGGGTGCCGCATCTTAGGTGTTGTAGTTGTAGGATAGCTGTAGTCTTCTTTTGTTGTAATTATGTTGATGGACAAATCCCTGTGCCACGTAGTGGCCTTTTATTCACTTAATGAATTTGTTGAGTTGTGTTTCTCCTCCGTCTGAGTGTTCATGTCTTTTGCCTTTCTGCTGCTCTAGGGTCCTTCGGGTGCTGATCCCGTTGACACCTACTTGCCGCATGCGCCATCCTTGGATGATTCGTAGCTTGATTTCCTTCGAGACCGTGTTCGTAGTCTCGAGAAGGAGTTGCTTAAAGCGTGGCCATGCCGACGCTTGGAAGTCCATGGCGGATCGCGGTTCGGCGAGAGGAGTACTTGATGGCGGAATTGCTTCAATTGTCTCGAGCAGCTTGATTATAAGTTTTTTCGATTCTTTGCTCATTTCTTGGATCGTCTGCTGGCCTTGCATCTTACTTTTGTCTGAGTATCGCAGGTGCTAACCTTGCTCCAAGGGAGGAGAAAGAGCGTGTTGCTGTTGGTCAATTGTTTGACTCAACAGGACATGGAAGCTGGTGGGTTCTTCTGGATGGATCGCGACCGTGCCATGGCTCTGGCAACGGTGCAGGATCGCGTTCACCAAGTATCGTGGGTGCTTCGTCAAGTCGCACTTCACTCGTCGGTTCTGCATGTGATGTTTCCCAGATGCCGTGCCAACAACCCGTCTGGTCTTCGTCTAGATTTCGAGCGTGACTCATGTCCGAGAATTGGTGAGGCAGCAGCCGTCGCAGGGTGAAGGCTGCATTGTCCCTTGTTAGGCTGCATCGTCTGATGTAGATCTGCATTGTGGCGGTGGGCCACCTCTTCGCCGGATGGTGGCGAGTGGGATATGCGTCCGCATTATGCGGTTGTAAGGCGAGATGTCAACAGTCAGATTTATTTGAGCAGCGTCAAGTTATTCTTCGTAATAGGTAGTACCTTAAAGAGATAGATGTAAAATTTGTATATTTTATTTGGGCATGTTGTGCCTTTGTTATAAAGGTTTGGTTGTTGTTTGAGCACGCGATTACTTTGTTTGAGTACGTGTCCTTTTCGTTAGCCTGACGTTGTCAGCTACTCAGGTGTACATGTGTTATCCTCAGTCGATGAAATCGTGAGGTGGGGGGAGCCCCCGAGTGCGTTTGTAGCATGAATAAAGTTGCAAATAGCGAACGAAATTTTGGGGCGAGACACTTAGCTTTATTTATATCGTAATGGAGGAAGTACATTGTTCGGCTGAATAGCCTTGGCTGAAAAGCCTTTTTGAAAGTAAAGGGGTAGGTAGCTAGGGGTAGAATCGTCACAAGTGTGCGATGTTCCATGGGTTGGAGTATGCGACTCCAGACTCCACGTGCTTGAGGCGATAGGCGCCACCTGGGATAACTTCGGTGATGATGTAGGGTCCTTCCCATGGTGACTCGAATTTCTTCGGTCGCTCTTGCTTGAGTCGCAAGACGAGGTGTCCTTCGACGAAGGACCTTTGGCAGCCGGCTGTGGTAGTTCTTGAGACTCACTGGTACAATCACTGATCGAGCTGCGACCACGTCAATTGACGAGGTTTGATCTCATCAATGCCCATTGTTATGGACTTGGGTTTTGGAGAAGATGGGGACCAGTTTATAACCATGTCAGAAGGAGTTCATTACAGAGCTCGGTGTGGTTCCAAGTGCGCTGGACCCAATGTCTATCTACTATGATAATATGGGTGCCATAGCCAATGCGCAAGAACCAAGGTCACACAAGAAGCTGAAGCACATCAAGCTATGTTTTCACGCTATTCGAGAGCATGTCCAAGATGGTGACATAAAGATTTGCAAAGTACACACAGATCTAAATGTGGCGGATCCGTTGACTAAACCTCTCCCGAGGGCAAAACATGACCAACACCAAACTGCCATGGGTGTTCGGTATATTACCATGTAATCTAGATTAGTTGACTCTAGTGCAAGTGGGAGACTGTTGGAGATATGCCCTAGAGTCAATAATAAATGTAGTTATTATTATATCTTTGTGTTTATTATAAATGTTTATATTCATGCTATAACAGTATTAACAAGGAAACATTAATACTTGTGTGATTTGTAAACTAAATAAGAGTCCCTAGTAAAGCCTCTTCATAATACTAGCTTGTTGGTTAATAGATGATTGTGGTTTCCCTATCATGAACATTGAGATGTTATTAACAACAAGATCATATCATTAGGAGAATGGTATGATGGACATACTCCTATAGATAAGCGTAGCATAGAGATCAAGTCATTTTAATAGTTTAATTGCTATAAGCTTTCTGATACATAGTAACCTAATTCCTTCGACCATGAGATCATGCTTATCACCATCACCGAAAGGATGCTTTGATGACATCAAACACCACACCATAACTGGGTGGCTATAAAGGTGGCATTGAGTGTTTGGAAAGTATGGGTTGAAACACATGGATCAAGAGTGGGATTTGTCCATCCATATGACAGATAGATATACTTTGGGCCCTCTCAGTGGAATGTCATCCAATTAGCTTGCAAGCATGTGACTGGCTCACAAGAGATCACATACCACGGGAACAAGAAAAGAGTACTTATTGGTAACGAGGTTGAACTAGGTATGCAGAGATACCGACGATCAAAACCTCGGATAAGTAAACTATCGTGAGACAAAGGGAAATTGGTATCGTATGTAAGTGGTTCATTCGATCGCAAAGTAATCGTAGAAATATGTGGGAGCCATATGAATTTCTAGATTCCTCTATTGGTTATTGTTCGGAGAAGTGTCTCGATCATGTCCGCATAATTCACGAACCGTAGGGAGACACACTTAAGGATTCGATGTTGTTGAGTAGTTATGGAATGATGAGTAAGAGACAAAATGTTGTTAGGAGTATCGGATGGGATTCGGGATATCACGAGGAGATCCGGAATGGTCCGGAGAATAAGATTCATATAAGGAAAGTCATGTTTCGGAGTTGGGGAATGATTCCGGTGTTTTCATCGGAAATGTTCTAGAAGGGTCCGGAAGGTCCGACACTCCGGAGGGGAAGGGTACATGAATGTGTCATGACAATGTGGAATGGTTGCATCATGTACTAGGTATCATGGCTGAGCAAAATAAAGGGATAAATCAGATCCTAGTTTGAAAAGTCAAACGCCAATTTGAAAAGTCAAACGGCAGTTTTGCTTGGTGGAGGGAGAGTAGGAAACCTACTTGGGGAGGAGTTCCTCTCCCTCCACCCGCCGGCCAAGGAGGCCGACTTGGGGGAGGACTCCCTCCCCTTCGCCGGCGCCCTCCCACCTATAAAAGGAGGGGCAGGGGTGCCCCTTTTCCACACACCTCTCTCCACCAAAACCCTAGCCCTAGCCGCAGGCCACCACAAGTCGCCGCCGCCCTAGGGTTTGCCCTAGCCGCCGTGTTGGGGCTCTCCCCAAGCCCTAGCCGCTGGCCTAGCCTCCTCCCTTGGTGCCTCTAAACCCTAGATCGCCAAGGCCTCTCTCATAGTCCACCATACTCGCTCTGGCTTAAGGCGAAGCCCTGCGAGATCTTCCCTCTACTTCCGGTACCACGCCGTCTTCTTAGGAATCATGGAGAGTGCTACAACCTCCGCTTGCTGGAACAAGGAGAGGAAGGTCTTCATCGAGCACCCGAGCGTGTGACCAGGCCTGCTCGAACGTACGGGAAGGATCGTCTACACGATCTTGAGATCGGCAAGAGTACGACTACATCACCCACGAGAATCCGCTCTCGTTAACCGCTTTGGAATCTTCGAGGGTGAGTTTCTCTATCGACTCGTTGCTACAATCTAGTAGATAGATCTTGGCTTGTTTGTTTGCATGCGGTAGAAATTTTTTGTTTTCTATGCTACGAACCCCTACAAGATCACTCTGCAACAAATTACATGTATAGCTGGTGTTTTGTGCAAACAACGGGTAAAGAAATGTTTTGTGCAAACAACGGGTAAAGGGAGTGTTTTGTGCAAGGTGGTGGTTTGTGCAATTTTCTCCTTGCCAACTGCCATGCATGTTCTGGCCAGCGGGAGTCGGGCTACGCCGGGCGGGCATGCAGACCGAAGAGGGCATAAATTGGAAAAAAATCTATTTCAAACCCTGAACTTGTAAAGGTTCGCTGAGTCAAATCCCAAAGTCAAAATCCCGGTCGTTTGTAACTTAGACTAGTGAATCTCAGTCTAAATCAAATCTCAGGACGGATAGAGTTTTAATATTTACAAAAAACAATTACGGACGGGTGATGTCAGTGTGATGTCATCACATCAGGAGCTCTCCTGCCATGGATTTGATACGGGCGAGCGAGATGCCAGGAGAGTGGGAGGCTGCCAACGGGGGCGCGTGCTCCAAGACGGTTCTGTCGGTGCACCGGAGGCCGTCGAGGCGGCCATCAGGGGAGGATTACATTAGCGTCAAATCGAGCTCCGAAGCTCCGCCGCCGGCATGCCTCGGTGAGGAAGTCCTGCTGAAGTGAGCACTGTCGTCCCGTGACCACAGCCCGAGGAGCACCCCCAATCCGAGTCACACATCCCGGAACATGCCCTAAAACGAGGCCTGGATCGACGTCCAGGTCAAGCCGAGCGCCGCCGCTTTTGTCAATTCCGGCGAGCTTCGTCCTTCCGGAGCCTCCACAACCGTGGCATCGACTCCCCGAACCCTGCAGACCCCTGCATCCACAACGCCGACCAGCAGTTCCGTTCCCAAAGACGGCCAGATCCGACCACTACGTTCTTAGTCACCGGCAAACGCCCTGATAGCATGTTGTCGTGGCTGGAGAACGCTACGGGGCTCGCAAAGGACCTGGGCATTGCATGAAGGGGCCGCAGTAGTATACAACGGCATATGGGGAGATGCACTGCACCGTCGCGGGAACGCGTGGTGGCAGAGCGGCGATGAACTGCAGGTCGTGGAGTCGCGCGTACGGTTTTGGTCTGTACTGCTATGCGCGCTCGCAGTGCTCCCGATTGCTAGCTGTTGTCCATGCCTGGTTGCTCGCTGCCGCCATAAGCTAGCTGATGGCGCTGTATTTTTTTGACATCTAGTGCTGCTGCTACTTGCTGTGTGCGAGAAGGGAATAATAAGAGAAATTAACGGAAGCAAGAAGATGAATATGACATCTGGGCCCTACTGTCAGCGAGTGAAGCCTGTAATCCTGGCCGGGGTCGTTGATTTCCCGGTGCACCAAACACGGGTTCGATTTAGACCAGGATTTACTAGATCAAGATACAAACAGTAATGCTACACCTACGTAAATATCTTACGGGAAAAACTCTACGGGATGATGTGGAGGCCACGATCCACTGCCGTGAAAATAGAAGAAGTGGGTAGAAAAAAAAACTGGCCAGCGATTACGGAAATTACAGAGAGGAGGTTAGCCTGCTTTTTATCCTTCCATATCAGAACGCCGTCTTTGCTTTCTCGATTGATGGAACTGGACGCCGTCATCTATTTGTTCAAGATTGATCGAGCGTTGTCTTCTACTCTTTCTCGTTCAGGACAGATTGACGAGGCTAGGACGCTGCTTGTGAGCACTTCGTTTTCTGAAAAATCTTTGTACAGCAGCTAAACCTATTCATTTTGCATCTATTATCTTCTTGCGTTCATGATTACCATATTATTGCATTCTGTTGATCACATATTCATTGTGTTTCTGAATTCTGATCGCACATGACATCTCAGTATATATATTCTTGCATTCTGCTGATCGTATATTCATTGCGTTTCTAAATTCTGATCGCACATGTCATCTCATTATATGCTTAACAAATTTTAACTAGTGTCATGATTTGTAGGAATGGATAATCAAACTACTAGTGTTAAAGATACATGTGACATGTCTATTTCAAGTGATGAGGATGGCATTGCGCAACAGAAGGAAGGAAACACAGAATTTGCGCATGATCATGATGAGGCTCAGCGAGAGGCCTTGCTTCAAGATCCTGAGTTGGGCATGACTTTTGATAGTGAGAATGATGCGGGAGAATACTACAAGAACTATGCTAAATCAAAAGGTTTTGGTCTCACAAAAAGAAGCTCACATACTGATGATGATGGAGAACTAAAGTATCTTACGCTTTGTTGTTCTCGCTATGGTAAGACTCAGCCCAACTCAAAAAATATGTTGAAGCCAAATCCATCTGCTGGTTTAGGATGCAAAGCTAAAGTTAATATTACACGTCGTCCTAGTGGAAAGTTTCAATTTTCAAAAGTCATTTTGGATCATAATCATACACTCAGTACACTCAAATCTCGATTATTTAGATGCAACAAAAGGATAGACTATCATGTTAAGAGAAGGCTTTTATTGAATGACCGGGCTGGAATACGAGTAAACAAGAATTTCAATTCTTTTGTTGTGGGAGCAGATGGTCATGATAATCTTACTTTTGGTGAGAAAGATTGTCGCAATTTTCTAGAGAAAGAGAGAAGGCTAAAACTTGGACGTGGTGATGCTGAAGCTGTCCGTGACTATTTTGTGAAAATGCAATCTGAGAATCCAATTTTTTTTAGTGTTATGGATGTCGATGATGAATCTCGATTAAGAAATGTTTTCTGGGCTGATGCAAGAAGTAGGGCGGTCTATGACTCTTTTAATGATGTTATAACTTTTGACACAACATATTTGACGAACAAATATGATATGCCTTTTGCTTTATTCGTCGGAGTCAATCATCATGGCCAGTCAGTGTTGCTAGGATGTGCTTTATTATCAAATGAAGATACTCCAACATTTGTTTGGTTATTTCAAGCATGGCTTACATGTACGTCAAATCGCAAACCAAAAGCTATTATTACTGATCAAGCAAAAGCAATTCAAAATGCCATGGACATAGTTTTTTCAGACTCTCGCTATAGATGGTGCTTGTGGCATATAATGAAAAAGATACCCGAGAAGCTAGGTGGATATGATGAGTATGATCACATCAAGATTGCTCTTGGCAATGCAGTTTATGATTCATTGACGGTTACAGAATTTGAAGTTTCTTGGATGCGTATGATTGAGAGGTATAATCTTGATGATAATGAATGGCTTAAAGGGCTTTATGACCATCGGCACCGTTGGGTTCCAGCATTTGTGAAATACGCCTTTTGGGCAGGTATGTCTACTACACAACGTAGCGAGAGTATAAATGCCTTTTTTGATGGCTATGTTAATGCAAAAACAACATTGAAGCATTTTGTTGGCCAATGTGAGAATGCTCTTCGTGACAAAGTTGAGAAGGAGAAAATTTCTGATTTTAATTCTTTCAATTCTACCATACCTTGTGTCACACACTTTGACATCGAGAAGCAATTTCAATCAGTCTATACAAATTCAAAGTTCAAAGATTTTCAAGAAGAGCTAACTCACAAGTTGTATTGTGATCGTAAGTTCATACGGAAAGAAGGGGCAATAGAAACATATGAAATAATCCTTAAGTGTGTCTCCCTACGGTTCGTGAATTATGCGGACATGATCGAGACACTTCTCCGAACAATAACCAATAGAGGAATCTGGAAATTCATATGGCTCCCACATATTTCTACGATTACTTTGCAATCGAATGAACTACTTACATATGATACCAATTTCCCTTTGTCTCACGATAGTTTACTTATACGAGGTTATGATCGTCGGTATCTCTGCATACCTAGTTCAACCTCGTTACTGATAAGTACTCTTTTCTCATTCCCGTGATATGTGATCCTTGTGAGCCAGTCACATGCTTGCAAGCTAATTGGATAACATTCCACCGAGAGGGCCCAGAGTATATCTATCCGTCATATGGATGGACAAATCCCACTCTTGATCCATGTGTCTCAACCAATACTTTTCGAACACTCAATGCCATCTTTATAGCCACCCAGTTACGGTGTGGTGTTTGATGTCATCAAAGCATCCTTCCGATGAAGGTGATATGCATGATCTCATGGTCGAAGGAATTCGATTACTATGTATCAGAAAGCATATAGCAATTGAACTATTAAAATGACTTGATCTTTATGCTACGCTTATCTATAGGAGTATGTCCACCATATCATTCTTCTAACGATATGATCTTGTTAATAACATCTCAATGTTCATGATAGGGAAACCACAATCATTTATTAACCAACAAGCTAGTATTAAAAAGAGGCTTTACTAGGGACTCTATTTTAGTTTACAAATCACACAAGTATTAATGTTTCCTTGTTAATACTATTATAGCATGAATGTAAACATTTATCATAAACATAAAGATATAATAATAACTATATTTATTATTGCCTCTAGGGCATATCTCCAACAGTTAGATGTGCTGGACGTCCTCCTTCATTGAGAAAAGAATCAAAGGTTGATAAACTAATTCGCGAAGCAAATGAAAAGAAGAAGAAACTGGAACTTAGAGAGAAGAAAAAAGCTGCAATGGAGGAGAAGAAGAAAGCTGCACAAGAGGAGAAGAATAAAACTTCTCAAAAGGTTTTTTATCTGTACTATGTTATGTTCACAAGCACTAATTTCAGCATAATTAACTGTTGTCTTTTAGGTTCGCTCCACAAATTCGAGGAAAAAAGGGCCCAATACAAAAAGGAAATCACCAGAGGATGACACTCCACAAGAAGAAACTGTGAGTAATTTTTGTTGCTCAAATGTTGAACAATCTCGTACCTTTTTATGTTTCTTAGTTAATAATTATACTGCCTTATGAAACAGATTCAGCATGTTTCTCATTTGGATCAGCAAGCATGTAGTACCACAATCCAGGTATATTTGTTTCCCATCTTTTTAGTTCTAATAATTATTACAACATGCATGTCATTCCATGCCTTCATATGGAGCAGGAATCATTTGACTTCGGCACTGGTAGTAGCAACATAAATCCAACAATAACAGCTACACTACCATATGGACTGATGCAGGTATCTTATTTTTTCATTTATTTATTTATGTCCAATCTAGGCACTTCAACTTTCAAGTCATTCCTTGTCTTTGTTTCGAGCAGGAACCGTTTGACAATGGAATTAGTACTGAAAACATAATTCCAACAATTAGAGCTCCGGTACCATCTCTAGTACCGCCAGCAGGTTCTTCAACAATGTTTATGCCACCAATTTTAGGAAAATATACAAGCTTGTTGTTTGACATACAACAAAGCTCTGCTGCAGCGTCAGGTTCTCTGGAGATGAAATATGATGAAGCTGCAGTATTAAATAATAGGATGGATCATAGTTAGCTGATGCAGCCTTTTTTGCACTTACAAGTTTGATGTAATAAGTGGTACTGTGGTAGCGACCAGAGCACTTGATCAAGTTAATAGGCACCAAAGCACTTGATCCAAGTTAGATTGCTTCATCACTTGCTGCAATAGCATGTCAGTTCTGAAACTTCTATCCAATTGTTTTTTCTGTAACTGGAATGGTAGTATGCCTACACATGCATTCTGCTATTTTAGAAGATGACAACAGTTCTACAAACTCAGCACAAAAATGACAGCGGTTCCACAAACTTAGCACAAGAAAAGGACTCTTCATCACAAGAATTTGTTATTCATTCTGAGAGAAAAGCTTTACAATCTTTATACAATTGAAGGACAATTACATGATTGAATCCAGCACACTGCATACATAAATTAAGATACAGAGCTATGAGCTAAGGAGTTGATGCACAACAGCACACGGCGATGTATCACTCAGTGAATGATATAAGCTAATGCTTGCTTGTTTTTTCTTGAAACAACGCTCCAGCTTGATTGTCGTCCCAGCAGAACTCAACTCCAAGTACTTAAAATCTTAGAAACCACGTAGGCGCCATGAGAGTCGCCGCTGTCCCGGCGACCTCTGACCCGGGCGAGTCCGTGATGATGGTGGCCGTATCAGTCTGACTGCAACGCTTCCGTCAAGGGAGAGTTCACCGTGCGCCTCACCACCTCGAAGGAGCCCGCCGCAACGCCTTGGAACGGGGCACCTGGCCACTCGCGCAACGCCGGAGGACATTAGACGTTCGTGGGGCACCTAGCCTGCGCCACGCTGGAGGCCATCGCCGCTCGCGGGCCTCCTAGCCACTCGCGCCAGGCCGGCGGACATCGCCGCTTCCGGGGATCCTAGCCACTCGGGGGGCCGATCTGCACGGCGCCACCATCTGTCGGTACAGAACCGAGAAGGGGAATTGGGGATTTTTTCTGCGGGGGAGACGGACATCCTGGGTCATTTTCCTTTTTTCCCTGGCCACTTGGTTCTATTCTCACGCAGCAAATCATGGGCCCAGATTGGATGACACGTCATCCTGTAGAGTTTTTCCCGTAAGTTTTTACGTAGGTGTAGCATTACTGGGATACAAACGACCGGGATTTCAATTTTAGGGTTTGACTCGGCGAATCTCTAAAAGTTCAGGGTTTGAAATAGACTTTTTCCACATAAATTCGTCACCTCAAATCAAATGGCTCCTGCCTCCGACTCCATGCATGCGCCGCCCGGCAAACCCACCGTGCGGTCGGTGGCGGCTAGCAGAGGTTGCAGGTGAATTACCTTTGCAACGTCTACTTCAAGGGGGCCGGGGGGGCCGTTTGGCCAGACGAGGCAGTTATCCGCTGACGCGAAGCGTACGGACGCATCGGACGCCTGCCCTTCGCAACGTGCGCACTAGGGCCCGACCACACGCTGATCCAGTATGTATAATTTTTGTACGGCACAAAAATGTATGTATGCTCTGGTATATGCTAGTACGACTTGTAGATGCTCTGCGAGTGCATACATGGATATACCTCCGCCTTCAAAGTAATGTTCTCTAAATCTTTGACAAATGTAAGTGTGCATATGATCTTTTCTCAAAACTATTTCGAAATATGATCACTCGTTGTCGGCACCAAATAGGATGGAGTCGAAGTTGGACTATGTGGCACCGAAACACTTGCTCGACCCCCACATTTTTCCTAAGGACATAGAGCTTCTCGGATAGGGGGTCCACACCAAGTAGAATGGACCGAAAACGATCTTAGCGGTCAGATTTTGAATTATTTTCTATGGAAGACTAGATGTGTGTTAGGTATTGTCAAAATGATCAGACTTTTTTTTTAAAAAAAATATGTTCTGCCCTTTGTCCTGCTGTACATGTATATGGCTCTTATCATGTGGATCACAGAGGAAGCTGGCAGATCAAGCCCTCGACTAAGAGCATCACTAGTAGTACCCTTAAACCATTAAAAGTTTAAGGATAAAAAAATGGCAATTTTGTGCACATGTGAGCTGTGAAAAACAGGGGTCATAGACTAGAACCCTCAAACCCTTAAAACTAAGGATCGAGGGCAGAGACTAGAACCCTCAAACCCTTACAACTGAGGGTTTGAGGGTTTTAGTCTTTGCCTCAACCCTCGAACCCTCAAACCCTCATCACAATATCATTGCACATATCACAAATATCACTAGGAAAACAGAATTCATCACAATTGTCACTTCAAACAAACTAGGAAATGAAGATCATAGATGCATGGTTTAATAGTTTACATCACAAAATCATCATCTTCCCCCTCTCGTCGGCACCATCACCAAAAAGTTGCAACACGGCGCCATCTCCTAGAGCACTTCCACCTCGGCGCCATCAAGCACCTCCATAGGCGCCGATGGTGGAGTCCTCCACACCGCCATCGCCATCGCCACTCATCGGAGTGTCACCTCGAAGAGAAGAGAAGGCACGACGGAATATCCTCTTCCTCTCCGTGATGTCCTCCTTGTACTCCTTCCACCACACCAATTGCTCTTCATCCATGTCCTTATTGGACATCATCATTTGCTCCCTCTCTTCCACCATAAGTTCTTTCCATGCCTTTGCTTCTTTCACCGCAAGCATCCTCTCCTCCAAGTCGGCCTTGCGCGCCCCATCTCCTTGTACCTCTTGTCGGCAATGCCCTCCTACAAACCCACCAATAGCATAGTAAACACACATATAGCATAGGAGGTGCATAGTAAAGTAGATGTAAAAACATGCATATATACTCACATAGTCACTCGGCACGCTTCCACTAGGCGGTGCATTGATCACATTTTCCATTACCGCACTCCAATGAGCACGTTGGGGCTTCATCAACTCCCACCGGCCTTGAAGCGAACGGTATGTGCGAGGGACGAACCCATCGGTCTTCGACTTGATCTTCAATAAGCGTCCTCTATGCGTTGCCAATACCGTTTGCCGGTTTGATTGGTACCGGTGCAAGCATCCATCCCCACGGAGGCCCAAACACGAACCAAGAGAATATCTTCGGCCTCGCTATAGTTTGTCGCGCGCATGGTGTGGCGGGCAACGGCGGCGAAGGCCTCCTCCTCTATCTCGGTCACCTCCTCCTCCTATTCTTCCCCTTCCTCCTCCTCCTCCTCTTCCTCCAAGTCATCACCAAAACCAAAGGGTTCAAGAGGAGGAGCCCTAATGTCCACCTCCGCATCTTGGAGAAGCCCCATCAACGACGTCGCCCCTTCAGGCATTCCGTCGACCACCTCGCGGAGGGTCGGCGATTGGAGGCGCGAGCGCGGGCTTCTTCCGGGAGGCCACCTTCTTCATGGCAACGGTCCCTCCCAAGGCACGCTTGGTGGTCGCAGCGCTCCTCGGCCCAACCACCGACGGCTTCCGAGCGCGACTGTTTGATGAATTTTTGTACCAAGAGTTCATAATGTAAATATATATTACACATCCCTCGTCTATGACACATGGGCCCCATAATGTGTAAAACATTTGTGAAAGAATATATATTTGACTGAGGATGTATCGTGCAAATGAGCTAGCAGAGAAGTCAAGTTCCGAGCACCACATCGATCAGCTACATGCATACATATATACATCCGTTGCTAGCCCAAATGGGCTAATGGCCGGATCATTATATTTAGCTACCTCTATACATCGCATGCATGGGATCCTAAATTCAGAAGAAATACACGAAGGACCCACTGGCCAACGAGTATACACGCCCCATTCGAGGCAGCTAGGACAGGTATTATATACGGCCGGCTGACTTCATGGATTACGTCACGACCGCCTGAGTCAGCTAGAGATAAAATCAATCATCTCCGTCTGAGTCGCGGCAAGTGGGCAGGTGAGATATACTCTGGCCGGTTTAGAAGTCACGGAGATTTTTTAGGGATCTATGTTATCGTCATGTCTGGACGACGCCTATATAAAGGCCACCAGGTCGCTCGTACGGGGAGGGGCACGCGCCCGCACGGCCGCCAGGCTGGCGGTGCTCCAAGACATACATACGCGGAGGGAGAGGACTCCGCCAGAACTCACACGGGTAACGCCACGGCGAAGCCTTGCTTATCATACACAAGCATGTACACAAGCACGCCGAGAGAGCTGGCTGCACACCATCGCCGCATGGGTAACGCATAATAGAAGCTCGCTTAGGAAAATTCTGCAGCGCTGGTGGGCGACGCAGCTTGGCGGCGCTCCTCGTGAACACGCCAGAGCACGGCTACGCAACATAAGCCCTGCTCCGGCTACGTGAGAACACCACTTAGACTACAAATTTCTTAATTCCCACACTACGTCGAAGGCGACCAGCGGCGCCAAGATGCCGCTACTACTCCCGCCGTCCATGAAGTCTTATTTGCAAGGTGAGATAATATAAGATCTGTTTGTATCGTTGGTTTTGTCTCAACATGGCTGCTCTAGATCATCCGTGTGGGATGCTAGATGTAGCCGTTAATCTTTACAACCATGGTCCGATTGTTTCATCAAGGTCGCCGGCCGTGTGGCCACAATCATGGTACGACTGCTTTGTCATGGTCGGCCATAAATATTATCACAACTATGGTAGCGACGGTCTTATCGAAGTCGTTCACGCAAAGCGCATAAAATATACCACAACCATAGCAGCGACCGTCTCATCAAGGTCGTTCATATGGGTTATGTCAAATCCATCGTCCGATTGTTTCATCTATATCGACGGTGCTCAACCTCGATCCTTATGAAGGAGCTCGGTTGATAAAACGAGTAAGACAACGCTTCATCAATTGCCCATCTCGGATTCACGATCTAATCTCTATAAGATGAAGGTCGATTTCCATACATCATCTTATGTCTAGTGCCGACGAGGCTAGACTACACTATGGCCAAGTGACGACGAAGCTCGGTCGTTATGCCATCAACACGTCGTAATTCTGATGAGATAGTCATACCGTTGCTGGGCACCGACGAGGCAAAAGCAACACTACTTTGATGAGGCGAGGGCCATATGGCTGGGCACCGACGAGGCAAAAGCCATCCTCCTTGTCAAATAAATCTCTCATTATTACGCACGTCGAGATAGCATATATGATTGTGCTTCGGCGGAACAATGCTAAGCTTATTATTCTCAAGATTATCTAAACAACGACGATCATCAGCGCAGCTTAATCGGAGGTATTCCGCGGCTTGATCCCGTGGATGTAATTAACCGGGTGTCTCGCGAGGCCCCGGGAATTTGAAACTACACAATCGTTAATCCAAGTGATGTTTATCAAAGTGCAATATTTGTAATTGTGGGAAATTGTACTTTGTAATTCTCCAAAGAATTAATAAAGATGTGTTTTCCTATGTTACTTGTCTTTTCTTTTTTTTGTATACTTTGTATACTGGCACGTCCACATACATATTTTTTGTTGCTTTTTCGTGTCAAAAAAAATGGCACGCCAGATAGGACATGATTCTCCTCCCATCTTTGCTGCTCTCCTACCGTCGTCTAATTTTGTTGGCTTGAGCCGAGGCTCTTGCTGAAGAAGTATCATGTGCGATGTTTGCAATTTTACATGCAGCCAGATATTCTTGATCATGAGTACCTAGTGATTGATCTGCTAGAAGTGTTCCTCGTCTTAAAAAATGGGTAGTGTATAATTCATGTACGATTTCCTCTTGGGGTGATATGAGCTTGCTGAAACAAATGCATGCATGTGCAGATTATCGTCACAAGACTTCGTGATTGAAGTTCTTGAACAAAAAACAAGTTTCATCATCATGACCCCAAGTTAAAAAAGGGCGCGTCGACTGCATATGTAGCATATGCAAGTATCTTTGATCAGAAGCACCTGGCGGTGGAGTTGCCATGTGCTCCTTGTATAAAAATGTTCGAAGGTACTCGTCGGTGGAGTTGTCATGTGCTCCATTGTAGAAAAAGAAATATCTTGTACCAGGAATCAATCGCATGGCCTTCATGGTCACTACTTATGTCTAACGAACAAGCTGAAGTATTGTTTGTGTGTGTTTCCTTACACAACAAGCAGCTCTGTTCAGAAGTACTAAGTGCATACGTTGCTTCGAAAATAAAAACACAGCATCTCACACAGTATATACAACTATCTTTCAAGTATCAAACTGTGGAGTTGCTACGAAAATCTCCTTTTTGAAAAAAGGACAATTACAGGCCCTTCAGTGATAGACTATTTTTTATGGCGTTGTCCACCGACTGACACAATTGTCGCCATATTTTGATCGACAATTAATGGCCCACTGTGAGCCGGCCGTGATGATGGGTGCAAATCAGAAACTTGGTGCAACATACTAGCACATGTATTTATGTGAGCTAAATCTCACCCTTAAGATCATACATATAGGCTACCATGTATGACCAGGTTCCCTTTTTCTCTTTCTTTATCCAACTTCACGGAATGTGATGAATGTTACCCGGACACTTGCAGTTCTAGGGAACGCCAAGCTATTCAGTGACATAAACAACGGGGGCTATTTTGAGAATATGCCATGCATGGTCTCTGCCTCTGCTCACAAATCTTTGCTAGTGTGTTACATGAAATTGCCGTCAAGATCACCACATGATGGCAGACCCATTTAGCAAAGTGTCCTCCTTATGGCGCTAGAAACACCAATACTTATTTTCCCTCTACTAAGACCATATATGGAGAGAAAAAAATTTGAGATCCAAAAGTTCAGGCACATGGACGAATGTGTGCTTAAGAAAAAGGAGTTCCATCACATCACTACGGGACGGCGCGCTACGCCGAGAGCAAAAGGCCGTCGGCGTAGGCCAAAATACCCTCGGCGTATGGTACGCCGAGGGCTGCCCTCGGCGTAGCCTCCTCGGCAAAGATCTCCCTCGGCGAGACACCTCAAGCCGTCAGATCGAAATACCGTCAGTAATACGCCGAGGGCTTTGCTGTCAGAATGTCGGCTTTATAACCGTTGGTTTACTGCCAAATATTTTTTTAATATTTTTTTTCTCAATTTTTTTATTCTTTGAATTGTTTCACTTGTTAATCTCCTACTTTGAACATTTTTAACACTAATTATACTTAATATTTGATTAAATTCTAGTCTTAGTCAAACTTTCCAGCAGGTCACCCATCCTAATACTACTCCAGCTTCAGCACGCTTAACTTCCTCGTTTCTTCAGAATCCGTTTCTGCAAAGTAATTCATACATTGGTGTCAATACTATGATATGAATCCTATTAACTCTTATATCATCATGTCACATGTTTGTATTTTTTGAAATTACAAACAATTATTTAAGTAAATATTAATGAATAAGTAAAAATAGTATTGAATTCAAATAAAAATATAATAATTTTATTTATTTGTATTTTTCTATTTAATATAGAATAATTAATATCTTTAAATCTGTAAATCGAAATTCAACAAATAATATATCTAAATTGATCAGAAAAATGAGAGAAATCCAAATATTATATCCATATAAACTAATCACAAACCCTCCATTTTTGAATTAGCTCTTTGGTGGTTGCTTTAGAAAATACCCTTTTTGCACTCGGATAATGAAAAATGCCTTTTTGGTGCGATGAAAAGGAAAAATTGCATTGAATCTTTGATAAAATAGCATATTGTGAACCTAAAAATGATTTTTGTAAAAAAACATGAGCATCGGATCATGTACCTGTAGTTCATATCTGACCCACTTCCTACTGATTCGGCAGGAATTTGTCTTTTTCACCAAAGGTGGACGGAAAGGTTTCGGATCCCCTGTTGGGACATTGTCCATATAAGGTGGTATAGTATTTTTGTAAAATATAGTGGTAGTATTTTGAATTAGCCATTTGGTGGTTGCTTCACAAAACCGTCCGTTTTTTATACTCGGAAAATAGAAAATGGTTTTTTGGTGCGACGAAAAGGAAAACTTCCTCCTGCAACATTGTTCGCCATCCCATGATGCATGTGTATGAATAATATGGGCACATTATCATAAACTATGCCTTGATTCTAGCCATAATATTGGTCATTTGACCCGAAAGCCAAGAAACCTCGAATGAGATAGGTCATTTTGTGAAGGTTTTTTTGAGACATAATCAATATATCAAGTTTGCTATTTTTCCTTATAACTATGTCATATAATATGACACCACGCGAAGGTTTCTCATTGTTTAGATCGTTTTTGAATTTTTTATGCCCGTTTTAAATTATCGTCAAACTTTGTCAAACGGCAGACATAAAGATTCTTAGCTCGGGGCCGAGCCTCGCTAAACTTTCATTGGATCTTTGATAAAATAGCATATTGTGAACCTAAAAATGATTTTTGTAAAAAAACATGAGCATCGGATCATGTACCTGTAGTTCATATCTGACCCACTTCCTACCGATTCGGCAGGAATTTGTCTTTTTCACCAAAGGTGGACGGAAATGTTTCGGGTCCCCCTGTTGGGACATTGTCCATATAAGGTGGTATAGTATTTTTGTAAAATGTGGTGATAGTATTTTGAATTAGCCATTTGGTGGTTGCTTCACAAAACCGTCCGTTTTTTATGCTCGGAAAATAGAAAATGGCTTTTTGCTGCGACGAAAAGGAAAACTTCCTCCTGCAACATTGTTCGCCATCCCATGATGCATGTGTATGCATAATATGGACACATTATCACAAACTATGGCTTGATTCTAGCCATAACATTGGTCATTTGACCCGAAAGCCAAGAAACCTCGAATGAGATAGGTCATTTTGTGAAGGTTTTTTTGAGACATAATCAATATATCAAGTTTGCTATTTTTCCTTATAACTATGTCACATAATATGACACCACGCGAAGGTTTCGCATTGTTTCGATCGTTTTTGATTTTTTTATGCCCGTTTTAAACTATCGTCAAACTTTATCGAACGACGGACATAAAGATTCTTAGCTCGGGGCCAAGCCTCGCTAAACTTTCATTCGATCTTTGATAAAATAGCATATTGTGAACCTAATAATGATTTTTGTAAAAAAACATGAGCATCGGATCATGTACCTGTAGTTCATATATCACCCACTTCCTACCGATTCGGAAGGAATTTGTCTTTTTCACCAAAGGTGAACGGAAAGGTTTCGGATCCCCTTGTTGGGACATTGTCCATATAAGGTGGTATAGTATTTTTTGTAAAATGTGGTGGTAGTATTTTGAATTAGCCATTTGGTGGTTGCTTCACAAAACCGTCCGTTTTTTATGCTCAGAAAATAGAAAATGGCTTTTTGGTGCGACGAAAAGGAAAACTTCCTCCTGCAACATTGTTCGCCATCCCATGATGCATGTGTATGCATAATATGAGCACATTATCACAAACTATGCCTTAATTCTAGCCATAATATTGGTCATTTGACCCAAAAGCCAAGAAACCTCGAATGAGATAGGTCATTTTGTGAAGGTTTTTTTTAGACATAATCAATATATCAAGTTTTCTATTTTTTATTATAACTATGTCACATAATATGACACCACGCGAAGGTTTCGCATTGTTTCGATCATTTTTGAATTTTTTATGCCCGTTTTAAACTATCATCAAATTTTGTCGAACGGCGGACATAAAGATTCTTAGCTCGGGGCCGAGCCTCGCAAAACTTGCATTGGATCTTTTATAAAATAGCATATTGTGAACCTAAAAATATTTTTTGTAAAAAAACATGAGCATCGGATCATGTGTTTGTAGTTCATATATGACCCACTTCCTATCGATTCGGCAGGAATTTGTCTTTTTCACCAAAGGTGGACGGAAAGGTTTCGGATCCCCCTGTTAATATATTGTCCGTATAAGGTGGTATAGTATTTTTGTAAAATGTGGCGGTAGTATTTTGAATTAGCCATTTGGTGGTTGCTTCACAAAACCGTTCGTTTTTTATGCTCGAAAAATGGGAAATGGCTTTTTGGTGCGACGAAAAGGAAAACTTCGTCCTGCAACATTGTTCGTCATCCCATGATGCATGTGTATGCACATATGGGCACATTATCACAAACTATGCCTTGATTCTAGCCATAACATTGGTCATTTGACCCGAAAGCCAAGAAACCTCGAATGATATAGGTCATTTTGTGAAGGTTTCTTTGAGACATAATCAATATACCAAGTTTGATATTTTTCCTTCTAACTATGTCACATAATATAACACCATGCGAAGGTTTCGCATTGTTTCGATCGTTTTTGATTTTTTATGCCTGTTTTAAACTATATATAATGTTTTATATTTTACTTAATTTTTATTTATAAATGTGTAATATTTAAGTGTAGATAGATAGGTATTATTTTTCTGCTAATTTTGATATATTATTTGTATTTTTCCGAATTAGAATGATTTAGTTATGATTTTTCAAAGTTTAATGAGATAAAATAAAAAATAGCTACGCCGAGGGCGTCACAGTAGCATAGAATATGCCGAGGGCAATTTTACGTCGACGGCTGCTCATGAGGCTAGCTTTGACGATGGCTACGCTCGACGGCCTCGACGTTTACAGTAACCGGCCATTGCGTAGCTTCCCATTCCTGTAGTGCATGTATGATGGATAACTCGGTCTTGTAACTTGGAGCTTCATACTAAAGCTCGTGAAATTATTTTGCATGGCGACGAACTAATCGAAGGACTCCCTGTCATGAGCGAGTCCTCATGTGCCATCACTATCAAAAGAAGACATGAAGAATTTTCTCACTCCATGCCTACTTCAGTTTCGACTGATGCATCATTGGCTTGCAAACAAGCTCGACATCCACCCGTACCAAGAAGGGTTGAATTTTTTGACATGCTAAAGCGTGTCGGTTCATGATTTCAATTATTGTGACACGGGTAATGGTCCATGATAGCCCACTCTACATCTGATATATATAAGATGATAACTCGATAAATCTCAACGGCAGCAACATGATGACGTCAATGTCCTATAGCCAGGAGCCCACAAGTTGTGACAACTGTGTATGGAGACCAATGACTTCTATGGTCAAAAGAATTAACAATGCATGGTGCAAGCTTGCTTCATGCGTGTGTGTGTTAGCACCTTCGCCTAAGTTTTTCTTCCCTGCGGTGTCGGCTACACGAGCACCGACAGCAAAGTACACCATGATGTTCAGGAGCCAGCTATCTTGGATGAGCCTGATGTGGCCGCTCATCTCTCACGGCTGTTCTTAGTCGTCCAAATAATCTCGACTCTCCTTTGTTTGAAGAATTTAAAGAGGGCATACAAATATGTGATTACATCGTTCCCGCTCATTTCTAAAAAAGCATGTATCAAGAAGTAGAAGATTTTGCCTACTCGTTACAGTCCTGTAGCATTCAAACGGGTGTACTCTCACTCATGAACATGAAAATATGTATTAGCACGTAATCACACGAGTGCAGGACATGCATGTTTTTTTTCTCGTGCTTACTAAAAGAATGCATGGTATTCGTGCACCTTCCGTTCTTTCTCTTCTTTTCAAAGATTATGACTTATAAGATTCTTCTCGTTAAAATTCTTCTTGCTTTGGTCATTGGAATCTTCATACAAGAGTCCTTGCTTACCAGCATATAGTGGGTGCTGTTAAAAACATACCACTGATCGGCTACACCTCTTTCACTTTGCCAGTGGTTCCTCTGTCCAAAGCTAATGCATTGGGGCATTGAAAAAAAAGGAAACGTCCTGCATGCTCAAATCACGTGGGTTACTACGTGCTAAAACAAATCCATGTCACACTTGATGGATGGCTTGCGGTTGTAATTTGATGTTGGATCATCAAGCTCATGAGTTTTTTTATATAACATGGTGGTGGTAAATTGCAGTCAAGAATTTTCTCTGAGTTCTTCCTTAGCCACTAGCATTACTGAGGCTAGACACATGCTTTGACACTATTGCCGTGAAGTCTTGTCCAGCTCGGATGATCAATTTTGGAAAGTGAATAGCTCTAAAATACACATGTTAAAAATACTTCCGTTGCTTATACAAACACGTTGCAAGACATGGATGATTTTGTCCATATGTCAACGTCTTTTATGCATAACTTCTGTGGGCGTGGTGTAATTGTGTGATCCTGTACATATAACAGCCTGCCTACATATGATGTGAGGTGTTGAGTCGACCAACTCCCCCACAAATAATGCCCCTTGAGCAATCATAGCTTGGGGTTCATACAATCAATAAGATATATCTCTGGTCAACCAGATGACTGGGGCAAGATTAGTAGGTAAAATCTTAACACCTACTGATTGTTGCTATGTTGTTTGTCTGTTGTCTTTCAACAAGAATTGTCAAAGAACTTGGCACCGAAAGAAGTTTTTTCTGGGATAGCCAATGTTGTGGCATCCCCTCAATGTTTTCTTGGCATGAGCCGAGGATCTTCCTCCAAAAATATACATGTTTTCAATTCTTCATGCAAGAAAGACACCTAGCGATGAGTCTGCTAGAGGTGCTCCTTCGAGAGAAAAATTAGAAGTGCATGGTTCATGCACATATCTCGTGTGGTACAGGCTTACTGAAACAAATGCAGGTCACGCACCTTTCCTTTTTCTTCTCTGATTCTAGAATATTGTTATAAGATTTCGCCGTTGCTAAAAATCAGTTAATCATCGACATGAATTGGGTTCAGAAAGAATTGTGCATGTTGTTTGCATGTATTACATACAAAATCCTTGTATGGGACGGTGAAGTTGTTGCATATACTCCTTCCTTCCGTCATGAAGAACAAAAGAAATGCATTGTCCATGCACGTAGTGCTCTGGTGCTCTACGCATTTGCATGATATCCATGCCTCTAGGCATCATCGGTTCCTTCCATATACCAGGCATATGAGTTTCACTGAAAATACAAAGTGGTCTCCTTGATGTAGTTGTTTGGAGTATCATACATGATGGTAAATATATAAAAGGGTCCATGGATGCACGTGAAAAGATTCATTTTTTACTTAAAAAGATGTGTGGCCTATGTTTACGTATTTCTTGTCAGCTTATCTCCTACGGCAGTATAAGTAGATGATTCCTTCCCCATGTCACCATTGAACAAGTCATGAAGCATATTTAGTTATGCTCCAAATATGCTCCAGTTTGGATCGATGCTTATAATGAAAGTCGTTAAACAGGGTAGCATGATCTAGTGCAACCCAATACATGATCAGATATACAATTGTGTTGATGAGTCCAAGAAGAAAAAGAAAATTGTTGCCATCAAGCTATGAAGGAACTCAAGGCCCTGATTACAAGGCACTCAATGTTCCTAGAAACACTACAGCAGCTCCAATCTTATTTTGTGAGCCACCTTCACAAAATGGGGGCATGCCAAGCCACCATGCACCCATGCTATACGCCGAATTGCCATATCATAATGGCAACATGTCCACACTTCAAGCTCGTGACTCTAATTCATAAGCATCCGAATCGCCACGGTAGAGTGAAGCTAGATGTTATATTCCTAGCCATTACCCATAGCCCGATCTTGAAACGTGGAAACCTCCTAGAAGATTCCCACTTGCCTGACTATTCGTCATGGACAAATAAGCCTCACTAGAACCCATGGTTCTGCCAAGAGTGGTTAAATCAGTCAATCCCAATGACGTCAGCATGATGACGCCTATCTCTTCTGATTAGGTGGCATGGCCACGAGAACACATGTTGTCAAAACTGTGTGTGTTGGCCGAAGGGTACTCCACCATGGTGTTATTAAACGAGTTGCGAACGCAATGCACTAGGCCTTGAAAAGCTTAAGAAATAAGCTTACTTATCCATACTGTTTGTAGTATTGAAACTAGGGGGTGATTATACGGAGTGACCTAGAAATAAATCCCCTAGAGCAACCGCGGGTTGGGGGCAGTAGTATCATCTCGTTGTATCTTTGGCTTATGTTAATGACTATGGAATATTAGTAGGTGAAATCAGCAAGACTGGGGGCATGATTCACATGGAACCGTGGAACTCTCAGTTTTACTATTGGCTTGCATGTTAAAACCTGCAGGGTCGCAACAATATTGATAAAGTTACCTTTGCATAGTGGTGCTAAAATCCAGTGTAAATGCAAAGCTATAGGTTCATGGAGTAGTAGCATTCACTACCCAAAATCATCACATGTAGCATGGTTATTCGCTACCATATTTTCTTCAGGGCAAGTATTTTTGTTCAATCTACTCTCTTTGAGGTTTGCGCCACTACATACATTTAACTTTCATAGGGCGCGAGATGTCACTACAACATATTGTATCCCCTTTCTCAACACGGCCTATTTTACGCTGTAATATTCATCATTGTACTTGTGCGGACCTTCCCGGGAATATACATGATTCTATATTGATGCATCTTGTGGCACATCAAATTGTGCTACAACCAAAATATCATTTTTGTGGCATGCACTTTTGCCACAATACACATTATTTCTCTTTCGCCAAACTTTGGCTGCAATAGACACCGTTCTGTTATGAGGTGTGGACTCTCGCCATCTCCTCACATTTCTTATGGAAAAAAGAACATATGTTCTTTGTGGCAAGTATTTCTTACCAACATATGTTTCATTTTCCTAAATGGATATAAGCTACACACGATCCCTGAACTGCTCCAGCGACACACGATCAAACTACAGCGAGGCAGAAGCGGCGGGCGAATTTGCGGCGGCTGCTGGTCGCCGACGCCATGACGCGATTAGGGAGCGGAGGGATCCCGGAGGCCAGAGCAAGCAGGAGATTCCAGTATGGGGATGTGATACTACAGAAACAGAGACGTATACGCTGAACTTTTGACCACACACTGCAGGTTAGGGTTCTAAATCCTCACCAAATTTTTTTCAATTTCTAAACTGGTAAGTCAATAATATTTCTCTTCCAGTTTACATTAGTTAATGACCGATTGGTTAATTGTCGATCCGATGATGATGTAGGTCGTGGCTGTATTGAATTTTTCTTAGATCACACTGATAGACCATGAGATGATTTTAGAGAAGTTGACAAGGTGGTTCTAAACACTGGTCCGCAAAAATGTAAAATGATAGACCATCAGATGATGTCGTTGTTATAGAAAATATATATGTGAACCTATCTGTTTGATATTGAACAATTTCCACGCAATTTCTCTACTATGTTGTGATGATGTCGTGAACCATTCTATTTATATTGAACAGTTTGTGGATCTTTGCACATGTACTTCTGTACTGAATTTTTTTAAACCTTCATGTTTTGCATTGTGTTTTTACTCTGAATACCCATTGAAAATACCCTGTGTCCGCCCATGCCTAGTGCTCTGGAGTTTGTATAAAAGGTATCCAAAAAAAATATGGTAATCCACAAAACCATATTATTGGCGCATTCCTGCCAACTAATATGGTACACGCATTCTTGCCAACTAATATGGTACACTCACAACTAATACGGTACACGTACACATTATTCTTGCTTGCATGATGGCGCGGCACGTATGGAGTAAATAACGTTAGAATTAATTAAACGTAGTTAATCCCCTCTCCTGTAATCCCACATATGTGGAACCGTCGGGCAGTTAGGATTCCTGAAACGCTGCCTCCTGAACCGATATTTTCAGAACCGACCTTTCCCTGTATATATAATGATTCATTCATCAATAAAAACACTTGATTTTTTTCATTCATTTTGTCTCTCGTTTGTCTCTCGATACTTTCTAACACGATCAGCACCTTGCTCTACGGAGAGAGAGCAACCAGAGAACTGATTGTCGGAACAAGGACAAGAAGGTGAGAAAATGCCTCGCTTTTTGCTGTCGTACCTTCACCACCAACTGCGCGACGACGACTCTCACCGCCAGCCGTCGCGCCATGCGCCAGCGCCGCGGTCGTAGATGTCGTAGCCATCGCGTCAGCGCCGCGGTAGTCCATGTCGAAGCCGTTGTGTCGCGCCTGCCGTCCCCGACGCCCGCCGCACCTCCGTCTTCACCGCGCTTCGGCGCTCGCCGCCGCCTCGTGGCCCTAGGCCTACTGCTACCCAGGCCGCCATCAAACGGCCGCGGACGTCGCGCCGCCGGCACTTGGAGCCTGGCCACGATGGGGCTAGAGAACAGCGTCACCGTGCTCCGGCGCTCATCGCCGCCCCTGGCCCTCGGCCTCCCGCTAGGCAGCCTGTCAACGAGCTCGCCATCGAGCAGCCGCAGCGCCGGCACCTGGAACCCGGCCTGGCTCGGGCTCGCAAACGGCATCTCCCCGGGGACCAGGCTCCCTGGAGGATCTTCCGACGAGGAAGAGGGCGGCCGGAGCGCCGCTCGCCGCCGGTGAGATCCGCTGCTGTGGCCTGGAGGAAGAAATGCGTCGTGGTCTGCGCTCGTTCGGTGGAGGATTTGGGATTGATTGATTTCCTTATTTTCCTGTGCGTACAGGCTACAGCACACATCGACACCAGGAAATACTGGGCTACCAACTATGGCCCATTGCACGCGAGGCTTGGGCTCCTGCTAATTAGATCGGTTAATTTCAGCATGTTAGCTAATTAGCCTATTAACAACAGTTCTAGCAGTGAATTCTTCTCTGTCTTAGACTGTTAAATCTCAGTACAGTTTTTTTAAGTACTGTTTATCTATCGAGTACTATGCATATTTTAGAAAATATTTGATGTAATATATTTCCGTGTGTTTTCCGTGTGAGTGCACATGTTGAGATTTATTACATTCATAGTTTGCAATTGAAATTTTCAATTTCTTGCAATAGATCAATTCATCGTCTTAATTGAGTCATTTTGACTCGATACAAGCACGAATTGGTATGCAAAATTCAAAGTGATTTCTTTAAATTGATGTTTTGGGAACACAAGGTAGTGGCCAGATCTACTGCACTACAGATTATCACCACTACTATTTAAAGCCTACATTTTATCATTTTTGACACTATGATTGCTTAACAATGTGCTCTCCCAAACATTTTATTAAGTCATGACATAAGGCATTAGAAGTATGAGTATCTACTGATTTCATCAGATTATACTCTCTAGTGCTGCGAGACGGACTCCGAATATTCTTCGGAAATTATCTACAATTTGTCATACTTAACAATTTGAAGTTCACACTAATAATTTCAAGCCCACTTCTTGAAGTCATCATTTAATTTTGCATATTTCATTACAACATGACCATGATGGATTTTAATTTACCGAATGTAGATTAATATTCTCTGGTTTACCATGTAGGTAACCGATGGCTGGAAAAGAGTTCGATTCACTCGAGCTTAACAGCCACAACTACCCTACATGGGACATGGACATCAAGATCGCTCTTGCGTCCCGTGGGATAGTGCGTGCCATCCAGAACCCGGACGACCCTCTTCCGGCTGGAGCCACACCGCTGAGAGAAGAGCAGAAATATGCTGCCTTGTACATTATAAGGCATCATATTTACCCGGATCTTAAGTCCGAGTATTTGGAGGAGGAATCCCTATTTACTTTGTTTCAGGCCCTCAAGACGAGGTATGAAAAGCGTATGCGCTTGTCCGCTCAAGCACTTCATGATTGGACTCATCTTCGATTCCAAGACTTTAAGTCCGTCGGGGATTACAATCATGAGGTTCATAAGATAAGTTCCAAGTTGCGCTTTTGCGAGAAGGAACCTACAGATGCGGAAAAGATAGAAAAAACTCTAACCACTATGCTCCCATCTGAAAGGCTCCTCCAAGAAGAATACTGCTCGCGACTACCAGGTCTATTCAGACCTTATTCATATCCTACTTCAAGCTGAAAAGCATGACGAGCTTCTTGCTAAGAATGGCTCTCAGCGTCCGGTTGGTTCCCAACCTTTGCCGGAAGTTCATATGAATGTTGTGAACGGAAGAAAGTTTGGTGGTGCCTTCAACGGTAACCAACCAAACTTCAAGGGTAAGCGTAAGCGCAACCGGAACAGGAAGCCTCGAAACTCGAACCGTGGGAAAGGCACCGCAAAACCAAAGTATGACAAAACTAGGCTTTATGACAAGTGTGGATGCTACACGCATCCTACTAACAAGTGCAAGACCCCAAAGCATCTGGCAATCTTCTACCAGCAATCCCAAGGACGCAAGGCACCTCAAGGGAAAAGGTTTGAAGCCAACTTCAACCTTCATCCAGATGGCACCAATGGAGCTGGTTGTTCGCAAGATGCTCCTCCTGGACCTAGCAACACCATGACTCTCCAGCAGCCCGAGGACCCTATGAGCACGGAGAACATGATGATTGAGTACGCCTCAAACGACGTGTTTGGAGACTTCGACTAGTCCCACTATCTCCTTAGTGATCACTTTATTTTATGTACATTTGTGATGTTGTAATAAGAACATAAGTATTGTTGTTGTCATATATATTGTATCAGCACTTTGATATAATAAAGATTGTATTCTATGTATCTATATAAGGTTTTCTTATTGAAAATTCTTCATTTTTATATATAGCTCTCTACGGGGACAATCCGATGGAAGAGGAATTATGCCTTGTGGATAGTGCTACCACCAAATCTATACTGAGGGAGTTGAAATATTTTCAGACTCTGAAAAAGATGAATGGAGATATTTTGACTATCGCTGGACGGGATACGGTAATTGTTGGCACTGGGCGTGCCATATTTACCCTCCCAAACGGTACACAAGTGACAATTGAGAATGCCTTGTTCTATCCCGATTCATCACGTACCTTAATCAGTTATCGAGATATCCGTAAGAATGGTTTTCATATTGAAACCCATGAAGACAACAAAGAAGAGTATCTGCTCTTCACAAAAGATAACGGATATGGCAAGCAAGTACTTGAAAAAATTCCTTCTTTGTCGTCCGGACTGTACTATACGTACATCAAGCCCGTAGAACATGTTGCTTATAAGGTAATCTTCCAGAATGTTGACGCATTTCAAACTTGGCATGATCGCCTAGGCCATTCCGGCATCGGGATGATGAGGAAGATTACTAGCAATTCCATTGGTCATAATTTGCATAAGTCCAAATTCCCTCAGTCATCAGACTTTGTGTGTACATCATGTGCCCCAGGGAAGCTAATTTTGAGGCCTTCGCAACTCAAAATACAAGTTGAACCACTTCAGTTCCTTGAGCTAATTCAAGGTGATATTTGTGGTCCTATCCAACCATTATCTAGACCATTTAGGTATTTCATGGTTTTGATTGACGCATCTACATGATGGTCACATGTGTGTCTTCTTTCCACACGAAACCATGCATTTGCCAAGATAATGAGGAAAGTAATTAAGTTACAGACCCATTATCCAGGAAGTCGAATTAAATCAATTCGCATGGACAATGCTGCAGAATTCTCTTCACGCGTCTTCAATGACTATTGCATGGCCTTGGGGATTGAAGTTCAGCACTCTGTTCCATATGTTCACACTCAAAATGGTTTGGCTGAGTCCCTAATAAAGAGGATCAAACTCATTGCAAGACCTTTGTTAATGAATTGCAGCTTGCCAACTTCGTGTTGGGGTCACGCGGTTTTACACGCTGCTGACCTAATCCAATTGCGACCTACTGCATATCACAGTACTTCCCCTCTGCAATTGGTACGTGGAAATCCTCCCAGCATTTCCCATCTACGTAAGTTCGGATGTGCTACATACATCCCGATCTCACCACCACAGCGGACATCCATGGGCCCACACAGAAAACTAGGGATCTATGTGGGGTACAAATCGCCGTCGATTATTAAGTACAGAACCCCTTCATCGGGATCTATTCACAGCCCGTCATGCTGATTGCATATTTGATGAGGAACATTTTCCGGCATTAGGGGGAGATTTCAAGTACCAGAAAGAATGCCCGGAAATTGATTGGAATGCTATCGCCATTTCAACCTCTGATCCACGTACCCAAGAGACCGAACTCCAAGTTCAGAAAATTATCAATTTGCAACATCTTGCAAATAATTTGCCAGATTCATTTACTGATCTAAAGGGTGTTACAAATCCTAGAAACCGTCCAGAAATGCGTCCGAAAGAGTGGAGGTACCAACAAAAACCACTCAACTCCCTGATCCTAAAAAGAGGGGGAGTAGTACGGCCTCTGACCCGGAACCTGCTTCTCGCAAGCAACAAAGGAGAGAGAGGAGAAAATCCTCCAAATCAGTAAATGCAAGTCAGCTCAACGTTGACGAACACCTTATGGGTAGTATATACCCAGTGGAAGGGCAACCTCCACAACCCAGCTCCAGCTTGAACACACTGACTGGGACATCGGAACACCTAGACTCACGCGTATTGGGAAATCACGAAGAGTCATCAAGGGTGCATGAGATATCCACCAACTATATCGATTCTGGAGAATCATTCAACTGTAAGTCTACGATTGTCGACACTTATTTTTCTGCTACAATTGTTGATACCCTTCTTAATGATCATGATCCAAGGACTATCGTTGAGTGTGAGAAACGCTCCGAATGGCCTAAATGGAAGGAAGCAATACAAGCAGAACTTGCTTCGCTCAATAAAAGGAAGGTATTCACAGAAGCAATACCAACACCTCCCAATGTTTTCCCTGTGGGATTCAAATGGGTTTTCCTCCGGAAACGGAATGAGAACAATGAGGTGGTGAGATATAAAGCGAGGCTCGTAGCACAGGGTTTCACGCAGAGACCCGGCATTGATTTCAATGAGACATATTCTCCGGTAATGAGTGGTACCACTTTCCGATATCTTATATCTTTGGCAGTGCAAAATCGCCTATCTATGCAGTTGATGGATGTCGTGACCGCATATATTTACGGGTCACTAGATTCGTACATATACATGAAGGTTACTGATGGAGTCTCTGTCCCGAATGCAAGCGCTAAACACAACATGTACTGTGTAAAACTGAACAAGTCTTTATACGGCTTGAAACAGTCGGGACGGATGTGGTACAACCGACTTAGTGAGTTCCTTCTTCAGAAGGGTTACTCCAACAATGATGACTGTCCATGTGTCTTCATCAAGAAGTCCTCTTCAGGATTTTGCATCATTTCAGTGTATGTCGATGATCTCAACATTATTGTCAACACACAAGATATTGATGAAGCACGCAATCATCTAAAGACAGAATTTGAGATGAAGGATTTGGGTTAAACCAAATTTTGCTTGGGTCTCCAACTCGAGCACCTTCCCTCAGGAATAATGGTACACCAAGCTGCCTATATCCAGAAAATATTGGAGAAATTCAATATGGACAAATCCTATCCATCTAAAACTCCCATGGTGGTTCGTTCTCTAGACGTAGGGAAAGATCCGTTCAGGCCAAGGGATGATGGAGAAGAGATGTTGGGACCCGAGGTTCCATATCTCAGTGCTATTGGAGCGCTTATGTATCTTGCAAATTGTACGAGACCTGACCTCGCATTTGTAGTGAATCTACTTGCTAGACACAGCGCAGCTCCCACCAAACGCCATTGGTCGGGAGTCAAGAATGTCTTTCGATATCTCCAAGGCACAAAGGATCTTGGCCTATACTTCCAGTTTCAGAGAAATCTGGATTCCGGTATGATTGGATACACTGATGCTGGCTACTTATCTGATCCCCATAATGCCAGATCACAGACCGGCTTTGTGTTCCTATATGGTGGAACTGCTATATCATGGAAGTCTTCGAAACAGACTCT
Organism: Avena insularis; assembly: GCA_023614405.1. NCBI lineage: Eukaryota > Viridiplantae > Streptophyta > Magnoliopsida > Poales > Poaceae > Avena > Avena insularis. The sequence goes on along the minus strand of CM042691.1, from coordinate 292,923,525 downwards.
GGTTGCCACTTCTACCAATCATTCTGAAATAATTGCATTATATGAGGCGTCACGCGAATGTGTGTGGCTTCGCAGAATGATAAACCACATACAACAGTCATGTGGAATTGGTTCTATCGAATCACCCACCATTATCTATGAGGATAATGCGGCTTGTGTTGCACAGATGCAAACAGGATACATCAAGAGCAATATCACTAAGCATATTGCTCCAAAGTTGTTTTATCCTCATGAACTCCCAAAGAGTGGGGAAATAAACATCTTGCAAATCAAATCATGCGATAATCTCGCCGACTTGTTTACAAAGTCTCTACCAACTTCAACATTTCAGAAATATATTCATGGAATCGGTATGGGACGGCTTCGAGATTTGCAAGAATCAGGGGGAGTATCTTCCTGAACTATTTCTGTTCAAAGCATCATATTACACTCTTTTTCCCTTAAATGAGTTTACTTTACAGATTCTCATTAAGGTTTTTAATGAGGTAATATCAACATAAGATCATATGTCATACTATCCGTTTTCCCCATCGGGGTTTTTAAGATGGTATAAACGACATATTTATTGACCTCTAGATTCTATGGATTTATTTCATATTGAGTTAATAGAGGCGATAATCATTATATGCTATGCCATTTTCTCCTTATTTTTTCATAGGGTTTTTGAAGGAGTTTTAACAGCATATCCTATCATACTCCTCACATTTTTTCCACAGATTTTTTTTGGAGGAGACTTGAATCAAGATGATGGATCTTATAGTGAAGCGGTGATTAGGGGGGTGTTAAAATTAATTAAACGTAGTTAATTAAGGGTTAATCCCCTCTCCTGTAATCCCGCATATATGGAACCGTCGGGCAGTTAGGATTCCTGAAGCGCTGCCTCCTGGAACCGACATTCCCAGAACCGACATTCCCAGAACCGATCTTTTCCTGTATATATACTGATTCATTCATCAATAAAGACACTTGATTCTTTTCATTCATTTTGTCTCTCTTTGACTCCCGATACTTTCTAACAAATAACACTGCAGGTACGCGTGCAGGGCGCATGCACGATCAAGGCTGCATGCATGCTGCTGACTCACTTGCTAGCTCGTGCACAGATCATGCATGGCATGTGCCGCAACGGCCTCGGTCAGTCCTTGCCACGTGATTATTCCGTGGATCTGCTTCCGATTTGGACCCCGATCATCGACCAAAGCTCGTACAACTTGCTGGTCTCCGTCCCCGGTCGTTTCCTTAAATATTTTTTGTTATTACTAGCAAGTGGCTGAAGCTGATCAAGCCCATGTTGTTGTGTCAGGATTAGTTTGATCCGATCCGGACCCTCTCTCGAGTCCCGATCAGTAAGAGTCTCTAGTTCCGGTTTTAAAATCAGAACTAATCAAGTGGGATTAGAGGCCCACTACTAATCCCGACCTTATCAGTCAGGAGTAGTGGATGCCCACGTGGCTGCCGTGGCGCGCTCGGGGTGCACCCCACTAGTCCTGGTTGGTGTTAAGGACCGAAACTAGTGGATCTATGTCGCGGCAGCATTTTGCGCTTTTTTCTGCCGCGGCAGAGCATTACCTTGGACTAGTGTTTCTCTACCGCGATAACATTTTGTGTCTTTTCTCTGCCGCGGCAGAGAATTCATTTTGTATTGTTTTATTTATTTATTTTTCATTTCAAAATAGTTTTGAATATTTGTACGTCACCACATATCGTACACGTTCGTGCATATATATATAAGATAATTTGTATTACGATATCGAGCATACAAATATATACATTGTACATAGTTACATGAAGGTCACAATTACCGGGACTAGAGCTCGTCTATTCAATTATATGGAGATCATTAGCGCCTATTCACACTAAATTCTCCGCCATCGTGTACCATCTCTTTGAAAATAAAACCCGTCGGCTCCTCTGTAATTGCTAGTACACCTTGATGTGGTAGGAGTTGATCTCGCATTCTCTCAAACTATATAAGAAAAGGAGATCAGTATGAATATCAATCATGATAACAAAAAGTGATGTAATAAAATGATGGCGTGAATCTTTGCTTACGTCGACTCTATAATCTTTGTGCTCGGTGGTAAACGTGCGAATGAATTCGCAAATGTAGAATCCACATAAATTCGACATATGTGGCTGCCTCGTGCACTTTACGAGAATAGAATTTAATCAAAATAATAATCTAGCATCATTATTGTATTGAAACTAGAAGTAAAGAGATGGCGAATATATCACGTGCTACTTACCGAGACCGCCTTAAACGTCAGCTGCTGACTAAAGGAACCCGTAACCTCACTCTTGAACCGGATCCAAACCCTGCCGGCGAAGAAAATGAATGAATGAGTTATTAATTACTTCTGGAGCATGTACTGCATGCTGCGGAACGCTTTCAGGTTTCTCTTTGATGGGTTCATGACTTCAACTCTTCCCTTATCAAGTTGAATGTCTAGCAGAATCCAATGGAAGTTGTAAACGTTTATATATATATATACATCAGTAACTCATCAGTAACACATAGCGTCGAGTAATCAAAAGTGAATGTGTGTACAACAGAGTAAGACGCTTACTCGAAATTGTAAGGAAATAGTATGTGGTCACAAAAATTTTGCTCCTTTAAAAACCTCAAAATGTTTTCCTCCGTCTACTCGGGATTTGTTGTTAGCGTCTTTATATGTACTTTATCTGGGTCAGTGAACCCAACACTATAGATTCTTCTTATTTTACATTTCTGGATCTTCATTATGCATAATAATAGAGTACAAAAAGATATAATAAGAATAATTACATGCAATGAACTGAACACGTAGACAATGAATTCAACAACTTACAGACAATATCAGCTGAGGATAGATTTGTCGAGGGCGTCGAGATTGTATAACTGGAACAGTTCTGAAAACTCAACATGGACCTCTTCGCCTTTTCTGAAGTAGCACTACTAGAGAAAAGGCCATAGGAGACATGCTTATAGGAGGCACATTTAGACTATATGTGCCTCCTATAAAATAGGCGAGGCACACTTCCTTGATATGCGCCTCTAGTATAAAAATAGGCAAGGCACATATGACTAGAATGAGCCTCCTATATTCTCTGTACGGACGAAATCTGGCAACCCCAGATTATGTGAGGCGCATTCTAGTCATATGCGCCTCCTATATATCAGATAGGCGAGGCGCATATGGGCAAAATGCGCCTCGCATAATCTGTGTGGGCCCGCGTGTTGGTAGGTGCTCGAATACGCCTCCTATATTTAATAATATACGAGGCACATATGCTCATATGTGCCTCAAGTAACTCCTACGGGCCCGAGTGGAGGTAGGTGGCCGCATAGACGAGGCGAATTATATGAGGCATATTGTGCAATATGCGCCTCCTATAACCTGGCACCACCTTTTTCTAGCTTTTTGCACATGGAGCCAACTACCACCCCACTCACTTTGTCTCACTTCTTCCTCCTCCACCAAGACAAATATGGTCGCCCCCTCCTCCTCCCCACCTTATTTCCCCCATTGATTCACCATAGAAGCTTGCTCAACCTCGATTGGTTGACACTCACATGTAAGTGAAGTCTCTTGCTCCTCTAGATCTACAACATGTCCATTTACTTCTCCTCCGGCTCCCTTGCGCAAGTCGTCGTTGGAGGAAGCGTGAAGGCGTTGCTTGCATGTATGCGTGTTGTCGGAGACGCCACTATATGATTGTGTCGTGGTGCTACTTTTGTGCAGGGATTTCATTTGAGATGCCAATGTTTATTTCTTTTTCGGCGAATTTCTGGCACTCGCGGATGTCCTGTTTTTAGGGGAGGTCATGCCGAATTTTTTATAACTTCCGTTCAAAAGAAGTAGTGAAGACGTCCCGGACCTAACCTATACAACCGCGACAAAAAAGGGCAAGAAGACAACCATTGTCAAGAAACGCTAGCGCGCTCCGACCATTGTCAAGAACCGTCGTGTGTGTGGCCTACTATTATGTATCGAAACATTATTAATTTTCATTATGTGTGTGTTATAATAATATTGCATTGATAATATTATGTATCGACAAGACACATTCGTTGAGAATACTCACTTTTATTGTTTTAGCAATATTTAAATATTTAAATTATTTGCAGTATATTTTATAGTTCATATTGTGTTTGGACAATGCTTTTACATGAAAAATGGCCTTTGAAATTTTTATATGTCCCATTACATGAGATGTCAAATCTTATTGCATGAATCACATGGAACAGCTGCAGCCATAATCTATTCAGTTATTGGCCGCTTTGGGTTTAGAACTTTGGATTGGAAAAAATGAAGAGAGTATAAAAATGGGATGGCCACGATTTTCTTATGTCAAGAATTAATTCTAATGATTTATTTGCGCTAATACTTTGTTTAACTGTCCTTTGTTATTATTGTAGTACTCCCTCTGACCTATATTAGTTGACTCAACTTTGTCTAGTACGAATGTATCTAGACTAAATACTTAACTAGATACATATGAATCTACAAAAATATGAGTCAACTAATATGGGTCGGAGGGAGTACCACCTTTGGTTCTACCGGTGTTCTTGAGTATGCATGCTCCCCTTGCTAGCTTTCCTTCCACTCTTTCAACTTGGCTCAGGACAACTCCTGAACTTCTTGCTGCCATGAATTTCTGCCTTTCCAGCAAAGTTTATTTACATTATAAATTGCTTTGGTCAAGAGCTAAGGCTGAATAGGACGAGTTATTTCAATTTGCTCCCAATGGATTATCTCAGTGCCATTAGCAGATGATAGTGCAATGACACTGCTCTCACAGTCCCTCTTAGACTCTGAAAATATTAGGCAAATAAGATAAACCAGGTAGTCTTTTGAATGTGCTTTGGATAATTTTTGACGTCTTGCTTTGTGTTCTACAGTACGCATGTGCATCTCGGTGAAGTGAATATTGTTTCCTATGCCTACAAGTACCTTTGGTTTACTTTGTCAGCCAGGGTTAGTACATGCACGGTTGTTGATGGTGTCTTTTTCAACGGTGAAGATCTGAATCAAGCTTATTTGCAATAAATACTTACAAGGAACATTATATAAAAATAGACGCTCGACCATCTGTAGAGATATATATTGCAATATATAGTTTTATGTATATTCAGTGCCATGCCCATGCTTCCAGTATATGTATGCTGTGCATCCAGTTAGTTAATTTTCAAGGATATCATCCAGTTAGTTAATGATGCTTTATGACTTTGTTTTCAGGGTGTTTTTCATGCTGTTGAGATCAGATAGTCCGGGCCTTAGTTTTGATATCTATTGGCTTGCAATGAAGCTGATTGTGGTCCGGTGGTTGGCGTTTTGCTTTATGAATGTTTGATCATCGTCGGCTAAGAGACGGTAGAACCAGAGCTAACTTCATGAAGGATGCAGCGTGCTTTCAATTATTAAAGTTACCTGTAACCATATAAAAGTTACCTGTAACCATATACAGGTCATACACTTTGTAACCAGATACAAAGTATATTTTCGCTTTTCGTCCATGCCCCTTCAACGAAAATATTTTAGCAGTAATTTTTCTGAGGGAACTTCAGAGCAACATACACAAACTATGTTAATGACACGGGCGTGACGTGTCGTCGCGCCTACTTCCCTAGTCTTAGTAAAAGGATAACCCTGGCACTAACCTTTCGGAAAGCATATTATTTCCTGCTGTCAACATTTAAAAATCTGGAGCTTAATTTAAACATCGTTTTTGCATTCTTGTTTATGTATAGCTTAATTAGCTCTATTTCGCTTTCAGGATTTTGGCCAAAAAGGAGGCAAGCACCGCCGCGTACACCTGCGACCACTTCGTCAAGCCTACTCTACAGGTGCTCGATTGGCACCCTCGGTGAGCACATGAACCATATATGTGGTGTATGCTGTCCAGATTTCTTGTATGTTGTCCATATTAAGAAGTGGAGGAGGCACGAAAGGAAGAAGTGGAGGAACTTCCTCGTGATCACCACCTTGTTGCTCTTCATGGTAGGTTATGTGCTCTACTTCATCTAGCTAGAGCTCCGTCATCGGAGTTGTAATGTGATTGTGAACTTGTACTTGGATAATGTTATTGTGAACTTGTACTCGGAGGTGTGAACTTGTGGGACAGACACATGGTGTTGTGTGAAAACTTGGCACTTGTTGATTCTACTTGATATATGAACTCGTATGTCATGATTGATGTGTAATGTATTGTATTCATGTTGGTTCTATTATGGTTTGGCCAATTGCAAGTTTTTAAAAAATTCTGTGTTGTTTATACTGTATTCTGGACTACATTGTATATTTGAGTATCCGTATACTGTTATTTATAGTGATCTATAAAACTTGAATTTCGAAAATATTATAGAAGGCGCATATAGGACACTATAGGAGGCGCATATACTATAAATATACGAGGCACATTGTGAAACATATGCGAGGCGCATATGATATACGCCTCCTACACTTCACGTATGCGAGGCGCATATCGATATGCGTCTCCTATATATTTGTAGGATACGCATATCGATATTCGCCTCACATATGTGAAGTATAGAGGCGCATATGATATGCGCCTCGCATAAAAAAATAGGCGAGGCTCAAAGCTAGAGGTGCATACTATATGCGCCTCGCATATGCTTTTAGGTGCACATCGCATAAGGTTTTCTCTAGTAGTGTAGTACTCATGTGGGACTTTCGCTGTGATAAATATTCTCCCTTTCTTTGCAGTTGTCAAGTACCACTCATGGAGATTCCGCAGTTGTGTTGGCAGTTCTTTCACCTTTTCTTTGCTAACCAAATCCTCAACTGCGACATATCTATGGGCTACACCAGCCTTGGGTAGAAGGTCGAGTTGGGGGCCTAACAGTTCATTAAGACTAATTTTCATGCTGGTCGTCAACTTCGCAGTTGCTGACATATCTAGTGGCCGTTGTGCGAGAAGGGGAACGTTTTCTGAAAACACCTTGAGGGGTGCGATCGTTTGTTTGGCCTGTTGTCCGAGAAGGGAAATGTCTGATTTTTTACTGATTGCAGTTTTGGTCCCGCTTGCACCTATGCTTGCTGATTTTTTACCGCTTGCACTTGATTTGCTTGATTTTCTCTTTGCCACTTATTTCTGAAGTTTGCGTAGATAGTCATTTGGCTTATGGTGTAACTCATATTGCGATTTTGTGTTCAAAAAATCAATTGCATATGTCTTTTTCTTCTCGATGTATACTGGAGCGGGTGCGGTGACCCAGCATACCACTGCATGATGTAGTATACTATAGTCGTTGACATAATACCAATGAAACACCGTTCACTAGTATTACATCCCTCAGAATGGCACAACAGAAACACAGCGGGTCCAATACATGGCTAAAGGTTACAACTCACTCTTTACACAAGATCCAGAAAACACTCTAGGTTAAAGAGAGAAAGAACTTCTTACAAAGAAGAATCAAAGATAAACATCGCAAAAACTATTATACTATTAAAACTAGTATTTTAACTAAGGAATTGGTATTGCTGTTATTGCAATACTCTACAGAATTAGGTTATTTGGCTAGAGATTATATTCCTATCTAATCAGTAACTTTGTATTCACTTGGGTTGATGTATATGTTGACTTCCTTGACTTCATTGAAGAGCTTTAGCTTTGGATGATGAGTCCTGGAGCATAAATGATGTAGATGTTGTCTATCCCGGCTTCAGAATCTAGCAAGGGTTAAGAAGATACTTTGAGTACGAGCGTACTCAGCAAATTCACTAGAAAAGGAGTGTTTGATGCACTATAACTACAGCCACAGACCGTAGTTCGTAGGAAATGCAAGTTTTCATAAACATTTCTTCAAAGGTTGCTTTTATTCTGAAAAGCTATGTCCGTTAGCCTTCACGGGTTTACTAGAACTTTCATGGAGTTCCTTTCCTGCCGTGTTCGCAGCTCCTTCCCGGAACAGGGAGTAACAAGTTATAGTTCTTACACTCTGTAGAGGTGCGTTACTTTTCCCATGAGAGATCAACTCCTTGTTGCACAACCGGGCAGCTAACCCGTCCACAATTCCATGTTGTGGGGCCCAGTAGTTGGTCCAAGCCAATCACTGCCTCTCCGCGACCTCATATGTCTGCACGATCCTTCAGGCTGGCTCATCTTCGTTAAGCCCCCTTTTGGGCTGGATAAAACCTTGATGAGTTCCCGAAGACTCTATGACCTAGTGATGCCCGGAATAGTACCATTTACATGGACTATATCCCTAAACACCATTCACAGATAATCTAGACACCAAAAGTGTGGGGCGTAAGGGTGCCCACCTATATGTTGGATCCACACAAGGAATCATAACATCACGTTAAGGTCGTCTTGCCTCCATACAAGACGAAAAGGATACAACTGACTTCTCCATCCCATTTCAAATCTCATGGTTAACGCGTAATATACGGCGCAAGAATCACTAGCGACATTGGTTGTTAAGTCCTAGATATTACCGGAACTTTTATAAGTTATTATAATCACATTATTATGAAAATAGTATTTTCGGACCTTTTTCAAATGCAGGTGATGTCCACATTGGATTTATAAAATATTTTACAGAAAATAACCAAAGGACATGAGCAAGTGTGAACTTGCCTTTTGTGATTGCAAGATTATGCACTCACGGTCTTCGAGTCAGTATAAGATCCAAAATCTGAAATCGTCATCATTGGTCCGGTAAGGACTAATGTTTAAAGAAGCAATATGCTCTTATGCATAAGTAATGTGATGCACGTTATGAACGCGAATCCCGGGGATAACGTTGTTCTAGGGTTTGGATTCCGGAAATGGTTACTTTAGAATGTGTTGTCCTTTTAGATAAGTTTCACACTTGTGCTTCTTATTAGGGCTTGTGAGTGTGTGTGTGAACAACACATATTTATGCAGCAACAAAATATGTACCTATGAAATGCTATTCAAGATTGTTTACACTTTAATTGTTTATCTTCAAACTTTACTTTACAAGTAAAGTCACTTGTAAAGAGCTTAAGTGTCATCGTTCCTAAGTATACAAGTGAAGTATGAAGTAATGTGATCTTGATTATTTGTCATATATTGTCTGAAGTGGAAAAATGAATAAATTTTGAAGAAAAGATTCCTTTTCTAAGGTTTAAACAATCTTTGTGGTTAGTTAGTGGTGGTCGATGTTATTTGTGTTTGCTTGAATAGTTTGGGCTTGAGATGCTTTATAACTTAACTAGTTCAGACCAAAGTTAACTATAAAACATAGAAAAATGTTTATAGTGTTATATTTAGATTCTTGTAGACTAAAGTTAACTTTAAAATCATAGATAGTTTGAAAGTATAATGCTTATAACATTTGTACTTTGTGTACTTGGTAATGTTGCCTTAAGGTTACTTGAGGATGATTATATATTTTTCTATTTAAGTGGTGGTCTCTTAATTTTGTAGTGGCACAAGATTTCTTGTTTCCTTATAAAGGTATGATTATGGTTTGTGGATAAATAAATAGTACTAGTGACTACCCATGAATTATCTTTGGGTTTAGTCCATTATAAGGTTGTATTTGATTAATATATCATTCTTGAAGATTTTATAATTATTAAAGATCTTTTTAAAATATAATTTATTCATATAGCAGAAGGATAATTTAATATAATAGGATTTCTAATGTTTTGAATCATTATGACTTATTATGAATATTCAAGACTAATACTTATTTATTAGACTTGATTGACTAATTTTAGAAATATTAACAAATTTTATTTACCCTTATATGAATTTTAAACTAAGTAAATAAGTTTAAATTTGAGTTATTAAAATATTTGAATTTTTATTTAACTCAAAAGTGGAATATTATATTTTTAACATGTAGATATTATTTTTGTGATTATTTTGGTATATTATATTTATTTTTATGATTTATAAATAATAAGGTATGATTTTTATAAGATTTTATTACTTAATAAAGAATAAATTTTTAAGTAAGTGGAATAATAATGTATGATTATAGTTATAAATTATAGTTCTTATTTTTCTAAGATTTTTGGTATCTTATTTATATTTTTAAAATTTACCATTATTGAAATATGAATTATTAAAGTTTTATTACTTATAAAACCTTTATTAAGTAATATTTATTAAAATAATTATCATAATAATATTTGATAATAATTTTAAGTTGTAGATTTTATTTTTCTACAAATTTTCATTTATTATACAAATTTTTCTGAATTATAAATCAAAAGTTATTAATTAAACAAGATTTAATCATTTATTTGATTTTTGGAATATTAATAATTGATTTTATAACATTTTATTTATTTCTAAAACAATAATTAACTTTTTACATCACACCGACACCTAGCCTGAGTCACTGACCAGTGGGCCTATGTCCACCTCAGCACTCAGGTTAGTAAATGTATTTTGTTACCAACCCTGTCTCCATTCCTAGTCAATGACATATGGGCCCAAGGTCATGTCATCTGCCACGTGAGACAAGGACTGGTCAAACACATTGACGTGGATAGGGTGACGCAAGCATGATGTCATGCTGACATCAGCTCAGTCTCCACCACCATAGAATGGTCGCCGGCGGCGAACCACCGTTCTTCGGTGAACAAGGCCGATGCTATTGGATAGAGGAAACCAAGGCGAACCTATTGGTGGTAACGCCGCTACCTAGTGGTCACCGGAAATACACCGGCGACGAGCTTCTGCGGCGGCCAACGGCAGTGCTCATTGAATCGAGGTCTACGGTGCGAATTAGCAAGCGAAATTAGGGTCTAGAGATGCGTAAGCTTTCCCTGATGACGATAGAGAGGTCGAGGAGACTTGGGGAGGCGTGACGACGGCGAATCGACGATAATGGACACGGCAGACGATGAAAAGAATTCCCGATTTCACATGATTTCTGGCGTGCGGGCTTCCGTGCTTGGTCCTAGGTGAGTAATTCCACGACGACGCATCCAACAGTGGCTACCACAAGGCGAGGGGTGGTCGGATCTGACCGGAACAACGAACTCCAACGAACTAGGGTTTCGGGTGAGGAAGGAAAGTGGGTCTGGAGAGCGAGGCTGGAGATGAGGTTGGTATGAGAAGATAGAGGAGGACGCGATGATCTTATCTACTCCCTCCAGGGATGGCGACACATCGTGGAAGGCGGTCGATCGACGGGAGTCGGCCAATGAAATGCTTCTAGTAGGCGAGGTAGACGATGAAGCCGATTTTGCAGAAAACCCCCTGGCGCTTCTTTCCCCTTAACCCACAGTCCCTCTTCGGTCCCACCTGTCAGCCAGAGACGAGAACAAACTGGACTGGTTATTGGGCCTGAGTGGGCTACACAGGGCGACAGGTAAGCAGGTAGGAGTTGGGCCACGGCCAGGTCTTGTTTTTTATTTGTTTTCCATTTTTCTATTTTATGTTTTCCTTTTTACATTTGTATATAATCTTTAATTTGAACTTTTATTTGTAGAATTTATTTGCTGGATAATTGTAGTAATACTAAAATATATTTAGTATCATTTGTGAACTTTTATTATATAATCATTTTTATATTTCTTTTATTTTCTCTACATGAACCCCTTTTAATATTTTGTAGAAGCTTTCCTTATTATTTTTCTTTCCACTTTTAACCATGGATTTATTAAATGATATATTCTTATTTGTTTATAAAACTTAACTCTGGTTGGCTCATTGTTTGAATAGAAATTTTTATATGTATAATGATCCTATATCATTATTTGATGCATTAAATATAAAATAAATTAATATGGTTATTACTATTTCCATTAATTTGGAAAATGGCAATGTATATATTCTATTATGATAAACAAAGAAGTTTAGGATTTGAAGTGTGAATATTTACCTTAGGGTTTAGGTTTTTTTTAATATACTTAGATTCCTTTGTGGATGTGAGTAAAGATTTAGAAACTAAACATATTGTTTTCTGTTTGTGATATTTAATGACATCACCTTTTCAAAATAGGAAGTTATATCTAGAATGTTTTATGGAAAGGAATTGATAAGGATACTCCTAAGCACATATAATTATGATGGTTGGAATTGACAGAGATGTGCTTATGTGATTTGCTATAAGAAACTATTCCTATTAGATGATATAGATATTAGATGATGGATCAATAACTTGAAATGGATATTATGTTTGGTTTAAGATTTAGAGTCGATTGTTTACCAGGAATGTCTATTTTCCCTAATTCACAATCCTGGATTTCTAATTAAGGAATTCCTTTCCTAGATATAATACTTCTTCCTATCCATCATCATGACTAACATGATGAGCTTTACTTCACAACAATATTCTTCTTCACCTATTATTCTTCTAAACTCATGGATGAATCCAATGAGTTTGATATTAAAGCTGTTATAGTTTCCTCATATCCATTCTTGGTTTTATCCACTACTCTACTGTTGATAACCTTCCATTCAACAAGTAGTTCCTTCAAACTCCACTCATAATCTTCATTAATCATCCATCTACCTTTCTTTAGAGCTTACTATCCTTTAAGATGGATTACACTACTTCCATAACTCTATGCTACACTGATGTGGACATCCCATCTATTGATACAACCGTTGTACCTACAGCTACACACATACAAGGACCTATCACTCGATCTCGTGCCAAACAACTTAACTATCAGGTACTTTCGTTTCTTAGAACTATTCCTCACATACATGAGAATATGATGCTGCCTAAATCAGATGTATTTCTTACTCTTAGGAATGATGGACCAAGCATGGATGAGAGGGACAAGCATTGGAGCATGGCCATGCATGGAGATGGCAGGAAGCATGTGATGATTCAAGAGAAGGCCACGGATACAGATTTCAGAACTTTGAGGCCACCATAATGAAGAAAGAAGGCTTGGACGAAATATTCAAAATTAATACTTCATAAATTCGTCCATAGCTTAATATGGTGCTGCGACACCTTTATTTTGGGCTAGGCCCATGTAATTTTCGCAGGATTTTAAATAGCCACTTTTTAGAGTCCGTATTTGAGGGGAAAAGGACTTCTAAGGTTGGATTCGGCCACCACTTTCATGGCTGGCCGAAACCCCACCTTTTCCTCCTTAAATACTCCCCATAGCCGTCACCATAGACTCGGATTTTGTTTAGACATTAAGTTAGCCATCATAGCAACTTCGCCAAGGCTCGAGCGTCGCAGAGGCCTCTTGTACTTCGCACCTATACATGATCCCACCTTTTCAATAAAGCTTTCCTCTTAATCCGCAATATATTGATTGCAATATTAGTTCTTACTTGTTCTCGGTTTCAGGTAGGAATTAAGACCCTCGCTGGTCAGGCCGATCGTGTTCCCGCAGGATCTGTAACCTCCAGGAGATTGGCCTAGCGATTGCATTGGAGCTCGTGCTCGCACGTGTAGTCGGATCGTCAAGCCCGAACTCCACCAAATCGATTATCACCTTCTCATCGAAAGATCGGACACCTTTGCCCAATCAAGTGGTATCGTATTTCAGGTTGCTCGGTGAGATTTTACTGTTTTCGTAGATTAGATCTGTTTTTACCTATAACCCACGAAAAATCCAAAAACATAGTTAGAGCTTAGATCCATCCCATCACCAATCTACGCCTTGCATTATCTTTTCAGTTTTGCATTGTTGAATTTGTGTCTGCATCCTCGCGTCAAGTTGCTGGTCTTAGTGTCTCGTCCCGTAGAGTTTCGAGTTCTGATCATAGTAGTCACCGCCACCCTCGCAGATCACCGCCACCATATTCCGCCGCCATACACCCAACCACCATAAACCCTGAAACTCCGCCTCCGCCTTCCTACCGCGACACGGATCCGATCATCTTTCCTGCCGCGGCACGCGTCCGAGTTGAGTTATTATTTCCTAGTTATTTCTTTTTACTTTCCTTCTTTGTTGTTTCCGTGTTAAGCTAAAGTCCGTATCGAGCTCAGAGTTCGGTCGTAAGTCCAGGAGAGCAAAAAAAAAGTCTAGAACTGCCTCCGAAAAAATTTCTGGCTATACTGATTTTCGGCCCCGGGGATCACTTTTCTCCATCGGCCGTTATAGCGATATTTTTTTGGCGCCTGCGCGCTTTCCGGAGCATAATACAAAAAAATTCAAAAAAAAATTTGGGGCTAACCTGTTTTTAGACCCCGTAGATCAGTTATAGACACTCGCCATCATAGTAATTTTCGACATCTCGGTTCGCTTTTCAGGGTACCATATCATCATACATTGCTTGTTGTGTCGCGTCGTGACATCGTTGGTGATCTAGGCTCGCGTCTCTAGTACGGCCTAGCCTAGGACCAGCACAGTACCGTTGTTGAGCATTCTTTCAACATTAGCATTGCTGTTTTGATAATTGCTGACCCCTTTGCTAAGCCTTCCCAGAGCTCCACAGATTTCTCCACGTGCGGTGTCTCGACTCCTGGTAATAGCTCGGTTCAATCTCTTGACCCGCTGCTCCTCGCGGTTGCACATCGCCTTTTTCCTGCTGTTTGGTAAGAACTTGTAAGAGCTTCGTATATTGCTTGACGGATTACGCGTGCCTTCCACCATATTTCCGTAGTATATACCTGTGCTTTTTAAAGGACTAACCATGACAGATACTTCGCGGAACCCTGCCACAATGACGAACCAAGAACTTCATGCCCACTTCTCCGAGCTCTTGGTCGGTCGCGCTGAAGATGTGGATGCACGCCTAGGGGAGTTTGACACCAAGCTCGCTAATGCCATGGACAAGATTGATGGACTCGAGAAATCCTTCAACGACAAGCTTGACGCTCGGTTCAAGGAGGTTTTGGCCAGATTGTCGGCACCCGCACCCGCACCCGCCCCATTGGCACCTCGGCATGGCGCACGGCGCATCCCGATCACGGTCGTCATCGCTGGTTTATCGCCACCTCGGTGGCTACCGCTGCAGCCGAGGCACCTCGCCTCCTCCGCCGCTGTCATGCGACATTGGGGACAGACGACGGGTACTACTACGACCCCGACGACGATGATCTGTTTGACGAGGAGGTTGAGCAACCTCCACACCCTGCTGGCCGTCCCCGACATTACCACCGCAACGCTCGACCACCGGTACGTGATGATGATCATGTTGCAAAGCTTAAATTAAATATTCCATCTTTTGAGGGTAAATATAATCTTGATGCATATCTTAGATGGGAGATGGAAGTAGAACAATGTTTTGCATGTTTAAAATATCCTAAGAATATGCGTGTTAGTGCTGCTACATGTGAATTTACTAAATTTGCTTCCCTTTGGTGGTATGAGTATTGCCGTTTAAATCCTACTACTATTCCTATTACTTGGACTGCTTTAAAAACTTCTATGCGTGTTCGTTTTGTACCTCCCACTTATCAACGTGATTTACTAAAGAATCTGACACGTTTAGAACAAGGGAATTTTTTTGTAGAAGAGTATTATCAGGAATTGAAAACGGGGATGGTTCGGTGTGGTCTTGTTGAATCTACTGAACAAATGATTGCACGTTTATTTGGTGGATTAAACAAGGACATTCAACACATATTAGATTATAAGGAATATAATTCTATCACTCGTTTGTTTCATCTTGCTTGCAAAGCTAAACGTGAAGTGCAGGATCGCCAAACACCATGGAGGAGGACTAATAATTCTGCAGGTCGCACATCCACTTGGACATCCCGACAGTCAGCGCCTCCTCGTGATTCACCACCAGCTACTACCACCTCCAAGGCCACCACAAGATTTCCAGCTGCTCCTCCACCGTCATCCAATGTTCCTGCTCGTAGTGCATCTTCTATGGCTTCCACGGGTAAAACAAAGGATATACAATGCCGCAAGTTCTGGAGTTTTGGTCATATTGAGAGACGGTACACAACACAACGTGTTATGATGGTGCGTGATGATGGTCAATACGATTCAGCGAGTGACTTTGATGAAGATACATTAGCCCTTATTTCTGCTCGAGATGGAGACAATTGTGATTCTGGTGAAGAGACAGAGGTAATGGGAGCTGAAGCTGCTGATCAATACAAGAGCTTAATTACACAACGTGTGTTAAGTGTGCAATTGAGAAAATCTGAGCAAGATCAATGCCACAACCTGTTCCAAACACGTGGTGTTGTCAAGGAAAGAGCTATACGGATCATCATTGATGGAGGGAGTTGTAATAATCTGGCTAGTGTTGACATGGTAGAGAAGCTTGCACTTCCAACAAGACAACGCACACATTCATATTACATCCAATGGTTTGAGAGTTCTCGCAAGATCAAGGTAACAAGAACGGTACGCGTGCATTTTACTATTGGTACATATTCTGATATTGTTGATTGTGATGTTGTACCTATGCAAGTTTGTTCTTTGTTATTTGGTAGACCATGGCAATTTGATAGATAATCTGTTCATAATGGAAAAACTAATCATTATTCTCTTATGCATGATGGAAATAAAATTGGTCTAAAACCTATGACTCCCGAACAGATTTTAAAAGATGATCTTGCTAGAGCTAGTAGAGCTAAAACTGAGGAGAAAAATAAAAGTGAGAATCAGATTGTTGCTGCAGATTTTGTACCACCAAAGAACACTAAATCTGATTATAAACATGCTACTAAAATTCATTTGAAGAGTCCATGTATGCTTGCAAATAAAATTGATATTGCTGAACTAGATGTAAACAATACTCAATGTTATACAATTGTCTGCAAAGAGGTTTTGTTTTCATTTGAGGATATGCCTCCTTCTTTGCCACCCGTTATTGCTAACCTTTTGCAGGAATATGAGGACGTCTTCTCCGCTGAGCTACCACTAGGACTACCTCCTATTAGAGGAATTGAGCACCAAATTGATCTAATTCTTGGTGCTGCGTTGCCCAACCGCGCGCCATATAGAACCAATCCAGAGGAGACAAAGGAGATACAACACCAAATTTAGGAACTACTCGACAGAGATCATATTCATGAGTCCCTTAGCCCCTGTGTTGTTCCTATTATTTTGGTACCTAAGAAAGATGGTTCTTCGCGCATGTGTACTGATTGTAGAGCTATCAATAATATTACTATTCGATATCTTCATCCTATTCCACGTTTGGATGACATGCTTGATGAATTGAGTGGCTCTACCATGTTTTCTAAAGTTGATTTGCATAGTGGTTACCACCAGATTTGTATGAAATTGGGAGATGAATGGAAAACAGCATTTAAAACTAAGTTTGGTTTGTATGAGTGGTTAGTGATGCCGTTTGGTTTAACTAATGCACCTAGCACTTTCATGAGATTAATGAACGAAGTTTTACGTGCTTTCATTAGACGTTTTGTGGTAGTCTACTTTGATGATATTCTGATTTATAGCAAATCTTTAGAGGATCATTTGGACCATTTATGTGTTGTTTTCAATGCTTTATGTGATGCAAGTTTGTTTGGTAATCTTGAGAAGTGCACCTTTTGCACCAATCGAGTTGCGTTTCTTGGCTATGTTGTTACATCACAGGGTATTGAAGTGGATCCAGCCAAGATTGAAGCTATTGAGAATTGGCCACAGCCCAAGACGGTCACACAAGTGAGGAGTTTTCTTGGCCTCGTTGGTTTTTATAGGCGCTTTGTCAAAGACTTTGGATCAATTGCCACGCCACTGAATGAACTTACCAAGAAGGATGTGCCCTTTGTTTGGGGCGATGCACAACAACAGGCCTTCGTCATATTGAAAGATAAGCTAACACATGCTCCCTTACTCCAACTTCCTAATTTTACTAAGACTTTTGAGCTTGAATGTGATGCTAGTGGAATTGGTTTGGGAGGTGTGTTATTACAAGAGGGAAAACCTGTTGCATATTTTAGTGAGAAATTGAGTGGGGCTAGTCTAAACTATTCTACTTATGATAAAGAATTATATGCGTTGGTTCGGACATTAGAAACTTGCCAACATTATCTATGGCCTAAAGAATTTGTTATACATTCTGATCATGAATCTTTGAAGCATATTCGTAATCAAGCTAAGTTGAATAAATGCGTCATGCAAAGTGGGTTGAATTTATTGAGTCTTTTCCTTATGTTATCAAACACAAAAAGGGTAAAGATAATATTATTGTTGATGCTTTGTCGCGCCGTTATACTTTGTTATCTCAACTTGACTTCAAAATATTTGGATTAGAAACTATTAAGGAACAATATGTGCATGATGCTGAATGTAAAGATGTGTTGCAGAATTATAGAGATGGTAGAACTTGGAACAAGTTCGTCTTCAATGATGGATTTGTGTTCCGTGCTAACAAACTATGCATTCCAGATAGTTATGTTCATCTTTTATTGTTATAGGAGGCGCATGGAGGAGGATTGATGGGACACTTTGGTGTCAAGAAAACGGAGGATGTTCTTGCTGCACACTTCTTTTGGCCACGTATGCGTCGAGATGTTGAGAGATTTGTGGCACGCTGCACTACTTGTCAAAAAGCTAAGTGTCGCCTTAATCCACATGGTTTATATATGCCTCTTCATGTTCCTAGTGTTCCTTGGGAGGATATTTCTATGGACTTTGTTTTGGGATTGCCACATACACAGAAGGGGAGGGATAGTATTTTTGTTGTTGTGGATCGGTTTTCTAAGATGGCACACTTTATTCCTTGTCATAAAAAGGATGATGCTGCGCATATTGCTGATTTGTTCTTTCATGAAATTGTTCGTTTGCATGGTGTGCCAAATACTATTGTTTCTGATCGTGATACTAAATTTCTTAGCCACTTTTGGAGATGTTTATGGGCTAAGTTTGGGACTAAATTGTTGTTTAGTACTACATGTCATCCCCAAACTGATGGACAAACTGAAGTAGTAAATAGAACTTTGTCTACTATGTTGTGGTCTGTTTTAAAGAAGAACTTAAAATTGTGGGAAGAGTGTTTACCTCATATAGAATTTGCTTATAATCGTTCGCTGCATTCTACCACAAAGATGTGCCCGTTTGAGATCGTGTATGGTTTTGTTCCTCGTGCACCTATTGATTTATTGCCTTTACCTTCTTCGGTGCAAAATAATTTGGATGCTACACAACGCGCTGAAATGATATTAAACTTGCATAAGACTACTAAAGATAACATAGAACACATGAATGCTAAGTATAAACTTGTTGGGGATAAATGGAGAAAGCATGTTGTGTTTGATGTTGGAGATCTTGTTTGGTTACATTTGCGTAAAGATCGTTTTCCTGATTTACGCAAATCTAAGTTAATGCCGCGTGTTGCTGGTCCCTTTAAGGTGTTAGAGAAAATAAACGATAATGCATATAAACTTGAGTTACCTGCAGACTTTGGTACGGTTAGTCCTACGTTTAACATTGCAGATTTAAAGCCTTACTTTGGTGAGGAAGATGAGATTGCGTAGAGGACGACTTCAATTCAAGAAGGTGAGCATGATGTGGACATCCCATCTATTGATACAACCGTTGTACCTACAGCTACACACATACAAGGACCTATCACTCGATCTCGTGCCAAACAACTTAACTATCAGGTACTTTCGTTTCTTGGAACTATTCCTCACATACATGAGAACATGATGCTGCCTAAATCAGATGTATTTCTTACTCTTAGGAATGATGGACCAAGCATGGATGAGAGGGACAAGCATTGGAGCATGGCCATGCATGGAGATGGCAGCAAGCATGTGATGATTCAAGAGAAGGCCACGGATGAAGATTTCAGAACTTTGAGGCCACCATAATGAAGAAAGAAGGCTTGGACAAAATATTCAAGATTAATACTTCATAAATTCATCCATAGCTTAATATGGTGCTGCGACACCTTTATTTTGGGCTAGGCCCATGTAATTTTCGCAGGATTTTAAATAGCCACTTTTTAGAGTCCGTATTTGAGGGGAAAAGGACTTCTAGGGTTGGATTCGGCCACCACTTCCATGGCTGGCCGAAACCCCACATTTTCCTCCTTAAATACTCCCCATAGCCGTCACCATAGACTCGAATTTTGTTTAGACATTAAGTTAGCCATCATAGCAACTTCGCCAAGGCTCGAGCGTCGCAGAGGCCTCTTGTACTTCGCACCTATACAGGATCCCACCTTTTCAATAAAGCTTTCTTCTTAATCCGCGATATCTTGATTGCAATATTAGTTCTTACTTGTTCTCGATTTCAGGTAGGAATTAAGACCCTCGCTGGTCAGGCTGATCGTGTTCCCGCAGGATCGGTAACCTCCAGGAGATTGGCCTAGCGATTGCATTGGCGTTCGTGCTCGCACGTGTAGTCGTATCGTCAAGCCCGAACTCCACCAAATCGATTATCACCTTCTCATCGAAAGACCAGACACCTTTGCCCTATCATACACTAGCTTTAATTGAATCATACTTTCTTATATTAACTCTAGTAACTCATAATCCAACCTTTCATTACATTAATGTGACCTATAATAACTACTCTTGGATCACTTATCTATACTAGGGTTTCAATCATGTTCTACCCACCAATGTCACTTGTACTTGATATAAATATTCAATCTTGGTGAGCAAGATATTATCATTTTAATCCTTTAATCATTTATAAATTAGATTTTTAGTTAGCTAAGCAAGACTTTATCAATACATGCTTGCAATTGTATTGGAATTATCTTCTTAGTATCTTTAATTGGATTAAGGGTTATTCATGGGCTATGCCCACTTGATCCAATAGAATTATTAGTGGTAACTATCTTCATGATTCACCCTTGTAATCTTCTTTCCTACCATATTATTATAGATATAAATAATTTTTCACTTTATTTAGGAGTGATTTAACTCCATCAATTCTCCTATTGATTTGATTCTCTTCAATCATTCCCATCCTATAGATGATATCTAAAACTAGCATCACTATTTACCTCTTCTTAGTTGTTTATTTGTAGACACTTATTTGTAAGCTGTGTTATGATCAAGAGTTTGATAGGTTGAGAATGGGTGAATCAATAGTTGATTTCTCAACATTGATGAACAACAAATATGGGAATATAACTCAACAGAGATGATAAGGTTTGGTATGGAAAGAAAGATATATGGTGAATGATCTAAACTTAGTCTTTTTCCAACTCAAACTCATTAAAGAGTTAAAGTTAGGTATTACTATGATACTCATAGTAAGAATAGATAAGAATAAGATAGGTCAGGATTAGTCATCACACTTATATTTCTTTAGTTGTAATCTTAACTTGACACTTATGAGTGATTATAATGAATACTATAATATGATCTCCTAGGGATCAAATATAGATTATAATGTATTAGGGTTTAACTTTTCTTACATTTGATCTACCCTTAGATCAAATCTCTCTTACCAAAATAAGATTTTAGCAAAGGTCATATTGAAACTTATCGCAGTCAACTTGATGATCTACTTCAATTCCATCAAGTTAAGAGAAGCTTCAATCACTTTGACAAGTTTTGTTCAAAAGGGCAAAAATTATTTAGATTTTCTATGCATGAATGCAATGCACACATCTGGGTTCATTTTATTTCTGAGCTATAATACTGGGATGTTGCAGCGGGCTCGGGTTTCTTCTTCACAAAATGCGCCGCCACTTCAGCCTTTGCTATCGCTGCTGTTTCCGCATCAGTACGATCGTAAGGTCTGATGGGGAAATTCTGATGAGGCACTGTTGGGAGGGGCGACATTTTCTGTTTGGGTTGCCGCGTCCTTTAGTACTCACTGACGGAGCACGCTTCTGCTTATTGTCCTTAGAGGCGGCAAAGACTGCTGAGCCTGCGGCGGAGATCGAGATGGACTCGGGATGTGGTGGTCGTAGTCATCATGGGGTGGGCTTCTTGGAGGTGATGGAGGTGAAGGAGACCTGCGACGACTCGGAGGTGGTAGTGTTGGCCTTGGGGACGAGCCTGGAAACTGTATGTTGTTCTTGTCCCATAGAATGATAACACCAAGTACTTCTCCGAGTGTGCTCTCACCTTCAGGTCCAGGGATGTCAAGCTCCATTTACTCCCACTCCTTTACGATTTGATCCACCCCGACTTTAGCATAGCCAGGTGGAATCTCACGGCCATGCCAACGTGCGTCAGGCGGACAAGGCAAAGCAAATCTGACCGCCACCTTCACAGATACGTTCTTCAATTTATGATGGAGCTCACAAGATATCTGCTCCTTAATTCCATCCACGGGGTAGCCAGGACCGCCATTTGTATAGAGTGCATCGTCAGACGGGACCTCCGATTCAGCCACGCTGCTTCTCCGCTGAGATGGGTTGGCTGTAACATCGAGTGGAGGATCTTGCAAGAGCGTTATTCCTCTAAGTTCGTCGATCTGTTGTTGTTGCTTGTCAAGTCTTGCTAGCAGCTGGTTGAACTTGTCTGCCTCCTCCTCCTCTCGTCGCTGCTTTGATCTTGCTCGGCTTCTATAGGTACCCTGGTCCTTAGGAAACCCAGTCTCCCACGTGAAACTCCCGTCAAGGCCTCGGACTCGTCCTCCATGTTCGTGATTCCTGAGGACCAAGGTCAGCAAGTCTTTCTCTCTATCGGTATGAAACTGTTTTATTCCATCTTTAATAGCTTGCACCACTTTTATCCATGCGCTCCTGGGTACCTTTATCCCGTCACTGCAAACAAGGTCCCCTGTAAGTTCTTCATACGAACTCCCATGCCCAAGGAACCAATTTCTTGCCCTCAAATCCCATTCTTCGCGAATTAGTTCTAGAATGATCCCTTTATCATGAAGCTCTTTCTCTTTTGCATCCCACTTAGGCATGGCAGCCGCGTAGCCCCCTGGCCCCATGTTATGGTGATATTTCTTGTTCGTAGCATTTATCTTGTTTTTTCAGACTTTTCCTCTACAATTCCTGACTTCCTATACTCCACAAATGCATCCCAGTAAGGCTTCTGCTTTGCTAGATAGCCTTTGAATAATGGAGTTTTCTTGTCCTTTTGATACTTTAGCCATAATGATTTCTTCTAGTTCTTGAATAGTTCGGCCATCTTCTTAAGAGCAAACTACTTGACTTTCTTTCTCATTCCAGCCGTCTCATCATCAGTCTCACATTCTGGCAGCTTGAAAAGTGCCATGAGGTCAGTAAATAGTTGCTCTTTGAACCTATCGTCGATATACACATCACTCCATTCCGCCTCTTTGGGCTTATTCCACTCTCGAACAGTGATCGGGGTGCGATCTCTAGCAACAACTCTGCATTATTGTACAAATGCTTGTTTTGCTTTTTTCAGTTCCAATGGTTCGCCCTCTCCTGAGACCTCTATAATTTCAAAAACAGTACGCTGAGGCAACTTTTTGGCTGGGCCGCGCTTGGTTTTTTTGCTCGATGTATAGGCCTAGGAGAAGAAACATTCGTCAACATAATATATATACAACTAGGTACATCTAGTAACGATCATCGGATATCATATATATACCTCGTCGGTCTGCGTTACGAGTCCATGGGCTTCTACCTCTTGTCTGTTGATCTCCTCTCCCTCACCGGATGAGTTCAGATACCTCGAGGGAGATCTCTCATCGGCATCGTGAATCATATCCTCGAGAAAGTGTTCTGAATCTAGGTCTATGTGGATTGGACTAGGTGGATCCATAGTTCCTGCAAAATGCACAAAATATTTATTTAAACTTAACAAATAAACCCTAAACCCTAAACCCGGAGGTGCTGTGGCGGTGGCCGGTGATGGTGGTCGCGGGAGAGGCGGGCGACTATGCGGCTTCCCGCGAGAACCACCACCCTAACCCTAACTCCGGTCACCACCGAGCACCAACACCCTAACCCTAACTCCGGTTACACTATATATAAAAATTAATATATCTCATACCCTAAAAATAATAATCCTACACTATATAAAAAAAATAATCCTACACTATATCATAAATCCTAAAATCCTACACTAAATAATTCTAAACACTAACAAATCCTAATTAAACACTAGTAAAATCCTAAACACTAACAAATCCTAATTAAACACTAACAAAATCACTAACAAATCCTAAACAAACCTAAACACTAACAAAAACCTAATCACTAACAAAATCCTAATCACTAACAAATCCTAAACAAACTTAAACACTAACAAATCCTAACAAAATCACTAACAAATCCTAAATCCTACAAACCCTAATCATACCTGGTGGCAGTGCTGGCGGTAGGCGGTGGCCGGAGGTGCTGGCGGTGGCCGGAGATCGGGGCGCGACGAGGTGTGGCACCGGCGGAGGGCGCGTGCGGGTCGGCGGGGGCGCGGGCGTGGCGGGATCGGCGGTGGCGCAGCAGGCGCGGGCGACAGGCTGGCGCGGGCGTGGCGGCGTACATGCTGCTCGTCGTCGGAGTTGGGCAGCCTGGCGGCGTGCTCCTCATCGTCTGGATCCAAATCTCCTGGTGCGTGGAACGCACCGGGGGAGAAGGGCTAGTTTTATACCCCCACCCTTCTAGTCCCGGTGTGTGGAACCAGCCGGGACTAAAGGGGGTCTCTAGTCCCGGCTGGTGCCACGCACCGGGACTAGAGGGGGGCGTTTCATTTTGTACGCTAGGCCAGACCCTTTAGTCCCGGCTGGTTACCTGGGTCGGGACTAAAGGCCCAAATTTGCGCGCGCTGGGCTTTTTTTTCAAATTTTCGAATATATCATTTAAAACATTTAAAATTATACTTTTTTGCATACTTATGAATTTGAGAAAACTTTCAACATGAAAAGTGCTTGAATTTGAATAATTAATCCAAATCCATTTTCTGTTTTATAAAATAGTTATTTTAAATAGTCAAATTATTAACCATTTTGCCATTATCAATTTAAAAATGTATTAACTATTATTTTTTGCATAATTTTGAATCTCACTAAACTTTCAACATGAAAAGTACTTGAATTTGAATAATTAACACAAATCCATTTTCTGTTTCATAAAATAATTATTTTAACTAGTCAAATTATTAACCATTTTGCCATTATCAATTTAAAAATGCATTAACTATTATTTTTTGCATAATTTTTAATCTCACTAAACTTTCAAAATGGAAAGTGCTTAAATTTGAATAAGTAATCCAAATCCATTTTCTGAATAAGCTTTAGTCCCGGTTGTATCGACTAACAGGGACTAAAGACATTTCCCTCCATTTCCCACCGTTTCCCGCCATGTTTTCCCGCCCTTTCCTCTGAACCGAGCTTTTAGTCCCGGTTGTAGCCACTAACCGGGACTAAAGATTTTTCCCACCACTTCTTGCCATGTTTTCCCGCCCTTTCCATCTATATATAGGCCGACCGCGCCATGGTTATGCACACATCCACACCTTCCTCTCACAAAATGGGCGGCCCATCGGGCCATTCTCGACCTCGAGGAGACCGAGGCGCTGTGCGCCTCCAGCTACCCTTGCCCACCAGGCTACCGGCCGCCCGCCGGCTAGATGTTGAGCGCTGGAGGGGTTCCTGTGCCTCAAGGCTCCGCCCGACAGGCGGCCATCATGAACCACTTCTACCACGATCTCACGCTGGAGCAGCGGATGGATCCCCGGTGGGATCCCGACAACTACGACACCTGGAATGCCTTCTTCACTAACCAGCAGGAAAGGGAGGTCGCCAGGTATGAGGGTGATGGCCCGCCCCCGGTGAACCGCAATGAAGCCGGTCGCCGTATGTGGTGGGCAAACCATACTATCATCGGCGTGATGCGCTACATCGCCGGGGGAGACCATCCTCGCTTGCGGTGCCTAGAAGTCCACCCGCCACGAAGCCACAAGAAGGCCCCTCCCCCGCCCGGCGGTAGTGGCATCATCTTCTAGGAGACCCCTCCTATGCCCGTCGTGAATCCGAGGCCGGGCTGGCAGGTGCCCCCGATATATGCCATGGTTGGGCTGAGGATCAAGCCGCGTGCGCCTAGCCACGATGACGACGATGATGATGACAATGATGATGACGATGACGAAGAAGACCCTGAAGCTGCGTACTATAGGACTAGACATGATTATGACTGAAGGGGGCGACTTTAGTCCTGAGTGTTAGCTAGTCCCGGTTTTTAATATTATTAAATGTATTGAGTGTTAGTCCCGGTTTGTGGCTGGACCAGGACTAAAGGGGGCCTTTAGTCCCGATTCTGTAGTCTCAGTTTTTAAATATTAATAAATGTCTTGAGTGTTAGTCCCATTTTGTGGTTGGACCGGTACTAAAGGGGGGCCTTTAGTTCCAATTCGTACTTACCATGAAGATCTGATCTCCAAACACGTGTGGTCACATATTAGGGAGTGCCTCTATGACCAACTTTAGGGACATGCCGGAGGACTGGGCTCCGGCGTGAAATGGATTGTATGGGCACCTAGAGGGGGGGTGAATAGGTGCTACTCAATTTTTAGTTCTTTTTCAATTTTAGACTTGACACAAAGTAAATTCTCTAGATATGCAACTACGAGAATTTCCCTATATGCAAACCTAGCTACTAAGCACGCAAAGAAAGGAGCGAGGAAACCGTAGTGGAGCATGCGAAGACACATGGATTTGTTTTACCACAGTTCCTTCCTTGTTAAGGGAAGTACATATGCGTTGGAGGGGTGGGCGGTTCTAAGACCACCACGCCACAATAGGCCTCACCCTATTCTCCGATGGATCTCGCCACGAAAGGCCTGATCCACCTTCTCCACTATTAGTACCCTTCGAGGCGGGAACCGGTGCCTTTACAACTCTAACGGGGTACACACCCACAACTGAATTGGGGGCTCCCAAGATGACAACAAGAGAACAAGGTTTATCAATATAAACACAAGCAAGGATCTAGGTATTCGCAAGAAATACTAGATCAGTGATTCTCCAAATGAATAGAGAGGAGATGAAGCGCTTGATTGCAGCAGTTGAAGATCGAGTTCTCCTCCTTCGATTCCCCAAGGGACGGGGCCTTTGGTTGGATGAAGGTGGAGCTATCTTGGTTGAAGAATGATGAACGAATCCTGACTTTTTCGAATGAATCAAGACTTCTGGCAGGAGGGGGAAGGCAGGCTTAAATACCCCCTGCCCAGAACAAGCCGTTGGAGAAATTTGGGGGCGGACTATCCGCCCCCCTTTGGGATAGACTATCCGCCCTAGGGGAAAATCCGCCCCTAGGACAGAAACTGCGGGGAAAAATCCACCCCCCATACAGAGAGTGACGCAGCCTTGACTTGATGAAATTTCTCGAGGGGGCGGATTATCCGCCCCCCTCAAGGGGCGGACTATCCGGCCTTGGGAGAAAATCCGCCTCAGAGCCGGAAAGTCCGGGGGAAACTCCGCCCCCCATACAGAGAGCAACGCAGGTATTGTCTTGAAGAAATTCCTCGAGGAGGCAGATTATCTGCCCCCCAAGGGGCGGACTATTCGGCCTTGCTGGAAAATTCGGCCAAAACTCCGCCCCCTCTCTGGTGGTTGCGCCCTTCTGAAAATTGGGTGGGGCGGATTATCCGCCCCCCAAAAGTAGTTTCTTTTCCTTTTTCAAGATAGATATCTGCAGCACTTCAACACACATTAAATAATCCTTGATATTGTTATCTAACACACAAAACACTAGGGATTAAGAAATGTTCTTTCACGGCGGCATATCCCTAAAGTTGGTCGTAGTGGTGTCCCTGCTCTTGAAGACCATCTTGGAGATGCCTCAAACTGGCTGGAGGACTGGACTCACAAGGATGCCTATTTATAGTACAAACAGCTGGACATAGTGTCGACACTCACCCCTATTATTAGTGCTCACTCGTTTTTTGTCCCGGTTGGTGTCTCCAACCGGGACTAAAGCTGGGACAAGGTACAAGCCGCACGACATAATGTCGACACTCACCCCTATCACCATAGGAGACTGTAATATTATCATGATTGGGTCGCATCTCCTTGCTTCCGGTCATATGACTAGTGCATCCACTATCTAGCACCCATTTCGACCCACCGGAAGCATAGCCCTGCAAGAGAATTACTTCTTGGTTTTAGGTACACATTTTTCAATGGGTCCTCTCATGTTAGTAACAAGGGTCTTTGGAACCCAAATAGACCAAGCAACGTATTCATCAAAATGACCAACATAGTAAGCATAAACATCGCCATAATAATCACAAAAGAGTTCATAATTTGGATTGTGAGACCCTGCAAAACCAATATTGTTAGTTTTGTCTTTTGTGACATTCTTCTCGGTGATGCTTGTCTTTGATTGTTCACTCTTGGTCTTCTTCTTCTTGTTCTTATTCTTCTTGGCCTTGGTGACATATCCAAGTCCCTCTTTACCTAGATTTGACCTTTTCTTGTCAAGAACCTCATCAAGAACACCCTTATCTTTGGGAGTGATGTCGTTGACAAACCCTTCTTCCACACTAGCATTTTCCTTGTGAATATATGTTGATTTAGATGTGCTAGGAACATCATACTTGGTCAATCGAATTTGGAGTTGATCATGTGACTCATTGAGAATGGAGAATTCACTTTTCAACGCCTTGTGAGCGATGTCAAGTTTCTCCAATTCCTCAGAGAATCTAGCATGAGCAGCCCCAAAGTCAATCTTTTCCTTCTTTAACTTCTTTGCTTTGGCGACTGCATTGTCGCGTTCCTTAACAAGCTTTGCCACTATTTCTTCATGTGACTCCTCAATGGACTCAAGCCTCTCTTCAAGAGAAACCCGAGCCTCTTCTTCTTCTAGAGCATTTTTTAAGGATACAATTTCCATTGCATCCTCCCTTTCAATTCCGCCCTTTTCTTCTAGGAGCACTTCATTTTGGGCCAGCTGGTCCATAAGAGCCTCAAAATGTAATTTGTGCTCACCTTGCAAGTTAGTGAAGAAATAGTCCAAAGCAATAATCTCTTCCTTAACCTTAAGACTAGTAGGATCATCCATGTCAATCATAGCCTTAGGAAAAGAAGTGTTAGAAGTTGATACCTCGGAACCTCTTGCCATAAGACAAGTAGCGTTCTTGTTGATGACGTTTTCGTTCGGAGAGTTGAAGAGAGATGTTGGTGTAGAGGTAGTGGCTATAGCAGCCACCTCTCGAGAGTCATCATCCTCGTCTTCATATTCACTTCCCGAAGAATATTCTTCTTGAGCCACTAGAACAATCTTTGGTTGCTTATTGAAAGAGGCATTCTTCTTTACAAATTGTTTCTTGCATGGAGCCTTTGACTTTTTTTTGAGAATGAGTCTTCCTCCATTATCTTCCCTACTTTGATATGGACACTCGGCTACAAAGTGCAGCTGGTCTCCACAGTTGAAACAAGTTCTCAGCTTGGGACCGTTTTCCTTTCTTCCATAACTTCCACTCTTGCGTTCTAGTTTAGATTTGGCCTTGGTTGGATCCTTCCAAAAGTTTCTAGCATAGAAGGCCATGTATTGTCCATGAATTATTTTGACATCCTCGGGACAGTCCATACCTTCTGTGTCATCTTCATCATGATTAGCCACACTTGTCTTTAAGGCCATGTTGACCCCCTTTTGCATCCCCATAGCTCGTGCACGAGCATCTTCGGCATTCTTGGCAGCCACTTTGAAAGCTGTCATTTCTTGCATTACCTCATTAGATGTCATAAGGTGGTAATTATGCCTTCCTTGGAGACTCTTCAAATCTGTGGGCTCAAATGGCATAAGAGCACTGACATACTTGCGCTTGATCCACGCATCATCAACATGAGAGGCACCATGATTCCTGAAAGTGGTGGCTATTGACTTGAGCCTCCTATACATGTCCTTGTGGTTTTCTCCATCCAACATATAAAATCCTTCAGCTTCATTGCTCAAAGCATCATATCTATTCTTTCTCATACTTTCATTTCCAATGAAGAGCTCGGTGAGGGCATCCGAAGCTTCTTTAGCTGTACTAAGATGCTGAATGTGTGGCATGTCTTTGTCACCCACACCAAGTTGGATCATGTGTAGAGCTTTAGCGTTGAGTTGACTATCAACAACCTCTCTTCTTATTAGGTTGTTGGGATCTCCAACATGAAGTCCATTCTCTATGATTTTCCACAGCTCAATGGAGGAGCTGCACACATGAGACTTCATCAAAAATTGCCATTGATTAAAATTAGATGTTGAAAGTTTGGGTGGATCACCCCTATTATGTATATGTGGGTGTGGGATAGGTGGATCAGGAGAATACACATGGGAAACCTCATTGTATCCTTCCTTACCACTATCCTTTTTCGAGGAGGAGCTCTTGCTAGTGCCATCACCAACCACTTCGTTATCTTTGGAATCGGTTTTACCCGTTTCCTTGGATTGCGGAGTGGTAGCCTCAGAGTTAGATGGAAGTGATGCTGCGGATGTGGAGAGACGCATTATCAATTGACGCATCTCTTCCATCTTAGCCTCCATTGAACTAACCAAGGTTGTTTCCAACGTCTTGAGATCGTTCTGTTGGAATTATGCCCTAGAGGCAATAATAAAGATGTTATTATTATAATTCTTGTTCATGATAATGTTTATATTCCATGCTAGAATTGTATTAAGCGGAAACTTTAATACTTGTGTGGTTTGTGAACAACACCGTGTCCCTAGTACGCCTCTATGGACTAGCTCATTGATCAATGATGGTTAAGGTTTCCTAACCATAGACATGAGTTGTCAATTGATAACGAGATCATATCATTGGGAGAATGATATGATGGACAGACCCAAACTAAGCGAAGCAATTAGATCGTGTCATCGTGTTCGTCTTTGCGAAGCTTTTCTTATGTCAAATATTGTATGCCTTAGACCATGAGATAATGCAACTCCCTGGTATTGGAAGAAAACTTTGAGGTCATCAAACATCATCCTATGAGAGGGTGATCATAAAGGTGTCTCTCAGGTGATCGGAAAGTATCTGTTGGGTTGTATGTATCGAGATGGGATTTGTCCCTCCCAAGTCGGAGAGATATACTTCGGGCCCACTCGGTAATCGATATCAACACCGCTTGCAAGCATGTGGTTAAGGAGTTAATCACAAAGTGATATCGGATTACGGAACGAGTAAAGTACTTGCTGTGAACGAGATTGAACTAGGTATGACGGTACCAACGATCGAATCTCGGGCAAGTAAAATATCGCGAGACAAAGGGAATATATATATGGGATTGATTGAATCCTGGCATCGTGGTTCATCCGATATGATCATTGATGAATGTGTGGGAGTCAATATGGGTTTCAGCACTCATTGTTGATTATTGATAGAAGATCATGTCGCATATTCTCGAACTCAGGTCACACACTTAACGTGTCTCGACGCTAGGATAGATTGGATAATTGGTTTATGAGTTTTTGTTCAGAGTCTCGGATGGGATCCGGGACATCACGAGAGGTTCCGGAATGGTCTGGAGAATAAGATTCATATAAGGCAGTGCAGTTTTTGGAGTTCGGAATTGTTTCGGGTTAATCGGTATTGTACCGGAAGCTTCTAGAACCTTCCGGAAGGGGACCAACGTGGCCCCACCTTCCGGGAGGGGGCATGGGCCTATGAGGGAGTGCCCTGGCCGCATTGGGCCAGGGGCACAAGGCCCCATAGGGCCCAGCCGGCCAAGAGAGGTTTAAACTCGAGATAGACCTTCTAGAAGGGGGGGTTTCCTTGCCCCCCACTCCTTATCCTTTGGGGCCGCCGGTTTGGGCTTGGGGGAGGGGCTAGGGCTGCGCCCCCCCTCTATATAAAGAGGGGTGGGGGCCCACCAACCCCTCACACCTTCCCCTCCAACCCTAGCCGCCCTGCTGCCCTCCTCTCTCCCTCCCGAATGCTTGTAGGCGAAGCCCTGCTGCAGAAATTCTCCACCAATTGTACCGCGCCGTCGTGTTGTAGATCCAATCCATCTCTCCACCATACTTGCTGGTCCAAGGAAGGAGGAGACGTCGAGGTGCCACACGTGTGCATCTCACGGAGGCACCGCCACTTGTGGTGCTAGATCGGATCTGATCACAAGGAGGAGAAGCGAGTACGACTACATCACCCACGTTCCGACGAACGTTCCGCTGTGCGAATCTTCAAGGGTATGAAGATCTAATCCAATCTCTCTCGTTGTTTGCATCTCCTAGATTAGATCTTGGCTTCCCTTCTGTTCGCATCCGTAGAAAATTTTGATTTACTATGCCGCGAAACTCATCAGTGGTATCAGAGCTAGATCTATGCATAGATGTGTTTCACGAGTAGAACGCAACATGGTTGTTGCGGACGTTGATGTTTTCTGTTGCAAGCCTCTTGTTCGTGTTCTTCTTATGACGCGGGATAGTGAGATTGAAGCGGTCCAGGCCAACCTTACGCGACGCCGTCATGAGACCGCTCGCACTTGACGTGTGGCTTGTTCCACACATACGGCTGGTGGATGTCAGTTTCTCTTACTATAGTTGTCATGGGATTAACACCGGAGTTTGGCAACCATAATATCACCGTTGTGGCTTTCCGTAGGTAAGAATCGTTCTTAGCATCTACTCCCATAAGCCACGTAAAACATGCAACAACAAAGTAGAGGCGTCTAACTTGTTTTTGCAGGGAGTGTTTTCTGTGATATGGTATGGCCCAAGATGTGATGTGTATATTGTATGCGATGATCATGTTTTGTAATGTTTCACGACTTGCATGTCGATGAGTACACAACCGACAGGAGCCATATGGTTGTCTTTAAAATTGTGTATGACCTGCGAGTCAACTTCTTATACGCCATGTAATAGCTTTACTTTATCGCTAAGTAGTTAGCAATAGTTGTAGTTGCTATTCGTGGTGGAGGCAATCATGGTGGAGTGATGGAGATCATGCCGGAACACACAAGATGGAGATCATAGCGCGAAGATTGGCTATACCATGTCACATAAAGTTATATGCATGTGATGTTTATCCTTTTATGTATCTTATTATGCTTAGATCACGACGGTGGCATTATAAGATGATTCCTCACTTAAAGATCAAGATAAAAACTGTGTTCTCCCCAAGTATGCACCGTTGCGAAAGTTCGTCGTGTCCAAGCATCACGTGATGATCGGGTGCTATAGACTCTACGCTCACATACAACGGGTGCAAGCCAGTTTTTGCACACGCGGAAATACTTGGGTCTAACTTGACGAGCCTAGCATGTACAGACATGGCCTTGGAACACAAGAACCGAAAGGTTAGGCATGAGTCATATGAATGATATGATCGACACTTCGTTGTCCACCATTGAAACCACATCTCTTCTCGTGATGATCGGATTAGGTGTGGTGAATTTGGATCGTGTTCACTAAACAACTTGAGGGATGTTGAATTTAGTGGGAGTTCATCTAGTAATTTGATTAAGTTGAACTAGTTATCATGAACATAGTCTAATTTGTACTTGCAAAAACTGTAGATCAAATGGCTAAGTCCAACTTCAACTTCAACGTTTTTGCTGAGAAGGAAAAGCTTAGAAACAATGGGTCTAACTTCACCAATTGGTTCCGCAATCTAAGAATCATTCTCTCTGGCGGTCAAAAGGACTATGTCCTTGGGAAAGCGTTAGGTGACCCCCCTGCTGCAACTGCGTCGGCTGATGAGAAAGCTGTCTATTAGTCGTGCAAAGATGATTATGGTGTGATTAAGAGCACCATGTTGTTTGCTATGGAACCGGAACTTCAAAATCGTTTTGAAGACTATCCCGGGCCCTTTGAGATTCTCGAAGAGCTGAAAACCATGTTTCAGACCCAGCTGCTCGAGAGATATGAGATCTCTGAGAAGTTCTTTAACTGCAAGATGGAGGAAGGGAGTTCCGTTAGTGAGCACGCCATTAAGATGACGGGCTACACTCAACGCCTTGAGCAACTGGAATGCACGATTCCAGAGGAGCTCAAAATTGACAGGGTTCTGCAATCACTCCCTCCCAGCTACAAAAGTTTTGTAGTGACTCATAATTAGATTGGTTCCACTAATACGATCACCGAGCTCTTCGCAAAGCTGAAGGCCGCGGAAGTGGACATCAAAAAGGATAATCATGTGTTGATGGTCAACAAGCCCACCTTTAAGAAAGGTAAGGGTGCAAAGAAGCCCTTCAAGAAGGGCGGCGGCAAACGCACTGCCCCTGCTAAGAAGAAGCTCAGGTCTGGTCCTAAGCCGGACACTGAGTGCTTCTATTGCAAGGACAAGGGTCACTGGAAGCGCAATTGTCCGAAGTACTTAGCGGATAAGAAGGCTGGCACCATCAAAGGTATATTTGATATACATGTTATTGATGTTTTCCTTACTAGCCCTCATTGTAGTGCCTGGGTATTTGATACCGGTTCAGTTGCTAATATTTGTAACTCGAAACAGCAGCTACGGAATAGACGGCGGCTTGCGAGGGATGAGGTGACGATGCGCGTTGGCAACGGATCAAGAGTTGATGTGATGGCCGTCGGCACGCTCTCCTTAGTTTTACCTTCGGGATTAGTTTTAAACCTTAATAAGTGTTATTATGTGCCTGCGTTGAGCATGAACATTATTTCTGGATCTTGTTTATTGCAAGACGGTTATTCATTTAAATCGGAGAATAATGGTTGTTCTATTTATATGAGTAACATCTTTTATGGTCATGCACCTATTGTGAATGGTTTATTTCTTCTAAATCTCGAAAGGGATGAAACACACATCCATAACATTGAGGCTAAGAGATGCAAAGTAGATAGTGATAATACTACTTATTTGTGGTAATCGTCTAGGTCATATTGGAGTAAAGCGATGAAGAAACTCCATTCGATAGACTTTGGAGTCTCTTGATTTTGAATCATTTGACACATGCGAACCATGCCTCATGGGCAAGATGATCAAAACCCCGTTCTCCGGTATGATGGAGCGAGCAACGGACTTGTTGGAAATCATACATACCGATGTATGCAGACCGATGAGTGTTTCGACGCGCGGTGGATATCGCTATTTTCTCACTTTTACCGATGACTTAAGTAGATATGGGTATATCTATTTAATGAAACATAAATCTGAAACATTTGAAAATTTCAAGGAATTTCAGAATGAAGTGGAGAACCATCGTAATAGAAAGATTAAGTTTCTACGATCCGATCGTGGGGGCGAATATTTGAGTTATGATTTTCTCACGCATCTTAAAGCAAGCGGAATCGTTTTGCAACTCACGCCACCCGGAACACCACAACGCAATGGTGTGTCTGAACGCCGGAATCGAACCTTATTAGATATGGTCCGATCAATGATGTCTCTTACTGATTTGCCGTTATCATTTTGGGGTTATGCATTAGAAACCGCTGCATTCACTTTAAACAGGGCTCCATCTAAATCCGTTGAGACGACACCATATGAACTGTGGTTTGGTGCTAAACCTAAGTTGTCGTTTCTTAAAGTTTGGGGATGCGAAGCTTACGTCAAGAAGTTGATGCCGGACAAGCTCGAACCCAAAGCGGAGAAATGCGTCTTCATAGGATACCCTAAGGAAACTATTGGGTATACCTTTTATCACAGAACCGAAGGCAAAGTGTTTGTCGCAAAGAATGGTTCCTTTCTTGAGAAGGAGTTTCTCTCGAAAGAAGTGAGTGGGAGGAAAGTAGAGCTAGACGAGGTTGTTGAACCTTCTCTTGAGTTGGAGAGTAGCGCAGCACCTGAAATTGTTCCAGTGCCGCCTGCACCAACGATAGAGGAAGCTAATGACAAGGATCATGAAGCTTCGGACGATGCTGCTACTGAACGTCGCAGGTCGACAAGGTCGCGTGCCCCTCCTGAGTGGTACGGCAACCATGTCTTGACTGTCTTGTTGGTAGAAGACAGTGAACCTACGAACTATGAGGAAGCGATGATGAGCCCAGACTCTGAGAAATGGCTAGAAGCCATGAAATCCGAATTGGGATCCATGAGCGAAAACCAAGTATGGACTTTGGTGGACCCTCCTAGCGACCGAAAGGCCGTTGAGTGCAAATGGATCTTCAAGAAGAAAACGGACGCGGATGGTAATGTTACCGTCTATAAAGCACGGCTTGTCGCGAAAGGTTTTCGACAAGTTCAAGGTGTTGACTACGATGAGACTTTCTCTCTCGTAGCGATGTTTAAGTCCATTCGAATTTTATTAGCAATTGCTGCGTTTCATGATTATGAAATATGGCAGATGGATGTCAAGACTGCGTTCCTCAATGGCAACATTGATGAAGAGTTATATATGATGCAACCCGAAGGTTTTGTCGATCCTAAGGATGCTTATAAAGTATGCAAACTTCAGCGTTCCATTTATGGACTGAAGCAAGCATCTCGGAGTTGGAACCTTGGTTTTGATCAAGTGATCAAGAGATTTGGATTTGTTCCAAATTGCTACGAAGCTTGCATCTACAAGAAAGTGAGTGGGAGCTCGGTGACGTTTTTGGTACTATATGTGGATGACATATTGATTATTGGAAATGACATTAACATGCTTAACGATGTGAAGAGTTATTTGAACAAGTGTTTTTCAATGAAAGACCTAGGTGAAGCTGCTTATATATTGGGCATCAAAATCTATAGAGATAGACAAAGATGCCTGATAGCTTTAAGCCAGAGTACATACCTAGACAAAGTTCTGAAAAGGTTCAGAATGGATAAGGCAAAGAAAGGTTCAGTGTCTATGTTGTCAGGTAAGATATTGAGCAAGGATCAGTGTCCAGCTACGGTAAATGATAGGGAAGCTATGAGCAAAGTGCCTTATGCCTCGGCCATAGGTTCCATCATGTATGCCATGTTGTGTACTAGACCAGATGTGTCCAATGCTCTTAGTTTGACGAGCAGATATCAAAGTGATCCAGAGGAACATCGACAGCCGTGAAGAACATCCTAAAGTACCTAAATAGAACTAAAGAAATGTTCTTAGTCTATGGGGGTGATGAACAATGTCGTAAAGGTTACGTCGATGCTAGTTTCGACAATCGACAAGGATGATTCCAAATCTCAGACAGATACGTTTATATTTTGAATGGAGGAGCTGTGAGTGGAGAAGCTGCAAGCAAAGCGTGATCGCGGGATCTACTGAGAAGCGGAATACATGGCTGCCGCAGCGTCAAGTGAAGGAGTTTGGATCGAAACTTCATCATCGAGCTTGGCGTGGTTCCAAGTGCATTGGACCCATGGAGATATTGTGTGACAATATCGCCATAGCACTCGCTAAGGAACCAAGATATCATCCAAAGACCAAGCATATCAACTGAAGTTTCATATAATCCGAGATTATATAGATGGAGATCTCAAGATTAGCAAAGTACATACAGATCTGAATGTCGCAGATCCGCTGACTAAACCTCTTCCGCGTGCAAAACATGATCAAGACCTCGATTGCCATGGGTGTGAGATTGTTGCCAAATGTAAACTAGATTATGGACTCTAGTACAAGTGGGAGACTGTTGGAATTATGCCCTAGAGGCAATAATAAAGATGTTATTATTATAATTCTTGTTCATGATAATGTTTATATTCCATGCTAGAATTGTAAGCGGAAACTTTAATACTTGTGTGGTTTGTGAACAACACCGTGTCCCTAGTACGCCTCTATGGACTAGCTCATTGATCAATGATGGTTAAGGTTTCTAACCATAGACATGAGTTGTCAATTGATAATGAGATCATATCATTGGGAGAATGATATGATGGACAGACCCAAACTAAGCAATTAGATCGTGTCATCGTGTTCGTCTTTGCGAAGCTTTTCTTATGTCAAATATTGTATTCCTTAGACCATGAGATAATGCAACTCCCTGGTATCGGAAGAAAACTTTGAGGTCATCAAACATCATCCTATGAGAGGGTGATCATAAAGGTGTCTCTCGTGATCGGAAAGTATCTCATTGGGTTGTATGTATCGAGATGGGATTTGTCCTCCCAAGTCGAGAGATATACTTGGGCCCACTCGGTAATCGATATCAACACCGCTTGCAAGCATGTGGTTAAGGAGTTAATCACAAAGTGATATCGGATTACGGAACGAGTAAAGTACTTGCGTGAACGAGATTGAACTAGGTATGACTGCATCGACGATCGAATCTCGCAAGTAAAATATCGCGAGACGAAGGGAATATATATATGGGATTGATTGAATCTGGCATCGTGGTTCATCCGATATGATCATCGATGAATGTGGAGTCAATATGGGTTTCGGACCATTGTTGATTATTGATAGAAGATCATGTCGCATATTCTCGAACCCAGGGTCACACACTTAACGTGTCTCGACGCTATGTTAGATTGGATAATTGGTTTATGAGTTTTTTTTTCGGAGTGTCGGATAGTATCCGGGACATCACGAGAGGTTCCAATGGTCCGGAGAATAAGATTCATATAAGGCGGCAGTTTTTGGAGTTCGAATTGTTCCGGTTAATCGGTATTGTACGGAAGCTTCTAGAACCTTCCGAAGGGACCAACGTGGCCCCACCTTCCGGGAGGGGCATGGGCCTATGAGGGAGCATTGGCCCTGGCGCAGGCACAAGGCCCCATAGGGCCCAGCCGGCCAAGAGAGGTTTAAACTCGAGATAGACCTTCTAGAAGGGGGGGTTTCCTTGCCCCCCACTCCTTATCCTTTGGGGCCGCCGGTTTGGGCTTGGGGGAGGGCTGCGCCCCCTCTATATAAAGAGGGGTGGGGGCGCACCAACCCCTCACACCTTCCCCTCCAACCCTAGCCGCCCTGCTGCCCTCCTCTCTCCCTCCCGACTGCTTGTAGGCGAAGCCCTGCTGCAAAAATTCTCCACCAATTGCACTGCGCCGTCGTGTTGTAGATCCAATCCGTCTCTCCACCATACTTGCTGGTCCAAGGAAGGAGGAGACGTCGAGGTGCCGCACGTGTGCATCTCACGGAGGCACCGCCACTTGTGGTGCTAGATCGGATCTGATCGCGAGGAGGAGAAGCGAGTACGACTACATCACCCACGCCCGACGTTAACGCTCATATGAATCTTCAAGGGTATGAAGATCTAATCCAATCTCTCTCGTTGTTTGCATCTCCTAGATTAGATCTTGGCTTCCCTTCTGTTCGCATCCGTAGAAAATTTTGATTTACTATGCCGCGAAACCCATCACGTTCATGGTGACTACCACCTGAGCATCACTCCCATCTCCCTTGGAGCCCATACTTCTCTTAGGCGGTTAAGCCTGAATTAAGAGCCGAGGCTCTGATACCAATTGAAATGGATCGTATGGGCACCTAGAGGGGGGTGAATAGGTGCTACTCAATTTTTAGTTCTTTTTCAATTTTAGGATTGACACAAAGTAAATTCTCTAGATATGCAACTACGATAATTTCCCTATGTGAAAACCTAGCTACTAAGCACGTAAAGAGAGGAGCGAGGAAACTGTAGTGGAGCACGCGGAGACACAGGGATTTGTTTTACCGCAGTTCCTTCCTTGTTAAGGGAAGTACATCTGCGTTGGAGGGGTGGGCGGTTCTAAGACCACCACGCCACAATAGGCCTCACCCTATTATCCGATGGATCTCGCCACGAAAGGCATGATCCACCTTCTCCACTATTGGTACCCTTCGAGGCGGGAACCGGTGCCTTTACAACTCTAACCGGATCTAGGTATTTGCAAGAAATACTAGATCGGCGATTCTCCAAATGAATGGAGAGGAGATGAAGCGCTTGATTGCAGTAGTTGAAGATCGAGTTCTCCTCCTTCGATTCCCCAATGGACGGGGCCTTTGGGTGGATGAAGGTGGAGCTATCTTGGTTGAAGAATGATGAACGGATCCTGACTTTTTCGAATGAATCAAGAGTTCTGGCAGGAGGGGGAAGGCAGGCTTAAATACCCCCTGCCCAGAACAAGCCGTTGGAGAAATTTGGGGGTGGACTATCCGCCCCCCTTTGGAGTGGACTATCCGCCCTGGGGGAAAATCCGCCCCTAGGACAGAAACTCCGGGGAAAACTCCACCCCCCATACAGAGAGTGATGAAGCCTTGACTTGATGAAATTTCTCGAGGGGGCGGATTATTCGCCCCTCCTCAAGGGGCGGACTATCCGGCCTGGGGAGAAAATCTGCCCAGAGCCGGAAAGTCCGGGGGAAACTCCGCCCCCCATACAGAGAGCAACGCAGGTGTTGTCTTGAAGAAATTCCTCGAGGAGGCAGATTATCTGCCCCCCAAGGGGCGGACTATTCGGCCTTGCTGGAAAATTCGGCCAAAACTCCGCCCCCTCTCTGGCGGTTGCGCCCTTCTGAAAATTGGGTGGGGCGGATTATCCGCCCCCCAAAAGTAGTTTCTTTTCCTTTTTCAAGATAGATATCTGCAGCACTTCAACACACATTAAATAATCCTTGATATTGTTATCTAACACACAAAACACTAGGGATTAAGAAATGTTCTTTCACGGCGGCATATCCCTAAAGCTGGTCGTAGTGGTGTCCCTGCTCTTGAAGACCATCTTGGAGATGCCTCAAACTGGCTGGAGGACTGGACTCACAAGGATGCCTATTTATAGTACAAACAGTTGGACATAGTGTCGACACTCACCCCTATTATTAGTGCTCACTCGTGTTTTGTCCCGGTTGGTGTCTCCAACCGGGACTAAAGCTGGGACAAGGTACAAGCCGCTCGACATAATGTCGACACTCACCCCTATCATTAGTGCTGCCTGGCCCAGCCTGCCGCAATCCCTTCAGTCGTGGTTGGATTCTCCAACCGGTACTAAAGATGAACCCTCTATTTATAGGCCTTTCCCTCTATTTATAGGTTGCCCGATCCAGCCTGCCCACCCTTTCCCTCTATTTATAGGGCGACCGTCATGGTCACCCACACATACACACATTCCTCGCCGCCTACTTTAGGATGCCCATCCCGCATCCTCGTAGTCGACTCGGCGGCAATGATGGAGTACTGGGCTCCGTCGGGCATGTCCGAGACTAGGCTCCGCAAGGCTGGCACTAGATGGTGCTACCCTCTAGGACGTGTAGCTTGGTGAGTAATCCGGGTGCCGTCGTCGACCCGGAGCTTCTTTGGTGGAGGTCGCCTGGTCCAAGAAGGGTGCAGAGGGATCCGGCCACCGAGGAGGTGGTATGTCGTCGTGTTAGGGAGGAGGACGAGCACGTCCGTCGCTATATGGCCGCGTTGGACACCAGGGTCGACGATACCTGGCAGATTCTCCAGGGATCTCACCCGAGCTATGCTCGTGTGATGGTTCCGTATCTTTGGGTTTTCACCTCCCGCGGCTTAGGCATTGGGAGTCGTCGTCCAGTTTGATTGAGCAAGATGACCAATGTTGCATGCATGTGGATCTGGGTAAAATGTTTGACTCACAATATGATTACATAAAAGGTTTAATATATTACATAGATCACCAACATCCCTATCTAGTGTTGTTGTTTTCTTCTGCGTCGTAGCCATGGAGAATCTTCATCATTTAACAGGAGGCTTGGGTCAGTTTTCACTTTGAAGGGTGATACGTCCAATTTGCATCACCATTTTATATCATAATTTGCTCTATTCATTGATATATGTCTTATTATGAGGTACTACTTATGTCTTTTCCTCTGTTTTTGCATGTTGGATGATTCTTGGAGGATGAACTGCCGGAGTCTGGGTTCTGATGAAAAAGAAGGTGTTTTGATGCAATTTCGCGAAGATCAGAAAAATGCCAGAAAAATATGGGAAAATTATATTTTCCCAGAAGACGAAGGAAGCCAGAAGGGGAAGCATAGCCAGGCCACAGGGGGCCCACCCCCCCTAGGCATGGGTCCCCCTCGGTCGCACCTAGGGCAGGTGTGGCCCACCTGGCCGGCCTCTGACTCCGCCCTCTCGCCTATATCTTCCTCCTGGAACCCTAATACCAGGGGGCGACCACAGAAAGATTTCCGCCGCCTCTACGGGGCGGAAAACACCAAGAGAGAAATAGCTCTCCGGCAGACAGATTTCTACCGGGGAAATTCCTTCTCGGAGAGGGGAGATCATCGCCATCAACACCATCATCAAGCTAGGATTCATCGGGATCATCATCATCATCCACACCATCATATCCACTAGAACCATCATCATTACTCCATAACGTTGTAACAATCATGTTGAATACTTGCTTAGTTCATTAGGGGAAACTTTTCCGGTGTTGATTACTATTGTAGTTGATGCTTGTGAGTGGAACCATTGGATTATTGTTTATTTTCAGATTTTTATCCATCACCATATCATCTTTGATCTTGATCCATATGATGTCTCGTGAGTAGTTTGTTTAGTTCTTGAGGACATGGGAGAAGTCATGTTGTTAGTAGTGGATTTCTGTTGAGTTATTCTTCAATGGTTTAGTATTTAAGTTGTGGTGCTATTCTTCTAGTGGTTTCATGTGAATGTCGACTACATGATACTTCACCATTTATGGGACTAGGGGAATGCATTGTGTATTTGGATACTAATTGTGGGGTTGCCGGAGTGATAGAAACCTGAACCCCCGTTAGGACACCTTTGCACAAGGGAGTGTAGGATCTCAGAGTTTAAGGCTATGGTTAGGTTTATATCTTAATTACTTTCCTGTAGTTGCGGATGCTTGCAGGGGGTTTAATCACAAGTATGCATTAGTCCAAGTAAGGTCGATACATTAGCACAGGTTCACCCGCACAACACTTACAACACCAAAGAAGAGTACTTAGCTATTTGAAGCGAAAGCACTTGATAGAATTCCCATGTGTCCTCGAGAACGTTTGGTCCTTATAAGTATTTCCACCGGCTTGTCCTTTGCTAAGAAAGGATTGGGCCACTTGCTGCGTTTGCTCGTTGTCTTTACTACTTGCACTTTGTTTTGTTGCTTTATCAGAAAAAACCCTAAAAATCTGTTTGCTAAGTATTTACAGAGAGTTCCTGCTCCATACCACTAGTCAACACCTTCTGCTCCTCGTTGGGATCGACACTCCTATTTATCAAAAGTACTGCGATACACCCCCTATACTTGTGGGTCATCAAGACTATTTTCTGGCGCCGTTGCCGGGGAGTGAAGCGCTATTGAAGAGTGGAACTAGTAAAGGAAACTTCTACTGTGAGTATTGATTTTGTTTCTGTTTTGTTGCTTTGCTTCCAATATGGATAACCCGCTTGGTTTTCTGTTTGGGGAAACTACTACCACTGTTAGGGTAGTAGATGAACCACCACCTGTTGAGATAGATCCTTTCAAGATACCTACAAGTATTGTTGATCGTGTTATGGATAATTATTATTTAGGGGATGGAACTGTCCATCCTGGTGACCACTTGCTTTTTATCCATGAATTATGCGGGTTGTTTAAGTGTGCAAGTATCACAACTGAATAGGTGAACAAGAAGTTACTCTCCATATCCTTGAATGGGAGAGCTGAAGAATGGTATAAGCCGCTAAAGAATGGACAATCCATGGAATGGGAGGAGATGGCATCTCTCTTTTATTATAAATTTTATCCTCCCAATGAGATTCATAAGGATAGAAATATGATATATAACTTTTGGTCTTGTGATGGAGAGAGAACAGCTCAATCTTGGGGGATATTGAAGTTACTAATGCTTAAATGTCCTATTCATGAACTCCCTAACAATATTATTATCAATAACTTTTATGCTAGGCTTTCTCTTCATGATAAAGATTTACTAGATGCTTCTTGTGTTGGATCATTCACACGTATGAAGGAAGAAGCTAAATGGGATCTCCTAGACCGAATTCAAGAGAACACTAAAGCTTGGGAGAATGACAAAGGAAGAAAGTCAGGTATAAACTATGATTATGAATGCATTAAATCTTTTATGGGAACTAATAACTTCCGTGATATTAGTAATAAGTTTGGTCTTGACTCCCAAAGTATTGCCAACTGTTTTAAGGCCTTTGCCTCTTACATATAAATTCCCAAGAAGAAGTGGAATAAGTACCATGCACCATATAAATATGTTGTTAGTCATGTTCTTGTTAAAAGCACTGAAGTTTGTACTACTAATCATATTGTGCCTGAACCTCATGTTGAGAAAATACCCTTCTCAGCTAAGGTAAAGGAGTATTCTATGATGATTAGTGAAAATAATAAAGGTACTAAGAAAATTGTGGAGCCTGATGAGCAATTGAATATTGAACCTGTGGTAGCTACTGTGAAAGACCCTGTCACTATAAATATAGAGGATGAGCATATTGTATTCTGTGAAGACGCTTCTAATATTATCTCCTATCCTAGTAAAGCTAGAAAAGCTAGTGTTCTTGTGTTTTCTATTAAAATTGGTGATCATAGCTATTATGATTTATGTGATATTGGTGTTAGTTCTAGTACTATTCCTTATGAGCTTTACAGGGAAATTATGCATGAAATTGGTCCTTGTGAGCTTGAGGACATTGATGTGGTTATTCACCTTGCTAATAAGGAAACCATTTGCCCCTTTGGCATTGTAAGAGATGTGGAGGTTCTCTATGGTAAGATTAAGTATCCTGCTGATTTTCTAGTGCTTAATTCAGCAACTAGCAAAACTTCTCCTATCATTTTTGGTAGACCCTTCTTGAACACTTGTGGAGCTACTATAGATTGTAAGGAGTAAAAAGTTTTAACTAAGTTCAATGGAGATTCTTATGAGTTTAACTTTTCCAAATTTGTTAAAGCTCCTTGTGGAAATAGCTTGCCTAACAAAAAAATTAGGATGGAACAACTTGCTTCTATTGATTCAGTTTATGACCTTGGACCTCTTTTTGATGACTGTAAGTATGCTCATTCTGATGATAAAGTTGTTGCCAGTGATAGTTATATTTTCAACTTTATTCAAAGTACTACTAAAAGTTATTATGAGAGAGGGAAACATGGTTTTATGCATCTCAATAATGTTAAGTTTCCCCGTTTTATGTTGAAAGCTTTGAAGTTGCATATGTTTTGTCTTCCTATGCTAGTGGATTTTTGTTTCAACAATTCATTTTATCATGATACTCCCATGCATAGGAAGTGGGTTAGACTCAAATGTGCTGGTTATTTGCTTCTTGATGCCCTCTTTCACTTCAAATATTTATCTCCTATGTGAGCATCTTTGAAAGTTTCAAGCCTAACTTAAAGGCATTAAAGAAAAGTACTTCTTTAGAGATAACCCAATAGTTTTGTCGAGTCTTGGAAGTTATTACCTCATTAATAACCACCCCTTATTCTTTTTTCTTTGGTTTTTGTGTCAAGTTCAACTACTTTTGCGAAGTAGAGGAGTTGTGAAAAGTGGTTGTCCTCGACAGATTTTTGTGTTGCATTGGAAAAAATCGTGAGGGAGCTCAGTAAGT
This sequence comes from Avena insularis, assembly GCA_023614405.1. Lineage (NCBI taxonomy): Eukaryota > Viridiplantae > Streptophyta > Magnoliopsida > Poales > Poaceae > Avena > Avena insularis. Next base: position 292,878,556 of record CM042691.1, on the reverse strand, counting down.
CGGATGGAGCTGTATTTTTCTGTGCTTGTTCTCCAAGTTGTTACTCAACTTTCATTAGTTTTGCACTTTTTGATTTGAGCAACATAAGGTTTTCGAAAAAATCTATCTTTACCTGCTGGTCTGTTTTGACAGATTTGTGCCATAATTTGCATTTGCCTCTTACAGAAGCCTTTGTTTTGATGGATTTCAGTTGAAGTGTGAACCTAAAGGTTTATTATTTTTGCTTACACTAATGTTGCCATTGAGGTTTGTGTAAGACCTTGTAGGAAAGGAATTTTCAGGAGAAGGAGGAAAGGAATCTGCAGAGTTCGACTTTGAATAGGTAAAAGTGGTGAAAACAGAAGGTTCGTGAAAGCCTAATATTTTTATATTTTTGATATTTTTAATACATATGGAAGATTATGAGGCGGAACAAAGGAGGAAACGGAGGCCGGGGTGGCCAAACCCACCACAGGTGCACGCCCCAGCTGGTCGTGCCTGAGGGGGTGTGAGCCCCCCCTCCCCTGAGCTCTGTCTCCGCCTCGTGTTCGTACCAGTACCTTCCTTATGCATTGAAACTTCGTAATATATAACCCCCCCCGGATCCCCTAAGGTTCATGCATCGTGTTCTCATCGTGTTTTTGTTTCGACCTATTTCTGTCAGGAAATCTTCTCAAGTTTAGAGCACCATGGTCTTCGCCAACGACAAAGGCAAGAAGCCCGTGGAAGAAGAAAGGATCGCTGCGAGGTACGAAGACATGGATTGGAGCATACGGAAGAAGTTAAGATGGAGTAACAAACCACCGAAGGTCAAGGGCAAGGAAACCTACTTTTGTAGGAGCAATTAACATTGGTCGTGCTTTTTCTCGTAACATGCAGGGGATTATAGCCTCCATTCCAGACTTCAGATCCTGCCCTGAGGCAGTGGAAGCCCTTCGAACCACTGATGAGTTTTGTGACAAGTACCGTGCTTTGAGTATGAAGGTGGATATACTTCAAGAGGAGAACAACAAGCTTCATAAGATGCTGAAGGGTTTTCTTACCCTAGACAAGAGAACACCACCAAAGGAGTAATCCATCATCAGGTTTGGCATCCCCTTGGCTTGGTCCAAGTTTGGGGGAGTGTCGCGGTATCACCATCATTATCTTTTATCTTTTACCTTTTTAGTGGATTCCTATCTTTGGTAGATAGGTTATCTTATAGGTTGGTTTGCATGTGGAAGTATCTCTTCTTTAGTTGATTATCTATGTATCCCTTGGTGTGAGTGCCTTTATGGAATATTAATGAGAAGTCTCATCTTTTACTTTTTGCACTTCTTATTTTAGTTTGCAAACTCTATTTTATGATTGATCTTGTTGATAAGTATTGGCATCACTTTGGTAGCATTAAGTAAATCTAAATTGGTTTTGGCAAACCAAGCTCTGGTCAGTAGCAAAACTTTTTGAGGTTTGAAAGGAAAAGAGAAAAAAGCTTACAGGTATTTTGTATCATTTGTTTTATTTCTTGATTGGCTCATAAGCTTAGTATTTTTTATTTAAGATCTTTTGTGTCTTCAAGGAAGATTGCATGTTTGGCTTTATCACTTGTAGGTTTGCTTGTCTCTTTTAACCCTTTTGCTTGCTACCCAGCCTTGCTAGCAAAAAACCTATTTTGAGAAGGCATACTTCTCATGTTTCCAATCCCTTTTGAACCAAAACCTGTGCCATTTGTGTCCACTACACCTACCTATTAGCATTATTGCTATTCCTAGCAAATTCGCAAGCTTCATCTATCTTTCGAATTAAAAAGTATGTTGTTATGTGAAAACTAGTTAGTAAAGCTCTCACGAACTTGATGGCACACCTTATTTTCTTGCCCCTAATAGACTTGAACCATTGTGTCATCGAAGTTGTATATTCTTGAATCTATACGTTGGGATTAGCAAAACCATGCTGTCGCGGGGAACACTTTCAACATTGCACTTGTACGTTGTACACAGTTGATATCACGCTCTTTTGGCTGTGGATGTCACCGATGTGAAATAAAAAGGGAACTTGTAAGTCTATGGAGTTATGTATTTTGTGTTAGAGAAATGCCTGGGCCGCTAGCCTAAGCCATGCCTAATCATGGTGGAAACTTGTAGCATCACCATAATGAGCATTTTGTGAAGCATCCTCAATAAAAAGCTATGCACATAATAAATAAAAAGATCGCTGAGATGCTCATTGTCTGCTTGCCTTGTCATTTTGGTTATGGGATAGCTCCTATACCATGTGCAAGGGGTACCCCGTTGACGGTTCTTTATGATGCACATGTACTTACAATGACAAGAACTTACCGGTGACTAAAGTTGAGTAGCATGAGGTGTGGCCCTCATATTCAAGAGACATGAGATTGCCAACTTATATTTTGTCAAGCATATACTCCATCCTTGTTCACTTTAACCTTAATCATATCAAGATGCCTATGATAGGGGCAATGAGGGCTCAAAGCTAGTAAGTACCATAATCTTTTGGAAGCTCTTTATGACTTGTAATCCCTGCTTCCTGATGCAGCGCTGAGTGGATGTAGGAGCGCTTTGTTGGGAACCCCAAGAGCAAGGTTTGAAGCAGCACAGCAGCAAGTTTTCCTTTAGTAAGAAACCGAGGTTATCGAACCAATAGGAGGAAGGAAACGTCACACATGTGTTGCAAGTAACGCGGAGACCTACACAACACAAACTCAAGACTTTGCCCCAACGAATCAGTGAGGTTGTCAAGCTCACCGGTTTGCTGTAACAGAGGATTAAACGTACCGAGTGGAAGGTAATGGTGGTTTGCAGCAAGTAAACAAGTAACAGAGGAAGATGTATCAATGGTACAGATTGGACCGGGGTCCATAGTTCACTAGAGGTGCTCTCCTTAGATAAGCAACATGGCATGAAGGGTAAACAAATTACAGCAGGGAAATTGACAGGAACTGAGCAAGGCATAACAATGCAATTACTAGTCAGAAAGATCCTATGAGATTCAATTCGGCAATACAACAAGATACATAGACCGCCATCCAACTGCATCTATGGCTAGAAGTCCACCTTCAGGTTATCATCCGAACCCCCTCCAGTATTAAGTTGCAATTAACAGACAATTGCTTTAAGCAAAGTGTGTAAGGTAAACAGTCCACATGTTCCATGAACAAGAGAGCGTTGTTTTCTCCCTAGTAGCAACATCACATCTACAACCGAAGAGATTATTGTCACTTCCCTTGGAAACTAGAGGCATGAACCCACTATCGAGCATAAATACCCCCTCTTGGAATCACTAGCAACTACTTGGCCAAGATAGCTACTAACAACGGAGAGCATGCAAGATCATAAACAACACAGACATGATAGAATCATAAATACAAAACCATTAATCAAACCAACATAATAATCTCAATATCTATCGGATCCCTGCAAACACAACATGCATAATTACAAATAGATTAGATCTTGATCATGAACGGAGCTCACAAGATCTATACATGAAAGCACAAAGGAGGAGATACAACCATCTAGCTACTACATGGACCCATAGTCCAAGGTGGAACTAATCACGCATCATACGGGAGAGAAGGCCTCCGGGATGATCTCCCCTCCGGCAGGGTACCGGGAAGAACTTCAGATCCCCCCGATCTAGGGACGATGATGGCGGCGGCTACAGACGGTTTCACTGATATTTGATCGGGTGCTCAGGGTTTCTGCATCAGGGGATTCTTATAGGCGAAGGGGGAGGCCGAGGAGGCGACCAGGGGGCCAAACCCTATCCAGGCGCGGGCCCACCCCTGGCTGCGCCTGGGGGGTTCTGGCTGCCCTGGCCCGCTTCCTTGTCTCCCCTCTGGACTTCTTGTTCCCCACGGAAAGTAATTGACTTTAACGTTTGTCCCGTCCAATTCCGAGAATATTTATTTACTAACTTTTCTAAAACCAAAAACAGCAGAAAACAGGCATCTGGCACTATTGCAACTTGTTAATAGGTTAGTACCAGAAAACATGTAAAAAGCACCTCAAAGTGTAGACAAGTAAAGCAAAGTAGAAACTAAACAGGCATGGAGCATCAAAAATTCTAGATACGTTTCCAACGTATCAACATCCCCAAGCTTAACTCCTGCTCGTCCTCGAGTAGGTAAGTGATAAAAGAATAATTTTTGAGGTGACATGCACCCTTACAATAAAGATCCAAGCATTTGCAAGCCTTGAAAGATGGGATCAAAGAACTCTAAACATGTGCATGAAAGATGGAGTTCTAACAATAGGACATAGTAACTATGCATGCAACATGATAAGCTACAAACAAAGATCATGAATAACATGCATTGAAAACGTTTGTTTGTTTCACATACAGAAAACATGGCATAGTGGCAATCAGCTTGTCCCTCGTAGAGTAGCAATATAGATGCATAGGACACCTTCAAAGTTCACAAGGGTGACTAGAAACAAATAGCACAAGAACTAGTAATATCACAATATGCATCAATTAATAAGCTTTGGAACACTGTACACAGAATGATAACTATGCTCTCTTAATGGTGCCTAAAGGTAGAAGGTGGAGACTCAATAATGGTGGAAGAAAGGCCTTTTTATAAAGGAAGCAGGGATTACAAGTTTCAAAAAGAGCTTCCAAAAATTATGGTACTTGTTAGCTTTCAGCCCTCATTGCCCCTATCATAAGCATCTTGAAGTGGTTAAGGTTAAAGTGGCAAAGGTGGAGTATATGCTTGACAAAGTATAAGTTGGCAATCTCAAGTCCCTTGAATACGAGGGCAACACCTCATGCATACTCAACTTTGGGCCCATGTAAGTTCTTGTCATTATAAGTATTTGCATATCATTGAGAACCGCCAATGGGGTACCCCTTGCACATGGTACAGGAGCTTTCCCATAACCAAAATGACAAGGAAAGCAGACAATGAGCATCTCAGCAATCTGTTTATTTACCATATGCATAGCTTTTTATTGATGATGCTTCATAGATAGCTCACTATGGTGATGCTGCAAGTTTCCACCATGATTAGGCATGGCTTAGGCTAGCGGCTCAGGCGTTTCTCTAACACAAGATACAATCTCCATGGACTTACAAGTTCCCTCTTTATTTCACACCGGTGACATCCATAGACAAAAGAGCATGATATCAACTGAGTACAAAGTACAAGTGCAATGTTGAAAATGTTCCCCGTGACAGCACGGTTCTGCTAATTCCAACTTATAAGTGCAATCATATATAACAAAGTTGTCACAATGGTTCAAGTTTATTAGGGGCAAGGAATATAAAGTGTGCCATCAAGTTAGTGAGGGCTTTAATCACTAAGTTTTCACATAACAAAATAGTTTTTAATTGGAAGATAGTTGAAAACAAGAATATACTTGGAATGGTGTAACACACCATGCATAGGAGTTTAGAGTGGACACTTTAGAATGACTTGGTTTCTTGGGAGTTGGAAGAATGAGCAGAACTTACTCATACAAGTGGAGGCTAGCAAAAGACTGGGAGCAACCAACTAAGAGAGCATAATGGCCATAATCATGCAGTGCAACAAAGCATACTAATCAAAGCAAAGAGTGGTACTACAAGTCAAGGACTAAATGATCATAGAGGCTAATGGTGACTTGTCGTAGTCATAACATGGTGTGAGCATGTGCCAAGTCAACCCAAGCAAAGCATTAAAGGAGAATACCACAATACTATGCTTTTGCATGCTAAAACAATGCATAATTTCTTCAAGGCACACTAAGCAATCCCAATTGTTTGGAACAAGACATGCTACAGCAATAATCACTAAGCATAAGGTCAAAACAACACCTAGCATGTCATGCTAAAGTCTAAGTCACAGTCAATGCAAGCTCCTCTTGCACTTCAAGCAAGAACTTACTACTCCTTTCCAACACCAAACAAACTTATTTGCAAAACAACACAGCGAGAACGGGGTCCAAACTACTCAAAAAAAGACTAAACAAACTAAGCAAAGCAAACGAAAACTAAGATGCTCCAAGAACAACACAATTGTGCATGAAATAATAAAAACGAAGTGTCTAGATAGACCCGAGCTTTTTATTGATGAAGAAGGGGATGCCTTGGGCATCCCCAAGCTTTGACGCTTGTACCTCTTGGATATTTCTTGGGGTGACACCATGGTGGCATCCCCAGGCTTGAGCTTTTGTCCATTCTTCATCTCATTGCATCATTCTTTCTCTACACCTAATTTTTTTCCTTTATACAAAACTTTACACAATCTTCATTAGCAACATTAGTGTATTCAAAAGATATTAGACATCTGGCAAAGCTTTGAAACAGCAAGGATTTTCACTAAAAACACAAGATACTGTAGTAACTCCTTCAAAAAGCTCAATTCACCTAAAGAGAACTCAAAAAGGAATCAATAAGAAGCAAATGAAATCTATCAAAACAGACCAGCAGGTAGAAACCAATTTTTTCGAACATCTTCTGTTGCTCAAATCAAAAAGTGTTGAACTAACTAAAGTTATCTAACATACTGGGGGATTTATTCGTAAATTTCGAGCTCAATCCGAATTACAGAGACTCCTAACATTTTTTTGGTGGAGGATAGAAATCTGTTTCGGGATAGCAACTCCCCAAATCTTACTTCCCTCTCATTAGAGGTCATTCTTGGCACAAAAAGCAAACAAAAAGGATAAGGAGAGGTCATTACTGAAGTAATAACTTCCAAGACTCAAGGAAACTCTTGGGTTATCTCCCAACAAGTACTTTTCTTTAACGCCTTTAAGTTAGGCACAAGAAGCAAGAAGAATCAAGTATTTTCAAAAGAAGAAGCATTAACATCAAATCTTGCTTTCAAAGGAGGAGCAAAAAGCAACTTATCTCTCCTCGTAGGGAAGTGTTCAATACCTTTCTTGAATGGAAAATGATATTTAATGGTGCCTTCTTTCATGTCAATGATAACACCAACTGTTCTAAGAAAAGGTCTTCCCAAAGTAATAGGACAAGAAGCATTGTATTCAACATACAAAACATAGAAATCAACAGGGACATAAGCATTGTTAACCATAATGAGAACATCATTAATACTACCCATGAGTTTCTTCTTAGCATTATCATTGAGTGGGACATCTAAATAGCAATCTTCCAATGGTGGTAAATCAAGCATTTCATAAATCTTCCTAGGCATAATAGAGACACTAGAACCAAGATCACATGAAGCTTTGAGATCAAAGTCATTCACTTGCATATTAATAATGGGTTTCCAACTATCTTATACTTTCCTAGGAATAAAAGCTTTGTGTTTTAGCTTCTCTTCCTTAATTTTCACAAGAGCATCTGTAATGTGCTTGGTGAAAGCAACATGCATATCACTAGCATCAGGACTTCTAGCAAGCTTTTGCAAGAACATAACCACTTCAGAAATATTGCAACCATCAATATCAAAGTCAAACTTAGCATCACTAGTAGTAGGCTCAATAGGCTTAGGCATAGTAGGAGGAATAGGGACCACTTGTGGTTTAGTGGTGATGGTGCACACACTATTGTTTCTATCAATTTCAGCTTCCCTTTCCCACTTAGCATGAAGTTGAGCTAACAACCTAACATTTTCATCAATAGTAACTTGTATGGCATGAGCAGTAGCAAAGGTGTTTTCCATGGCTTCAGGTTTAGCAGCCATTTTATTAATCAAGGAAGACTGAGCTTCAGACAAACAGGATATATTTTTCTCAGCATTCAAAATTTTTGACTGCAAACTAGGAATTTCTCTATTCGGATTATCAAGCTGATGGCTAATGTTTTTCAAGATGATAGACTATTCCTCCATAGTTTTAGAGAAAATCCTATTTTGCTCATATTGCATCTGCATAAAATTCTTAGTGGATCTCTCTACTTCTAGAATCCTTTCTTCACTAGGCATTCCAGATCTACCATGATAAACATTTCCCCTAGGAGGATAAGGCCTATAATTACCATAAGTATTGTTGCCAAAATTGTTGTTTCTAATGAAGTTCACATCAACTTGCTCTTCTTGAGCAACTAAAGAGGCTAAGGGAACACTATTAGGATCTAAAGGAGCTTTCCCATTAACAAGCATAGCCATAATAACATCAATCTTTTCACTCAAGGAGGAAGTTTCCTCAATAGAATTTACCTTCTTACCATGTGGAGCTCTCTCAACATGCCATTCAGAGTTGTTAACCATCATATTATCAAGGAGCCTTGTTGCAGCACCCAAAGTGAGGCCCATAAAAGTACCTCCAGCAGCCGAATCCAACATATTTCTTGAGGAGAAGTTCAAACCTGCATAAAAAGTCTGGATAATCATCCAAGCAATGAGTCCATGAGTAGGGAAATTCTTAACCAAAGATTTCATTCTTTCCCAAGCTGGAGCAACATGTTCACTATCAAGTTGCTTAAATTTCATAATGTCACTTCTCATAGATACAATCGTAGCAGGAGGATAGTACTTTCCAATAAAAGCATCTTTGCACTTAGTCCAAGAATCAATACTATTTTAGGCAAAGAAAGCAACCATTCTTTGGCTTTTCCTCTCAAGGAGAAAGGAAAAAGCTTGAGCTTAATAATATCTCCATCTACATCCTTATACTTTTGCATCTTACAAAGTTCAACAAAGCTATTGAGATGGGCAGCAGGATCATCATAACCAACACCAGAAAATTGCTCTCTCATCACAAGATTCAACAAAGCAGGCTTAATTTCATAAAAGGTAGCATCAGGATAAGGTGGAGCAATAGGAGTGCTTAGGAAATCATTGTTGTTGGTGCTAGTGAAATCACACAACTTGGTGTTCTTAGCAGAGTTCATTTTGGCAAAAGGTGGGCAAGCCAAAAACAGCAACAACAGCTAGAGCAGGAACTATTTTTTTTGTGTGTTTTTGAATAAAGCAAGCAAACCAAACTAGACTATTTTTTTTGGGTTTTTTGAAAAGAGGCAAACAAAACCAAGCAAAAGAAACAAAGCAAACTAAAAACAAAGTAAAGAGAAAGGAAGTGAAGGACTCCCCTAGTGAAGACGTCCTTAGCCTCCCCGGCAACGACGCTAGAAAAAGCTTGATGCAACGCTAAGTGGATGTAGGAGCGCTTCGTTGGGAACCCCAAGATCAAGGTGTGAAGCAGCACAACAGCATGTTTTCCCTCAGTAAGAAACCGAGGTTATCGAACCAGTAGGAGGAAGGAAACGTCACACAGGTGTTGCAAGCAACGCGGAGACCTGCACAACACAAACTCAAGACTTTTCCCCAACGAATGAATGAGGTTGTCAAGCTCACCGGTTTGCTGTAACAAAGGATTAAACGTACCGAGTGGAAGGTAATGGTGGTTTGCAGCAAGTAAACAAGTAACAGAGGAAGATGTATCAATGGTAAAGATTGGACTAAGGTCCATAGTTCACTAGAGGTGCTCTCCTTAGATAAACAACATGGCATGAAGGGTAAACAAATTACAGCAGGGAAATTGACAGGAACTGAGCAAGGCATAACAATGCAATTACTAGTCAGAAAGATCATATGAGATTCGATTGGGCAATACAACAAGATACATAGACCGCCATCCAACTGCATCTATGACTAGAACTCCACCTTCAGGTTATCATCCGAACCCCCTCCATTATTAAGTTGCAATCAATAGACAACTGCTTTAAGCAAAGTGTGTAAGGTAAACAGTCCACATGTTCCATGAATAAGAGACCGTTGTTTTCTCCCTAGTAGCAACAACACATCTACAACCGAAGAGATTATTGTCACTTCCCTTGGAAACTAGAGGCATGAACCCACTATCGAGCATAAATACCCCCTCTTGGAGTCACTAGCAACTACTTGGCCAAGATAGCTACTAACAACGGAGAGCATGCAAGATCACAAACAACACAGACATGATAGAATCATAAAGACAAAACCATTAATTAAACCAACATAATAATCTCAATATCCATCGGATCCCCGTAAACACAACATGCATGATTACAAATAGATTAGATCTTGATCATGAACGGAGCTCACAAGATCTATACATGAAAGCACAAAGGAGGAGATACAACCATCTAGCTACTACATGGACCCATAGTCCAAGGTGGAACTACTCACGCATCATACCGGAGAGAAGGCCTCCGGGATGATCTCCTCTCCGGCAGGGTGCCGGGAAGAACTTCAGATCCCCCCCGATCTAGGGGTGATGGTGGCGGCGGCTATAGATCAGGTGCTTAGGGTTTCTGCATCGGGGGCTTCTTATAGGCGAAGGGGGAGGCCGAGGAGGCGACCAGGGGGCCAAACCCTAGCTAGGCGCGGGCCCACCACTGGCCGCGCCTGGGGGGTCTGGCTGCCCTGGCCCGCTTCCTCGTCTCCCCTCTATACTTCTTGTTCCCCACAGAAAGTAATTGACTTTGACGTTGTCCCGTCCAATTCCGAGAATATTTCTTTACTAACTTTTCTGAAACCAAAAACAGCAGAAAACAGGCATCTAGCACTGTTGCAACTTGCTAGTAGGTTAGTACCGGAAAATATTTAAAAAGCACCTCAAAGTGTAGACAAGTAAAGCAAAGTAGAAACTAAACAAGCATGGAGCATCAAAAATTCTAGATACGTTTCCAACGTATCACTTCCCTCTATAAAGGGACATTTCTCCTATTTTCCGAGTTGAGTCAGTAAACCTACTTCCTCTCTATCTCCAGCAAGCATTTGAGTTGTTGTGTTTCAAGCATTCATATGGTGATTTATTCAATCATGTTCTTTATCTTCCTTGTTTGCACAAAACTGTTATCTATTGAGTATTACTTTGAAAGCCTTTATTGTGAAAAACCTCTTTGAGCAAAGAGTGCTCCTGTTTTGAAGACTTCTACAAAAAGCTTTTTGTAAAACCGTTTGCCAGGTGTTCTTTGACTAAGAACAAAGTTTGCCAATTCCAATTATGATTTATCTTTATGCATCTTTATTGTGACTCCTGTACTTGTTGCAAGCTAAGATATATAATGGTGAGTTGTTTTATTCTATGAGTTGTGCATTGGTAAGTGTGATGCTTCTTGTCCGTATTCTTTTATCGACACTTCACTCCATAAACCTGTGGACATGTTTACTGAGCTCACTTTTTGCTTGGGGACAAGCGAAGGTCTAAGCTTGGGGGAGTTGATACGTCCAATTTGCATCACCATTCTATATCATAATTTGCCTCTATTCATTGATATATGTCTTATTATGAGGTATTACTTATGTCTTTTCCTCTATTTTTGCATGTTGGATGATTCTTGGAGGATGAACTGCCGGAGTCTGGATTCTGATGGAAAAGAAGGTGTTTTGATGCAATTTCATAAAGATCGGAAAAATACCAGAAAATATGGGAAAATTATATTTTCCCATAAGACGAAGGAATCCATAAGGGGAGGCGTAGCCGGGCCACATGGGGCCCACACCCCCTAGGCGCGGGTCCCCCTGGGTCGCGCCTAGGGCAGGTGTGGCCCACCTGGCCGGCCTCCGACTCTGCCCTCTCGCCTATATCTACCTCTTGGAACCCTAATACCAGGGGGCGACCACAGAAAGATTTCCGTCGCCTTTGCGGGGCGGAAAACACCGAGAGAGAAAGAGCTCTCCGGCAGACAGATTTCTGCCGGGGAAATTCCTTCCCAAAGAGGGGAGATTGTCGCCATCAACACCATCGTCAAGCTAGGCTTCATCGGGATCATCATCATCCACACCATCATCTCCACCAGCATCATCATCATTACTCCATCCCGCTGTAACAATCGTGTTGAATACTTGCTTAGTTCATTAGGGAAAACTTTCCCGGTGTTGATTACTATTGTAGTTGATGCTTGTGAGTGGAACCATTGGATTATTGTTTATGTTCAGATTGTTATCCATTACCATATCATCGTTGATCTTAATTCATATGATGTCTCGTGAGTAGTTCGTTTAGTTCTTGAGGAGATGAGAGAAGTCATGTTGTTAGTAGTGGATTTGTGTTGAGTTATTATTCAATGGTTTAGTATTTAAGTTGTGGTGCTATTCTTCTAGTGGTGCCATGTGAACGTCAACTACATGATACTTCACCATTTATGGGTCTAGGGGAATGCATTGTTTATTTGGCTACTAATTGTGGGTTCTTAGGAGTGTGAAAACCTGAACCCCCGTTAGGACACCTTTGCACAAGGGAGTGTAGGATCTCAAAGTTTAAGGTTTTGGTTAGGTTTATATCTTAATTACTTTCCTGTAGTTGCGGATGTTTGCAGGGGGTTTAATCACAAGTATGTATTAGTCCAAGTAAGGTCGATACATTAGCACAGGTTCACCCGCATAACACTTACAACACCAAAGAAGAGTACTTAGCTATTTGAAGCGAAAGGACTTGACAGAATTCCCATGTGTCCTCAAGAACGTTTGGTCCTTATAAGTAGAGTTAAATACAGTAACGGTCCTTATACTTGTTGGACAGACTCGATTTAGTCCTTATACTTGAAATTTGCTGCATTTTGCCCCCGTATTTGTGAATTGGGTTTAATTTAGTTCAATTCAATGTTTGCCGTCGAATTTGAGCTGACGTAGATGAAAGGTGGACTGAAATCTTGCAAGAACACCCTCCCGCATTTGATAAAATTGCATAAAACAACCACAAATGTTGTAAAATATAGAATTAGTCCATGTACTTGTCCGGATGACTCAATTTAGTCCTGGTATTTGTCAATTGCACTCGATTTAGCCAAATGCATGTTTGCTGTCGAATTTGAGCTGATGCGGACGACACTAGAAAACTAGTTGGCCTGAAAATTTGGAGAAACTCTCCCACGCATCTAAAACATATATTATTGCTACCAGATATTTGCATGTATCCACTCTCTATCTAATCAATAAGCTAGCACTCCATACCGTTACACTATCCTTCAATTCAGGACTGTTCTATTTAAGAGAGAGGGAAAAGGAGAGAGTCAATGGAGAGGGAGACAACGGTGACGATGATCACTAGATCAAAACGTGTTACTTTTTTTCATATATGGGAAATGGCGTCAAAGCAACACCTACAGCCGCGGAAATATACGTTCTAGATGTGGGGGGGGGGTCCTACAAGTTTTCATGCCAACCGCTCTCCTGCAAGTGGAACCCGCGTCTACATGTCTTTCGTGTCAGCTCAAATTCGAGGACAACATGTTTTTAAACTGAATCGAGTCCAATTGAAAAGTACACGGATTAAATTATGCAAATTACAAGTACGAGGACTAAATCGAGCCAAACAGACGAGTATAGGGACTACTATTATATCTAGCTTCAATCGTGATAGTTTTTTGCAATTTTCTCAGATGTGGAAGGGTATTCTTGCAAGATTCCAGTCCACATGTTATACAAGTCGGCTCAAATTCGACAACAAACATCTAATACACTAAATCGAACCCAATTCACAAGTACATGGACAAAATTCGGCAAATTTCGAGTACGAGGACTAAATCAAACCAACCCTACAAGTATAAGGACTGTTACTATATTTAACTCTTATGAGTATTTCCACCGGCTTGTCCTTTGCTAAGAAAGGATTGGGCCACTTGCTGTGTTTGCTTGTTGTCTTTACTACTTGCACTTTGTTTTGTTGCTTTATCAGAAAAACCCTAAAAATCCGTCTGCTAAGTATTTACAAAGAGTTCCTGCTCCATACCACTAGTCAACACCTTCTGCTCCTCGTTGTGATCGACACTCCTATTTATCGAAAGTACTGCGATACACCCCCTATACTTGTGGGTCATCAAAAGGCGGGATTTCATGAAACTTATTATAATCTTCTGACATATCTGTCTTGTCATCCACTCCCACGATGTTTCTTTTCCCTGAAAGAACTATGTGGCGCTTTGGCTCATCGGACGATGTATTGTTTTGCTGATTTCTTTTTTGTCGGTTTCGTAGACATGTACTCACATAGAAAACCTGAGCCACATCGTTGTCTAGGACAAATGGTTTGTCCATATACGCAAGATTGTTGAGATCCACTGTTGTCATGCCATACTTTTCGTCTACATGTACTCCGCCTCCTGTCATCTTGACCCATTTGCACCGAAACAAAGGGATCTTAAAAGTAGGTCCATACTCAAGTTCCCATATCTCCTCTATGTACCCATAATATGTGTCCTTCTGCCCATTGTCATTTGTTGCATCAAAGCAGACACCAATGTTTTGGTTGGTGCTCTTATTATCTTGGGCGACCGTGTAAAATGTATTACCATTTATCTTGTACCCTTGGAAAGTACAGATAGTCGAAGATGGTAACTATGCCAACAAGTACAGCTGATCTTCAACAGTGTTGTTATTCATGAGATGTTTCTGCAACCAACTGCCGAAAGTGTCCTCGTGTTCCACTTTAATCGAGGAGTCAGGCTTCCCCGGGTTTTCCGAGCATACAATAATCTTGTGTTTCTCGATATACGGAGCCACCAAGGTGGAATTGTGTAGAACTGTGTAGTGTGCTTTATTGAAAGAATCCCTGTCCATACATACCATTGTTTCTATTCCTAGTGTGCCTTTTCGAGTCAGCCTCCCCTCATACCGAGATTCAGGAACACCAATCGGCTTAAGGTCAGGAAGAAAGTCAACACAAAACTCAATGACCTCCTCTATTCCATAGCCCTTGGAGATGCTTCCTTCTGGCCTAGCACGGTTATGAACATATTTCTTTAAGACTCCCATGAACCTTTCGAAGGGGAACATATTGTGTAGAAACACATGACCGAGAATTCTAATCTCTTCGACTAGGTGAACTAGGAGGTGCATCATAATATTAAAGAAAGATGGAGGGTACAACAACTCGAAGCTGACCAGACATTGGACCACATCAATATGTAACCCTGATAGACTTTCTGGATCGATTACCTTCTGAGAAATTGCATTGAGGAATGCACATACCTTCATAATGGCCAGTCAAACATTTTCCGGTAGAATCCCCCTCAATGCAACCATAAGCAATTGCATCATAAGAACGTGGCAGTCATGGGATTTTAGGTTTTGGAATTTTTTCTCTTTTATATTTACTATTCCCTTTATGTTAGACGAGAAGCCAGACGGGACCTTGATACTGAAAAGGACTTTAAAAAAGATTTTCTTCTCTTCCTTGGTAAGAGTGTAGCTGGCAGACCCTTGAAACCGTCCTGGATGCTTGCCGTCTCGTCCTTTATGATGTTGCTGGTCCTCCCGTGCTTCCTGTGTATCTTTTAATTTCCCATACAAGCCGAATAAGCCTAGAATATTCACGCAAAGATTCTTCGTCAGGTGCATCACGTCGATTGCAGAGCGGACCCCATGGACTTCCCAATAGGGTAGCTCTTAAAATATAGATTTCTTCTTCCACATGGGTGCGCACCCGTCGGCATCTTTTAGAACAGGTTGTCCTCCGGGACCCTTTCCAAATATTACATTTTAATCCTTGACCATACCAAATACATCAGCACCAGTACGGGGGGCAGGCTTCTTCCGGTGATCTGCCTCGCCATCGAAATGCTTGCCTTTTTTCCCTTAAGGGATGTCTGGGCGGAAGAAAACGACGATTGTACGGGTACACATTCTTCCTATATTTATCCAGATATAAACTTTTAGTCTCATCTAAACAGTGTGTGCATGCATTATATCCCTTGTTCATATGTCCTGAGATGTTACTAAGAGCAGGCCAATCATTGATGGTTACGAACAACAACGCTCGTAGGTAGAATGGCTCCTGTTTGTGCTCATCCCACACACGTAAACCTGGTTAGGCCCACAATTGTAAAAGTTCATCAACTAATGGCCTTAGGTACACATAAATATCGTTGCCGAGTTGCTTCGGGCCTTGGATGAGCACTGACATCATAATGAACTTCCGCTTCATGTACAACAAAAGAGGAAGGTTATAGATACATAGAGTCACGGTCCAGGTGCTGAGACTGCAGCTCTGCTCCCCAAAAGGATTCATGCCATCTGTACTTAGACCAAACCATAAGTTCCTTGCGTCACCAACAAAGTCCGGGAAGTCTCTCTCGATTTTTCTCCACTGCCGACCATCAGCAGAGTGCCTCAACATCCCGTCTTTCTTATGTTCTTCCATGTGCCATCGCAACAACTCATGCTCTTTGTTTCTGAACAAACGTTTCAATTGTGGTATTATAGGAGCATACCACATCACCTTGGCAGGAACCCTCTTCCTGGGTGGCTCGCCATCACAACATCATCAGGGTCATCTTTTTTGATCTTATATCGCAATGCAGTGCATACCGGACATTTATCCAAATTCTCGTACTTCTCACCGCGGTAGAGGATGCATTCATTAGGGAACGCATGTATCTTCTGCACATCTAATCCTAGAGGGCAGACGAGCTTCTTTGCTTCGTATGTACTGGCGGGCAATTCGTTATTTCTTGGAAGCAACTTCTTCATGAGTACCAGCAACTTCTCAAATCCCGAGTCAGTCACACCGGTCTCTTCCTTCCACTTCAGCAATTCTAGTATGCTACCCATCTTCTTCTGGCCATCTTCATAAGTTGGGTACAACAATTTGTTGTGGTCCTGTAACATCTGCTCAAACTGCAACCTCTCCTTTTCTGTGTCGCAGTCTTGCTTTGCATCAGAAATGACCCGACCAAGATCATCAGCATGCCGGTCTGGTTCCCGTTCTTCACCTCCTTCTTCTTTATTGTCTTCCATTGAAGTATCAGCGTATTTAGGGAACATAGATCGATAGTTGTCATTATCGTTCTCTTCTTCATCGCCGTCTTCCATCACAACCCCTCTTTCTTCGTGTTTGGTCCAAACATTATAGCCGGACATAAAACCAGACCGAAACAGGTGACTTTGAATGACTCTTGCGGAAGTATGAGCCTTCTCATTCCTATAGTCAACACATGGACAACACATAAAACCATCCCGCCGCTTGTTCTCCTCGGCCACAAGTCGAAAAAAACGCATGCCTTCTCTGAAATCGGCAGAGCGTCGGTCACCGTATCATACAGATATATATCAAACGCAATCACGATGCTAAAATTAGTACCGCGCGGTCTAAACGAGAAAATAGTTGCTAACCTTTAGCACACTTCGAAACAAAGATGAGAAAACTTAAGTGTGGCTCGGGCACCTCGTATCATATCTGTCTTGTGTGACCTAAAGTCGCATCGCTCTAATGGGCATTTCACCCAACACCTCTAGTGCATATGAACAAAAAAAATAGCACAAATCCACCACCTCTCCCACCAGGAAAAAAACAGTTGAGATGGGGAGGGGCTCTGCCATATATATAGGGCCAGACCACTAGTCCCGGTTTGAGATACAAACCGGGACTAAAGGGGTGCTCGCAGCGAGAGCCAGGGCCATGACGCTTTAATCCCGGTTTGTATCTCAAACCGGGACTAATGGTGTCTAACGGACCGGAACCTATGATTTGGGGTGGCTCGGGCCGTCCAGTGCGGGCCATTAGTCCCGGTCTCAGCCACAACCAGGACTAATGGCCTGGACAAAAGGCCTGTTTTCTACTAGTAACTCTAATCTTCCTTGATTTTACCATGTTTTTATTATTATTTGTATAATTCAAAGTAGTACAAGCTACACGTGGACGTTGACGCACACACGTGCCAGAAGAAGATGGACATCTTCCTTGCACACCGGCGCTCAACGGCTCAATATACAAGCCAACAAGCCAAGAAAAACACTGTGGATTCATTTGTTTTCACGTCTTGTTTATCATGTTTAACTATTCTTTCAAAAAATCCATCGATCTATTAGTAATCATCAACAATAGTATAAAAAATTGTATAAATAATAATTATTATAAATAGGTCATTGAATTAGCCATTGCCTCTCCAACGGATCTGGCCAAAGCTTGTTGTGATAGAGTTTGTTGTATTAGACACGAAAAGTACTCGTGTTAAGATCCCAATGGACCGGGAACCAGAGTAACAACTGACACCAGAGATGAGAACCATAAATCGGAAAAGAGTGAGCGCTAAAGCCACACCAACGAACATAAAAAGCGACCGGATCCGAGAAGATTCATAGACAAACTACTCCATGTGCTCTCCGTCGGTGCTAGACGCACCATCCAAGCGAGAATATAGCGAAGAGACCTTATTCTAACTTTAAGATGTAGACATCGTCTTATCATTCTAAAGAAGACACCGAAAACTAACCGAAGCAAAAAAGAAAACCCGGTAGATTTGTCGATCAAGCTATTAATGTGTTTATTTATGAGTGTTTAAAACCCGAGTCTTGTATGAGAGCCCACTTTTTTTTTTACCTTTTCTTGTCCCTTAACCACATATAAAAATCTCATGTTATCAAGCTCATAGCCTACTATTGTACCGGTCAAATAATGGATGGATTCTTTCTTTTTTCCCTTTTTAATAGGGAAAAGAAAACCTCTCTGCAGTAGGTTTGAGCCATCATGCTGCACTACACGTTATCCAAAACGGGCCCGATTAGACCACCAGCCCTACAATCCAAACACAATTGCTCGAACTCGACGCACCTCAAATCAGGCCGCTTATCTGATAGCGGACGATGGGCCTAGTGGCCCAAACCCACATCGCACTCACGATGGCGCGGCCCCATCATGTCGGCCGACGACGGCCACCGGTCGACCCATCCGTCCCCGTCCGAATAAACGCACCCGAACGAAAATCCGTCGTCTCCTTTGGCTCCTCCCCCAGTCTCCACTCTTCCGTTTACTCGCTCCCCAAATCGTAAACCCTAGCCTAGCGCGCCCGCCGCGGGGGTTCGATTGGATGCCATGGGCGCCAGCCGGAAGCTGCAGGGTGAGATCGACCGCGTCCTCAAGAAGGTCCAGGAGGGCGTCGACGTCTTCGACAGCATCTGGAACAAGGCACGCCGATTCCTCCCCTCCCTCTCCCCACAGCCCGATTTCGCTGTGCTTGTACGATTTCGCGTGATTTTTTTTGCTCTCTGACTGTGGGGTTTCGGCAGGTCTACGACACCGAAAATGCCAACCAGAAGGAGAAGTTCGAGGCCGACCTCAAGAAGGAGATCAAGAAGCTGCAGCGGTACAGGGACCAGATCAAGACCTGGATCCAGTCCAGCGAGATCAAGGACAAGAAAGTGAGCTTCCCGACTCAACACCCCCACGCCCTAGTTGTTTATCACATATATATTCATCGTCTTTGGAAGTGCTCCGGATGCAATGTGCTGCTGTTTTGCTGAGAATTACGTGCTGTCACGCTCTTCTGATTAGTCAACTCTATGACCATATGTGTCTCTGTTAACTCAAGCAATGCTAGTCATAGTTGAGCAAGGAACCTAAATAGACGGTCAGTAGTAACCTTGTCGGAGGATGATGCACCCTTAAATTTATTACCTGGGAGATGTTTCTATGTACATGTTCTTACCTGCTTAACTTGCTTCGGCAGTCTGCTGTATACATTATATACGCGGTTATGTAGCCTAGGAGTAGGATGAAAAGGTTTCTATTTCCACCCCGATTGGACTCCACTCTCTATTGCTGCTTTTGTCATTATTAGGTGTGTTGTCATATAGTTCCTCTTATAGCAACTACCAAAGATGCTAGTACAACTAAGATGAGCATGCTGAGAGTGCACTTGGACGAGCCTGAATCCAGTTTTCATTGCTTCTGCATTTGTCTTTTGCGTTGATACTCTTGGCCGATTCTAGTTTCATGGCATACGCCTAATCGTGTACTGCAATGCACGTCTCGATCAATGTACACACTTTCTTAGTGGGAGGGGCTTTCCCAATGATGGATTAATTGGTCATTTATTGAGGATTTCCAAATAGTTGAAACTGATTGGAAGCTTTCCAATTCTGTATGGATGTGATGTGCAACATCATTGGAGCAACATGGGCCATTTGATTTAGGTAGTTTTATTATGGCTAGCATCCTCTGGATCTGCCACAACCTGTGCCCTTCTACATTATTAACAATAAAGAGGCAGAGTCCATCCTGGAATGATATTTTTAATCTTTAAATTAAATTTAATGCGATAGTGTGGAGTGAAATCGTACAATAATAACATTGTATGATGTTTTTCCAAGAACCAAGGAATGAAGTTGAATAACGTGCAGACAGTTACAAACACAAGTGGGGTGGTAAGAGGCAAATAATCTGGGCAATGGATTTTAATCTACTTGGGAGATCTCGTAGTCTAATATCAATGGAATGCAGAAACATTATGGATCTTCCTTTGATGTTCAGATTTATATGTGAGGAAATATTGTCTATGACATGGTTCTGATCTCCTATTCCAATTGTGATATGACTGAACCTGTGGAACTCACAGCTTTGGGAAGTCCTTTTGATTAAGGCATCAACTTCACTTAGACAACTGTTCAGTGCAATAAACCAATCTGTAGGGATGTACAATGGATTGTAGGAGTTTCTAGGACCTTGAAGTTCTCGTGGACCTTCTAGTCAAACAAGCTCTTAGACTGAGTTGCTAAATAATTTCAATTTTGGTTCTGGAGATATGATGCAATTGCTATTTTTTTGTTAATTCATAATCCAATACGTCTCATTGTTTTAATCCACTGGCTGAAACGTTTGCTCCATTTTCTTGTTTGTGACCCAGTTTCAGTATTTTGATTATGCTATTATATTTTGCATTCGTTCCTTGGGAACAGAAGAATGTTTTACCTAGAAATATGTTAGGATTCTTGATTGTAGTTGTTTGTTTACAGCAGCAGTGTTCCTTTGTTTCAACATTGTTTGTTGTTTTGGGCCGCCGTATTTCTTTTTATGTTATAATTTTAATTTGGGCATAGCTTTTTGTTCTGGTTTTAATTCATTTGTGATATATGTTGACATAGGTTAGTGCCTCTTATGAGCAGGCTCTTATGGATGCCCGCAAGCAGATTGAACGTGAAATGGAACGGTTTAAGGTCTGTGAGAAGGAAACTAAAACCAAGGCCTTCTCGAAGGAAGGATTAGGTCAACAACCAAAAACTGTAAGCGCTTGGTCTCCTTTCTATGTGTTATTGCAGTTTTCTAGTTTTGCTTGTATGGATTCAACCTGTTAATGTAGCTGTTTTCCCAAGACTAAATACACTAATTATATTTGTGCAATCTGCTTCTTGTAGTCCTGTAATGGCTTTTCTTTTATGGTCTCACACAATTCTTCCCTTTCCTTTTCTCTCCTGGCATTTTGTAAAACGCTCAAACATTGTTTGTTTAGCTTAAGAAACCTGTGGTAATAGTTTGGCATCGGCACATGACATACAGCAGTGCTATATCGGTATTTCAAAAAGTCAATACAACTTTGTCTGAGCTGTACGTTCACTTCACAACTTTGCCAGAAGCCAATTACAGGGGGCAGTTTCTCAAGTTTATGTATGTATCTTTAGTGATAATCAAATCATTTTTACCTAGCTTCACGTATTTTCCTGTCTTGTCTGATTGCAGCTAGTTTTACACATAGCAACCTTTCAAGAGTGTGAGCCTTGATATATCCATTACTTGGAACCCTTTTTCTCCAGTTGTTGTGAATCTCAGCAATATTTTTATATCACTCAGGATCCTAGAGAGAAGGCTAAAGCTGAAACAAGAGATTGGCTTAACAGTGTGGTATGTTGGATGCACCTTTATGCTCAATCTTGTGCATTCATGTTTTCATGATTTTGACTTTTGTAGAACAACTAAATAAAGAAGTTACCTGCCACATGTACATTATGTATTGTTGTTTTTTCTAGAGTATGTCCTGAATGACATGGGATGTGCAGATTCTGCCACATGACTACTGAAAATAGACTTCAGAATTTGGATGAATCTCTTTGGTCTGATTACTCTGAAAGTACCACTTGGATGCACACTTGACTCTTCTAATATTTATTGATATATTGTACCAATCATTACATTTTATGTCGCAAAGTTCACTACACTATTCACAATTTGGATGGTGAATATCTTTGATCTGATTACTCTGAAAACACCACTTCCATCATACATGACTCTGCTGATGTTTATGAATATCTTTGATCATATCAATCATTACCATGCACCTTGCACAAAGTCATTACTTTGTGTTTTCTGCTGTTGGTATTTGTTTTATTTGTCGTATACTGGTGCAACATACCTAATATATTTTGGTTTGTGTTTACAGGTTAGCGATTTGGAAAATCAGATTGATAATTTTGAAGCGGAGCTTGAAGGACTTTCATTTAAGAAAGGAAAGCAAAGACCTCCTCGATTGGTACGATCAGTTGCATAGCATTGCAAACTGATGATGTTTTACTGTCTACTGAAACTTGTTTCCAACAATCTCTAGTATAGTGGAAGTAATTATGTATTATCAGGTACATCTAGAGAAATCCATTACGCGGCATAAGGCTCATATAAAAAAATTGGAGTCAATCTTGAGACTCTTGGATAATGATGAGTTGAGTCCTGAGCAAGTCAATGATGTGAAAGATTTCCTAGAAGACTATGTTGAACGTAACCAGGTGTGATTGTTTTCCTGCTTAGTTGTCACAATAGCCATTTTTTATGTAATCAAGTGAGAGATGTGAGAGCCTTATAAGCACATCGTGGTTCTGTTGTTTGTTCTGACTATTAATCTTTTAATCCAATTCAGGAAGATTTTGATGAATTTAGTGATGTTGAGGATCTTTATAGCACATTACCTATGGAGAAGGTTGAAGCGCTTGAAGACATGGTTTCACTTGCTCCTTCCATTCTTATTAAGGTTGGCTTGCGAGCTGTTACTGCTTTGTTTTCTTATAAGATTATTCTGATTATGTTAAAAGAAAACTGCCGAAATTATCAGTTTGTATGTGCTTTCTTGTAAATACTGCTAGTCTGCTACTTTGGTTGGAGATAAATTCTCTACCATGTGTGATGCTATGCATCTCTTCATCTTTTAGTTATGTGGGTAATTATATAAATTTCATCATCGCTTCTTATGTGGCAGGGCGTTACTGCTGTTTCTTCGACTGCAGTTTTGAGTACAAAGAGTCCAACAGCAACTTCACCTACTCAGGTACATGCTATTCGTAATTAGTCATCAAGTATCTGTTGGCTTATGATTCATGGAGAATGACACATAGTATTTGTTGTATATTGAATGCTCAGAACACATTGGTTTGTTATTTGCTAACCAGCGTCAGCTTAGCTGGCAGCTGGGCTGTTGCTTTCTTGTCAACCTTTATGTGCTACCAGTATTTATGTACGTGATCATATTTCCTCTAAAGTTAATGCTTGAATATGAATTTCCATGCTGTTTGCTAATTTATGCATTTAATAAAAACTACTAACAAGATGAAGGGATCATGTACAGCTAGGTTAAATGCACAATCCTGATTACAACTTGTCACTGTGCTGATTTACAACCTTTTCTCCCTTTGCTTCAGGCTACTGTATCAACAACCTCACAAGGTACATCACAAGATCAAGCAGAGGAAACAGCTTCACTAGAAAGTAATCCTGAATCGGTGGCACTAACACCACCTCCCAAAGGTGGAAATCTGGGACCTTCAGTGCCAGTTGTGCCCATAGCCATTAGTACCACTGCTGCAGCTGTTCCTGTTTTGACAGATACCATTAGTTCACCAGGTCCAGTACGACCATCTATTCCGGCTACAGTACCTGCAATATTTTCTGCCCCTGCTACTGTTCGAAGTGCTCCAGAGAGCATGTCTACTGTTCCTTCAGCTCCTGCAAACTCATCTAGTGCCTTGAAGGATGATGATAGCATGAACTTTCCTCCACGTAGACCATCTCCTGCAATTACTGAAATTGGTCTTGGCAGGGGTATCACTCGTGGGTTAACTGGTCAACCTCTAGGTGCTGCTCCCATCAGTGCAGCTCCAGTTCCAGGAAATGGATTGATTAATGCACTTCCTCCAATAAATGACTTGTCCAAAAGAAGCATATTGAATACTGACGAGAGAGTTAACAGTGGTGGTCTTTCTCAGCAGTTGACTTCACCTCTTGGTAATAAGGTTCAACCTCAACCAGTTCTGAGGACCAGCGATGCAATTAGCTCTGATTCTAATAACACAAGTGAAAGCCCCATTCTTGGAGGACGAGTCTTTTCTCCTCCAGTTGTTTCTGGTGTTCAGTGGAGGCCTCAAGCTCCTGCTGGTTTTCAAAATCAAAGTGAAACTGTACGTGCCTTTGCCCCTGTTAAATCTTATTTCTGAATCCAGCTGTGCTCTAGCAAATGTTGTCATTGATCATAAAAACTTTGTAGGCATGTTAGATGTATTAATAGTTCAGCAAATATATCAGTTTTCTCAAGTCTTTGAAAGTTCAGGTTTCATTTTAGTCAAATCATATGGAGATTTTTTTTTGAGCTTTTATATGGTTCCAGTTGTGAATTCTTGTTTTTTGTTTCATCTTGATCCACTGTCTCAGTTTGATGCATCCAAATAACTGTCCTTTCCTTTTTTGTAGATGTTTGTTTCTATTTTCTATTAATCCCTCACCAGGTCACAAAATATTTGCATGATTGTAAAAATATTGGACATTTACCTGCTTATTATATTTTCAGGCCCAATTTCGAAGACCTGAGGTTGCTGACCAAAGGGAGAAGTACTTTCAAAGATTGCAGCAAGCACAGCAGCAGCATGGCAACCTTCTTAATGCTTCTCAAGTATCTGGCATAAATCAGAAGCAAATTTCCACCCAGCAGCCAAATTCCCTCTTACAACAGGTTGTTCCTGCTGTTACCATATGAATATTTTTTTTTGATATGTCAAAGGCCTCCTTTACTCAAGAAGCACAAAATAGTTGGATATATCAGGGTTTGAGTGTCTGCATGTTATGTAGGAGCATTTCTACTTCCGAGTCTTCTTCTAGGTTGACATCTAGTGCAATCCCTTCTTTAGATGCTATCATGCTAGTCTTTCCTTTACTAAGGCATCAATCAATTACTCCCTCCGGCCCATATTAATTGACTCAAATTTGTCTAGATTTAAATGAATCTAGACACTATTTAGTATATAGGTTCATCCAAATTTTGACAAATCAAAGTCAATTAATATGGATCGGAGGGAGTAGTAAAATTTGTAATAGTTCTGGAGGTTTTCCTTAATGTTGTGTACCATCTTAATATGTTTAAGTATAAACTCAATTCTGTAGTCATAACTTCCACATTTCTGATTTATTCATTTATGCAGTTCAATTCTCAGAATTCCTCTATCTCCTCTCAAGTGGGCCTCGGGCTAGGGGTTCAGGGACCAGGTATCCTTTCTGCCTTCTTGTCTCAGCTACAGTCTCATGAATCCAAAATTCTTGAGCAATGTAACAATCATGCATTCATTTTGAGTAGTAATACAAAGTTCGAAGCTCATAGTGTTTGGCACTAGTTTATCCTGTGCATTAAGAACTTACCATTATGTGCAGATGCTGGGCATACAAAAAGTGAAGAACAACAAAGTTTGGCTGAAGATGTTAGTGTAGAGGCTGCCGGAACAACTGGAGCAAATAAAAACACCAATGAAGATGACACGAGAACTCCATATTCGGTATGACCAACCTTTTACATACTCCATCCATTTCAATGAATTAGGTGCCCTCATTTTCTCTTTTTTTCTTTGACCAAGAATTACTCCAAATATATAAATATTATTGGTATACAATTAGCATCATTAGAAAGTGTTTTCCAATACTAATCCAACAATACTAATTATGTATAATATAATCAAAATATCATTGCTCAATTTTTTCGGTCAAAGTGTCTTGGAATGTGCGTGCGCTTTATTCATAGGAACGGAGTTAGCACATGCCTACTCATGGAACCTGTGTTAAGGTGCTTACATTTACAGCCACTCTACTCATGGAACCTGTGTTAAGGTGCTTACATTTACAGCCACTCAAATTATTAGTGTAAATACCTAATAATTTGGAGTAACTAATGGTGCGGTGTTAAATTTGGAGTAACTAATACTTTAGAAAGCTGGTCATTTGACACCTGTCCTGCAAAACAGACCTAAAATGGTCACATTAGTTCTCATCTCCATACCTTCTATTTGCTTCTATAATGCGCTAAACAGTTTAATCATTAATGTCATTTGACTATATAATACCTTGTTACTACTGTTGGTGCACATAATTTAACCAGCTGAGACTCACCCTCTCTGGCCCAAAGTTGGTAGAGTCTGGTCACAACCAAACATACTTATAAGTTCTGGGTGGATTTTGTATTGCTTTTTTGGTGTGCTTATTTTCTTTATTATCTGGCATTGATTTTTCTTGTATGGTTTTCACAGAATCCTTCAGCGTCTATAGCAGAAGGTACCCAGCTATCTAGAGACTCTGATCTATCACCAGGGCAGCCTTTGCAACCTGGCATGCCGTCATCTGGTGTCGGTGTTATAGGCCGAAGGAGTGTATCTGATTTTGGTACAATTGGAGACAATCTCAGTGGGACTTCTGCACCTTCTGGTCATGATCAGCTTTATAATTTGCAAATGCTCGAAGCTGCATACCACAGGCTTCCACAACCCAAGGACTCAGAGCGTGTGAAAAATTATACTCCGGTATGGATGCTGTGTACATGTATGTTTGCACCAAATTTTCTAATGCAAAGTTGTGATCTTGTTATGTCATCATATTTTCAGAAGCACCCTTCATCTACCCCTGCTAGTTTCCCACAAGTTCAGGCCCCGATAGTGACAAATCCGGCCTTTTGGGAAAGACTTGGTAGTGATACATTATCTACAGATATGTTATTCTTTGCATTCTACTATCAACAGGTCAGGCTTCGTACATCATTCCAAATTCCAGTTGTCTATCCATAGTCTAATGAGTTGTGAACTGTCTACTCTGCTCTTGCTCCTGACACTATTTTCTCTATTTTTATTGTTTACTTTGGTAGAACTCGTATCAACAATATTTGGCTGCGAAAGAACTAAAAAAGCAGTCCTGGAGATTTCACAGGAAGTACAATACTTGGTTCCAACGGCATGTGGAGCCACAAGTGACAACAGACGAGTTTGAGCGGGGTTCCTATGTGTACTTCGATTTCCATCTCGCAGATGATGGCAATGGATGGTAAGTCGGCCCTTGGCTCCAAATATATCAGTTTTTGTGTAGTGTTGTTTTCATGTGGGTTGAGATTAGTGCTGCTAAAGGTGAGTACCGCTAATCCGTTAATACTGTTTGCAGGGTCCAAAGAATCAAGAATGATTTTACGTTCGAATACAACTACCTTGAGGACGAGCTGTCAGTACAACCAAACTAGGGTGATATGACAGTAGGGCTAATCAAGCATCTTGATCACTGCGACTCAATTGTAATTTTCAGAATGGAACTGTTGGAATCTGGAACTTGTCTTGCAAATTCCCCCCAGTTGTAAGTTGTAACCTTGTGGGTGAATTTCGAGCTGTTCTGTGCATTCCTCGTCTTAGTCCCTGTACACAGCATCTGAGCATTTTATGCTGAGAAATTAGATCCAGAATTCCTAGAAACCGGGAACTGGGTGTGTTCCCTAAATTCAATACTTTGAAATAAAGGACTTGATGCAAAGTGTGGCGGTGTAAGTAATACAGCAAGCCCCCCAATCTTTTCAGCATATATGCTGGTGGAGAGCTTGTAAGCAGTAGCCCGCCTATAGGTGTTCTAAAAATCAACTTAGGGCAACTTTTATTCAAAATTAGTACTCCCTTTGTCGGACATTTGGCTAGATTTGCACATATCCAAATGTGTTTTGTTTCTACAATAGGTACATCTGAATTTAGACAAATCTCTGTCATCTATTTTGAGATGGAGGGAGTACATGTTTGACTTGCAACTATTTCTACCATTTCGATCCAACCATAAAATGGTTGAAAGTAAGAAATTGGCGCTTCATCGCTAGATCGTCCACCATGGAGGATTTTTGATTAATAAAGAAGAAACAGTGACGTCCTTTCCGAGTCCACAACTTCATCCTGCACAACACTTTCTCTGGAAGGTCGGTGCTGCTCACGGTGCTTGATGACATCATCGTGTTCACCGCTGTTTTTGATGCGGTCTAGCCCCGACGACTTCACCGCCGTTGTAATGAACAATGTGAACTACCCATTGATCGTGTTCCGGCAAGGGGTGCGTGGTTGCCGGAGCCAAGAGAAAGACAGGCTCGCTACAAGTACATCATCGATGCCGTGTTCCTTGGAGATAAACTCTACGCCATCACATGGGCCGAGGAACTCGTCGTCCTCGATCTTGAAGTTGATGGAAATGGGGCACCCATGGTTACTGTCAACAAGCGTGTGATCAAGCAATCATCAGGGTATGATGATTACAGTGCCTAGAGTAGTTCTGATGATGATGAGGATGGCGAGGAGGAGGAGGAGGAGAATAATAATGATAAAGAAAATGATGATAATGAGGAGGACTCCAATGACAAAGCAATAATAACAAATGAGGAGGAGGACGACTGTGCAGAGGACGACACCAATAACAATTATGATGATGACGATGAGGCTTCTAAAGATGGTGATGGAAGTCATAATCTGAATTCCTCTTTAGAATACATGAGCGATGCCGAAATCGGTGAGCACATCACCACAAGCCGGCACCTCATCGAGTCTCGTGGGAAGCTGCTATTAGTGAGGCGACATAGGCAAGGCCCTCTCAGCTTTCCTTCATTCTTTCCTTCATTCATTCGACGGGTGGATGTTTTGGAGGCAAACGTCGACACGGGCAGGTGAGTGCCACTACGAGCTGAAAACGGACTAGACGTCGATCGGTCATTGTTCATCAGCACATACTTCTCTAAGTCTGTCCCAACACCTCGTGAGGAAGTGTAGGCGGATGTCGTTTATGACATCAACACCGGTGAGGCGTTTGACTTCGGGTCCCAAACTTCCCCACGACCACGCTTCTGTAAGCCTTCTCAAGGGATAACATGGGCTTTTTCATCCGAAGTTAGTCATTTAGAAACACAGAATACTTGCACCAAGAACTACTCGGGAGGAAAGGGAGGGGAGGAGGATCCTGGATCCAATTCCTAGAAATTGGGAATAGGAAAGTGTTTGATGCAAAATGTGGCACAATGTAAGTAATCCTGCAAGCCTCTAAACTTTTTATCCTAGATAATGGTGTTTATCCACGCCTATGTGGTGGAAGTATTTTCATATATGAATCCCTTTTCACCGTCCAGCTGGTGTAGGGTGCTTAACCTCCAGGCCTTGAAGCCATTATGGAGGATCTCTGCTTCCGAGGCGGTTTGCTCTCGCTGCTCCACCCCAAGTGGCCATGTCCCTGGTGGTGAAGCAGTTGACTGTGCTCGGTGGCGATGGATTTGTGGTGGAGGAGGAGCTAGGAGATGCTCTGGACTTGATTGCGTTTGCTTTCTCTGTTCCAGGGTCTCCTTTGGAAAAAATCTAGGACCTATGTGTAATTTCCCTTTTCTTTTTGGTCCTCTTTGTAAGTTGTACTCCACCGCTGATAATATAAGCAGCATCGGGGTCTTTACAGACCCCTTCCCCGTTCAAAAAATATATGAATCCATCTACATGAACCTAACCTCCTCGGGCATCTACCCTGATGTCTTGGCTTATGCACCTGCTAAACGATGAAAGGCTAGGGTTATGCCCAATTGTAAGAACTTCACATGGATGATTCTTCATGGCAACATTCTAAGGGAAGAAACTCTGGCGGTTCGTGGTTGGCCCTACAACCCACTTGTCACCCCTATGTCTTTCCCATGACAAGACTGTAGGGTTAGCAGCATAGAAAACAAAATTTTTCCTACAATGGGAACAACCATGTACCAAGATCTATCTACTAGATACAAACAATGGGTGGATGTATATCCATAGAGAACATATCCTTAAAGACCGACAAAGCTTAACGAGTCCAAACTCGTGGTTGATGTAGACGATCTCTTGCCGATCTCAAGATCGAGAGGAAGTCCTAGCGCCGCAAAACAGCAGCGCATCCGTGCTCGCACACACGTTCGAGGCACCGAGCAACCTCCGCCTCCTCGCTCCAGCGATGCAGCGGAAGCACAACTCTTTCTTGCCGAATAGCCACCGGGAACATGTATCGCTAGTCCCGAGACCATGGGGATAAATTCTAGAGGGGAGAGAGATCCTTCACGAGGAGGTGTGAGTGAGAAGTTAGAGGAGGGCTCCTTATATAGGGAGGGAGGGGCAGCCCAAGGGGCATGGCCACGCCATGGAGGGTGCCCCCACCTCTCCCTCATTCATGTGGGTGGACACTCCACTCACAAAATGGCCCTTCAATTTTCTCCACTAAAAAACCCACTCAAAATCCCATTAAATTTCCACCAAATTTAATGCAAACTCTCATTAAATAAAACTCTTTTATTTTATTCAGAATTTTGTCAATTACTTTAATGACAAACATTCACAAATAACCCCTTGCTAGAATTCTATTTCACATGCATAACCACTTTATGCAATTTCACCCGAAAACCTGTTTCGGTATCTAGGGAAATAAATTCCTGCGCTTGTTCATTCTTTCGGCATGAAACTTTTGCTCCAAATGGATGTCGGTGTCTCTTAAGTGTGCCACCCTATGGTTCGCGAATAATGCGGACATGATCGAGACCCCTCTCGGATCAATAATCAGAAGCGGGATCTGGAGACCCATACTGACTCCCACACATTCAACGATGACTTTCTTGTGATCGTCGGAACCTTTTACGCTCGTATCTTAATCCCTTTGTTTCGCGATATATTACATGTCCGAGATTCGATAATCGGTATCTCCATACCTAGTTTGATCTCGTTACTGACATGTACTCTTTTCTCGTTCTCGTGATATAACATTCTAGTGATCAAATCACTTGCTTGCAAGCTAACCAATGTGATATCACCGAGAGGGCCCAGAGTATATCTATCCGTCATCGGGATGAACAAATTCCACTCTCGATCCATGGGCCTCAACATAACACTTTATTAGTTCTGAATCCATCTTTATAATCACCCTGTTACGGTGTGACGTTTGATGTTATCAAGAAACTCTTCCGGTGTTAGTGATTGACATGATCTCATGGTATAAGGATTAGGATCACTTCGTAAGTTGTTATAGAAATATAAACTCAATGACTTTGATCGTAATGCTATACTTCGGATGAATGTTCATCACACCATTACACTAATGTTGTGATCCCGTTATTAACAACATTCAATGTCCATGATCAGGAAACCTTGATCATCTTGTTAATCAACGAGCTAGTTTATAAGAGAGGCATAACTAGGAACTTCCTTTTTGTTTATTAAACACACATGTATTAACGTTTCCGTATTAATACAATTATAGCATGCAAAATAAACATTTATCATAAATAAGGAATACGATAATAACCACTTTATTATTGCCTCTCGGACATATTCCCTTCAGTCTCCCACTTGCACTAGAGACAATAATCTAGTTTGAAAACTTTGCGTATTGAACACTTATGGCTTTCCGGTGTTCCATATACGCGACTGCAAGTGGTTAACATAATCTACGGATCTGACGCTTTCATGTCCGTGTGTATTTGCATGTCTTTGCGTCTTCACGCATCACTCATTCTCCAATGAGATGGCATTGTATAAATTTGGTATTTTGGTGAGACCTTTAGTTCCTTAGGGTTAAAACACGTCGATACTATTGTCATACAATATATCTTTAGTGTTAGCCCGTTGCGAACCACACCTTAGTTTGATAACAAACTACTTGACACAAATTCCCTCCTTTGCTGCTACTATAGCGGTCATATACTTAGCCTTTTTGTTGTAGTATTCGTCACAATGTCTTAACTATGGATTTCATCCAAATCCATCATGGAATCTCCTTTCCATTGCATCGTGCCACCCATAGTTTAAATTGAGATAAAGTTAATTTGTATCTTGTGACAAAACTAGTATCAATGTAACGCTTTACAATGAACTATTTGTAATTGTTTGTCACCTCTACACAAATATATTCTTAGTTCTTCTAAAAGATCATAAGAATATCCTCACTATCGTCCAATGATCATTTTATGATTCATTCTGGTATATGCTCATAACACTTAGAGCATAGGACATATATGGATGTGTACATATCATGGTATGATTGATCAAAACATTCTCGTGATTTCACTCATCAAGTGTCAAAGAACTTGAATCTTGTTTCACTTATCAAATGTCGATACACTTGAATCTTGATTCAATTCCTTTACATGCGACAAGAACCGTTTCTTGTCATTTCTATATTGAACTCCTTCAATATCTTATATATGTACGTTTGGCACAACCATATTAGCGTCACAATCTATCCACTATAGACATTCACGCTAAATATTCGGGTTTTGCCTAAGTCTTTAATCGAAATGAAATTCTTAACCTTTGTCAATAAAAGATACATCATTTCTAATCAACAAGATATCATCCACATAATGTATTAGAAATATGTCTCAGCGCTCCCACTTAATTTCTTGCAAATGCAAGCATCTTCATCGTCTCCAGATGAAAACTCCTTTTTCATCACGGTGAAGATTCCAACTCCGCGATGCTTCCTTCAACAATTAAAGTTTGCATGCCCTTTTAGCATCCTTTGAATTTAACAAAACCCTTTGGACCGTGTCTTGTACACGTCCTAGGTAACCATTCTATTAGAAGAACTTTGTTTTGTTTATTCATCTACCATATACCAAATTATATGTAGTGGTTGCTACTTTAATCCGTCTAGACTAAATATCGCTATGAAAGATCAAATCTTGTCATAGTAAACTCCTTGAACATTGTCGTAAAATACTTTACGACATGTCGACTATTTCATAGATGTGAAACATCCATGTCTGTTTCTTTATAGATCCAAATACGACCGATAGGTTTTTACACCTTTCCGGAGGGTCTTCCAAGTTCAAAACTTGATTTCTCGTGTATGGAACTATCACGGATTTTATGGCTTCAAGCCATTTGACGGAGTCAGGGCCCATCATCGCTTCTTTATATGTAGTCGGTTCATCATTGTCAAACAATAATGTTTTACTCTCAAATCTTAGCATTTGATTGTTTATCCGACCGACTTGGTTCAATAAGAACTTTGATCTCCGTGACCACAACCTTTGAGGCACATAAGCTATGAGCATTATGGCAGCCTCCGGAACATTTTCCGGCGCTGCGCAACTCAGCACATATAACTAAGGTTCGTTAACCTTATCAAAGTTCTATTGTCCTCCCACTTAACATTTATGAAAAATTCCTTCCTCCAGAAACTTCACGTTCCAAGCGACAAACCCTTTTGTACTTGGTGTTATGGAGGAATAACCAATTGTTATTCGAAATAACCTACAAAGACATGTTCATCCGACTTCGGTTGTAAACATCTTACTTATGTTTAGCATACCAAAATTTAAGAAATGACAATTTGGGTTTTACCCCAAACCATAACTTTCATGGTGTCATTTCAACGGATCAAGATGGAGCTCTTTTCAGTGTAAAAGCGGTAGTCTCTAAAGCTTTAACCTTTTAAAACATAATGGCAGTTTTATAAATAACACCTTTGATCCAACCATGTCAAACAAGGTTTCATTACAAATCTCAAACACTCCATACTCCTATGATGTTTCGGGAGATGTAAATCTAGGTGTTTTGCTAAACTTGCAACTCAAATAAATCCCTTTATGATAAAATCATAATTCATTTATTTTCTTGTTACACTTGTAACTCAAATAAATCCCTTATGATAAAATCATAAACCATTTATTTTCTTGTCACAATGATTTTCACTTCATCTTGAAAGTCTTTGAATGTTTTCAAATATTTCACACTTCTTTCTCATTAAGTGAACATTCACTCAAATTTCCGGAGAAAGCATATGAAGTTGAAACCCATCGCTTACGACTACACATAATGGACTACATACATCGATATGTATAAATTCCAATATTTTAGTTGTTTGTTCTTCTTTGGCCTTTGAACGAAGTTTTAATTATCACGTGGAAAGTCTCACAAGCGTCACTTGATCAAATCAAAGACTCCAAAAATCCATGAATATGGAGATTCTTCATGCTTTCTTTCCAATATAATTTAAACAGCGATGTCACTTCGTAAGTGATCTTTCAATCATTTGTCTTGCGACATTTTAGCATTAGGTTTTATGGATGTGATTTCTCCAACTAGATTTGTAAATCATCAATCTTATATGGAATATGGTAATTATTTGAACAACCTTTGTTCTCATAATACCTGATTTAAATAACAATTATTAAAACAAATCTTGAAGTCAAGCTTTGATGTCAACGAGAAATACAAACAACGGTTTGTTTGTTTTCGATGAACATCATCACATATTCTCTTGCTAGTTACTTAGGCCATTGTGGTTCATGAATTGCGTTGTTCCGTATGAAATTTCATACCAACCAATTCGGTATCCAATACCCAAGAACCACATTGTTTAACAAGCAAAGAATACAACCATAACTTGTATATCATCCATATACCAAAATTGGATATTTCCAATATTTTCTTTTCTGCCAAATATATTTTATAGATTCTCTTTCAGCATTTCCTTTTCCTTTTAAAAAGAATCTATCAACATCAAAAGTGGCGCCATATACATGACACATAGTCCAAAGCGTGTATATTCAAATAATAATACCTTTGGACTTGCACTTTGAAGTAGATCACCATCATCAAAATGATCGGTATTCTTTCAAAATCCATTCTTTAGTAATCTTTTAGTGTAGTAAACACTTTACATACATCTTCTATTCATCCTTATCATGACGACTTTCATGATCAAGCTACTGTAGCTTATAAAGGTGAATCGTGAGTATAACATTACTTTCCAAAACCCTTTTGGATGATTAGGATGTCTAGCATCTCCAACCTTCGTAAATTCTCATCCAATATGAGAACATATATTATACTCTATCATATTGCAAACAAAACATTGTTTCAGATATCGTTATATCTGCCACACATGATGGTTTCTGAAACAATCCTTTCAGCTCCTAGATAAACTTGATATTAAAACAATCAAGAATCATGGAGGCAAACATGATACTTAAGATACTAACACTGGAATTGTTACTCTCGATTTAATACCAACTATTAAATTTCACGGAGTAAATAGAGTTTGCTGAAAGTTTGCAATAGGACTTTAAACTTTAGATTGACACTCAACACAATACGATACCAGTTCGTAAAGTAAATATCCAGAATTCTATAGTTCTATTATCTCAATTACAACTAAGCATAAAGTGGTGAACGAATGCCAATGACTACAAAAAATTATGCAAATTCACTTTGATTTAATTTATGATAAATTGAGTTCTACTAATCCAAATTAGAAATAAACTCCCACTCAAAAACGACATCCCTCGTGTCTTTTTGGTGATTACATGAACCAAATCCACTATACCAAGTCCGATCATCACGTGAGTCGGTATAGCTTCAAAGGCGAGAATCAAATGGGCATCATATCTACTATATGACTCATGCTTAACCTTTCGGTCCGTGTTCCGAGGCCATGTATGTACATGCTAGGCTCGCTAAGTAAGAACCTTAGTATTCGCGTGTGTAACTGTCTTACACCCGAGATATGCTCGTGGATTCAAGTACACCCGATCATCACGTGATGTCTTGAAGCGACGAAACATTGTCGGTGCATACTTAAGGAAGAACACATTCTTATCTTGATATCTAAATGAGGGATCATCTTATTATGCTAATAAAACGCCAAACAAGCAATATAAGATGCAATAAAAACATCACATGTTTATAAGTGAAATGATATGGTTCCCGCATATGATCTCCATCATGTGCACCGTGGTATGATCTCTATCATACCTTTATGTGTAAGGCCAAGGTATATGGAACTTACACGCTATGTGTGTTATAAGAGTATCATATTATACTTCTACTTACAACATCACCATATCATAACACTAGCCCAACAATAATCTAAACTAGACGCCTCTAATTTATCCATTGCAAGTTTTACATGGCTTAGGGCTTTCGAAGATAGAACCGTTCTTACCTACGAACATGAACCACAATGAGGATAACCAAATTGTTGACAACTCGTTGCAAATTAGATATTGACTATAGTAGGAGAGACAGACACCCGCTAGCCACTTATGCAAAACTAGTTGCATGTCAAGCGTGGAACAGGTCTCATGTGCGAGGACATGTAAAGTTTGTCCGGGCCGCTTCATCCCACTATGCCACCAATATCCAAAGTACAACTAAGAAGCAATAAAATGATCATCATCGCCCACATACTCATATGTGAACTACCCGTGTAAAGCATCTACGCATAGATCCGGCTCTGATACCACTGTAGGGTTCGCAGCATAGAAAACAAAAATTTTCCTACAATGGGAACAACCATGTACCAAGATCTATCTACTAGATACAAACAATGGGTGGATGTATATCCGTAGAGAACATACCCTTGAAGACCGACAAAGCTTAACGAGTCCAAACTCGTGGTTGATATAGACGATCTCTTGCCGATCTCAAGATCGAGAGGAAGTCCCAAGCCGCATAAAAAACAGCGCATCCGTTGCTCGCACACACGCTCGAGCAACCTCCGCCTCCTCGCTCCAGCGATGCAGCGGAAGCACAACTCTTTCTTGTCGAATAGCCACCGGGAACATGTATCTCGCTAGTCCGAGACCATGGGGGATAAATTCTAGAGGGGGAGAGAGATCCTTCACGAGGAGGTGTGAGTGAGAAGTGAGAGGAGGGGCTCCTTATATAGGGGAGGGGGGGGCAGCCCAAGGGGGCATGGCCGCCGGCCATGGAGGGTGCCCCCACCTCTCCCTCATTCATGTGGGTGGACACTCCACTCACAAAATGGCCCTTCAATTTTCTCCACTAAAAAACCCACTCAAAATCCCATTAAATTTCCACCAAATTTAATGCAAACTCTCATTAAATAAAACTCTTTTATTTTATTCAAAATTTTGTCAATTACTTTAATGACAAACATTCACAAATAACCCCTTGCTAGAATTCTATTTCACATGCATAACCACTTTATGCAATTTCACCCGAAAACCTGTTTCGGTATGTAGTGAAATAAATTCCTGCGCTTGTTCATTCTTTCGGCATGAAACTTTTGCTCCAAATGGATGTCGGTGTCTCTTAAGTGTGCCACCCTACGGTTCGCGAATAATGCGGACATGATCGAGACCCCTCTCGGATCAATAATCAGAAGCAGGATCTGGAGACCCATACTGACTCCCACACATTCAACGATGACTTTCTTGTGATCGTCGGAACCTTTTACGCTCGTATCTTAATCCCTTTGTTTCGCGATATATTACATGTCCGAGATTTGATAATCGGTATCTCCATACCTAGTTTGATCTCGTTACTGACATGTACTCTTTTCTCGTTCTCGTGATATAACATTCTAGTGATCAAATCACTTGCTTGCAAGCTAACCAATGTGATATCACCGAGAGGGCCCAGAGTATATCTATCCGTCATCGGGATGAACAAATTCCACTCTCGATCCATGGGCCTCAACATAACACTTTATTAGTTCTGAATCCATCTTTATAATCACCCTGTTACGGTGTGACGTTTGATGTTATCAAGAAACTCTTCCGGTGTTAGTGATTGACATGATCTCATGGTATAAGGATTAGGATCACTTCGTAAGTTGTTATAGAAATATAAACTCAATGACTTTGATCGTAATGCTATACTTCGGATGAATGTTCATCACACCATTACACTAATGTTGTGATCCCGTTATTAACAACATTCAATGTCCATGATCAGGAAACCTTGATCATCTTGTTAATCAACGAGCTAGTTTATAAGAGAGGCATAACTAGGAACTTCCTTTTTGTTTATTAAACACACATGTATTAACGTTTCCGTATTAATACAATTATAGCATGCAAAATAAACATTTATCATAAATAAGGAATACGATAATAACCACTTTATTATTGCCTCTCGGGCATATTCCCTTCAAAGACTGCTGCTCATCTCTGCAAGGACTTCTCATTCTCCCGCAAAGTTCTCAAGATCTTCTGCAACTGGCTTGGCCTCTCCAAGACCCCATCCCGCCTCCAGTCCTGCAATCGGATAACACCACCCTTTGTTGGTAAAAGTGGTTGGAGACCCCCTCAGATATCAAAACGCGAGAGTGCAATGACCACCTCATATATCGATTTGTTTAGGTTGCTCACCACATATCCCATGTGGTCAATGGCCACCTCATATATAATTAAGAAAGGAACCATAGGGTGTCTACAAAGAAGTGTCCGAGCTCATGGTGCTTGACGACATCATTGTCCACAAGACTTGCAAGGTCCATAGGTTTGTCTTGTGGTCTACCCCTAATGACTTCATCGCCGTCGTGATAGACAACATGAACTATCCATTAACCGTGTTCTACCAATGAATGGGTGTGTGGTTTCTAGAGCCAGGATAAACTCTCTACAAGTACATCATCGATTTGTATTTCTTGGAGACAGACTCTACACCATCACACGAACCTAGGATCTCATCCTCCTCGACCTTGTACTGTATGAAAATGGGACACCCATGGATACAGTCGACAAGCATGTGATCAAGCAATAATCGAGCTATTATGATCACAATGCCTAGAGCAGTTGTAATAACAATGATAGTGACGAAGAAGAAGACAAGGAAGACTCTGATGAAGAGGGCAACATCAAAAGAGGATGAGGATGGTGAAGACGACTGTGCTGATGAGGCGACAACACCAGATGATGATGTGATGACGATGACGATGACGAGGAGGCCTCTAAAGAAGGCGATTGTAGTCATAATCTGAATTCCTCTTTGGAATAAACAAGCAATGACGAAACCAATGAGCACATCATCACCAACCGACACCTCATCGAGTCTACTAGGAAGAAATACTCTTAGTGAGGCGACATAAGCAAAGCACTCACAGCTCTTCTTCATTC
This sequence comes from Avena insularis, assembly GCA_023614405.1. Taxonomy (NCBI): domain Eukaryota; kingdom Viridiplantae; phylum Streptophyta; class Magnoliopsida; order Poales; family Poaceae; genus Avena; species Avena insularis. Next base: position 292,839,829 of record CM042691.1, on the reverse strand, counting down.
ACTCAACATGTAGACAATTTGGAGCCAGACGTCGACACGGAACCTGGGTGCCACTCCTAGTTGAAACGGCCTAGGCGGCGATTGGGTGTTGTTCATCAACATATATTCCTCTAAGTTTGTCCCAACACCTCGTGGGGAAGTGGACATGTGTGTATTTTATGAGATCAATGTGGACGAGGCGTTTGACTTCAGGTCTCAAACCTCCCGACGACCATGCTTCTGCAAGCCTTCTCGAGGGATAACGTGGCTTCCCCAGAGCTGATCCTTTAGAAATAAAAGAACACTTGCAACGAAAACTATTACCTCCGCCGAAATGTAGTAGTAGTATGTTTTAGAAAGCTAAGGTAATACTGAACTACATCTAGAATTCCTAGAAACTGGCAAAAATATTTGATACAAAATGTGGCTCAAACTCCAGTAGAGTGCATGACAGCTCGCCACCATCTAGGCTGAAAAGATTGGAGGCTTGCAGTGTACCAAATAGTACTTCTTCTAGCAACTCGGAAATGGCAAAAAGAATGTATATTCATATAGCAATACTAGAATTCCATTTGTATTTTATAATAAAAATAGAACATAAAGTTTTTCTCTGGCTATCCAAGCAAACTGTTTAAAGTACCTTCACGGGGGTGATCAAGAATTTATTGCATGGTCTTTGCACTACAGGACGATAAGGATGATGGCCTCTAGCACAAAGGATTTGTAGGCCACTGACAAGTACTCACTCTGTTCACAAATATAAGACGTTTTAGCTTTATAAATCGAATATATCTAGACGTCTTTTAGTATATAGGTCCGTAGAAGTTTGATATAAATCCATACATTAAAAGGCGTCTAGATATATTTATTTTATAAAACTAAATATTTTATATTTCTGAACGGAGAAAGTATGACAGGAACACAGAGGGTCATGATAAAGTAACCACGGACGGAGATCTCCCTGTCGTCGCATGGCCGGCGCGCAGCAGGAGGATCGATCGGCTGGTCAGCGGAGGAGGTGGTTCGATCGGGAGGCCATGAATTCCCTTTCAACTATTGTAATGAACCGCTACCTAAATAAACAGTGTCTTGTTTCAATTCAGAATCGAGCCCATCGATATGAGCAAGAACTGATTCAGCCAGAAACATGTTTTCCCATCGTGGCATGCAAGTCAAAATCGATCAAAAAGTTACGTACTATCTAAATAAATAAGTGTCACGATTTTGAAAACCACGATACTTATTTAGGATCGGAGGGAGTATTATTTTCATAATTAAGGTTGGTCATAGTGTAGAGTAACATAGATGAGTAAGATGCATAAGTTACTATCCCTCCTTTACGGTTTGCATGACGTTTTACAAAAATCTCACGGACCTAGGCGTGAACATATTGGTGAAAATTAGGAACGTTACGTTGCAGAATTAGCAGGTGAATTAATTTAGCCGGTTCTCCATCATGGGTTTATATAGAAGGTGGAGAATTAGCCGGTTCTCCATCATGGGTTTATATAGAAGGTGGAGAATAAGAAAGGTCAAGGAGGAGAGGAAGGAGAGGAGACAGTGGGCAAATGGATTGCATGCGTGGGCTTTCATTCCTGCATGCGAAGGGAGTGATAGACGTTTCACATGCAGTCATTTTCCAAGTCCCTTTCACACCTCTCGCGTGAGACCGTTGCATGCATAGGAAGTTGGAAGGAAAGCTGACACATTAATTAACAATTAATTCTTGTGCGCCTAGGAACGTTGCAGTTTTGGAAAAACCCAAATTTAATTAGGCGCCCTATAAACCGTGAAGGAGAGAGTAGTCTATGTTACTATCTTCATAGTGGGTAATAACTTGAGACTAGTATTATGTAAGATCTTATTTATTAGCATATAGACTCATCTTACCTTGGGGTGTATGATGTTATGATAACATAACTAGTTATCACAAGGCTCTCTTTCATCATTTAATGGCATGCCACATCACCAAATTGCCTAGTTGACACTATATGTAGATACTCCCTCTGTTTGGGATTATAGGTCCTACACGTATACCTAGGTTGTTAATTTGACTAATAAAATATAAGTTATTGATGGTGCTTAGAGGCTTCGTTGGGAGACCCCAAGAGGAAGGTATGGTGAGCACATCAGCAAGTTTTCCCTCAGTAAGAAACCAAGGTTATCGAACCAGTAGGAGAAAGGAAACGACTCAAAGGTGTTGCTAGCAACTTGGAAACCTGCACAACACAAACTCAAGACTTTGCCCCAACGAACAGTGAGGTTGTCAATCTCACCGGTTTGCTGAAAACAAAGGGTTAGCTGTATGGTGTGGAAGGTAATAATGGTTTACAGAAAGTAAACAGTAACAATGGAAGATGTACCAATGGTAAAGATTGGACCGATGTCCATAGTTCACTAGAGGTGTTCTCCTTAAGATAAACAAAGATGGCATGCTGGGTAAACAAATTACAGCAGGGCAATTGACATGACTGAGCAAGGCATAACAATGCAATACTAGACATTCATGATTCTATGAGATTCGATTGGGCAATACAACAAGATACATAGACCGCCATCCAACTGCATCTATGACTAGTAATCCACCTCCAACTTATCATCTGAACCCCCTCCAGTATTAAGTTGCAAGCAATGGATAACTGCTTTAAGCAAAGTGTGTAAGATAAACAATCTAGTTGTTCCATGAACAAGAGACCGTTGTTTTCTCCCTAGTAGCAACATCACATCTACAACCTTAGAGATTTTTGTCACCTCCCTTAGATTAAATAGATGCATGAACCCACTATCGAGCATAAATACCCCCTCTTGGAGTCACTAGCATCTACCCGACTAAGATAGCTACTAGAAACAGAGAGCATACAAGATCTCAAACAACACAGACATGATAGAATCAATAAGAGAAAACCATTAATCAATCTGACATAGTAATCTCAATATCCATCGGATCCCCACAAACACAACATGCATGAATACAAATAGATGATCTTGATCATGAACGGAGCTCACAAGATCTAAACATGGTAGCACAAAGGAGGATATACAACCATCTAGCTACTACATGGACCCATAGTCCAAGGTGGAACTACTCACACTTCATACCGGAGGCTAGCATGATGAAGAAGAAGGCCTCTGGGATGATCTCCCCTCCGGCAGGGTGCCGGGAAGAGCTTCAGATCCCCCTGATCTAGGTACGATGGTGGTGGCGGCTACAGATGATTTCATGGAATATTGATCGGGTGCTTAGGGTTTCTGCATCGGGGGGTCTTTATAGGCGAAGATGCAAGGCAGGGGGGCATCCAGGGCGGACGCACCCCCTAGGCGCGGGCTGGGCCCAATCATGCGGCCAAGGTGTGTGGCCCCCTGGTGGCTCTCCTCCGTCTCGTACTCTGGCTTCGTGTTCCCCACGGTAAAATATTGACTTTGGCTTTTGTCCCGTCCAATTCCGAGAATATTGATTTTCTGCCTTTCTGGAACCAAGCGAGAAAAGCAGCAGTAACTGTGGCATCTTGTTAATAGGTTAGTACCAAAGAACATATAAAAACACCTCAAAGTGTAGACAAAGCAAAGCAAAGTAGATACTAAACAATCATGGAACATAAAAAATTATAGATACATTTCTGACGTATCAAGCATCCCCAAGCTTAACTCCTGCTCGTCCTCGAGTAGGTAAGTGATAAAAAGAATAATTTTTGAGGTGACATGCACCACCAAAATCAAGATCAAACCTTTTGCAAGCATTGAAAGCTGGGATCAAAGAACTCTAAATCGGAAAGATATCTATAATTTTTGATGTTCCATGCTTGTTTAGTATCTACTTTGCTTTGCTTTGTCTACACTTTGAGGTGTTTTTATATGTTTTCTGGAACTAACCTATTAACAAGTTGCCATGCGCTTGCCTATTTTCTTCTGTTTTTGGTTCCAGAAAGGCAGAAAATCAATATTCTCGGAATTGGACGGGACAAAAGCCAAAGTCAATATTTTATCGTGGGCAACACGAAGCCAGAATACGACACGGAGGAGGCTCACTAGGGGGCCACACCCCCCTGGCGACACGGCCTAGGGCTAGGCGCGTCTGGGAGGGTGCAACCACCCTGGTGGCCCCCTGCCTCGCCTCTTCTCCTATAAAGTCCCCCTGATGCCAAAACCCTAAACCCCCGATCAATATTCCACGAAACCGTCTCTATCCGCCATCACCATCGTCCCTAGATCGGGGGGGGGGGGGAGGGATCTGAAATTCTTCCCGGCACCCTACCGGAGGGGAGATCATCCTAGAGGCCTTCTTCTCCGGTATGAAGCATGAATAGTTCCACCTTGGACTACGGGTCCATGTAGTAACTAGATGGTTGTATCCCCTCCTTTGTGCTTTCATGTATAGATCTTGTGAGCTCCGTTCATGATCAAGATCTCTTCTATTTGTAATCATGCATGTTGTGTTTGCGGGGATCTGATGGATATTGTGATTACAATGTCAGATTGATTAATGGGATTGTCTTATTGATTCTATCATGTCTATGTTGTTTGTGATCTTGCATGCTCTCTGTTGTTAGTAGCTATCTTGGGCGAGTAGTTGCTAGTGACTCCAAGAGAGGGTATTTATGCTCGATATTGGGTTCATGCCTCTACTTATCAAGGGAAGTGACAAAAATCTCTACAGTAGTAGATGTGCTGTTGCCACTAGGGAGAAAACAACGGTCTCTTGTTCATGGAACAAGTGGATTGTTTACCTTACACACTTTGCTTAAAGCAGTTGTCTGTTGCTTGCAACTTAATACTGGAGGGTGTTCGGATGATAACCTGTAGGTGGACTTCTAGTCATAGATGCAGTTGGATGGCGGTATATGAATATTGTTGTATTGCCCAATCGAATCTCATAGGATCTTTGTGTCTAGTATTGAATTGTTATGCCTTGCTCAGTCCCTGTCAATTGCCCTGCTGTAATTTGTTTACCCTTCATGCCGTGTTTGTTTATCTAATGAGAGCACCTCTAGTGAACTATGGACCCCGGTCCAATCTTTACCATTGATACATCTTCCACTGTTACCGTTTACTTACTGCAATTCATCATCACCTTCCACACCATAAAGTTAATCCTTTGTTACAGCAAACCGGTGAGCTTGACAACCTCACTGATTCGTTGGAACAAAGTCTTGAGTTTGTGTTGTGCAGGTTTCCACGTTACTTGCAACACCTTTGAGACATTTCCTTCCTCCTTCTGGTTCGATAACCTCGGTCTGTATTGAGGGAAAACTTGCTGCTGTGCTCATCACACCTTGCTCTTGGGGTTTCCAACGAAGTTCCCCAATCAACACCGGACGCACGCATCAAGGATTTTCTGGCGTCGTTGCCGGGGAGGCTAAGGACGTCTTCACAAGGGGAGTCCTTCTGAACTTTTCTCTTTTCTTTGTTTTTAGTTTGCTTAGTTTCTTTTGCTTGGTTTTGTTTGCCTCTTTTTATCAAAAACTCCAATTTTTTTGTTTAGTTTGGTTTGCTTTCTCTTATCAAAAACACAAAAAATTAGTTTCTGCTCTAGCTGTTGCTACTGTTTTTGGCTTGCTCCACTTTTGCCAAAATGAACTCTGCTGAGAACACCAAGTTGTGTGACTTCACTAGCACCAACAACAATGATTTCCTAAGCACTCCTATTGCTCCACCTGCTCCTGATGCTACCTTTTTATGAAATTAAGCCTTCTTTGTTGAATCTTGTGATGAGAGAGCAATTTTCTAGTGCTAGTTCTGATGCTGCTGCCCATCTCAATAACTTTGTTGAACTTTGTGAGATGCAAAAGTATAAGGATGTATACGGAGATATTATTAAGCTCAAGCTGTTTCCTTTCTCCTTGAGAGTAAAAGCTAAAGAGTGGTTGCTATCCTTGCCTAGAAATAGTATTGATTCTTGGATTAAGTGCAAAGATGCTTTTATTGGAAAGTATTACCCTCCTGCTAAGATTATATCTATGAGAAGTGATGTTATGAAATTTAAACAACTTGATAATGAACATGTTTCTCAAGCTTGGGAAAGAATGAAATCTTTGGTTAAGAATTTTCCCACTCATGGACTCACTGCTTGGATGATTATCAAGACTTTTTATGCAGGTTTGAACTTCTCTTCAAGAAACCTGTTGGATTCAGTTGCTGGAGGTACCTTTATGACCATCACCTTGGGTGCTGCAACAAAACTCCTTGATAATATGATGGTTAATTATTCTGAATGGAACACTGGGAGAGATCCACATGGTAAGAAGGTAAATTCTGTTGAAGAAACCTCCTCTTTGAGTCTACAATGCCTAAGCCTAATGAGTCTAGTACTAGTGATGCTAAGTTTGATTTTTATATTGATGGTTGCAATATTTCTGAAGTGATTATGTTCCTACAAACGCTTGCTAGAAGTCCTGATGCTAGTGATATGCATGTTGCCTTTACCAAACACATTACTGATGCTCTTGTTAAAATTAAGGAAGAGAAGCTAAAACATAAAGCTTCTATTCATAGGAAAGTAGAAGATAGTTGGGAACCCATTATTAGTATGCAAGTGAACGACTTTGATCTCAAAGCTTCATGTGATCTTGGTTCTAGTGTTTCTATTATGCCTAGGAATATTTATGAAATGCTTGATTTTCCACCTTTGAAAGATTGTTATTTAGATGTCCCACTTAATGATAATGCTAAGAAGAAACTTATGGGAAGTGTTAATGATGTTCTCATTATGGTTAACAATGCTTATGTCCCCGTGGATTTCTATGTTTTGGATGTTCAATACAATGCTTCTTGTCCTATTACTTTGAGAAGAACTTTTCTTAGAACAGTTGGTGCCATCATTGATATGAAAGAAGGCACCATTAAATATCATTTTACATTCAAGAAAGGTATTTAACACTTCCCTATGAGGAGAGAGAAGTTGCTTTTTGCTCCTCCTTTGAAAGCAAGGTTTGATGTTAATGCTTCTTCATTTGAAAATACTCGATTTCTTGCTTCTTGTGCCTAACTTAAAGGCATTAAGGAAAAATACTTGTTGGGATATAACCCAAGAGTTTTCTTGAGTCTTGGAAGTTATTACTTCAGTAATAAACTCTACTTATCCTTTTTTTTCTTTTTTGTGCCAAGAATGACCTCTAATGAGAGGGAAGTAAGATTTGGGGAGTTGCTGTCCCGAAACAGATTTCTGTCCTCCACCATAAAAATTCGTGAGGAGTCTTTGTAAGTCGGATTGATCTGATATTTTACTAATAAATCCCCTAGTATGTTATCTAACTTTTGTTAGTTCAACACTTTTTGATTTGAGCAACAGAAGGTCTTCGAAAAAATCGGTTTCTACCTTCTGGTCTATTTTGACAGATTTCTGCCATTATTTGCCTTTGGTTCTTATCGATTTCTTTTTGAGTTCTCTTTTGGGGAATTGCGCTTTTTAAAGGAAGTTGCTTCAGTAGCTTGTGTTTTTAGTGAAAGTTTTGCTGTTCTAAAGCTAAACCCAAGGGTCTATTATCTTTTGAATACACTAATGTTGCTGATGAAGATTGTGTGAAGTTTTGTATGAAGGAAAAATTTCAGGTGTAGAGAGAGAATGATGTAATAAGATGAAGAATGGACAAAAGCTCAATCTTGGGTATGCCACCCCGGTGTCACCCCAAGAAATATCGAAGAAGTACAAGCGTCAAATCTTGGGGATGCCCAAGGCATCCCCTTCTTCATCAATAAAAAGCTCAGGTCTTTCTAGACACTTCGTTTTTATTGTTTCATACACTATTGTGTTGTTCTTGGAATGTCTTAGTTTTTGTTTGCTTTGCTTAGTTGTTTAGTTTGCTTGAATAAAGTAGTTTGGACCCCCGTTCTCGCTGTGTTGTTTCAAATAATTCGATTGGTGTTGGAAAGGAGTAGAAAGTTCTTGCTTGAAAAGTGCAAGAGGATCTTGCTTTGACTGTGACTTAGACTTTATCATGTCATGCTAGTTTTTTTGACCTTATGCTTAGTGACTATTTCTATAGCATAACTTGCTCCAAGTCATTGAGAGTGCTTAGTGTGCCTATAAGGAATCATGCGTTGTTTTAGCATACAAAAGCATAGTATTGTGGTATTCTCCTTTGATGCTTTGTTTGGGTTGACTTGGCACATGCTCACACCATGTTATGACTATGAAAAAGTCACCATAGCCTCTATGATCATTTAGTCTAGTACCACTCTATTCTTTGATTAGTAATGTTTTGTCGCTCTGCATGATTATGTCCATTATTGCTCTCTTAGTTGGTTGCTCCCAGTCTTTTGCTAGCCTCCACTTGTATGACTAAGCTCTACTCATGCTTCCAACTCCCAATAAACCAAGTTATTCCAAAGTGACATGGTTGTACCCCACGGGTACACAACATTGGCATACCTAGTCCAGCCCAAGGAAGGCCCACGACAAGATACACGACCTGTGGAGATTTCGGGGGCCCAAGCCCATGACGCCTTTGGATCCTTGGAGAGTAAGACTAGAGTAGATAGAATTTTGAAGGGGACAAACCCTAATATGTATCCGACTCGACCTACACCCAGGACCAGCCTATCTTTATAAAGGCTAGGAGGGCACGTCGAGGAGGGCCTCAACTCACCTCATATGCACCTCACACTAGATTGCATCTGCGCACCCCTGTAATCCTCGGTTCCACCGTAATCAAGAGCAGACAAGCAGGAGTAGGGTTTTCCCTCCGGGGGCCTGAACCTGGATAAATCTCGTGTCCCTGCATTGCTTGTCTGTTAATCGTTCTGCAATCTCTAGCATCCCCATCTTCTCCAAAACCCAAGTCCATAACAATGGGCATTGACGAGATTGAACCTCGTCAATTGGCGCTGTCTGTGGGAATCGGGGGCACTGATTGTGCGATCGTGACGGTCCCATCCGGAGTGATCTACAACTCATCGGCAACGGAGTATAACCTCCTCTTCGGCACCTTCGACTTCACCGCTCACTCGCCAGCCACCATGAGGGATTTCAAGTCTGTCGGCGACGGGCTCGAGATGCTGTTCGGGAGCTTCTGCTTCTAGGTGGGGCAAATCGGCACTCTCCGCCTCCCAGAGCGGGTGCCACCACCATCCATCAGGCCCGCTTCATGGGTCCCACCCATCGGCGCGCTATGCATGTCGATGCTGACAGATGAATCATATAACAGTAGTAGCTCCAACTCAGATCTGTGCCGCCCTCCCTCGGATGAAGGAACCTACGGTTCCGGATCTGAAAGCTGTGGCAGCAGCGATCCAGTCCGCGGGCGTTACCTGTGCGCCGTGGTCATCCAGAACGAATCGGAACTCCCACCGGGTTCGAGTGCACCAAATCCACCTCCCAACCCGCAAGCTGGGAACAGAGGAAACGGGGGAAACCCGCCGCTCAGGCCCGACGAAGGCGACGCCAACGCCTACCAGAAGATCAACCTCAATGAGGATGGTTGGTGCCAAGCACATGAAGCTGTGGCGGGCAACATCATCCTACCCGTATATGCTTCACGGGATCTACTGATGGCATATCACCTCCTCCTCATCGGCGAGCATAAGAGAACAAGCAGGTGAAATTGCAGGAGGAGCTCGACAAACGCAAGCAGGAAGCTTCAGAGTCTAGCGCGCGGCAAGCTGCGCTCTTCACCGCTGGCGGCTCCAGCTCGCACGGCAACAACTGTAGGGTTTCGTAGCATGGAAAACAAAAATTTTCTACCGCATACAAACAAACAAGCCAAGATCTATCTACTAGATTGTAGCAACGAGTCGATGGAATAACTCACCCTTGAAGATTACAAAGTGTTTAACGAGAGCGGATTCTCGTGGGTGATGTAGTCGTACTCTTCCCGATCTCAAGATCGCGTGAGCGATTCTTCCAAGTGCGTTAAAGCGGCCATGATCGGTCACACGTTAAATTTTCGACGAAGACCTTCCTCTCCCTTGTTCCAGCAGGCAGCGGAGGTTGTAGCACTCTCCTCGCGATTCCGGCAGCACAACGGCGTGGTACCGGAAGTAGAGGGGAGATCTCGCAGGGCTTCGCCTTAAGCCGGAGCGAGTATGGTGGATTATGAGAGAGCTCCTCGGCGATCTAGGGTTTAGACACACCAAGGAGGAGGTGCTAGAGCCGGCGGCTAGGGCTTGGGGCAGCCCAAGTCGGCGGCTAGGGCAACCCTAGGAGGCGGCGGCAGCTGCAGGAGGTGGTGGCGCCAAGCTAGGGTTTGGGGCAGGGAACTTGTGTGCTAGGAGGGGCAGCCCTGCCCCTCCCTTTATAGGTGGGAGGTGCGGCCAAGGGGAGGGGAGTCCCTCCCCAACTCGGCTTGGAGGTGGGCCGCCGGTTGGAGGAGGGAACTCCTCCCCAACTCGGTTTCCACCTCTCCTCCTCTTTCCAAAAACTGCCGTTTGACTTTTCAAACTAGCCGTTTGACTTTTCAAACTAGGATTTGAATAAACCCTTTATTTTGAACAGAGATGACACCTAGTACATGATGCAATCATTCCAACTTGTAATGACACATTCATGTACCCCTTCCCCTCCGGAGTGCCGGACATTCTGGAACCTTCTAGAACATTCCCGATGAAAACACCGGAACCATTCTCCATCTCCGAAACAGGACTTTCCTTATATGAATCTTATTATCCGGACCATTCCGGATCTCCTCGTGATATCCCGAATCCCATTCGAGACTCCGAACAACATTCGGTCTCTTTCTCATCATTCCATAACTACTCAAACAACGTCGAATCCTTAAGTGTGTCTCCCTACGGTTCGTGAATTATGCGGACATGATCGAGACACTTCTCCGAACAATAACCAATAGAGGAATCTGGAAATTCATATGGCTCCCACATATTTCTACGATTACTTTGCGATCGAATGAACCACTTACATACGATATCAATTTCCCTTTGTCTCAAGATAGTTTACTTATCCGAGGTTATGATCGTCGGTATCTCTGCATACCTAGTTCAACCTCACATCGATAAGTACTCTTTTCTCGTTCCGTGATATGTGATCCCTTGTGAGCGGTCAGGATGCTTGCAAGCTAATTGGATGACATTTCACCGAGAGGGCCCAGAGTATATCTATCCGTCATATGGATGGACAAATCCCATTCTTGATCCATGTGTTTCAACCAATACTTCCCGAATACTCAATGCCACCTTTATAGCCACCTAGTTACGGTGTGGTGTTTGATGTCATCAAAGCATCCATCCGGTAAAGGTGATATGCATGATCTCAGGGTCGAAGGAATTAGATTACTATGTATCAGAAAGCATATAGCAATTGAACTATTAAAATGACTTGATCTTTATGCTACGCTTATCTATAGGAGTATGTCCACCATATCATTCTCCTAACGATATGATCTTGTTGTTGATAACATCTCAATGTCCATGATAGGGAAACCACAATCATTTATCAACCAACAAGCTAGTGATGTATAGAGGCTTATACTAGGGACTTCAATTTAAGTTTACAAATCACACAAGTATTAATGTTTCCTTGTTAATACTATTATAGCATGAATGTAAACATTCATCATAAACACAAAGATATAATAATAACTACATTTATTATTGCCTCTAGGGCATATCTCCAACAGTCTCCCACTTGCACTAGAGTCATCTAATCTAGATTACATGGTAATATACCGAACACCCATGGCAGTTTGGTGCTGGTCATGTTTTGCCCTCGGGAGAGGTTTAGTCAACGGATCCGCCACATTCAGATCTGTGTGTACTTTGCAAATATTTATATCCCCGTCTTGGATATGTTCTCGAATAGCGTGAAAACGTAGCTTGATATGCTCCAGCTTCTTGTGTGACCTTGGTTCTTGCGCATTGGCTATGGCGCCCATGTTATCACAGTAGATAGACATTGGGTCCAGCGCACTAGGAACCACACCCAGCTCTGTAATGAACTCTTTCATCCATATCGCTTCTTGTGAAGCCTCCGAAGCAGCCATGTATTCCGATTCAGTTGAAGATCTCGCCACAACACTTTGCTTTGCACTCCTCATTAATCGCTGCACCATTCAAAATAAATACGTATACAGATTGTGATTTAGAATCATCCGGATCGGTGTTCCAACTAGCATCGGTGTAACCATTAACAACGAGCTGTTCATCACCTCCATAAGAAAGAACCATATCCTTAGTTCTTCTCAAGTACTTAAGGATGTTTTGACATTGTCCAATGATCCACTCCTGGATCACTTTGATATCTGCTAGTTAAACTAACAGCATATGCAATGTCGGGTCTAGTACATAGCATGTCATACATTAGAGATCCTATGGCTGAGGCATAGGGAGTCTTACTCATCCTTTCTGTATCTTCTGCCGATGTCGGACTTTGAGTTTTACTCAAGGTCGTATTGGGCAACATGGGCAAGAACCCTTTCTTGCTATCTTCCATTCCAAACCTCTTTAGAACTTTGTCCAAATATGTACTTTGTGACAATGATATTTGGCGTTTCGATCTATTTCTATAAATCTTTATGCCTAATATATAAGCTGCTTCGCCAAGATCCTTCATTGAAAAACTATTATTCAAATATTCCTTGACACTATTAAGAAGGTCTACATCATTCCCAATCAACAATATGTCATCTACATATAGTATTAAGAATGCTACAGAGCTCCCACTCACTTTCTTGTAAATACAAGATTCTCCATAAGTTTGTATAAAACCAAAACTTTTGATCACCTTATCAAAATGTTGATTCCAACTTCGGGATGCTTGCTTCAAACCATAGATGGACCGTTGAAGTTTGCATACCTTGTTAGCATCTTTAGGATCGACAAAACCTTTGGGTTGCATCATATACAACTCTTCATCAATGTCTCCATTGATGAATGCTGTTTTGACATCCATCTGCCATATCTCATAATCATAATATGCAGCGATTGCTAACATAATCCTCACAGACTTTAGCTTCGCTACTGGTGAGAAAGTCTCATCGTAGTCAACTCCTTGAATTTGTCGAAACCCTTTTGCGACAAGTCGAGCTTTATAGACAGTAACATTACCATCAGCATCTATTTTCTTCTTGAAAATCCATTTGTTCTCGACAGCCTTCCGGCCATCCGGTAAGTCCACCAAAGTCCACACTTGTTTTTCGTACATGGATCCAATCTCGGATTTCATGGCTTCTTGCCATTTATTGGAATCTGGGCTCATCATTGCTTCCTCATATGTCTCAGGGTCATCGGTGTTGTCCACCAACATGACACTCATAACGTGATCATACCAATCTGGAGTGGTACGAGTTCTCGTTGACCTGCGAGGCTCTGTAGCAACTTCAACCGAAGTTTCATGATCATCATCATTAACTTCCTCTCTTATTGGTGCAGGCACCACAGGAACTTCTTCCGGTGCTGCGCTACTCGCAATTTCGAGAGAAGGTTCAACAACCTCGTCGAGTTCTACTTTCCTTCCAGTCACTTCTTTCGAGAGAAATTCCTTCTCTAGAAAGGATCCATTCTTGGCAACGAAGATTTTGCCTTCGGATCTATGATAGAAGGTATACCCAATAGTTTCCTTCGGGTATCCTATGAAGACGCATTTTTCCGCTTTGGGTTCAAGCTTGTCCAGCTGTAACTTCTTTACATAGGCTTCGCATCCCCAAACTTTAAGGAACGACAATCTAGGTTTCTTCCCAAACCATAATTCATACGGTGTCGTTTCAACGGATTTCGACGGTGCCCTATTTAAAGTGAATGCGGCTGTTTCTAATGCATAACCCCAAAATGATAGCGGTAAATCTGTAAGTGACATCATAGAACGAACCATATCTAAGAGAGTTCGATTACGACGTTCGGACACACCATTACGCTGTGGTGTTCCCGGCGGTGTCAATTGTGAAAGTATTCCGCATTTCTTCAAATGCTCGCCAAACTCGTAACTTAGATATTCACCTCCACGATCAGAACGTAGAAATTTAATCTTCTTGTTATGTTGATTCTCTACCTCACTTTGAAATTCCTTAAACTTCTCGAAAGTTTCGGACTTATGTTTCATGAAATAGATATACCCATATCTACTCAAGTCATCCGTGAAGGTAAGAACATAACGATAACCACCGCGCGATGCTACACTCATTGGACCACACACATCGGTATGTATGATTTCCAATAAGTCCGTAGCTCGCTCCATCATACCAGAAAATGGAGTCTTAGTCATTTTACCCATCAGACATGCTTCAGATCTATCAAGTGATTCAAATCAAGTGATTCAAGAAGTCCATCGAATGGAGTTTCTTCATACGCTTCACTCCAATGTGACCAAGGCAGCGATTGCCACATATATGTCGAGTTATCGCTCGATTTCAAACGTTTAGCCTCAATGTTATTAATATGTGTATTTCCACTATCGAGATTCAATAAGAATAGACCATCTATCAAAGGTGCATGTGCATAAAACATATTACTCATATAAATCGAACAACCATTATTCTCGGACTTAAACAAGTAACCGTCTCGCAATAAACAAGATCCCGATATAATGTTCATGCTCAACGTAGGCACCAAATAACAATTATTTAAGTATAAAACTAATCCCGATGGTAGATGAAGGGGTAGCGTGCCGACCGCGATCATATCAACCTTTGATCCGTTTCCCACGCGCATCGTCACCTCGTTCTTCGCTAGCTTCCGTTTATTCTGCAAAGACTGTTCGAGTTACAAATATGAGCAACCGAACCAGTATCAAATACCTAGGAACTACTACGAGTACTAGTGAGATACACATCAATAACATGTATATCAGATATACCTTTCTTCTTGATGTTGCCGTTCTTCAAATACGCCAAGTACTTTGGGCAATTCCGCTTCCAGTGACCTTCTCCCTTGCAGTAAAAGCACTCAGTATCAGGCTTAGGTCCAGCCTTGGTCTTCTTCGTCGGCGTGGTAACTTTCTTACCACCCTTCTTGAAGTGTCCCTTCTGCTTAGACTTGCCTTTCTTGAATTTGGTGGTCCTATTGACCAACAACACTTGGTGCTTTTTCTTGATCTCCACTTCTGCAGATTTCAACATGGCAAAGAGTTCTGGCAACGTCTTGTTCATGTTTTGCATGTTGTAGTTCATCACAAAGTTCTTGTAACTTGGTGGTAGTGATTGGAGGACATGGTAAATCCCCAAAGCATTAGGAATCACAATACCCAAGCTTTGAAGTTTGTTTGCGTGCCGGACATCTTAAGCACATGCTCACCGACTTGTCTGCCCTCTTCCATCTTGCGGTTAAAGAACTTTTCGGAAGCCTCATAGATTTCAATTGCCGCATGAGTCTCAAAGATCAATTTGAGATCCTCGACAATATCATATGGGTCTGAATTCTCAAACCTTTCTCAAGCTCGATTCTAAACCATACAAGATAGCACACTGTCGTAGAGTACTTGAGTCTTCGAGTGAGGTAAACGTTCTTTACTTCATCGGCACATCAGCAGGTGGGTCACCCAATGTGCATCCAAAGACATAGGTCAAATTACCAGCTGTGAGGACAATCCTCAAATTGCGGAACCAATCCAAGTTTCTTCCATTGTTTTCAACTTTTCTTTCTCTAGGAACGCATTAAAATTGATGGTAGGGCTGCCATTGATCTACAACATATTTGCAATAGTTTAGACTAAGTTTATGACAAATTGAGTTCAAATTAATAATAAAATTAATCTAGGTGAACTCCCACTCAAAACAATATCCCTCACATTGTTTTAGTGATCACACGAACCAAATCCACCACATCAAAACCGATCATCACGAGAGTTGATATAGTTTCAATGGCGAACAATCGACATGTTCATCATATCTACTATATGATTCATGCTTTACCTTTCGGTGATCCGTGTTCCGAGACCATGTCTGTACATGCTAGGCACGTCAAGATCAAACCTTAGTTTCCGCATGAGCAAATCTGGCTTGCTCACGTTGTATACACTTGCGGAATCTAACACACCCGATCATCACGTGGTGCTTCGAAACAACAAGCTTTAGCAACGGTGCTAACTGAGGGTGAACACTTTATGACTTGAAATTCATGTGCATGAGGGATCATCTTATAATGCTACCGTCGTCTACTAAGCAATACAAGATGCATAAAGGATTAACATCACATGCAATTCATAATATGTGATATGATATGGCCTTTCTTCATTGTGCTTCCGATCTCCATCTTCTAGCACGAACATGATCTCCATCATCACCGGCATTGCATCAAGGTCAATGACGCTTCTCCATGGTTGTCTTCCACCGGCTTCAACTATTACAACTACTTTGAATAGACACAGGGTTCTTAACATAAATTAAAGACAACCATATGGCTCCTGCCGGTTGCCTACTTACAATAAGGAACATTGCATACATCAAATATAATCACAATCATGGCCATATCACATCACAGCACACCCCTGCAAAACAAAGTTAGACGCCTCTACTTTCTTTGCATGTTTTACGTGGTTTGGGGCTTTCAATAAGTGTCGTTCTAACTTACGAACATGAACCAAAACATTTATACTAGTATTGTTAATCACCCGTTGTAAATTGGATCTTAACTATGCTAGGAGAAACATGCACCCGCAAAGCCACTTATGCAATACAAGTTGCATGTTAAGCGTCGAGCAAGTCTCATGAACGATGTCATGTAAGGTTAGCCCGGGCCGCTTCATCCCAACATACCGCAAGATGCAAAGCACACAAGAAGTAATCGACAACAAAAGCATCAACGCCCACAATGACCATTGTGTTCTACTCGTGCAACAGAACTACATATAGACACGGCTCTGATACCACTGTAGGGTTTCGTAGCATGGAAAACAAAAATTTTCTACCGCATACAAACAAACAAGCCAAGATCTATCTACTAGATTGTAGCAACGAGTCGATGGAATAACTCACCCTTGAAGATTCCAAAGTGTTTAACAAGAGCGGATTCTCGTGGGTGATGTAGTCGTACTCTTCCCGATCTCAAGATCGCGTAGACGATTCTTCCGGCGCTGCGTTCCGGCAGCGCTCCCTTGGGTCACACGTCGTACTCGACGAAGACCTTCCTCTCCCTTGTTCCAGCAGGCAGCGGAGGTTGTAGCACTCTCCTCACAATTCCGGCAGCACAACGGCGTGGTACCGGAAGTAGAGGGGAGATCTCGCAGGGCTTCGCCTTAAGCCGGAGCGAGTATGGTGGATTATGAGAGAGCTCCTCGGTGATCTAGGGTTTAGACACACCAAGGAGGAGGTGCTAGAGCCGGTGGCTAGGGCTTGGGGCAGCCCAAGTCGACGGCTAGGGCAACCCTAGGAGGCGGCGGCAGCTGCAGGAGGTGGTGGCGCCAAGCTAGGGTTTGGGGCAGGGAACTTGTGTGCTAGGAGGGGCAGCCCTGCCCCTCCCTTTATAGGTGGGAGGTGAGGCCAAGGGGAGGGGAGTCCCTCCCCAACTCGGCTTGGAGGTGGGCCGCCGGTTGGAGGAGGGAACTCCTCCCCAACTCGGTTTCCACCTCTCCTCCTCTTTCCAAAAACTGCCGTTTGACTTTTCAAACTAGCCGTTTGACTTTTCAAACTAGGATTTGAATAAACCCTTTATTTTGAACAGCGATGACACCTAGTACATGATGCAATCATTCCAACTTGTAATGACACATTCATGTACCCCTTCCCCTCCGGAGTGCCGGACATTCTGGAACCTTCTAGAACATTCCCGATGAAAACACCGGAACCATTCTCCATCTCCGAAACAGGACTTTCCTTATATGAATCTTATTATCCGGACCATTCCGGATCTCCTCGTGATATCCCGAATCCCATTCGAGACTCCGAACAACATTCGGTCTCTTTCTCATCATTCCATAACTACTCAAACAACGTCGAATCCTTAAGTGTGTCTCCCTACGGTTCGTGAATTATGCGGACATGATCGAGACACTTCTCAACAATAACCAATAGAGGAATCTGGAAATTCATATGGCTCCACATATTTCTACGATTACTTGCGATCGAATGAACCACTTACATACGATATCAATTTCCTTTGTCTCACGATAGTTTACTTATCCGAGGTTATGATCGGTATCTCTGCATACCTAGTTCAACCTCGTTGCGATAAGTACTCTTTTCTCGTTCCGTGATATGTGATCCCTTGTGAGCACCACATGCTTGCAAGCTAATTGGATGACATTTCACCGAGAGGGCCCAGTATATCTATCATATGGATGGACAAATCCCATTCTTGATCCATGTGTTTTAACCAATACTTTCCGAATACTCAATGCCACCTTTATAGCCACCCAGTTACGGTGTGGTGTTTGATGTCATCAAAGCATCCATCCGGTAAAGGTGATATGCATGATCTCATGGTCGAAGGAATTAGATTACTATGTATCAGAAAGCATATAGCAATTGAACTATTAAAATGACTTGATCTTTATGCTACGCTTATCTATAGGAGTATGTCCACCATATCATTCTCCTAACGATATGATCTTGTTGTCGATAACATCTCAATGTCCATGATAGGGAAACCACAATCATTTATCAACCAACAAGCTAGTGATGTATAGAGGCTTATACTAGGGACTTCAATTTAAGTTTACAAATCACACAAGTATTAATGTTTCCTTGTTAATACTATTATAGCATGAATGTAAACATTCATCATAAACACAAAGATATAATAATAACTACATTTATTATTGCCTCTAGGGCATATCTCCAACAACAACGCCAACAAGCATCGCTCCCGCACGGAGCACATGGACCCCGCTGCACGACGCGAGGTCACCAGAACTCTCAACACGTCCTTCATGGCGATGGACCCCAATGGCAACGTCACGCCGAAAACGCCACACGCTGCGATCATGCCAGCCACCACCTACCTCGCGTCTCACCCGCCTCCGGTGGACGACCCAAAGAGCGCCATGGACAAGTCCGCACTAGCAGGCCTCAAACTCGTTGGAGCTGCGCTCCATAACGAAGCTCCTGCGAAGCCAACAAAGAAAGCTACAGTAAGGTTCAACCGCAACCCTACTCCCTCATCCGAAGAATATGAGCACGACCTGCCCCAACGTCGCAGGAACCCACGGCGCCACAGCAACGACTACGACGCTCGATCGACCTCACCCAGCGCAAGATCGACAAGGCATGTGCCAAGCGCGCGTGTTCGACCGAATCTGACAAGGAAGACGACAGAGAGCTATGTGGATCTAGATGCTTCAGCAGATCCGTCCAGCGAACGCGGATGCCAAAAAACTTTAAGCTCCCTTCAGAAACTCTGAAGTTCGACGGTACCCATGACCCAAAGGCCTGGATCAGCGACCACCTCTCATCCGTCAAACTGCATGGCGGAAACAGGAACACCGCCCTACAATGTCTTCAGCTACAGCTGACAGGCGCAACTCGGATCTGGCTCAGCAGCCTATCTTCCGGCTCCATCCAAAGCTGGGAGGAACTGGCATATATCTTCATCCGCAACTTCAAGGGCACCAGCAAGAGGCCAGCCTCGATTGAGGAACTGTGGGCCTGCACCCAACGTACCGTAGCAAGCAAAGATCGCGTGTCTACGACGACCACGATAGAGTCGACATGATCGGTGGCTGGCTATGCCGAGCGACGCAACGACGGCAACTGCAGTAGCGGATATCGCGGAGGTAACTTTCGCGATGGAGGGCGACCCACATAGACGTGGCAACATCGCATCCGCGACGACGAACGCTCGGCATATGACAAGTTGTCTGGTCCCTGCACCATCCACTTCTACATCGACAAGCAAGATGGCAAGAAGAAGGCCAGCCACATGCTAAAATACCGCCGCGAGTTTCAGAAGCTCAGCGAGGGCCTCACCCAGATGCGACGCCAGATCGTAAACCCTGGATTTGGGCCCGCACCTGCACCAGGTGACATCGCCCATGGAGCTCCTCCACCACCAACCGTTGGACCTTCGAATCCAACAATTGCATCCATGCCAAACAACGGCGTAGGAGGGTACCCGGCACCAAAGGAGTCCCCGATGATCCAGAAGGGGCGCCCAACAAACAGGGTGCAAAAGAATATCACCCGCCAAGTCATCCTGGCCGTGACCGCTCCACCCGCCATCCTTGAGTACCTCAGTGGTTTGGAGTCCTGCATCACATTCGATCATTCAGATCACCCACTTTAGATCCCTCACCCAGGTCATGCTGCCCTGGTGCTCGAGGTGCAGATCGGAGGGTTCAAGATGAGACGCGTCTTCATGGACGGTGGCAGTGGCATCAATCTGATGTTCGCCAGCACCCTCGCAGCGATGCGGATCCTGCTGTGAAGCCTGGAACAATCAGACACAGCGTTCCACGACATAGTCCTAGGAAAGGGCATATACCCTCTGAGCAAAATATAGTTCGACGTCATCTTCGGCCAGCCCGAAAACTTCAGGCGTGAGTGGCTAGAGTTTGAAGTGGTGGACTGGCAATCACAATACCACGCCATCCTCGGGCGCGTGGCATTCGCATGATTCCTAGCGGTACCGCACTACGCATACCTGCTACTGAAGATGCCAGGATCCAGGGGCGTCATCACCATCCAGGGAAGCTTCACCCGATCCGACCACTGCGATAGAGACTTCAACAGAATCGCCCAGTCGTTCGGCATGCATGAAGAGCTCATGAGGCTCCGAGAGGTGACAGACAACGGAGCACCCCCAATCTCTAGGCAAAACGCACCCGATATGTCATTCGACTCCACGGTCAACACGAAAAAGGTGCAGGTCCACCCGACGGATCCCTCTAAGACGGCGCTGATTGCCAATGACCTCAGCCCCGCATAGGAAAGCGCGCTCGTCGAATTCCTCCGTGAGCGCTGGGAATTCTTCGCCTGGTGTTCTGCGGACATGCCAGGAGTTCCCAGGGAATTCGCGCACGCACTCAATGTGTTCCCTAACGCAAAGCTAGTTAAACAGTCGATCCGACGACTATCTGAACCAAGAGCCAAAGCCGTTGGGATCGAAGTCAACAGACTGCTCGATGCCAACTTCATCCGGAAAATCAAAGCGGATGTGCGTGGATTTCACATCGCTCAACAAGTACTATCCCAAGGACCACTTCCCCCTACCACGGATCGATCAGATTATCCATTCGACTGCAGGATGCGAGAAACTCTACTTCCTCGACGCCTACTCAGGCTACAACCAGATTCGACTGAAGGTCGAAGACCAGGAAAAAACGGCGTTCATCACGCCATTCAGAGTGTTCTGCTACAACACCATGCCCTTCGGGCTTAAGAACGCAGGTGCCACGTACCAAAGGTGCATGCAGGCGTGCCTGAAAAATCGGATCGGTCGCAACATCCAAGTCTATGTTGACGACATAGTAATCAAGACCAAGGAGGACAAGATGCTGATCGACGACCTCCGCGAGACGTTCGACAACCTCGACCACTACAAGATCAAGTTAAACCCATAAAAGTGCGCCTTCGGCATCCCATCTGGCTAACTAGTTGGCTACTTCATCTCCCAACGGGGGATTGAGGCGAATCTAAAGAAAATCAGGGCCATACTGACCATAGAGAAGCCAAAGAACCTCAAAGGAGTCTAGCATCTAGCTGGGCGGATCGCAGCGCTGAGCAGATTCATCAGTCGCATGGGTGAGAAGGCCCTGCCTTTTTACCAGCTGCTGCGTAAAGCAGACAAGTTTGAGTGGACACCCGAAGCCGACAACGCATTCGAGGACATCAAGCGATTGCTCTCCACCTCGCCTGTCCTGGTCACACCAAAGGAGCGAGAACCTCTGCTGCTATACATCGCAGCTACACACCAGGTGGTAAGCACCATACTCGTGGTCGAACGACCCGAGGATGGCAAGACCCACGGGGTCACACCCAATCTACTACCTCAGTGAGGTACTGACTCCAACAAAACAGAGGTACCCTCACTACCAGAAGCTCGCCTATGGCGTATTCATGACGGCTCGTCGACTGAGCCACTATTTCTAGGAGCATCAGATCATGGTCGTCAACGAGGCACCACTGTCCAACATCCTGAACAACCCCGAAGCCACGGGACGCATAGCCCTGTGGGGCATCGAGCTTTCTCCTCTAGACATAGTCTACGAGCGACGCAAGGCCATCAAATCTCAGGTCCTCCCTGACTTCCTCGTCCACTGGATGGAGCTCCAGCTGCGGACACCCCAGACATGACGCAATCATGGACGATGCACTTCGACGGCTCCAAGCGTGAAAGTTGGAGCAGGAGCTGGCATCATACTGACGTCCCCTCAGGGCAATAAAATGAAATACGTCCTTCGGATGAAATTTTGTGCCTCCAACAACGAGGCCAAATACGAAGCCCTCATCCATGGCATGCAGATGGCCAAGATCTTTGGCGCAACGCGCCTAGTCATCTATGGTGTCTCAAACCTTGTCGTCCAGCAGACGATGAACGAGTGCGACGCTCACATCGCCAACATGATCGCGTACCGCACGCTCTACAACTCACTCGAAGGAGATTTCGACGACTACGAGCTTCGACACGTCCGAAGAGAAATCAATGAAGAAGCCGATAGGCTTGCTAACATCGGCTCTACTTGCGCACGGGTGCCTGCAGGTTTGTTCCTCGAGAAAATCTGTATACCCTCTATCAAAAGGAAATTCCCCAAGGGATCAGCCGAAGAAGAAGAGCACTCGGGGCCTATGCCACCCGAAGGACCCGAAAAGCTCGACACCGAGGCCGACCTGGTCAGCCTGATGCAGGTCATGGTAGTCTAAGAAACATGGACGCAGCCGTACCTCCGGTACCTAACAACCAGAAAATTGCCTGATGACCCGACAGCCGCCCGGTGCATATCTCGCCGGTCTAAGGCCTTCACCATAATCAACGGTGAGCTGTACAAGCGCAGCATTTCGGGTGTGCTCCAAAGGTGTGTCACCATCGGTGATGACAAAACCATCCTCCAAGACATCCATGAGGGCATCTGCGGCCATCATGCAGGCAGCCGCGCCCTAGTTGCTAAAGCTCCGTGAGCTGGATTCTACTGGCCAACAGCCATGAACGACGCCAAAGACATCGTCCAAAGGTGCAACGCCTGTCAAAGGTACGCGGACAAACCGCATGCACCAGGATCCGAGCTAAGGCCCATACCACTGGCCTGGCCCTTCGCCCAATGGGGCCTCGACATGATTGGCAAGCTGCGCAAATCTTCGAAAGGAGGCTACGTCTACCTCCTGGTCGCAGTCGACAAGTTCACCAAGTGGATAGAGGCCATACCTGTCACCAACCAAAGCGGAAAAACTCCCGTCAAGTTCTTCGAGTCCATAGTCTACAGGTTTGGTGTGCCACACAACATCATCACGGACAACGGCTCAAACTTCATCTCGAAAGAATTCCAAGACTTCTGCGAAGGCCTTGGCATCAACATATCATACGCCTCTGTGGCGCACCCGCAGACCAATGGACAGGTCAAAAAGGCCAACGACCTCATAGGCAGCGGTATCAAGAAATGCCTAATATGCCCACTCGAAAGGCTTGCGGGAGCCTCGGAAGAGGAGCTACCCTCCGTCCTATGGAGCCTGCGTACAACACCGAACAGCTCAACATGCTTCATGCCCTTCTTCATGGTGCACGGAGCCGAAGCCGTGCTGCCTGCCAAGGTACGCCACAAGGCCCCACGGGTCGTCGCCTATAGTGAAGCCGAATCATCGGCCGCACTCAAAGATGCCGCTGACACACTCGACGAGGCACGCAACATCGCCGCAGCTCGCTTAGTGATCTACCAATAGAGTGTCCACAACTATCATAGCCGTCGGCTGTGCCCAAGGTCGTTCGTCGAAGGAGACCTCGTCCTATGACTCAAGCAAGAGCGTTCGAAGAAGCTTGAGTCACCCTGGGAAGGACCATACATCGTCACCGAAGTCATCCCAGGTGGCGCCTATCGCCTCATGGACGTCACATCAGGAGTCGAATACTCTAATCCCTGGAACATCGCACAAATGCAATGCTTCTATCCCTAGCTACCTATTTACTTTCAATAAGGCTACTCAGCCAAGGCTACTCAGCCGAACAATGTATCTCCTCGTTACACTGTGGTTAAAATCTAAGTCCCTTGGCCAAAATTTTCTTTTCTCTGCATTACTTTTCACTATAGCACGCTCGGGGGCTACGCCTCACCTCACGACCTCGTTGACTGATAACAATGCATATAACCTGAGTAGCTGACCATGTCAGGCTAACGAAAAGTACATGCACATAACAAAGCACCACGTGCTAATACAAATCCACTGTATAAAGGGCACAACAAGCCCACTTGAATACATAATTTTTTTACATCAATCTGTTTTCTTTACAGGACCTACCTATTCTGGAGTATCACATTTGCCCGCTGCTCGAACAGATCAACGATCTCTTCAGCATACTTCCTTACAACTGCATAATGCGGGCGCATATCCCAAAGACTACCATCTGGTCGAAGGGGCAGCCCAGTCGCCACCTCCGTGAGATTGTCATCGTAGCGATGCAGCCGAACAAGCGAAAGAGCATCTTTCACCCTAGCAACCAGCTGATGTCGCACCAACTCCCTAACACGGCCCACGTCTCGAAACTTCGACAGAAGACCCCAAAGGGTGGAAGGTGCCTCATCCAAGGGGAACATGACGAACAAAATGGATGCCAGAGAAGTCCTCGCCTGCTTCAGCACCCTAGCAACCTGGTGCACGCGATCCTGCATCGTCGCAAGGACGATGGCCCGATCACGGTCCATCTAGAAAAAGCCGCCAGCCTCTAAGTCCTGTTGGGTCAGCCAATTCATCCGAACCGCAACGCGCTCCTGCTCCTCCCTCGAAACAAGATTGACACCTGCACCAAGCAGGGAATAAAGATAACACACAAGCAAGGTGCATCTGAAAGAACAAGCAGCTCACGAAGACTCACATTGTAGTTGCTCACTCATCTGCCGCAGTTCCCCCATCAAAAACTCCTCCCTGGCAGTGGCTCACACAGCCTTCGACTTCCACACATCTGCATGGCCTCGAATGCCAAGGATATCCTTCTCTAGGCTGTGGACATGGTTGCGCAGAAAAGCGAGCTACGACGCATCATCCAAGGATGGTCGCAGCTCAGGAGAATTCGAAGTGGCAATGGGAACCTCACCCGAAGGACCCTAGAGACAAACAATTCAAGACATGAATATCACAAGTACCTCTGGCAACAGCTCGAAGCATAATTTATATACATCAAGGCCACCTCGTGGCATCAGTTAGGTTTGTTTATCAGCAAAATATTACATTGCAAGAGCAAAGGGATAAAACTATCCTAGCTACAACACTTGGGCCTAGGCACCCGCATCCGGAGTGGCTTTAGAGCCAGACTGCCTACTCTTGGCCTCCTCCTGCTGCTTCGCCGCATACTCCGCCAGCAGATCAATAAGTTTCGACCCATAACGCTTACAGCAAGAGGCAAAGAGGGTGAACGCTACCTCTGAGCGATCTGCAGCCATCGGCATCTAGGAGGTCATGTGCAGCAGGTCCAGCTCCGCTCCGGACGCCATCTCCATCGCCAACCCCATGGAGGCGCCGATGCCCTTCTGTTTGTGCTTATACACCACCGAAGCGTCCTTCGATAGAGCATCCACAAGGGCGTCGACATCCTCAAAGGCAATGCCCTTGGGGACAACCTCCTTGTAGAAGCGCCTGAGCACCTCTTTGGCCTTCACCAAGGAGCCAACGACAGTGCCGCAACGATCTTCGACCGCCGCGGTGGCATCGGCCAAAGCATATCCATGCTCCAGTACACCATGATCAAATGTGATGCCTAAAGCGTCTGAACCAGAGAAGAAAAGAAACTGAATAAGGGCAAGAAAATACGCAATCGAAAAACACAAGACCCAAAACAAGCGAGAAGAAAACTCACCAGAGAAGGCTTTGGCTGCAGCCATAAGCCTATCTGCCATTTCCTTCTCGCGAGCAGCAGCCGCAGCAGCGAGATGCTCCTCGCCGCTCGGCAGCCTCCTTCTGTAGGCGTTCCTTAGCTTCGGCAGCATCAGCAACCTCCTTCTGCAGGTGCTCCTTCGCCTGCATAGCATCTACGACCTTCTTCTCCGCTCGACCAAGGCTCTTCTCGAGAGCGTCCAACCGGCGGAGAGCAGCATTATTTTCATCTGCAACATCAAAGAACCACCTGATCAGCACAAGCAAAACCCATGGACAGACGAACTGCAAAAGAAGGAACAAGCTGCGGAGCTTGAAGCTGCTGCATGCTAGTCTCCAACGCCATATGCTGTCGGATCAAGAGGTTGGCGCTGTGCACAAAAGGCTGCAAAAGAAACAGAGAAAAAGTAAACCATTAGAAAGGGCTCGGGGCAACGCCCCGCAAAGAGCAAAACAACCAAAAGGTCACCCGAAAAGGGCTCGGGGGCTCCCCCAAAAAGGTAAAGCAGAAAAACTTACGTGTTTAGACGGGGACTCCGAATTTCCGCGTGCGGTCTTCTGAGTTACGACCGCCCGAGCTTCTCGCGTGGAGAGGTTTGGGACATCGTCCTGAGAGTCGGCCACCACCTGAGGGGGAGGAGCTATCGGCTTCGACTCCCCTACAACCTCCTGAGTGCCCTCACTAAGAGACTCCTCCGAAGAGTGGTTGCAAGAAAAGCTTGATCAGTCAACAACCAACATTACAAAGACAGGTAGCAAAAAAAATTCAGGTGAAGACACTTACGAATCAATATCCGACAAGTTGAAGATGGGCGCTGCCTTCTCCTTCTTCTTCTTCTTCTTCTTCTTCTTCTTCTTCTTCTTCTTCTTCTTCTTCTTCTTCTTGGTAAGCGGCTGCGGTGCTGTCGCTCAAATGGGCACGGTAGGGAAAGGTGCGTAAGAAGCACCATCATCCTCGCCATGGCGCTCGAGGAAGGACGGACCCCTTGGAGTTGGCGGAGTACATGCATCTGAAGACTCGCTTCAGGAGCGCTTTCAGGTCTGCTCCTCACTCGCTTCAAGAGCATCCGTAGTAGGCGACTGAGCTGGAGGAAGCTTAGACTCGGAGTCCACCTCTGATGGCTCAGTTTATGTGGAGCCTGTTGGGAACTCCAAGAGCAAGGTGTGAAGCAGCACAACATCAAGTCTTCCCTCAGTAAGAAACCAAGGTTATCGAACCAGTAGGAGGAAGGAAACGTCACACAGGTGTTGCAAGAAACACGGAGACCTGCACAACACAAACTCAAGACTTTCCCCCAACTAACAGTGAGGTTGTCAATCTCACCGGTTGCTATAACAAAGGATTAAAAAAATGGTGTGGAAGGTAATGGTGGTTTGCAACAAGTAAACAGTAACAGTGGAAGATGTATCAATGGTAAAGATTGGACCGGGGTCCATAGTTCACTAGAGGTGCTCTCCTTAGATAAAAAAACATGGCATGAAGGGTAAACAAATTACAGCAGGGCAATTGACAGGAACTGAGCAAGGCATAACAATGCAATACCAGACAAAAATATCCTATGAGATTCGATTGGGCAATACAACAAGATACATAGACTGCCATCCAACTGCATCTATGACTAGAAGTCCACCTTCAGGTTATCATCCAAACCCTCCAAAGATTAAGTTGCAAGCAATGCATAACCCGCTTTAATCAAAGTGTGTAAGGTAAACAATCCACTTGTTCTATGAACAAGAGACCGTTGTTTTCTACCTAGTAGCAACAACACATCTACAACCGAAGAGATTTCTGTAACTTCCCTTGGAAACTAGAGGCATGAACCCACTATCGAGCATAAATACCCCCTCTTGGAGTCACTAGCAACTACTTGGCCAAGATAGCTACTAACAACGGAGAGCATGCAAGATCATAAACAACACAAACATGATAGAATCATAAGACAAAACCATTAATCAATCTAACATAGTAATCTCAATATCCATCGGATCCCCGCAAACACAACATGCATGATTACAAATAGATTAGATCTTGACCATGAACGGAGCTCACAAGATCTATACATGAAAGCACAAGGAGGAGATACAACCAGCTAGCTACTACATAGACCCATAGTCCAAGGTGGAACTACTCATGCATCATACCAGAGAAGAAGGCCTCCGGGATGATCTCCCCTCCGGCAGGGTGGCGGGAAGAACTTCAGATCCCCCGATCTAGGGACGATGGTGGCGGTGGCTACAGACGGTTTCATGGAGTTTTGATTGGGTGCCTAGGGTTTCTGCATCGGGGGATTCTTATAGGCGAGGAGGCGAGGCTGGGAGGTGACCAGGGGGGCCACACCCTGCCCAGGCGCGGGCCCACCCTTGGCCGCGCCTAGGGGGAGGGGGGGTTGGCCGCCCTGGCTTGCCTCTTCGTCTCGTCTTCTGGATTCGTGTCCACGACGGTAAAATATTGACTTTGGATTTTGTCCCGGCCAATTCCGAGAATATTGATTTTCTGCCTTTTTGGAACCAAAAACAGAAGAAAACAGGCAACTGACACTGTGGCAACTTGTTAATAGGTTAGTTCCAGAAAAGATATAAAAACACCTCAAAGTGTAGACAAAGCAAAGCAAAGTAGATACTAAACAAGCATGGAACATCAAAAATTATAGATAAGTTTCCAACTTATCAAGCATCCCCAAGCTTAACTCCTGCTCGTCCTCGAGTAGGTAAGTGATAAAAATAATAATTTTTGAGGTGACATGCACCATCAAAACCAAGATCAAACCATTTGCAAGCATTGAAAGCTGGGATCAGAGAACTCTAAACATGTGCATGAAAGATGGAGTTCTAATAATAAGACAAAGTAACTATGCATGCAACATGAAAGGCTACAAACAAAGATCATGAATAACATGCATTGAAAAATGTTTGTTTGTTTCACATACAGAAAACATGGCATAGTGGCAATCAGCTTGTCCCTCATAGAGTAGCAAATAGATGCATAGGATACCTTCAAAGTTCACAAGGGTGACTAGAAACAAGTAGCACAAGAACAAGTAATATCACATATGCATCAATCAATAATTTTTGGGATACTGCACACAGAACTAAGAATGGCAACTATGCTCTCTTAATGGTGCCTAAAGGTAGAAGGTGGAGACTCAATAGTCGTGGAAGAAAGGCCCTTCTCAAAGGGAAGCAGGGATTTCAAGTTTCAGAAAGAGCTTCCAAAAATTATGGTACTTGTTAGCTTTCAGCCCTCATTGCCCCTATCATAAGCATCTTGAAGTGATTAAGGTTATAGTGAACAAACTATGGAGTATATGCTTGACAAAGTATAAGTTGGCAATCTCAAGTCCCTTGAATACGAGGGCCACACCTCATGCTACTCAACTTCAGTCACCTGTAAGTTCTTGTCATTGTAAGTACATGTTATCATAGAAATCGCTTAACGGGTACCCCTTGCACATGGTACAAGAGCTATCCCATAACCAAAATGACAAGGCAAGCAGACAATGAGCATCTCAGTGATCTTTTTATTTACTATGTGCATAGATTTTTATTGAGGATGCTTCATATATATCTCACTATGGTGATGCTGCAAGTTTCCACCAGTGGCGGGCTCAGGAATTTCATAATGGCTATTCATAGTAAAAAGTTGAAGAAAAAACAACAAAAAATGGTGCATGGATCAAAACTTGATATTGTGATCAAGAGGTTTGTAAGCATTTCACCTAACCAACAACTCCTATGCATACTTGTGATATAATATCAATCAGTTTTCTACAAACATACTAAAAATATAGAGCTCTACCATATAATTTAAAACTTTTGGCAAAAAATTGGGTATTCAGCTGAATACCCTTGATACAAGATGGGCCCGCCCCTAGTTTCCACCATGATTAGGCATGGCTTAGGCTAGCGGCCCAGGCGTTTATCTAACACAAAATACAAACCCCATGGACTACAAGTTCCCTCTTTATTTCACACCGGTGACATCCATAGACAAAATAGCATGATATCAACTGAGTACAAAGTACAAGTGCATGTTGAAAACGTTCCCCATGACTGCATGGTTCTGCTAATTCCAACGTATAAGTGCAAGCATATACAACATAGATGACACAATGGTTCAAGTTTATTAGGGGCAAAGAATATAAAGTGTGCCATCAAGTTTGTGAGGGCTTTAATCACTAAGTTTTCACATAAAATATAGTTTTTAATTGGAAGATAGCTGAAAACAAGAATATACTTGGAATGGTGTAACACACCATGCATAGAATTTATAGTGGAAACTTTGGAATAACTTGGTTTCTTGGGAGTTGGAAGCATGAGTAGAGCTTACTCATACAAGTGGAGGCTAGCAAAATAATGAGAGCAACCAACTAAGAGATCAATAATGGCCATAATAATGCAGAGCGACAAAACATTACTAATCAAAGCATAGAGTGGTACTACAAGTCAAGAAATAAAGGATCATAGAGGCTATGGTGACTTGTCATAGTCATAACATGGTGTGAGCATGTACCAAGTCAACCCAAGCAAAACATTAAAGGAGAATACCACAATACTATGCTTTTGCATGCTAAAACAATGCATAATTTATTCAAGACACACCAAGCAATCCCAATTGTTTGTAACAACACATGCTACAGCAATAATCACTAAGCATAAGGTCAAAACAACACCTAGCATGTCATGCTAAAGTCTAAGTCACAGTCAATGCAAGCTCCTCTTGCACTTCAAGAAAGAACTTACTACCCCTTTCCAAACACCAAGCAAACTTATTGGCAAAACAACACAACGAGAACGGGGGTCCAAACTACTAAAAAAACACTAAACAAACTAAGCAAAGCAAACGAAAACTAAGATGTTCCAAGAATAACACAATTATGCATGAAACAATAAAAACGAAGTGTCTAGACATACCTGAGCTTTTTATTGATGAAGAAGGGGATGCCTTGGGCATCCCCAAGCTTTGACACTTGTACCTCTTGGATATTTAATGCGGTGACACCGAGGTGGCATCCCCAAGCTTGATCTTTTTCTATTCTTCATCTCATTACATCATTCTCTCTACACCTAAATTTTTTCCTTCGTACAGAAGTTCACACAATCTTCATTAGCAACATTAGTGTATTAAAAAGATAATAGACCTTTAGGAAAAGCTTTGGAACATCAAGAATTTTCACTAACAACACAATCTATTGTAGAAACTCCTTAAAAAAGCTCAATTCCCCAAAAGAGAACTCAAAAAGGAATCAATAAGAAGCAAATGCAAATAATGGCAAAAATATGTCAAAACAGACCAGCAGGTAGAAACAGATTTTTTTTTCGAAAATCTTCTGTTGCTCAAATAAAAAAGTATTAAACTAACGAAAGTTATCTAACATAGTGGGGGATTTATTCGTAAATTTTCAGCTCAATCCGACTTACATAGACTCCTCAAGAATTTTTATGGTGGAGGACAAAAATCTGTTTCGGGACAGCAGCTCCCCAAATCTTACTTCCCTCTCATTAGAGGTCATTCTTGGCACAAAAAGCAAACAAAAAGGATAAGGAGAGGTCATTACTGAAGTAATAACTTCCAAGACTCAAGAAAACTCTTGAGTTATCTCCCAACAAGTACTTTTCTTTAACGCCTGTAAGTTAGGCATGATAGTTTGAGAATATGCTCACATAAGAAGTATGAATTGAAGTAAAAGAGAGCATCAAGAAGCAAATTCAAAACACATTTAAGTCTAACCCACTTCCTATGCTTAGGAATCTTGTAAGAAAATAAATCAAAGAAGCACAAAGCAACAAGCATAGGAAAGCAAAACAAATGCAACTTCAAGATTTTCAACATAAAGAGGGGAAACTTAATGTTGTTGAGATACATAAGACCATGTTTCCCTCTCTCATAATAACTTTCAGTAGCATCATGAATAAACTCAACAATATAAATATCACATAAAGCATGCTTTTCATGATCTACAAACACATAATTTTTATCAAGCTCAAAAATAGTGGGATTAAAACCTTCAAACCCACTTTTAGTAATTTTATAATAAGGTAACTGATCATTCAACATAGGACCATCGTCTAGAGCTTTATCATAAAAATTTTCTAAGCAAAACTCCTTAGTACCATGCATTTCGAAGTTAGGCACAAATATAGTCTTATCACGGATAACAGGAGCATAACTATTATCACAAGTTTTACCCATAGCATATATTTCAAAAGAATCCACATGAACATAACATTCATCCTCCTTTGGTAAACATGGGGGACAATCAAATAATGTAAGAGGTAAAGAGTTACTCTCATTAGAAGGTAGACATGGGTAGATCCATTCTTCCTCCTTTTGTTCATCACTCTCCTCCTCTTTTTTATCTAATGAGCTTTCAGTTTCAGCAATTTCTTCTTCCATAGGCTCCTGCAAGGCATTAGTCTCTTCCATCTGTGGAAAGCATCTATTAAAATATTCAAGAATATAGCCATTTTCTTCCTTGTAATTATCAAAGCAGAATTTAAGTATCTCATAACCTCGCATTCATAAGGTGCATCATCAGTATTTTCAAGCAAACTGGCAAGTTCAAATGCACTTGAAGGCAATAAATTCTTCAATTTGTTCCACATCATCAAAGTCATAATTTCCTTTAACATAAGATGATATGGTAACATTATCATTATACTCACATTGAAAAGGCAGGTATTTATACCTCCTACAGCAACAAGATTTATCAAAGGAATAAGTAACATTATAAGTAGAGCACACGTCTCTAGCAATAGTATTCAACTTATCAATTTGTTCCCATAAGTGTTTCCCTTTTTGTGACAAACAGTGTTCCTTATAATAATACCTTTGTTCTTCCGTGAACCCACCTTGAATAAGAACTAGTTTCAAAGAAACCATCCATTGATAGAAAGCATGACCAAGCAAGGCAACAACAGACCAGCAACTAGAGTAGGAACTAATTTTTGTGTGTTTTTGAATAGGGAAAGCAAACCAAACTAAACTAATTTTTTTGGAGTTTTTCAAAAGAGGCAAACAAAACAAAGCAAAAGAAACTAAGAAAACTAAAAACAAAGTAAAGATAAAGGAAGTGGAGGACTCCCCTTGTGAAGACGTCCTTAACCTCCCCGGCAACGGCGCTAGAAAACTTGTTGATGTGGAACCTGTTGGGAAACCCAAGATCAAGGTGTGAAGCAACACAACAGCAAGTCTTCCCTCAGTAAGAAACTGAGGTTATCGAACCAGTAGGAGGAAGGAAACGTCACACAGGTGTTGCAAGCAACGCGGAGACCTGCACAACAAAAACTCAAGACTTTGCCCCAACTAACAATGAGGTTGTCAATCTCACCGGTTGCTGTAACAAAGGATTAAACGTATGGTGTGGAAGGTAATGGTGGTTTGCATCAAGTAAACAGTAACAGTGGAAGATGTATCAATGGTAAAGATTGGACCGGGGTCCATAGTTCACTAGAGGTGCTCTCCTTAGATAAACAACATGGCATGAAGGGTAAACAAATTACAGCATGGCAATTAATAGGAACTGAGCAAGGCATAACAATGCAATACCAGACAAAAAGATCCTATGAGATTCGATTGGGCAATACAACAAGATACATATACCGCCATCCAACTGTGTCTATGACTAGAAGTCCACCTTTAGGTTATCATCCGAACTCCCTCCAGTATTAAGTTGCAAGCAACAGACAACTGCTTTAAGCAAAGTGTGTAAGCTAAACAATCCACATGTTCTATGAATAAGAGACCGTTGTTTTCTCCCTAGTATCAACAACACATCGACAACCGAAGAGATTTCTGTCACTTCCCTTGGAAACTAGAGGCATGAACCCACTATCGAGCATAAATACCCCCTCTTGGAGTCACTAGCAACTACTTGGCCAAGATAGCTACTAACAACGGAGAGCATGCAAGATCACAAACAACACATACATGATAGAATCATAAGACAAAACCATTAATCAATCTAACATAGTAATCTCAATATCCATCGGATCCCCGCAAACACAACATGCATGATTACAAATAGATTAGATCTTGATCATGAACAGAGCTCACAAGATATATACATGAAAGCACAAGGAGGAGATAAAACCAGCTAGCTACTACATGGACCCATAGTCAAAGGTGGAACTACTCACGCATCATACCGGAGAAGAAGGCCTCCAGGATGATCTCCCCTCCGACAGGGTATCGGGAAGAACTTCAGATCCCCCCGATCTAGGGATGATGGTGGCGGAGGCTATGGACGGTTTCGTGGAGTTTTGATCGGGTGCCTAGGGTTTCTGCATCGGGGGCTTCTTATAGGCGAGGAGGCGAGGCTGGGAGGCGACCAGGGGGGCCACACCCTGCCCAGGCATAGGCCCACCCCTGTCCGCGCCTAGGGGGGGTTTAGCCGCCCTGGCTTGCCTCTCCGTCTCGTCTTCTGGATTCGTGTCCCCCACGGTAAAATATTGACTTTGGCTTTTGTCCCGTCTAATTCCGAGAATATTGATTTTCTGCCTTTTTGGAACCAAAAACAGAAGAAAACATGCAACTGACACTATGGCAACTTGTTAATAGCTTAGTTCCAGAAAAGATATAAAAACACCTCAAAGTGTAGACAAAGCAAAGCAAAGTAGATACTAACAAGCATGGAACATAAAAAATTATAGATACGTTTCCAACGTATCACCCTCCTCATTGTCTGGCGCCTCCCTAAACTTCTCACGCAGAGGAGGCATAGACCCCGTAACCTGTAGACACTACATGCAAAAGAACAAGAGAAGCAAGACGAGTAACAACAACAAACAGGAAACAACTGAAAAAAGCACTACTCGCACTAACAAGCATTACCTGAGAAACCCCTTTATTGACGCTAAGAGGGGGGTTAACGATTCCCCCGGAAGGTTCTCACCAACCTTGAACTTCAGCAGGGGACGAAGGGCCCTATCAAGGTCACCCGAAGACAACTCTTCAGATGAAACCCTCATCGGATCGCTGGAGCCAGCATAGAGAAACATCGGGTGCGCCCTAGACTGGAGCGGCTGCACCCGACGCTTGAGGAAGGTGCAGAAGATATCTGTCGTCGTTATGAACACGACATAGCCTAAGAAGGCCGGATAGAGGTGTGGGAGCAAGCAGGGAAGCGTGCGAGGGCGTCCACAGGCGGGATTGGGTACAAACAAGCATCACGGACACAAGAAATACCCAGGTTCGGAGCCCTCTGGTCGAGGTAAAACTCCTACTCCTGCCGATCTGACTATAAGGACGAACACAGAGGGTTACAAGGCTCCTCGAGCTTTATCTGGTCTGGCTAGTGACTGAGTAGCGCCCAACCCTTGCTACAGTGCCCTTGCCACACCTTATATAGGCCGAGGCGGCATGGGCAGAGATGCTACCGACTGGCGGGTCTCATAGGCGGGCCCAGCCGACTGTTCGCATGCAAGATTCGCCTCCCCGACGTGCGGTATGTGCCGCGCCCGGCCGGACGGAGGCAGTGCCGCCCGGCCGACAAGGAATAAGTGGAGGCCGCCCCCGGTCGACACGGGCGACGACT
The DNA here is from genome assembly GCA_023614405.1 of Avena insularis. Lineage (NCBI taxonomy): Eukaryota > Viridiplantae > Streptophyta > Magnoliopsida > Poales > Poaceae > Avena > Avena insularis. The sequence continues at coordinate 292,804,494 of CM042691.1, read as the reverse complement.
CCGGTTCCCGCCTAGCACAGGTACGGCTCGACTCCTTTGGCGCCGGGTCTGTCCTTCTGTTTGCCAGGGCTGCGTAGTGCTGTGCCCTACGTCACCTGTACCCTGCTTGTCTTGAGTGGCCGATTGGCCTTCCTGGGCCGGGTGGTCTGATCCATCCGGCTACTCTTCTGCTCTTGCTTGTTTCATTCGGCTGGTCTTTCTGCCGGTTGACTCCTGGTCTGTCTTACTCCGGCTGGTTGACTTGGTCCAGCCGGCTGGACGTCTTGCCGTTGGGTTTTGTCCGGCTGGCTGGTTTACCAGTCGGGTCTTGGTCTGTTCTTCCTCCTAATCTGTCTTGGGGTTTCTGCGTCCGGCTGCACTCAGCCGGCTGACATGTTGGTGCTTTTTATCTTGTCCGGTTGGCCTATCTGGGGGTGATCCCCCGACACTATCCCCCGAGCGTGCGTAGATTCCACCCTTAGGCGAAATGTGCGTGGGCTCAAAAGCTAGATTTTTGAAAATTTTCTCGGTTGAATTTGGCGGTTGAGCTGCCCGACTGCGTCACCACTGACGTCAGCCACGCGTGATGATGGCCGTGGGAGGACGTGCATCGTGGGGTCGTGTCGGTTGTCTCCTTGGGAACTGGCACCGGTGACTTGCCTCCCGCACTGGGATATTCTGCTGCGATGCATGGCCGCAAAGGATCCGAGGGCCGTTGGAGCCGAGGGGGCCGCCACGTGGTAGGCCGACGGTTTGCCCCCGGCCCCTTTAATTAGAGGCTGAGGCGCCGCACCGCCCCCACTGGTCAGTTGCCCCTGTCCTTATCGCCTTCGACGCCGCAGCTCTCGCCCTCTTCTGCCTCCACTCTTCCTCTGCGCCGCCGGCGAATCTCACGACGCCCGCGGCGCCCGCTCCGCCAGCGCCGCTAGACCTTTGCTCGCTGGAGCGACGGGCAACCGTCACTCTTCCACTGTGCCGCCATCGTCCTTCCTTCCTTCCTCCTCGCCTCTGTTGTACCCCACCGCCGTCGCCATGGCAAAGAGTAGGGGAGCCTGGTGCGGTTCCTCCGTCACGGAGGCTCAGATGGAGAAGTACTGGCGGTCGCGCCTCCTGCTGACCGCCGGCGAGGTCGGGGTCCGCCTAGCCCCGGTGATTAGATCTCGCCGGCTCCACAAGCCGGCGAGCGGGTTGTTTTTCTTACGCATCTTACGCGCGGCCTGGCCTTTCCGGCCAACACCTTTTCTTGTCTTTCCTTGCCCACTTTGATCTCCGCCTCCACCATCTCGGGCCAAATGCAATCGGCATTTTGGCCCACTTTGTTGATTTCTGTGAGTGCTATCTCGGGATCCAGCCAGATCTCGGGTTATTCTACCGCCTCTTCCTGATCCGCCCCCAGGTGCAGTTTGCCAAGGGTCCGCTGGTGACCTGCGGTGGCGCCTCGATCTATAGACGGTCGCAGACCGACTACCCCAAGTTCAAACTGCACGACACAGTCAAACTGTGGTAGCAGACATACTTTATGGAACTTGGGGTCGGAGGACCGGCTAAACCTCCCGGCCTTCCAGGACACCGAGTCCAGCCGGGCGAACTAGGAGGAGAAGTTCTTCGGTGCCAAGGCGGAGTCGGACACGCTCCTCGAGTGGATGCGGACAATGGTGACAGCTGGTCTAACCGGCATCGACGTGATGCTGAGCTGGGCCAGCCGGCTGATGATGCCCTTGCAGCAGCGACCACACAAAATGTGCTACTACTCGGAGCGCCTTGACCTGACCCGGCTCTCCCGGCGCGACCCCTCCTTTGCCAACCTGTATGAGTGGGTCTGGACGATTACCAAGGAGAAGATCGCTTCCGACTGGAAGTTCGGTCTTGCTCCTTACACGCGCGAGAATCGCGCGCCCCGGGTAAGTATACTTGTTCCTTTATTGCTTTTCTTTTTGTTCTTGTGCTGTCTGGCTGAGCTGACTTATCCGGTTCTGATTTGCCTCCTTCCGCGCAGATTTTCCCCTGCATCATCCGGGAGGAGGGTGAGGCGCCCCTCTAGGTCGTCACAGCCGACCGCGCTGAGCCGCGCCCATGCCGGACAAGTGGCGAGGGTTCCAACGGTGAGGAAGGCTTCTTTCCCAACCGGGGTGACGAGGCAGTGGAGGACCCGCACGGCCCCGAGCCGGAGGAGAGCGATGGCGGCGCCGTGCCCGAGCCCGCCCGGAAGCGCGCCGGAGAAGGCACCTCCAGCAGCGCCACCGCAACCGAGGAGCCGGCACCCAAGCGCAGCCGGACGGCGGGAGTTCCTCCGCGCCCCGGCCGGACCATGGGTGGCCGAAGGAGGGCCGCGTCCGTGGTGCAGGGGTAAGTTTTCTGCGTAGTTCTTTCGTGTCGCAGTTTTTTCATTTTCTCGCATCTACCTTTTCTCTAGTTTTGATCTTGCTTCTTCTTCGCAGTGTCGTTCTATCCTTTGCCGCGAGCCCGGCCCGCAGCACACCTCCCGCCTCGCCGCCTCGGGATCATACTCCTCCGCTAGCTGCCCCTTCGACGGCTGCCTCGCCGCCCGCGACCGAAAACATGCCCCCGCCAGTGACGACGGTTGTCCCCCAGCCGACTCCTGCTGCGCCCACGCGCATGGCAAGCCGGCCAGATGGGGCCTCCAGTCCGGGCAGGGGCTCGTCAGCCGGCACGGGAGGTTCGGGCGCTTGTAAAGATATGGTCATCATCGAATACGTGGACTCCGACGACGAGGTGACCGAGCAGTGGCAAGCGGCCATCCGCGACGCCCCGACTGCTCTAGCCGGCCCGCTGGCGCCTCTTCTGGTGGAGGCAGGGGCTTCTCTACAAACCCTCAAGGTCAACCTCGAGGTCGGGCTGGCGGAGGTGAAGCTGCTCCGGGTGACGCTAGCCGGCGCTAACGATGAGGCTTCCAAGCAGCTGTCAGCGGCACGCGGGACCACGCGAAGTAAGTTTTTCTCAGCCTTTCTCTCCTGCGTTTCTTTCCCTTCTTGTTCTACTTCTGGCTTTCTTACTTGTGTTCTTTTCCTTCTCCGACAGCTGTCGTGGTCTGCGCGCAGCGCAAGATTGACCGGCTGAAGCGCTCTAACACGCGCCTTAGCCAGGGCAATGCCGCCCTCCGGATCCAAAATAAGGAATGGCACAACAAGGTGAATCAGCTGGAGGCCACCCTTAAGGAGCAGGAGGAGACCCTCGCCAGCCGGGCCAGCACCTTCGACCTCCTGGACAAGGAGGCTACCCAATTGAAGGAGCACGCGGAGATGCTCGACAACGAGCTGATGGATATCAACCTCCTGGCGAAAGGTGAGTTCTTCTGCCCGTGCCGTATATTTCGTCCGACTGCATTTTCCGGGTCGCCTTTTGACTTTCCCTTCTGATCACAAGGCTTCTACCCCCAAGTATATGCCCTTGCCTACGAACGGGTGCAACAGGTTGCGACGGGTGAGAAGGCGGCCGTCAAGGACTTGGTGGGCCAGCTTGGTGAGGATGCCTCCAACTTGCGCAAAGCCACAGTCGGCATCCACGACCTGGTCTTTCTGGGGGAGCTCCTTCCGGAGACCATGGGGGACCTGGCGATTAAGCTAGGTGGCACGCCGAATGCGATCGACCAGCTGCGTGATCTGGCCGCCTGCGTCGGCTCCAAGATGGTGCTGGCCCTTATGCTCTCATGGTACAAGGACGTCCGACTCGACAAGCTGGTGGACGGCTTCCGAGCCACCACGGATCTTGAAGCCATGCACCGGGCCTACCTGGACCTTCGCTACGCTGCCATCACGATTGCCGGCTATGCCGACATCGACAAGGTTCTCACAGACGGCGAAGGGAGCACGGGGACCGACGGCGTGGGAGCAGATGGCGCAAAGGCGTCTTCCCAGGCTGGCGGAACTAGCGCGGATCCTCCTCATGGAAAGTGTTCGGCCGCCTGAAGATGAAGACCCCGGGATGCCGGGTGGAATTGTAGATAACTTTCAGCTTTTGGTACTTATGTCTTCTGAACAATCTGGATATGCGGGGGCCTCGTCCCCCACCGTTTAAGTAATTGTCTGACTGGGTTTGCCTTTGTGCACCCACTATGCTTATGCCTTGATCGACTAGTCTTTTCGGCTGGTCCACTCCAGCCGGCATTATCTTGCCTTTGTCTTGCGCTCTTTGTGAGAATTTTCACTTGCGCTCTGCTTCTTCTGACCTGGTGACGATCTGCCGACTTGCTCTGGCCGGTTGGCACATCTGCTAGCCGGACAGTACATCCTTCGAGTGGGGGTGCGCCGACGCACCCACTGGGTGTAGCCCCCGAGATTCGGAACAGCTGGAGTAGCCAGGTGTTTCGAATCTTCAAAAAATTCTTGTCTTTCACCTTGCTTTGCCGAATGTGACCTGCTTAGTCGGGCTGGGGGAACTACACCGTAGTCCGGCTAAGTATACCCGACTTCCTTTTCTCTATTACTTTCATTTCTCCTTCTCTCTTTCTATCTTTCCTTCTTCTATCTTTCTCTTTCTTTCCTTCCTATTTCCATCTTTCCTCTTTCTATCTTTCCTTCTTCTATCTTTCTCTTTCTTTCTTTCCTCTTTCCATCTTTCCTTTTTCTGTCTAGGTCTGCCTGACGCGCCCGACTAGCGGTGCTTGGTCGGGTCAGACGGGTGGCATCTTTGCACCTTTGCATTCTGTCTGTCTTTGTTCTTTCTCTCCGTCCAGCTGACGCACGCTTCTAGTGGGGGCGCGCCAGCACACCCACTGGGTGTAGCCCCCGAGATTCGGAGTGGCTACCCCAGATAGGTGCTTCGAATCTTCCCTGTTTTTGATTTCCGGCTCAATGCGGTTTGTGCAAAAAAGGAGCACACAAAAATGATTCCTTATCAATATGTTGTCATGTTATATGTTATCTTTTACTGTCCGACTAGAGTTTTTCCTTTTCGAAAACTAGCTCGTGCTTTTCTGGACACTTAGTCACTTTCCCGTGCACAATGTTGTTTACGCTGCACCTTGCCGGACAGCCGGGTTGCGGTCTGTAGCTGAGACGAAGAGTGAGCCTCTGGCATCGTCGCATACTACTTAGTAGGTTTACAGAATTGGCAGGGCGGGCCAACCGGCGAGCCCTCGGGTAGTGGTCGACGGAAGCCGGAAAAATCATCACAGGAATTTAATCGGATAAGAACGATAATCTGACTATCCGGCAAGGAGCCCCCGAGCATCATCCGGGGTTCCATATCTTCCATTCATTCAGGGATCCGGATACATACACTGATTTTTGAGACTAGGTGTAAAATGGTCGAAGAAGGTCCGTGTTCCATGGCCGCTCGGTCTCCTCATCCGACTTGTCCATCTTGTTGTTGCGCGGCTGCTGCACGTCGATGAGGTAGTAGGAGTTGTTGTGCAACGCTTTTCTGATGATGAAGGGGCCCTCCCACGGAGGGGACATCTTGTGCATGCCCTTCGTATCTTGTATCAGCCGGAGCACCAGGTTGCCCTCCCGGAAAGCGACTGACGGGATGCGACTGGAGTGATACCGGCGCAACCCCTGCTGGTAGATGGCCGATCTAGACAAGGCCAGCTCGCGGGCCTCCTCGAGGAGGTCCACGCTATCCTCCATTGCTTCATGGTTCTCCTTCTCCGTGTAAAGGAGCTTGCGGGGTGAGTCGAACTCGATGCCCGCCGCGAGAATTGCCTCTGAGCCGTAGGTGAGGAAGAACGGGGTGAAGTCGGTTGATCTGTTCGGGATGGTGCGGAGGCTCCACAACACAGCCGGAAGCTCCTCGATCCAGCATCTGGGTGATCGCTCTAGTGGTCCGATTAGCCGGGGCTTGATTTTGGCTAGCACCAAGCCGTTGGCTCTTTCCACCTGCCCGTTGGACTGCGGGTGCGCAACGGATGCGAGGTCCAGTCGGATCCCTTTGTTGTGGCAGAACCGGGCGAAGGCCCCCTTGGCGAAGTTCGTGCCATTGTCGGTGATGATGCTATGGGGGTAGCCGAACCGGATGATGATGTCGGGGAAGAAGGTGACGACTGTGGCCCCGTCCAGCTTCCGGATCGGCTTCGCCTCGATCCATTTGGTGAACTTGTCCACCGCCACCAGTAGGTGGGTAATATCGGCTCAAGCTCGCTTGAAGGGGCCGACCATGTCCAACCCCCAGACCGCGAAGGGCCAGATGATCGGTTTCGTTTTGAGCGCAGAAGCCGGCATGTTCCTTATTTGGCCGAACCACTGGCACCCATTGCACGCACGAACCAGTTGGTCCGCATCCTCCAAAGGAGCCGGCCAGTAGAATCCATGACGCATCGCTTTCGACACCAAGGCCTGCGAGGAGGCGTGGTGACCGCATTCCCCCTGGTGTATCTCCTTCAGCAGCCGGTAGCTAGTATCCACATCGACGCACCGCTGGAAAAAGCCTGCGACACTGCGCTTGTACAGCTCTTTGTTGATGATGGTGTACGTATGCGCGCGGCGCCGGATCTGCCTTGCCTCCACCTCGTCATCCGGAAGCTCATCGTTGAGGAGGTAGTTTATGAAGGGCTAGGCCCAGTAGGGAACTTCCCGGATGGTGAAGATGCTAGCCGGCATGATCTACAGCTCATCCGGAGGGCGGCTGGGCAGGGTGCCCGAGTCGGAAGCCCCCGGGCATTTTGCCTTGCTTGATGATGGCTTGCCTGAGGAGGAGGCAGCCCCTGGGTCTTTCGAGCTGGAGGGCACAATAGCGGGGCCCGGCTGTTTCGAGCCGGCAGCCCCCGGGTCTGCTACCCAGATGATGGACTCGGATTCTGGATATGGGGTGAAGCTGGGCTTGCGAAGGTGCTCCAAGGATACTCCGGGCGGGATGGCTGCTCTGGTGGATCCGACTCGTGCGAGCGCGTCGGCCGATTCATTGTTGGCACGGGGGATGTGGTGGAATTCGCATCCCTCGAAGCTAACGCTGAGCAGGTGCACGTGGAACCGGTACATGGCCATGTTGGCGTCCCGAGCATCCCACTTGCCGGATACTTTCTGCACCACCAGATCCGAGTCGTCGAAGCAAAGGATCCGACGGATGCCGATGTCTTTCGCGAGCCGGAGCCCGTGCACGAGAGCTTCGTACTTGGCGATGTTGTTTGACGCGGTGAAGTGGATTTGCAACACATACTCCAGCCGGTCACCCTTGGGCGAGGTGAGCATGATGCCAGCTCCCAATCCCCCGTGCACCTTCGAGCCGTCGAAGTGCAGCCTCCAGTAGTCGGAATCTGGAACCGGTGGCAGATATTGGTTCTCTGCCCAGTCGACGAAGAAGTCCGCCACCGCGTGAGACTTGGTGGTGATCCGGGGCTCGTACCAGATGCAGTAGGCGGCCAGCTCAATGGCCCACTTGGCTATCCGGCCCGTGGCGTCTTTGTTTCCGAAGATTTCGCCTAACGGCAAAGTGGACACCACGATGAGCGGGTGCTCCTAGAAGTAGTGCTTGAGCTTCTTGCAGGCCAGGTACACTCCATATCACATCTTCTGGTAGTGGTGGTAGTTATGCTTGGAGAGGGAGAGCACCTCGCTGAGGTAGTAGACAGGCCGCTGGACCGGCTGGGCCTTGCATGGTTCCGGCCGCTCTACCACCAGGACGACGCTGATTACTCGGTAGGTGGCGGCTATGTAGAGCAGCATCAGCTCCTTCGCAGCCGGCGTGGCGGGAACCGGTGCTGTTGACAACATGCGCTTGAGGTCGTGGAAGGCCATGTCCGCCTGAGCCGTCCAAGTGAACTTGTCCATCTTCTTCATCACCGCAGGTAAGGCCTTCTCTCCCAAATACCGACGAATCGGCTGAGGGAAGCCAAGCAGCCGGTGAACTTCTGGACACCGAGCAAGTTCTTGGGCGGCTGCATCCTCTTGATGGCCGCAATCTTCTCCAGATTGGCCTCGATTCCCCGGCTCAATACGAGGAAACCGAGGAGCCGTCCGGCTGGCACGCCGAACAAGCACTTCTCCGGGTTCAGCTTTATCTGGTACCGGCGGAGGTTCGCGAATGTCTCGCCGAGATCTTCCAGCAGGGTCTGCTTCTCCTTCGTCTTGACGACGACATCGTCCATGTACACATGCACGTTCCGGCCGATCTGTGAGTGCAGGCATTTCTGCATGCAACACTGATAAGTAGCACCTGCATTATTCAGGCTGAATGGCATGATTACATAGCAGTAAGCCCCGTACGGGGTGATGAACGATGTTTTCAATTGATCAGCCGGATTCAGCCAGATCTGATTATAGCAAGAATAAGAATCGAGGAAGGAAAGCAGGTCGCAACCGGCCATAGAGTCAATCACTTGATCAATACGGGGCAGAGCGAAAGGGTCTTTCGGGCAGGCCTTGTTCAGGCTCATGTAGTCGATACACATACGCTAGGTCTTGTTCTTCTTCAGCACCAGGACTGGGTTGGCCAGCCAGTCCGGGTGGTACACCTCCATGATGAAGCCGACAGCAAGTAGCCAGGCGATCTCGTTGTCGATGACCTTCCTCTTGTCCTCTGTGAAGCGACGGAGGGGATGCTTGACCGGCTTGGCATCCAGATGCACATGAACGAGTGCTCGGCGAACTCCCTCGGCACACCCGACATGTCTTTGGGAGACCATGCGAAGATGTCCCGATTCTCACGGAGGAAGTCGACGAGCGCGCTTTCCTATTTGCTGTCCAAGCCGGTGTCGATGGTGACGCACTTGGATGGGTCAGCCGGGTCGAGCGGGATCTGGCGGGTTTCCTTGGATGGCTGTAACGCCATGTCCCCAGCCGGCTTCATGCCAGCCGGTACTTCCTATTGCAGCATGGCGACATTGCGCAGCATATCGCGCTTCTCCTCGGAGATGAGCAGGGCGTCAACTATCTTGGCGCCTTCCTTTGCGCAGGCCATGGACCGTCTGTATCAGCCGGCCACAGTGATCACACCATTCGGGCCCGACAACTTCAATTTGAGGTATGCGTAGTGGGGGACCGTCATGAACTTTGCGAGGGCAGGGCGCCCAAGAAGGACATGGTAGGTGCTGGCGAGGTTGACCACTTCGAACCAGATTGGCTCGCGCCGGAAGTTCTCTTCCGAACCGAAGATGACGTCCAGCCGGATCTTGCCTAGCAGGACGCATGGTGTCCCAGGCGCGACGCCGTGGAACACATTAGTCGAAGGCTCGAGGTCACATTCCCGGATACCTAGCTTCTCCATGGAGGACCGGTAGAGCAGGTTGAGGTTGCTTCCACCGTCCACCAGCACGCACGAGAACCGGTAGGTGCGGGAGTCGGAGATGAAGAGGGGGTCTAGCACCATCATGTAGCCCCCGGGATCCGGGAGCGAATCCGGCTCGTCTGCCTGGCTCCAGGTGATGGGGGTATCGGACCAGTTGAGACACAGGGCTAGGGGGATGACGGCGTTCACCTCCGCGCTGCGCTTCTTCCGTCCACAATTGTTAATCGGCTCAGCCTCGAAGATGTGGTAGTTCTCGTGCTGCTGGGGGTAGCCTTCGTTGCTGCGGTTGTTGCCGGCTGCCCCAACCGGTGGTTGGCGACCGCCGTGAGGGGGTGGAGGGAGAGGAGGCAATCTGGCTTGTTCCTTGATCTGGCGGTTCTAGCTGCACTGCCGAGTGGTGTGGGTAGCCGGCTTGGTGCTGCTATGGTACTTGCAGGGCCCGTCGAACATTTGCTCGAAGGTGAAGACATTCCTCTGCCTCTTGTTGTTGCGGGCCGGCGCGCCCTGCACCGTGTTGACTTGCCGCTGGTGGTAGCGCGGTCTCTGCTGCTCAACCGGGCGCTTGCCCTAGTAGCGGCTGTCATTGTCGTGCCGCCGGGATGATCCGACATCCTATCTTTGGCCGGCTGGCTTCTCTCAAGCCGGCTCGGTGGGAACCGGCCTTCCCTCCGCGTTTACTCGAAGGGGTTTCTTCATTGCCGCATCTGCCGTAGCATACTGGTCGGCAACGGTCATCAACTCCGCCATGGTCTTGGGCTCATCGCATAGCAGCCGGTGGCGCAGCATCGTGCCCTCGCGGCACCCTTCGATGAAGAAACCAATTGCTTGGTTCTCCACCACCCCTTCGCAGGAGTTGCGCAGCTCGGTCCACTGGGCGAGGTACGCGCGATACGACTCGCGGTCTCCCTGGACGTACGGGGAAAGATCGTGGGGCCTACCGGGCCGCTTGTACGTGCTGTTGAAGTTCCGGATGAAGACTTTCTCGAAGTCCGACTAGACATTGATGCTGTTGGGAGCGAGGCTATTGAGCCAAGTCCTGGTCGAGCCGGTTAGCATGAGTGGGATGTAGCGAACTGCCACGCGCTTGTTGCCGTGGGCGATTCTGACTGTGGTGACGTAGTCGGTTAGCCAGTCTTCCGGCTTCATGATGTTGTCGTACTTCGGGGTGTCCCGGGGCAGGGAGAATTTGTCAGGGAAGGGCTCCTTCCGGATGCGTGGCCCGAAGCACACCGGGCCGGTTGCATACTCTTCCTCAGTGATGCGGGCCTCCATCAAGAGGTCGATGTGGGCGCGCGCATCCAGCTCAACCGGATTGGGCGTCCCCACTCGGCCAGTGAGGCGGTTTGGTGGAGGGGGTGGAGGTGGGTGCTGGCCAGCCGGTTGTGGGTGACCCGTGGCGCCCTGCTCGCCGCGAGGCTGGCTGCTGCCGGATTGGCGACGCTTGGAGCGCGGGGGTTGCTGACCCGGGGATGCGGAACACTCGGTCTGGCGGGGTCCTCCCCGACTGTTTCTAGCCGGACGGTTCCCACGGGGACCAACTCCTGCCTCATGCGCGACACGAGCGGCCTCAGCCTGCTCGTCGGCCACGCGCAGCAAATGCTGCACTTGCTGGAACTGGCGCAGCATTTCCTCCCCCTCCAAGTGAGGTAGGTCTTCCGCGATGGCTCGTGCCGCCCGGACATTCTTGACCGCGGTGTCATAGACTGGCGGAGGGAAGTAAGTGTGGGAAGCCGGTTCGAGATCGTGTTCAAAGCGGGCGCCCAGCTCTCCCCCGCGGCGCTGCACGCAACCCAGCCGGCTAGGATCCTCGTTAGCCGGGGTGAGGCCGTGCGCGCGATTATACTCGCGGATGTTGATCTCCATCCGGTACTTGGTGGAGGCTAAGCCCCGAGCCTGCTGGAGCAGACACTCACGCGCCGCCTCGATCTTGGCCATAACCATCTCCGGGTCGTCCCCGAAATGCACTAGCTTGAGGAGTTCCTTGATAACTTCGTCCACCGCGCCTTTTTCGCGTACCGGGGTAGACGGGCCAGCCTGGTCGACGCCGCGCTCGAGGGGAGGATGACGACTGTTGCTTGAGCCGGACATCATCACCTCTACGGCGCCGGGCGCAACAAGCGCGCTGCCAACTAAGGGCAGCGGCTCGGCGAAAGAGACGATTTCCCGAGGGAAATGCTCCGGCACGGTGATAACATAGACGGGTAGATTGCCGAATAGCAGGATGGAGCCGCCTGCCAGGAAGCTGGGTCCGACGAAGCAGCAGGCGTTGTCGATAACGCAGTCGAACTTGCCGAGCGTGAGCACGAGGCCGGAAGCCACGCGCTCGCCAGACGAAGTGCGGGGTCCCGTGCGGAACGTCACTCCGGTCGCCGCCATCTCAGCCCCATGGTGGGCGCCAACTATCGTTGCTAGGGTAACGGCAGAGCCTAAGAAGGCCGTATAGAGGTGTGGGAGCAAGCAGGGAAGCGTGCGACGGCGTCCACAGGCGGGATTGGGTACAAGCAAGCGTCAGGGACACAAGAAATACCTAGGTTCGGAGCCCTCGGGTCGAGGTAAAACTCCTACTCCTGCCAATCTGACTATAAGGACGAACATAGAGGGTTACAAGGCTCCTCGAGCTGTATCTGTTCTGGCTAGTGACTAAGTAGCGCCCAATCCTTGCTACGGTGCCCTTGTCGCCCCTTATATAGGTCGAGGCGGCATGGGCAGAGATGCTACCGACTAGCGGGTCCCACAGGCGGGCCCAGCCGACTGTTCCGGTATAGTATTCTGCCTCCCTGATGTCTGGTACAGTGCCGCGCCCCTCGGCCGACACGGAGATGGTGGAGGCCACCTGGGCAGACACAGAATAAGTGGAGGCCACCCCCGGTCAACACGGGCGGCGACTCATGTTCCCGCCTAGCACGGGTATGGCCCGGCTCCTTCGGCGCCGGGTCTGTCCTTCTGTGTGCCAGGGCTGCATAGTGCTGTGCCCTACGTCACCTGTACCCTTCCTATCTTGAGTGGCCGGCTAGGGTGATCTGGCCGGCTGGCCTTCCTCGGCCGGGTGGTCTGATCCATCTGGCTACTCTTCTGCTCTTGCTTGTTTCATTCGGCTGGTCTTTCTGCCGGTTGACTCCTGGTCTGTCTTACTCCGGCTGGTTGACTTGGTCCAGCCGGCTGGCCGTGTTGCCGTTGGTTTTTGTCCGGCTGTCTGGTTTGCCAGTCGGGTCTTGGTCTGTTCTTCCTCCTAATCTGTCTTGGGGTTTCTGCGTCCGGCTGCCCTCAGCCGGCTGACGTGTTGGTGCTTTGTATCTTGTCCGGTTGGCCTATCCGGGGGTGATCCCCCAACACTAGCCACACCGTTGACCTCTTTGCCTGGCACCAGCTGGGCCTCTACCCGCTGGTAGAGTCTCTCCACCTCTGCAACCTCACCCTCCAAGATGTGGTTCTTCCACGATCTCTTCGGGACGATCTTCTGCTCGAAGTCTAAACGGGCAAGCCCATATTGCTAACCGTCCATCTTAGCATCACGGATGTAGAACCACTTTCGGCGCCACTGCTGGACGGACTCGCAGATAGAAAAGGAGAAGAATTGGACAAAAGGACGGAGGGAGATGATGCAGCCGCCAAGCGGATAGACTCCGCCGGTGCCGGACTGCCTCTTCACGGAATAGAGATTTCGGTAGAGGCCAAAGTGTGGTTCGATGCCAAGCCAGCACTCGCAAAGGGTTATGAAGCAAGCGACATGGAGAAGAGAATTGGGAGATAGATGGTGTATCTGAATCCCATAGAAGAAAAGGAGTCCACGAAGGACATCATGGACAGGAAGCGAAAGACCGCAAAGAACGAAGGCAACGAACATCACCCGAAACCCTACAGGTGGGCGGGGGATTACCTCATCGCCAGGAAGCTTGATGTCCTCCTTGTTCTGCAGGATCAACCCCGCGCCGCGCAGATCAGATCGGTATCACGCACTTCCGTGCGCCTCCACCTGCCGTCGGTGATACGAGCGGCAGCAGCAACCTTCTTGCCGTCGGTGGCGGCGCTCGAGCCAGCTCCGCTAGCGGTCTTTTTCGGCTTGCCCATCACGCGGCGTCGGGAGCGGCGATGTGCACGAAGAAAAGAAGAGGGAAACAAACGGAGAACTTCAAGTGCGCATGGCAAGAAAAGCAGTGCTCATGAAAATGGAGGCAATGGCGAGAAAGCAAATGGCAAAGGGTAAAACAAAATCACTATTTACCCACGGTATTAAAGGACAAAGACGACGAACACGAGCCGTTGATCTAGAAGCCCTAGCACGCAGGCAAGATCCAATCCTACACCTGTCAGCACAGCAACGAACCGTCGCCTGCACGCCGTCCACTACGCATGGAAACCAAGGAGACGCCATAATGTTCGCCACGTCTACGCGTGACTAGTCAATGTCAAGTCAGGCGGTGGAACCCACGGTCGTTCCGTTGCATCATCTCTGCCACCGCAGATGGTCGAGATCATCAATCGTCTCCACTGACATCATCAAGGCTGGTCTAGCAACGGTTGGAAATCTTCGGCTGACAAATCAAGTACTTACTCGAATCTACGATTCGATCAACTACTCGGGGGCTTCTCCTATCAGGAGCGCTGGCCGCGTACCTGAGACATGATTAAGGTTCCACACCTTGAAACTATCTTCGAGTCCTACGTCAAGTCTACGACTCCACAACGGACCCGGGAGCTACTCCCATAGGGAGGATGGATTCGACATTCGAAAAAATTGTTTCCTCCGGACCTAAGTTAAAAACGACTAAACTAAAGTATCTGCTCGAGTCTACGACTCGAACAGACACTCGGGGGCTACTCCCATAGGGAGCGCTGCCATGCACCCTATGAATTCTTCGACTACGATCCTTCGGATCAAAATGCAACAAAATCTTTCTGGCAACTTTTCCCAAACCAACGCTAAATGAGAAGCATTCTCCTTGGCCACCTGAAACACCTATGCGGTGATAAAATTTCAGATGCTGTATCCGCGACGCAAAGATAAGCCCTATATATGTCATCTGATGGCCTGGTAATGCACCTAACTACGCTTTGCCAGTAAACTCTCGTGTCAACAGGCACGACGAAAAATCCTGATGGATGCGTTTGGTACATCACTTGAAAACTACTGGGATCCGTTTCCTGTAAGACCTCGACGGCCTGAGTCGAATTACGCCAGCAATTGTTCCGAATTCGAGTCTGGGGACTCGAGTTTGATGAAGATCGTGTTGTTTTGTCCTATGGCAGTTAACTGGCCCGATCCGTCAGGAGAGTCAGGCACACGCATCAACAATCCCTATGAACTAAAACATTTTCTCTTTAAAATAATAGGCTCAACTGCGCCCGAAAGATTGAAGAGTCCTCAGCCAAAATCTACGATTCGACTAAACACTCTGGGGATACTGACATGGTTATACCCCACGGGTACACAACATTGGCATACCTAGTCCAGCCCAAGGAAGGCCCACGACAAGATACACGGCCTGTGGAGATTTCGGGTGGCCCAAGCCCATGACGCCTTCGGATCCTTGGAGAGCAAGACTAGAGTAGATAGAATTTTGAAGGGGACAAACCCTAATCTGTAACCGACTTGACCTATGCTCGGGACCTGCCTATCTATATAAAGGCTAGGAGGGCACGACGAGGAGGGCCTCAGCTCACCTCATACGAACCTCAAGCCAGATTGCATCTGCGCACCTCAGAATCCTCGGCCGCCAGAATCAAGAGCGCATAAGCGGGTGAGTAGGGTTTCCCTGGGCCTGAACCTGGGTAAATCTCGTGTCCCTGCATTGCCTGTATGTTAACCGTTTCGCGATCTCCAGCATCCCCATCTTATCCAAAACCTAAGTCCATAACAATGTGCATTCACGAGATCGAACCTCGTCACAAAGTGTCCACTATAAATTCCTATGCATGGTGTGTTACACCATTCCAAGTATATTCTTGTTTTCAGCTATCTTCCAATTAAAATGTATTTTGTTATGTGAAAACTTAGTGATTAAATCTCTCATGAACTTGATGGCACACTTTATATTCCTTGCCCCTAATAAACTTGAACCGTTGTGTCATCTTTGTTGTATATGCTTGCACTTATACGTTGGAATTAGCAGAACCATGCTGTCATGGGGAACATTTTCAACATTGTACTTGTACTTTGTACACAGTTGATATCATGATCTTTTGTCTATGGATGTCACCGGTGTGAAATAAAAAGGGATCTTGTAAGTCCATGCAGTTATGTATTTTGTGTTAGAGAAACGCCTGGGCCACTAGCCTAAGCCATGCCTAATCATGGTGGAAACTTGTAGCATCACCATAATGAGTAATCTGTGATGCATCCTCAATAAAAATCTATGCAAATAGTAAATAAAAAGATCACTGAGATGCTCATTGTCTGCTTGCCTTGTCATTTTGGTTATGGGATAGCTTCTGTACCATGTGCAAGGGGTACCCCGTTGGCGGTTCTATATGATACACATGTACTTACTATGACAAGAACTTATAGGTGACTGAAGTTGAGTAGCATGAGGTGTGGCCCTCATATTCAAGGGACATCAGATTGCCAACTTATACTTTTTGAAGCACATTCTCCATAATTTGTTCACTTTAACCTTAATCACTTCAAGATGCTTATGATAGGGGCAATGAGGGCTGAAAGCTAACAAGTACCATAATTTTTGGAAGCTCTTTTTGAAACTTGAAATCCCTACTTCCCTTTATGAAGGGCCTTTCTTCCACTATTTTATTGAGTCTCCACCTTCTACCTTTAGACACCATTAAGAGAACATAGTTGTCATTCTTAGTTCTATGTGCAGTGTCCCAAAACTTATTGATTGATGCATATTGTGGTATTGCTTGTCCTTCTGCTATTTGTATCTAGTCACTCTTATGAACTTTGAAGTTGTCGTATGCATCTATTTGCTACTCCATGAGGGACAAGCTGAATGCCACTATGCCATGTTTTCTGCATGTGAAACAAACAAACGTTTTTCAATGCATGTTATTCATGATCTTTGTTTGTAGCTTTTCATGTTGCATGCATAGTTACTTTGTCTTATTGTTAGAACTCCATCTTTCATGGACATGTTTAGATTTCTTGGATCCCAACTTTCAATGCTTGCAAATGGTTTGATCTTGGTTTTGATGGTGCATGTCACCTCAAAAATTATTCTTTTATCACTTACCTACTCGAGGACAAGCAGAAGTTAAGTTTGGTGATGCTTGATACGTTGGAAACGTATCTATAATTTTTGATGTTCCATGCATGTTTAGTATCTACTTTGCTTTCCTTTGTCTACACTTTGAGGTGTTTTTATATGTTTTCTGGAACTAACCTATTAACAAGTTGCCATAGTGCCAGTTGCCTGTTTTCTTCTGTTTTTGGTTCCAGAAAGGCAGAAAATCAATATTCTCGGAATTGGAAGGGACAAAAGCCAAATTCAATATTTTACCATGGGCAACATGAAGCCAGAATACGAGATGGAGGAGGCTCACCAGGGGGCCACACCCCCTGGCGGCGCAGCCTAGGGCTGGGCACACCTGGGGGGTGCAGCCACCCTGGTGGCCCCCTGCCTCACCTCTTCGCCTATAAAGTCCCCCCGATGCCAAAACCCTAAACCCCCAATCAATATTCCACGAAACCGTCTGTAGCCACCGCCACCATCGTCCCTAGATCAAGGGGGATCTAAAGTTCTTCCCGGCACCCTGCTGGAGGGGAGATCATCCCGGAGGCCTTCTTCTCCGGTATGAAGCGTGAGTAGTTCCACTTTGGACTACAGGTCCATGTAGTAGCTAGATGGTTGTATCTCCTCCTTTGTGCTTTCATGTATAGATCTTGTGAGCTCCGTTCATGATCAAGATATCTTCTATTTGTAATCATGCATGTTGTGTTTGCGGGGATCCGATGGATTTTGAGATTACTATGTCAGATTGATTAATGGTTTTGTCTTATTGATTCTATCATGTCTGTGTTGTTTGTGATCTTGCATGCTCTCCATTGTTAGTAGCTATCTTGGCCGAGTAGTTGCTAGTGACTCCAAGAGGGGGTATTTATGCTCGATAGTGGGTTCATTCCTCTACTTATCAAGGGAAGTGACAGAAATCTCTACGGTAGTAGATGTGTTGTTGCCACTAGGGAGAAAACAACAGTCTCTTGTTCATGGAACAAGTGTATTGTTTACGTTACACACTTTGCTTAAAGCAGTTGTCTGTTGCTTGCAACTTAATACTGGAGGGGGTTCGGATGATAACCTGAAGGTGGACTTCTAGTCATAGATGCAGTTGGATGGCGGTCTATGTATATTTTTGTATTGCCCAATCGAATCTCATAGGATCTTTATGTCTAGAATTGCATTGTTATGAGTTTCTGTCAATTGCCCTGCTATAATTTGTTTACCCTTCATGCTGTTGTGGTATTGCCAACGAGTACGCCATGGAGGGGTCCTCACAGTGCGTGTTTAGAGACGTGGGGGAAGGCGGACGGTTGACGGGTACGAGGTAATATAGCTTACCCAGGTTCAGATCCCACAACGATGGCGGAATCCTACTCCTTCTATAAATCACTATAAGGGCAATACGCCGAGTTACAGGGATTGGTTCGCTATGCGAGGTTATGTGAAGTTGTCTATGATCGTGCCCTAAAGGCTCCCATAGGCCTGACTTATATAGTTGCCAGGTCCTAGGGTTACAGGGAAAAGTCCTAGCCGGACAGGTCACAGAGTCCTACACCGTCTATTACTAGTCTAGCGTGTTTTGTACTCCAAGGCTCCGGGTACGCTGGTGACTCCACCATAGCCTTCCTTTATCCGGCATGGGCCTCCCTTCTGGATCCATCTAACTGGGCCGACCAGTAGGCCATGGGCCATGCTACGAACTGTGGTCCACCCGGGTTATCCGGATAAGAGACATGCTATGAGGATACCCATATAGCATATCCCCAACAGTAGCCCTCGGAGAACTCTGAGATCTTGCGCCGTCTTGCCTCTTCAAGTTGAATGCTCCATCTAGATAGATGTCGACAAATTTTCAAGCAACATCTTGTAGTCCTCCCAAAGAACCCTGCAAGGTTTTCTCCGCCTTCAAATCGTAAGTCGGAGAATTGTTGAATCTTCCACCGTACTCTTCCGCGGCCGGATTGGATCCGTCCATGCCAGAATCTTCTGATGTGATGGTTCATCTGCCTATGTCAGCTAGGGCGACGTAGACATAGGTCAGCAACGCCTTGTAACTCACACATGCAGAGAACGCAATCATGTCCACTTTTCCCGCGCGAGCGATTCAAACCGTTGGCGGCGATGCTTGGTACGTGGCGAAATTTCACACTGCTGCGTCTCGCGCTTTTACGTCTCTGGCAACCATTCGATCAAGCTACACAAATCTTGATGCCCGAGACCATAAATAGTAACTTCGGTGGAAAATTTACCTTTTCACCTCATTCTCCCATGCATTGTATTCTTCCTCCAGCGAGCGCCTCCTCGAGCTCTCCGCGCAACATGCGAAAATCCCTAACTCTTCAATCTTTTCCAGTCACCGTCGAGCACACCCAATGGCCAGCAGCAGCTCCTCCCCTTCGATGGCGGCGTCGGGCGAAGCCGCGGTGAAGTCGGCGAGCTCCGTCGTCGTGCCCCCATAGGGCCTGGTCATCCCCAGGTCCACGGTGGTCGAGGCCACCGACGGCGACCATAATCCAGCGGCGCTGGAGCTGCTGGAGGAGGAGTACGACTCGCACAAGGGCGACTGGCGCGGTTAGGACATCACAGACCGCGACATCAAAGAGCTGATCAACGAAGGTTACCTCCCCGCGACGGAGGGGCTCGCCTGGCGGGCGGCGCCGACCGGCGAGGTCACACCTTCTCCCCAAGCCGGAGGAAAGGTGTACCTCAAAGCACAGATGGTACGCGGCGTCTCCCTGCCCATCTCCAACTTCTTCCTTGCTTTCCTGAATCATTACCGAGTACAACCACATAACCTATCCCCCAATAGCATCCTAGCGCTCAGGAATTACGCGGCGCTCTGCGAGGGTTATTTAGGAATCAAGCCTAGGCTAGATATCTTCATATACTTCTTTACCATCAAGCGCGAAGCCGGAGCCGGCAAGGACGATCTTAGGAATTGTGGGACCATTAGTTTTAAGATCCGGCCTGGCCGGCGCTTCCCCGACATCGTCGGCCATGAATCCTGCAAGAATTGGCAGCAGACGTACTTCTACGGCCCAGATATTCCTCTGGCTGGCCGAGAAGTCACGTACCTGGACTTTGTCGATGGAGCAGCCGCTAAAGCCTCGACATGGAGATCCCAGGCCTCCCTTCCCTCCGACATCGATGCTTCCCGCGCTATAAGGCGGATAGAGTGGTTCATAGAGACGGGTTTGACCGGCAGGGACCTAGCCATGTGCTGGTTCATCAGGAGGATCCAGCCTCTGCAACGCCGCTTGAAGCTGATGCACGAGTATTCCAACGATAGAAGGGATAGCCTCCGCATCTCCGAGGAAAACTTCTCGAGCGACTCCGTCAAGCTCCGCCTCAAGGACATCGTCAAGGTGAAGTACAAGAAGCGTGGCTTCGCCATCACATACGACATGTTCGTAGAGATCAAGTGCCCAAAGGTAACTGTTTATTTTCCGTGTATGACATATACTCCAGTTCTTCTGTCTAGCCATTACCATCTCATCTAACACGGTGGTTCTTGTGGCATCCATCAAAACCACTACTAGAAAATCGCGTTGTTTTTGTGCATCGCATCATCATGACCACATGCTCATGTCATCATGCCACATTGCATTTGAGCATCATCATCATCTTGCATTTGCTTGCATAAAACTATTGGCGGAAAAACCTGTTCGTGTTTTCTAAACGCCCCGTCTTTATTCAAACGCAAAACCCGGGTCACCGGATTATTTTTGTTTTGTTTGCTATCGGTTTGCAAAAGTCTGTTTGAAATAAATAAATTATTTAATTATTTTTGTGGGGGCAGTCGAACGGGCCGATTCGACCCAGTCGACCACCCCCAGTATTAAAACGGTCCATCTAAACCAGCCCCCTCTAATTCCTATTCCTACCCAAACCTAATCTACCCACCACTCACAGCTCGCCACCTCACCCCTCCCCCAATTTCCTACCCACCTTGCCACCTCACCAATCCACCCCTTTTTCCCTCCTCTCTCTTTTGAAGGGTTTCGCGGCATAGTAAATCAAAATTTTCTACGGAGCGAACAGAGGGAAAGCCAAGATCTAATCTAGGAGATACAAACAACGAGAGAGATTGGATTAGATCTTCATACCCTTGAAGATTCGCACAGCGGAACGTTCGTCGGAACATGGGTGATGTAGTCGTACTCGCTTCTCCTCCTCGCGATCCGATCCGATCTAGCACCACAAGTGGCGGTGCCTCCGTGAGATGCACACGTGCAGCACCTCGACGTCTCCTCCTTCCTCGGACCAGCGAGTATGGTGGAGAGATAGATTGGATCTACAACACGACGGCGTGGTGTATATGGTGGAGAATTTCTGCTGCAGGGCTTCGCCTACAAACAGTCGGGAGGGAGAGAGGAAGGTAGCAAGGCAGCTAGGCTTGGAGGAAGGTGTGTGTGGTTGGGGGGAGGGGGCGCACCACCCCTCTATATATAGAGGGGGGGGGGCGGCCAGCCCTTGCCCCTCCTCCAAGCCTATCTCTAGTTTAAACAATTTAAACTCTCCCTTATCTAGAAATCCTATCTCTAGTTTAAACGATTTAAACTCTCCCTTATCTAGAAATCCTATCTCTAGTTTAAACGAGTTTAAACTTATCTAGGATCGGCTGGGCCCTATGGGGCCTTGTGCCCCTGGCCCAATGCGGCCAGGACACTCCCTCATAGGCCCATGCCCCCTCCCGGAAGGTGGGGCCACGTTGGTCCCCTTCCGGAAGGTTCTAGAAGCTTCCGGTACAATACCGATTAACCCGGAACAATTCAACTCCAAAACTGCCGCCTTATATGAATCTTATTCTCCGGACCATTCCGGAACCTCTCGTGATATCCCGGATCCCATCCGAGACTCCGAACAAAAATTCATAAACCAATTATCCAATCTATCCTAGCGTCGAGACACGTTAAGTGTGTGACCCTGCGGGTTCGAGAATATGCAGACATGATCTTCTATCAATAATCAACAGCGGGGTCTGGGCACCCATATTGACTCCCACACATTCATCGATGATCATATCGGATGAACCACGATGCCAGGATTCAATCAATCCCATATATATATTCCCTTCGTCTCGCGATATTTTACTTGCCCGAGATTCGATCGTCGGTACCGTCATACCTAGTTCAATCTCGTTCACAGCAAGTACTTTACTCGTTCCGTAATCCGATATCACTTTGTGATTAACTCCTTAACCACATGCTTGCAAGCGGTGTTGATATCGATTACCGAGTGGGCCCGAAGTATATCTCTCCGACTTGGGAGGGACAAATTCCATCTCGATACATACAACCCAATAGATACTTTCCGATCACCTGAGAGACACCTTTATGATCACCCTCTCATAGGATGACGTTTGATGACCTCAAAGCTTTCTTCCGATACCAGGGAGTTGTATTATCTCATGGTCTAAGGAATACAATATTTGACATAGGAAAAGCTTCGCAAAGATGAACACGATGAAACGATCTAATTGCTTCGCTTAGTTTGGGTCTGTCCATCATATCATTCTCCCAATGATATGATCTCATTATCAATTGACAACTCATGTCTATGGTTAGGAAACCTTAACCATCATTGATCAATGAGCTAGTCCTTAGAGGCGTACCAGGGACACGGTGTTGTTCACAAACCACACAAGTATTAATGTTTCCGCTTAATACAATTCTAGCATGGAATATAAACTTTATCATGAACAAGAATTATAATAATAACATCTTTATTATTGCCTCTAGGGCATAATTCCAACAGTCTCCCACTTGCACTAGAGTCAATAATCTAGTTTACATCTGGCAACAATCTCACACCCATGGCACTGAGGTGTTGATCATGTTTTACACGTGGAAGAGGTTTAGTCAATGGATCTGCGACATTCAGATCCGTATGTACTTTGCTAATCTTCAGATCTCCATCTGCTATATAATCTCGGATTATATGAAACTTGCGGTTGATATGCTTGGTCTTTGGATGATATCTTGGTTCCTTAGCGAGTGCTATGGTGCCAGTGTTGTCACACAATATCTCCAGTGGGTCCAATGCACTTGGAACCACGTCAAGCTCAATGATGAAGTTTTTGATCCAAACTCCTTCACTTGACGCTTCTGCAGTAGCCATGTATTCCGCTTCTACTGTAGATCCCGCGATCACGCTTTGCTTGCAGCTTCTCCAGCTCACAGCTCCTCCATTCAAAATATAAACGTATCCTGTCTGAGATTTGGAATCATCCTTGTCGGTGTCGAAACTAGCATCGACGTAACCTTTTACGACAAGCTGTTCATCACCCCCATAGACTAAGAACATTTCTTTAGTTCTATTTAGGTACTTTAGGATGTTCTTCACGGCTGTCCAGTGTTCCACTCCTGGATCACTTTGATATCTGCTCGTCAAACTAAGAGCATTGGACACATCCGGTCTAGTACACAACATGGCATACATGATGGAACCTATGGCCGAGGCATAAGGCACTTTGCTCATAGCTTCCCTATCATTTACCGTAGCTGGACACTGAGCCTTGCTCAATATCTTACCTGACAACATAGGCACTGAACCTTTCTTTGCCTTATCCATTCTGAACCTTTTCAGAACTTTGTCTAGGTATGTACTCTGGCTTAAAGCTATCAGGCGTCTTTGTCTATCTCTATAGATCTTGATGCCCAATATATAAGCAGCTTCACCTAGGTCTTTCATTGAAAAACACTTGTTCAAATAACTCTTCACATCGTTAAGCATGTTGATGTCATTTCCGATAATCAATATGTCATCCACATATAGTACCAGAAACGTCACCGAGCTCCCACTCACTTTCTTGTAGATACAAGCTTCGTAGCAATTTGGAACAAATCCAAAGCTCTTGATCACTTGATCAAAACGAAGGTTCCAACTCCGAGATGCTTGCTTCAGTCCATAAATGGAACGCTGAAGTTTGCATACTTTACTAGCATCCTTAGGATCGACAAAACCTTCGGGTTGCATCATATACAACTCTTCATCAATGTTCCCATTGAGGAAAGCAGTCTTGACATCCATCTGCCATATTTCATAATCATGAAACGCAGCAATTGCTAATAAAATCCGAATGGACTTAAACATCGCTACGGGAGAGAAAGTCTCATCGTAGTCAACACCTTGAACTTGTCGAAAACCTTTTGCGACAAGCCGTGCTTTATAGACGGTAACATTACCATCCGCGTCCGTTTTCTTCTTGAATATCCATTTGCACTCAACGGCCTTTCGGTCGCTAGGAGGATCCACCAAAGTCCATACTTGGTTTTCGCTCATGGATCCCAATTCGGATTTCATGGCTTCCAGCCATTTCTCAGAGTCTGGGCTCATCATCGCTTCCTCATAGTTCGTAGGTTCACTGTCTTCTACCAACAAGACAGTCAAGACAGGGTTGCCGTACCACTCAGGAGGGGCACGCGACCTTGTCGACCTGCGACGTTCAGTAGCAGCATCGTCCGAAGCTTCATGATCCTTGTCATTAGCTTCCTCTATTGTTGGTGCAAGCGGCACCGAACACTTTCAGGTGCTGCGCTACTCTCCAATTCAAGAGAAGGTTCAATAACCTCGTCTAGCTCTACTTTCCTCCCACTCACTTCTTTCGAGAGAAACTCCTTCTCAAGAAAGGAACCGTTCTTTGCGACAAACACTTTGCCTTCGGTTCTGTGATAGAAGGTATACCCAATAGTTTCCTTAGGGTATCCTATGAAGACGCATTTCTCCGCTTTGGGTTCGAGCTTGTCCGGCATCAACTTCTTGACGTAAGCTTCGCATCCCCAAACTTTAAGAAACGACAACTTAGGTTTAGCACCAAACCACAGTTCATACGGTGTCGTCTCAACGGATTTAGATGGAGCCCTATTTAAAGTGAATGCAGCGGTTTCTAATGCATAACCCCAAAATGATAACGGCAAATCAAGAAGATACATCATTGATCGGACCATATCTAATAGGGTTCGATTCCGGATCAGACACACCATTGCATTGTGGTGTTTGGGCGTGAGTTGTGAAACGATTCCACTTGCTTTAAGATGCGTGAGAAAATCATAACTCAAATATTCACCTGCACGATCGGATCGTAGAAACTTAATCTTTCTGTTACGATGGTTCTCCACTTCATTCTGAAATTCCTTGAACTTTTCAAATGTTTCAGATTTATGTTTCATTAAATAGATATACCCATATCTACTTAAGTCATCGGTAAAAGTGAGAAAATAGCGATATCCACCGCGTCAAACACTCATCGGTCCGCATACATCGGTATGTATGATTTCCAACAAGTCCGTTGTTCGCTCCATCATACCGGAGAACGGGGTTTTGATCATCTTGCCCATGAGGCATGGTTCGCATGTGTCAAATGATTCAAAATCAAGAGACTCCAAAAGTCCATCAGAATGGAGTTTCTTCATGCGCTTTACACCAATATGACCTAGACGACAGTGCCACAAATAAGTAGTATTATCACTATCTACTTTGCATCTCTTAGCCTCAATGTTATGGATGTGTGTTTCATCCCTTTCGAGATTTAGAAGAAATAAACCATTCACAAGAGGTGCATGACCATAAAAGATGTTACTCATATAAATAGAACAACCATTATTCTCCGATTTAAATGAATAATCGTCTTGCAATAAACATGATCCGGAAATAATGTTCATGCTCAACGCAGGCACATAATAACATTTGTTAAGGTTTAAAACTAATCCCGAAGGTAAAACTAAGGAGAGCGTGCCGACGGCCATCACATCAACTCTTGATCCGTTGCCAACGCGCATCGTCACCTCATCCCTCGCAAGTCACTATTCCGTAGCTCCTGTTCGAGTTACAAATATTAGCAACTGAACCGGTATCAAATACCCAGGCACTACAACGAGGGCTAGTAAGGAAAACATCAATAACATGTATATCAAATATACCTTTGATGGTGCCAGCCTTCTTGTCCGCTAAGTACTTCAGACAGTTGCGCTTCCAGTGACCCTTGTCCTTGCAATAGAAGCACTCAGTGTCTGGCTTGGGACCAGACCTGAGCTTCTTCTCAGCAGGGGCATTGCGCTTGCCGCCACCCTTCTTGAAGGGTTTCTTTGCTCCCTTACCTTTCTTAAAGGAGGGCTTGTTGACCATCAACACATGATTATTCCTTTTGATGTTCACCTCCGCTACTTTCATCTTAGTGAAGAGCTCAGTGATCATATCAGTGGAACCAATCTGATTGTGATCTACTACAAAACTTTTGTAGCTAGGAGTGTCTATCTTGAGCTCCTCTGGAATCTTGCAGTCCAGTTGCTCAAGGCGTTGAGTGTAGCCCGACATCTTAATGGCGTGCTCACTAACGGAACTCCCTTCCTCCATCTTGTAGTTAAGGAATTTCTTAGAGATCTCATATCTCTCAGAACGGGCTTGAGTCTGAAACATGTTTTTCAGCTCTTCAAGAATCTCAAAGGGCCCGGCGAACTCCTCAAAACGATTTTGAAGATCCGATTCCATAGCATACAACATGGCGATCTTAATCAAATCATAATCATCCTTGCGTGACTGATAAACAGCTTTTTCATCAGCCGGCGCATCTACAGCAGGGGCGTCACCTAGCGCTTTCTTAAGGACATAGTCCTTTTGTCCGCCAGCGAGAATGATTCTCAAAATGCAGAACCATTTGGTGAAGTTAGACCCATTGTTTCTAAGCTTTTCTTTCTCAGCAAAAACGTTGAAGTTGAAGTTGGACTTGGCCATTGGATCTACAGTATTTGCAAGTACAATTTAGACTATGTTCATGATAAATAGTTCAACTTAATCAAATTACTAGATGAACTCCCACTAAATTCAACATCCCTCAAGTTGTTTAGTGAACACGATCCAAATTCACCACACCTAATCCGATCATCACGAGAAGAGATGTGGTTTCAATGGTGGACAACGAAGTGTCGATCATATCATTCATATGACTCATGCTTAACCTTTCGGTTCTTGTGTTCCGAGGCCATGTCTGTACATGCTAGGCTCGTCAAGTTAGACCCAAGTATTTCCGCGTGTGCAAAAACTGGCTTGCACCTATTGTATGTGAGCGTAGAGTCTATAGCACCCGATCATCACGTGATGCTTGGAAACGACGAACTTTCGCAACGGTGCATACTTGGGGAGAACACAGTTTTTATCTTGATCTTTAAGTGAGGAATCATCTTATAATGCTACCGTCGCGATCTAAGCATAATAAGATACATAAAAGGATAAACATCACATGCATATAACTTTATGTGACATGGTATAGCCAATCTTCGCGCAATGATCTCCATCTTGTGCGTTCCGGCATGATCTCCATCACTCCACCATGATTGCCTCCACCACGAATAGCAACTACAACTATTGCTAACTACTTAGCGATAAAGTAAAGCTATTACATGGCGTATAAGAAGTTGACTTGCAGGTCATATACAATTATAAAGACAACCATATATTCTCGCCGGTTGTGTACTCATCGACATGCAAGTCGTGAAACATTACAAAACATGATCATCGCATACAATATACACATCACATCTTGGGCCATACCATATCACAGAAAACACTCCCTGCAAAAACAAGTTAGACGCCTCTACTTTGTTGTTGCATGTTTTACGTGGCTTATGGGAGTAGATGCCAAGAACGATTCTTACTACGGAAAGCCACAACGGTGATATTATGGTTGCCAAACTCCGGTGTTAATCCCAGGACAACTATAGTGAGAGAAACTGACATCCACCAGCCGCATGTGTGGAACAAGCCACACATCAAGTGCGGAGCCGGTCTCGCGAACGACGTCGCGTAAGGTTGGCCTGGACCGCTTCAATCTCACTATCCCGCATCATAAGAAGAACACAAACAAGAGGCTTGCAACAGAAAACATCAATGCCCGCAACAACCATGTTGCGTTCTACTCGTGAAACACATCTACGCATAGATCTAGCTCTGATACCACTGAAGGGTTTCGCGGCATAGTAAATCAAAATTTTCTACGGAGCGAACAGAGGGAAAGCCAAGATCTAATCTAGGAGATACAAACAACGAGAGAGATTGGATTAGATCTTCATACCCTTGAAGATTCGCACAGCGGAACGTTCGTCGGAACATGGGTGATGTAGTCGTACTCGCTTCTCCTCCTCGCGATCCGATCCGATCTAGCACCACAAGTGGCGGTGCCTCCGTGAGATGCACACGTGCAGCACCTCGACGTCTCCTCCTTCCTCGGACCAGCGAGTATGGTGGAGAGATAGATTGGATCTACAACACGACGGCGTGGTGTATATGGTGGAGAATTTCTGCTGCAGGGCTTCGCCTACAAACAGTCGGGAGGGAGAGAGGAAGGTAGCAAGGCAGCTAGGGCTTGGAGGAAGGTGTGTGTGGTTGGGGGGAGGGGGCGCACCACCCCTCTATATATAGAGGGGGGGCGGCCAGCCCTTGCCCCTCCTCCAAGCCTATCTCTAGTTTAAACAATTTAAACTCTCCCTTATCTAGAAATCCTATCTCTAGTTTAAACGATTTAAACTCTCCCTTATCTAGAAATCCTATCTCTAGTTTAAATGAGTTTAAACTTATCTAGGATCGGCTGGGCCCTATGGGGCCTTGTGCCCCTGGCCCAATGCGGCCAGGACACTCCCTCATAGGCCCATGCCCCCTCCCGGAAGGTGGGGCCACGTTGGTCCCCTTCCGGAAGGTTCTAAGCTTCGGTACAATACCGATTAACCGGAACAATTCCGAACTCCAAAAACTGCACGCCTTATATGAATCTTATTCTCCGACCATTCCGAACCTCTCGTGATATCCGGATCCCATCCGAGACTCGAACAAAATTCATAAAACAATTATCCAATCTATCCTAGCGTCGAGACACGTTATGTGTGACCTGCGGGTTCGAGAATATGCAGACATGATCTTCTATCAATAATCAACAGCGGGATCTGGGCACCCATATTGACTCCCACACATTCATCGATGATCATATCGGATGAACCACGATGCCAGGATTCAATCAATCCCATATATATATTCCCTTCGTCTCGCGATATTTTACTTGCCCGAGATTTGATCGTCGGTACCGTCATACCTAGTTCAATCTCGTTCACAGCAAGTACTTTACTCGTTCCGTAATCCGATATCACTTTGTGATTAACTCCTTAACCACATGCTTGCAAGCGGTGTTGATATCGATTACCGAGTGGGCCCGAAGTATATCTCTCCGACTTGGGAGGGACAAATTCCATCTCGATACATACAACCCAACAGATACTTTCCGATCACCTGAGAGACACCTTTATGATCACCCTCTCATAGGATGACGTTTGATGACCTCAAAGCTTTCTTCCGATACCAGGGAGTTGTATTATCTCATGGTCTAAGGAATACAATATTTGACATAGGAAAAGCTTCGCAAAGATGAACACGATGAA
Source organism: Avena insularis (assembly GCA_023614405.1). NCBI lineage: Eukaryota > Viridiplantae > Streptophyta > Magnoliopsida > Poales > Poaceae > Avena > Avena insularis. The sequence goes on along the minus strand of CM042691.1, from coordinate 292,775,741 downwards.
ACGATCTAATTGCTTCGCTTAGTTTGGGTCTGTCCATCATATCATTCTCCCAATGATATGATCTCATTATCAATTGACAACTCATGTCTATGGTTAGGAAACCTTAACCATCATTGATCAATGAGCTAGTCCTTAGAGGCGTACCAGGGACACGGTGTTGTTCACAAACCACACAAGTATTAATGTTTCCGCTTAATACAATTCTAGCATGGAATATAAACTTTATCATGAACAAGAATTATAATAATAACATCTTTATTATTGCCTCTAGGGCATAATTCCAACATCTTTCTCACCCAGCCATCTAGACACCCCTCTCTCTCCCTCTCTCTTACACCGCGGCCCCACCCCCAGTCCCACCTACTCCCCAACCCTCTCTCTCTAACCTGGTCCCACCCGTCAGCATCACTCTCTCTCTCCCCCACCCCACCAACAAGCACACACGCACAGCAGCCCACTCACCCATCCCGCGGGTCCCACACCCCTGTTCTCCTGGCCCACTTGCACAGCCTTGGCCCCGTTCCCCTACCTCCCGCTCTCCCCTCTCTTCCCCACGCCCCGAGCACCCCCCCTCGTCGGCGCGCTGCCCTGGCCCCGCCCCGCTCCTCTGTCCTCTTCCTTCCTCCGGCCACCGCTCTCCTTCCCCCTCCCAGGCCTCGCCTCACCCCTGCCCCGCCTCGCCTCGCTCCCACGCCTCCTCCTTGTGGCCCCTTCCCCTTTCCCAAGCCAGCGTCGGCCTCGCCAGGCCGCCGTCCCTCTCCGGCCGCCGCCATCCCGAGCCGCCACCGCGTCTTCCCTCTACTGGCCTCCACGTGCCACTGAGCGCCCGCCTCCTCCACCTCCCCGCGGCCGGCCGCCCGCCGACGCCGCCACCGCGACCCCGCTCCTCCCCGAGCCGGCCGCGCGCTCTGCCTCTCCTCTTCCCCCCCCGCAGAGCTCTGGTCGCCGCCTTCCTGTGCCGCCGCCAGCGAGCCTCCGACGCGCCCCATCCGGCTCGAGCTGCTGCCCCTCCTCCCCGGCCGGCAGCTCGCCTCGTCGCCGTGGTGGCCTCTCTGGAGCTTGTCCTGCTACCCGAGACCCCCTCTCTCCGCAATCTCGAGCTGCGCCATTGCCGGCAGGAGCCGAGCTCCTCGACCTGCTCACCTCGGCCTCGCACAACTTCCGTGGCCGTCCTCTCCTGCTCCGTCCGTGGCCGTCCTCGAGGAGCCCCGCTGGCACCTCCTGCTTCTCGCGGGTCCGTCCCCGTCGTCTCTGCGGGGCGTTGCCGGGGCCTTCTCTCATTGTCGGGGCCCTCCTGTCTCTTCTACCTGCCGAGCATCGCGGCCTCGTCAACCTCACCGAGCGTTGTCCCGGGATCATCGACGACCTTGATCTTCATGCGTGTTCTGTTTTGCTTCGTTAGCGTCAGTCTCCTTTATATGTGAAGTTTTTGATCAGAAGGTACAAGTTGGAAACCAGAGAATGAATCAAGAACCACCAAGATCAACCTCGAGCCCGACTTCCGACAAGAGCGTCCTCAAAGAACAAACCAGCATCGACCCTTGAAGTTCGACATCTATAACGGAGAGCGGCGAGAAATCCAACTTGGACATCGGAGGGGACGACGCTGGATCGGCAAGATCTCCTTCATGTACCCCGGAGCCGTGATCAAATCCGAAGAGCCGAAGGCCGAACCCTGGCGCGCCAAGTTCTTCTTTCCGAACGCCAAGACCGACCCATCGGAACAACAAGACCTTCTTCCCGCACCGATGCCGACGACGTCGCACACCAAGTCCTTCTTCACGGAACGCCAAGATCTACTCTGTTATCCGAGAACGATCCCGTCGAACCCTGAACCCTGAGACCGACCCCGAACCCCGGAACCCCAAGATCGCCGAACCCTAATGTGTGAACCCCTTACCGAAACCTATTTTATAATATAATACAACTTGTCGCATATTAATTGTTCATGCATGCATCCTTGCCATGTGGTTTGGGGGCCTTATGCCGATTCACCTTATAATTAAATATGGGGCCCATATGCGGGCAAATCTAGTCTCATATTGGCCTCATTTAAATTTGTGTAGCGAACCGGTGCTATCTTTTGTCTTGATAATGCAACATTTAAATTGCGGGGTAGTTAAATAACTTGAACCGTTTAATTAATTGTCGGGACCCCGGTTCCGCTTAATATGACCTAATTGCATCGCATCTTTGCCATGCCATACATCATGCATGCATCATGCCCGATCTTTTGCCGTAGTATTAAATATTGCATCCGGTGTTTATTCTAGTGTTTTGCTTCTTCGCGGATAAGGCCGATGAGTTGATGCGAGTGTCGACCCGATCTTCGGTTGAACCTTCGGCAATGTTTTCAGGCGAGCACCTCCCCCTTTCTACCTATCTTACTTTTATAGTATTTATTTCCCTCCTGTTGATCTATTGCTATCTGTGTTGCGATGCTCTAGTTTTCCGTACCCGAGATATCCCCTGCAGCCCTATATGGCCCGGGACACATCCTATTAACTGTTGATTGGTAGATAGTTGGACTTGCACGTCGTAGTCGCCTGCTCAAGTGCTGTTGCGTGACGTCCGGTACCACAGTTGTTGGAATATTGCCGCCTGTTTGATGTTGGAGATGATCATGGCTTTACTTATCGTTCACTTTAATTCCTGTTTAACAACTAAAATTGAAGTAAGTAAGCAGAGGCACAGGTGGGCAATAGATGTTATTTGGTTGTTAACCGTCCACTTGTGTCCCGTAGGACCCCGAGTGCTTGATACCTGTTCCTTGATTTATCGCGCTATCCACATCCGGGAGGATTATGGGACCCCCCTGAGCCAGAGCATGATTCATTCTTATTTCTTGGGGCCACAAACTAGTTTGAGGTTTTATTTACTATCCTGTACTTATGCCATGCTACTACTGTATTTACGATTGTGCGAGGAGCACACTGTACTGTTTAGGATCGGGACACGATTCCGCGGTGTCGACAAGCCCAGTTTTGGGTTCCCAGTCGTTCACAGCCGTCCACCCAAACCTCAGGTCCGTCTCGGAGTCAGCTAACTTCGTTGCGGGTGTACTCCAAGGGGTGGCCCCCTGAAATATTTCTGAATCCTGTGATTGCTTTGTCGTGAAAGCCTCGTTGGGTTTTGATTTGGTTTTTCCGAGGTTGATCGAGTGTGTGTTGCTATTTGTGCACCCCGGCCGGGTAAAACTTTCTGAAAGCCGTATCCGCGGTTATGGACGACTTGAAGCACAGTATCTCGATCATAGACAACTATAACTAAAGTAGTGCTATACATTTGACTTTATAATGACTAGTAATCAGCTTCACTATAATGGAATGGCTAAATAATACTGCCCACAATTGCTTGTTTGGAGTGTCGCTTGCGACCATTGTACCTGACTAGTAAGTATGGCAACTACAACGGAATGGCTAAATAAAAGTATCAACCACTGCTGGGTTTTGGAATATCTCATGCTAAATGTATTTGACTAGTAAGTGTCGCAACTACAACGGAATGATTAACTAAAAGTGCCCACTTCTTATGTTATCAGGATGATTATCTATACTTGACTAGTAATTGCTGCAACGATAACTGAATAAATAAAACTGCCAACGGTGTGAGTTCCTCGGTGGACTTCCTCGTTTGGTCTCGAGGGGGAGACACCAGGATGGGTTTGTTTGATGGTAGCATCAGGTTGGTTCCGAATAGGTCTTTCTTACCCCTCTCTGATAGCCGCCAGTTGTATCGAGTCTCTATAGGTTGTTTAGTGTATGCTGCGCCGCTGCCGCTTCAGTCCACCATACCTATGTAGGCGAGGACCGCCGAATTCTAGCCTCGCTGTCTTGGCCTCGATCTTGACGCCTCTTTTTCCTTTGCCCTTTGTCGGCACCCCATTTGTTTTAAGCAGGTTTTGAGATCGACGTCGTTAGCAGGGTTACCCTTCCGGCTTGGCCTGGGCAGGGTTATGGATGCCATTGGTTATTCTTCAGGGCTCTTAGCCCCATTTGCATCTTGTCCGTAGTCAGACGCTCCATGTTTTCAAGGTGATTTGGATCTTTGTACCGTATATCTGTATTCTTGACTCATTGAGTAGCTGTTGTATATATCTCTGTTCTGTGGGTCCCATCGAGGACTGTTGTGTAATGTTATTACTTCGTTTTCCACCCGCACGAAAGTGCCTGGTGGGCACCTTTGAATCGTTTCTATGCGGGTTTGGCGGGAATCGCTGAAACTTGCATAGGTTCGATTCTGAGGGTGTTACAGAGTGGTATCAGAGCTCAGCAGTTGCGATACCCCACAAGTCCAGCCTTTAGGATAACCTAGCTAACGACCGAAGTAGAGTGTCAAAACTATTTTGCAAAATCGGTTGGATAGTTCTGGTTAGGTCTGCTTTTACTCCTTACCCCTCTGCTATTCTCCTCTTATCTCTACGCGTTTTAAATCCGCTCTCTTCTCTTTCTTCGAGTCCAGGAATTCTCGTGGATGGGTTTCCGTCGTACCTTCAGGGTTTCGCTTCCCCCTCTGATAACGGTGTTCTACCATCCGGTGTTCATGCTGCCTGAGGAGTCCGTCTACTGTGGTACCATTCTTTGTCCCTTGTTTGTGCCTTCCGGTGTTTTCCGACGCGACGACATCATCTACGCCAGATCCGATGCAGGGTCTGCATCACTCCTTTGTTTCCGAACCTCGCTTGTCGAGATCTTCAGTCTAATTCCGAGAGTTGGTTGCATAATCCGCCTATTCGTGTGCAGAGTAATGGTTTGGGTGCGCGATGGACTGATCACCATCCGACTACTCTTAACATTCGCTCTTGTGCATCGAATCAGTGGATCCAGCAGTTTTACTCCGCCCACGGAAGCTAGAGGTGGCTTTATTTGTTGATACCTCTACCTTCGACCTTTTTGTTCCCGGAGTGTTCTCTCGGCGATCACGGACAACGATCTCTTGTTAGTGGTGTCGCGAGGATCTACACGATGCGAGAAGATTCAGATCGCCGACCTTCTTTCCGGTACCATGAGGCGGATCTCGAGGGCGAGATCCTTTGTTAGTGGTGTCGAATTGTGGCATCCCGCAAAACCACTACTAGAAAATCGCGTTGTTTTTGTGCATCGCATCATCATGACTTGTCATCATGCCATATTGCATTTGAGCATCATCATCATCTTGCATTTGCTTGCATAAAACTATTGGCGGAAAAACCTGTTCGTGTTTTCTAAACGCCCCGTCTTTATTCAAACGCAAAACCCGGGTCACCGGATTATTTTTGTTTTGTTTGCTATCGGTTTGCAAAAGTCTGTTTGAAATAAATAAATTATTTAATTATTTTTGTGGGGGCAGTCGAACGGGCCGATTCGACCCAGTCGACCACCCCCAGTATTAAAACGGTCCATCTAAACCAGCCCCCTCGACTGCCGATTCCTACCCAAACCTAAGCTACCCACCACTCACACCTCACCCTCCCCAATTTCCTACCCACCTTGCCACCTCACCAATCCACCCCTTTTTCCCTCCTCTCTCTTTCTCACCCAGCCATCTACACACCCCTCTCTCTCCCTCTCTTACACCGCGGCCCCACCCCCAGTCCCACCTACTCCCCAACCCTCTCTCTCTCTAACCTGGTCCCACCCGTCAGCATCACTCTCTCTCCCCCACCCCACCAACCAGCACACACGCACAACAGCCCACTCACCCACCCCGCGGGTCCCACACCCCTGTTCCCCTGGCCCACCCCGCACCCCACCGACGCGGCCCCGTTTCCCTACCTCCCGCTCTCCCCTCTCTTCCCCACGCCCCGAGCACCCCCCCTCATCGGCGCGCTGCCCTGGCCCCGCCCCGCTCCTCTGTCCTCTTCCTTCCTCCGGCCACCGCTCTCCTTCCCCCTCCCCAGTGGCCTCCCCGCCGGATCGCCTCTGCCCCCCCTGCCGCCCGCCGCCTCGCCCTCCTCCTCCGCTGGGCCCCTTCACGCCAGCGCCTGGCGTCGGCCTCGCCCGCGCGCCGCCCCTCCCCTCTCCGGCCGCCGCCATCCCCGCCGGCCGCGCCACCGCCCGCGTCTTCCCCTCCACCGCGGCCTCCATGTCGCCCCGCCGGAGCCGCCCGCCTCCTCCACCTCCCCGCGGCCGGCCGCCATGCCACCGCTGACCCGCTCCTCCCGGGCAGCCGCGCACACTGCCTCTCCTCTTCCCCCCCCCCCCCGCAGAGCTCTGGTCGCCGCCTTCCTGTGCCGCCGCCAACGAGCCTCCGCCACGCCCCATCCGGCTAGAGCTGCTGCCCCTCCTCCCCGGCCGGCAGCTCGCCTCGTCACCGTGGTGGCCTCTCTGGAGCTTGTCCTGCGACCCGAGACCCCCTCTCTCCGCAATCTCGAGCTGCGCCATTGCCGGTAGGAGCCGAGCTCCTCGACCTGCTCACCTCGGCCTCGCACGACTTCCGTGGCCGTCCTCTCCTGCTCCGTCCGTGGCCGTCCTCGAGGAGCCCCGCCGGCACCTCCTGCTTCTCGCGGGTCCGTCGCCGTCGTCTCTGCGGGGCGTTGCCGGGGCCTTCTCTGTCCGCTGTCAGGGGCCCCTCCCTGTCTCTTCTACCTGCCGAGCATCGCGGCCTCGTCAACCTCACCGAGCACTGTCCCGGGATCATCGACGACCTTGATCTTCATGCGTGTTCTGTTTTGCTTCGTTGGCGTCAGTCTCCTTTATATGTGAAGTTTTTGATCAGAAGGTACAAGTTGGAAACCAGAGAATGAATCAAGAACCACCAAGATCAACCTCGAGCCCGACTTCCGACAAGAGCGTCCTCAAAGAACAAATCAGCATCCACCCTTGAAGTTTGACATCTATAACGGAGAGCGGCGAGAAATCCAACTTGGACATCGGAGGGGACGACGCTGGATCGGCAAGATCTCCTTCATGTACCCCGGAGCCGTGACCAAATCCGAAGAGCCGAAGGCCGAACCCTGGCGCGCCAAGTTCTTCTTTTCGAATGCCAAGACCGACCCATCGGAACAACAAGACCTTCTTCCCGCACCGATGCCGACGACGTCGCACACCAAGTCCTTCTTCACGGAACACCAAGATCTACTCTGTTATCCGAGAACGATCCCGTCGAACCCTGAACCCTGAGACCGACCCCGAACCCCGGAACCCCAAGATCGCCGAACCCTAATGTGTGAACCCCTTACCGAAACCTATTTTATAATATAATACAACTTGTCGCATATTAATTGTTCATGCATGCATCCTTGCCATGTGGTTTGGGGGCCTTATGCCGATTCACCTTATAATTAAATATGGGGCCCATATGCGGGCAAATCTAGTCTCATATTGGCCTCATTTAAATTTGTGTAGCGAACCGGTGCTATCTTTTGTCTTGATAATGCAACATTTAAATTGCGGGGTAGTTAAATAACTTGAACCGTTTAATTAATTGTCGGGACCCCGGTTCCGCTTAATATGACCTAATTGCATCGCATCTTTGCCATGCCATACATCATGCATGCATCATGCCCGATCTTTTGCCGTAGTATTAAATATTGCATCCGCTGTTTATTCTAGTGTTTTGCTTCTTCGTGGATAAGGCCGATGAGTTGATGCGAGTGTCGACCCGATCTTCGGTTGAACCTTCGGCAATGTTTTCAGGCGAGCACCTCCCCCTTTCTACCTATCTTACTTTTATAGTATTTATTTCCCTCCTGTTGATCTATTGCTATCTGTGTTGCGATGCTCTAGTTTTCCGTACCCGAGATATCCCCTGCAGCCCTATATGGCCCGGGACACATCCTATTAACTGCTGATTGGTAGATAGTTGGACTTGCGCGTCGTAGTCGCCTGCTCAAGTGCTGTTGCGTGACATCCGGTACCACAGTTGTTGGAATATTGCCGCCTGTTTGATGTTGGAGATGATCATGGCTTTACTTATCGTTCACTTTAATTCCTGTTTAACAACTAAAATTGAAGTAAGTAAGCAGAGGCACAGGTGGGCAATAGATGTTATTTGGTTGTTAACCGTCCACTTGTGTCCCGTAGGACCCTGAGTGCTTGATACCTGTTCCTTGATTTATCGCGCTATCCACATCCGGGAGGATTATGGGACCCCCCTGAGCCAGAGCATGATTCATTCTTATTTCTTGGGGCCACAAACTAGTTTGAGGTTTTATTTACTATCCTGTACTTATGCCATGCTACTACTGTATTTACGATTGTGCGAGGAGCACACTGTACTGTTTAGGATCGGGACACGATTCCACGGTGTCGACAAGCCCAGTTTTGGGTTCCCGATCGTTCCATGGCCCACCCAAACCTCAGGTCCGTCTCGGAGTCAGCTAACTTCGTTGCGGGTGTACTCCAAGGGGTGGCCCCCTGAAATATTTCTGAATCCTGTGATTGCTTTGTCGTGAAAGCCTCGTTGGGTTTTGATTTGGTTTTTCCGAGGTTGATCGAGTGTGTGTTGCTATTTGTGCACCCCGGCCGGGTAAAACTTTCTGAAAGCCATGTCCGCGGTTATGGACGACTTGGAGCACAGTATCTCGATCATAGACAACTATAACTAAAGTAGTGCTATACATTTGACTTTATAATGACTAGTAATCAGCTTCACTATAATGGAATGGCTAAATAATACTGCCCACAATTGCTTGTTTGGAGTGTCGCTTGCGACCATTGTACCTGACTAGTAAGTATGGCAACTACAACGGAATGGCTAAATAAAAGTATCAACCACTGCTGGGTTTTGGGTTATCTCATGCTAAATGTATTTGACTAGTAAGTGTCGCAACTACAACGGAATGATTAACTAAAAGTGCCCACTGCTTATGTTATCAGGATGATTATCTATACTTGACTAGTAATTGCTGCAACGATAACTGAATAAATAAAACTGCCAACGGTGTGAGTTCCTCGGTGGACTTCCTCGTTTGGTCTCGAGGGGGAGACACCAGGATGGGTTTGTTTGATGGTAGCATCAGGTTGGTTCCGAATAGGTCTTTCTTACCCCTCTTTGATAGCCGCCAGTTATATCGAGTCTCTATAGGTTGTTTAGTGTATGCTGCGCTGTTGCCGCTTCAGTCCACCATACCTATGTAGGCGAGGACCGCCGAATTCTAGCCTTGCCGTGTACTAGCCTCAGTACTGACGCTCCTCTTTTTCCTTTGCCCTTTGTCGGCACCCCATTTGTTTTAAGCAGGTTTTGAGATCGACGTCGTTAGCAGGGTTACCCTTCCGGCTTGGCCTGGGCAGGGTTATGGACGCCATTGGTTATTCTTCAGGGCTCTTAGCCCCATTTGCATCTTGTCCGTAGTCGGACGCTCCATGTTTTCAAGGTGATTTGGATCTTTGTACCGTATATCTGTATTCTTGACTCATTAAGTCGCTGTTGTATATATCTCTGTTCTATGGGTCCCATCGAGGACTGTTGTGTAATGTTATTACTTCGTTTTCCACCCGCATGAAAGTGCCTGGTGGGCACCTTTGAATCGTTTCTATGCGGGTTTGGCGGCAATCGCTGAAACTTGCATAGGTCCGATTCTGAGGGTGTTACAGTTCTTCACTTTAATAGCTTAGCGACATAGATGAGGACAGCATGGCTCCTCAAATCTATGATCCAAAGATGAAGAAAGTCAACGTCGTGTCCGACGACGATGCTCTGTTGGCATGAAAGCGGAAGAGCTCCACCTCTGACGCTGCCGACGGAGGCAAGAAGAAGAAGACGGAGGGTGGAGCCTCCAAAAAGACTACCGCCGCCCTAGAGGTGGAGAAAAGAAAGGTTACAGGGATCCCTTTTGCTAAATCACCCCCTCTTGTGTAAGCTTCTTTCCCTCCGACATTGTCCATTTGTCTGTCTTATTCCTGTACTTATGCATCTTGCATGTTTCAGAAAGAAAGCTGTCGTGGTATTGCCGACGAGTACGCCATGGAGGGGTCCTCACAGTGCATGTTTAGAGACGTGGGGCAAGGCGGACGGTTGATGGGTACGAGGTAACACAGCTTACCCAAGTTCAGATCCCACGATGGTGGCGGAATCCTACTCCTGCTATAAATCACTATAAGGGCAATACGCCGAGTTATAGAGATAGGTTTCGCTGTGCGAGGTTGTATGAATCGATACTAGGTTGTCTAAAGTTGTGCCCTAAAGGCTCCCATAGGCCCGACTTATATAGTCGCCAGGTCCTAGGGTTACAGGGAAAAGTCCTAGCCGGACAGGTCACAGAGTCCTACACCGTATATTACTAGTCTTGTGTATCTTGCACTCCAAGGTTCCGGGTACGTCGGTGACTCCAACCGTAGCCTTCCTTTATCCGGCATGGGCATCCCTTCTGGATCCATCTAACTGGGCGCCCAGCAGGCCATAGGCCATGCTACCAACTGTGGTCCACTCGGGTTATCCGGATAAGTGACATGCTATGAGGATACCCATATAGCATATCCCCAACAGTAGCCCCCGGAGAACTCTGAGATCTTCCGCCGTCTTGCCTCTTTGTGTGGAATGCTCCGTCTAGATGGATGTTGGCAAATCTTCAAGCAATATCTTGTAGTCCTCCCAAAGAACCCTGCAAGGCTTTCTCCGTGTTCAATATGTAAGTCGGAGAAATGCTGAATTTTCCATCGTACTCTTCCGTATCCGGTCTGGATCCGTCCATGCCGGAATCTTCCGATGTGACGGCTTATCTGCCTATGCTAGCTAGGACAACGTAGGCTTAGGTTAGCGACGCCTCGTAACTCACACATGCAGAGAACGCAATCATGTCCGATTTTCCCGCGCGAGCGATACAAACCGTTGGCGGCGACGGTTGGAGACGTGGCGAAAATTCCGCGCACATTCGCAAACACGTCGTCTACGCGGCAACCGTCCGATCAAGCTGCACGAATCTTGACGCTGGAGATGATAAATAGTAACCGCGGTGGAATTTCCACTTTTACCTCATTCTCCTCGCATCGTCTTCTTCCTCCAGCGTGCGCCCCCTCGAGCTCTCCGCACCTAACTCGCAAAAAAACCTAGCCTCCAATCTGCGCCAGTCACACCCAAACTCACTCCATGGCCAGCAGCAGCACTTCTCCCTCCATGGCGGCGTCAAACGAAGACGCGGTGAAGCCGGCGAGCTCCATCGTCGTGCCTCCAGAGGGCCTAGTCATCCCCGCATCAACGATGATCGAGTCCACCTGCGACGACCTTAATCTGGCGGCGCTGGAGCCGTTGGAGGAGGATCCAAATTCGCACAAGGGCGACTAGCGCGGCTCAGATATCACGGACCGTGATATCCAAGAGATGATCGCCGAAGGCTACCTTCCCGCGACGGAGGGGCTCGCCTGGCGGGCGGCGCCGGCCGGTGAGGTTACACCTTCTCCCCAAGCCGGAGAAAAGGTGTACCTTAAAGCCCAACTAGTACGCGGCGTCTCCCTGCCCATCTGCAACTTCTTCCTCTCCGTCTTGAATCACTATAGAGTCCAGCCCCAGAATCTTCCCCCAATAGTATCTTAGTGCTTAGCAACTATGCGACGCTCTGCGAGGGATACTTAAGGATAAGACCTAGGTTAGACCTCTTTGTGTACTTCTTCACCGTCAAACGTGAAGCCGGACATAGCAAGGAAGAACTCAGGAACTGCGGCACCATAAGCTTCAAGATTCGACCTGGTCGGCGGTTCCCCGACATCGTCGGCCACGAGTCCTGCAAAAATTGGCAACATACGTACTTCTACGGCCCAGACATCCCTCTGGCTGGCCGACAAGTAACGTACCCGGACTTTGTTGACAGAGCCGCCGCTGAAGCCTCGTCATGGAGATCCCAGGCCTCCCTTCCCTCGAACACGATGCTTCCCGCGCCATAAGGCGGATAGAATGGTTCGTAGAGACGGGTTTGACCGGCTTGGACCTAGCCATGTGCTGGTTCATCAGGCGAATCCAACCTCTGCAGCACCGCGCGAAGCTCATGCACGAGTATACCAGCGACAAAGGGATAGCCTCCGCATCTCCGTGGACAACTTCTCGAGCGACTCCGTCAAGCTCCGCCTTAAGGACATCGTCAAGGTGAAAGATAAGAAGCGTGGCTTCACCATCACCTACGACATGTTCGTAGACGGCAAGTGCCCAAAGGTAGGTATTTATTTTCCGTGTATGACATATACTCCAGTTCTTCCGTCTTGCAAGTGTCATCTTATCTAACACGGTGACTTCTCACTTAACAGCTTAGCGATCTAGAGGAGGGCAACCTGGCTGCCCAAATCTATGATCCAAATATGAAGGAATTCACAGTCGTGTCCGACGACGAGGCTCCGTTGGCGCGAAAGCGGAAGAGCTCCACCTCTGACGGTGCCGACGGAGGAATTGCAGAAGAAGACGGAGGGTGGAGCCTCCAAGAAGACTGTCGTCGCCCTAGAGGCGGAAAAGAGAATAGTTACTGGGATCCCCTTTGCCAAAGCACCCCCACTTGTGTAAGCTTCTCTTCCTTCGACATTGTCTATTTATCTGTCTTGCTCCTGTACTTATGCATTTTGCACGTTTCAGGAAGAAAGCCACGACCAGCCTCAAGAAGACCTCCAAATTGGGGGCTTCTAGAACTATCAAGGACATGCTGCATCGTGACGCATCTCCCGCCATCGCCCCTACCACTCCCTCCGTCAAGCCTTTGTCTGCCCCGACAAGCTCACAAGCTAAGGAGGCATCTGGCCCTTCCGCCATGGAAGTGGACTCAGGTGCTTCTACCGATGTTGCAGTCGTCGGCGAACAGGCAACACGGGAGAGTGCCGCCCACCAAATGGCTGAAGTTTTTCGGCTAAGGATGCCATCGGTGGCGGTAAGGCAGTGGTGGAAGCAGGTACCTCTGCCGTTGGCGGCGCCCCCACACCCAAGAAAACCATAGCCCATCCAAAGATAGTCTATCCGGTACTTACACCGGGTAGCACTGCTTTGGTACCTGGTGCGGTGCCGACATCTCCGACGTGCGGTCTAGAGGAGCTTCGCCGGCAAGCGGAGATCTTGCAAGGAAACAGCGAATCCTTTGCCAAGCTGCTGGCCGAGAGTGCTACGAACCTCGAGATCATCGCACTTGTAAGTTTTCTTTGTCTTTTGCATTTCATATGAGTATCCCACTGTAGCCCCCGAGGATGTAGACGAAAAAAACCATAGGTTTTTGCATCTATATGCTCTAAGAGTGACTAAGTTAGAAAAAACTCTCACTGTAGCCCCCAAGCATGTAGATGGAATGAAATGTTCAGACTAGATGCTTTAAGAGCAGCATACGCAGTATTTATAAATTTCCATACTGTAGCCCCCAAGCTACTAGTTGTAACTGAATTAGTTCCGACTAGATGCTTAAAGAAAAGCTAAGCATATATCCGAGTTAAAAAACTTTATACTGTAGCCCCCAAGCCTCTAATTGAGAACTGAATTAGTTTCGACTAGATGCTTAAAGAAAAGCTAAGCATATTACTAAGTCAAAAATTCTCGCTGTAGCACCTGAGCGTCTACGTGGAAAATTTCCATATAGATGCTCCAAGAAGACCAAACAACATTTTAACTTTGAACTTTTCTTCACAGAACGAGAGTGCTCGGAGGGGCATGGCCAATAACAAGTACCAGAAGATGCGCGCAGACCTGGAAGCTCAAAAGGGTAAAACTGCCTTCTTGAAGGAACAGATCACCAAGAGCAAGCGTCTGTTTTCTTTTTCGCATTCCGACTTGGTATTGTGCCCATATTCTCCGAGTGCTCACTGTGTACTTTGCTTTCTCCGACTTGCAGAAACCATCACCAAGGCCAAGAATATTGTCGAGCAATCCAATCACATTCAAGAGCTGGATAGCGAGAACAAAATTCTTAAGCAGGAGAGGAAGGACATGCTGAAAATGCATGAGGAGTCGATGAAGGTCCTGCAGGACTCCGCCACCGAGGAAATCAACCGCTTGAAGGAGGAGATTGCGATCTTAAAAGATCAGAAGCAAGCTACCGATGAGAAAAATCAATGCCATAGCGAGGCGTATAAGCTCCTCCAACAAGAGAAAGAATCCTTGGCAGACACCCTCTGGCAAGCTGAGGCCAGCATCTTCAGTAAGTTTTCTCCGTCTTGGGTTTCTGTAGTCTGGGTACTTTGAATTGTTGAACTCATGCGCTCCTTGTCGGAATTTTGCAGCTCCTATGGGTTTAACCCGATCACCTCCTCCAGCCCAGGAATGCATGGTTCTTGCCGGCAACTTCATCAACACCGCCATCACGCAAGCCAAGGAGATCGCCAAGCCCCTCCAGATAAACATCAAGGCATCAGACTCCGTGGTGAAGTACTCGGAGATTCTGTGCCGAGCCCCCGAGCGTATCACAAGCTGGAAAGCTTCATGTGCACGGTCTGGTGCAAGGATGGCGCTGTCAATGGTGAAGGCACACTATGAAGATGCCGACATCGACACGGTGACCTCTGGCATCCCGACGTCGATGATGATGGCAAAGAGATTAACCATGAAGCCATCTCGTCGTCACTCGCGTGCTATGACACCAGAGTTGCCAAGTTGGTGGACGTCAACGTCTTCGTGCCCATGAACATCATCAACAGCGGCAACCGAGGTTCCTCTAAGTCCCACCACAGCGCCGACTTCGAGGGTGGTTCTCCGGCCGGTGATGATGCTGCTTCCAAGTCACCTGCACCAAAGGAGTGAAGAACAACTTTGTAATATTTGTTGTATGCGGAAAAAACTTGTTTATGTAACTTAAGGCAGAAAACAATGGTTGTTAATTCCTGCTGCTCAAGAACTAGTTTCCAGCATGTATATATTGTTTTAAGCAAGTACTGGCTTATCCAATACTTTGGTTCTTATGCTTGACTTTTCGTGAGTCGGAAGACTCGTTGTCGGAACCATGCGCTTAGGTGATGATGCCCAATGGCACGGTCAATAACCTGAGCACAAAATCGCCGACAATAAGTGCCAAAAGTCACTACTCCAGAATCCACATAAAAACGACAAAGAACGTGTAGACCAGAAAACTTAAGCTAACGCCCGTAGGCGGAATTTTCACAAGTGCAATCGCAAAGCTTGTGCATAAAGGTTTTACATGATCCAAAAATGAACACTAAAGGAGGTAAAAGACTCAGAAATATGAGTGAACCAGAGAGCTTTATTTTATTGATCATATAAGAGGTACACAATTAGATAAAAAATGCTAAGTGTAAAAAGGACGTAGTTGTGCTATGTTCCATGGTAGTCATCATCCGGGTCACGTCGCTTACGCTTATGATCCTCGTTGGGTCTATCCTTTAGTTCAAGATCGTCAACAAGGTAGTAAGACCCATTGAGTAGCGCCTTGCTTATGATGAACGGTCCTTCCCATGGCGGGGATAATTTGTGTGACTTCTTCTGCTTAAGTCGGAGCACCAAATCCCCCTCTTTAAACGAGCGTTGCCGAACGCGGCGACTATGGTAGCTGCGTAGCTTCTGCTGGTAGATGGAGGATCTTTGGCATGCCAAAATGCGCTCCTCCTCGAGAAGGTCCACATCTAGGCGTCTGGATTCTTCAACGTCATCTTCGTTGTAGGCGGCAACTCTTGGTGCATCGTGAAGGATGTCGGAAGGCAGGATGGCGTGTGCTCCATATACCATGAAATAAGGGGTGTAGCCGGTGGATCTGTTGGGTGTAGTTCGTAAACTCCATAGCACAGATGGAAATTCTTCCGCCTAGGCTCCAGCTGCTCTATGTAGCGGTGCCTCAAGACGTGTCTTGATTCCCTGCAGAACTAATCCATTGGCTCGCTCAACCTGACCGTTGGACTATGGGTGTGCCACAGATGCAAGGTCAAGTCGGATGCCTTTCTCCCAACAATAAGCCTCCACTTCTCTGAGTGACAAATTGCTTCCGTTGTCGGTGATAATGCTATGTGGGAGACCAAATCTCACCACTAGATCCCGGACAAACCTGAGGGCAGTTGCCCCATCAAGCTTTCTAATGGGTTTAGCTTCTATCCATTTAGTGAATTTATCAACTGCTACAAGCAGAAGCGTAAACCCACAAGGTGCCATCTGTAACGGTCCCACCATGTCTAGCCCCCAGACTGCAAACGGCCAAGTTATTTGTATTGTTCTCAATTCTTTAGCAGGAACATGTGGTTGTCGGGCATAATACTGGCATCCCATGCATGTCTCAACCAGCTTGTCGGCGTCCGCCTTCGCGCTCAGCCAGTAGAATCCTTGCCGGAAGGCTTTCGCGACCAACGATCGAGGAGCGGCGTGATGCTCGCAGTCTCCGAGATGGATTTCGCGTAGGATTTGCATACCTTCTAGCTGGGAAACACACTTTAGGTATACACCAGTAGTGCTCCTTTTGTAGAGTTGCCCATTGATTATGGTATAACCCTTTGCTCGTCATACTATTTGTTGTGCCACGCGGAGATAAAACAAAAATTTTCCTCTAACGTGGTGATCCCAAGATCTAGCTGAGGTAGAAGGCCACAAGGTTTACCACTAGACGCGCGGTTGCGGATTACTGATGAAGCGCGTTAGTTGATGCAGTGCAGTCCTCACGATCCGATCGTCCTGGTGCTGATCGCACAACATCTCTGCTAGTATCCACACGTACAAGGAGGAACACCGACGGCGAACTGCTAGGTTCGTTACGGCGGCAGGACTGCTGTGGAGCTAGGGTTTCCAAGTTCCAACACATGGAATGACCTACCCGAACAACGATTAACCCTTCTGGGTTACGGTGCTCCACTATATATAGGGAGTGAATGTGGGCTCTGCTCGCGCGACCCATTCACTAAAGCCCATATAACACTAGTCACTATGAGTCCAACTCACTAACTCAGTCCTAATCCGGTTTAGGTCCAACCCAACCAGATTACATGTTTAGATCCAATCCGAACTTGCTCCCACTCTTAAGTGTGTGACCCCGCAGGCTCATGGATACTTGGACACGATTGGAGTCCGACTCTCAATCGATCAGTCGGTAGCGGCTCCTAGCAGAACGTGCTGACTCCCAAGTACCAAAGAGTCATGACGACTTGCCTTTCCAATGCGACTTACGTCCGAGTCCCTTTTGCCTCACGATATACCTTGTCAGACTATAGGCGAATATTTGTCATCCCTTAAATAGTCCGACTCTCTTCTCGATCCGAGATAAGTGATTCACCCGACTAACTCTTAGGCGATCGCCTCGGTTAACACTTAACCGATCCGTGCATGGCCATGCTTTCCGAATCATATCTCACGAGAGGGCCCAGAGAATATCTCTCCAAGAGGAGGGGCAAAATCCCATCTTGGTTATTCACATCACGCAGCTTGATTCTCAGTCGACCCGAAAATTGCCTTTATAACTGCCCAGTTACGGATCAACGTTTGACAGAACCTAAGTCGGTGATCATCAACTCGGACTATGCAACAACCTCAGGTCTAAGGATTACATTGATTGAGATATACAAATGAAAACTAGTTCGTTGTACCTCAATATGGGTCAATCCGACTCGCTAAACTCTTTAGCCGAATCTGTGTAAGTTGGAATAGCATCTCCATGCCCATGACAAGTGGGACCGAGTCATCAAGCCATCTTTCACATTGGTCTAAGTTGTGTGTCCAGCACAACTTCGATGACCAAGGATATTTAGTACAAACAACATGAATGCATAGTTCCACAACCGAATCACATATTCAATGATACACATCAGATGTTTATACAAGGACTACTTAATATCTTTATGAATACAATGGGAAATCTCATCATACATGATTGCCTCTAGGGCATATTCCCAACAGTATCCCACTTGCACTAGAGTCAATATTCTAACATCACATGTCTAAGATTCTAATGCCCATGGCTCTCAGGTGCACCTCATGCTTCGGCTGTGGTAACGGCTTTGTCAACGGATCCGCAATATTTGCATCCGTGTGTACCTTGCATAACTTGATATCACCCTGATCCACGAACTGGCGAATCAGGTGGTACCGCATGAGTATGTGCTTGTTCTTCTAGTGTTGTCTAGGTTCCTTGGCTTGTGCAATAGCACCTTGTTGTCACAATACATGTCTAACGGATTGGACGAGCCCTGAACCACACCAAGATGCATGAGGAAATTCCTCATCCAAATAGCTTCCTTTGCTGCCTCCGAGGCGGCAATATACTCAACCTCTGTTGTAGACGCAGGCACAGTCTCTTGCTTGGAACTCTTCCAGCTCACAGCACCTCCGTTTATAATAAACACGTATCCGGATTGCGAACGAGAATCATCAGAGTCGGTAAGATAACTCGCATCCGTGTAACCCTTTACACTGAGTTCATCTTCACCACCATAAACCAAGAACATATCCTTAGTCCTTCTCAAGTACTTTAGGATATTTTTAGCCGCTATCCAGTGGATCTCTCCAGGATCAGCCTGGTATCTGCTCACAACACTTAGAGAATAGGAAACATCCGGCCTAGTACAAATCATGGCATACATGATGGATCCGACTGCAGAAGCATACGGAATCGCACTCATCCGACTTCGCTCATCAGTTGTCGAAGGACAGTGAGTCTTGCTAAGTTTTACACCATGGGACATCAGTAAGAACCCCTTCTTAGACGATTCCATGTTGAACTTCTTCAACACTTTGTCCAAATAAGTACTCTGACTCAATCCAATGAGCCTCCTTGATCTATCTCTATAGATCCGGATTCCGAGGATGTATGTTGCCTCACCCAAGTCTTTCATTGAGAAACTCCTTTCCAATGATTCCTTGGTTTCTTGCAACATCTGGACATCATTTCCAATCAGTAATATGTCATCCACATATAAGATTAGAAAATTTACTTTGTTCCCACTAAACTTCTTGTACAAACAAGAATCATGATCACTCTTGATGAAGCCAAACGATTTGACTACCTCATCAAAGCGAATATTCCAACTCCGAGATGCTTGCTTCAACCCATAAATGGATTTATGAAGTTTGCACACCTTGTCAGCATTAGCCGGATCGAAAAAACCCTCGGGCTGTATCATATACACGTCCTCGGTTAAATTTCCGTTAAGGAAAGCCGTTTTGACATCCATCTGCCATATCTCGTAGTCGAAATAGGCCGCTATAGCTAACATGATCCAAACTGTTTTAAGCATCGCTACGGGCGAGAAAGTCTCGTCGTAATCAACTCCTTGAACTTGTCAGAACCCCTTCGCGACAAGGCGTGCTTTATAGACGGAAACATTTCCATCCATATCAGTTTTGTTCTTAAAGACCCATTTGCACTCGACGGGTCTTGCACCGTCTGGCAGATCAACCAAGTTCCAAACTTGATTTTCATCCATGGACTTTAACTCGGATCTCATGGCTCCAAGCCATGACTCGGAATCAGATCCTACCATCGCTTCCAAATAATTTGCCGGCTCATCACTGTCTAACAGTAACACATCACGAACACTTTGTAATCTCGCCGATCTTCATAGTACAGGTGCTGTTGCCGGCTCAGCTACCACGACTGGCTCAACCTCCAAGGTTTTTGCCGACTCGCTACTAGCCAGTTCCTCTCGAATTTCCTCGAGCTGCACCGTGCTCCCACTTACTCCCCGACTGAGAAACTCTTTCTCAAGGAAAACACCGTTCCGAGCGACAAACAGTTTACCCTCTTCTCGGTTGTAGAAGTAGTAACCCAAGGTTTCCCTCGGATACCCCACGAAAATACACTTATCCGATTTGGCTGTAAGCTTGTCCGACTGAAGTCGCTTGACAAATGCTTCACAACCCCAAATCTTAAGAAAAGACAAACTCGGCTTTTTGCATGTCCACATATCATGCGGTGTCTTCTCTACCGATTTTGATGGTACTCTGTTTAGTGTGAACGCTGCTGTTTCTAGACAATAACCCCAAAATGATAAAGGCAGATCTGTCCGACTCATCATTGACTGTACCATGTCCAACAAGGTCCGATTCCGCCTTTCCGAAACACCGTTCCTTTGCGGCGTTCCTGGCGGAGTAAGTTGAGGAACTATTCCACAACTTTTCAGATGGTCATAAAACTCATGGCTCATGTACTCGCCTCCTCGGTCCGACCGAAGAAACTTTATTTTCTTGCCGAGTTGATTCTGTGTTTCATTCTGGAATTCTTTGAACTTTTCAAAGGCTTCCGACTTATGTTTCATCAAGTAGATATATCCATACCTACTCAAATCATCAGTGAAGGTAATGAAGTACTCATAACCACCCCTGGCTGTCGTGCTCATTGGTCCACATACATCACTATGTACTAGACCCAACAAGTCGGACGCCCTTTCGCAACTCTTTGCAAAAGGTGTCTTGGTCATTTTGCCGAGTAGGCAAGATTCGCATGTCTTGAACGACTCCAAGTCGAACGAAGTTAGGAGTCCATCATCATGGAGCTTCTTCATGCGTTTCCAACTTATATGACCAAGCCGACAGTGCCAAAAGTAAGTCATATTCAGATCATTTGGTTTCAACCTTTTAACATTTATGTTATAAGCCGACTCACCATCAAGATTCAAAATAAATAACCCGTCCTGTACGGGTGCAAAGCCGTGAAACATATCATTCAAATACAAAGAACAACCATTATTCTTGATATTCGACTCATAGCCTTGCCTCATCAAACATGAAGCAGAAATAATGTTTCGATCGAGCCCGGAACATAATAACAATTATTCAGTTCCATAATGAATCCAGAAGGTAAATGAAGTTGCATCGTGCCGACTTCCAACGCAGCAACTCTTGCTTTGTTGCCGACTCGAATATCAACCTCGCCTCTTGCTACGCTCCTAGTTCTTACCAGTCCCTGCAACGAGTTGCAGATGTGAATAACTGATCCGGTATCATATACCCAAGAACTATTAGGTGCATCAGCAAGATATATGTCTATAACATTGCAAACAAGTGTACCTGAGTCGAAAGTCATACCTCCACTCTTGGCTTTATCGGCCAAGTACTTGCTGCAGTTCCTCTTCCAGTGGCCATCCGCCTTGCAGTAGAAGCAAGTGGATCCGGATGAAGGAGATGGCTTAGTCCCTGAGGAAGCGCTTGGGACCGGGTCCTGAGCCTGCTTTCCTCCTGACTTAGCCTTCTTCTTAGTCCAAGAACTCTTCTTGAACTTAGCCTTATTCTGCACCATCAACACTTGACTGGTGCCCTTCTTGAGATCCGCCTCTGCCTGCTTGAGCATCCCATGTAATTCAGTGAGCTTCTTATCCATACCATGCATGTGGTAGTTCGAAATGAACTGCCCATATGATCTAGGAAGAGAGTTCAGAATTATATCCATAGCGAACTCTTCGCTTATGGGGTAGCCAAGCCTCTCCAGAGACTGCACGTAACCAACAATTTTGATCACATGCGGACTCAGTGGATCACCATCCTTAAGCTTGCAACTCAGCAAAGCCTGAGAGACTTGATACCTCTCAGTCTTTGCCTGAGCCTGGAACATACTTTTGAGGCTTTCAATCATATCGTAGGCCTCAACATGCTCGAACTGCTTTTGCAAGTCTGGTTCCATGTGAGCAAGCATAAGACAACTAATATCCGTGGACTCATCCTTAGCCCGACGGTAGGCATTGGTGGCAGCGATAGTCGCATTCTCATTCGGCTCATCTGGAAGTGGGTTGTCTAGGACATGGTCCTTCTTTTCTTGTTTGAGAACAATTCTCAGATTTCGATACCAGTTGGTAAAATTAGTGTCGTTCAGTTTATCTTTCTCAAGAATGGTTCTCAACGCAAAACTGGATATCTGAGAGTGACTGCTACTTGGTGCCATGATCTACAACAGAAAATATGCAAAACACTTAAGACCTGTATTCATAAAAGAGCAAGCATATTAAACATTTTAATATTTTATGCTCCCACTAGAACCAACACCCCTCCGATGGTTGCTTAGTGATTCAGGATCTAGGTAGCCGCCAAGTGATCTAGGTAGACAACTCCTTGTCAATCGTATCTCATACGACTCCTGTTGGATGGGTGGCATCACATGCCCCGGCTCCCATCCGACTTTTCCCCGAGCCCCACAACCGTTGTGATAGACCCGTCTAGCTTACCGAGTGTTTCCGCAGTAAGAGTCCGACTCGAACCCACCTAGTCGGAAAGAATTGGCAGCACCTCAATTTTATGAGCCCACTACCAAAAATGTCCGACTTGTGATGGTGCAAACACTGGCGGGAAAACCGATTAGACCTTCTTTGAGGGATTAAATTTTACCGACTATCTAATAGAGGTAAAACAGAGACATAACAATAACACAAAATAAAGCAATTATAATGTGAAATGGTATAGCTCTCTTCATGGCGATCTCCATCTCCACAAAGCCTGTAATCCTACTCGTGCCAACTCTTGTCACTTGCCGTCTTACTCCATGTCGCCGACATGTACAACGCCTTGCATGCCTTCCGGGTTCTCCAAACAGCTACACTAGCTTAGTAAAGTAAATTACATAGAGAATCCGACACGCAGGTCGTTATACAATAAAATGACAGCACCTAGGCTCCAGCCGGCTGACAAAAACCGTGACTCGCAGATCATGTATGGATTACACACATACATCACATGCACATGAACCATACCATTCACAACTTCCTGCAAAAACAAGTTATGCATAGATACAATATCTACCGGCGTTGTGAAACTCGCAACGACATCTAAGCTGCTACGACAGGGCGAAGCCGACGGTCCCGATTCGAACATCTAAGGCGCTACGACAGGGCGGTCCCGGATGTCCCGATTTTTCCGAAAACATAGATCTCATCTACGATCCGAACATGGATTCCGACCATCGTTCCGATTCGACCAAACTCTTTGATATTCGATCACCGCTTCTGGATTTACATGTCACAGTCTACCCCGATGGTGGAAGCCGACCGGTAGGGGTATGTCGTTCCTCGACCTTAGAAGTATGATCACGAAAATCAGATCTACCATTCCCCGAGTACAGTTGATCCAATCAACCTCGTACAAAACCGATCTATCTCATAGATCAACAACCAAACCAGCACATAGATCTCATTTACAGCCTACCACATATCACATATGCGAGATCTCGAGCCTAAAACCAGAAGCTATCGCTCTGATACCACTCTTGGGCCACGCGGAGATAAAACAAAAAATTTCCTCTAACGTGGTGATCCCAAGATCAAGCTAAGGTAGAAGGCCACAAGGTTTACCACTAGACGCGCGGTTGCGGATTACTGATGAATCGCGTCAGTTGATGCAGTGCAGTCCTCACGATCCGATCGTCCTGGTGCTGATCGCACAACACCTCTGCCGGTATCCACACGTACAAGGAGGAACACCGGCGGCGAACTGCTAGGTTCGTTACGTCGGCATGACTGCTGTGGAGCTAGGGTTTCCAACACATGGAATGACCTACCCGAACAACGATTAACCCTTCTGGGTTACGGTGATCCACTATATATAGGGAGTGAACGTGGGCTCTGCTCGCGTGACCCATTCACTAAAGCCCATATAACACTAGTCACTGTGAGTCCAACTCACTAACTCAGTCCTAATCTGGTTTAGGTCCAACCCAACCAGATTACATCTTCAGATCCAATCCGAACTTGCTCCCGCTCTTAAGTGTGTGACCCCGCAGGCTCATGGCTACTTGGACACGATTGGAGTCCGACTCTCAATTGATCAGTCGGTAGCGGCTCCTAGCGAGCGTCACACTCCCAAGTACCAAAGAGTCATGACGACTTGCCTTTCCAATGCGACTTACGTCCGAGTCCCTTTTGCCTCACGATATACCTTGTCAGACTATAGGCGAATATTTGTCATCCCTTAAATAGTCCGACTCTCTTCTCGATCCGAGATAAGTGATTCACCCGACTAACTCTTAGGCGATCGCCTCGGTTAACACTTAACCGATCCGTGCATGGCCATGCTTTCCGAATCATATCTCACGAGAGGGCCCAGAGAATATCTCTCCAAGAGGAGGGGCAAAATCCCATCTTGGTTATTCACATCACGCAGCTTGATTCTCAGTCGACCCGAAAATTGCCTTTATAACTGCCCAGTTACGGATCAACGTTTGACAGAACCTAAGTCGGTGATCATCAACTCGGACTATGCAACAACCTCAGGTCTAAGGATTACATTGATTGAGATATACAAATGAAAACTAGTTCGTTGTACCTCAATATGGGTCAATCCGACTCGCTAAACTCTTTAGCCGAATCTGTGTAAGTTGGAATAGCATCTCCATGCCCATGACAAGTGGGACCGAGTCATCAAGCCATCTTTCACATTGGTCTAAGTTGTGTGTCCAAAGACAACCCGATGACCAAGGATATTTAGTACAAACAACATGAATGCATAGTTCCACAACCGAATCACATATTCAATGATACACATCAGATGTTTATACAAGGACTACTTAATAACTTTATGAATACAATGGGAAATCTCATCATACATGATTTCCTCTAGGGCATATTCCCAACACTATTTGCCGTCTTTCGACTTTGTCATCGGGAAAAGTTCCGTGTTCGAGATATTCCATGAACGGTTTTGTCCAAGACGGAGGGACCTTAGTCACCATGTTGACGAAAGAGTCAGCTCTATCCGGGTTGTCGATGTCGGCTCCCCTCACAAATGGTGTGCGTAGATGCTCTAGGAAAACTCCTGGCGGAATTTGCTTGCGCCCTGATCCAAGCTTAGACAGTAGATCAGCCGCCTCGTTCTGCTCCCTAGGTACATACTTCAGTTTGTAGCCCAAGAAGCTCTTGGCTATCTCGTCCACTTCGTCTCAATATGCAGCCATCATAGGGTTCCGCGCATTCCAGGTACCAGCCACCTGCTGGGCAACCAAGTCGGAATCTCCACAGCAAACTATGCACTTGATGCCAATATCCTTCGCTACACGTAGTCCGTGAATGAGTGCTTCATACTCCGCCATGTTGTTTGTTGCCTCGAAGTGGATCTGCAGAACGTAGTGTAGCTTGTCTCCTGTTGGTGACTATAGCAACACACCAGCCCCCGAGCCGTTGAGCAGCTTTGATCCGTCAAAGTGCATCACCCAGTACTCTGGTTCCGGCAACGGAGTAGCATCTGGCATCTCCGTCCAATCTGCAACAAAATCCGCCAAGGCTTGTGACTTGATAGCGCCGCGTCTTTTGTAAGTGATCTCGAAGGCGGCAAGTTCAATGCCCACTTCGCGACCCTTCCTGTAGCGTCGTTGTTGTTGATTATGTCAGACAGTGGAGTCTTGCTCACCACTGTGATTGGGTGCTCCTGAAAGTAATGCCTCAGCTTCCGAGAAGCAAGGAATACTCCATAAGCTATCTTCTGGTAGTGCGGGTAACGCTGCTTGGACTCCGTCAAGACCTTGCTCACATAGTAAACTGGTCATTGAACTCCGTGCTCATAGCCTGGTTCCTTCCGCTCTACCACGATGACGATGTTGATTACCCGGTAGGTTGCCGCCATGTAGATTAACAGGGGGTTCTCCAGGCTCGGGCGCTGCAAGGATGGGCGCTGAGGAAAGAATCTCCTTGAGCTGCTTCAATGCTGCATCTGCCTCGTCCGTCCATTTGAATTTGTCCGCCTTCTTCAGCAACTTGTGAATTTGACAAACCGACTAACTGCTGCAACACAACCTGATAGCCGTTGAGTGCCCTTTAGGCATGTCGGACGGTTTATGTTTAAGATGGCATTGATTTTCTCCGGGTTGACCTCGATTCCGTGTTGGGAAACGATGAAACCCAACAATTTGCCGGCTGGAACCCCGAAGACGCACTTCTTAGGGTTAAGCATCATGTTGTATTTCCGGAGATTATCAAAGGTTTCTTTTAAGTCGGAGATTAAGTCGTTTGACTTTTTAGTCATCTCTGCAATATCGTCCATATAGGCGTGAACGTTCCGACCAATTTGGTCGTGGAGGCAATGTTGCATTGTCCGCTGGTACGTAGCACCTGCACTTTTCATCCCAAAGGGCATCGTAACATAGCAAAACATGTCGTATGGGGTAGTGAATGAAGTGGCCAATTGGTCCGACTTCTTCATCTTGATCTGGTGGTATCCTGAGTATGCATCGAGAAAACACAAAAGCTCCAAGCCAGCCGTTGAGTCAATGACTTGGTCAATGCGAGGCAAAGCAAACGGATCTTTGGGACATGCCTTGTTCAAGCCGGTGTAATCAACGCACATTCTTAATTCATTGGTTCCCTTTTTGGGGACAAGTACAGGATTGGCCACCCATCGGGTGTGAAGGACTTCTCGGATAAATCTAGCCTTAAGTAACCTAGCTATCTCTTTGCCAATGGTGCGTCTCTTCTCATCTCCAAAGCGTCGTAGAGGTTGTTTCACTGGTTTGCATTTTGGATCAATGTTTAAGCTGTGCTCAGCAAGTTCCCTAGGTACACCTTTCATGTCGGCAGGTTGCCAGGCAAAGATGTCCCTATTCTCACGGAGGAACTCGACGAGCGCACTTTCCTATTTGGGATCCAGGTTCATCCCAATGGCGGTGACCTTGGAGGCATCGCCTACCACAAGTTCCACCGGCTTGGTCTCAATGGAAGCCTTGAACGCAGGAGCGGAGTCAGAGATCTGTTTCTTCGACACGGGCATATCTGAGTCATTGACCTTGCTCTGGATCTCTTTGAATTCTTCGCTGTAGAGGACAGCTTCTGCAACGTCTACTTCATTGATCTTGCAGTCCCTTGCCTTGGTAAAGCTTCCGGATACGATGATGACACCGTTTGGTCCGGGTATCTTGAGTTTGTTGTAGACGAAGCATGGCTTGGCCATGAACATGTGGAATATGACGTGGTACACGCTCTTGAAGGGGACCACCTCAAAGGTCATGCGCTCTTGGCGGTAATTGTTAACATCACCAAAGGCAACCTGAAGTGTAATGCACCCAAGGGACCGAGCCTCCCGACCAGGAACTACGCCGTGGAAGATGGTGTTGGTCCGCCTTAGGTTTGCCTCCGTCAAGTTCATCTTCTGCAGTGTATCCAGGTACATGATGTTGATGCTACTTCCACTATCCACCATACACTTGGTGAACTCCATGCCGTCAATCAAGGGGTTGATGACCATGGCGTACTGGTTCTCCGTAGGTATAAGGTCTGGGTGGTCCATCCTGTCCCAAGTGATTGGAACCTCCGACCAGCGCAGGTACTGGGGGACTTGGGGGAGAGTAGCCATCAGGATCCTCAGAGAGGTCTTCTGTTGTCCGACGGTGGCGGTGCCAAGGAAAGTGTGGTAGACTGGAGCCTTCTTCGCGAAGGGGTTCTTGCCCTTGTCGTCGCTCTTGGCGGCGTGCTTGGGGTCAACGTATTTGTCCATGTCACTTGAATCCTTGGACTCCTCCTCCTCCTCCTTCTTCCCCTTGCCCTTGCCTCACGGTCTGTTCTTCCGACTTTGCTTGTAGCTGGACTCCGGGTCTTCCTTGAGGTCGTTGACGAACTTGTAGTGTCGATTGGTATGGGTGGCTTTGCCGTTGACGTCGAGGTGTACGAGGCACGGCATATCGCGGTACTCCTCGTAGGTTTGGGGAACGCGGGGCGGTGCCGAGGTGTTTCACTTCCTCATTGCTACCCACGACCAGCTCCCCTTCCTCGGCCACATTGTCCGCCATCACCTCGTCCTGCAAAAGTCATAGCGACCATGTCGGTAGATTGCTTTTCTTCTAGAGAGGTTTTCTGCTTTGTACTGCTGTTCCTCCGAGCTTGAGTTGGAACGGCTGTTGCCGGCAAGGAGCCACGAGCATCGTCGTCGGCAGCTGCGAACTCACTGGCCAACTGGATCATCTGATTCAAGTCAAGCTGGTGATTGTCCTGCAAGCGCTTCAGCTTATGTCGGAGCAATGTGCCCCTTTCCAACCCATCAATGAAGGCGGCCATGGCGGTCTGAGTGTGCAATCCTCTGCAGGAATTTTTCATATCCAGCCAGCGGGAGAGGTAGGCACGAGATGTCTCGTCTTTCTCTTGCACGCATCGTTGTAGATCGCCAACAGTGCAGGGACGTTTGTACGTACCCTCGAAGTTCTTGGTGAACGCCTCTTGCATGTCCAACCAATTGCTGATGTATTTCTCCGGCAAGTCATCAATCCATTGACGGGCTGTGCCCGCCAACATCAATGGGAGGTATTTGACGGCAACATTGGGGTTACCCCTGGCAATCTCTACCGTGTTACCGTAATCCTGCAACCATGTAGCTGGCTTAGCGGTGCTGTCATAGGGCTTGATGGTCTTGTCAATCCGAAAACCTTTGGGGTAAGTTGCGAACCGTATCGCAGGTCCAAAGCAACGTGGTCCCAGATATGGTCCTTCCCAGGCTTCGTGGATCTTATTGATCCGCGAATGTGCATCGTATGGCTCCGGGTTTCTTTTCTTCTTGTCAACAGGGGATGGGCTGCGTGAATGACGCGGGCCTCCTCCGCCATGGTGACTTCTAGGTGGCGATGGAGGCGGATGTGGCGGTGGGTTAGCCTTCTTGCTATTACCCTCATGCGACGCCTCACGCCTGTCATGATTGCTTGTCGGACGCGGAGGGTCATGGCGCGACCTGCTCTTGTGTCCCTGGTTGCGCTCTCCGCCTTGACGGGTCTGCTCCGTGTTGTCGCGGATGACGATGCCGCTCTGACTTGGCGGGGGCATATCCGTACGACGGTGAGCCTTGGGGTCTTCGCGATGTCGGGGGGAGCAGGGCAGTGGCGATGGGCGACGATGTTGGGCCTTTCCTCCGTGGTCAGAGGGTATGGGGATAGCATCCTTCCTGTTGCGCGCATCCCTCTGTCTTCGTTCTAATGAACCCATCTGGGACCCGACATCAAGAGGA
The DNA here is from genome assembly GCA_023614405.1 of Avena insularis. NCBI lineage: Eukaryota > Viridiplantae > Streptophyta > Magnoliopsida > Poales > Poaceae > Avena > Avena insularis. The sequence continues at coordinate 292,747,049 of CM042691.1, read as the reverse complement.
GATCTGTCCCTTGGCGGCTTATGCTGGCTAGACTGGCAAAATGCTGGGTCAGACTCAAGCCTCTGAGAGGTGGCCTTTTCCTGCTGCTTCACCGCCTTGGCCACTAGGTCATAGACCTGGTCCACCACCTCGGGCGATCTATCCTGCTCTAGAAGGGTCTTGGAGACGGTGAGGTTGAGAAAAGGAGTGGGCATCACCTGCCTGCCTTCACTGTCAATGTATGGGTTGGCTTGTGCTGGCTTCGGGGGAGCCCATCCTAGGTTTTTCCGTACACCAAGATCATTGATGACGCGAGCCAGAGCTTTCTTGGCCTTCTGCTGCAGCAGCAGAGTCTTGTACTCGGCCTCCATTGCTCTAGCTTTCTCTATGGATTTCTGCGTGTTGACCAGATCTCGATCTAGCTTAGCGCCTTGCTCTGCGATGGCCTGCGCTTCCTCCAGCAGCTGCTGGCGCTTCTTGTCAAGCTGAGTCACATTCCAGATATGAGCTACTAGTGGCTCGACGAGGAGATTGCCGTACATCACTTTATCAACTAGAGTAACTTGGGCAGCATCAGACGTAGATGCCGGAGGTGGCAGGTTTGCGGTGTTGTTGTTGCTCGGGCCGGTGTCGAGTTCCTGTGGCTGTTGCACTGGGTTAGGCGGAGGGGGCATGACCTTTGCGCGTACAATGTCGGCATCGACAGGTGGTCCCTTCCCTTTGTCCACAGCTGTAGGCGGAGCTCGTCCGGGTTGATCTTCATCCATCGCCGTCCCAATGGTGACGAACACCTCTCGAGACGTGACAGCGTTGTTGGCTTGTTCGTCGCACGTGTACTCCTCTTCCATCTCATGCATGGCGGAGTCTAGTTCCTCTGGATTGAAATCTATCTCCTCAGAATCTGCACTGAAGTCGGCGTATAGCGCGTCAATCACAGAGTCGGAGGGTGCCAGGACTTCCTCGATGACGCGGGGGGGGGGGGGTGGAGGTGCAACAATGACGACGATGATTGAGGTGGTGGCGCAACTGCGGCGATGATGGCCGGAGGCGGTGGTGGTGGTGTCGTCTGAGCGCAAGCGCTGTCTGAGCTGCCGCTTCGGCCTTCGCATAGTTATTAACGGTGTTTACCATGCCTTCGAAGGTAAGGCGTCTCGAAGCCTGCTGCTGCCTTAAAGAATGCCGTAGAAGCGTGCCATGGTCCAGTCCTTCCACAAAATGAGACATGGCATCATCATTGGGGTAGTGTGCCAGGTCGGCCCGTATACGGAGCCATCTGGCAAGGTAATCGCTGGGGTTTTCGCCCTCTCTCTCTGAACGCAACGCGCCAGATAGAAGATGGTAACCACGCTGACGAACTTGGATCTCTGCTGTCCAGACGCACGGACGAAGCCGGCGGACTTGCAGTGATCTTCCACCTTTATATCCTGCATAGAGGCGGTTTGGGTGGGCCTTGAATTTTTCTGATATTTGCCGGCAAACTCCGAAGAGAGATCCGACATCGATCCTTCCGTGAATGTATCCTGCCTGTGGGCGGTCCGTGCGGGTCTTGATGCTCCTCCGACTCCTAGGGAACTAGTGCCTGAGTCGGTTTCGCCAATGAAGAGGTGGATGTCTCCGATAGGAACGACCGAACACCACATAGGGTTCGTCTTCGCCGGGATCCAGAACTCTTCGGGAGGGACGATCAAAACGTTGTCGGAGAAGAGAACGTGACCGATGGCTACGGTTTCGCTGATTCCCGCGAAGATCTTGGTCCTCACCCGCTGAAGAGCCTGAAGCGCCTCTTGCCCCACGGTGGGCACCAACTGTCATGGTATTGCTGACGAGTACGCCATGGAGGGGTCCTCACAGTGCGTGTTTAGAGACGTGGGGGAAGGCGGACGGTTGACGGGTACGAGGTAACATAGCTTACCTAGGTTCAGCTCCCACAACGGTGGCGGAATCCTACTCCTGCTATAAATCACTATAAGGGCAATACGCCGAGTTACAGGGATTGGTTCGTTGTGCGAGGTTATGTGAAGTTGTCTATGATTGTTAGGTTCCCAACCTTTAATAAGGTAAGGTTCCTTGTGTTTACAATGCTAGTCCCTGGATCAATAGCTAGCATCCACAGTTAAGATGTAATATCAAGAAACAAGGTCATAATACAACTTTATAACCAGGAATAAAATAATTTATTACATCTTACATAGCTCATTTGGCTATCTCATTACAATGCAGCAGAATATAACAATAGCATGGGGTCCTTCATCTTCAAAGTGCCACAGGCAAACATGTTGGTTGTAGACTTGTAATCCTAATCAATAAATTTCACTAACATCAAACAAACCTCCAACATAACAAGTTACAGCCACAAGGGTCAATACATTTGAATTGTATTGTCAAGTGATACTATGGTAGTATAGTGGAGTCTATCATCTATATGCATTTGGCTAGGTGGAGCTTAGGCTTGCTTTGCTCAAAATAGATTTTCCTTATCATTTTAAAAACACTAAGTTTTTGCTTGACAAAATCACCCAAGGCATCTTCCAATAGAAATTGGTGATCCTTCAACCCTTGTTCAACCACAAGATTTTAACTTAGAAATTGGGATGAGGAGATCTTGATAGCTTCCATGTCTTGATGCTCAAATTGTCCTTTTCCAGGGACATGACTAAGTACTTAGATTTTATACTCTGCAGAGGTGGTGCACTTTCCCCACAGGACTTGGTTTCACCAAGACAAGATCTTTCAGAAGCCTTCCCTTAGAACAGAATGGACGCGCTCCAACCTATCAATCCCCTACCACCAACTGTCCATTTGGCTAAGTTATTGCAACCTATATGATCCAGGCAGAGCCCATAATGCCAAGTGGCTGCACTTGAAGCTTCTCAACATTTGACATCTCGAATCTCTTTGTTCCTGGGTGGCCATACACAAGTGAGATACACAAGGTAAACCATAGAAATGGTCCTTGTATAACCACTCAACATAACCCAATCACAACCATTCCACCCAGGTGATTCATTCACTTAGTTGTTTTATTAAACAAAACACAAGTCCTTGACTTGGAAATATTCCATAGTATGAATATATATTCCACCCTTGTTTTCTACTAGCTAGGCTAAGCATGATAGTAGTAGGAATCTTAACTTAGGAAATTTCTACTAAGGTTTCATCTACTAGGATTTCCCATGGCATAGTTTATACTTAGCAAAAATTCCATGCAAATTCTACTTAGAAATATCACTAATGCATAGTGAAAATATTGGGACAAAGTATGAAGCATCACTTGCCTTTTTGGTAGAGAATATAAGTTCACTCCTTGGTCTTGAAATATTCACACTCTTCAATTCACTACAATTCAATCAAGCAAGGGCACAATTTCAATCTACCATTCAAGCAACATCACATAACATAATAGTAACAAAACAATGCATGCAAGCATTCCAAACTTTGTTTTATTTACAAAAGTGGTTTATAATAGGTTATAAACATTCTAATACACTTATTGGTCATTTTATAAAGTGGCAAAATCATTTGCAAAATATTTCACTTCATAAACCATTTTTAAACCAAATTATTTTATGTGGTTGAAAATTCTTTTAGCAAAGTAATAATCTTTATATAGTTCACCAAATACATTTTAAAATCACAAAACTTGGTGCTTGGGGTCAGAGAGTTTATTCCAAAACATTTCTCATAGATTTTCTCCCAAAAGCATTCTTAATAAATAAACATTACTTTTATTTGACTAGAAATGGTTTTAAATCAAAAGTTTATACTTTTGCTTCACCAAATATATTTTTGAAACCACAAATTGATTCCTATGGTCAGTAGGTTCAAAACAAACCATTTTCCAAAGGTTTTATCTCAAAAATCATTTTAGAACAATTTTTATATTCTAAACATGCATACACAAGTTTCTGCAAAAACAATCAATTTAACAGAAGCATTTTACTAAACAAAGTGCATGGTCAGAAAGTACTTGTCTTGCTGATTCCATTGATATAAAATTTACAAACTTTGGACGTGTGGTTTGAAAGTTATGAATTATTCAAATTATAACATCAATTAGATAAGTTTCTGGTTTTTAAATCAAACACAGGCCACGCGTCGTGCTGTGATTGGTCGGTACCGTTTCGTGCGGATCGACAGATGCGAGCCGTTGGATCTAAGTGGGATCACACGGCTCAGAAGCAAGCGTACCCCTTCGGTTAAATTCTATCGTGACCATCTGATCACAATCCTACGGTTCTCAATGCTTTGACCAATAACCAGCGGTGCTGGCGCGGCAGGCGGTCGATCGGCGGTGTCGACGCTCTGAAGCGAGAGAGAGGATATGCTCACCAAGTTCGCGGGGCCGTGACGATGCTCAACGTGGTGATAGCTCGTCGAGGGGCGCACGGTGGTGACGGCAATCGCTCGCCGGAGTTGCTCCTGGCGACGGGTTCGCTCGGCCGTTGTCGGGGACGTCGCTGTTGAGCACGGGAGAGGGAACAGATGGTGCTATTAGACGCGTGGAAGAGTAAGGAGTATGGGATCACCAAAGAGAGAGGGCGGCACGGTCAGAGACTACCTGTGAAGCTCGTCGGAGTTGGAGCAGATGGTGGCGCAGTCAGACGAGGTGGTTGCCGACGATAGGGGGCATGCGCGAGCGAAGCACTGAGAGGCGTATGGAAGAGGGAGCAGGCTCGCGTGGTCGAGGAGGCGAGGCGAGGTTTGGCCGAATCGGTGGCTCGCCGGAGAGCGTGGCGGTGTAGGTGAAATTGAGTAGCTTTGGGCGCACTGAGTGGGGACCGGGGAAACAAAGAGGAGGGAGAGGCGATTAAGAAGGCGTGGTCAGGGGGAGGATTAACTGCGCCATTACTCGTGAATTTAACTCGAAATCAACCTGACGAACGTTCGGATTTACTTGTGGGGGGGAGTGAAGATGACTACGTGTGAGGAGTGGGGCCCGAGCGTGAGGGAGAGGAGGAGATTAGAGTGATGGCCACGGCCTTGGTGATCCCGCAGTGACGGTGAGTTTCTGAGTAAGGATAAAACGGTTCGGGGTGAGAGGGAGTGGGCTGCTGGGCCAGTTGGGCTGGGTTTGTTGGGCTGGGCTAGTTAGTTTTCATTTTTTTGTATTGGTTGTTTTTCTTTTTCCCATTTGATTTTCTGTTTTGGTTTTGTTTAAACAATTCAAACATTCATTTGAATTCAAACCTTTGCCAAAACTTGTGAATAATCAAACACTGTTTATTGCCACATTCTGAAGTCAAATTTAGAATAAATCTTTTATTCTATTTAGGATCTTTTAATTATTTAAAATAGGCTCTAGTATTAATTAGATAAGATTTAATAATATTTTTAAAACTCCATTTGAATTCAAATCATCACCAAACTTTGGGTGAATTTTAATTCTGTTTATCAACATATTTCAAAGTCCAAAATAAAATAATTCTTTTATTCTTTTAGGACCTATTAATAATAATTAAATAAATAGACCATACTCTTTAATTCAAAATAGGTTTTAATTTATTTTAAAACTCTTTTTGAAATCTAAATAATATCAAAATCTTTTCAGTAGGTTTCATTTGAAAAACTAAAACACTTGGAAATCTTATTTAAAATAAATTGACAAGTTTTAGTGTTTATTTAAAATGGAAAAGCCTTTACTTTAATAAAAATGGATATTAATAAATCCTCATTATTTTATTTAAATGAACCTTTACTCTTTTCATCAAATAGAAATATTTTATTTCAAAAGCTTGGCCAAGATTTAATTTGGCTCTATGAAATAATCCTTATTTATTAATTTTACTTTACTTTGAAAAACCAAATCTTTTTATTTAAAGATCCAAAAATAGTGATTCCAATTATTAAAACTTTCTTCATTATTTGTTTATATTTTTAAATCCTCTTAGGATTTTTTTGCTTGCCATTTGGTATGGATTTTAGATAAGGGCTTTATTAGCTTTGAAAATTCAATTTCCTTATCTTATTAAATTCATAAGATTTTATCTATGGCCCCAAACTAAGTGAAACCAATTTATATGGTTTTATATTATTTCCATTTGTCATTCTTGATCATTTGAAATGTTTGTTTGGTCAATTTTTATATGGATCAAATTCATAGGCTTGGAGTTAACTTGGAAATGATTTTCTTCCATTAAGGTTTTAGAGTTTTGGTTCATTTCTCAAGTGTTTAATTTCCAGATGCATTTATGAAGAATGCATTCCACTTGATTTGAATTTAGTTGGATTCCAATGTTAACCAAAAAAAATTCAAGATGGAATTTTAAGTTTCCATTTAAAAACAAAAGTTTCTTTTCACCCTAAAAATCAACAATAATTTATTTTGTTAATTTATTTTTCACATTACAAGATTTTGAAAATCTTGGGATGTGACAATGATCGTGCCCTAAAGGCTCCCATAGGCCCGACTTATATAGTCGCCAGGTCCTAGGGTTACAGGGAAAATTACTAGCCGGACAGGTTACAGAGTCCTACACCGTCTATTACTAGTCTAGCGTGTTTTGTACTCCAAGGCTCCGGGTACGCTGGTGACTCCACTGTAGCCTTCCTTTATCCGGCATGGGCCTCCCTTCTGGATCCATCTAACTGGGCCGCCCAGCAGGCCATGGGCCATGCTACCAACTGTGGGCCACCCGGGTTATCCGGATAAGAGACATGCTATGAGGATACCTATATAGCATATCCCCAACACATGCCATGTTTGTTTATCTAACGAGAGCACCTCTAGTGAACTATGGACCCCGGTCCAATCTTTACCATTGATACATCTTCCACTATTACCGTTTACTTTCTGCAATTCAAAATCACCTTACACAACATACAGTTAATCCTTTGTTACAACAAACCGGTGAGCTTGAAAACCTCACTGATTCGTTGGGACAAAGTATTGAGTTTGTGTTGTGCAGGTTTCCACGTTGCTTGCAACACCTTTGAGACATTTCCTTCCTCCTTCTGGTTCGATAACCTCAGTCTCTACTGAGGGAAAACTTGCTGTTGTGCTCATCACACCTTTCTCTTGGGCTTTCCAACGAAGTGCTCCAATCAACACCAGACGCACGCATCAATGAGCATGAAAGATGGAGTTCTAACAGTAAGACAAAGTAACTATGCATGCAACATGAAAGGTTACAAACAAATATCATGAATAACATGCATTGAAAAACATTTGTTTGTTTCACATACAGAAAACATAGCATAGTGGCATTCAGCTTGTACCTCATGGAGTAGAAAATAGATGCATAGGACACCTTCAAAGTTCATAAGAGTGACTGGATACAAATAGCAGAAGAACAAGTAATATCAATAATATGCATCAATCAATAAGTTTTGGGACAATGCACATAGAACTAAGAATGGCAACTATGCTGTCTTAACTGGTGCCTTAGGATAGAAGGTGGAGACTCAATATAATAGTGGAAGAAAGGCCCTTCATAAGGGAAGCAGGGATTTCAAGTTTCAAAAAGAGCTTCCAAAAATTATGGTACTTGTTAGCTTTCAGCCCTCATTGCCCCTATCATAAGCATCTTGAAGTGACTAAGGTTAAAGTGAACAAACTATGGAGTATATGCTTGACAAAGTATAAGTTGGCAATCTCATGTCCCTTGAATACGAGGGACGCTACTCATGCTACTCAAGTTTAGTTACTTGCAAGTTCTTGTCATAGTAAGTACATGTGTATCATAGAGAACCACCAACGGGGTACCCCTTGCACATGATACAGGAGCTATCCCATAATTAAAATGACAAGGCAAGCATACAATGAGCATCTCAGCAATCTTCTTATTTACCATGGGAATATGGTGCCTTTTCTCTCTTTCCTCATATTTTTTCTTTTTCTCAATCTCTTTTTTATAAGAAGAATGCTTCATAGATGTCATTATGGTGACACTGCAAGTTTCCACCATGATTAGGCATGGCTTAGGCTAGCGGCCCAGGCGTTTCTCTAACACACATACATAACTCCATGGACTTACAAGCTCCCCTTTCATTTCACACCGACGACATCCATAGACAAAAGAGCATGATATCAACTGTGTACAAAGTACAAGTGCAATGTTGAAAGCATTCCCCATGATAGCACGGTTCTGCTAATTCCAACGTATAAGTGCAAGCATATACAACATAGTTGACACAATGGTTCAAGTTTATTAGGGGCAAGAAAAAAAAGTGTGCCATCAAGTTTGTGAGAGCTTTAATCACTAAGTTTTCACATAACAAAATACTTTTTAATTGGAAGATAGATGAAAACAAGAATATACTTGGAATGGTGTAATGCACCATGCATAGGAATTTATAGTGGACAATTTGGAATAACTTGGTTTCTTGGGAGTTGGATGCATGAGTAGAACTTAGTCATACAAGTGGAGGCTAGCAAAAGACTGTGAGCGACCAACTAAGAGAGCAATAATGGCCATAATCATGCAGATCGACAAAACATTACTAATCAAAGCATAAAGTGGTACTACAAGTCAAGGACTAAATGATCATAGAGGCTATGGTGACTTGTTCATAGTCATAACATGGTGTGAGCATGTGCCAAGTCAACCCAAACAAAGCATCAAATAAGAATACCACAATACTATGCTTTTGTATGCTAAAAAAATGCATGATTACTTCAAGGCACATTAAGCAATCCCAATTGTTTGGAACAAGTCATGCTACAACAATAATTACTAAGCATAAGGTCAAAACAATACCTAGCATGACATGCTAAAGACTAAGTCACAGTCAAAGCAAGCTCCTCCTGTACTATTCAACCAAGAACTGTATACTCCTTTACAACACCAATCAACTTATTTGAAACAACACAGCGAGAGCGGAGGTCCAAACTACTTTATTCAAGCAAACTAAGCAAACCAAACGAAAACTAAGACGCTCCAAGAACAACACAACTGTGCATTAAATAATAAAAACGAAGTGTCTAGAAAGACCTGAGCTTTTTATTGATGATGAAGAAGGGGGATTTGACACTTGTACCTCTTGAATATTTCTTGGGGTGACATGGGGTGGCATCCCCAATCTTGATCTTTTGTCCATTCTTCATCTCATTACATCATTCTTTCTCTACACCTAATTTTTTTCCTTCATACAAAACTTCACACAATCTTCATTAGCAACATTAGTGTACTCAAAAGATAATAGACTTTTAGGTTTAGCTTTAGAACAGAAAAACTTTCACTAAAAACACAAGCTACTGTAGCAATCCTCAAAACGCTCAATTTACCAAAAAGAACCCAAAAAGGAATCAATAAGAAGCAAATGCAAATAATGGCAGAAATCTATCAAAACAGACCAGCAGGTAGAAACCGATTTTTTCGAAGATCTTATGTTGCTCAAATCAAAAAGTGTTGAACCAATGAAAGTTATCTAACATACTGGTTGATTTATTCAGAAAATATCAACTCAATCCGACTATTAGATATTTTACACGAATTTTTACGGTGGAGCACAAAAATCTGTTTCGGGACAATAACTCCCCAAATCTTACTTCCTTCTCATTAGAGGTCATTCTTGGGACAAAAAGCAAACAAAAAGGATAAGGAGAGGTCATTACTGAAGTAATAACTTCCAAGACTCAAGAAAACTTTTGGGTTATCTCCCAATAAGTACTTTTCTTTAATGCCTTTAAGTTAGGCTTGATAGTTTGAGAAGATGCTCACATAGAAAATATGAATTGAAGTAAAAGAGAGCATCAAGAAGCAAATTCAAAACACATTTAAGTCTATCCCACTTCCTATGCATAGGAATCTTGTAAGAAAATAAATCAAAGAAGCACAAATCAATAAGCATAGGAAAGCAAAACAAGTGCAACTTCAAGATTTTGAACATAAAGAGGGGAAACTTTATATTGTTGAGATACATAAGACCATGTTTTCCTCTCTCATAATAACTTCCAGTAGCATCAAGAATAAACTCAACAATATAACTATCACATAAAGTATGCTTTTCATGATCTATAAACACATAATTTTTATCAAGCTCAAAAATAGTGGGATTAAAACCAAACCCACTTTTAACAATTCTATAACAAGGTGACTGATCATTCAATATAGGACCATCGTATAGATCTTTATCATAAACATTTTCTAAGAAAAACTCTTTAGTATCATGCATTTTGAAGCTAGGCATAAATAAAGGATTATCATAGATAACATGAGCATAATTATTATCACAAGTTTTACCCATAGTAGATATTTCAACAGAATCCATAGGGACATAAAATTCATCCTCCTTTGGTAAGAAAGGGGGATAATCAAATAATGTAAGGGATAAAGAGTTACTCTCATTAGAAGGTAGGCATCTGTAGCTAATCCATTCTTCCTCCTTCTGTTCATCACTCTCCTCCTCTTTTTCATCTAATGAGCTTCCAGTTTCAGAAATTTCTTCTTCCATAGGCTCCTGCAAGGCATTAGTCTCTTCTGTTTGTGGAAAGCAACTATTAAAATATTCAAGAATATAGCCATTTTCTTCCTTGTAATTATCAAAGCAAAATTTAAGTATATCATAAACCTCGTATTCATAAGGTGAATCATCAATATTTTCAAGCAAACTAGCAAGTTCAAAAACATAAGAAGATATGGTAACATTATCATTATAATCACATTGAAAAGGTAGGTGTTTATACCTAGTACAGCAACAAGATTTATCAAAGCAATAAGTAACATTATAAGTAGAGCATACCTCTCTAGCAATAGTATTCAATTTATCAATTTGTTCCCATAAGTGTTTTACTTTTTGTGACAAACGGTGTTCCTTATAATAATTCTTTTGTTCTTCCGTGAACCCACCTTGCCAATAAGAACTAGTTTCAAATAAACCATCCATTGATAGAAAACATGACAAAGCAAGGCAATAATAGACCAGCAACTAGAGTAGGAACTAATTTTTTTGTGTTTTTGATAAGCGAAAGCAAACCAAACTAAACTATTTTTTTTGGAGTTTTTGATAAAAAGAGGCAAAAAAACCAAGCAAAAGAAACTAAGCAAAACAAAAACAAAGTAAAGAGAAAGGTTGTGAAGGACTCCCTTGTGAAGACGTCCTTAGCCTCCCCGGCAACGACGCCAAAAAAGTCTTGATGGTGCTTAGAGGCTTCGTTGGGAGACCCCAAGAGGAAGGTATGATGAGCACATCAGCAAGTTTTCCCTCAGTAAGAAACCAAGGTTATCGAACCAGTAGAAGGAAGGAAACGACTCAAAGGTGTTGCTAGCAACTTGGAAACCTGTACAACACAAACTCAAGACTTTGCCCCAACAAGCAGTGAGGTTGTCAATCTCACCGGTTTGCTGAAAACAAAGGGTTAACTGTATGGTGTGGAAGGTAATAATGGTTTGCAGAAAATAAACAGTAACAGTGGAAGATGTATCAATGGTAAAGATTGGACCGAGGTCCATAGTTCACTAGAGGTGTTCTCCTTAAGATAAACAAACATGGCATGCTAGGTAAACAAATTACAACAGGGCAATTGACAGGACTGAGCAAGGCTTAACAATGCAATACTAGACATTCATGATCCTATAAGATTCGATTGGGCAATACAACAAGATACATAGACCGCCATCCAACTGCATCTATTACTAGTAATCCACCTTCAGGTTATCATCCGAACCCCCTCCAGTGTTAAGTTGCAAGCAACGGATAGCTGCTTTAAGCAAAGTGTGTAAGGTAAACAATCCACTTGTTCCATGAACACGGGACCGTTGTTTTCTCCCTAGTAGCAATAGCACACCTACAACCTTAGAGATTTCTGTCACTTCCCTTAGATTAAATAGAGGCATGAACCCATTATCGAGCATAAATACCCCCTCTGGAGTCACTAGCATCTACTCGTCCAAGATAGCTACTAGAAACGGAGAGCATGCAAGATCTCAAACAACACAGACATGATAGAATCAATAAGACAAAACCATTAATCAATCTGACATAGTAATCTCAATATCCATCGGGTCCCTGCAAACACAACATGCATGAATACAAATAGATGATCTTGATCATGAACTGAGCTCACAAGATCTAATATGGTAGCACAAAGGAGAAAATACAACCATCTAGCTACTACATGGACCCGTAGTCCAAGGTGTAACTACTCACACTTCATACCGGAGGCTGGCATGATGAAGAAGAAGGCCTCTGGGATGATCTCCCCTCCGGCAGGTGACATGGTTATACCCTACGGGTACACGACATTAGTATACCTGGTTCAGTCCAAGGAAGGCTAGCGCGCGGCCTGGGGAGACTTTCGGGTGGCCCAAGCCCATGACGCCTTCGGATCCTTGGAGAACAAGACTAGAGTAGATAGAATTTCAAAGGGGTAAACCCTAATCTGTAACCGACTCGACCTGATGCCCGAGACCTGCCTATCTATATAAAGGCTAGGAGGGCACGATGAGGAGGACGACTCAACTCACCTCATACACACCTCATGCTAGATTGCATCTGTGCACCCCTGTAACTTTCGGTTCCACAGTAATCAAGAGCAGACAAGCAGGAGTAGGGTTTTCCCTCTAGGGGCCTGAACCTGGGTAAACTTCGTGTCCCCGTGTTTCTTGTTTGCTAACCGTTCCGTGATCTCCAACATCCCCATATTCTCCAAAACCCAAGTCCATAACAATGGGCATTGACGAGATCGAACCTCGTCAATTGGCGCCGTCTGTGGGAATTGGGGGCGTTGATTGTGCGATCGTGACGGTCCCATCCAAAGCGATCTACAACTCATCGGCCATGGAGAGCCACCTCCTCTTCGGCACTTTCGACTTCACAGCCCACTCGCCAGCCACCATGAAGGATTTCGAGCCCGTAGGCGACGGGCTCAAGATTTTGTTCGGGAGCTTCTGCTTCCAGGTGGGGCAGACTGGCACCCTCCGGCTCCCAGAGTGGGTGCCGCCACCATCCATCAGACCCGCTTCGTGGGTCCCTCCCATCGGCATGTTACACATGTCAACGCTGACAGATGAGTCATACGACAGCAGCAGGTGCAATTCATATCTGTACGGCCCTCCATCAGACGAAGGAACCTACGGTTCCGGATCCAAAAGCTGCGGTAGCAGCGACCCAATCCGCGGGCGTTACCAATGTGCCGTGGTCATCCAGGGTGAATCAGAACTGCCACTAGGTTCGAGTGCCCATGTACCGCCACCCAATCCACCGCCCAACCCACAGGGTGGGAACGGAGGAAACGGAGGACACTAGCCCCTCCAGCCCAACGAAGGCAACGCTAACGCTTACCATAAGATCAACCTCAGCAAGGACGGATGGCGCCATGCATGCGAAGCTGTGGCGGGCAATAGGATCCTACCTATGAATGCTTCACGAGATCTGCTGATGGCATACCACCTCCTCCTCATCGGCGAGCATAACTGGCAGGTAAAACTGTAGGAGGATCTCGACAAACACAAGCAGGCAGCGTTAGAGTCTAGCATGCGGCGAGCCGCGCTCTCTGCCACTGGTGGCTCCAGCTTGCACGGCAACCATGCCAACAAGCATCGCTCTCGCACAGAGCACATGGACCCCGCCGCATGGCGCGAGGTCACTAGAACCCTCAACACGTCCTTCATGGCGATGGACGCCAATGGAAACGTCATGCCGAAAACGCCACAGGCTGCGATCATGGTAGCCACCACCTATCTCGCGTCCCATCCGCCTCTGGTGGACGACCCAAAGATGGCCATGAACAAGTTCGCACTAGCCGGACTTGGACTCGTTAGAGCCGCGCTCCATGATGAGGCTCCTACGGAGCCGAAAAAGAAAGCTACAGTTAGATTCAACCGTAGCCCTACACCCTCATCCGACGAGGACGAGCACGACCTTCCTCGACGTCGCAAGAGCCCAAGGCGTCGTAGCAGCGACTACAATGCTCGAAACGACCTCACTCAACGCAAGATCAACAAGGCACGCGCAAAGCGTGCGTGTTCGACCGAGTCTGAAGAGGAAGAAGACGGAGAACTATGCGGAGCCAGATGCTTCAGCAGATCCGTTTAGCGAACGTGGATGCCGGAAAGTTTCAATCTCCCTTCAGAGACTCCGAAGTTCGATGGGACGCAGGACCCGAAGGCCTGGCTCAGCGACCACCTCTCATCCATCAAACTGCAAGGTGGTAATAGGAACACCGCCCTGCAATGCCTTCAGCTATAGCTGATAGGCGCAGCTCGAATCTGGGTTAGCAGCCTCTCCTCAGGATCCATACGAAGCTAGGAAGAGCTAGACTATAGTTTGATCAAAAACTTCAAGGGCACCAGCAAGAGGCCAGCCTCGATCGAGGAACTATGAGCCTGCACTCAACAAATGGGCGAGTCCATTCGCTCATACATACTGCGCTGGTTCAATATCAAGAACTCCGCCGTGCACATCTCCAAGGAGAGGACGATCGACGCCTTTAAGTACGGTGTTAAGCGCCCGAACTTCAAGGAAGAACTTGGGCGCATCAAGCCCAAGATGCTTAACCACCTCATGGACATCGCCAACAGGTGGGCAGATGGCGAGGATTCCCTCCACCGAACACATTCAGATGACGAGGATGACTACGGCCACAGACGTGAATGCCGCATCAAACAAAGATCGCGCGTCTACGATGATCGAGACGGAGTCGACATGGTTGCAGTCGGCTACGCCGACCGCCACAACGACAACAACCGCAGCAGCGGATGCCACGAAGGCAACTTCCGCGATGGAGGACGACCCACATAGACGTGGCAACGTCGCAACCACGACGACGAACCCTTGGCATATGACAAGTTATCTGTCCCCTGCACCATCCACTTCTACATTGACAAGCAGGATGGCAAAAAGAAGGCCAGCCACATGCTAAAGGACTTCCACGAATTCCAGAAACTCATCGAGGGCCTCACCCAAATGCGACACCAAACCGTGAACCCTGGGTTTGGGCCCGCACCTGCACCAGGTGACATCGCCCACGGAGGTCCTCCACCACCACCCGTTGGACCTTCGAATGCAGCAATCGCACCCGCGCCAAACAATGGCGTAGGAGGGTACCCACCACCAAAGGGAGCCCTGATGATCCAGAAGGGGCGCCCAACAAACAGGGTGCAAAAGAAGATCACCTGCCAAGTTAGCCTGGCCGTGACTGCTCTGCCTGCCATCCTCGAGTACCTCAGTGGCTCGGAGTATTGCATCATGTTTGATCGTTCAGATCACCTCTGCCAGATCCCTCGCCCAGGTCATGCTGCCCTGGTGCTCGAGGCGCAGATCAGAGGGTTTGATATGAGCCGTGTCTTCATGGACGGCGACAACGGCATCAACTTGATGTTCGCCAACACCCTAGCAGCAATGTGGATCGTGCTGTGCAGCTTGGAACAAACTGACACAACGTTCCACGACATAGTGCCAGGGAAGGGCATATACCCCCTGGGAAAGATATGGCTCGACGTCATCTTCGGCCAACCTGAAAACTTCAGGCGCAAGCGATTAGAATTCGAAGTAGTGGACTGGCCATCACAGTACCATGCCATCCTCGGGCGCGTGGCATTCGCAAGATTCCTGGCAGTACCACACTATGCATACCTGATACTCAAGATGCCAGGACCCAACAGCGTCATTACCGTCCAAGGCAGCTTCACCCGATCCGACCACTATGACAGACACTTCAACACAATCTCCCAGTCGTTCAGCATGCAGGAGGATCTCACAAGGCTCCGAGAGGTGACTGACAATGGGGCACCCCCAGTCTCTAGGAAAAATGCACCTGACATGTCGTTCGACTCCTTAGTCAACACGAAAAAGGTGCAGGTCCACCCGACCGATGCCTCCAAGATGGCGCTGATCGCCAACGACCTCAGCCCCACATAGGAAAGCGCGCTCATCGAATTCCTCTGTGAGTGCTGGGAAATCTTCGCCTGGTGTCCTGTGGACATGCCAGGAGTACCTAGGGAATTCTCTGAGCACGCACTAAATGCGTTCCCCGATGCAAAGCCTGTCAAGTAGTCGATCCGACGACTGTCCGAACCAAGAGCTGAAGCCGTTGTAATCGAAGTCAACAGACTGCTTGATGCCAACTTCATCCGAGAAATCAAGGAGAGCGAGTGGCTGGCCAACACTGTGATGGTCCCCAATAAGGACACGAACATCCTGCGGATGTGCGTGGACTTCATATCGCTCAACAAGTATTGCCCCAAGGATCACTTCCCTCTACCGCAGATCGATCAGATTATCGATTCGACTGCAGGATGCGAGAATCTCTCCTTCCTCGACGCCTACTCAGGCTACAACCAGATTTGGCTAAAGGTCGAAGATCAGGAGAAAACGGCGTTCATCACACCGTTCAAAGTGTTCTGCTACAACACCATGCCCTTCGGGTTGAAGAACGTAGGCGCCGCATACCATAGGTGCATGCAGGCGCGACTGAAAAACCAGATCGGTCGCAACATCCAAGTCTATGTCGACGACATAGTAATCAAGACCAAGGAAGCCAAGACGCTGATCGACGATCTCCGCGAGACGTTCGATAATCTTGATCACTATAAGATCAAGCTGAACCCAAAAAAGTGTGCCTTCGGTGTCCCATCTGGCCAATTACTTGGCTACTTCATCTCCCATCGAGGAATTGAGGCGAACCCGAAGAAAATCTGGGCCATATTGACCATGGAGAATCCGAAGAATCTCAAAGGAGTCCAGCAACTCACTGGGCGCATTGCAGCGCTGAGCAGATTCATCAGTCGCATGGGTGAGAAGGCCCTGCCTTTCTACCAGCTGCTACGCAAAGCCGACAAGTTCGAGTGGACACCCAAAGCAGACAACGCATTCGAAGACCTCAAGCGACTGCTCTCCACCTCGCCTATTCTGGTCACGCCAAAGGAGTGCGAGCCTCTGCTGCTGTACATTGCAGCCACACACCAGGTGGTTAGCACCGTACTCGTGGTCGAACGACCCGAAGAAGGCAAAACCCATGGAGTCCAACACCCAATCTACTACCTCAGTAAGGTCCTGACACCAACAAAACAGAGGTACCCTCACTACCAAAAGCTTACGGCGTATTCATGACGGCTCGATGGCTGAGCCACTACTTCCAGGAGCATCAGATAATGGTCGTCAACGAGGCACCATTGTCCAACATACTGAACAACCCCGAAGCCACGGGACGCGTAGCCCTGTGGGGGAATCGAGCTATATCCTCTAGACATAGTCTACGAGCAGCGCAAGTCCATTAAATCTCAGGTCCTCCCTGACTTCCTCGTCCACTAGGTGGAGCTCCAGCTGCCAGACACTCCGGACATAACACAGTCACGGACGATGCACTTCGACGGCTCCAAGCGCGAGGACAGAGCAGGAGCTGGCGTCATACTGACATCCCCGCAAGGCGATAAGATGAAATACGTCTTTCGAATGAAATTTTGCGCCTCCAACAATGAGGCCGAATACGAGGCCCTCATCCACGACATGAGGATGGCCAAGATTTGTAGCGCAATGTGCCTAGTCATCTACGGTGACTCGAACCTTGTCGTCCAGCAGACGATGAACGAGTGTGACGCTCACAGCGCCAACATGATCGCGTACCACGCGCTCTACAACTCACTCGAAGGGGACTTTGACGACTGTGAGATTCAGCACGTTGGAAGGGAAAGCAACGAGGAAGCTGATAGACTCGCCAACATAGGCTTCACCTGCACAAGAGTGCCACCAGGTGTGTTCCTTGAACAAATCTGTGTACCCTTTATCAAGAGGAAATTCCCCAAGGGATCACCCGAAGAAGCAGAGCACTTGGGGGTTGCGCCACCAGAAGGACATGAAGTACCTGAAAAGCTCGACACCGAGGCCGAGCTAGTCAGCCTGGTACAGGTCATGGCAATTGAAGAAACATGGACACATCCGTACCTTAAGTACCTAATAAACAAAGAAATGCCCATGACCCAACAGATGCCCGGCGCATATCTCGCCGGTCCAAGGCCTTCACCATCATCAATGACGAGATGTACAAGCGCAACATTTCAGGTGTACTCCAACGATGCTTCACCATCGGGGATGGCAAAACCATCCTTCAAGACATCCACGAGGGCATATGCGGCCATCATGCAGGAAGCCGTGCCCTAGTCGCCAAAGCTCTGCGAGCTGGATTTTACTGGCCAACAGCCATGAACGATACCAAGGACCTTGTCTAAAGGTGCAACGCCTGCCAGAGGTACGCGGACAAGACACACGCACCAGGATCCGATCTAAGGCCCATATCGCTGGCCTGGCCCTTCGCCCAATGGGGCCTCGACATGATCGGAAAACTGCCCAAATCGTCGAAAGGAAGTCATGTCTTCCTCCTGGTCGCAGTCGACAAGTTCACCAAGTGGATCAAGGCCATGCCCATCACCAACCAAAGCGGCAAAACTGCCGTCAAGTTCTTCGAGTCCATAGTGTACAGGTCCGGCGTGCCCCACAACATCATCACGGATAACGACTCGAACTTCATCTCGAAGGAATTCCAGGACTTCTACGAAGGCCTTGTCATCAACATATCATACGCCTCCGTGGCGCATCCGCAGACCAATGGACAGGTCGAAAAGGCCAACGGCCTCATAGGCAGCGGCATCAAGAAACGCCTGCTATCCCCACTTGAAAGGCTCGCATGAGCTTGGGTGGAAGAGCTACCCTCCATACTTTGGAGCCTACGTACAACGTAGAACAGTTCAACTGTCTACACGCCATTTTTTATGGTGCACGGAGCCAAAGCCGTGCTACCTGCAGAAGTACGTCACAAGGCCTCGCGGGTCATTGCCTATAGAGAAGCCGAATCATCGGCCACACTCGAAGACGCTGTACACACACTCGATGAAGCATGCGACATCGCCGCGGCTCGCTCAGCGGTCTACCAGCAGAGCCTCCGCAACTACCACGGCCGTCGGCTGCACCCAAGGTCCTTCGTCGAAGGAGACCTCGTCCTATGACTCAAGAAAGAGCGTCCAAAGAAGCTCGAATCACCCTGGGAGGGACCCTACATCGTCACCGAAGTCATCCCAGGTGGCGCCTATCGTCTCATGGACGTCAAGTCAGGAGTCGAATACTCCAACCCATGGAATGTCGCACAACTGCGACGCTTCTACCCCTAGCTACCTCTTTACTTTCAATAAGGGTACTCAGCTAAGGCTACTCAGCCGAATAATGTACCTCCTCGTTATGATATGAATAAAAGTTAAGTTCCCCCTCCGAAAATTTCTTTTATCTTGCATTACTTTTTGCAATAACACGCCCGGGGGCTACGCCTCACCTCACGACTTCATCGACTGAGAATAATGCATGCAACCTGAGTAGCTGACCATGTCAGGCTAACGAAAAGGACATGCACACAACAAAAGCACTACGTGCTAACACAAATAAGCTTTACAAAAAAGGGCATAACAAACCCACTATATATACAAGTTTTACATCTATCTTTTTACAGGGTCTATCTATTCCGAAGAATCATGCGTGCCCGATTCTCAAAGCGATCCATGATCTCTTCTGCATACTTCCTCACAGCCGCATAATGCGGACGCATATCCCAAAGACTACCATTCGGTCGAAGGGGCAGCCCAGTCGCCACCGCCACAAGATCAACAACACGGCGGTGCAGCCGAACAAGTGAAAGAGCAGCCTTCACCCCAACAACCAGCTAATGTCGCACTAGCTCCCTAACGCGACCTACATCCTGAAACTTCGACAGGAGACCCCAAAGGATGGAAGGTGCCTCATCTAGGGGGACATGACGAAGAAGATGGACGCCAGAGACGTTCTTGCCTTCTTCAGCACCCGAGAAACCTGATGCACATGATCCTGCACCGTCGGAAGAACGACGGCGCGAACACGGTCCATCCAGAAGAAGCCACCAACCTCTAAATCTTGTTGGGTCAGGCAATTCATCCGAACAGCAACGAGCTCTTTCTCTTCCCTTGGAACGAGATTGACACCTGCAACAAGGACAGAATAAGAGGGCCCGCGAAACAAGGTGCATCTAAAAACGAGCAGCAGCTCAAGAAGACTCACATTGCAGCTGATCGCTCAATCGCCGCAGCTCCCCAATCAAAAACTCTCCCTAGCGATAGCCCGCTCATCCTTCGATTTCCACACGTCTGTGTGGCCTCGAACACCAAGGATCTCCTTCTCCAAGCTATGGACACGGTCATGAAGAAAAACAAGTTGTGACGCATCATCCAAAGATGGTCGCGGCTCAGGAACAACCGAAGTATCCACGGGAATCTCACCTGAAGGTCCCTAAAGACAAGCAAGTAATGGTATGAACACCACATACGTCTCTGGCGATAGCTCGAAATATAATTTATATGCATCAAAAGCCACTGTGTGGCACAAGGAGAAATTGTTCATCAACAAAAGCTTACAACAAAAGAAAGAAGATAAACTATCCTAAGCTACAACATGTGGACTTAGGCACCCGCATCTAGGGTGGCCTTAGAGCCAAATTGCCTGCTCTTGGCCTCTCCCTGCTGCTTCGCCGCATAATCCGCCAACAGGTCAATGAGCTTCGGCCCATAATGCTTACAGCTAGAGGCGAAGAGAGCGAAGGCTACCTTTGATTCGTCTGGTGCTATTGGCATCTGGGAGGTGACGTGCGGATGATCCAGCTCCACTCCGGATGCCATGGCCATGGCCATCCCCATGGAGGCGACGATGCCTTTCTACTTGCGCTTGTAGGCTGCGGGAGCGTCCTCCGATAGGGCATCCGCCAGAGCATCGACATCCTCAAGAGCAGCGCCCTTGGGGACGATCTCCTTGTAGAAGCGTCGGAGCACCCCCTTGGCCTTCGCTAGAGAACTTGCAGCAGTACCGCAACGATCTTCGATCGCTGCGGTGACATCATCCAGAGCATTTCCATGCTCTAGGGCACCGCGATCAAACGCGATGCCTGAAGCATCTGAGGCAAAGAAGAAAAGCAAGAGCCGAATAAGAATGTGACAAGGAGCGGCCAAAAATTCCAAGACCAAATCAAGCACAAGATACTCACCGGAGAAAGCCTTGGCCGCAGCCATTAGCCTATCGGCTACCTCCTTCTCACGCGCAGCCGCAACAGTCGCGAGCTGCTCCTCGCGATCAGAAGCCTCCCGCTGTAGGTGCTCCTAAGCCTTGGCAGCATCAACCACCCCCTTTTGCAAGCGCTCCTTCCCTTCCATAGCATCTGCAGCCTTCTTCTCCGCTCGACCGAGGCTCTTTTCGAGAGCGCCCAGCTGACGAAGGGCCGCATTATTTTCATCTGCAAAACAAAAAGAACACACATGAACAACACAAGCATTGTTCATGCGACAGGCGAAATAAAACAGAAACGAGCAAGATGAGTACCTCGCAGGTGTTGCATGCTGGCCTCCAATGCCAAATGCTGCCGGATAAGAAGGTTCGCGCCACGCACAAAGGACTATAATAAGAGAAAGAAACACACAACCAAGAAAACATCACCAAAATGTTAGGGGGCTACACCCCGAAAGAAGCAAAAAAACGACCAACAGGTCATCCGAAAAAAAGGCTCGGGGGCTCCCCCTACAAGACAAGAGATGCAAATTACTCACGTGCTCAGATGGAGACTCCGAAGGTCCGTGTGCGGTCTGAGTAATGACTACCCGAGCCTCTCCTCGGAATCGGCCACCATCTAAGAGGGAGGGACCGTCGGCTTCGACTCCCCTACGGCCTCCTGAGCGCCCTCACTAAGAAAACCCTCCGAGGAGTGGCTGCAAGGAAAATATTGATCAAGACAAGAAGAAAAGTTGCACACGCAAATTACAGAACAAAATGCATCCAAAACTACTTACGATTCAATGTCTGACAAATTGAAGACCGACGCTGCCTTCTCCTTCTTATTCTTCTTGGCCGGTGGATGTGACGCCGTCGCCCGAAGTGGCACAGGAAGGAAAGGTGCAGAGGAGGCACCTTCATCCTCACCATGCCTCTCCAGGAAGGAAGGGCCCCAGGGAGTGGGCGGCGTCGACACATCCGAAGATTCACTCCGAGAGCGCTTTCTGGTCTGCCCCTCGCTCGCCTTGGGGGCTTCATGGGTTGGAGATTGCGCCGGAGGAATTTTGGACTCAAAGTCCACAACCTTGTTGTCCGGCGCAACCGGAAATTTCTCAAGTAGTGGAGGCATCATACCAGCTACCTTGAGATTCTGCACATCAAAAAACATCAAAGATCATGATAGTCATAACAGTCATAAGAAAATTAGCACACGAACATAGGCGAGCGCGCATGACGCAATTCTACACCTTAGGGACTGGCTTCGAAGCACTGAAGGGGGCAGTCAACAACTTCCCCAGGAGATATTCATCACCTTTGTACTTCAGCAACGGCCGAAGAACTCTATCAAGGTCGCCCCTGGACAGCTCCTCAGCTGAAACCCTCGTCGGGTCGTTGCGGCCAGTGTAGAGAAACATCGGATGCGCCCTCGCTTGGAGCGGCTGCACCCGACGTCTGAGGAAGGTGCGGATAATATCCACACCATTGACCTCTTTCTCAGCAGCCATCTGGAGCGCCTCCACCCGACGGTAGAGCTCCTCCACCTCCGCTACCTCGCCCTCCAGGACGTGGTTCTTCCAGGAACTCTTCAGAACGATTTCCTGGGAGGGGTCGAAGGGAGCGAGGCCAAAATATTGCCCGTCCACTGTGGATTCGCGGATATAAAACCACTTCTTCCGCCAGTATTGGACAGACTCACACATAGAAAAGGAAAAGAACAGAAGATCGAAGAGAGATGATGCAGCCACCGAGCGGATAGACCCCGCCGGTGCCAACTGCCTCTTCACGGAATAGAGCTTTCGGAAGAGGCCAAAGTGCGGCTCGATACCGAGCCAGCACTCGCAGAAAGTGATAAAACATGCGATGTGGAAGAGAGAATTGGGCGAAAGATGATGAAGTTGGATGCCATAGAAAAAAGGAGTCCATGAAGAAAATCGTGGACAGGAAGCGACAAGTCGCGAAGAACAAAAGCGACAAACATCACCCGAAACCCTACGGGTGGACGAGGGATTACCTCATCGCCTGGAAGCTTCGTAGCCTCCTTGTCCTGCGAGATTAGCCCCGCATCACGCAGTTTGCATAGGTCACCTTCGCGCGCCTTCGTGCGCCTCCAGTTGCCGTCTGTGATGCGCATGGCACCGGCAACCTTCTTGCCGTCGGCGGCGACGCTCAAGCCTGCTCCGGCAGAGGTCTTCTTTGATTTGACCATGGCGGAGCATTGACGATGGCGATGTGCGCAAAGAAATGAAGAGGGGAAGGATTGAAGAACGTCCAGTGCGCGCAAGAGAGGGAGTGCTTGTGAAAATGGAGGCAATGGTGAAAGAAAATGGCAAGGGGTGAAAACAAAATCACTGTTTTCCCCATGGTTATAAGGAGGAGGACGACAAACAGAAACCGTTCATCCAGAAGCCCTAGCGCTCAGGACAGATCCAACCATATACGTGTCAACACAGCAGCGGACCGTCGCTTGCACGCCATCCAATATGCATGGAAACCAAGGAGACACGTAATTCTCGCCACGTCGCGCATGACTAGTCAACTCCAAGTCAGGAAGTGGGACCCACATTCGTCCTATTACGTCACCTCTGGCGCCGCTGACGGTTGAGTTCATCGACCGTCAGCACTGACGTCATCAAGCAGTCTAGCAACGGCTGGAAATCTTCAACTGATAAAACAAGTACTTACTTGAATCTATGATTCGAACAACTACTCGGGGGATACTCCTATCAGGAGCGCTGGCCGCGCACCTGAGAAATGATTGCAGAACTACAACTCTCGATTATCTTCGAGTCCTACGTCGAGTCTACGACTCCACTAAGGACTCGGGGGCTACTCCCATAGGGAGGATTGATCAAGCATCCTAAAAAATTGTGTCCTACTGACCTTAATCTAAAAACAACTGAGCTAAAGTCTCTGCTTGAGTATACGACTCGAACAGACACTCGGGGGCTACTCCCATAGGGAGCACTGATCGCGCACCCTATGAATTATTCGACTGCGATCCTTCAGATCAAAATGCAGAGAAGCATTCTCCTTGGGCCACCCGAAATGCCTCCGCGGTGATAATATTTCGGATGTTGTGTCTACAACACAAAGATAAGACCTACAAATATCATCTGATGGCCTGGTAACGCACCTGACTACGCTGACACGATGAAAAATCGTGACGGACGTGTTGGGTACATCACTCGAAAACTACTGGGATTCGACTCCTATAAGACCTCAGCGGCCTGAGTCGAATTGCACCGGCATTTGTTCTAGATTCGAGTCCGGGGACTCGAGTCTGAAGAAGATCGTGTTGTTTTGTCCTATGTCAGTTAACTGGTCCTGATCCGTCAGGAGAGTCAGGCACATGCATCAACAATCCCTACGAACTAAAATCATTGTTTCTCTTATGAACAGGACCAACTGCACCCGAAAGATTAAAGAGTCCTCAGCCGAATCTACGATTCAACTGAACACTCGGAGGCTACTAACATGGTTATACCCTGTAACACCCTCAGAATCGGCCCTATGCAAGTTTTAGCGAAACCCGCCAAATCCGCATAGAAACGATTCAAAGGTGCCCACCAGGCACTTTCGTGCGGGTGGAAAACGAAGTAATATCATTACAATAGTCCACGATGGGACCCACAGAACAGATATATACAACGGCGACTCAAAGAGTCAAGAATACAGATGTACAATACAAAGATCCAAATCACCTTTAAAACGATATAGCGTCCGAGTACGGACAAGATGCAAATTGAGCTAAGAGCCCTGAAGAATAACCAATGGCGTCCATAACCCTGCCCAGGCCAAGCCGGAAGGGTAACCCTGCTAACGACGTCGATCTCAAAACCTGCTTAAACAAAAGGGATGCCGACAAAGGGCAAAGGAAAAAAAAAAGAGCGGTCAGTACTGAGGCCAGTACACGGCGAGGCTAGAATTCGGCGGTCCTCGCCTACATAGGTATGGTGGACTGAAGCGGCAGCGCAGCATGCACTAAACAACCCATAGAGACTCGATACAACTAGCGGCTATCAGAGAGGGGTAAGAAAGACCTATTCGGAACCAACCTGATACTACCACCAAACATACCCATCCTGGTGTTTCCCTCTCGAGACCAAACGAGGAAGTCAACCGAGGAACTCACACAGTTGGCAGTTTTATTCATTCCGTTATAGTTGCGGCAATTACTAGTCAAATATAGATAGCATGAGTCATCCTGATATAATAAGCAGTGGGCAGTTTTAGTTAACCATTCCGTTGTAGTTGCAACACTTACTAGTCAGATACAATTAGCATGAGCTATCCCAAACCCAGCAGTTGTTGGTACTTTTATTTAGCCATTCCGTTGTAGTTGCAATACTTACTAGTCAGATACCATAGTAGCAAGCGACAACCCAAACAAGCAATTGTTGGCAGTTTTATTTAGCCATTCCATTATAGTGAAGCTGGTTACTAGTCATTATAAAGTCAAATTTATAGCACTACTTTAGTTATAGTTGTCTATGATCGAGATACTGTGCTCCAAGTCGTCCATAACCGCGGACACGGCTTTCAGAAAGTTTTACCCTGCAGGGGTGCACAAATAGCAACACACACTCGATCAACCTCGGAAAAACCAAATCAAAACCCAACGAGGCTTTCACGACAAAGCAATCACAGGATTCAGAAATATTTCAGGGGGCCACCCTATTAAGCTACCCGCAACGAAGTTAGCTGACTCCGAAACGGACTCAAGGTTTGGGTGGACGACTGTAAACGACTGGGAACCCGAAAGTGTGACTGGGCTTGTCGATACCGCGAAATCGTGTCCCGATCCTAAACAGTACAGGTGCAGTACATCGCACAATTTAAATAAAGCAGTAAAGCATGTCATAAGTACAGGATAGTAAATAAAACCTCAAACTAGTTTGTGGCCCCAAGAAATAAGAATGAATCAAGCTCTAGCTCAGGGGGGTCCCATAATCCTCCCGGATGTGGATAGCGCGAATATTCAAGGAACAGGTATCAAGTACTCGGGGTCCTACGGGACACAAGTGGACGGTTAACAACCAAATAACATCTATTGCCCAATTGCGTCTCTACATTTACCTACTTCAATTTTAGTTATTAAACAATAATTAAAGTTATGATCATCTCCAACAATAAACATGCGGCAATACTCCAACAATCGTGGTACTTTTCGACACGCAATAAAGACTCGAGCAAGCGACTACGACGCGCAAGTCCAGCTATCTACCAAACAACAGGTAATAGGATGTGTCCAAGGCAATATAAGGCTGCAAGGAAAATCACGGGTACGGAAACTAGAGCAACGCAACACAGATAGCAATAGATCAACAGGAGGGAATAAATACTATAAAAGTAAGATAGGTAGAAAGGGGGAGATGCTCGCCTGAAAACATTGCCGAAGGTTCATCCGAAGATCGGGGCGAAGCTCACATCAACTCAACGGCCTTATCCGCGAAGAAGCAAAACACTAGAATAAAAACCGGATGCACTATTTAATACTACGGCAAAAGATCGGGCATGATGCATGTATGATGTATGACATGGAAAAGATGCGATGCAATTAGGCAATATTAAGTGGAACCGAAGTCCCAACAATTAATTAGGTGGTTTATGTTGTTTAGATACCCTGCAATTTAAATGTTGTATTAACATGGCAAAAGATAGCACCGGTTCGCTACACAAATTTAAATGGGACCAATATAAGACTAGATTCGCCCGCATTTGGCCCCATATTGAATTATAAGGTGAATCGGCATAATGCCCCCAAACCACAGACAAGTATGCATGCGAGTATGACAATTTATTATGCAACAATTTATATAGATGGCATTTATAAAATAAGGGCTCAGATCGGGGTCACACATTGGCGTTAGGCGATCTTGGGGGTTCCGGAGGGTTCGGGATCGGACTCAGGGTTCGACGGGGATCGATCTCGCATCCGGGAAGGACTTGGCGGCCTTCGGATCCGGGGCTCGCATCCGGGAAGGAGAACTTGTCGCATCCGTGGTCTTCAGGTCCGTGTAGACGGTCATGGCGTTCCGAGGGGAAGATCTTGGAGTGTCGAGGGTTCGGTCTCGGGGATCGGTCTCGACGTCGGGGTTGGTCTTCGGTTTCCACGTAGGCGGTCTTGGCGTTCCGGGCATCGGATCCTCGAGACCAGGGTCTTCGTCTCCGTGAGGAAGATCTTGTTGCATCCGTGAAGGCGATACTCGAGTATGGCCTTCTGGGGTTCCGGGAAGGAGAACATGGTATTCCTTGATGAAGAACTTGATGTTCCAGGTCGGAGACGCGTGAGTCCAGGATTATCTCACTCGTCGCTCATGATTCCCTCGTCATCAGACGGTCTTGTCGCATTTGAACAGTAGCACGAACACCTTGTGGTCAAGAATCAACAGGGATGGCAAACTCTTTCGAGTGGCCTCCAGACGTCGGGTACACACGGCATAGAGCTGGTATGCTGCACAAGATAAAAGGCCAAAGAAGCCCGGGTTGGAGCAGAGGGCCTCGAGGCACACATAGACGACCATGGCGACCGAGGTGTGCCTGCGTGCCAGGCAGGACGACGGCAGTCGCAGGGGAGGATCCACGACAAGGGAGGCAAGGCTGGTGGCGGCCTGCTGGGCGGAGATGCAGCGACGGCCGGGGGAGGGCGGGGTAGAGGCGGCCTGTGACGTGGCTCACATACGAGCGGCTCGGGGAGGACAGGATGGACGACGCTGGGCGGCAGGGTCGTGGTCGGGCTCGGGGGAGGCGATGCAGAGAGGCGGACAGGGTCGTGGCGACGGCGATGACGTGGCGTCCGCGAACGGCGAGGTCGGGGCCGGGGAAGACGTGGGGGCCGCGTGACATCGAGGAGGCGGGAGGCGCTGGTGCAGAGGAGCTTCGGGGAGGCGACCTGACGCGGGACGGTGGATGCGGCCAGGAGGGAGGAGAGGACCTCGGGAAAGGAGGTAAAGGTCGCGGAGTACGGGTCCGACGGCAGGGTCGGTGCAGAGCCGGCAGGCGGGAGGCGAGGCGGCCTCGGGATGGGAAGGTCGAAGGAGGCGGCATGCGCCACGCCTTGACGGAGAGAAGAGGCTGCGTGGCAGGATGGGACAATGGGGAGGGATCGAAGCAGAGGTGGGTGGTGAGGATGGAGACGAAGTCCCTGGTGGGGTCCACGCGGAAGGGTGAGGAGCGGGGCTGGGTTGCAGGGTGGTTCACGGGGAAAGGACGCAGAGACGGGGGTGGGCCCGGGGGTTGCGGGGGGGGCGAGAGAGCGGGGTGGCGTGTTGTTCTGGCTGGCCAAGGGGTGGAGAGATGGGTAGGGTTAGGTGGGATCTAGGGATTGGGGTGGTTAGATTAGGGTTTAGGTCTAGATATTTATTTGGGGTAGTAGGCTGCTGCCAGCTGGGCCTTTTGGGCCTGGCCGGTGGCGGCCTCCCTCGGAACAAAATAGATTTATTATTTTTTTCATTTTTCTTTGTTTTAAAACAAAACATCTGTAAAAAGGTTTTAGACAAACAAAAGATCCGGACAGATCTAGGGTTTGGATTTGAACAAAGAGGAGAATATCTAGAAAACAAAATAGGTTTTAAGAAAATAGTTTTAGGCAAACAAATGCATGCTGATGTCATGATGATACACATAATACAAACAACATCGATTTTCTAGTAGTGGTTTTACCTGGGGTGCTACAATTCGACACCACTAACAATGGATCTCGCCCTCGAGATCCGCCTCATGGTACCGGGAAGAAGGGCGACGATCTGAATCTTCTCGCGTCGTGTAGATCCTCGCGACACCACTAACAAGAGGTCGTTGTCCGTGATCGTCGAGAGAACACTCCGGGAACAAAAGGTCGAAGGTAGAGGTATCAACAAATAAAGCCACCTCTAGCTTCGATGGAAGGAGGGAACCGATGCATTCTCATCCACTTCAATGTACACAAGCGAATAGAGTGAGTAGTCGGCATGGGGGCCAATCCATCACGCACCCAAACTATTACTCTGCACAATCAGTAGAAAAGCGTGCAACCATTCTCGGAATCAGACTGAAGATCTCGACAATCGAGGTTCAGAAACAAGGAGTGATGCAGACTCTGCATCGGATCTGGCGTAGATGATGTCGTCGTGTCAGAAAACACCGGAAGGCACGAGAAGGAGCAAAGAGAAGTCCACCAGACGAAGGATTCCTCGGATGGCATGAAGACTAGATGTAGCAACACAGTTACCAAAAGAGGAAGCGAAACCCTGAAGGTACGATGGAACCCAACCACGAGAAATCCTGGACTCGAAGAGAGAGAAGAGAGCGGATTCAAAACACGCAGAGGTGAGAGGAGAGCAGAGGGTAAGGAGTAAAATCAGACCTAATCGTAACTATCCAACCGATTTTTCAAAAATAGTTTTGACACTCTACTTGGCCGTTAGCTAGGTTATCCTACAGCTGGACTTGTGGGTATCGCAATCTGAGCTCGATACCACTCAGAACACCCTCAGAATCGGCCCTATGCAAGTTTTAGCGAAACCCGCCAAACCCGCATAGAAACGATTCAAAGGTGCCCACCAGGCACTTTCGTGCGGGTGGAAAACGAAGTAATATCATTACAATAGTCCATGATGGGACCCACAGAACAGATATATACAACGGCGACTCAAAGAGTCAAGAATACAGATGTACAATACAAAGATCCAAATCACCTTTAAAACGATATAGCGTCCGAGTACGGACAAGATGCAAATTGAGCTAAGAGCCCTGAAGAATAACCAATGGCGTCCATAACCCTGCCCAGGCCAAGCCGGAAGGGTAACCCTGCTAACGACGTCGATCTCAAAACCTGCTTAAACAAAAGGGGTGCCGACAAGGGCAAAGGAAAAAAAAGGAGAGCGGTCGATCGAGGCCAAGACAGCGAGGCTAGAATTGGCCCCTCGCCTACATAGGTATGGTGGACTGAAGCGGCAGCGCAGCATGCACTAAACAACCCATAGAGACTCGATACAACTAGCGGCTATCAGAGAGGGGTAAGAAAGACCTATTCGGAACCAACCTGATACTACCACCAAACATACCCATCCTGGTGTTTCCCTCTCGAGACCAAACGAGGAAGTCAACCGAGGAACTCACACAGTTGGCAGTTTTATTCATTCCGTTATAGTTGCGGCAATTACTAGTCAAATATAGATAGCATGAGTCATCCTGATATAATAAGCAGTGGACAGTTTTAGTTAACCATTCCGCTAGAAGTAACACTTACTAGTCAGATACAATTAGCATGAGCTATCCCAAACCCAGCAGTTGTTGGTACTTTTATTTAGCCATTCCGTTGTAGTTGCAATACTTACTAGTCAGATACCATAGTAGCAAGCGACAACCCAAACAAGCAATTGTTGGCAGTTTTATTTAGCCATTCCATTATAGTGAAGCTGGTTACTAGTCATTATAAAGTCAAATTTATAGCACTACTTTAGTTATAGTTGTCTATGATCGAGATACTGTGCTCCAAGTCGTCCATAACCGCGGACACGGCTTTCAGAAAGTTTTACCCTGCAGGGGTGCACAAATAGCAACACACACTCGATCAACCTCGGAAAAACCAAATCAAAACCCAACGAGGCTTTCACGACAAAGCAATCACAGGATTCAGAAATATTTCAGGGGGCCACCCTATTAAGCTACCCGCAACGAAGTTAGCTGACTCCGAAACGGACTCAAGGTTTGGGTGGACGACTGTAAACGACTGGGAACCCGAAAGTGTGACTGGGCTTGTCGATACCGCGAAATCGTGTCCCGATCCTAAACAGTACAGGTGCAGTACATCGCACAATTTAAATAAAGCAGTAAAGCATGTCATAAGTACAGGATAGTAAATAAAACCTCAAACTAGTTTGTGGCCCCAAGAAATAAGAATGAATCAAGCTCTGGCTCAGGGGGGTCTCATAATCCTCCCGGATGTGGATAGCGCGAATATTCAAGGAACAGGTATCAAGTACTCGGGGTCCTACGGGACACAAGTGGACGGTTAACAACCAAATAACATCTATTGCCCACCTGTGCCTCTGCATTTACCTACTTCAATTTTAGTTATTAAACAATAATTAAAGTTATGATCATCTCCAACAATAAACATGCGGCAATACTCCAACAACTGTGGTACTCGACGACACGCAACAACACTCGAGCAAGCGACTACGACGCGCAAGTCCAGCTATCTACCAAACAACAGGTAATAGGATGTGTCCAAGGCAATATAAGGCTGCAAGGAAAATCACGGGTACGGAAACTAGAGCAACGCAACACAGATAGCAATAGATCAACAGGAGGGAATAAATACTATAAAAGTAAGATAGGTAGAAAGGGGGAGATGCTCGCCTGAAAACATTGCCGAAGGTTCATCCGAAGATCGGGGCGAAGCTCACATCAACTCAACGGCCTTATCCACGAAGAAGCAGAACACTAGAATAAAAACCGGATGCACTATTTAATACTACGGCAAAAGATCGGGCATGATGCATGTATGATGTATGACATGGCAAAGATGCGATGCAATTAGGCAATATTAAGTGGAACCGAAGTCCCGACAATTAATTAGGTGGTTTATGTTGTTTAGATACCCTGCAATTTAAATGTTGTATTAACATGGCAAAAGATAGCACCGGTTCGCTACACAAATTTAAATGGGACCAATATAAGACTAGATTCGCCCGCATTTGGCCCCATATTGAATTATAAGGTGAATCGGCATAATGCCCCCAAACCACAGACAAGTATGCATGCGAGTATGACAATTTATTATGCAACAATTTATATAGATGGCATTTATAAAATAGGGGCTCGGATCGGGGTCACACATTGGCGTTAGGCGATCTTGGGGGTTCCGGAGGGTTCGGGATCGGACACAGGGTTCGACGGGGATCGATCTCGCATCCGGGAAGGACTTGGCCTTCAATCCGGCTCGTGATCCGGAAGGAGAACTTGTCGCATCCGTGGTCTTCAGGTCCGTGTAGACGGTCATGGCGTTCCGAGGGGAAGATCTTGGCGTGCCAAGGGTTCGGTCTCGGGGATCGGTCTCGACGTCGGGGTTGGTCTTCGGTTTCCACGTAGGCGGTCTTGGCGTTCCGGGCATCGGATCCTCGAGACCGGGGTCTTCGTCTCCGTGAGGAAGATCTTGTTGCATCCGTGAAGGCGATACTCGAGTATGGCCTTCTGGGGTTCCGGGAAGGAGAACATGGTATTCCTTGATGAAGAACTTGATGTTCCAGGTCGGAGCCGCGTGTGTCCAGGATTATCTCACTCGTCGCTCATGATTCCCTCGTCATCAGACGGTCTTGTCTCATTTGAACAGTAGCACGAACACCTTGTGGTCAAGAATCAACAGGGATGGCAAACTCTTTCGAGTGGCCTCCAGACGTCGGGTACACACGGCATAGAGCTGGTATGCTGCACAAGAGAAAAGGCCAAAGAAGCCCGGGTTGGAGCAGAGGGCCTCGAGGCACACATAGACGACCATGGCGACCGAGGTGTGCCTGCACACGGAACAGAGACGTGGCCAGGGAGGACGACGCGCGGGGCGAGCAGGGACGCGGTCACAGGGGGAGGGATCCACGACAAGGGAGGCAAGGCTGGTGGCGGCCTGCTGGGCGGAGATGCAGCGACTGCCGGGGGAGGGCGGGGTAGAGGCGGCCTGTGACGTGGCTCACAGACGAGCGGCTCGGGGAGGACGGGATGGACGACGCTGGGCGGCAGGGTCGTGGTCGGGCTCGGGGGAGGCGATGTAGAGAGGCGGACGGGGTCGTGGCGACGGCGACGACGTGGCGTCCGCGAACGGCGAGGTCGGGGCCGAGGAAGACGTGGGGCCGCGCGACATCGAGGAGGCGGGAGGCGCTGGTGCAGAGGAGCTTCGGGGAGGCGACCTGACGCGGGACGGCGGATGCGGCCAGGAGGGAGGAGAGGACCTCGGGAAAGGAGGTAAAGGTCGCGGAGTACGGGTCTGACGGTGGGGTCGGTGCAGAGCCGGCAGGCGGGAGGCGAGGCGGCCTCGGGATGGGAAGGTCGAAGGAGGCGGCCATGGCGCGGCCACGCTCGCGACGGAGAAGAGGCCAGCGGCAGCGCGATGGGACAATGGGGAGGGATCGAAGCAGAGGTGGGTGGTGAGGATGGAGACGAAGTCCCTGGTGGGGTCCACGCGGAAGGGTGAGGAGCGGGGCTGGGTTGCGGGGTGGTTCACGAGGAAAGGACGCAGAGACGGGGGTGGGCCCGGGGGTTGCGGGGGGGGGGGCGAGAGAGCGGGGTGGCGTGCGTGTTCTGTCTGCTGGCGGCGGCGGGGTGGAGAGATGGGTAGGGTTAGGTGGGATCTAGGGATTGGGGTGGTTAGATTAGGGTTTAGGTCTAGATATTTATTTGGGGTAGTAGGTTGCCAGTGGGCCACTGGGCTTTGGCGGCCTCCCTCGGAACAAAATAGATTTATTATTTTTTTCATTTTTCTTTGTTTTAAAACAAAACATCTGTAAAAAGGTTTTAGACAAACAAAAGATCCGGACAGATCTAGGGTTTGGATTTGAACAAAGAGGAGAATATCTAGAAAACAAAATAGGTTTTAAGAAAATAGTTTTAGGCAAACAAATGCATGCTGATATCATGATGATACACATAATACAAACAACATCGATTTTCTAGTAGTGGTTTTACCCGGGGTGCTACATACCCTACGGGTACACGACATTAGTATACCTGGTCCAGTCCAAGGAAGGCCCACGAGAACATACGTGGCCTGCGAAGACTTTTGGGTGGCCCAAGCCCATGACACCTTCGGATCCTTGGACAACAATACTAGAGTAGATAGAATTTTAAAGGGGTAAACCCTAATCTGTAACCGACTCGACCTGATGCCCGAGACCTGCCTATCTATATAAAGGCTAGGAGGGCACAGCGAGGAGGACGACTCAAATCACCTCATACACACCTCACGCCAGATTGCATTTGCGCACCCTGTAACTTTTGGTTCCGCCGTAATCAAGAGCAGACAAGCAGGAGTAGGGTTTTCCCTCTGGGGCCTGAACCTGGGTAAACTTCGTGCCCCCGTGTTGCTTGTTTGCTAAACGTTCCACGATCTCCAGCATCCCCATCTTCTCCAAAACCCAAGTCCATAACAATGGGCATTGACGAGATCGAACCTCGTCAGCAGGATGCCGGGAAGAGCTTCAGATCCCCCGATCTAGGGACGATGGTAGCAGCGTCTACAGACAGTTTCGTGGAATATTGATCGGGTGCTTAGGGTTTCTGCATCGGGTGGTCTTTATAGGCGAAGAGCCGAGGCAGGGGGCAGCTAGGGCGGCCGCACCCCCTAGGCACGGGCTGGGCCCAGCTGCGCGGCCAGGGGTGTGGCCCCCTGGTGGCTCTCCTCCGTCTCGTACTCTGGCTTCGTGTTCCCCATGGTAAAATATTGACTTTGGCTTTTATCCTGTCCAATTCTGAGAATATTGATTTTCTGCCTTTCTGGAACCAAAAATAGAAAAAACAGGCAACTGGCATTGTGGCATCTTGTTAATAGGTTAGTACCAGGAAACATTTAAAATCATCTCAAAGTGTAGACAAAGCAAAGCAAAGTAGATACTAAACAAGCATGGAACATCAAAAATTATAGATACGTTCTCTGACATATCAATTATATAGCACAAAAATTATACCATTAGAAAATATAGCATCTAAAGTTTTTAATGGTATAATTTTTGTGTCATTTTATTTATATTTTATTGGTCAAATTAGCTAATCCCAAACGAAAGAAGTACATGTTACTGTTACTGTCTACGTTGCTCCCACTATGACTAGCCTAACATGTTTGTCCATCAACAAAATGTCCTTCCATTGTCCACCAACATGATTTTAATGGGTTTTTATACTGGAGTAGTAGTAACAGACAATATCTTTTCTACTTACCCCCATTTACATCCGCATGCCAATCAAAACCACACGATAAGTTCAATCGATCCCAATCTAAAAGCCACAATTGCTTTAAGCGGGGCCGGTGTGCACTTAGCAATTTACGTTGGCTGACCAAACTCCACCACAGAGGAAACCACGCACACCCATACATCACGCGAGTCCTTTAGTTCACCTACATCAAATAGGATACTAGACAATAAATCCCAGACATCACGCGAGTCCTCAAATAGGATACTAGACAATAAATCCCAGACATCACGCGAGCCCTTTAATCGTCCTACAATCACATAAGTGGGCTATCCAATCTAAAAAAGAAACTGACAGTAAATCATCCTACAATCACGCCAAATCGTCTTGATTTACCACCGCGTGAGACCTTGCACCACACGGTCCCGGTCGCCACCACACCATCGCCTCCCTGCACCACACCATTGCTTCTCTACACGGGAAACTCGACATCCTTCACCTCCTTTGACCCAGACGACTGCAATCCTGTCGCCTCCCTGCAGGGCGACCTGAATCTCCTACAGTGCACTCTGCCTTCCTCCTACAAAATTGGGATCGATTCAAGACACGGTTTTCAGTTTACTATACTTCTCCCATGATACATCAAAAACACCTATATATGGGAATGAATTGAGAAGATTAGGTGTGGGCACAGCAGCAAAAAATACCTCAGTAAATCGATTTCAGTTTTTCACTTGTTTCTGCATTTCTTCATATCTTCATTCATTAGCTCTTTCTCTATTGGCAGCATGTGCACATAGACCTTGGCTAAAAACTGATAAACCAAAATATCAGAATCAGTTCTCGCTAATATTCTATTGGCAACATTCTCCTAGGAAATATTTGACATAATAACTGGATATGTGTATATATAATAAAAAAGGTAATCCAATAGTTGATCATATATTGACTAATTTGATATATATAGTTGGATATGTGTATAATATCATGTATTGACTAATTTGAATAGTTGATCATATACATTATGGAGTAACAATGTAGCTCTGCCTAATACTATCAATGATAATAAGTCTAATATGGTGTGCAGGTTATATTCCACATCTGAATTGATTTTTGTACTACTAACAATGATATGGAGATTCACATGAGGGCATATCCATATCACGGCGACGGTATTTCATCTCCCAATCACGATGATTCCCGCATCCCATTTCAGGATATAAGCAACACCCATTCCTTGGGTAAGCATGAGCAACCTGGCTTTTTTAAAACATTTGTAGTATTTTGATGACGTGCTAACTTGTGGTATGTAAAAAACCCTAAAGAGTTGAAGAGGCAAAGGAACAAAGAATATTATGCGCGAATTAAAGATGATATTCTGAAAAGACGTCGCCAAGCCTGTGAAATAAAACAGGCTTCCGCTACAATGCTTAATGATGAGCAAGATGTACCACATACACCCCTGACCATGCTCATATGTAAGAATGAACTTCAACTTCATGCTTTTAAGATTGTCTAGGCGCTAATGGATTAATTTAATGATTGATTTTACATGCTTCAAGCTCATGCTGCTACATCGTCTGCCGCTCCCAATGGGAAGCATACCATATTTCGAGACATCACTAACACCCATAACTCAGGTAATATGGGATGAATATATGATCTCACTGAAAACCGATATTGCATGTTACTCACATGATCGATGGGGAAATATTCTTACTTGCTTGTATCATGTATATAGGTCCTAATGAACTGAAGAGGCAATTAGAGAGGGAACGGTATTCACAAAATAGGGATAATATATTAAAGAAACAATGCCAAGCTTATAGTCGGAAAAAATGGCTACTGCTTCCACCGAAATCAACAGACAGGGAAATGAAACACAAACACAATTGGTAATGATGCCCAACTAATGCATATACCCCTACTTATATTTATATAATACTAAATATCTTTTTGATCTGCGCAGACCCTAAAGAAATAAGGAGACAAATACCACTGAGAAAGCTTTCTTATGAATACTAAAGAACTTAGTACCTTATCAAGCAGTCTCATGGAAAGTAAAATGTCTGCTTCTTCGCCCAGTGATGAAATATATGTGAGACTACCACCCTATCATCAATTTCGAACCTGTAAAAAGAATGAATTCAATGAAGAAAACAACCAAATGTGCACTAGCACAAGTATGTTACAAGTACATCGATATGCGCTGAATAGTAGGAAATAAAAAGAAATGGAACCTAACAGGAAATGGAAAATCAAACCACAATGGTTTACCTCTTCAAGAAATCATTAGCAAGGCATGTCTGCATTAGTCCTGAGTAAGGAAAAGTCTCATTCTGTTCTGCAATAGGCTTAGGATTTTCAATTGATGTCTCCTTCAGTGTGATCAAATGAAATCTCTCCATAAGGCTGGTAATGGTTTACTTCTACAGCCCCCTCACCCTACAAGTTATTGAATTGAGAGAAATAAGAACGCTTTACTAACATAATGGGCTATATACAATACGAATGCTGTAAAATAACTGAGCATGAAACAACAAGCTTCATGAAATGGTCTAAAGCCATTGAAACTTAAATTTATGTTGCTATAGTAGATTTCATAGTTGAATCTAGAACAGTAGGAATGGACCTAAAATTTCAAATTCAGCCAGAGATAGCAAAAAAACTTTAGGATATCTAAACTGGGCAACCATTTTTCCTGCTAGAAATCGTCATTAATTCTATGGATCAATTTGTGTCATGCAACCACTATTTCAGTCTGATCTAATGGATCCTAATGGCTATTTGGCGTTTCCGTTCAAGTGGACATGTTGCAATCGTTAATATGGTCATAAATTCTGGACTCTTGACATCCTTCCAAACGTTTGAGTCGAGGATTAATTTCCATCTAATTCTGGTCCCGCAGCTGTATCAATTCAAGTACATCAAATGATGGCAAAAATTCTATTCATGACGGTTTATTTGGTCTCTCAGATCCAATTCAAGTAAATGTTAAAAAGAATACATGATTGAGAAATGAGTTCTCGCTGATGGAGTAACCCAATGGTAAACAAAATACCAACATATGTCTGACTACTGCAGGGGTACTTTCTTGTTGGTGAGAAATATACTGCAGCTGGAGACCTATTCGTTTCATCAAAATGACTTGCAATATTCAGTGCTTTAAAAAGATGAGCAACTTAGTTTAGATTAGCGCTAATGAGGCTGTACACTCATGAACTGGACAATGTAAGTAAATGAGTAGAACGTGAAATAACAGAAAAAGTGTACCATATACTGCAGTGATACGTCTGTTGGTCTGCTAACTGTTGGCTGCTGCTCTGCTCACCACATACGCGTCAGTGCTTGATGGCCAAGGTAGAAGCGCCGGTACAGTGTGGAGCATGGGCTGGGCTAGAGCATCAGCAGAGGATGGGAGGCGGGTATCGCGGGGCCAGCGACGCCGATTAGATGCGATGGAGCCGAGATGGGATGGCTGGAAGCGGCAGTGGATGCAGGGGAGGGGCCATGAGGGGACGAGTTGAATATGGGGCAACGACAGCGTGTGTGGCCGGGGGTAGACTCGGATGAGGTGGGAGGAGAGCGCCGGTGATCTTCTATAGGACCTCGCGGCGGCGATGGGGATGCACACGCAAGGCTTGATGAGATTGGGAAAGCTACAGTGAGAACAGGGAGCTACGGAGTTGGGGTGTGTCCGATTCGGCTATTGTAGGGATGAAGGGGAAGGCCGTCCCGACGAATCGAAAGAGGGAGACGGGGAGGTAGCTGAGCTGGGAAACATCGGACCTTGCAGGACCATGGGAGGTAGGTGATGATGGGAAGTACTCCTAGGGGATTTGACGAGAGACAATGAGGGGGGTATAGAGTGGATATAGTTATATTTTTTCCTTTTCTATTTTTTTCAGGCATGGCTGATTCGGTCGGGTATGTCCTAATTGATTTGTATGGTAAGTTAATAAAATATCCTGTCATTATTGTTGGGAAACCGGGCCGTTAGAGGCCAACTCGGTGTGGCCTCTACCAGGCTAGGGTTGGCCCATGTGGGTATCGTATCCCCCTTTAGCCTATAAATAAAGGAACAACCTTTGTAAGTGGGTTACCGAGAGAGTTATCAATAAAAGTTCCCTGTTTCATCTACTTTGTACTGTGTGTGTCTTCCTCTAGTCTTCTTTCCGGTGTGGAACAGCCTCCGGACCGGCCAGTCGGCAGGGGGTGTTCCAACACGTTATCAGCACGTGTCTCTCCGTCGAGCCTCCGGCTGTTGATCGCATCCGCAGGCTTTCGTTGAAGGTAACACAAATCTGACCGCAAAAATGGATCCGTCTCGCGTTTTTCTTTCAAGATTTGCGTTCAGATCTTAGATCAGATCCCATCTTAGGTGCGGATTTTTCTTTCCGGGAGTCGAGCTGACCTGCTGTCGCCGACCAATGTCGATCTAATCACTCCCAGATTAGAAATTTGTTGACTGTACCGTCGATGCGTGCACCTGCTGTGCCGATCTGGATTTTTTTAGCAGATTGGACTGATCTTCGCCGTTTTATTTAGTAGATCGGATCGATCTACGGTTTTCATGTACCTTTTTCTTTTGTACCTTGCATGCAAAACGCCATGACTGCTGTGGCCCCGCTGGCCACGCCGCCGTGCCGCGCCCAGACGGCCATGCCGTCGCGTCTGCCCCGCTGGTCGTTGCTAGCTGCACCGCGCCGCGCCCAGACGGCCGCGCCGCCGCATGCGCGCGCTGCCGCCCAGGCCGCTGCTGCTCGCTAGCTGCATGTGCCGGCCGCTCGCGCTCGCGTGCATGAGCTGTGCGCGCCCGCACGCCGACCTAGTTGGCCGCGCTCGCACGCCCGCGATGGTCGCTACCGAGCTGCGCGCGCCCGCAGGCCGGCCTGGCTAGCCGCACTCGCACCGCGAGCTGCTGGCCGCGCTGTCGCATGCGCGCGCTGCCGCCCAGGCCGCTGCTGCTCGTCGCTGCCGTGCGCCGGCCGCCGCGCTCGCGTGCACCGCTCGCTAGCTGCATGCGCTCGCGGTGCCGGCCACTGCTAGCTGCATGCGCTCGTGGTGACGGCCGCTTCTAGCTGCATGCGCTGCACAGGCCGCTAGCTACATGTGCCGGCCGCTCGCGCTCGCGCGCGCTGGTGTGCATGCGCTGCTTCCAGCCGGCGGCCGCGCGTCATGCGCATGCATGCGTCCTTTAATTTAGAAAGTACTTTGATTCCATCCATACATGCACACCTACAAACTATCAATTTTTTTGCGAGTAGTTGAGCTATTCTGTGCCAGATATGGATGTGATTAAAAAGCTAACAGGTCCGTTCGGTTCCAGCCAAGCTGCGCCGATTACGCCATGCCGCCATTGCGCTCTGGAGGCCGCCTCCGCGTGCTGCGCCCACGCCGCGTGCCGTGCCCGCGCCGCGTGTCGTGCCACCGCCTGCCAGGTTCGCGCCTCGCTCGCGCGCCGCTGTCCGCGCCCGGCCGCGCCGCTGCGCGCTGCAGCTCCCCGCGCGAGCGCTTGCTGCCGTGCCCGCACGCGCGCCCGCCGACCTGCTGCCGCCGCGGACCCCCCCCCCCTCGCCACCTGACCGTGGTCGTCGGCCTGCTGCCGCCACCACCCCGTCCTAGTCGGGAGCAATCAGCTCCGTCCACCCCGCAAAATGGGCTGGACAGTCTAGGGTGGGCCAGTCCAGTTGGGCCGTTTTCTTTTTCGGTCCAGGCGATATACAAAAAACGAAAAATAGTGGGGCGTGGGAGCACGCGTTTTGTTGGGCTGGTGGACCGTTTTTTATCCTGTTTTCGGTCCGTTTTTACACAAGCTTTTGAACTATGTTTTACTATAGTTATTAATTACCGCATGTTTTTAATACTTTGTATCTCATAGATAGCTTGCACCGTTTTTAAATTGAATTTTGGAACGCCGTCATATTTGAATTATTGTATCGATTATCGCATTTATGCAACCGATTACCTGCTGTAATCTTACACACTTTGCATAAATTGCAGATGACCGGAATCGTCAGCCGCGAGTTCCCGGAGTTGACCCAGGATGGGCTTAACTACCTGACTTGGGCCTCGGACGTTGAGATCGTCCTTGAGGGCCGATGCATCAAGGATGCGTTGATTGAGGGGACCCCGACGGCCCCCAGCAAAACCATCCCGGCGGATAACGCCAAAGCCCTGCACTTCCTCCGCCATCACATGTGTGAGACTCTCAAGAATGAGTACATGGCGAGCGAGTTTACGCCGCTTTGGGCCGCCCTCAACAAGCAGTTCTCTAGGCTGAAGTACACCATTCAGCCACAGGCGGAGGAAGATTGGATACGTCTGAGGTTTGCGGACTTCAAGACGGTGGGAGAGTACAACTCCAGGTTGCACCGGATTTGTATTATTCTTCAGCTGTGTGGGACCAGTACCACCGATCAGCAGAAGATAGACAAAACCCTCTCCACATTCCATCCGGACAACATCCGATCCTCATGAAACTTTCGCCAGAAGGATTCACGGAATATGCAGCGCTTATTGATGCTCTCCAGTGGCGGCGCGGGATAATGTTACGAAAAGAACTTCTCCGCGCGCAACCCTTCATGAGGGCCCAAGTCATGAGGCCAATGCTGGTGCCTACAAGGTGCGCAAGCCCATCCACAAGAAGAGAGGCAAGAAGGGCAAGAAGGGACCCAACTCCTCCAACCCGGCCAAGCAACGCAAGGCGGGCAAGGGGGAGGCGAGGCCCCAGGACTGCTTCCGTTGTGGCTCCAAGACTCACTTCTCCAGGCAGTGTTTGGCCCCTAAACACGTCGTGGGACGTTCAAGGCCAACAAGAAGGCGCGCGAGGCGCATCTTGTCTAGGTTGAGGCACCACTGGCGCCCGGAGCGGCGCCTGTGCAGAACGTCACGCACATAGTGGCGCAGGACGTAGCACAAGTGGCAGCACCCTCGGCGGTCCCCACGGACGCCGCTGTGCCCATGGAGGTTGAGCACGTTGTGCCCCCGCCACCTCAGCCAGGCCCCTTGTCCATGATGATGGCCAACACAGAGCCGCCCACTGACCTTGAGATACTGGCTGAGCTTGGTGATTTCCTCGCAGAATCCACCTGAGCTCCTTTTGTTGTGATGATTCCTTTTTTCGCAATAATCAGATACAATTACTCGATATGGTTGTAAGCTCTATGAGAGCATAACATTTATTTGTTTCCGGCGATTGGATGACATTTATTCATTTATTCCATTATTTGATTATGTGATGTTCTGAAATGTTTATGTGTTTTACTTACTTGATGTAGCATCTTCCTCACTCCATTATATTAATTAGGCACTATATTTTAGAACGCGTGTGGCGCCCAAATGGAGGAAACGTGCCTTGCTGATAGCGGCACCACCAATACCATCTTGAGAGAAACAAAGTATTTTGAGTGCATTACCAAAAACCCTGGTAACATAATGACGATCGCTTGTCGGTCCGAATGTAGTTGGCTCCGGAAGAGCAACTATCATACTCTCAAATGGAACAACTCTGATCATTGAAGAGGCATTGTTGTATCCGGAGTCGACTCGTACTCTCTTAAGTTTTAGAGACATTCGCGCAAATGGTTTCCATGTCGAAACCGATGATGATGAGAATGGAAAGGAGTTCCTACTCATTACCAAGCGCGACGAAAATGGTAAACATGTTGTCGAAAGACTCCCTTCATTAGCTACTGGGTTGTACTACACTAAGATAGTAGCACCACCTATTTACACTACCCTTAAGACTGTCTTTAGAAGGTCCGAACTATTCTGCCTTTGGCATGATAGGTTAGGCCACCCCGGTCTTAGGATGATGAGAAATATAATTAACAACTCGAACGGTCATAATGTTAATGTGAAAAATTTCCCGAATCCCGATGATTTCGTGTGCTCCGCATGCGCTACGGGGAAATTGATCATTAGACTGTCCCCCCTAAAGGTGAAGGATGAACTCCCCGCGTTCTTGGAACGCATTCAAGGGGATATATGTGGTCCAATTTAGCCCCTCTCAGGGCCGTTTCGGTACTTCATGGTTCTCATCGATGCTTCCTCTAAATGGTCCAATGTTTGCCTGCTGTCAACAAGGAACCATGCTTTTGCAAAGTTGATCTCCCAGATCATACAAATAAGGAATAAATTTCCTGATTATCGTTTAAAGTCTATTTGAATGGACAATGCCGGAGAATTTACTTTAAAGGCATTCGATGATTATTGCATGACAACTGGAATCAAACTTGAGCACTCCGTACCGCATGTCCACACTCAAAATGGACTCGCGGAGGCATTGATTAAAAGGATTAAATTCATTGCCAGACCACTCCTTCAGGTTGTAATTTACCAACTACATGTTGGGGACACGCTGTTACGCCGCTAATCTCATCAACTTTCGACCATCGGCCTACAACATCCACTCTCCCATCCAACTTGCGCAAGGGTCGGCACCGAAAATTTCCCACCTACGTAGGTTCGGATGCCAGGTATATGTACCTATACCACCACCCCAGCGATCAGCAATGGGACCGCTCCGTAAGTCGGGATATCGTTGGTTATGAGGCGTGTCCATAATCAGGTTCTTGGACCCCTTGACGGTGGTGTCCTACGGCCCGTTCTTGTTGCATTTTTGACGAGGATCTTTTCCCGACTTTGGGGGGAGGTAATCAACCCCTGGATGACAAAAGTCGAGAAATCACGTGGAAAGCCATGGGGATCCACGCTCATGACCAGCGCCTTTGAGACTAATAGAAGTCCAAAAGATACTAGATTTGCACTCCCTAGCGAATCAACTGCCCGATCATTTTAGTGATTTAAAGACTGTAACAAAGTCGCATGTGCATGCACGCAATGCACCGGAAAGGGTTGAAATACCAAAGAAAAATGATGGTATACCCGCTCCTGCTCCAAGGCCTAAGAGGACGCGGATTCCGGTTTCTCAAATCCCAAGTACCCGGGGACGCCCGAAGAAAAAGGATAAGAGAGATTTATTACAGACTACCCCTGTTGAGGGGAGCCAGTTGAGACCTGGCACGAGTACGGATATTTCAGTGCACGAAATTCCGGACTTGAACTTTCCTATATCGGAAATACCCAGCGAAGTTGTGTGCGCACACATCGGAGCGGGAAAGCTAAAGGACCTAGCTCCTGGATTGGGAAATCCGGTGGAGCAAGAGGATGTGCCTGATGCACTCCATGACGAAATGGCCATTAACTATGTTAATTCGGGCGAGTCATACAACCGAGCCATGGCAAATGTCGACGTTAATTTTGCCAAGAAAATTGCCTCAATCATAGATCTTGACCCTGAGCCTAACACGCTCGCTGATTGCAAGAAAAGGTCGGATTGGAAAGATTGGCAGAAGGCAATTACTGCTGAATTATTATCGTTAAACAAAAGAGAGGTATTTGGACCTGTTTGTCTAACTCCTCCCCACATTCGCCCCGTTGGCCATAAGTGGGTTTTTGTTCGAAAGAGAAACGAGAATAATGAAGTAGTAAGGTACAAAGCAAGGCTCGTTGCTCAAGGTTTCACTCAGCGACCAGGTGTCGACTTTGAGGAAACTTACTCCCCGGTCATGGATGGAATTACCTTTAGATACTTGATCTCAATGGCAGTAAACATGGACTTAAAAATGAAACTAATGGATGTTGTCACCGCTTACCTATATGGTAACTTGGATTCAGACATATACATGAAAGTACCAGAAGGTATCCTTGTCCCGAACCAGGATAGAGCAAACAAGAGCTTATACAGTGTTCAGCTTAAGAAGTCATTGTATGGACTAAAACTGTCAGGTAGGATGTGGTATAATCGTTTAAGCGATTTCCTTCATCAGAAGGGCTACGCGAGCAATGAAGATTGTCCATGTGTTTTTATACGGAGATCCCAGGATGGTTTCTGTATTATCTCGGTGCGTGGGCGATTTGAATATAATCGGTACACTGACGATATTGAGGAAGCGAGTTCCTACGATGTCGGAATTGAGATGAAAGACTTAGGCAAAACCAAGTTACGCCTCGATGCGCAACTTGAGCATTCCCTGCTGGGATTCTAGTTCACCGGTCGGCCTACACCCGAAGGTGTTGGAGCGATCAGGTTTGAAAAGACATATCCTTCTAAGACCCGATGGTCGGAAGATCTTTGCGACAAGAC
Source organism: Avena insularis (assembly GCA_023614405.1). Classification (NCBI taxonomy): domain Eukaryota; kingdom Viridiplantae; phylum Streptophyta; class Magnoliopsida; order Poales; family Poaceae; genus Avena; species Avena insularis. Next base: position 292,702,111 of record CM042691.1, on the reverse strand, counting down.
AAGGACCCGTTCAGGCCTAAAGAAGAGGGAGGAAATGCAGGACGAATTCCCCTACTTAAGTGCGATTAGGCGCCTTATGTACCTCGCAAATTGTACACGGCCGGATATTGCATTCGCCGTCAATTTGCTTGCGAGGTACAGTTCTGAGCCTACCAAGAGACATTGGAAAGGCGTTAAAGACATCTTTAGGTACATACAAGGGACAAAGGACCTTGGCTTGTTTTACCAAATGAACCAAGACCTATCTGTTGTAGGCTATGCTCTTTGGGTACCTTCGGACCGCATACATCCAAATAGCGTGATGGATATGTTTTCTTTTGTGGTGGAACAGCTATTTCCTGGAAATCGTCTAAGCAAACTCTTGTGTCGACTTCGACGAACCACTCGGAAATCATAGCATTATATGAAGCATCACGAGAATGTGTATGGCTTCGACGCGTAGTCAGTCACATCCAGATGTCATGTGGACTGAACACCGTACAAACCCCAACAATTATCTATGAAGATAATGCCGCTTGTGTTGCACAAGTCGACGGGATTCGTGAAGAGCAATCTCACAAAGCATATAAACCCCAAGTTCTTCTATGCACATGAGTTGCAAAAGATGAACGAAGTGAAAGTCTTGCATACTAAGTCGTGTGAAAATCTCGCTGATTTGTTCACTAAATCATTGCTAGCGTCTTCTTTCGAGAGATGTGTCCGAGGGATCGGCATGATGAGACTTAGGGAGCTGCAAGGTTCAGGGGGAGAATCTTCACAAACTCATCGCTGAAATCTTGATCCCGATGATTGAGTACTTAACTTTATAGTTAAGTGAATTGTACTCTTTTTCCCTTAGTGAGTTTTTATGAAGTTTCTCACATGAGGTTTTTAATGAGGGAATTCGTGCAACATAGCAAGAAGTATACCGTGTGTATTTCTCCATATTTTTCCCACTGGATTTTTCGGAGTTTTAAGCCATGGTTATACAGATAAGATACCCAGGGGGAGTGTTGGGAAACCGGGCCGGTAGAGGCCCACTCGGTGTGGCCTCTACCAGGCTAGGGTTGGCCCATGTGGGTATCGTATCCCCCTTTAGCCTATAAATAGAGGAACAACCTTTGTACGTGAGTTACCGAGAGAGTTATCAATAAAAGTTCCCTGTTTCATCTACTTTGTACTGTGTGTGCCTTCCTCTAGTCTTCTTTCCGGTGTGGAACAGCCTCGGGACCGGCCAGTCGGCAGGGGGTGTTCCAACAATTATCATTCGAAATTTAGAAATACTTTTTAGTAAGCTTTTATTAAATATAAAATTTGTATAATCAAAATTCTATAATCATTCATGTGCTTACTTAAATTTATGTAGTAGACTCCACATGAGATTGTTTATCTGACACTTCTGAATAGATATTGGCTATGAATTTTGATATTTATTATATTGTGTATCGTTGTTTGAAAAGTAAGACGTGTGTTGCACGTGCAAATTTATTAGTACTAGAGAATACCAAGATTTTTAGTACTCCCTCCATACGGGTTTATTGGGCTAACACGGAGTTTTTAAAAAAGTTTGACCATAAAATTTATCAATAAAACATGAATTATATGTCACAAAAATTATACTATTGGATTGATATTTAAAAGCTCTTTTTAATAATATAATTTTTATGACATATGATTCATATTTTATTGATCAAATTTGTAGTCAACCATATTTCTAGGCTCCATGTTAGCCCAATAGACCTATATGGAGGAAGTACTTCAGGTTTGATTTTGTGCACACGATATCTTCCTCATAAATGATAGATACGGAAAACTGCCAAAGGACACGTTCCCTATTCCTCTCCCTGCCTCTCCCTGGCCTACATCCTACAAAAGCACAAGATATATTGAAAATCTTGGTATTATTTGGTACTAATATTAATGGATCCATCATTAATATTAGTACCAAAGAATACTCCAGGTTGATCCAGGTTTGATCTTCTTCTGCACATACCAAGATTTTCAATATATCCAGGTTTTATCCAGGTTTCAATATATCCAGATTTTCAATATCTGCCTCTCCTCGACGAAGTATAACAGAGTACCAAGATTTTCAATATATCCAGGTTTGATCTTCTTCTGCACACACGATATCTTCCTCATAAATGATAGATACGGGAACTGCCAAAGGACACGTTCCCTCTTCCTCTCCCTGCCTCCATGGCCTACAAAAGCAACAAGGAAGGCGACCTGGACCTCTCTCAGATCACTCACAGTCGATCATCGGAGAGATGGTGGGGAACATTGCCGCTGCTTTGCACTACCTTTTGCTTCTCGTTGCAGCGATCGCGCTGCGCGCCCATGCATCTCAGGAGGCCCATCTCGCGAAATTCATCTTATCTAGAAGGAACAGAAGCCGAAGCAGCAGCAGCGGCATTAGTGGTCCTAGCGTACTACACGCGCCGCCCTTCAGGATCCTCCGGACGGATCAGTACCCTGCTGGCTCCGACCACGGCGCTCTGAAGGCGGCCGACAAGATCGGGGCGCTGCCGGGGCAGCCGGAGGGCGTCGACTTCGACCAGTATGGCGGGTACGTCACCGTCAACGCCAGCAACGGCCGCGCGCTCTTCTACTACTTCGTTGAGGCAGCCGGCGACGCGGCGGCGAAGCCGCTCCTCCTGTGGCTCAACGGAGGTGAGAAAGAAAGATACTGTATTTGTGGATTATTCAGACTTGATTCGCAAGTTGTTCCTCAAAAGTTGTATTTGTGCAAATCACAATGGATTTTTTGTATGGAGCAGGTCCTGGATGCTCGTCGCTCGGCTATGGAGCGATGCAGGAATTGGGGCCTTTCCGCGTGAACAGAGACAACAAAACCCTCAGCAGGAACAATTACGCCTGGAACAACGGTAGCTCGTACACAAGCTAGCTAGTATACCACGTACCAGTTTGTTCTGAAAATGTACCAACAAAAATAAATCTGCAGCGGCGAACGTCATCTTTCTGGAGTCACCGGCGGGCGTGGGGTTCTCCTACTCCAACACCTCCTCCGACCACGACAACACCGGAGACCCGATGGCGGCCCAGGACGCCTACGTCTTTCTGGTGAACTGGCTGGAGAGGTTCCCCGAGTACAAGGCGCGCGCCTTCTACATCGCCGGGGAGAGCTACGCCGGCCACTACTTGCCCCAGCTCGCCGCCACCGTCCTAGCCCATGACAACGACAGCAACAACAAAAGCACCATCATAAACCTGAAGGGCATCTTGGAGGGCATCTTGGTGGGCAATCCGTGGCTGGACGACGCGAAGAATGGCAGAGGGCAGTACGAGTACCTGTGGAGCCACGGCGTCATCTCCGACGAGGTCTGGGCCGACATCGCCGGCCACTGCAGCTTCGACGACTCAGCCGACGGCCCGAGCTACTTCGCGAATCGCGGCCATCGAAGAGGCCTACGACGGCGACATCGACGGCTACAACATATACGCCCCCGTCTGCGTCAGCGACCGCAACGGCTCCTACTACTCCAGCAGCCAGGTGAGTACGCCAGAGAAAAATAGATGAACTTGTGACGTGCTAGTGTCTGAAGTGGCCACGCCGATGTCCCTCGAGTTGTTTTCAGTTACCTGGATACGACCCGTGCAGCGACGTGCCCACCATGGCCTACCTGAATCTTCCTGCGGTGCAGAGGGCTCTCCATGCCAGAGAAACTAGCTGGCGAGACTGCACGTAAGAGCGTGCGTGCGTGCGTGTGCGTGTGCGTGTGTGTGTGTGTAAGCTGCATGCTCACCCCTCCTCGATCTCGCGAGGAGCGATCTAACTTTACAGACTTCAAAGACTCACCGACACCATGGTGCCGACGCTGAAATGGCTAATCGGCCACCGCCTGGCCGTATGGCTGTTTAGGTAAAGAAATCCAGCGTCCACCATCACCACATTTCGTACCCCCAAAAATTTATCTCAGACATGTCTTTGCCGATGTGCTGTTGACCCAATTTTTAGCGGGGATTTTGACTCGGTGTGCCCGTTCACCGGCAACAGGTACACGGTGCGCGACCTCAACCTCTCCGTCACGGAGCGGTGGCATCCATGGAAAGCCGGGCACGAGGTATGTACGCGATGCGAGCATGATCCTCCCAGGAAATCTCGTACTACTCCCATCTGAACTTTATTGATGATGGTTGTTTGGCGCGGCTGCAGGTAGGAGGCTACGTTCAGCAGTACGAGGAAGGGTTCACCTTTGCCTCCGTGAGGGGAGCCGGGCACACCGTCCCGTCCTTCCAACCCGAGAGAGCACTCATATTGCTCCAATCTTTTCTCGAAGGGGTCCTACCTCCTTATAAGACGACGACGGCGTAGATTTTGTTTCTTGTTTTGAGATGGTACAATCGTAGTCTCATGTTATATATGTAGGGAAGTTTTATATATGGCCGTGAGAGCACTTGGTACCCCTTCAAGTCTTCTTTTGGCAAACACAATGAACAATGATTATTATCATCTCAATCAAACTCTATATGGAAACCTCCGGATCAAGAAACACATATATATGGAAACCTCGGGTACATGTTGTCGACGAATTGCATTGATGCACTAGCTAATTCAACAAAAAAGGCTGAACTAATAAAAGGAAGTACCGATCATTATACTCTAACAAAACCATCAATTTATCCTACGACGTGTAGTAACATGAATAATATACAAGGGATAATCAAGAACGTGCGAACCAAATCGTAGAGTAGGCATCAAAAGTAAGCGAGACATATTTATAGAATCAATTGGCTATTGTTTTTATACAATATGCGATGAGTATTTGATCAAGGTTTAATCTTTTATGTGGTTCTATGGCGAACATCGACTCATATTACTTCACACTTACGATTTCATAGGGTTGCATCTTAGTGTAATAGAGAGAATATGGAGTGACTGAATGAGAGACACCGTGTCATGAGATTTAAGTTACATTAGGGGGTTCTTGATCAAGGACGTTAGAACTTTAAGCAATGGTTGAAATTTTATGTCTTAATGAATCCTTTGTTTGCACATGAAAATGACCTTAGGATCAAGCATTAGGGGTGCACTTGCATATGTATATGGCTACACCTATTTTAGATTTTGTCCAACAAGAATAAAACTTGACAAGATGCTTATCATACCGTTTTAGAAATCTTTATGTCAAATAAATTCATGCAGTCCACAAGAACATTCGCCACTTAAGCTTGTTCTCTTGCTGCATAAGAGGATCACTAGTGGAAATGAGGCCTTTAGTTGAGGTCGAAAATGGGCTTTAACACCGGTTCTCCTACGAACCGGTGTTAAAGGGGGTGCCCGTACCAGCGTGTCCCGTGCAGCAAAAAGGCGCATCCCCTTTAACACCGGTTCGAGCCACGAACCGGTGTTAAAGGCCCTGCACCATCGGCCCGCGCAGCATCCCTCCTTTAATACCGGTTTGTGGCTTGAACCGGTGTTAAAGGGGGTGCACATATATAATACACCACATCCCACACCCCTCTCTCTCATTTTTTTTCACTCTATCATTTTAGATCTTAGCAAAGAGGGTGAGAGGTGTGCTAGTTTGTGTTTTCTTCCTCTGCACAAGAGGTGTTTGGTCAAATGCCCGAGAGCTTGAATTAAGTTTTCTCGTTACTCTTTCCTTCTCGGTCGAGGTCGGCAACTTTATCCTTTCATGTGTCATTGATGTACTGTAAAAGTGGTCATCTTCCTATTAATTCATTATGCACTGTAATGATTTTTGATATACGTAATTAATTATATAATGCAGATGAACCGGCAATGGATGTACGGTGACCGATGCAATTCCGAGTATATTATGGGCCTCCAAAATTTCATCATTGTGGCTAAGGCAAACCGTGGTCACAATGGTTTTATGTGTTGTCCATGTGTTGACTGTCAGAACAAGAAAGACTACTCAAATACCAAAACCATTCACGTCCACCTGCTTCAGTCCGGTTTCATGCCCAGCTATAATTTTTGGACCAAGCACGAAGAAAGAGGAGTTATGATGGAGACAACAAAGAAGAAGAGGATGATGACAATTATCATAATATGTATCCTGAATACGATGATACTGCAATGGGGGTAGATGAAGATTAAGAGGCAGCAGATGGGCCCGCTGATGACGATCTTGGTCAGGTCATTGTTGATGCAAAGGAAGAATGTGAAACTGAAAAGGAGAAGGAGAAGCTGGATAAGATGTTAAAGGATCTGTAGAGGTTCCAATATTTAATAAGATAGAGCCCCCTGTGTTTACAATGCTAGTCCCTGGATCAATAGCTAGCATCCACAGTTAAGATGTAATATCAAGAAACAAAGGTCATAACATAACTTTATAACCGGGAATAACATAATTTTATTACATCTTACATAGCTCATTTGGCTATTACATTACATTGCAGCGGAATAACTATAGTCATGGGTCCTTCATCTTCATAGTGCCACAGGCAGATGTTGGTTGTAGACTTTGTAATCCTAATCAATCAATCTTCACTAAAATCAATCAAACCTGCAACATACAAGTTACAGCCACAAAGGGTCAATACATTTGAATTGTATTGGTAAGTGATACTATGGTAGTATAGTGGAGCCTATCTTCTATATGCATTTGGCTAAGTGGAGTTGAGGCTTGCATTGCTCAAAATAGATTTTCCTTATCATTTTGAAAATACTAAGTTTTTGTTTTGACAAAATCTTTTTCCAAAGCTTCTCTCAATCAAAGATTGAAGATTTCAAACAACCCTTGTTCAAACCACAAGATTTTAACTTAGAAATTTGAATGATGAGATTCTTGATTGCTTCCATGTCTTGATGCTCAAATTGTCCTTTACCAGGGACATGGCTAAGTACTTAGATTTTACACTCTATAGAGGTGGTGCACTTTCCCCACAAGACTTGGTTTCCCAAGACAAGATCTTTCAGAAGCCTTCCCTTAGACCAAAATGGACGCGTTCCAACCTATCAAACACTACCACCCTCTGTCTATATGGCTAAGTTCTTGCAACCTATATGATCATGGCAGAGCCCATATTGCCAAGTGGTTGCACTTGAAGCTTCTCAACATTTGACATGTCAAATCTCTTTGTTCCTGGGTGGCCATCCACAAGTGAGATACACAAGGTAAACCATAAACATGGGCCTTGTGAACCACTCAACCAAAAACCACCAAGCAAGTCCCATTCCACCCAGGTGATTCATTAACTTAGTTGTTTTATTAAACAAAACACAAGTCCTCAGACTTTGAATATTTTTCCATAGTGTGAATATATATTCCACCCATGTTTTCTATTAGCTAGGCTAAGCTTGATAGTAATAGGAATCTTAACTTAGGAAGATTTCCACTAAGGTTTCATATACTAGGTTTTCCTATAGCAGGGTTTATACTTAGCAAAATTCCATGCAAGTTTTACTTAGCAAAATCACTAATGCATAGTGAAAGTAATGGGACAAAACGTATGAAGCATCACTTGCCTTTTTGGTAGAGTATGGGTTCACTCCTTGTCCTTGCAACAATCACACTCTTCAAGTCACTACAATTCAATCAAGCAAGGCACAAACTCAATCTACCAATCAAGCAAAACAACACATAAAATGACAAAGTCAAAGTAATGCATGCAAGCATGCCAAGCTTTGTTTTGTTTGAAAAAATGGTTCCTAATGGGTCATAAACATTTGATAACACCTATTGGTCATTTTGTAAAGTGGCAAAGTCATTTGCAAAGGGTTTCACTTCAAAAACCATTTTCAAAACAAAGTATCATTTTATGTGGTGTAGAAATATTTTTACTAAGGCATTAATCTATAGGGTTCACCAAATAAGTTTTCAAACCATAAAACTTGGTTTTTGGGGTCAGAGAGTTTAAAACACAACATTTCCCAAAAGTTTTCCTTCAAAATCATTTTTAATAAATAAACCACATTTCTATTTGACTAGAAATGGCTTTTAATCAAAGAATCTTTATTTTGTTTCACCAAATACATTTTTGAGTCCACAAAGTGTTTCCTAATGTTAGTAGGTTCAAATAAATCCAATTGCCAAAGACTTTAACCCCAAATTCATTTTTAAACAATTTTTACATTCTTAATAAGCATACAAATGTTTCTACAAAAACCAACAAGCTAACAGATACTATTTGCTAAACTAAAGGCATGTTTGGATAGGGTTTGTTCCACTGATTCCAACGATATAAAGTTTGCAAAAATTGGACGTGTGGATCAAAAGTTATAGGGTTTTCAAATTGCAACTTAAATCAGACTCAAATTCTATTTCTAATTCATCTGGTGACACGCGGCGCGTTCTGGTTGGATGATACCGGTTCGGCCGGATCGCGTAGTTGCAGCCATTGGATCTAATCAGATCGTGTGGTTTAGAAACGTACCCCTTCGTGGCTTAAGTGATTTAATTGCGAGCGTCAGATCTCGATCCTACGGCGCTAGCGTGCTTGACCATATGCGAGCGGCGCCGGCGGTGGCTACTGGCGGCGGAGCGACCAGACGGTGGCGGCGCCGGTGAAATAGGAAGCGAGGGAGGAGGGGAAGGTGCTCACCAGATTCGCTGAACGATGCTGATGCTCAACGTGGTACTGGTTGGTGAAGGGGCGCACGAGTTCGTCTTCAATTGCTCACCGGAGTTGTTCTGGGCCTCGGTGCGGTCAGACGTCGACGGGGGCGAGGTTAGGGGGCACCCTAGGACAAACGGGAGGCACTGTTAGGTTCGCAAGAGCATGGAGATCGTCACCGTGTCCACGAGGAAAGGAGGGGAGGTCAGGTTTACCGGGGAAACGTCGCCGCAGTTGGAGCAGACGGCGACGCTGGCTCGGGAAGACGTTGCCGACGCCTCGAGGACACGCCATGAAGCTGGGCAGAAGGTCGCCAGGGCTTGGGGTGTATGCGAGTGTGGTCAAGGAGACGAGGGGTGGCCGGTACTGGCCAGAATCGGCAAGGGAGGTCGTCGGAGACAGTGGTGCTCGGGGAGAAATTGGGGCGGCCTGGGGGCGTGCTTGGGGGAGGAGACAGAGGGGAAAGGAGGAGGAGTCACTGGTGTTTAAAGGGGCATGGTCACTACGAGGAATCAAGCCTCCATCAACGCGCATTCACCACCGGAGTAACTCACTGCAACGGCAGGACGACGGGGTCTCGCTTGAAGACGATGGCTGGGTAAGTGGGACCGTTGCGTCAGTGGATTGAGAGAGGGAGTTAGGGTCCACAAGTCAGTGGCCTTGCGGGTTGTTTCTGCGGGGAAGAAAAAAAGCAGTTCAGGGGTGAGGTGGTGGGCTAGGTGGGGTTGGGTTGGGCCAGGGATGGTTGAAGTTCTATTTTTTTTCTGTCTGAAATCTTTTTCTTTTTCCAAATCTATTTTCTGTTTTGAAAATTCAAACAATCAAACACATTCAAACATTCAACAATCACCACACTTGCAATGAGTTTTTGGTTCTGTTTAACAACATAAACCAATTCCCAAAAATAAAATAAAATAATATTTTTATTCTTTTTAGGATCTATTATATATAATAGACCATAGTTATTTAATCAAATAGGGTTTGATTTATTTAATAAAATCTCCATTTGAAATCCAAATATTTTTAAAACCAAATCAGTAGGTTTTATTTGAAAATAAAAGAATACTTGGAAATTTGTTTAAAACAAAATAACCTTTTATTTTAGGGTCCATTAATAATTATAGAATGGACCTTAGTTATTAAATCAAATAGGATTTGTTTTATTAAAATATTTATTTTGAAATCTAAAATAAAACCAAAACATTTCAGTAGGTTTTATTTGAGAATATAAAATACTTTAGAAAACTTATTTAAAACAAATAAATAAGTTTTAGTGTTTTATTTAAAATGGGAAAAGCTTTTACTTTAAATAAAATTGGATATTAAATCCTTATTATTTTATTTAAATAAACCTTTACTATCAAAACAAAACATTTTTATTTCAAAAGCTTGGCCAAGGTTTAATTTGGCTCTATAAAATAATCTTTATTTAAATATTTCTGTTCCCTTTGAAAACCAAAACCTCTATAAAAAGATTTCAAAGTAGTAGTAAAGTATTTTTTTTAATTTTTCCTTTACTAAATATTTATATTTTTAATCCCTTTAGGATTTCTTTGTTCAAAATAGGTTTGAAGATTTCCAATTGGATTCAAAAGTTTCTTCTGGCCCTGAAAATGAACAAAGTTTTATTTTATTCATTTATTTTTCACATTTCAAGATTTGGAAAATCTTGGGATGTGACAGGATCATAAAACATTGTTGTACCCAACTTGCAAAGATGGCCACAAAAAGCTAGGTACCACACTAGATTTGCTGCAATGGAAGGCAGAGAACAGTGTGACTGACAGCGCATTTTCAAAGTTGTTGGTAAAAATGAAGAATCTGCTTCCAAGAAATAATGAATTGCCCGATAGTACATACCAAGCAAAGAAGGTTGTCTGCCCTCTAGGATTAGACATGCAGAAGATACATGCCTGTATTAATGACTGCATCCTCTACCGCGGTGAGAAGTACGAGAATTTGGATGCATTGCCCGGTATGCACTACACTACGGTATAAGATAAGACGAGACGACCCTGGCGATGTTGAGGGCGAGGCCCCTAGGAAGAAGGTTCCTGCCAAGGTTATATGGTATGCTCCTATAATACCACGATTAAAATGTCTCTTCAGAAACAAAGAGCATGCCAAGTTGTTGCGATGGCACATGGAAGACTGTAAGAAAGACGCGATGTTGATACACCCTGCTGATGGGTCACAGTGGAGAAAAGTTGAGCGAGAGTATCCGGACTTCGCACGTGACACAAGGAACTTAAGGTTTGGTCTAAGTACAGATGGCATGAATCCTTTTGGGGAGCAGAGCTGCAGTCACAGCACCTGTCTTGTGACTCTATGTATCTATAACCTTCCTCCTTGGTTATGCATGAAGCGAAAGTTCATTATGATTCCAGTGCTCATCCAAGGTCCGAGGCAACCCGGCAACGACATTGATATGTACCTAAGGCCATTAGTTGAAGAACTCTTACAGCTATGGGCCAAACCAGGTGTACGTATGTGGGATGAGCACAAAGGGGTGCCATTTGACCTACGAGCGTTGCTTTTTGTAACCATCAATGATTGGCCTGCTCTTAGTAACATTTAAGGGCAGACAAATAAGGGATTCAAAGCATGCATGCACTGTTTAGATGATACTGAAAGTGTATATTTGGATAAATGTAAGAAGGTTGTGTACCTAGGGCATCGTCGATTTCTTCCGAACCTGCATCCTGTAAGAAAGAAAGGCAAGCATTTCAAACGTCTGGCAGAACCCCGGAGGAAGCCTGTCCTCCGTACTGGTGAGGACGTATTTGTTATGGTCAAGGACCTAGAAGTAATCTTTGGAAAAGGTCCTGGCAGTCAATCTGTTCCGAATGACTATGTCGGACACGCTCCCATGTGGAAGAAGCAATCTATATTTTGGGACCTACCCTATTGGAAAGTTCTAGAGGTATGCTCTTCAATCGACGCGATGCACATGACGATAAATCTTTGCGTGAACCTGCTAGGCTTCCTGGGAGTGTATGGGAAGACAAAAGATACACCGGAAGCACGGAAGGACCAGCAACGTATGAAAGAACCTGAAAAGCCTATGCATCCTGAGAACGAGAAGGGTAAAGGACGTCACTTAACTCCTGCCAGCTACGCTCTTACCAAAGAAGAGAAGGAAATATTTTTTGAATGCCTGAGCAGTATCAAGGTCCTGTCTGGCTTCTCGTCGAATATAAAGGGGATAATAAATATGGCAGAGAAAAATTCCAAAACCTGAAGTCTCATGACTGCCACGTGATTATGACGCAATTGCTTCCGATTGAATTGAGGGGGCTTCTACCTGAAAATGTTCGAGTACCCATTGTGAAGCTTTGTGCATTCCTCAATGCAATATCTCAGAAGGTAATCGATCCAGAAAGCCTACCAGGGTTACAGGCAGATGTGGCCCAATGTCTTGTCAGCTTCAAGTTGGTGTTCCCTCCATCCTTCTTCAATATTATGACGCATCTCCTGGTTCACCTAGTAGAAGAGATTGCCATTCTCGGTCCTGTATTTCTACACAATATGTTCCTCTTTGAGAGGTACATGTGAGTCTTAAAGAAATATGTTCATAACCATGCTAGGCCAGAAGGAAGCATCTCCAAGGGCTATATAACAGAGGAGGTCATTGAGTTCTGTGTTGACTTTATTCCTGACCTTAAGGCAATTGGTGTTCCACAATCATGACATGAGGGTAGACTGCGTGGAAAAGGCACCCTAGGATGTAAAGCAATGATATCTAGGGACGGACATTCTCTCAATCAAGCATACTACACAGTTTTACAAAGATCTATCTTGGTTGCCCCGTATATCAATGAACACAAGAATTTTATACGCCTCGAACACCCGAGGCAGTCTGATGAATGGATTAGAAGTGAACACATGGAGAGTTTTGGCGGTTGGCTGCAAAGACTTCTCACGAATAACACCACTGCTGGAGATCAACTGTACTTGTTGTCCAAGACACCATCTTTGACTGTATGTACTTTCCAAGGGTACGAGATAAATGGGAATACATTTTACACGATAGGCCAAGATAAAAAGAGCACCAACCAAAACAGTGGTGTCTGCTTCGATGCAGCAGAATACAATGGGCAAAGACCATGTATTATGGGTTCATAGAGGAGATATGGGAACTTGACTATGGAACTAATTTTAAGGTCCCCTTGTTTCGGTGCAAATGGGTCAAGCTGATAGGAGGGTTTGAGGTAGACAAGAAGTACGGAATGACAACAGTGGATCTCAACAATCTTGAGTACTTAGACGAACCATTCGCCCTAGCCAATGATGTGGCTCAGGTTTTCTATGTGAAGGACATGTCTACTAAACCGAAAAAAAGAAAAAAAATAAGCAAACAGATACATCACACGATGAGCGAAAGCGTCACATAGTTCTTTCAGGAAAAAGAAACATCGTGGGAGTGGAGGACAAGACAGACATGTTAAAAGATTATAATAAGTTTGATGAAATTCCGCCCTTCAAAGTGAAGATTGGTCCAATCATCCTGTTAAACGGTGCTGATACTCCATGGTTACGTCCGACGCGATCATAAGATTGACTATATGTATTAAATGAGCCATTTTTTTGGCACACATATGTATCTCAACATGGAAATCAATGTCATATTTCTTCCGTTAACACTTGGCTCTAAATAAATGCATTTTTAATCTTTATTACAAAAAATAAGCCCCTTTAGTCCCGGTTGGTAAAAAAATCACGCCTCTGTCTTCCCGCCAATTTTCTTCCCACCATTTCTTTCCGCCATTTCTTCCTGCCATATCTTCCCGCCATTTCTCACTATATATATGTAGGATTGGCCTCCATTGTCATTGCACATCTATAGACTCATATCTGCAACCTCATCACTCTTTCCCATGGCTTCCACCATAACCCTAACCCCCAGGGAGGCGGAGGCGCTTTGCGCCTCGAACTACCCCTGCCCGCGGGGCTACTGCGTCCCCATCGGCTGGATGCTAAGCACCGAAGGCGTGCCGGTTTCTCCTGTCCCTCTAGGTGTGGCGCGCCAGATGGCCATCACGAACCACTACTACTTCGAGCTCATGCCGGAGCAGCGGAGGAATCCCAACTAGCATCCAGACTATTTCCTGACTTGGGAAGCCTTCTTCGGGGATCGGCGTGAGAGGGCGCTCACCAGGCATGAGAAGGACGGCCCACCTCCTCCAAACTTCAACGAGGCCGGCCGTCGGCTGTGGTGGCGCGGCCAGACTCTCTAGAGCATCATGGCCTACGACAGGGCCGACTCTAACCCTCGCCTGCGCTATCCTCAAGTCCAGCCCACACGTACTTAACCTTCAAGGTTCAACTACGGCGACTCCAATGACCACAACGACGATGGACGCGGCGAGTACGACGACTACAGTGGCGAGTATTATAGGTGTAGGCAGGAGCATGACTGAATCACTCCAACATTCCAAAACAAGTTCGGCCGATTGTGACTTAATCTGGCCATGTATCTTAATTTTTAGTTCTTCTATGTATCTTAATTTTCAGTCGTGCTTTATGTAACTTATTGTTAGTTGTGTTATGTACTTTAATACCAGTTCTATCGTAATAAATTTTTCTTGCCGCCCTTTTCCTCCCGCGCATTATGCCTACCCTTTCCCATTTTTACTAGTTTGAATAGTAAGAATTTTATTTTTTGAAAACAAAAAATGTTTTAGGATTAATTATTCAAATGCAAACACTTTTCATGTTGAAAGTTTTGTCAGACTCCAAAGTATACAAAATATGCTAAATTTAAATATCCAAACAATTCAAAAATGTTAATAGAAAATGAAATATGATTTGCTGTAATTATTTTTCATTTTCTAAAAATATGGTTAGATTCCTTTTCAGATGCTTAATATTTCTTAAGTTCAAAGTTTTAGGGTTTGACTATTTTATTTTTGTCTTAATTGAATAATCAAAATTCATATGTAAGTGTTTTAATCATTTTGAAATACAGTAACTATAAAATGTTTTTATATGAATGGATAGATCTTATTTTTATGAAAATTATGATATATTATTCATATTTTTCTAAGTTGAAATGAAAAATATATGAATTTTCTAAATTCTATCCTTTTTTTGGGAATTAAAAATGCCCCCCTTTAACACCGGTTCCAGACACGAACCGTTGTTAAAAGGGGGGTTGCGCACGAAACGAATTCCCCACCCCCCCTTTAACACCAGTTCCAACCACGAATTGGTGTTAAAGGGAGGTGCGCGTGAAACAAATCCCCCCCTTTAACACCGGTTCGTGGCTGGAACCGGTGTTAAAAGGGGGGTGGTATAAAGCGCGCACATGCTCTTCCTCTTCCCCCTGCGAGAGAAGATCGAGGAGCACAGATAGGAGCAGAGAGGAGAATGCCGGCAGGCTGCTGTCGCCATCCGCCGTCGTCGCCGCGCCCACCCACGCCTCCTTGTGCTGTTCTTCCGCGTCAAAGGAATCGACGCGGGGCATCCGCAATCGACCCCCAACACCGCTTCTTATCCGAGACCGACGACCACCACCGTCGCCATCGTCGCTGTTTCTGACCCCGCCCGGCCTCGCAGACCCCTCTGGTAGACCCATGGTGAGCCCACAGTGCTCTGGCGCCCCTCCGCTCGCTCCCTCTCGCTCGGTGCAGTCGTCGCCTCGCTGCTCGTGCCGCCGCTGGCCGTCGTCGTTGACGTCGCTCCGGTGACCCCTAGGTAGCAGCACCGCCCATTTTAGGTAGGCCTCATCGCGCTGAGTGGAACGCGCTTGCTCGCACGCCCTAGGTCGCTCTCAGTCCGCTTAGCCGTCCTCGTGAACAGCCACTATGACTAGCCCCTATTTTGGTGAGAAAAGGTTAGGGTTAGGGTGTGCTGACGTTAGGCTGAGGTAATAAGTGGTTTAATAATTCTAAAAATTGTTTAAATCTTGTAAATTCAATAACTAATTATTTATAAGTCAGAAAAATATAAATAGTATATCAAAATGTTCAGAAAAATGAGAACTATCTATTTAAGCTATAATCATGCATTGTTAATCAACTTACATAACAAGTTTAATTAGAAGAACATAATGAACCCTCTCATATGCATCCGGGGTTTTTCCGAATTAGGGTTTGGACCCCTCGGACCTCGTTTAAAATGATCAAGCATGTTTAGGGTTTTAATTTTATTTGTGTATTTTTGTGTATTTATTTGTGTATTTTATATGAATAATATGTATATTTGTGTAATTTCATCCTAATATGTATATAAATGTTGCATATAAATTTTTATATGGTGATCCTTCATTATTATATGACACATAAAGTTCTAAGGAATTAAGATGGTTAATATTATTCCCATGAGCTTAAGTGATATCAAGATAAGTAGTTTGTTATAACTTGCATAGAAGTTAGGGTTTAAAATTATAAATGTCTAGCATGAGTTTACTCTAGAATATTAATTATGAATCCAAGTCCACTTGAATGTTTACTCTCTTACTCTAGATAATATTATTGTTTTAGAAACTATGGATCCACTCAGTAGAAACCTTGAATAGGAAGAAATAATGGAGAACATGATCCATGAGGACACCTCACAATATCTGAACTTGGAGGTACATGATGACAGCTCAAGTAGTCATGGAAAAGATGACGACTCCGGTGAACGCACTTTAGTGATTACAAAGTCCGGCGAGGTGTATGCATTGATTAAGCCTCTGCTGACTTGCACCGGTTGATTTGTATCTATGTACATGTATTAATTAACGCTTCTTTCTTCTTTTAGCCTCTGGATCGACCAGCCAGCTAATATCTTCTTCTATGAAAAAGAGCAAGTGAGGCGCGAGCCATCGGTTGAAAGATCGTGCAAAGTTCATGATCTAAGCAGTCCGTGTTGATGGCAGGCCGATGGAGCCCAAGAAGGCCGCAGACAAATTTATACGTCAGGCTGGAGTTCTTGTTAGGGACCAAATCCCAATCACAATTGAATATTGGAATAATCCAAAGAAGGGCGACGCTACCTTTGTCGATAAAAGATCCAAAGAAACACTTTGGACTTCGTTGTTGTTAAATTTCAACCTACCGCCAGAGGAGGATGAAAATAAACCGGTTATAAAGGAAAAGGTAAAAGAGTGGACTCTAAAGAAGATGGTTGAACCTTTCCGCAACTGGAAGACAAAATTGAACAAATTTGTCAAAACTGGTGAGACTCCAGATTTCGAAGATGCATATTATGTGAAGATAAGACCTCACTGGCCCAAATTTGTGAAGTACAAGTGATGACCCACAAGTATAGGGGGTGTATCGTAGTACTTTCGATAAATAGGAGTGTTGATCCCAACGAGGAGCAGAAGGTATTGACTAGTGGTATGGAGCAGGAAATCTCTGTAAATACTTAGCAAACATATTTTTAGTGGTTTTCTGATAAGGCAACAAAACAAAGAGCAAGTAACAAATAACAAACACAGCAAGTGGCCCAATCCTTTCTTATCAAAGGACAAGCCGGTGGAAATACTTATAAAGACCAAACGTTCTCGAGGACACATGGGAATTCTGTCAAGTGCTTTCTCTTCAAATAGCTGAGTATTCTTCTTTGGTGTTGTAAGTGTTGTGTGGGTGAACCTCTGCTAATGTACCGACCTTACTTGGACTAATACATACTTGTGATTAAACCCTCTACAAACATCCGTAACTACAGGAAAGTAATTAAGATATAAACCTAACCACAGCCTTAAACTCTGAGATCCTACTCTCCCTTATGCAATGGTGTCCTAACGGGGGTTCAGGTTTCTGTCACTCCGGCAACCCCACAATTAGTAGCCAAATGCATAATGCATTCCCCTAGGCCCATAAATGATGTAGTATCATGTAGTCTACGTTCACATGACACCACTAGAAGAATAGCACCACAACTTAAATACTAAACCATTGAATAATAACTCAACACAGATCCACTAATAACAACATGACTTCTCCCATGTCCTCGAGAACTAGACGGACTACTCACAAGACATCATATGGATCAAGATCAAATATGATATGATAATGGATAACAATCTGAACATAAACAATAATCCAATGTTTACACTCACAAGCATCAACTACAATAGTAATTAACACTGGAAAGTTTCCCCTAAGAACTAAAGCAATATCCAACACAATTGTTACAGCGGGACGGAGTGGTGATGATGGTGCTGGTGGAGATGATGGTGTGGATGATGATGATGATGATCCCGATGAAGCCTAGCTTGATGACAGTGTTGATAGCGATGATCTCCCCTATCCAGGAAGGAATTTCCCCGGCAGAAATCTGTCTGCTGGAGAGATCTTTCTCTCTTGGTGTTTTCCGCCCCGCAGAGGCGGCGGAAATCTATCTGTGGTCGCCCCCTTCATATTAAGGTTACATAGGGAAGATATAGGTGAAGGGGCGGAGTCGGGGGTCAGGCAGGTGTGCCACACCTGCCCTAGGCACGGGGTCAGGTGGGCCCACGCCTAGGGGGTGTGGGCCTCCTGCAGCCCTTCTTCGCTCCTCCTTCTGGTTTCCTCAATCTTTTGGAAAAATAATATTTTCCCATATTTTTCTGGTATTTTTCTGATCTTCGCGAAATTGCATCAAAACGCCTTCTTTTCCATCATAATCCAGACTCCGACAGTTCATCCTCCAAGAATCATCCAACATGCATAAACAGTGGAAAAGACATAAGTAATACCTCATAATAAGACATATATCAATGAATAGAGGCAAATTATGATAAAGAATGGTGATGCAAATTGGACGTATCAACTACCCCTAAGCTTATACCTTCGCTTGTCCCCAAGCAAAAACTAAGCTCAGTAAACATGTCTACAGGTTTATGGAGTGAAGTGTCGATAAAAGAATACGGACAAGAAGCATCACACTTACCATTACACAACTTATAGAAGCAAGCAACTCACCATTATATAACTTAGCTTGCAACAAGTACAAGAGTCACAATAGATATTGTGGCGCCCCGCAAAACCACTACTAGAAAATCGCTTGGTATTTTTGTTTTGTGCGTCATCATGACATCTCAATGACTAAAACTATTTTGTTAAAACCTACTTTTGCTTTCTACAAAGATCCCTCTCTATTTCAAAATAATCCCCGGAACCTTCCGGATATTTTGTTTGTCTAAAAATAAATTGCACAAGTCTTTTAAACAATACATAAAATTTTATATTGTTTTTAGGGGGCAGCCGTACCGGGCCGATCCGACCCAGTCGGCCACCCCCAGAATAAAACCGTCCTACCCAAAAATCTATTCCTACCCAATCCTAGTCTACCCAAACCCCCTCCACCTCACCCCGGCCTCGCCGCCTCAGCGCTGCCCATCCCCCACCTCCTGCACCCTCTCCTCCCGCCTTTGCGCGCCGCCGTCGGCCACTGGCCGCTCTCTCTCGCCCTCATCTACGGTGCCGCAGCCGCCACCTCCCCCGTCCCCGCTCACCTCTCTCCCCGATGCCGGCGCCCCTAGCGTCGCCCGTCGCCGCCGTCCGTGTAGGCTCCCGGACATGCTCCCCAAGCTCCTCCCCCGACGCTCCCCGACGCCTCCCTCGCCCGGCCTCTGCCTCCTCTGGCCGCCGTCGCGCCGGCGACCCCTCCTCCCGCCGCCGGCGTTGCTGCTCTCCGCCTCGGATGCCGCCGTGTCGCGTGTCTCCCCTTGCTCTGCATCACAGCGCCTTCCTGCGAGCTCCCCAACAGTGCGCGCCAAGACCGCCCTGTCACACACTTTACCAATGGGTTCCCGCTGTCTGTGTTGTTCTGACAGTAGCTACTACTCACAGACACGGGTAGCACCTGTACTGTATGCGTGTGGTATATTGGTACTATGGTGGCATTGCAAAGATGTGCTGTTTTGGAGATGAGGTGCAGTGGTGGAAGATTGGTGGTGATGATTTAGAGTTTATGCAACCCGAGGGCAAGATGATCATGCGACGAAAATCAAACAACGCAAGGTCTCTTCCCTGGAACCGTCATGACCTGCCTCACGGATCCGAAGCCCCGATGCCCTGATCCAAAGACCGATCCCGGCGTCCGAAGCCACGGACCCTCGGGATGACAAGTTCTCCACCTAAGGGCGACAAGACTTTCTTCACGGATTTCAAGTACTCCGACACGGATACACCGAGTTCTTCATCGAGGACACCAAGGTCGTCGACATGGAACCGAAGGACATCAAGCACTTCACCCCGGACGTCAAGTCCGACCCGACCCGCGGACCCGACAAGGTCTTCACGACGACAAGATCGACACCGACCAGGGCGAGGCCGATGCGCCCCGACGCCAACCAAGTTCTTCTTCTCGGATGCGTCAAGATCGACTTCCGTTGTCCGAGACCGATCCCGTCGAACCCTGAACCCTGAGACCGAACCTCGAACCCCGGAACCCCAAGATCTCCCGAACCCTAATGTGTGAACCTTTTTCCGAGCCCCTATTTTATAAATGCTATATATAAAACTTGCTGCATATTAAATTGTCATACTCGCATGCATATTATCATGTGGTTTGGGGGCCTTATGCCGATTCACCATATAATTAAATATGGGATCCATATGCGGGCAAATCTAGTCCTATATTGGTCCCCTTTAAATTTGTGTAGCAAACCGATGCCATGTTTCGCCCTGTTAAGACAACATTTAATTTGCGGGGTAGATAAATAACTTGAACCGTTTAATTAAATGTCGGGACCCCAGTTCCACTTAATATTGCCTAGTTGCATTGCACCTTTGCCATGTCATACATCATACATGCATCATGCCCGATTTTCTGTCGTAGTATTGAATAGTGCATCCGGTGTTTATTCTAGTGTTTTGCTTCTTCGCGGATAAGGCCGTTGAGTTGATGCGAGTGTCGAACCGATCTTCGGATAAACCTTCGACAATGTTTTCAGGCGAGCATCTCCCCCTTTCTACCTATCTTACTTTTGTAGTATTTATTCCCTCCTGTTGATCTATTGCTATCTGTGTTACGATGCTCTAGCTTTCGTACCCGTGATATCCCTTGCAGCCTTATATTGCCTTGGACACCTCCTATTACCTGTTGTTTGGTAGATAGTTGGACCTGCGTGTCGTAGTCGCTTGCTCGAGTGCTGTTGCGTGTCGTCAAGTACCACAGTTGTTGGAGTATTGTCGTGTGTTTATTGTTGGAGATGATCAAGACTTTAATTACCGTTTAATAACTAAAATTGAAGTAGGTAAATGCAGAGGCACAGGTGGGCAATAGATGTTATTTGGTTGTTAACCGTCCACTTGTGTCCTGTAGGACCCCGAGTACTTGAAACCTGTTCCTTGAATATTCGCGCTATCCACATCCGGGAGGATTATGGGACCCCCCTGAGCCAGAGCTTGATTCATTCTTATTTCTTGGGGCCACAAACTAGTTTGAGGTTTTATTTACTATCCTGTACTTATGCCATGCTTTACTGCTTTATTTACGATTGTGCGAGGAGCACCTGTACTGTTTAGGATTGTGACCGTTTTCGCGGTATCGACAAGCCCAGTCACACTTTCGGGTTCCCAGTCGTTTACAGCCGGCCCCACAAACCTTGAGTCCGTCTCGGAGCCGGCCAGCTTCGTTGCGGGTATACTTAATGGGGTGGCCCCCTGAAATATTTCTGAATCTTGTGATTGCTTTGTCGTGAAAGCCTCGTTGGGTTTTGATTTGGTTTTTCCGAGGTTGATCGAGTGTGTGTTGCTATTTGTGCACCCCTGCAGGGTAAAACTTTCTGAAAGCCGTGTCCGCGGTTATGGACGACTTGGAGCACAGTATCTCGATCATAGACAACTATAACTAAAGTAGTGCTATAAATTTGACTTTATAATGACTAGTAACCAGCTTCACTATCATGGAATGGCTAAATAAAACTGCCAACAATTGCTTGTTTGGGTTGTCGCTTGCTACTATGGTACCTGACTAGTAAGTATTGCAACTGCAACGGAATGGCTAAATAAAAGTACCAACAACTGCTGGGTTTTGGGGTTATCTCATGCTAATTGTATTTGACTAGTAAGTGTCGCAACTACAACGGAATGGTTAACTAAAATTGCCCACTGCTTATCATATCAGGATGATTATCTATATTTGACTAGTAAATACCGCAACTATAACGGAATGAGTAAAACTGCCAACGGTGTGAGTTCCTCGGTTGACTTCCTCGTCTGGTCTCGAGGGGAAAATACCAGGATGGGTTTGTTTGGTGGTAGTATCAGGTTGGCTCCGAATAGGTCTGTCTTACCCCTCTCTGATAGCCGCTATTTGCATCGAGTCTCTATAGGTTGTTTAGTGCATGCTGCGCTGCCGCTCAGTCCACCATACCTATGTAGGCGAGGACCGCCAAATTCTAGCCTTGCCGTGTACTGGCCTCAGTACTGACGCTCCTCTTTTTCCTTTGCCCTTTGTCGGCACCCGTTTTGTTTAAGCAGGTTTTGAGATCGACGTCGTTAGCAGGGTTACCCTTCCGGCTTGGCCTGGGCAGGGTTATGGACGCCATTGGTTATTCTTCAGGGCTCTTAGCCCCATTTGTATCTTGTCCGTAGTCGGACGCTCTATCATTTTCAAGGTGATTTGGATCTTTGTATATTATATCTGTATTCTTGACTCATTGAGTCGCTGTTGTATATATATCTGTTCTGTGGGTCCCATCGAGGACTGTTGTGTAATGTTATTACTTCGTTTTCCACCCGCACGCAAGTGCCTGGTGGGCACCTTTGAATCGTTTCTATGCGGGTTTGGCGGGAAGCGCTGAAACTTGCATAGGGCCGATTCTGAGGGTGTTACAGATATGCATAAAGTTAAATCATAATTGGAATTGGCAAACTCTTGTTCCTGGTTAGAGAACAGCTGGCAAATGGTTTCACAAAAATATTTTTGTAGAAGTTTTATAACAGGAGCACTCTTTTCTCAAAAAGTTTTTTCACAACGAAAGCTTTCAAAGTAATACTCAATAAATAAGAGTTTTGTGCAAACAAGGAAGATAAATAACATGATTGAATAAATCACCATATGAATGCTTGAAACACAACAACTCAAATGCTTGTTGGAGATAGAGAGGAGTATGTTTACTGACTCAACTTGGTAAATAGGAGAAAGGTCCTTTTATAGAGGGTAGCAGGGATGACAAGTCATAAAGAGCTTTCAAAAGATTATGGTACTTACTATCTTTGAGCCCTCATTGCCCCTATCATAGTCATCTTGAGATGATTAAGGTTAAAGTGCACAAAGATGGAGTATATGCTTGACGAAATATAAGTTGGCAATCTCATGTCCTTTGAATATGAGGGTCATTCCTCATGCTACTCAACTTTGGTCACCGGTAATTTCTTGTCATTATAAGTACATGCGTATCATAGAGAACCGCCAACGGGGTACCCCTTGCACATGGTACAGGAGTTTTCCCATAACCAAAATGATAAGGCAAGCAGACAATGAGCATCTCAGCGATCTTTTTATTTACCATGTGTATAGATTTTTATTGAGGATGCTTCATAGATAGCTCACTATGGTGATGCTGCAAGTTTCCACCATGATTAGGCATGGCTCCCAGACGTTTCTCTAACACAAAATACAGACTCCATGGACTTACAAGTTCCCTCTTTATCTCACACTGTTGACATCCATAGACAAAAGAGCACGATATCAACTGTGTACAGAGTACAAGTACAATGTCGAAAATGTTCCCACTAACAGCACGGTTCTGCTAATTCCAATGTATAGATGCAAGCATATACAACTTCGAAGGGCACAATGGTTCAAGTCTATTAGGGGCAAGAAAATAAGGTGTGCCATCAAGTTCGTGAGAGCTTTACTAACTAGTTTTCACATAACAAAATACTTTTTAATTCGAAAGGTAGATGAAGCTTGAGAATTTGCTTGAAATAGAAAAAGCTACTAGGTAGATATGGTGGACACAAATGACAAAGGTTTTGGTTCAAAGGGATTGGAAATATGAGAAGTATGCCTTCTCAAAACAGGTTTTTGGCTAGCAAGGCTGGGTGGCAAGCAAGAGAGTTGAAAGAAGCAAGCAAACATACAAGTAATAAAGCCAAACATGCAATCTTCCTTGAAGACACAAAAAGATCTTAAATAAATAATACTAAGCTTATGAGCCAACAAGAAAGAAAACAAATGATACAAAATACCTGTAAGCTTTTCTCTTTTTCTTTCAAACCTCAAAAACTATTGCTACTGACAAGAACTCGGTTTGACAAAACCAATTTAGATCCACTTGATTATTCCAAAGTGATGCCAATACTGATCAACAAGATCCATCATATAATAGAGATTGCAAATTAAATAAGAAGTGCAAAAAGTAAAAGATGAAACTTCTCATTAATATTCCATAAATGCACTCACACCAAGGGATACATAGATAATCAACTAAAGGAGAGATACTTCCACATGCAAACCAAACTATAAGATAACACCTCTACCAAAGCTATGAATCCACTAAAAAGGTAAAAGATAAAAGATAATGGTGGTGATACCGCGACACTCCCCCAAGCTTGGAACAAGCCAATGGGATGCCAAACCTAATGACGAATTACTCCTTTGGTGGTGGTGGTGTTCTCTTGATAAGCTCTTCAGTCAGTTTCCTCAACTCCTCAATCTCAAAGGTTAGAGTACAAATCAATTCCGAGTTTTGCTCAATGTGGTTCATGATCATATCAGACCGAGAGTTCCAATCCTTGTTACTCTTTCCCCACTCTTCCTTCTTAGTGTGTTCCTCCCCTTCATGGTTAGAACGAGGCATATCCCACATCGAGAGCAAGTTCCCTTTGGGCACATATTGATATTGACGCTCATGTATAAGAGTGTGGAAGGGTTTCTTGGTACTTGGAGGAGGTGACTGTGGAGAGAGGGCATGACATCGAGGTTTCCTTCCTGTAGACATCGGTGATGTCCTCTTAAGCTTGATGGGGGTTGCCACCACTCCAATGCTTGCGACGGTAGCACTGGTGTCCGGTTGCTTATCCTCCTCCATGTCTCCATCATAACCTACCAAAATCTCCTCCTCCTTGGGTTTGTGAGGATCGTCCTCCTCGGGCTTCTTGCCTTTGTCGTTGGCGGAGACCATGGTGCTCTAAACTTGAGAAGTTTTCCTGACAGAAACAGATCAAAACGAAAAAACGACGAGAACATGATGCACGAACCTTGGGGGATCGGGGGGTTATATATTACGAAGTTTCAAGGCATAAGGAAGGTTTTGAGACGGAAACAAGGAGGAGTCGGATTGGCACACCCCCTCTAGCCGCGGACAGGCAGGGGCCCGCGCCTGGGGTGGGTTTGTCCACCCCGGACTCTGTCTCCTCCTCTGTTCCGTCTCGTAACTTCCCTTATGTATTAAACACATCAAAAATATAAAAAGATTGGGGTTTCACGAACCTTCTGTTTTCACCATTTTTACCTATTCAAAGACGAACTCTGTAGACTCCTTTTCTCCTTCCCCTGGAAATTCCTTTCTCTCAAGGCAATTGATATGCCCAATTTGCATCACCTTTCTATATCATAATCTACCTCTATTCATCGATATTTGTCTTATTATGAGGTATTACTTATGTATTTTCCACTGTTTAGGCATGTAGGATGATTCTTGGAGGATGGACTGCCAGAGTCTGGATTCTGATGGAAAAGAGGGCGTTTTGATGCAATTTCGCGAAGATCAGAAAAATACCATAAAAATATGGGAAAATATTATTTTTCCAGAAGGTTGAGGAAGCCAGAAGGAGGGACGAAGAAGGGCCGCAGGGGGCCCACACCCTCCTAGGTGCGGGCCCACCCTAGGCCGCGCCGAGGGCAGGTGTGGCCCACCAGCCCGGCTCTCGACTCTGCCCCTTCACCTATATCTTCCCTACAGAACCCTAAGGCTAGGGGAGCGACCACAGATAGATTTTCACCACCTCTAGGGGTCGCAAAACATCGAGAGAGAAAGATCTCTCTAGCAGACAGATTTCTGCCGGGGGAATTCCTTCCCGGAGAGGGGAGATCGTCGCCATCTACACCATCGTCAAGCTAGGCTTCATCGGGATCATCATTATCCACACCATCATATCCACCAGCACCATCATCACCACTCCGTCCCACTGTAACAATTGTGTTGGATATTGCTTTAGTTCTTAGGGGAAACTTTCCCAGTGTTAAATACTATTGTAGTTGATGCTTGTGAGTGGAACCATTGAATTATTGTTTATGTTCAAATTGTTATCCATTATCATATTATCTTTGATATTGATCCATATGATGTCTTGTGAGTAGTTCATTTAGTTCTTGAGGACATGGGAGAAGTCATGTGGTTATTAGTGGATTTGTGTTGAGTTATTATTCAATGGTTTAGTATTTAAGTTGTGGTGCTATTCTTCTAGTGGTGTCATGTGAACGTCGATTACATGATACTTCACCATTTATGGGCCTAGGGGAATGCATTGTGTATTTGGCTAATAATTGTGGGGTTGCTGGAGTGACAGAAACCTGATCCCCCGTTAGGACACCTTTGCACAAGGGAGCGTAAGATCTCAGAGTTTAAGGCTATGGTTAGATTTATATATTAATTACTTTCCTGTAGTTACGGATGTTTGCAGGGGGTTTAGTCACCAGTATGTATTAGTCCAGGTAAGGTCGATACATTAGCACAGGTTCACCCACACAGCACTTACAACACCAAAGAAGAGTACTCAGCTATTTGAAGCGAAAGCACTTGACAGAATTCCCATGTGTCCTCGAGAATGTTTGGTCCTTATAAGTATTTCCACCGGCTTGTCCTTTGCTAAGAAAGGATTGGTCCACTTGCTGCGTTTGTTCTTTGTTACTTGCACTTTGTTTTGTTGCCTTATCAGAAAACCACTAAAAATCCGTTTTCTAAGTATTTGTAGAGAGTTCCTGCTTCATACCACTATTCAGCACCTTTTGCTCCTCGTTGGGATCGACAGTCCTATTTATCGAAATTACTACGATACGCCCCATATACTTGTGGGTCATCAAGACTCTTTTCTGGTGCCGTTGCTGGGGAGTGAAGCGCTATTGAAGAGTGGAACTGGTAAAGGAAACTTCTACTGTGAGTATTGCTTTTTGTTACTGCTTGTTACTTTGTTTCTAATATGGATAACCCACTTGGTTTTCTGTTTGGTAAAACTACTACCACCGCTAGGGTAGTAGATGAACCACCACCTATTGAGATAGATCCTTTTAAGATACCTACAAGTATTGTTGATCGTATTATGGATAATTATTATTTAGGGGATGGAACTGTCCATCCTGGTGATCACTTGCTTTTTATCCATGAATTATGCGGGTTGTTTAAGTGTGCAGGTATCACAACTGAACAGGTGAAGAAGAAGTTACTCTCCATATCCTTGAAAGGGAGAGCTGAAGAATGGTATAAGCTGCTGAAGAATGGACAATCTATGGAATGGGAGGATATGACATCTCTCTTTTATTCTAAATTTTATCCTCCCAGTGAGATCCATAAGGATAGAAATCTGATATATATAACTTTTGGCCTCGTGATGGAGAGAGTACAGCTCAAGCTTGGGGGAGATTGAAGTTACTAATGCTTAAATGTCCTATTCATGAACTCCCTAACAATATTATTATCAATAACTTTTATGCTAGGCTTTCTCTTCATGATAAATATTTACTAGATGCTTCTTGTGCTGGATCATTCACACGTATGAAGGAAGAAGCTAAATGGGATCTACTAGACCGTATTCAAGAGAACACTAAAGCTTGGGATAATGATAAAGGAAGAAATTCAGGTATAAACTATGATTATGAATGTATTAAATCTTTTATGGGAACTGATGACTTCCGTGATATTAGCAATGAGTTCGGTCTTGATTCCCAAAGTATTGCCAACTATTTTAAGGCCTTTGCCTCTTACATAGAAATTCCCAAAAATAAGTGGAATAAGTACCATGCTCCTTATAAAGATGTTGTTAGTCATGTTCATGTTAGAAGTACTCAAGTTTGTACTACTAATCATATTGTTCCTGAACCTTATGTTGAGAAAATACCTTTCCCGGCTAAGGTAAAGGAGTATTCTATGATGATTAGTGCAAATAGCAAAAGTGCAAAGAAAACAATGGAGCCTGTTGAGTAATTGAATGTTGAACCTGTGGTAGCTATTGTGAAAGACCCTGTCACTAGAAATATAGAGGATGAGCGCATTGTCTTCTGTGAAGACGCTTCTAATATTATCTCTCATCCTAGTAAAGCTAGAAAAGCTAGTGTTCCTGTGCTTTCTGTTAAAATTGGTGATCATTGCTACTATGGTTTATGTGATATTGGTGCTAGTTCTAGTGCTATTACTTATGAGCTTTACATGGAAATTATGCATGAAATTGGTCCTTGTGAGCTTGAGGACATTGATGTGGTTATCCACCTTGCAAATAAGGAAACCATTTTCCCTATTGGTATTGTAAGAGATGTGGAGGTTCTTTGTGGTAAGATTAAGTATCCTGCTGATTTTCTAGTGCTTAATTCTGCAGATAGCAAAACTTGTCCTATCATTTTTGGTAGACCTTTCTTGAACACTTGTGGATCTATTATAGGTTGTAAGAAGGAGGAAGTTTTAAATAAGTTTGATGGAGATTCTTATGAGTTTAACTTTTCCAAATTTGCTAAAGCTCCTTGTGAAAACAGCTTGCCTAATAAAGATTTCAGGATGGAACAACTTGCTTCGATTGATCTGGTTTATGACCTTGGACCTCTTTTTGGTGACTGCAAGTATGCTTACTCACATGATAAAGTTATTTCCAGTGATAGTTATATTGTCAACTTTATTCAAAGTGCTACTGAAAGTTATTATGAGAGAGGGAAACATGGTTTTATGCTTCTCAATAATGTTAAGTTTCCCTGATTTATGTTGAAAGCTTTGAAGTTGCATCTGTTTTGTCTTCCTATGCTAGTGGCTTTTTGTTTCAACAATTTGTTTTCTCATGACATTCCCATGCATAGGAAGTGGGTTAGACTCAAGTGTGTTGGTTATTTGCTTCTTTATGCTCTTTTTCACTCCAGATTTATATCTCCTTTGTGAGCATCTTTGAAAGTTTCAAACCTAACTTAAAGGCATTAAGGAAAAGTACTTGTTGGGAGATAACCCAAGAGTTTTGTCGAGTCTTGGAAGTTATTACCTCTGTAATAACCGCTCCTTATACTTTTTGTTTTGGTTTTTGTGTCAAGTTCAACTACTTTTGTGAAGTAGAGGAGTTGTGAAAAGTGGTTGTCCTGGGACAGATTTTTGTGATGCATTGTAAAAATTCGTGAGGGAGCTCAGTACGTCGGATGGAGCTGTATTTTTCTGGGCTTGTTCTCCAAGTCGTTACCAAACTTTAATTAGTTATGCACTTTTTGATTTGAGCAACAGAAGGTTTTCAAAAAAATCAATCTTTTCCTGCTGGTCTGTTTTGACAGATTTTTGTTATCATTTGCATTTGCCTCTTATAGTAGCCTTTGTTTTGATAGATTTCAGTTGAAGTGTGAACCTAAAGGTTTGTTGTTTTGCTTGCACTAATGTTGCCATTGGAGTTTGTTTATTGCCTTGTGAGGAAAGGAAACTTCCAGGAGAAGGAGAAAAGGAGTCTGTAGAGTTCGTCTTTGACTAGGTAAAAGTGGTGAAAATAGAAGGTTCGTGAAACCCCAATCTTTTTATATTTTTGATGTTTTTAATACATAAGGGAAGTTACTAGACAGAACAAAAGAGGAAACGGAGACCAGGGTGGACAAACACACCCTAGGCGCGGGTCCCTGCCTGGTCGCGCCCGGAGGGGGTGTGCCACCCCTGAACTCCGTCTCATCCTCGTTTCCGTGTCAAAACCTTCCTTATGCTTTGAAACTTCATGATATATAACCCCCCGGATCCCCCAAGGTTCGTGCATCGTGTTCTCGTCGTGTTTTCATTTTGATCTATTTCTGTCAGGAAAACTTCTCAAGTTTAGAGCACCATGGTCTCCGCCAACGACAAAGGCAAGAAGCCCAAGGAGGACGATCCTCACAAACCCAAGGAGGAGGATATTTTGGTAGGTTATGAAGGAGACATGGAGGAGGACAAGCAACTGGACACCCGCGCTACCGTCGCGAGCATTGGAGTGGTGGCAAAACCTATCAAGCTCAAGAGGACGGCACGAATGTCTATAGGAGGGAAATCTCGACGTCATGCCCTCTCTCCACAGTCACCTCCTCCAAGTACTAAGAAACCCTTCCACACTCTTATACATGAGCGTCAATATCAATATGTGCCCAAAGGGAACTTGCCTTCGATGTGGGACATGCCTCGTTCTAACCATGCAAGGGAGGAGTACACTAAGAAGGAAGAGTGGGGAAAGAATAATAAGGACTGGAACTCTCGGTCCGATATGATCATGAACCATATTGAGAAAAACTCGGAATTGATTCGTACTCTAACCTTTGAAATTGAGGAGTTAAGGAAAATTATTGAGGAGCTTATCAAGAGAACACAACCACCGCCAAAGGAGTAATTCATCGTCGGGTTTGGCATCCCCTTGGCTTGTTCCAAGCTTGGGGGAGTGTCGCGGTATCACCACCATTATCTTTTATCTTTTACCTTTTTAGTAGGATTCATATCTTTGGTAGAGAGGTTATCTTATAGTTTGGTTTGCATGTGGAAGTATCTCTCCTTTAGTTGGTTATCTATGTATCCCTTGGTGTGAGTGCCTTTATTGGAATATTAATGAGAAGTTTCATCTTTTACTTTTTGCACTTCTTATTTTAGTTTGCAATCTCTATTATATGATGGATCTTGTTGATCAGTATTGGCACCACTTTGGGATCATCAAGTGGATCTAAATTGGTTTTGGCAAACCGAATTCTGGTCAGTAGCAATACTTTTTGAGATTTGAAAGAAAAAGAGAAAAAGCTTACGGGTATTTTGTATCATTTACTTTCTTTATTGTTAGCTCATAAGCTTAGTTTTATTTATTTAAGATCTTTTGTGTATTCAAGGAAGATTTAATGTTTGGATTTATTACTTGTATGTTTGCTTGTTTCTTTCAACTCTCTTACTTGTTACCCAACCTTGCTAGCCAAAAACCTATTTTGAGAAGGCATACTTCTCATGTTTCCAATCCCTTTGAACCAAAACCTAGTAGCTTTTGCTATTCCAAGCAAATTCTCAAGCTTCATCTACCTTTCGAATTAAAAAGTATTTTGTTATGTGAAAACTAGTTAGTAAAGCTCTCACGAACTTGATGGCACACCTTATTTTTTTGCCCCTTGTCGTGGTATTGCCGACGAGTACGCCATGGAGGGGTCCTCACAGTGCGTGTTTAGAGACGTGGGGTAAGGCGGACGGTTGACGGGTACGAGGTAACACATCTTACCCAGGTTCAGATCCCACAACGGTGGCGGAATCCTACTCCTGCTATAAATCACTATAATGGTCCTTGCAATTCTGAGAGATTAGGTTCAAAGCGAGGTGACTAGAAAGTCTAAGTTATCGTGCCCTAAAGGCTCCCATAGGCCTGACTTATATAGTTGCCAGGTCCTAGGGTTACAGGGAAAAGTCCTAGCCGGACAGGTTACAGAGTTCGACACCGTCTATCACTAGTCTTGTGTATCTTGTACTCCAAGGCTCCGGGTACGCTGGTGACTCCACCGTAGCCTTCCTTTATCCGGCATGGGCCTCCCTTATGGATCCACCTAACTGGGCCGCCCAGCAGGCCATAGGCCATGCTACCGACTATGGGCCACCCGGGTTAGTCGGATAAGAGACATGCTATGAGGATACCCATATAGCATATCCCCAACAGTAGCCCCCGGAGGATTCCGAGATCTTGCGCCGTCTTGCCTCTTCCTGTGGAATGCTCTGTCTAGATGGATGTCGGCGAATCGTCAAGCAACATCTTGTAGTCCTCCCAAAGAACCCTGCAAAGGTTTCCTTCGTCTTCTATAAGTAAGTCGGAGAAATGCTGAATCTTCCATCGCACGCTCCCATTGTCGGGTTAAATTCGTCCATGCCGGAATCTTCGATGGGACGGCTCATCTACCATGTCAGTTATGACGACGTAGGCTGTAGGTCAGCGACGCCTCGTAACTCACACATGCAGAGAACATAATCATATCCGCTTTTCCCGCGCGAGCGATACGAACCATTGGCGGCGGCGGTTGGAGACGTGGCGAAATTACCGCGCACGTTCACGAACACGTCGTCTACGCGGCAACCGTCCGATTAGCTGCACGAATCTTGACGCAGAGTAAGATAAATAGTGACCGTGGGACACTTTCCACTTTTTCACCCCATTCTCTCTCGTCATCGTCTTCTTCCTTCATCTGCGCCCCTCCTCGAGCTCTCCGCGAAAACCTCGAGAAACCCTAACCTCTTGCTTACACCAGTCGTGTTCTTTCCTTCCTCCATGGCTAGCAGCAGCTCATCCCCGTCAATGGCGGCGTCGAGCGAAGCCATGGTGAAGCCGGTGAGCTCCGTCATTGTGCCCCCAGAGGGCCAGGTCATCCCCGCATCGGCGGTGATAGAAACCACCGGCGACGACCATAATCTGGCGGCGCTGGAGCCCCTGGAAGAGGAGCCAGACTCGCACAAAGGCGACTGGCATGGCTCGGACATCACCGGCCGCGACATTCAAGAGATGATTGCTGAGGGTTACCTCCCCGCGACGGAGGGGCTCGCCTGGTGGGCGGCGCCGGCCGACGAGGTGACCCCTTCTCCCCAAGCCGGAGAGAAGGTGTACCTCAAGGCGCAATTGGTACGCGGCGTTTCTCTGCCCATCTCTCACTTCTTCCTGTCCGTATTGAATCACTTCAAGTTCCAACCCCACAACCTCTCCCCCAATAGTATCTTAGTGCTTAGCAACTTCGCGCACTTTGCGAGGGTTACCTAGGGATTAGGCCTAGGTTAGACTTGTTTGTCTACTTCTTCACCGTCAAACGTGAAGCCGGACACAGTAGGGAGGAGCTTAGAAACTGCGGCACCATAAGCTTCAAGATCCGACCTGGCCGGCGGTTCCCCGACATCGTCGGCCACGAGTCGTGCAAAAATTGGCAGCGGACGTACTTCTACGGCCCCGACATTCCTTTGGCGGGCCGAGAAGTAACGTACCCAGACTTCGTGGATGGAGCCGCCGCCGAAGTTCCCACATGGCGGTCTCATGCCTCTCTTCCCTCCGACCTCAACGCTTCTCGCGCAATAAGGCGGATCGAGTGGTTCGTAGAGACGGGTCTGACCGGCTTGGACCTAGCCATGTGCTGGTTCATCGGGCGGATCCAACCTCTGCAGCACCGTACGAAGCTTATGCATGAGTACACCAGCGACCGAAGGGATACCCTCCGTATCTCCGAGGACAACTTCTTGAGCGACTCCGTCAAGTTCCGCCTTAAGGGCATCGTCAAGGTGAAGGACAAGAAGCGTGGCTTCACCCTCACCTATGACATGTTCGTAGACGGAAAGTGCCCAAAGGTAGATATTTATTTTCCGTGTATGACATTGCTCTAGTTTTTCCGTCTTGCCAATATCATCTTGCCTAACACGATGATTTCTCACTTAACAGCTTAGCGATCTAGAGGAGGGCAACCTGGCCGCCCAAATTTACGATTCCAAGATGAAGGAAGTCACGGTCGTGTCTGACGATGATGCCCCGTTGGCGCGAAAGTGGAAGAGCTCCACCTCTGACGCTGCCGACGAAGGCAAGAAGAAGAAGACGGAGGGTGGAGCCTCCAAAAAGAGTACTGCCGCCCTGGAGGCGGAAAAGAAGAAAGCCACCGGGATGTTTGCCAAAGCGCCCCCTAGTGTAAGCTTCTTATTCTCCGACATTGTCTTATTTATCTGTCTTATTCCTATACTTATGCATTTTGCATGTTTCAGGAAGAAAGCCACAACAAGCCTCAAGAAGTCCTCCAAGACTCTTGGGGCTTCTAGAAATATTAAGGATATGATGCGTCACGACTCTTCCCCCGCCATCGCCCCTGCTACTCCTGTCGTCAAGCCCTCCTCCGCTCCGACAAGCTCCCAAGACCAGGAGGCACCAGGCCCTTCCGCCATGGAAGTGGATTCTGGCGCCTCTACCGAACTCGCAGTTGTCGGCGAGCAGGCGACGCAGGAGAGCGCTGCTCTTCAAATGGTTGAAGCTCCGGCTAAGGATGCCATCGGTAGCGGCAAGGCGGAGATGGTAGCTGGTACCTCTGTCGAAGGCGGCACCTCTACTCCCCAGAAACCCTTCGAATTACCGAAGATTATTTACCCGGTGCTTACGCCGGGTAGCACAACTATGGTTCCTGGAGGAGTGCCGTCATCTCTGACGTGCGGTCTTGAGGAGCTACTCCGTCAAGCAGACATCTTGCAAGGAAACAGCGTTTCCTTTAGAAAGCTGCTGGCCGAGAGCGCTACAAACCTCAAGATCATCGCACTTGTAAGTTTTACTTTTACCTTTTTCATTTCGTATGAGTATCTCACTATAGCCCCCGAGGATGTAGACGGAAAACCATTGGTTTTGCATCTATATGCTCTGAGAATGACTAAGTTAGAAAAAACTCTCACTGTAGCCCCCAAGCATTTAGATGGAATGAATTATTCCGACTAGATGCTTTAAGAGTAGCATACACAGTGTTCATAATTGTAAGTGTTGTAGCCCCCAAGCCTCTAGTTGTAACTGAATTAGTTCCGACTAGATACTTAAAGAAAAGCTAAGCATTTTCCGAGTTAAAACTTTATATTGTAGCCCCCAAGATTCTAGTTGAGAACTGAATTAGCTCCGACTAGATGCTTAAAGAAAAGCTAAGCATATTGCTAAGTTAAAATATCTCATTGTAGCCCCCGAGCATCTAGGTGGAAAATTTCCGACTAGAGGCTCTAAGCGGACTAAACAACGACTTGAATTTGTGTTTTTTTTCACAGAACAAGAATGCTCGGAGAGGCATGGACAATGACAAGTATCAGAAGATGCGCGCGGACCTTGAAGCTGAAAAGGGTAAAACCGACATCTTGAAGGAACAGATCATCAAAAACAAGAGTCTGTTTTCTTTTTTGCGCATTTCCGTCTTACTTTTGTGCCTTCCTTCTTCAAGTACTCACTGTGTACTTTGTTTTCTCCGACTTGCAGAGCATGTCGCCAAGGCCAAGGATATTGTCGAGCAGCCCAAGCACATCCAGCAGCTGGACAGCGAGAACAAGATCCATAAGAAGGAGAGGGAAGAAATGCTGAAGATGCACGAGGATTCCATGAAAGCCCTATAGGACTCCGCCTCCGCGGAGATCAATCGCTTGAAGGAGGAGCTTGCGATCCTAAAGGATCAAAAGCAAGATGCCGATGAGCAAAACCTTCGCCTTAGCGAGGCGTTTAAGCTCCTCCAACAAGAAAAGGAATCTTTGGCGGACGTCGTCTGGCAGGCTAAGGCTAGCATCTTCAGTAAGTGTCCTCCGCCTTGTAGCTCTGTACTCTGGATACTTAGAATTTTATTGAACTCACGCGCTCTTTGTCAGAATTTTTAGCGCCTATGGGTTTAACCCGCTCGCCTCCTTCGGACAAGGAATGCATGATTCTTACCGGCAACTTCATCAATACCGCCATCACCCAAGCCAAGGAGATTGCCAAGCCGCTCCAAATTTATATCAAGGCCTCCGACTCCGTGGTGAAGTACTCGGAGATTCTGCGCCGAGCCCCCGAGCGTGTCACGAGCTGAAAGCTTCTTGCGCACGGGCTGGTGCAAGGATGACGTTGTCCATGGTGAAGGCACACTATGAAGGTGCCGACATCGAGACGGTGACATCTGGTATCCCCGACGTGGATGATGACGGCAAGGAGATCGATCACAAAGCCATCCTGTCATCACTCGCGGGCAATGACACCAGGGTGGCCGAGTTGGTGGATGTCGACGTCTTCGTGCCCAGGAACTTCCTTGACAACGCCAACCCTAAATCCTCCGAGTCTCCTCATAGTGGTGACGCTGAGGGTGAATCTCCGGCTGGTGATGATGCGGCCTCCAAGTCCCCTGCACCCAAGGAGTGAAAAAACACTTTGTAATTCTTGTTTCCCCTCTGGAGTGTGCATTGAAAAAACTTGGTGATGTAATCTTAAG
The DNA here is from genome assembly GCA_023614405.1 of Avena insularis. Taxonomy (NCBI): domain Eukaryota; kingdom Viridiplantae; phylum Streptophyta; class Magnoliopsida; order Poales; family Poaceae; genus Avena; species Avena insularis. The sequence goes on along the minus strand of CM042691.1, from coordinate 292,666,570 downwards.
GCGGAAAACAATGGTTGTCGTATCCTGCTACTTAAGAATTAATGCCTAGTATGTATATATTGTTTAAGCAAGTGCTGGCTTATCCGTTACTCTGGTTCTTATTCTTGACTTTTCGTGAGTCGGAAGACTCGTTGTCGGAACCATGCGCTTAGGTGATGATGCCCAATGGCACCGTCAATAACCTGAGCACAAAATCGCCGACAATAAGTGCCAAAAGTCACTACTCCAGAATCCACATAAAAACAACAAAGAACGTGTAGACCAGAAAACTTAAGCTAACGCCCATAGGCGGAATTTTCACAAGTGCAATCGCAAAGCTTGTGCATAAAGGTTTATATGATCCAAAAATGAACACTAAAGGAGGTAAAAGACTCAGCAATATGAGTGAACCAAAGAGCTTTATTTCATTGATCATATAAGAGGTACACGATTAGATAAAAATGCTAAGTGTAGAAAGGACGTAGTTGTGCTATGTTCCATGGCCGATCAAGCTCTGGGTAGTCATCATCCGGGTCACGTCGCTTACGCTTATGATCCTCATTGGGTCTATCATTGAGCTCACGATTGTCGACAAGGTAGTAAGACCCATTGAGCAGCGCCTTGCTTATGATGAACGGTCCTTCCCATGGCGGGGATAATCTGTGTGACTTCTTCTGCTTAAGCCGGAGTACTAAATCCCCCTCTTTAAACGAGCGATGCCGAACGCGGCGACTATGGTAGCTGTGTAGCTTCTGCTGGTAGATGGCGGATCTTTGGCATGCCAAAACGCGCTCCTCCTCGAGAAGGTCCACATCTAGGCGTCTGGATTCTTCAGCGTCATTTTCGTCATATATCATGAAGTAAGGGGTGTAGCCGTTGGATCTGTTGGGTGTAGTTCGTAAACTCCACAGCACATATGGCAATTCTTCCGCCCATTCTCCAGCTGCTCTATGTAGCGGTGCCTCAAGACGTGGCTTGATTCCCTGCAGAATTAATCCATTGGATCGCTCAACTTGACCATTGTATTGTGGGTGTGCCACAGACGCAAGGTCAAGTCGGATGCCTTTGTCCCAGCAGTAGGCTTCCACTTCTCCGAGTGACAAGTTGCTTCCATTGTCGGTGATGATGCTATGTGGGAGACCAAATCTCACCACTAGATCCCGGACAAACCTGAGGGCAGTTGCCCCATCAAGCTTTCTAATGGGTTTAGCTTCTATCCATTTGGTGAATTTGTCAACTGCTACAAGCAGATGCGTAAATCCACACGGTGTCGTTTGCAATGGTCCCACCATGTCTAGCCCCCAGACTGCAAATGGCCAAGTTATTGGTATTGTTCGCAATTCTTCAGCAGGGACATGTGGTTGTCAGGCATAATACTAGCATCCTGTGCATGTTTCAACCAGCTTGTCGGCGTCATGATCACCAAGAGAATCCTTGCCGGAAGGCTTTCGCGACCAACGATCGAGGAGCGGCGTGATGCCCGCAATCTCCGAGATGGATTTCGCGTAGGATTTCCATACCTTCTAGCTGGGAAACACACTTTAGGTATACACCAGTAGTGCTCCTTTTGTAGAGTTGCCCATTGATTATGGTATAACCCTTTGCTCGTCGTACTATCTACCGTCTTTCGACCTTGTCGTCGGGCAAAGTTCCGTGTTCGAGATACTCCATGAACGGTTTTGTCCAAGCCGGAGGGATCTTTGTCACCATGTTGATGAAAGAATCAGCTCTATCCGGGTTGTCGATGTCGGCGCCCTTCACGGATGGTGTACGTAGATACTCTAGGAAAATTCCTGGCGGAATTTGCTTGCGCCCTGATCCAAGTTTAGACAATAGATCAGCCGCCTCGTTTTGCTCCCTAGGCACATACTTGACTTCGTAGCCCAAGAAGCTCTTGGCTATCTCGTCCACTTCGTCGCGATATGCCGCCATCATAGGGTTCCGCGCATTCCAAGTGCCAGCCACCTGCTGGGCAACCAAGTCAGAATCTCCATAGCAAACTATGCGCTTGATGCCAATATCCTTGGCTACAAGCAATCCGTGAGTGAGTGCTTCATACTCCGCCATGTTGTTTGTAGCCTCGAAGTGGATCTGCAGCGTAGTGTAGATTGTCTCCTTTTGGTGACTGTAGCAATACACTAGCCCCCGAGCCGTTGAGCATCTTTGATCCGTCAAAGTGCATCACCCAGTACTCTAGTTCTGGCAACGGAGTGGCATCTGGCATCTCCGTCCAATCTGCAATAAAATCCGCCAAGGCTTGTGACTTGATAGCGTCGTGTCTTTTGTAGGTGATCTCGAAGGCGGCAAGTTCAATGCCCCACTTCGCGACCCTTCCTGTAGCGTCGCTGTTGCTGATAATGTCGGATAGTGGAGTCTTGCTGACTACTGTGATTGGGTGCTCCTGAAAGTAATGCCTCAGCTTCCGCGAAGCGAGGAATACTCCATAAGCTATCTTTTGGTAGTGCGGGTAACGCTGCTTGGACTCCGCCAAGACCTCGCTTACATAGTAAACTGGTCATTGCACTCTGTGATCATAGCCGGCTTCCTTCCGCTCTACCACGACGACGATGCTAATAACCCGGTTGGTTGCCGCCATGTAAATTAACAGGGGATCGCCAGGCTCGGGTGTTGCAAGGATAGGCGCTGAGGAAAGAATCTCCTTGATCTGCTTCAATGCTGCATCTGCCTCGTCCGTCCACGTGAATTTGTCCGCCTTCTTCAAAGAACTTGTGCAGGGCGCAGCCTTCTCCAAGTCGGCTGATGAACCGACTAACTGCTGCAACACAACCTGTTAGTCGTTGGATGTCCTTTAGGCATGTCGGACGGTTTATGTTTAAGATGGCCTTGATTTTCTCCGGGTTGACATCGATTCCGCGTTGGGAAACGATGAAGCCCAACAGTTTGCCGGCTAGAACCCCGAAGACGCACTTCCTAGGGTTGAGCATCATGTTGTATTTCCGGAGGTTATCAAAGGTTTCTTTTAAGTCGGAGATTAATTCATTTGACTTTTTAGACATCACCGCGATATCGTCCACATAGGCGTGAACGTTCCGACCAATTTGGTCGTGAAGGCAACGTTGCATTGTCCGCTGGTAGGTAGCACCTGCGTTTTCAACCCAAAGGGCATCGTGACATAGCAAAACGTGTCGTATGGGGTAGTGAACGAAGTGGCCAATTGGTCCGACTTCCTCATCTTGATCTGGTGGTATCCTGAGTATGCATAGAGAAAACACAAAAGTTCCGAGCCAGCCGTCGAGTCAATGACTTGGTCAATGCGAGTCAAAGCAAACAGATCTTTGGGACATGCTTTGTTCAAGCCGGTGTAATCAACGCACATTCTTAATTCATTGGTTCCCTTTTTGGGGACAAGTACAGGATTGGCCACCCATCGGGTGTGAAGGACTTCTCGGATAAACTCAGCCTTAAGTAACCTAGCTATCTCTTTGCCAATGGCGCGTATCTTCTCATCTCCGAAGCGTCGTAGAGGTTGTTTCACTGGTTTAAATTTTGGATCTATGTTTAAGTTGTGCTCGGCAAGTTCCCTAGGTACACCTTTCATGTCGGCAGGTTGCCAGGCAAAGATGTCCCTATTCTCACGGAGGAACTCGACGAGCGCGCTTTCCTATTTGGGATCCAGGTTCGTCCCAATGGCGACGGTCTTGGAGGCATCGCCTACCACAAGTTCCACCGGCTTGGTCTCGATGGCGGCCTTGAACGCAGGAGCGGAGTCGGAGATCTGCTTCTTCGACGCGGGCATCTCTGAGTCATTGACCTTGCTCTGGATCTCCTTGAATTCTTCGCTGTAGAGGACAGCTTCTGCAACGGCTGCTTCATTGATCTCGCAGTCCCTTGCCTTGGTAAAGCTTCCGAATACGGTGATGACACCGTTTGGTACGGGTATCTTAAGTTTATTGTAGACGAAGCATGGCTTGGCCATGAACGTGTGGAATATGTCGCGGCCAAATATGACGTGGTACACGCTCTTGAAGGGGACCACCTCAAAGGTCATGCGCTCTTGGCGGTAATTATTAACGTCGCCAAAGGCTACCTGAAGTGTAATGCACCCAAGGGACCGAGCCTCCCGTCTAGGAACTACGCCATGGAACACAGTGTTGGTCCGCCTTAGGTTTGCCTCCGTCAAGTTCATCTTCTGTAGTGTATCCAGGTACATGATGTTGATGTTGCTTCCACTATCCACCATGCACTTAGTGAACTCCACGCCGTCAATCAATGGGTTGATGACCATGGAGTATTGGTTCTCCGTGGGCACAAGGTCTGGGTGGTCCGTCCTGTCCCAAGTGATTGGAACCTCCGACCAGCGCAGGTATTGAGGGACTGGGGGAGAGAGTGGCCATCAGGATCCTTAGAGAGGTCTTCTGTTGTCGGACGGTGGGGGTGCCAAGGAAAGTGTGGTAGACTGGGGCCTTCTTTGCGAAGGGGTTCTTTCCCTTGTCGTCGCTCTTGGCAGCGTTCTTGGGGTCAACGTCCTCGTCCATGTCACTTGAATCCTTGGATTCCTCCTCCTTCTTCTTCCCCTTGCCCTTGCCTCGCGGTCTGTTCTTCTGACTTCACTTGTAGCCGGACTCCGGGTCTTCCTTGAGGTCGTTGACGAACTTGCAGTGTCGATTGGTATGGGTGGCCTTGCCGTTGACATCGAGGTGTACAAGGCACATCATATCGCGGTACTCTTCGTACGTTTGGGGGATGCGGAGCGGCGCCGAGTTGGTTTCACTTCCTCGTTGCTGCCCATGGCCTGCTCCCCTTCCTCGGCCACGTTGTCCGCCTTCTCCTCGTCTTGCAAAAGTCATGGCGACCATGTAGGTAGATTGCTTTTCTTCTGGAGCGGTTTTCTGCTTTGTACTGCTGTTCCTCCGAGCTTGGGTTGGAACGGCCATTGCCGGCAAAGAGCCACGAGCATCGTCATCGGCAGCTGCAAACTCACTAGCTAACTGAATCATCTGATTCAAGTCAAGCTGATGATTGTCCTGCAAGCGCTTTAGCTTATGTCGGAGTAGCGTGCCCCTTTCCAATCCATCGATGAAGGCGGCCATGGCGGTCTGGGCGTGCACTCCTGCGCAGGAATTCTTCATATCCAGCCAGTGGGAGAGGTAAGCGCGAGATGTCTCGTCTTTCTCTTGCACGCACCGCTGTAGATCGCCCACAGTGCAGGGACGCTTGTATGTACCCTCAAAGTTCTTGGTGAACGCTTCTTGCATGTCCAGCCAGTTGTCGATAGATTTTTCCGGCAAGTCGTCGAACCATTGACGGGCCGTGCCTGCCAGCATTAATGGGAGGTATTTAACGGCGACGTTGGGGTTGCCTCCAGCAATCTCCACCGTATTGCCGTAGTCCTGCAACCATGTGGCAAGCTTGGCGGTGCCGTCGTATGGCTTGACGGTTTTGTCTATCCGGAAAACTTTGGGGTAGGTTGCGGACCGTATTGCAGGCCCAAAGCAATGTGGTCCCAGGTATGGTCCTTCCCGGGCCTCGTGGATCTTATCGATCCGTGAACGTGCATCGTTAGGCTCCGAGTTCTTCTTCTTGTTGTCAACAGGGGATGGGCTGCGTGAACGACGCGGGCCCCTTCTGTCATGGTGACTGCTTGGCGGTGATGGAGGCGGAGGTGGCGGTGGGTTAGCCTTCTTGCTGTTACCCTCCCGCGACGCCCCACGCCTGTCACGATTGCTTGTCGGACACGGAGGGTCATGGTGTGACCTGCTCTTATGTCCTTGGTGGCGCTCTCCGTCATGACGGGTCTGTGCCGCGTTGTCGCGGATGACTATGCAGCACTGCTTTGGAGGGGGCATATCCGTACGATGGTGAGTCTTGTAATCTTCCTGACGTCGGGGGGATCGGGGCGGTGGCGATGGGCGGCGAGGTTGGGCTCTTTCTCTGTTGTCGGAGGATATGGGGATAGCATCCTTCCTGCTGCGCGCATCCCTCCGTCTTTGTTCTGATGAACCCGTCCATGATCCGACATCCTGAGGAGATCTGTCCCTTGGCGGTTTGTACTGGATAGATCGGCAGAGCGCTGGGTCAGACTCAAGCCTCTGAGAGGTGGCCTTTTCCTGCTGCTTTACCGCCTTGGCCACTAGGTCATAGACCTGCTCTACTGCCTCAAGCGATCTATCCTGCTCCAGAAGGGTCTTGGCGACGGCAAGGTTAAGGAGTGGGGTGGGCATCACCTGCTTGCCTTTACTATCAATGTATGGCTTGGCCTGTGCCGGCTTCGAGGGAGCCCATCCTAGGTTGCGCCGTACACCAGGGTCGTTGATGACGCGAGCCGAAGCTTTCTTAGCCTTCTGATGCTGTAGCAGAGTCTTGTACTCGGCCTCCATTGCTCTAGCTTTTTCTATGGACTTCTACGCGTTGACCAGATCTCGATCTAGATTAGCGCCTTGCTCCGCGATGGCTTGCGCCTCCTCTAGCAGCTGCTGGCGCTTCTCGTCAAGTTGAGTCACGTTCCGGATAAGATCAACAGTTAGTGGCTCAACGAGGAGATTGCCGTACATCACTCTATCAGCTGGAGTAACATGGGCTGCTGCCGACATGGATGCTGGAGGCGGCAAGTTCGCGATGTTGTTGTTGCTCGGGCAGGTGCCGAGTTCCTGCGGCTGCTGTACTGGGTTAGGCGGAGGCAGCATGACCTTTGCGCGATCAATGTCGTCAGCAATTAGTGGCCCCTTCCCCTTATCCAGTGCCGTAGGCGGAGCTTGCCCGGGCTGGTCTTCGTCCATCGTTGTCCCAATGGTGACGAACACCCCTCGAGACATGATGGTGTTATTAGCTTGCTCGTCGCACGAGTACTCCTCCTCCATCTCCTGCATGGCGGAGTCTAGCTCTTCTGGACTGAAGTCTATTTCCTCTGAATCTGCACTGAAATCAGCATAAAGAGCGTCAATGACAGAGTCGGAGGGTGCCAGGACTTCCTCGATGACAGGCGGTGGAGGTGCAACGGCCTCGACGATGACTGGAAGTGGTGGTGCTACTGCGACGATGGCGGCCGGAGGCGGTGCTGGTGGTGGCTGAATCGGAGGGGCTCCGTCAATGAGCGCAAGCGCTATCTGAGCTGCCGCTTCAGCCTCCGCGTAGTTGTTTGACGGTGTTCACCATGCCTTCGAAGTTGAGGCGTCATGACGCCTGTTGCCGTCTTAGAGAATGTCGGAGAAGCGTGCCATGGTCCAGTCCTTCCACAAAGTGATAGATGGCATCATGATTGTGATAGTGGGCCAGATCGGCTCATTATCTGAACAACCTAGCTGGTAATCGCGGGGTTTCGCCCTCTCTCTCGAGCATAGCGCCAGATCGAAGATGGTAACCACGCCGACGAACTTGGATCTCTGCTGTCCAGACGCACGGACAAAGCCGGCGGATTTGCAGTGATCTTCCACCTTTATATCCTGCACAGGGGTGGTTTTGGTGGGTCTTGAATTTTTCCTATCTTTGCCGGCAAACTCCGAGGAGAGATCCGACATCGATCCTTCCGTGAACGTATCCTGCCCGTAGGCGGCCCGTGCGGGTCTTGATGCTCCTCCGACTCCCAGGGAACTAGTGCCCGAGTCGGTTTCGCCAATGAAGAGGTGGATGTCTCCGATAGGAACAATCGAACACCGCGTAGGGTTCATCTTCGCCGGGATCTAGAACTCGTCGGGGGGACGATCGAAACATTGCCGGAGAAGAGAACGCGACCGATGGCTACGGTTTCGCTGATTCCCGCGAAGATCTTGGTCCTCGCCCGCTGAAGAGCCTGAAGCGCCTCTAGCCCCACGGTGGGCGCCAATTGTCGTGGTATTGCCGACGAGTACGCCATGGAGGGGGTCCTCACAGTGCGTGTTTAGAGACGTGGGGTAAGGCGGACGGTTGGCAGTGCGAGGTAACACACTTACCAGTTCATATCCCTAGCGGTGGCGGAATCCTACTCCTGCTATAAATCACTATAATGGCAATACGCCGAGTTACAGAGATTAGGTTCGCTGTGCGAGGTGACTAGAAAGTCTAAGTTATCGTGCCCTAAAGGCTCCCATAGGCCCGACTTATATAGTCGCCAGGTCCTAGGGTCACCGGGAAAAGTCCTAGCCGGACAGGTTACAGAGTTCGACACCGTCTATCACTAGTCTTGTGTATCTTGTACTCCAAGGCTCCGGGTACGCTGGTGACTCCACCGTAGCCTTCCTTTATCCGGCATGGGCCTCCCTTATGGATCCACCTAACTGGGCCACCCAGCAGGCCATAGGCCATGCTACCGACTATGGGCCACCCGGGTTAGTCGGATAAGAGACATGCTATGAGGATACCCATATAGCATATCCCCAACACCCCTAAAAGACTTGAACCATTGTGCCATCAAAGTTGTATATGCTTGCATCTATACGTTGGAATTAGCAGAAATGTGCTATCACGGGGAACGTTTTCAACATTGCACCTATACTTTGTACTCACTTGATATCATGCTCTTTTGTCTATGGATGTCAACAATGTGAAATAAAGAGGGAACTTGTAAGTCCATGGAGTTTGTATTTTGTGTTAGAGATGTAGGGGTTCGTAGCATGGAAAACAAAAAAATTCTACCGCATACAAACAAACAAGCCAAGATCTATCTACTAGATTGTAGCAATGAGTCGATAGAGGAACTCACCATCGAAGATTCCAAAGCGGTTAACGAGAGCAGATTCTCGTGGGTGGTGTAGTTGTACTCTTGCCGATCTTAAGATCGCGTAGACGATCCTTCCGGCGCTGCGTTCAGAAGCGCTTCCATGATCGGTCTGCGTTATTTTCGATGAAGACCTTCCTCTCCCTTGTTCCAGCAGGCAGTGGAGATTGTAGTACTCTCCTCGCGATTCCGGCAGCACGGCGGCGTGGTACCGGAAGTAGAGGGGAGATCTCGCAGGGCTTCGCCTTAAGCCGGAGCGAGTATGGTGGACTATGAGAGAGGCCTTGGCGATCTAGGGTTTAGAGGCACCAAGGGACGAAGCTTGGCCGACGGCTAGGGCTTGGGGAGAGCCCCAACTTGCCGAGTTGGAGGGTAAACCCTAGGCGGCGACAGCGGCTGCACTTGGAGGTGGAGGCGCCAAAGCTAGGGTTTTAAGGTGTAGGGAAGAGGGGAACCCCTGCCCCTTCTTTTATAGGTGGGAGGGTGCGGCTTGGGAGGAGGGAGTCCTCCTCCAACTCCTCCTCCTTGGCCGGCGGGTGGAGGGAGGAGACTTCCTCCCCAAGTAGGTTTCCTACTCTCCCTCCACCAAGCAAACTTGCCGTTTGACTTTTCAAATTGGCGTTTGACTTTCAAACTAGGATTTGATTTCTTCCTTTATTTTGCCCAGCCAAGTAACCTCGTACATGATGCAACCATTCCATATTGTCATGACACATCCATGTACCCTTCCCCTCCGGAGTGCCGGACCTTCCGGACCCTTCTAGAACATTCCCGATGAAAACACCGGAATCATTCCCCAACTCCGAAACAGGACTTTCCTTATATGAATCTTATTCTCTGGACCATTCCGGATCTCCTCGTGATATCCTAGATCCCATCCGAGGCTCCAAACAACATTCGGTCTCTTACTCATCATTCCATAACTACTCAACAACATCGAATCCTTAAGTGTGTCTCCCTACGGTTCGTGAATTATGCGGACATGACCGAGACACTTCTCCGATCAATAACCAATAGAGGAATCTGGAAATTCATATGGCTCCCACATATTTATATGATTACTTTGCGATCGAATGAACCACTTACATACGGTACCAATTTCCCTTTGTCTCACGATAGTTTACTTATCTGAGGTTTTGATCGTCGGTATCTCTGCATACCTAGTTCAACCTCGTTACCGATAAGTACTCTTTTCTCGTTCCCGTGATATGTGATACCTTGTGAGCCAGTCACATGCTTGCAAGCTAATTGGATGACATTCCACCGAGAGGGCCCAGAGTATATCTATCCGTCATATGGATGGACAAATCCCACTCTTGATCCATGTGTTTCAACCCATACTTTCCGAACACTCAATGCCACCTTTATAGCCACCCAGTTACGGTGTGGTGTTTGATGTCATCAAATCATCCTTCCAGTGATGGTGATAAGCATGATCTCATGGTCGAAGGAATTAGGTTACTATGTATCAGAAAGCTTATAGCAAATGAACTATATTAAATGACTTAATCTTTATGCTACGCTTAACTATAGGAGTATGTCCATCACATCATTCTCCTAATGATATGACCCTGTTGTTAATAACATCTCTATGTTCATGATCAGGAAACCATGATCATATATTAACCAACAAGCTAGTTTAACAAGAGGCTTTACTAGGGACTCTTTTATGTTTACAAATCACACAAGTATTAATGTTTCCGATTAATACAATTATAGCATGGTACGTAAACATTTATCATAAGCATGAAGATATGATAATAACCACTTTATTATTGCCTCTTGGGCATATCTCCAACAAGAGAAACTCCTGGGCCGCTAGCCTAAGCCATGCCTAATCATGGTGGAAACTTGCAGCATCACCATGGTGAGCTATCTGTGAAGCATCCTCAATAAAAATCTATACACATAGTAAATAAAAAGATCACTGAGATGCTCATTGTCTGCTTGCCTTGTCATTTTGGTTATGGGATAGGTCATGTACCATGTGTAAGGGTTGTCCCGTTGGCGGTTCTCTATGATACGCATGTACTTACAATGACAGGAACTTACTGGTGACCAAAGTTGAGTAGCATGAGGAGTGGCCCTCATATTCAAGGGACATGAGATTGCCAACTTATATTTCGTCAAGCATATACTCCATGTTAGTGCACTTTAACCTTAATCATCTTAAGATGCCTATGATAGGTGCAATGAGGGCTCAAAGCTAGTAAGTACCATAATCTTTTGGAAGCTCTTTATGACTTGTAATCCCTGCTACCCTCTATGAAGGGACCTTTCTCCTATTTACCAAGTTGAGTCAGTAAACCTACCTCCTCTCTACCTCCAGCAAGCATTTGAGTTGTTGTGTTTCAAGCATTCATATGGTGATTTATTCAATCATGTTCTCTATATTCCTTGTTTGCACAAGACTCTTATCTTGAGTATTACTTTGAAAGCCTTCACTTGTGAAAACCTTTTTGAGCAAAGAGTGCTCCTGTTGTAAAACTTCTACAAAAAGCTTTTTGTGAAACTGTTTGCCAGGTGTTCTCTGACCAAGAACAAGTTTGCCAATTCCAATTATGATTTATCTTTATGCATCTCTATTGTGACTGTTGTACTTGGTTGCAAGCTAAGTTATATAATGGTGAGTTGCTTTCTTCTATGAGTTGTGTAATGGTAAGTGTGATGCTTCTTGTTCGTATTCTTTTGTCGACACTTCACTCCATAAACCTGTGGACATGTTTACTGAGCTCAGTTTTCGCTTGGGGACAAGCGAAGGTCTAAGCTTGGGGAGTTGATACGCCCAATTTGCATCACCTTTCTATATCATAATCTACCTCTATTCATTGATATTTGTCTTATTATGAGGTATTACTTATGTCTTTTCCACTGTTTATGCATGTTGGATGATTCTTGGAGGTTGGACTACTAGAGTCTGGATTATGATGGAAAAGAGGGCGTTTTGATGCAAATTCGCGAAGATCAGAAAAATACCAGAAAAATATGGGAAAATATTATTTTTCCAGAAGGTTGAGGAAGCCAGAAGGAGGGACGAAGAAGGGTCGCAGGGGGCCCACACACCCCCTAGGCGCAGGCCCACCCTAGGCCACGCCTAGGGCAGGTGTGGCCCACCTGCCCGGCACTCGACTCCGCCCCTTCGCCTATATCTTCCCTACGGAACCCTAAGTCTAGGGGAGCGACCACAGATAGATTTATGCCGCCTCTGCGGGGCGGAAAACACCAAGAGAGAAAGATCTCTCTGGCAGATAGATTTCTGTCGGGGGAATTCCTTCTCGGAGTGGGGAGATCGTCGCCATCAACACCATCGTCAAGCTAGACTTCATCGGGATCATCATCATCCACACCATCATCTCCACCAGCGCCATCATCACCACTCCGTACCTTTGTAACAATTATGTTGGATATTGCTTTAGTTCTTAAGGGAAACTTTCCCGGTGTTAATTACTATTGTAGTTGATGCTTATGAGTGGAACCATTGGATTATTGTTTATGTTCAGATTGTTATCCATTATCATATGATCTTTGATCTTGATCCATATGATGTCTTGTGAGTAGTTCGTTTAGTTCTTGAGGACATGGGAGAAGTCGTGTGGTTATTAGTGGATTTGTGTTGAGTTATTATTCAATGGTTTCGTATTTAAGTTGTGGTGCTATTCTTCTAGTGGTGTCATGTTAACGTCGGCTACATGATACTTCACCATTTATGGGCCTAGGGGAATGCATTGTGTATTTGGATACTAATTGTGGGGTTGCCGGAGTGATAGAAACATGAACCCCCGTTAGGACACCTTTGCACAAGGGAGCGTAGGATCTCAGAGTTTAAGGCTATGGTTAGATTTATATCTTAATTACTTTCCTGTAGTTACGGATGTTTGCGGGGGGTCTAATCACAAGTATGTATTAGTCCAAGTAAGGTCGGTACATTAGCACAGGTTCACCCACACAACACTTACAACACCAAAGAAGAGTACTCAGCTATTTGAAGCGAAAGCACTTGACAGAATTCCCATGTGTCCTCGAGAACGTTTGGTCCTTATAAGTATTTCCACCGGCTTGTCCTTTGCTAAGAAAGGATTGGGCCACTTGCTGGGTTTGTTATTTATTACTTGCAATTCTTTTTGTTTCCTTATCAGAAAACCACTAAAAATCCGTTTGCTAAGTATTTGCAGAGAGTTCCTGCTTCATACCACTGTTCAACACCTTCTGCTCCTTGTTGGGATCGACACTCCTATTTATCGAAAGTACTAGGATACACCCCCTATACTTGTGGGTCATCAGCAATACACAAACCTCAATGGCAACATTAGTGTAAGCAAAAACAATTAACCTTTAGGTACACACTTCAACTGAAATCCATCAAAACAAAGGCTTCTAAAAGAGGCAAATGCAAATGATAGCAGAAATATGTCAAAACAGACCAGCAGGTAAAGATTGATTTTTTCGAAAACCTTCTGTTGCTCAAATCAAAAAGTGCAGAACTAATGAAAGTTGGGTAACAACTTGGAGAACAAGATCAAAAAAATACAAACCCCTCACGAATTTTTACAAAGCAGCACAAAAATCTGTCGCAGGACAACCACTTTTCACAACTCCTCCACTTCACAAAAGTAGTTGAACTTGACACAAAAACCAAAACAAAAAGGATAAGGAGCGGTTATACTGAGGTAATAATTTCCAAGACTCAACCAAACTCTTGTGTTATCTCCCAACAAGTACTTTTCTTTACTGCCTTTAAGTTAGGCTTGAAAGTTTTAAAGATGCTCATTAAAGAGATAAATATTTGAAGTGAAAGAGAGCATCAAGAAGCAAATAACCAACACATTTGAGTCTAACCCACTTCCTATGCATGGGGGTATCATGAGAAAACAAATTGTTGAAACAAAAAGGCACTAGCATAGGAATACGAAATAGATGCAACTTTAAAGCTTTCAACATAAAACGGGGAAACTTAACATTATTGAGAAGCATAAAACCATGTTTACCTCTCTCATAATAACTTTCAATAGCACTTTGAATAAAGTTGTCAATATAACCATCAAAGGAATCAATTTTTATCACAAGGATGGGCATACTTACAGTCACCAAAAAAGGTCCAAGGTCATAAACTGGATCAATAGAAGCAAGTTGTTCCATCCTGAAATCTTTATTAGGCAAGCTATCTTCATAAGGAGATTTAGCAAATTTGGAAAAGTTAAACTCATAAGAATCTCCATCAAACTTAGTTAAAACTTTCTCCTTCTTACAATCTATAATTGCTCCACAAGTGTTCAAGAAGGGTCTACCAAAAATTATAGGCCAAGTTTTTCTAGCTGCTGAATTAAGCACTAGAAAATCAGCAGGATATTTAATCCTACCACAAAGTACCTCCACATATCTTACAATACCAATAGGGCAAATGGTTTCCTTATTTGCAAGGTGAATAACCACATAAATATCCTCAAGCTCACCAGGACCAATTTCATGCATAATTTCCCTGTAAATCTCATAAGGAATAGCACTAAAACTAGCACCAATATCACATAAACCATAGTAGCAATGATCACCAATTTTAACAGAAAGCACATGAACACTAGCTTTTCTAACTTTACTAAGATGAGATATAATATTAGAAGCGTCTTCACAGGAGACAATGTGCTCATCCTCTATATTTCTAGCGTCAAGATCATTCACAATAGCTACCACAGGCTCAATATCAATGAGCTCATCAGGCTCCACATTTTTCTTTGCACTTTTATTATTTGCACTAATAATCATAGAATACTCCTTTACCTTAGCTGGGAAAGGTATTTTCTTAACATAAGTTTCAGGCACAATATGATTAGTATTACAAACTTGAGTATTTTTAACAGGAACATGACTAACAACATCATTATAAGGTGCATGGTACTTATTCCACTTTTTCTTGGGAATTTCTATGTAAGAGGCAAAGGCATTAAACAAGTTGGCAATACTTTGGGAATCAAGACCAAACTCATTACTAATATCACGGAAATCATCAGTTCCCATAAAATATTTAATGCATTCATAATCATAGTTTATAACTGACTTTCTTCCTTTGTCATTCTCCCAAGCTTCAGTGTTCTCTTGAATACGGTCTAGTAGATCCCATTTAGCTTCTTCCTTCATACGTGTGAATGATCCAGCACAAGAAGCATCTAGTAAATATTTATCATGAAGAGAAAGCCTAGCATAAAGGTTATTGATAATAATATTGTTAGGGAGTTCATGAATAGGACATTTAAGCATTAGTAACTTCAATCTCCCCCAAGCTTGAGTTGTACTCTCTCCATGACGAGGCCAAAAGTTATATATCAAATTTCAATCCTTATGAATCTCACTGGGAGGATATAATTTAGAATAAAAGAGATGTCATCTCCTCCCATTCCATGGATTATCCATTCTTTAGAAGCTTATACATTCTTCAGCTCTCCCTTTCAAGGATATAGAGAGTAACTTCTTCTTCACCTGTTCAGTTATGATACCTGCATACTTAAACAACCCGCATAATTCATGCATAAAAGCAAATGATCACCAGGGTGGACAGTTCCATCCCCAAAATAATAATTATCCATAACACGATCAACAATTACTTGTAGGTATCTTAAAAGGATCTATCTCGACAGGTGGTGGTTCATCTACTACCCTAGCAGTGGTAGTAGTTTTCCCAAACAGAAAACCAAGTGGGTTATCCATATTGGAAACAAAGTAACAAGCAGTAACAAAAAGCAATACTCATAGTAGAAGTTTCCTTTACCAGTTCCACTCTTCAATAGCGCTTCACTCCCCGTCAACGACGCCAGAAAATAGTCTTGATGACCCACAAGTATAGGGGGTTATCGTAGTACTTCCGATAAATAGGAGTGTCGATCCCAACGAGGAGCAGAAGGTGTTAACTAGTGGTATGGAGTAGGAAATCTCTGTAAATACTTAGCAAACGGATTTTTAGTGGTTTTATGATAAGGCAACAAAACAAAGAGAAAGTAACAAAGAACAAACGCAGCAAGTGGCCCAATCCTTTCTTGGCAAAGGACAAGCCAGTGGAAATACTTATATAGACCAAACGTTCTCGAGGACACATGGGAATTCTGTCAAGTGCTTTCGCTTCAAATAGCTAAGTACTCTTCTTTGGTGTTGTAAGTGTTGTGTGGGTGAACCTGTGCTAATGTACCAACCTTACTTGGACTAATACATACTTGTGATTAAACCCCCTGCAAACATCCGTAACTACAGGAAAGTAATTAAGATATAAACCTAACCACAGCCTTAAACTCTGAGATCCTACACTCCCTTATGCAATGGTGTCCTAACGAGGGTTCAGGTTTCTATCACTCTGGCAACCCCACAATTAGTAGCCAAATACACAATGCATTTCCCTAGGCCCATAAATGGTGAAGTATCATGTAGTCGACGTTCACATGACACCACTAGAAGAATAGAACCACAACTTAAATACTAAACCATTGAATAATAACTCAACACAGATCCACTAATAACAACATGACTTCTCCCATGTCCTCAAGAACTAGACGAACTACTCACAAGACATCATATGGATCAAGATCAAAGATGATATGATAATGGATAACAATCTGAACATAAACAATAATCCAATGGTTCCACTCACAAGCATCAACTACAATAGTAATTAACACCGGGAAAGTTTCCCCTAAGAACTAAAGCAATATCCAACACAATTGTTACAGCGGGACGGAGTGGTGATGATGGTGCTGGTGGAGATGATGGTGTGGATGATGATGATGATGATCCTGATGAAGCCTAGCTTGATGACGGTGTTGATGGCGACGATCTGCCCTCTCCAGGAAGGAATTTCCCCGGCAGAAATCTGTTTGCCGGAGAGATCTTTCTCTCTCGGTGTTTTTCGCACCGCAGAGGCGGCGGAAATATATATGTAGTCACCCTTCATATTAGGGTTCCATAGGGAAGATATAGGCGAAGGGGCGGAGTCGAGAGCCGGGCAGGTGGGCCACACCTGCCCTAGGCACGAGGTCAGGTGGGCCCGCGCCTAGGGGGTGTGGGCCCCAGCGGCCCTTCTTCGCTCCTCCTTCTGGCTTCCTTAATCTTCTAGAAAAATAATATTTTCCCATATTTTTCTGGTATTTTTCTAATCTTCGTGAAATTGCATCAAAACGCCTTCTTTTCCATCAGAATCCAAACTCCGACAGTTCATCCTCCAAGAATCATCCAACATGCATAAACAGTAGAAAAGACATAAGTAATACCTCATAATAAGACATATATCAATGAATAGAGTTAAATTATGATAAATAATGGTGATGCAATTTGGACGTATCAACAAGGAAGGTGCTATAGTTGCAAAGAGGTCAGAAACCAATACGCTAAATGCCAAGAAGAAGGAATATCACCAGAGGACGGGGTCAGGTGGCTACTTATCTCAGAGGCCTAAGTGGGAGGAAGCTGAGAAGGACTTGCACGATAAAGGGATCAGACCCCAGACAGAGGGGTGGGAGCTACGTGCAAAGACTTGGTTCTATGGAATCGGGGCAAAGTTGGACCTAGAAACAGGATTTTGTATCTTCCCAAAAATTCTTGCCAAACCTGTCAATGAAATCATCACGACATTCGAGGAAACAGCCGCCAAGACCTTCCATCCCGACAGAGAGAATGACCAGCTGACACGCGCCATCGGTAAAAAAGAACACCCTGGACTAGCACGAGGCACAGGGGGTATGACGTGGAAGGATGGGTTTGCCGCGTGGGGCGACTCTTACAGATGGCGTGACATAAAAGAAAAGAAGCGTACAGACCGGATGACATAGATAGAACATACACTTATGGCACTGCAGGCGCAAGTGAACACACAAAATAGCCAGCAAGCTACCGGCCCATCTCAGCGGCACGAAGAGCCTGCATTAGAAGCTGCCGGCGGCCCAGACTCTGCGTGGAAAAGCAGCGTGGCTTCCACGGAGAACGTGCAGCCCACGCTTGAAATGGCGGGTCCTCGATACCCCGTGGATGAGATCACGGAGAGTGAACACGATGAGCTACATGTGAGATTAATAGGCTTATCCATTAAGGTGGCAGCCGGCTATGCCTTACCTCCTATACCTGGTGGAACTTACTACTCCCGACTGATTCCAGATGACTATGCTATTGTCGGGGTGGATGAAGTTGTCAAGGAATATGAGGAAGCACAGCTTGACCAAGCTACAGGTGAAGGGGAAACTCAACTAAAATTTGCAGTGAAAACAATCATTCTCTGGAAGAAGGAACACATCGTGCTTCCAAATTGGAGGCCACTGGCTCCTCCACCGTCTCCACATCGTCAGCAATCTGAGCCGCCTCAGCCATCTCCGGGTCATCAGAATACTCCCCTGTCGTCTCCGCCATGTCAGCCGTCTCCGGCGTGTCAGCCGTCTCCGGCGTCGGCATCTCGGCCTCCGTCGGCCGTCTCCGGCAGCGTCACCATCTCTCTGTGTCGGCCATCTCACACAACAGAAGCGGAAGAGCACTGCCACGAAGAGCACTAGTACTACTACCATGAAGAAATCTGCAGGAAACCGTACGCCGAAGAGTTCAAGGAACTACGTCCCGCAGCCTTCCGCCAAGCCATTGCCGGTATTACCATGGAATCACAGCGACGAGGAGAACAAGAGGATCTCGGAAGAGGAGGTTAAGAAATTCTTTGCACCTAAATGGGACGAGCCAAAGGAGAAACTAGATCCGGTGGTGGTGGAGAAGTTTTACAATAATCTTTTTCAAACCTGAACCCCCACTTGTGTCGGACTATGAACGCCAGATTATAAAGGGGGATGCAAGGCGAAGGGAGTCTGAAAGTAGTATTCATGAACCTCGGAAAACAGTTCCCCGGCTCGGACAACGGGAAAACCAATCGTGCGCCCTACTCCAAGTGTTCGATACACGGATAGCTCCTCCTGTAAATGATTACGAGCAAGAGCTACAAAGAAAGGCCAATGAGATGGGGATGACTTACATTGCATACTTGAACATCATGGGAGACATATTTCCCAAAGGCGATGTCAACCCCATACAGACATGGAAGTATGGGAAGAATCTCATCAAGAAAGAGGAGCTCAAGAATCTACCAACAAAGATGCGAAGATTGCATAAGTGGTATCTTAATTTCTACAAGACGACAAAGGGAGAATGGATCACGGCGCATATAAGAGATGAGATTTTCTTGTGCGGGGAAGACCAGATCACCTTCAACATTTAAGACTTGCATTTCTTATTCAATCAGAAGGAACTCGACAAAGCTGCCCTCAGCCTTTATTGTGTGTAAGTACTATTTCTGTAATTTCTATCTCAGCTCATTCAATTCATTAATTTCATGTATATATATGCTCACCATATATGTATATACTATTATGCAGGAAAAAGGTTATGGAATGCATGAAAGGAGGACATTATGACATTGGGTTCGTTGACCCAAATAGAGTTCATGAACAAGTGGTAAAACACAAACCCAGGCAAACAGAAGATTTCTTGCTAAGGTCTTTATTGAGACAACAAACCAAAAGGGAAATATTATTGCCTTACAACTTCTCGTGAGTGTTACCCTCTCTTGTACACATTCTGTTTCGGCTTACTCGATGTTAAGTGTTTTCGGCTTACTCGATGTTAAGTGTAACTGATGATGAGTTATGTGTGCGCAGGTTCCACTTTATTCTGGTAGTCATTCAAGTTGACGCAGGAAAATTCCTTGTCATGGACTCGGCATGAAAAGACAAAAAGCTATGGGCAGACTTTAAAGCGATGCTCCAGAGATAATTTCAATCATATTATCGCACTAGATCGGTAACTTTCGTGACAAGAAGTAATTAATTACTCCTTTATTCATTTTCTTTGCCGAACAGGGTTTGGAAAAGGTTCACGGGCAAGGCCGTGGGTGAATGGTCAGAAGAACTACAATTTGTATATCAAAATGTAAGTAATACTAGCCAGCTAGGTATGCGTATATCTTTGATTCTGCTTTCAATTCCATTATGTCATGTTTTATTAATTATTATTTTGATTGAACTCTCTATTCTTGTAAAGTGCGCGCAATAGGGAGCCGACATAACTTATGTGGATACTAAGTTTGCGAGTTCATTCGCAACACGATATGTACGATGGGCCAAGCCACACTAGAACAACTTAGAGTACGTAAACGAAGTACACAATATTATTTTATTACCATCAGTTGTGTTAAGTTTCATTCTTATATATATATATATATATTGACCTCATTATTTATATATATTTAGATCGAACGGATGCGGGATAACCTCCTACCATTTGACCGCGTACGAGCCATTTAAGAGGAATTGGCGGGGTTCATACTTGATAAGGTCGTCACGCCTGGCGGAGAACTATTTAGATATCCAAAATGAACGTGTACGAAGATGTTATATTGTATATATGCTTAAACATGTTTGTCTTGTACTTGATGCTTGAACGTGTACGGAGAATACCACGACGATGTTTATGTATAATAATAGTTGCTTAATTATTGATGTACGTATGTACCGATAATGTATGTGTATATCTCTTTCGATCGATCCCTCTCCCCAACCATCCCCGCTGTCGCAGAAATCCGTTTAAAATGGAACGGCAGCAGAACTCTGCCGTGGCAGAGATTTAGGCCATTTTCCTGCCGCTATGATGTGGCTACTCCCTCCGTAAAAGTGTATATCTAGCTTTTGCCTAAGTCAAACATAATCAAATTTGACCAACTTTATAGAAAAATATAGGAACATATATTACATCAAATTGACATATTACGAAACTAAATTTAAAAATAATTCTAATGGTATCAATTTAGTGTCATAAATGTTGATACGTTGTCCTAAAAAGTTAATTAAATATAATAAAATTTGACTTAGGAATTAGGACAAGGTTAGAAATACATTTATTTACAGACGGAGTGAGTGAGAGTATATCGAGCCTCTTCTGCTGCAACTCTTCGACTATCCCGGCGCGACGTAGACCAAATGGAGGGTTAGCGTGAATTCCTCGTGCCTCTCCCACATGACCTCATACCGAAAAAGTATCTTCTTAACTATTCTTTGATTGTGCGCCTCCATCTCATTTAAGTGAGTGGTCCGAGATTTTACCGTGTGGAGGTGATGAAGCGTTTGCTAGCAGAAAACGCTCGCTCCAATCTGCTGATGCTAGAGCTCGATCAAGTCGAACCCTACAATACTCTCCACCATGTACATGATGCTCAAACGTCCAGTCTAAGCCCACATATCCAATGTCACATACAGTAGTTGGCATGCGTCAACTGCCACTCGGGAGAGATTGATTTGGCTCATCTCCCTTTCTTTAGGCCCCATTTGCTCCTCCCTCCTTAATACCTCATTAAAATATCCAATGCACAATCATGGGAGATCACTATCTACTTTGAGAAATCTCATCATATCCGATGTGTCAAATCGCAAGCTTCTTTAGCTTCTCCATATACCAAGTAGTTAGGGCCTGTTTGGTTCCTAGCCATAGTTTGCCAAGCCAAAGTTTGGTAAAGTATGGCAGCCACAAAGTATGGCTAACAAATTGGAAGCCAAACTTTGGCAAAAATTGGCAAAAAAATTAACTCTATGATAAGTGGGCCACATAATTAATGAAGTGTGGTAAACTATAAGTGTGGCAAAAATCAAACACAAGCCAAACAACTTGTAGCTGCCAAAGTTTGGCTTGGCAAACTGTGGCCGGGAACCAAACGCGCCCTTAATCTCCACGGCTCCTTTCCTGCTTCATGTACCACCATATCAATATGATATTTTGAGAAATTTCACAAAACTAGCTGGAAAGGATTCTTCTAGAAAATACATAGTCCACTACTACTAACTCCATAGGCGTTATCAAAATTCAGTGTGACAACCAATCCCCCCACCCCTATTTTTCAATTTGTGTTTCAACAACTTATAGATCAAGAAAAAAATGACAAATCTGATCCTATTGCAAAACTTTAATACAAAATAAACCTTTCCTAAAATTTTAGCCAGATCTAACTCTTTTTGTTACCGTCAAACGTCTTGACAGTACCATTAGGCATCGTACCTCCGACGCCACTTTAGAGGTACCACGCATTCCTAATCCTATCGTCAGGGAGGTACTATGTGAAAGACTACCGCCAGAGTCTCCAAAGGTACCACGCCACGCCTAATGGTACATCCAGAGCGTTTGAAGGTACCGAACTGGGTTAGATCCGTAAAAAAAATGAAAATGGTTTATTTGAGCTGAATTTTTTATATACTAGAAAGATTAGATTTGTCAAATTTGCCTAGGATCGAGGTGGTTTGGAGTTGCTCTATGAGTTTTTTCGCAGTTTTAACGGGGCGCTTGCAACATTCCTGGTTTCGCGGGCCTAACTTCGTGGGCTTTGTGAGCTACGCGTTGTCCACACGAGACACGACACGAGGAGTCTTAAGAGCAGGTACAACGCAGGAGCCTCTGACTCGCAACCGATCAAACCCAAAACCCAAAACCCCAGCGGCCGGCCGGGACAACCAGCAAGAGCAGAGCATCCTTGGCGGAAGCTAGGCAAGATGGCCGCCATGCCTAGGCGGCTGCTGCGCGTCCTTCGCCGTTCCATCCCAAAACCGGCCAGACCCCGACCCACCCCCCACCGCCGCTTCCTCCACTCCCCCTCCCTACTCGACGCAGTCGCGGCCTGCGCCTCCCCGTCGCCCAGCCTCTTGTCGCGCAGCCCCGGCTCGCTCCCGCCGGCGAGCCCCGATCCCATCCTGGCGGCCGCCCCGCGCGGCGCTGGGTCCCTCGAGCTGCTCTCTCGGCAGATTGGTTACTGGCTCCCTTCGGCGTGGACATTGTTCAAAGGCGTCGCCGCCCTTCGGTCAGTTTGGTGAGGGTTCGGTTCATACGCCTTCACTCTTGTCTGGGGAGAAGAATTTTTTTGCCTTTTTTGGTCACTTTCGGGTTCTGGTGTCTCCTCTTCCCTAGGGTGCACTGGAAAGCAAGCCCTCAAGGCCCTGATGGCATGGTGCTGATGCTCGTCGGCGCCAATGTCGCCGTCTACGTGATCTGCCGCCTGGCGGGTCCGAGGTTCAAGATGAATCACTTCTCGGTGAGTGTCTGCTTACACAAGGGATTTCGAAAGCAGGGGTGGACAGTACGTATATTGACCACTTGATTGATGATTCTACTGATGCATGAGCAGACTTCGCTAGATCACTTCAAGAGCGGGCGGTTGCACACGCTGCTCACCAGCGCTTTCAGCCACATAGATGTCAACCATCTCATCACGAACATGACCGGCCTCTACTTCTTCGGCTCAAGCGTAAGACCTATTGATGGTATTTTTTTGATAAAGGGATCTCTATTGACTATATAGAAACGCCTAGCATTTATTTATCAGGCTGAGATTGGGGAATAAACATGCCGTTGGCACAGGCATAACTTGGACCTATATGTAAAATTTTACATATTCTCAATCCATAAAATTAACATGTGAGGAGATAAATTGAAAATTGTTGGTAGCATACAGATAGGTGTTCACTCTTGGTTTCCCAATTCCCAACCCCCTATGGTTGAACATGCCAGCTTGCTGAAATCTAAAGTAATTGATTTGGAGTACACAATTTATCCCAACTTATCTTTCCTACTGTATTGGCAATCATAGCAGCACCATATAGAACTTGCATTTGTACATGATCTAAGAGTTGCTGCAGTAGTATATGATTCTAGAAAATACATTTTTTATGGAAAATGATTCCCATCCCCGGGGGATCCATCGTCCGGGTAGACAGACTCACAGTGCGCTGCAGGTCACGCACCCTTCCCGCAGGCCCACACCACAGTCTGTCTTTCTTATCCCTTTCTCCTCCACTCTTTTGCTCTAGCATTATCACTCGAACGCATCATGGAGACCAGAGAAAATGTCGACATCCCTGCCCAGTGCCGCTGCTGCCCAAACCACGCACCGCCGCGACCTCGCCAAATCGTCTCACCCCGCGAACTCACCCGTCCCCGTCCCCGTCCTGCTCCTCCGCTCGTGTGCCGCCCCGCTGCCCCCATCTAGCCTGCAGGCCAACATCGAGGACTGGCTCGCCTCCGGCAAGGGCCTGGCTCGATGTCGGCTGCCGCGGCACCGCTCCACTCTCTCTCCCACCTCCGGCGGATCCCATACATGCTACTGACAGTGGGCGTCTTTGCTACAAGGATATGGCGGCACTGCTACTGACGGCCTTCGTCTTTGCTAAACGGCGGGCACCGTCGTCATTGCTACCGACGGTCGGCATCAATGCTACCAATGGCTGGAGGATTTGCTACCGGCCGGCAGCGTCGCTGCTACCGACAGCCGGAGGATTTGCTACCGAGTGTCGACGTCGCTGCTACCAAGGGCCGAAAGTTTTGCTACTGACAGCCAGTGACGCTGCTACCGACTGCCGGTATCGCCGGGCGGGGGATTTGCTACTGATTGCGGACGTCGCTGCGAGGAATATCCGACGATGTCCCTTTTGCTACATTAGAAATTTTTTTTTGCTACAACCGTTTTGTGCTTTTGCTACAATAGTGCAAAGTTTTTGCTACAAGGTCTCCGGCGAGATCTCCGGCGAAATTCTCCAGGGAGGTCTCCGGCGAGTCTCCGGTGAGGTCGGGTTTGCTACATTAACACAATTTTTTGCTACACGGTCGTCGGCGAGATCTCCGGTGAAATCTCCGGCGAGATCCAGTCTAATTTTCTATTTTTTAGGCCGAACCGTTTTCTGCCACATGTAGCAAAAGCGAGACTAGTTGTAGTAAAAACGAGACTTTCTGTAGCAAAAACGGGATTCTGACCCCCAAAAGAGGACACGTGGTTGGCTGGGGACCCGGGGGATAAAAAGCACAAATCCCCCGGGGACGCGTAGGGCTGCCCTTTTTTATTGGCATGGAAATATGTTATCCACATTTCAAGCAAGTGTGCGGTACTACTCACTTGTTCCTAAAAGAGATGCTGCAATCATATTGTCGTGCTTCAGAAATAATATTATATTTGATAGTACTAAATTAGCTCTAGCATTATATTTAATCTCTACATTTTTTTCCAGTGAAGAAAAATAAACTTTGCTCTTACAAAAGCACTTAGTTTAGCTTAAAAGATTTTCTGTGAAGTAATGTGGTCTTCTCAAAGTGATAAAGTAGTGTAACACCTACGTAAGTACAAGATCCTCCTCTGTTTTCGTGGTGACCCATTATCACCGTTCTTGCACATGTTGAATTTCTTTTACTTTTTCTGCATCAGATTGCCAGCATGTTTGGTCCTGCTTTTCTTATGAAGTTGTACCTAAAAGGAGCACTTGCTGGATCTGCAGTCTTCTTGGCAGACATGGCGTTTCTAGCTCCACGAAAACAGGTAACATTCTTACAACATCAACGTTTATACATCAGGGACCTGGATTTCAATCCTGGACAGGGAATTCAGTTACCTCTGATTATGAAATGAAGTCCTATGATATGATTATCTCTGATTATGCACTTTTTCTCTTGTACTTCCTTGTAAGAAGGCCGGTAATCAGTCACTTTGTTGTATTTGCTAGCTATGAGATGCCAGATAATTTTCTAGGATTTAAAACCCCGCATCAGTTTTGAGTTTTTTTTAGTTTTCTGATAATCTTCCTAATTTAGTATGTAATGCTTCTATTGCAGGGTGTTGGAGGATGGAAAACTCGTATGCTTGTAAGTGATTTCATGTCTACAGTAAAAAATTCTAACCGGACAACTATTTGACATCCTATACCAAGAAAAATTATATAGCTGGTAAATGGAGTGATCACAGGCGATACAGTGATTTACTCTTAATATAATATGAAAAACACCATATGGACACTATTGGTGATTTTGTAGAAAAGATGTTGGTTGTTACACACTAAATGTGATCCTTTCATGTCACTCAGGGTGCAAGTGGTGCAGTTAATGCAATTATTCTTCTCAAGGTTTTTCTGCATCCACGGGAACTACTATACTTACACTCCGTCATTCCTGTTCCAGCTGCGTTAGTGGTGAGAAGCTTTAATTTTTTTTAAAGAAATATGTTCACCATGTGGGTGCTAGGTACTGAGAACATAATTTGTTTGACTTTTACTTCAGGGAGCTCGTTTGATTGGTACTGATCTGTGGAGGATCAAGAAGGTACTCCCTTCTTCTCAGAATGTAGAGCATTTTAGATTCTTTAGAATTTCCAATGCAGTGCATTCTGGCATCTCCTAATGCACCTTTGCCTCATCAATTTTTTTGGTCATAACTTATTCTTTTCACTTTCTACATTATCCCTCATGCTTCTTGTTTTGTCCCCTTGTTTTTCCTGTACAAACCTAGAATGCACTATATTGTGAAATAAGGTTTAACTCTAATCTATATTTTTTAGTTTTATATATTTAACCTCTGTTAAAGCTGGGTACCAAACAATTCTAGCAAGAAGTGAATGTTATTGGTTCCACTGTTGCTTATGTTCATTGGACATGAGTTTTAACAGTGTCACTAGTTCACTGCTACTTTCATCTGTCATTACTCGGAACTTGGAAATTTGTGAACTGAACTACCTAACGATAGTTTACACTCCTAGTCTTTAAATGACCTGGATTTCGAAATATTTCCCAATATCACACCTAGTGAGATTTGCGGTAGTCTTTTGCTAAATTCCCATCGGTATGATTAATTTGCCTTACTGACTACTGACATATTTCTTTTCGTGTTTATAGTTCTTCACTTTTTGTTGTATCTTTTGCACCTTTTTGGTGATCGTTACTTTATATCACAATGCATACTTCAAGTTAATGTCTCGCTTGGCACGCTGTCATCCATTTAACATGCTAGTTAAGCTGTGTCAAACTATATCATATCTTTTTCGCAAAAAAAAAACTACTACTACATCATATCTTGAATATATTGGCATATCAGCAATCTCTAATTTTTCAGCATATTAGTCGAATGACATTGATGATCTTGATACCCAAGTATTATTCATGTTTTGATAGACATGATTTTTTCATGTTTTCTCGTGTAGAATTCAAATAACTGGTTACTGTTCATTTTTTAGGGCCAGCGTCGTGGGTCAAGTTCTACTCATTTAGGGGGTGCCTTTGTCGCTGCGCTTGTGTGCGCAAAACTGAAAGGCTGGATCTGATCGTGCAGCTTACTCATACTGATATGCTGTAAATCCTAGGGTCTAATCCCTCTACACTGGTGGCTTCTTGCGTGGAGATATGTTGTTATTTGACAGCTAGTGTGAGTCCGAGGTATGACTCGTATAACATGCTACTCGTTATCCATGTTCTGAGAAGGGAGGAGTATTTAAACAAAACCTAGATAACATCATGGTTGATATTGGCAACTGACTAGTACAAATCTATGAAATATGATCCATCCTCGAACTTGAAAGAAGTAGAACTGCGTTGTTGAATCTCCTTTTTTAGTTATGTCAAATTTGAGTGCATATTTTTACAGGAGTTAATTGTGTCGTCAGGAAGTAGGAAAAGCTGAGTAAATTCTAAGACCCAGTTTTGTCTAAATCCAAGGATCTCGCCTTGTTGTTGCTACCCATATGAATTTTGCAAACTATACTTTGAGCAAGTTTCTGGCCAAGATTTTTTTTAAAAACGAGGTTCCTGGCCAAGATCATCATCTACAAGGAGAACATGTGCCTCATCTATTATTACTTGACTACTATACTAACTACAGACCCTCCGGAAATTCTCATGTTAATCAGAGAAACATTTGAACATCTATATATAAGCAAGGACAAAACAGTGAATGCACATTCCTGTAAAGATTCCAGCAACACTTGTCGGTTCTTTACCCGTTTATTAAGTACAAAGGGGTTATACATAAACTACAAACAGAATCACACTCCCGTCCAATTGGTACACATATTTGCACATCACATCCATCCAAACTGTTGTCTAAACATTGATCCATCTCTTTCCCTGACAGCGCAAAACTCCCATCCATGAGATCCTGTGGACTAAGCTTGAATAGTTCAACAGGCCACCTCCTAGCCAGGAACCTCGATGGTGTAGGGCTGATGCCTCCGAGCTCCGAATACCCGTCTATGCACGGTGGAGGGTCGGCGAGGTCTTCACATCTGGAGCATGTCACTAAAGATGACACGATTCTTTCTTAGGCCACGCTGTGGCGACCTTCCGCTGCCACCAAATCATGTTGTGCGGGCCTCCCTTGGCACTATTGTCCCTTGGCGCGGTGCCGGCGGGCCCTGTTACCGAAGGTGGCAGGAGGGCTCGCTCTCCACTGGAGGCGCAAGTGGAATGGTCGGACGGGAAGCCAGAGTTGGTTTTTCGGTGGTGAGGCCGGCAATGTGCAACTCTGTGGCTCATGTGTAGTAAGGGGGTGTCATGTTCCGGGTGAAAGCATCACACTGGCCTAGGGTTGGTGTCGGTGATGACAATGTCTCCGTGTGTCGCTATTCCTTCTTGATGGCATCGTCGTGGAACCCTCCCCCTCCCACACCTCAAAAGCTTATGTATCTTGAGGTGAAAAAACTCCATTGGAGTTCGAGTGGCAAGGTCCACGCCGCTACCTTCTTGAAGGCACCGTCTTGAAGTCCTTGGTGATTCGTGGGAGTCTCAGATGTTGTGCAGTGTAACTTCTCTGGCGAGGTCGTAGGACGACGGGTATTAGCCCTGGACAGTGGTGGTGCATCGAGGCGGCGACCTCAGAACTGTTGCAGCCATGGCTTCACGAGGCAAGGTTGAACAAGTGTCGCATGAAGAAGATGTACACGAGAACACCTGTAAGCAACCATATGCTAACTTGATGATTGTGTTGGAGGCCTTTGTTGCATGGTATGGAAGGACTCGAGGAGGACGGTCTGCTATGCGCTCGTCGAGGCCATCGGGGTGTCCTCCTCCCGCGTCCTCTTTGTCGGCATTGTCATCGTCTCGGCCCTCCATGTCCTCTTCGTCACCTACTAGTAGGCTAGGAAATAACACTGGCACGTATCCTGGCTAAGCTGGGCACAACTGGTGGGAAAGGCAGCGAGGCATGGACTTAGTTGTGCGGCCATCCCACTCCCTTGATGGCCCTCCTTAATAGGCGGCGGTGAGCGGGAAGCAGGACACAGGAAACAAAGGCAGGAAAACAGCAGCGAGAGAGGCCTGAGCAGGAAACAGTGGGAGGGAGCGGCGCACGGTGGGAAACAACAACGGGAATGACATGTCACCATTAATGGTGAATGGCCACCGCTCTAGAGAGCGGATTTCCCTCTCCTAGGTTGGGCCCCCGGCACCATCACAACCATAAAATTATTAGAGATTCGTGCAAAGTCTTGCCAGTCAACGTATTCAATACATTTGTAAAAAAGCCCCTAGGAAAACGTTGAATCAACCCGCCATCCTCCAAGGAAAAAACAACAATCCTAGCCAGCGAACCATAACCCACACACCCCTGCCTCCCTCCCCAGCACCTCCCAGCGCCGCCTTGCTCATCCCCTCCGCCTGCACAAGACCTCCTCCGACGTCCTCTCCCACCGGTGAAGCCATGTGAGCACCTCCTCTCCCACCGCCCGACAGCCAGCTTGACCATCGACAGCGAAAGCACGCGTGGCTACTTCTCCTTGTCCGATCTAGGCTTCGAGGCACGGATCTTGACTTGGAGGGCCTAGATCCATGGCCACCCATAGATGTGTTGTCTCCCTTTGTTTTTGGAGGAAGATTTCTTATTTTTTTGGAGATTCGTTTTTTGTTGTGCTAGTTCTTGGACAAAAAGTTGTGTTTATGTTGTTTCTTGTTTTTTAGATTCGATAGTGTATGAAACATCTATGGATATTGTATGGATCGACAAAGTTTCTATGGATCTGAAAGGTTTTGCTTTGAGGAAATATATAGGATTGGATAAATCTTACAAAAAACATTCTTGGATCTGGGTATGAATCTGCTATGAAACTGCTATGTACTTCATGTTCTTTAACGGGTTTCCTCTGTTGAAGTAATGCTCGACCAATAATTAAGTAGCAGTATCTTGTTTGTATACATATTTTGTAGCTTCCCGAATCTTGCTGCATTATGTATGAAAACACGAATCTGTGTGTGAATCTTGTATGTATGATCCTAGCCCGGTTTGTTCAATACATGTTTCTTGTATGAAACGTATATGATTCCTTGAATGATTCTTAATATCAGATTAATGTCATGAGACTACTTGTTTTGTCTTGGCAGGTGACACATGTAGAAAACTGTTGTTTGATCTTGCTTGTATCTTGACTAAATCATGTGTGTAATAATCTACTAAAAGTTATACTAATCTTTGAAGTTTTGTTGGATCTTGTATGTATGATTAGTTCTCTTAATATTTGTGTATGATTATTTGATAAATCCTATATGAAATCATGTTAAATCTATGGATTGGATCTGATCTGATGTATTAGCTTGATTCAAACAGAAACATATGTAGATTGGAATTTGTTACAAAAAAAATAAATAAGTTTGATTGTTGTTAGTAGTTTCATAAAAGTTCTATTGAAGATTCATTTGAGTTTTGGTGTTATCATGTATCTTCAAAAAATTATCTTGGAAAAAGTATGAAACTTGTACGGATATTTCAAGAATCTGAGGGAAATGTTGTTTTCTATGAAAAAAATATATGAATGAGATTAGAAATTGGGAGTAATCTCGTGAATCTTGTGTGTATCTTGTATGAAACGTTCTTGTTATTAATCTTATTCCTGAAATGTACATAACAAAATGAGGTGAAAAAATATACATAAAAAATTGTTGATTATCCCTGAAATTTTGCGAGAAAAAATGAGGTAAAAAAGAAACAGACATTATGCATGTATTCTGTGAAAAAATTATATGAATATCTCTTGGCAGAAACAAGTTTGTAAAACGTGTGAATCTTGTATGAAACTTCTGAATCTAAGATAAAACAAAGTAAGAGTGTATAAATATTATTAAATAAAATGTAGAAAAATAAAAATTATCAAAAGAGATTGTTGAAAAAACAAATTATATTAATTGTTGAAAAAAATATAAAACTTGTATCTAGAAAAATTCTATAAAATATTGTTGAATATTATTGAAAAAATAATTATGTAAGAAATTGTTAATTAAAATATATTAATTAGATTGGCTAATTAAAACTGGATAATTAAATTAAGCAAAGATGTATCTGTGAATCACGTTCTTTCGTTGAAAACACTGACGAAAATGTATAAAACATGAAAAAACTGGGGGCTAATAAGCAAAACAGCAATAAACTTGAGAAGTAAGATGGGAGGGTTGTTCTGTAAAAATTATAGCACGAATCTCCAAAAAATAAAGGGTAAAGATGGTGCCGGGGCCCCTCCTACGGGGGGAATTGTATTGCCGCACCGCTCTATCCATGCCATCCCACATGCCAAAGGGTTAATTATTGGTTTGCCACTAGAGATCTTCACATGCTTAGTTTTGCCACTAGAGATCTTCACATGCTCAGTTTTTCCACTAGTGCGGAATGGTGCTCAGTTTTGCCACTACTTCGGACGCAGCTGCTATGATGAGGTCAACCAGCCAGTTTAAAATGAGCATAACAAATTCAAAAAAAAATCAAAAACCCACACACATAGTCTTCTTATGTCTTATACAAATGATTCAAGTTGATAAACAAGGTCTACATACATTCAAACAAAAAAAATCATGTATTCATGTATGTAAGACCTTGTTTATCACGTATTCATGAATTTTTCGTTTGAATGTATGTACACCTTGTTTATAAACTTGAATCGTTAGTATAAGACACAAGAATACTATGTGTGCGGGTTTTTCAATTTTTTTTATTTTTTTGAATTTTTTATGCTCATTTTAAATTGGCTGGTTGACCTCGCCATAGCAATTGCGCCCGAAGTAGTGGCAAAACTGAGCATATGGTGGCCTCTAGTGGCAAACAAATAATTAACCCCATGCCAAAACGAGTCCGCCGACTGTGTGCAGTGGCTTGTCCTACCTAGATAAAAGCCTCTGACCTACCTGGCACACAAACAGACCGATTCATGCACGGCATCAGGGGTCACTATCGGAGATGCCATGAGGGCATCTCCAACGACGTTAGGTCCCTTCAAACGGACCACCAGCTTCCGATCCTATCTGAGCGGACTAAGGGCATAACCTAATGGCCACCCGCAAACAGCGCGGGCACCCCGGACCGGTCCATTTTGGTGCATTCCTGGCCCAACTTGGGCCAATTTTGAAGTGGACTTACATCCCATGTGTCTGAACGTCTCATTTCTTTGCCCCGCATGAGCCTTTTAGTCAGCCACACAGTCTCCCTCTACCCCATTCCCCCTAGCCTTCTCCCCCCTGCACACTACCAGCGGGTCGCCGGCCCTCCAAAAAGGCCACCACTAGGAGCCTTTATCTCTCCCCTAGCTGCCGACCTCGAGGCCTCTTGCCGTCAAGGTTCTCCATGTTTAGCATCGCGTGAATACCCAAACAGCTACAGTCATCCCTGGTTGTGACCTTTCTTGCATGTTCGCTACCATGTCCTAGGAGTACAGGCAGGACGTTGCTCTGGGCCTTGGTCGGCCCCGTGTGGTGCCAGAACTACCTCGGACTTGAAGATTTTGCCATCCAGGACCTCAAACTCAGCCTTGTTCTAGGCCATAGCTCACATGTTCGATATTTTTCTCTAGGCCATGGTCAACCCCGTGTGGTACAGGAACTTCCCCCACTTGAATATCTTGCCATCCAAGACCTCAAACTCAGCCTTGGTCTAGGCCACAACTCACATGTTCTATCATTTGTCGGGCGAGGACTAGAAGACCATGGCCGACAACTCGGATGATTATTTCTTCAAGAGCTTCATCGAGCCATCGTCGTACGAGTCCGAAGATGGTAGTGAGATTTTCATGGCCGCAGCCATGCTTAACCATGAGCACAATAAGGCCTCATTGCCCAAGTTTCATGGCTCGGTGAAGGGCCGCGTTGCCGCGCTGGACCATAACTAAGAGGCCGACCATGAGTAACTATACCAGTACTACTTCCATCGGCCCGCCCCTTTATATGTTTCCCCTATTTTCCAGTGGTGCTTTCAGATGTCAAGGAAGATCTTCATGCGTCTTCTTCACGGAGTCAGGGATCATGAAAACTACTTCTCTTTAAAGAAAAATACCACTAGAGTGAGGAATCATAGAATGCATTCACTTGGAGTGAAAGAACTATCTGTTTGCCTGGCAGGAGCAATATACTTGAGGCCATTGCATCACATGATCTTTCTATTTGGCACTTATTCTTTGGCATGGCAGGTTCTCACAATGACATTTGTGTCATCCAGAAATCCTCTGTGTTTTCTAGACTTGCGGAAGGCAAGACTCCTTCTGTCAACTGTGTGGTCAATGGCCACCCTTACAACAAGGGGTACTATCTAGTAGATGGTACCTATCCTTCTTGTTCTACATTTGTGAAGACCATTCACAAACCAACAAGAGAAACATAAGAGGTTTGCAAAGAAGCAAGAGACTTCTATAAAGGATGTGGAGTGGGGATTTGTGTTGGAATTATGCCCTAGAGGCAATAATAAAGATATTATTATAATTCTTGTTCATGATAAAGTTTATATTCCATTCTAGAATTGTATTAAGCGGAAACTTTAATACTTGTGTGGTTTGTGAACAACACCGTGTCCCTAGTATGCCTGTATGGACTAGCTCATTGATTAATGATGGTTAAGGTTTCCTAACCATAGACATGAGTTGTCGATTAATAATGAGATCATATCATTGGGAGAATGATGTGATGGACAGACCCAAACTAAGCGGAGCAATTAGATCGTGTCATCGTGTTCATCTTTGCGAATCTTTTCTTATGTCAAATATTGTATTCCTTAGACCATGAGATAATACAACTCCCTGGTATCGGAAGAAAGCTTTGAGGTCATCAAACGTCATCCTATGAGAGGGTGATCATAAAGGTGTCTCTCAGGTGATCGGAAAGTACCTGTTGGGTTGTATGTATTGAGATGGGATTTGTCCCTCCCAAGTCGGAGAGATATACTTCGGGCCCACTCGGTAATCGATATCAACACCGCTTGCAAGCATGTGGCTAAGGAGTTAATCACAAAGTGATATCGGATTACGGAACGAGTAAAGTACTTGCTGTGAACGAGATTGAACTAGGTATGACGGTACCGATGATCGAATCTCGGGCAAGTAAAATATATATATGGGATTGATTGAATCCTGCATCGTGGTTCATCCGATATGATCATCGATGAATGTGTGGGAGTCAATATGGGTTTCCAGACCCCGCTGTTGATTATTGATAGAAGATCATGTCTGCATATTCTCGAACCCGAAGGGTCACACACTTAACGTGTCTCGACGCTAGGATAGATTGGATAATTGGTTTATGAGTTTTTATTCGGAGTCTCGGATGGGATCCGGGATATCACGAGAGGTTCCGGAATGGTCCGGAGAATAAGATTCATATAAGGCAGTGCAGTTTTTGGAGTTCGGAATTGTTTCGGGTTAATCGGTATTGTACCGGAAGCTTCTAGAACCTTCCGGAGGGGACCAAAGTGGCCCCACCTGCCGGGAGGGGGCATGGGCCTATGAGGGAGTGCCCTGGCCGCATTAGGCCAGGGGCACAAGGCCCCATAGGGCCCAGCCGGCCAGACCTAGGACAAACCCTAGGAAAGCTTCTAGAAGGGGGGGAACTTGCCCCCCGCTCCTCCCTCCTTGGCCGCCGGCCCTAGGGCTTGGGGGAGGGGCAAGGGCTGGCCGCCCACCCCTATATATAAAGAGGGATGGGGGCGCACCCCCTCCCACACCTCCTCCTCAAACCCTAGCCGCCCTGCTTCCCTCCTCT
The DNA here is from genome assembly GCA_023614405.1 of Avena insularis. Taxonomy (NCBI): domain Eukaryota; kingdom Viridiplantae; phylum Streptophyta; class Magnoliopsida; order Poales; family Poaceae; genus Avena; species Avena insularis. The sequence continues at coordinate 292,632,163 of CM042691.1, read as the reverse complement.
CTCTCTCCCTCCAAACTGCGCATAGGCGAAGCCCTGCTGCAGAATCTCTCCACCACTTGCACCACGCTGTAGCGTTGTAGATCCAATCCGTATCTCCACCATACTTGCTGGACCGAGGAAGGAGGAGACGTCGAGGTGCCGCACGTGTGCATCTCTCGGAGGCATCGCCACTTGCGGTGTTAGATCGGATCGGATCGCGAGGAGGAGAAGCGAGTACGACTACATCACCCACGTTCCGACGAACGTTCCGCTGTGCTAATCTTCAAGGGTATGAAGATCTCATCTAATCCCTATTGTTGTTTGCATCTCCTAGATTAGATCTTGGCTTTCCCATTCGCATCCGTAGAAATTTTTTGATTTACTATGCTGCGAAACCCTTCAGTGGTATCAGAGCTAGATCTATGCGTAGATGTGTTTCACGAGTAGAACGCAACATGGTTGTTGCGGGCGTTGATGTTTTCTGTTGCAAGCCTCTTGTTTGTGTTCTTCTTATGACGCGGGATAGTGAGATCGAAGCGGTCCAGGCCAACCTTACGCGACGTCGTTCGCGAGACCGGCTCCGCACTTGACGTGTGGCTTGTTCCACACATGCGGCCGGTGGATGCCAGTTTCTCTCACTATAGTTGTCATGGGATTTACACCGGATTTTGGCAACCATAATATCACCGTTGTGGCTTTCCGTAGGTAAGAATCGTTCTTAGCATGCTACTCCCATAAGCCACGTAAAACATGCAACAACAAAGTAGAGGCGTCTAACTTGTTTTTGCAGGGAGTGTTTTCTGTGATATGGTATGGCCCAAGATGTGATGTGTATGTTGTATGCAATGATCATGTTTTGTAATGTTTCACGACTTGCATGTCGATGAGTACACAACCGGCAGGAGCCATATGGTTGTCTTTATAATTGTGTATGACCTGTGTGTCAACTTCTTATGCGCCATGTAATAGCTTTACTTCATCGCTAAGTAGTTAGCAATAGTTGTAGTTGTTGTTCGTGGTGGAGGCAATCATGGTTGAGTGATGGAGATCATGCCGGCACGCACAAGATGGAGATCATTGCGCGAAGATTGGCTATACCATGTCACATAAAGTTATATGCATGTGATGTTTATCCTTTTATGTATCTTATTATGCTTAGATCGCGACGGTAGCATTATAAGATGATTCCTCACTTAAAGATCAAGATAAAACTGTGTTCTCCCCATGTATGCACCGTTGCGAAGTTAAATGTCGTGTCCAAGCATCACGTGATGATCGGGTGCTATAGACTCTCGTTCACATACAACGGTGCAAGCCAGCTTTGCACTGCGGAAATACTTGGGTTTGACTTGACGAGCCTAGCATGTACAGACATGGCCTCGGAACACATGAACCGAAAGGCTAAGCATGAGTCATATGAATGATATGATCGACACTTCGTTGTCCACCATTGAAACCACATCTCTTCTCGTGAAGATCGGATTAGGTGTGGTGAATTTGGATCATGTTCACTAAACAACTTGAGGGATGTTGAATTTAGTGGGAGTTCATCTAGTAATTTGATTAAGTTGAACTAGTTATCATGAACATATTCTAATTTGTACTTGCAAATATTGTAGATCAAATGGATAAGTCCAACTTCAACTTCAACATTTTTGCTGAGAAAGAAAAGCTTAAGAACAATGGGTCTAACTTCACCAACTGGTTCCGCAATCTGAGAATCATCCTCTCTGGCGGACAAAAGGACTATGTCCTTGAAAATACGCTAGGTGACGCCCCTGCTGTAGATGTGCCGGCTGATGAGAAAGCTGTCTATCAGTCGCGCAAAGATGATTATGGTGTGATTAAGAGCACCATGTTGTTTGCTATGGAATCGGACCTTCAAAATAGTTTTGAAGACTATCCCGGGCCCTTTGAGATTCTTGAGGAGCTGAAAACCATGTTTCAGACTCAGGCCCGTTCTGAGAGATATGAGATCTCTGAGAAGTTCTTTAACTGCAAGATGGAGGAAGGGAGTTCTGTTAGTGAGCATGCCATAAAGATGTCGGGCTACACTCAACGTCTTGAGCAACTAGACTGCAAGATTCCAGAGGAGCTCGAGATTGACAGGGTTCTGCAATCACTCCCTCCCAGCTACAAAAGTTTTGTAGTGACTCATAATCAGATTGGTTCCACTGATACGATCACCGAGCTCTTCGCTGAGTCAAGCTGCGGAGGTGGACATCAAGAAGGATAATCATGTGTTGATGGTCAACAAGCCCCCACCTTCAAGAAAGGTAAGGTGCAAAGAAGCCCTTCAAGAAAGGCGGCGTAGCGCTGTTGCCCTGAGAAGAAGCTCAAGTCTGGACCTAAGCGGACACTAAGTGCTTCTATTGCAAGGACAAGGGTCCTTTGGGCATCGTATGTCAAGTACTTAGCGGCAAGAAGGCTGGCACCATCAAAGGTATATTTGATATACATGTTATTGATGTTTTCCTTACTAGCCCTCGTTGTAGTGCACGGGTATTTGATCTTGGTTCGTTGCTAATATTTGTAACTCGAAGCAGGAGCTACGGAATAAACGGCTTGCGAGGATGAGGTGACGATCTTGGCGTTGGCAACGGATCAAGAGTTGATGTGATGGCCGTCGGCACGCTCTCCTTAGTTTTACCTTCGGGATTAGTTTTAAACCTTAATAAGTGTTATTATGTGTCTGCGTTGAGCATGAACATTATTTCTGGATCGTGTTTATTGCAAGACGGTTATTCATTTAAATCGGAGAATAATGGTTGTTCTATTTATATGATTAACATCTTTTATGGTCATGCACCTACTGTGAATGGTTTATTTCTTCTGAATCTTGAAAGGGATGAAACACACATCCATAACATTGAGGCTAAGAGATGCAAAGTAGATAGTGATAATACTACTTATTTGTGGCACTGTCGTCTAGGTCATATTGGTGTAAAGCGCATGAAGAAACTCCATTCTGATGGACTTTTGGAGTCTCTTGATTTTGAATCATTTGACACATGTGAACCATGCCTCATGGGCAAGATGATCAAAACCCCATTCTCCGGAATGATGGAGCGAGCAACGGACTTGTTGGAAATCATACATACCGATGTATGCGGACCGATGAGTGTTTTGACCTGGTGGATATCGCTACTTTCTCACTTTTACCGATGACTTAAGTAGATATGGGTATATCTATTTAATGAGACATAAATCTGAAACATTTGAAAAGTTCAAGGAATTTCAGAATGAAGTGGAGAACCCACTACTAGGAAAACGGCTATAGGTAATCAACACATCCGTGGCACACATGGTTGAAGTGCCCCACGGCTAAAACAGGCGTGGCTCACCTGTGGGCAGTGCGCTACTAGTAACGAGAACAACCGTGGTGGACATGACTATAGTGCGCCACAGATGTGTGGGCGAGGCCACTGCTACGACGCCAAACATCATGGCGCACTATAGTCATGTGCGCCACGGTTGTTAGTGTCAACTGTGGCACACGTGGGGGAGGGTGCGCTACACCTAAGCGCATGCCCCCCTCTGCTGTGAAACGGCCACAAACATCTGTGGCGCACTCGGCCTAGTGCGCCACAGGGAGTAGGAGCATCCGTGGCGCACATGGCATAGTGCGCCACAGATGTTTGTACTCCCTGTGGCACTATGCGTGCGCCACGATGTGTCGATTTTTAGGACAGCACTTTATGTGCACATGTGTGACCACATCCACCACCCCACACTTCACTTTCCCCTTCTTCTTCCTCCTTAGATCTAGTCGGGATCTTCTCCTTCCCACCTCAATTTCTCCACCCATTCACCATTTTTAGCATGTAAAACTTGCTTTGGATGTTACATAAGTAATAGAGGAGGTCTCTGGTCTCTCATCTCCTTCTCCGCCGACGTGCACCTCTCCTTTCCATCTTTCTCGCGATTGGTCTCTCATCTCGGTAAGTTGTCCATGTAAGGATGTGTTCATGTGTATATGGATGATGTGCGCATATGTATGTAGATGATCGATGCTCATGATGTGTGTATGTGGAGAGGATCGATGGTCATATGTGTGTATATGGAGAGTATCGATGATGCTCATGCATGTGTATATGGAGAGGATAATGATATGTTCATGTGTGTATGGATCGGTCTCTCTCTCTCTCTCTCTCTCTCTCTCTCTCTCTTGTGTTTGTATGTGAACAAGTTGCCATTTGTTTTGCCAAAATGTTGATTCATTTCCATTTTGGCAAGACTTTGGCATTTCGCAAAGGTCCTAATTTTAGGATAGGTCATGCCAAAATTTTCTATCGACCATTGCATGCATGCATTCATTATGTGGTTCTAATAGACTTCAAAATTGTACCGTGTACACCGTGCAGGCAAAAATGGTCCGCATAATGAGCGAAGGCATTGTGGCTAGATTTTTGAAATGTGCGACGGCCGACATGATACGAAATAACAAGACAGATATAAGATGTCCGCGAAGATGCAAACTCAATCGGGTGATCGAGTTATTCCGGAATCTGCAGCGCACTGCCCGCCATGGTTTCATGGATGGATACACTCGTTGGATAAGCGATGACGTAGATGATGGAGATGGTGAAGGTGGCCAACATGACGATGATCATCATCACGGCGAGAACGGGCGAGATGATGAAGAGTCTCCTGGAGATGGTGAGGTGCGGAAGCAGACCGGGATGATGATGATCTAGATGCCGGAGAGCGGCATTTACGATGGAACAACGTCAGTGGGTGCAGGACCCTTATGTGCAAGAGCTGCTTCTCAAGCGGCATTTAGTAACGCCAGCTGCCGCTAGAGAGAAAGCCAAGCTTGCGCAACTTGATAAAGACGGTTACTCCATTGTATGAAGGATGCAGCCCGATGATACCCGGTTGAATGTAACGCCAAGGCTATGGAGATGAAGGCAAACACAAATTGAGCGCAAGCTTCGATGATATGATGGCATTACAGCACGATCGTCTCCGAGGGGAACACATGTCCAACTAGTATCGAGGATGCCAAGAAAATCGTCATCCTCTCGACCGCCGACGTTAGATATCACGATGCATCAACGATTGCATCATTTATCGGGCAAGGACGCGAGAAAACCACATGTCCGTAAAGCGCGTGAGTCGATACAAGAAAGGGAAGAAAGCACCTCGAAAAGTGGTATGGTACTTTCCTATCACTGTTGGAGATATGCCCAAGAGGCAATAATAAAGTGGTTATTATCATATCTTCATACTTATGATAAATGTTTACATACCATGCTATAATTGTATTAACCGGAAACATTAATACTTGTGTGATTTGTAAACATAAAAGAGTCCCTAGTAAAGCCTCTTGTTAAACTAGCTTGTTGGTTAATATATGATCATGGTTTCCTGATCATGAACATAGATATGTTATTAACAACAGGGTCATATCATTAGGAGAATGATGTGATGGACATACTCCTATAGTTAAGCATAGCATAAAGATCAAGTCATTTAATATAGTTCATTTGCTATAAGCTTTCTGATACATAGTAACCTAATTCCTTCGACCCTGAGATCATGCTAATCACCATCACCGGAAGGATGCTTTGATGACATCAAACACCACACCGTAACTGGGTGGCTATAAAGGTGGCATTGAGTGTTCGGAAAGTATGTGTTGAGGCACATGGATCAAGAGTGGGATTTGTTCATCCATATGACGGATAGATATACTCTGGGCCCTCTCGGTGGAATGTCATCCAATTAGCTTGCAAGCATGTGACTGGCTCACAAGGGATCACATACCACAGGAACGAGAAAAGAGTACTTATCGGTAACGAGGTTGAACTAGGTATGCAGAGATACCGACGATCAAAACCTCGGATAAGTAAACTATCGTGAGACAAAGGGAAATTGGTATCGTATGTAAGTGGTTCATTCGATCGCAAAGTAATCGTAGAAATATGTGGGAGCCATATGAATTTCCAGATTCCTCTATTGGTTATTGATCGGAGAAGAGTCTCGATCATGTCCGCATAATTCACGAACCGTAGGGAGACACACTTAAGGATTCGATGTTGTTGAGTAGTTATGGAATGATGAGTAAGAGACCGAATGTTGTTCGGAGTCTCGGATGGGATCCGGGATATCACGAGGAGATCAGGAATGGTCCGGAGAATAATATTCATATAAGGAAAGTCCCGTTTCGGAGTTGGAGAATGGTTCCGGTGTTTTCATCGAGAATGTTCTAGAAGGTTCCGGAATGTCCGGCACTCCAGAGAGGAAAGGGTACATGAATGTGTTATATCAAGTTGATATGATTGCATCATGTACTAGGTGTCATCGCTGTACCAAAATAGAGGGTTTATTCAAATCCTAGTTTGAAAAAGTCAAACGGCTAGTTTGAAAGTCAAACGGCTAGTTTTTTGGAAAGAGGAGAAGGAGGTTTGAAACCGACTTGGGGGAGGAGTTCCTCCTCCCACCGCCGGCCCACCTTGGGTCCGAGTTGGGGAGGGACTCCCATCCCCAGGCGCGCCTCCCTCCACCTATAAGAGGAGGGGCAGGGCTCCCCTCCTAGACACACAAGTTCCTACCTCTAAACCCTAGATTGGCGCCACCACCTCCTGCAGCTGCCACCGCCTCCCAGGGTTCTCCTTGCCGCCGACTTGGGCACCACCAAGCCCTAGCCGCCGGCTCTAGCACCTGTTCCTCGGCGTGTCTAAACCCTAAATCGTCGAGGGCTCTCTCATAGTCCACCATACTCGCTCCGGCTTAAGGCGAAGCCCTGCAAGATCTCCCCTCTACTTCCGGTACCATGCCGTTGTGCTGCTGGAATCGCGAGGAGAGTGCTACAACCTCTGCTGCCTGCTAGAACAAGGGAGAGGAAGGTCTTTGTCGAGTACCGAACGTGTGACCGACTGCGGGAGCGCTGCCAGAACGCAGCGCCGGAAGGATCGTCTACGCGATCTTGAGATCGGCAAGTGTACGACTACATCACCCACGAGAATCTTCTCTCGTTAAACGCTTTGGAATCTTCGAGGGTAAGTTCCTCTATCGACTCGTTGCTACAATCTAGTAGATAGATCTTGGCTTGTTTGTGTGCATGCGGTAGAAATTTTTTGTTTTCCATGCTACGAACCCCTACAGTGGTATCAGAGCCGTGTCTATATGTAGATCTGTTTGCACGAGTAGAACACAACGGTCATTGTGGGCGTTGATGCTTTTATTGTCGATTGCTTCTTGTGTACTTTGCATCTTGCGGTATGTTGGGATGAAGCGGCCCGGGCTAACCTTACATGACATCGTTCATGAGACTTGCTCCACGCTTGACATGCAACTTGTATTGCATAAGTGGCTTTGCGGGTGCCTGTTTCTCCTAGCATAGTTAAGATCCAATTTACAACGGGTGATTAACAATACTAGTATCAATGTTGTGGTTCTTGTTCGTAAGTTAGAACGACACTTATTGAAAGCCCCAAACCACGTAAAATATGCAAAGAAAGTAGAGGCATCTAACTTTGTTTTGCAGGGGTGTGCAGTGATGTGATATGTCCATGATTGTGATTATATATGATGTATGCAATGTTCCTTATTGTAAGTCGGCAACCGGCAGGAGCCATATGGTTGTCTTTAATTTCTGTTAAGACCCGCATGTCTATTCAAAGTAGTTGTAATAGTTGAAGCCGGTGGACGACAACCATGGAGAAGCATCATTGACCTTGATGCAATGTCGGTGATGATGGAGATCATGTTCGTGCTAGAAGATGGAGATCGGAAGCACAAAGAAGAAAGGCCATATCATATCACATATTATGAATTGCATGTGATGTTAATCCTTTATGCATCTTGTATTGCTTAGTAGACGACGGTAGCATTATAAGATGATCCCTCATGCACATGAATTTCAAGTCATAAAGTGTTCACCCTTAGTTAGCACCGTTGCTAAAGCTTGTTGTTTCGAAGCACCACGTGATGATCGGGTGTGTTAGATTCCGCAAGTGTATACAACGTGGGCAAGCCAGATTTGCTCATGCGGAAGCTAAGGTTTGATCTTGACGAGCCTAGCATGTACAGACATGGTCTCAGGAACACGGATCACCGAAAGGTAAAGCATGAGTCATATAGTAGATATGATGAACATGTTGATTGTTCGCCATTGAAGCTATATCAACTCTCGTGATGATCGGTTTTGATATGGTGGATTTGGTTCGTGTGATCACTAAAACAATGTGAGGGATATTGTTTTGAGTGGGAGTTTAACAGCAATATGATTAAAAGTTGAACACTATTTATCATAAATTAACTCAAAGTGAATTTGCATAATTGTTGTAGTCATTGGCATCCGTTTACCACCTTGCGCTTAGTTATAATTGAGATGATAGAACTATAGAATTCTGGTTAGTTACTTTACGAACTGGTATCGTATTGTTTTGAAGTGTTAATCTAAAGTTTAAAAGTCCTATTGCAAACTTTCAGTAAATTCCGGTTACTCCATGAAGTTTAATAATTGGTATTAAATCAAGAGTGACAATTCCAAGTGTTAGTGTATGAGTATCATGTTTGTCTCCATGATTCTTGATATTCAAAGGATTATCTTAATATCAAGGTTATCTAGGATCTGAAAGAGTTGTTTCAGAAACCATGATGTGTGGAAGATATTGTGATATCTGAAACGAAGTTTTGGTTACACCATGATAGAGTATAATATGGCAAAGTTCATGTTCTCATATTTTGATGAGAATTTGCAAAGGGTTGGAGACACTTGTTGTCCTAATCCTCCAAAAGGTTTTGGAGAGCAACATTATACTCGTGATTCACCGTTATAAGCTAAAAATAGCTTGATTATGGATGATTCCATGATAAGGGTGAATATTTGATGTAGGTAAAATGTTTACTACACCAAGAGATTACTAAAGAAAGGAATTTGAAAGAACACCAAACATTTGATGATGGTAATCTACTTCAAAGTGCAAGTCCAAAGACATTGGTATTTAACTATACACGCTTTGGACTATGTGTCATATGTATGACTCCACTATTGATGTTGATAGATTCTTTCAAACAGAAAATAAATACTGAAAGAGAATCTCATAAATATATGGTAGAAAAGAAAAGACTAGAATTGTTCAGTTTAAGTATATAGATGATATACATGTTATGGCTATATTCTTTGCTTATTAAACAATGTGGTTCTTAAGTATTTGATACTGAATTTGTTGGTGTGAATCGTCATACGAAACAACACAATTCATGAACTACAATGGCCTAAGTAACTAGCAAAAGAATATGTGATGATGTTCATCGAGAACAAATAAAAGGTTATTGTGTTGCTCGTTAAATGTCAAAGCTTGCCTTCAAGATTTGTTTTATCAGGTATTATGAGAACAAAAGGGTTGTTCAAATAATTGCCGTAATCCATAAAAGATGGATGATTCACAAATATCGTTGGAGAAATCACATCCATAAAACTAGTGCTAAAAATGTCGAAAGACAAATTGATTGAAAGATCACTTAGGAAGTGACATCGCCGTTTAAATTATATTGGAAAGAAAACATGAAGAAACTCCATGTGGATGGAATTTTGGAGTCTTTTGATTTTTGATCACATGACGCTTGTGAAACTTTCCTAAGAGATAATTAAAACTTCGTTCATAGGCCAAAAGGGAACGAATGACTATCTTATTGGAACTTGTACATATTGTTGTACGAAGTCCATTATGAGTAGTAAAGAGCGATGGATTTCAACTTCATATGCTTTCTCCGAAAATTTAAGTGAATATATGCATATTTACTTAATAAGGATGAAGTATGAAACATTTGAAAAGTTCAATGACTTTCAAGATGAAGTGCAAAATCATTGTAACAAGAATATAAATAGTTTATGATAAGATCATAAAGGAAGATATTTGAGTTACAAGTTTAGCATAATACCTAAGATTTAAGGAACCGTTCCGTGGATTTTCATTTCCCGAAACACCATAAGAGTATGGAGTGTTCGAGATATGTAATTAAACCTTGTTTGACATGGTAAGATCAAAGGTGTAATTCATAAAACTGCCATTATATTTTAAAGATTAAAAGCTTGAGAGACTACCGTTTTTCCACTGAAAAGAGCTCCATCATAATCCGTTGAAATGACACCATATAAAGTTATGGTTTGGGATAAAACCCAAGTTGTCCTTTCTTAAACAATGGTATGCTATGCATAAGAAAGATGTTTGCAACCAAAGTCGGATGAACCTGTCTTTGTATGTTATTTCAAATAATTGTTTCCCCATAACATCGGAGACAAAAATGTTTGTCGCTTAGAACGTCAAGTTTCTTAGAGAAGGAATTTTTCGTGAAAAGTTAAGTGGGAGGACAAAAGAACTTTGATAAGGTTAAAAGAACCTTAGCTATATGTGTAGAGTTGCGCAGCGTCGAAAAGTGTTCCGGAGGCAGCGATAATGCTCATGGCTCACGTGCCTCAAAGGTTGTGGTCACGGAGATCTAAGTTCCTATTGAAACAAGTAGGTCAGGTAAACAATCAAATACCAAGATTTGAGAGTTAAATCATTATTTGACAATAATGATCCGACTACATGCAAATAAGCGATGATGGGCCCTGACTCCGTCTAATGGCTTGAAGCCATAAAATCCGTGATAGTTCCATACACGAAAAATCAAGTTTTTAACTTGAAGGACCCTTAAGAAAGGTGTAAGACCTTACAGTTGTGTTTGGATCTATAAATAAATAGACATGTATGTTGCACATCTATGAAATAGTCGACATGTTGGGAAAGAGTTTACAACAATGTTCAAAGGTTGACTATGATAAGATCTGATCTTTCATAGCGATATTTAGTCTAGACGGATTATTATAGCAACCACTACATATAATTTTGTTATGTGGTAGTTGAATAAACAAAACAAGTTCTTCTAATAGAATTGTTACCTAGGACATGTGCACAACACGGTCCATAGGGTTTTGTTAATTCAAAGGATGCTAAAAGCATATGCAAACTTCAATGGTTGAAGTAAGCATAGCGGAGATGGAATCTTCACTATGATGAAACTGTTAAAAGAGTTTAATTTCATCAGAGACAATGAAGATGCTTGCATTTGCAAGAAATTAAGTGGGAGCGCTAAGACATATTTCTAATACATTATGTGGAGGACATATTGTTGATTGGAAAAGATGTATATTTTATTAACACATATTAAGAATTTCATCCTGATGAAAGACTTAGGCAAAACCCAAATATTTGGCATCAATAGACGCTAATATGGTTGTGCCGAAAGTACATAGATGATGTATTGAATGAGTTCAATATAGAAACTACAAGAAAGGTTCTTGTCACAGAAAAAGGATTGAATGAGTTCAATATTGATGATATATTCAAGTGTATTGACACAGGGTAAGTGAAACAAAGATTCAAGTATAGATTGATACTTGATGTATGAAATCACAAAGAGTATTTATATCAATCAAACTGTGATATGTACAAATCCAGATATGTCCTATACTCTAAATGTTATGAGCATATACCAGAATGATTCATAAGTTGATCATTGGACAATAGTAAGGATATTCTTATGATCTTTTGGAAGAACTAAGAGTATATTATTTGTATAAGTGACAAATAGATGGTTAGTTCATTGTAAATGAATTACATTGATACTAGTTTTGTCACAAAGTACAAATTAAATTTATCTCAATCTAAACTAAGGGTGGCACAATATGATGGAAAGTAAGTTCCATAATGGATTTGGATGAGTTCCAAAGTTAATACATTGTGACAGATACTACAACAAAAGGCTAAGTATATGACTGCTATAATAGCAGCTAAAGAGGGCATTTGTGTCAAGTAGTTTGTTATCAAACTAGGTGTAGTTCACAGCGGGATAATACTATGAAGATATATTGTGCGACAATATTATCAACATGTTTTAACCCCAAAGAACTAAAGGTCTCACCAAAGGACCAAAATTATACAAAGCCATCTCATTAGAGAATGAGTGATGCGTGGAGACGCAAAGACATGCAATTACACACGGACCTGGAAGTGTCAGATCTGGAGATCAGTTGACCACTAGCAATCGTGTACATACAACACCGGAAAGCCATAGGTGTTGAATACACAAAGGTTTGAAACTAGATTATTGACTCTAGTGCAAGTGGGAGACTGTTGGAGATATGCCCAAGAGGCAATAATAAAGTGGTTATTATCATATCTTCATACTTATGATAAATGTTTACATACCATGCTATAATTGTATTAACCGGAAACATTAATACTTGTGTGATTTGTAAACATAAAAGAGTCCCTAGTAAAGCCTCTTGTTAAACTAGCTTGTTGGTTAATATATGATCATGGTTTCCTGATCATGAACATAGAGATGTTATTAACAACAGGGTCATATCATTAGGAGAATGATGTGATGGACATACTCCTATAGTTAAGCATAGCATAAAGATCAAGTCATTTAATATAGTTCATTTGCTATAAGCTTTCTGATACATAGTAACCTAATTCCTTCGACCATGAGATCATGTTAATCACCATCACCGGAAGGATGCTTTGATGACATCAAACACCACACCGTAACTGGGTGGCTATAAAGGTGGCATTGAGTGTTCGGAAAGTATGTGTTGAGGCACATGGATCAAGAGTGGGATTTGTCCATCCATATGACGGATAGATATACTCTGGGCCCTCTCGGTGGAATGTCATCCAATTAGCTTGCAAGCATGTGACTGGCTCACAAGGGATCACATACCACAGGAACGAGAAAATAGTACTTATCGGTAACGAGGTTGAACTAGGTATGCAAAGATACCGACGATCAAAACCTCGGATAAGTAAACTATCGTGAGACAAAGGGAAATTGGTATCATATGTAAGTGGTTCATTCGATCGCAAAGTAATCGTAGAAATATGTGGGAGCCATATGAATTTCCAGATTCCTCTATTGGTTATTGATCGGAGAAGAGTCTCGATCATGTCCGCATAATTCACGAACCGTAGGGAGACACACTTAAGGATTCGATGTTGTTGAGTAGTTATGGAATGCTGAGTAAGAGACCAATTGTTGTTCGGAGTCTCGGATGGGATCCGGGATATCACGAGGAGATCAGGAATGGTCCGGAGAATAAGATTCATATAAGGAAAGTCCCGTTTCGGAGTTGGAGAATGGTTCCGGTGTTTTCATCGAGAATGTTCTAGAAGGTTCCGGAATGTTCGGCACTCCGGAGGGGAAAGGGTACATGAATGTGTTATATCAAGTTGATATGATTGCATCATGTACTAGGTGTCATCGCTGGACCAAAATAGAGGGTTTATTCAAATCCTAGTTTGAAAAAGTCAAACGGCTAGTTTGAAAGTCAAACGGCTAGTTTTTTGGAAAGAGGAGAAGGAGGTTTGAAACCGACTTGGGGGAGGAGTTCCTCCTCCCACCGCCGGCCCACCTTGGGTCCGAGTTGGGGAGGGACTCCCCTCCCCAGGCGTGCCTCCCTCCACCTATAAGAGGAGGGGCAGGGCTCCCCTCCTAGACACACAAGTTCCTACCTCTAAACCCTAGCTTGGCGCCACCACCTCCTGCAGCTGCCGCCGCCTCCCAGGGTTCTCCTTGCCGCCGACTTGGGCACCACCAAGCCCTAGCCGTCGGCTCTAGCACCTCTTCCTCGGCGTGTCTAAACCCTAGATCGTCGAGGGCTCTCTCATAGTCCACCATACTCGCTCCGGCTTAAGGCGAAGCCTCATGAGATCTCCCTCTACTTAGGTACCACGCCGTTGTCGCTGAATCGCGAGGAGAGTGCTACAACCTCCACGTCATTGGAACAAGGGAGAGGAAGGTCTTCGTCGAGTACCGAACGTGTGACCGACTGCGGGAGTGCTGCCGGAACGCAGCGCCGGAAGGATCGTCTACGCGATCTTGAGATCGGCAAGTGTACGACTACATCACCCACGAGAATCTTCTCTCGTTAACCGCTTTGGAATCTTCAAGGGTAAGTTCCTCTATTGACTCGTTGCTACAATCTAGTAGATAGATCTTGGCTTGTTTGTGTGCATGCGGTAGAAATTTTTTGTTTTCCATGCTACGAACCCCTACAATCACTCCTCGTCTGCAGCGCTATTTCGCGGACCCTAAGGAAGCGAAGCTCATGCGATGGCATGCGGAAAGGAAGAAGCCAGGAGATGATGATGACCCCGAAAAGGATGAGTTGCTGACGCACCTTTCCGATGCTAGCGCTGGAAAGCATTGGACCTCGAATTCCCAGAATTCGGTGGAGATTCGAGGAACATCAGGCTTGGTGCGAGCACCGATGGACTCAATCCGTTCGGTAGCCAGAGCAGCACGCACAACACTTGGCCCGTGTTTGTATGGATGTACAACCTCCCTCCATGGTTGTGCATGAAGAAGAAGTACATACAAATGAGTATGCTAATTCAAGGGCCGAAACAACCTGGTACCGACATCAATCTGTATCTCGGGCTGTTGAAAGAGGAGCTAGCCACGTTATGGGAATCTGGAGCCAATACTTACGACGCCGTCGCACAAGATTATTTCACTATGAGAGCCGCGTTGGTCACTACGGTGCAATACTATCCAGGTTGCGGGTATATCTCGGGGCAGGTTATCCAAGGATTCTGCGCATGCGTTAGGTGCATGGATAACACAAGCTATCTCCAACTAGAGAAAGATCCAGGGTCATCGAAAACCATGTTCATGGCGCACCGGAGGTGGCTCGGCAAGAATGATCCATGGAGAAAACGTGGAGACCTGTTCGATGGCAAATCCGAGACCCGAGGAATCCCAGAGCGTAGGAGCAGCGAAGAAGTGGAAGAGTTGCTGAAAAACTGGAAAGATTGTCCTAAGCCTGGAAAGAAGCGAAAGAGGCAGCAACAAGACAGGCCGCTGATGAAGGTATGGAAAACAAGGTCTGTTTTCTGGGAGTTGCCCACTACTAGGAAACAGGCTGTTAGTGGCGCACCCGAAATGCCCATCCGTGGCGCACTAGCTGTGCGCCACGGGCCTTGCGCTACGGCTATCTCTCAGCCGTGGCGCACTGCCTAGTGCGCCACGGTTGTGTAGAGATAGGCGTAGCGCACCTCCTAGTGCGCCACAGAAGTTTGGGATGGTGCGCTACCCCTGGGATCTTCTGTGGCGCACTACCTAGTGCGCCACTAAACTTCCATAGTGCGCTTTAGGTGTAGTGCGCCACAGAAGGTAGACCATGTGCGCCACAGATGTATTTTTTGTTTTTTTAATTTCGAGCAGATTATATGCAATACAGATTATATACAATATTACAGCAGATATACACACACAGATACAAGATATACAATTATATATATAAATACTCAATATGAAAAACAAGATTGAAACAAATACATATAGATAAGTCTCATACATGAATACATAGTCTAAGTTAATTACATTGTTTCGATCATGTTACAAAGTAGTAGTTGGTGACATGCGAATACATGTGTCGATCGAACAAGTTAGAGCTCGGAAGCTCGCCTAGACATCTAAACTAGCTAGCTAAACACAAGCGGATAAATAACCAAAGAAGATAAGCATGATCACCGCCTGACGAAGGTGTAGGTCTTCATCCGTTCCTTGTCCTAACCCGCTAGATGGTGCGTGTATCTAGCTTCCGCCTCCGCCATAGTGTTGTACCCTTTGTAGCTATTGCCGCTGAAACGGTGCACTGTCTCCGGCAGTCTTACCAATCATCGTGAGACTCGGGAACCCGTCCTTGTACCTGACGTACCACGTCATCTATAAGTTGACAATAATAATTAACCGATTATTGAAAAAAACATATATAATTAAAGTCGCATATGAAGATACACTTATAGAAAGTACTCCTAAATCAAAAGACCAAACTCAAAAGCATGCCTCATATATAACTAGGTTGTTACACAGAATATGCTATTATGGAACTGTTAGCCAAGTAGGATCCACAACACACGGACACATGCATAGCACAAGGCGAACAATCCCATCGCAAAGACATTCACATATAGTGTGCCACGACATTTCAATCATCGGCATTATTCTCGAAAAAGACCAAAGTAACTCAAAAGCATGCCTCATATATATACATAGGTCGTTGGACACGAGAATATGCTACGATGGAACCGTCGCCAAGTAGGATGCACACACTGGACTTGTGCATAGCACAAGGCGATAATCCCATCGTAGCACATTCACATATATAGTGTGCCACGACATTTCAATCATCGGCATTATTCTCGAAAAAAGAGTAAGGAAAAAAAGAAGGACCAAAATGAGCAAAGGACCAAAGAGTAAGCAAAAAAACCAAGCATTGATTGATATATAATAATAAGCAAAATAAGTTCACTTGTCGTCCACACACACACACAAAGGTCATCTATAGTTTGTAACTACAACTAGGCCAACATCAAGCCTTCGACTCGGCTTAGGGAACGGAGGACGCCTGTCTCGTCATGAACTTCCTATAGTCACCTGCATCTCTAGGCGATCTTCTATGTCACGGTTATTCGGGATATTTCCTCCGTAGAAGATCCCTCAAGTCATGACATCACGAAGATGATTGCCCCAAAGCTCTGCTGGATGCGATACATCTCTTGTCTAATATCCGAATCATTGATCTTGGCCTTTGCTTCGCCCACTGCTTTTGAGATGATCCGGCAACAGAATTTTGCTGGTCAAGTAGGAACGCCCTCATGTGATGGAGTGCGTAGTAGGCTTCCTTCTCGTTTTCCGGCTGCTTCACGCAGGGGAACTCCGTTACGTGGTTGAAGACGTGCCTGCCGAACTTGACCTTCGTACGCACGAAGGTGGTGCCTTCCGTCGAGGCAAAGCCAGTGAGAGCATCATCCAGAACTTCCTTGATCTTGTCATAGTTTTTCTTCTTTTCTAGACTCCCCGAGTCGAAATACGTGGCGTGGGAATGCTTCAGCGATAAGGAGATGAGCGTGCAGTGTTCATCTCTGCGCAAAAAATTCAAATGGAATGTGTTGGAAAAAGAATGATGATGATCTAATAAAGCCAATCGACGGTGGCGAGTGAATAACGACTTACTCGGGAAAGTAAGGCACGAGAATGTATTCCTTTGTCTTGTTCGCCACGAGGATTCTTTTTAGGTACGAGGCCACAATACGTCGTTCGGCGGGGGAACCCAAGCAGTCGTCACGCATGTAGTAGGAGTCCACTATAGCGATGCCCGGTGTTCTCTCTAATGATCTGCATGGCCAGCTGAGAGAAACAGACGGACCATGGTATAGTGCAGCGGGTATAGGTGGAACATATTGAAGATGTCGTCGAACCGCAGGAAGAACAGATCCGCAGGGGCATTGTCGACGAAGCCCAAGCCTGGTGGCACCTTAACCACGAATACCGGGTGCGAGGGATCTTTCTCCGATAGAAGGCGTCTCTATCATCAAGACGTCATGCACACTCTGCAGTTCCGAACTGGCGAAGCTTCGAAATTCTTAGGTAGCATGGGCTCACCCGCCACATGAATCCTCCACATAATTCCCTCGGGTCTTGGTGGCCGTCCGAAACCTGATCGGATTCGCTTGTTGATGCCACCGTGGCTCGAGCTACTAGTTTTCTTTTCCTGCCCTTTTTCCTTTTGGAGAGCGGGCGGGCACATAATCTGAGCACCGGCCCCTATGTAATCGTGTCGGATTAGAATAAAGGGCGGTTGGTTGTATCACCGGCTCAGAAGGCGCAAGCTAGAGGCGTCTCGAGAACCAAACAGACGCTTGGTGATAGTGGCTTTCTCTGTGGGGCCACCAGCTAGGTCTTCTTCGCCAAACCGAGTGCTGAAGAAGTGATCATTCGATCTTCGTCTTCCTCGGCGGATCTGCGCCATGTGCATATCATCAACATGATCATCCGACCCACCGTGGAGGTGACGGCGAAGGGGTGAGGGCCTTGCCACCGCTTGTCGCCGCACGACAGCAAGGTCTTGTTATGCAATGGCGTGATGGCCCCCGCCGTCCCCAAACGGGTCATGCTCTTTGGCCATAGCAAGAATAAGCCGAAGCAACTTCTGAGGACATACGGCTCTTCTTCATCCGCTCCTGGGGGTTGAATGGGAGGTTCCAGGTCGTCGCAGCCCTTAGCACCACTAATTTTAACCACCGCACGCTATCTGTCATCGGCTTTGAGTGGAACGTGCGCTGCAAGGGTTGAACGATGGTACCCTTAGCAACATCCCTCAGCTCGTTGTTCACGTGGCATAAGAGAGTGCAAGGAACATCCGTCTGCGGAAAACATGTACGGCGTCGTCAGAGCGAGATGCCATAAGAGTAATAGATGGCATGAAAGGCGGTAATTAAAGCAATTTGTTTACCGTGATGGCGTCGAGATCGGCTAATGTCGACGCACCGCATACGGCGACGGGCGTGCAAGACGGAAGGGCTGCTTGATGGCGCGATGCTGGCCGCCGTGTATTCTCCCTACCGACGGGTGCTTGAGCTCGGTGCCGCCTCGGCGATGGGGGCACCAACATGTACTCCGGCGCCGGTGATGGCGGAGTCACCAACACTTGCGGCGCCAGCGGTGCTAGCGGAGTCACGAACATGTAGTTCGCCTGATTCGTCGGCGCGTTGTTCGAAAGTGGTGTTGACCATGCTTGGAATCGCACGGCCCTACCGACCACCCGCACTCGATTCGCTATTGACTCCACCAAGGTAGGCAGGAAGGACGTGAGGGTGATTGCCAGGTTGTATTGGACGATCTGCGGGATCCGCGCCACTTGTGCCTTAAGTTCTTGAACCTCTCGGTTTTCCTCCTCGCTCCTTCCCGACGGCGCCACATGCGTCCTCGGTGGACCAAAATGATCCACCCAATTCTTACCCCGAGACGGCCAGCCGATGACGGCTTCTTCAGAATCGCTCTATTTTCTTGGCCCGGTTCATCGCCTGTTAAAAGGGTTATCCCACGGGTGGCCGTCGACCCCTAGGATGAGGAACCACGATCCATGACTAGCAACAATTTCCTCCTCCTGCAGAAGAAGTAACAGTGAATCATTTAGATCATCGATTAGATTGCAATCGTGTTGATCCGCGGTAATTAGATTATACTTACCACAATTTCCTCGAATTCCTTCACCGCATGATCCGCGGTGAGTTGTTTGGTTTTTGGGTCCACATGGTAACGAGCCCTGATGAAGTTTTGAACCTGCCCGGGTTCGAATTTAGCAAAGGGGTTTTCTATCCCCTTGGATCTATACTCTTCGTCCTCCTTATTCCATTTGGCCTCCGCGGTTCTGTATCCACCAGATCCGAGATGGTGATGACCTATATTCATCGCCTGTAGCACCTTTCCCTGATTACTATTGGCCAGGGCTCTTTTGGATTCACACCTCTCCTTGAACTCCCGGAACTGATCTTCGGTGATCTGCGGGTCAATCTTCTGGATCTCCTCGAGACTTTTGCCTTCTTTATAGATCTTCTTCTTTATCCGGGTTCTCCAGCTGGCCAGGGCGGTGCTCATCTTTGTGAGGGCGGATTTGTTTACTTTGTTCCCATGATAATTTGTGTTCTGATACTTAGCGGGGAACTTGTATCTGGCGTGCAGCTTCTCGAAGAGTAGTGTGCGTAAGTGGCCATTATCTTTATGCCGGAGATTCTCAGTGTTGATCGAGATGGTTGTCCAGGTGATCGCCGCCACTTGCCCACCGTACCCTTTGACGACAAGGGCGGGCTCCAAAGGAACCCCTGATGGGCTCACTTCGGTAATTTCCTCCCTGACCGTGCCGACCGTGTTCGGGCGCCGGTCCTTCGGCTTCTTCTTCTTCTTAGGAGGGTTGCTACCACTCCCTGTGCCCTCGCCACCATCAGTGGTTTCATCGCCTGCCGTTCCTTCGGCTTCTTCCTCCGCGTCCTCCATCTCATCATCCTCACTCTCCGAAGGATGGTATTCTTCATCGTCTTCTAGCCGCTGGGCCGCCTCCCAGAATGTCAATTGTTTATTCGGAGGTCTGAGTTCTCCTTCAGCGCTGATGCGCTTAGAACATCCAGCCTCGTCGTTGTCACACATCTTTGCACTAATAAAAAACAAATAATTGGTTAAATGCCACTACAAGAAATGTGTTAACTTGTGACGTTTTGGTAGTGACCATCTACAAAATCGTCTTAAAATTCCACACCGGATGCTTGGGAGGGCCAAAACCTCAATAAAATGTGACGATTTTGCTCAAAACGTCGTAATTTCTTTCGGTGAAATCGTCATAATAGCTAGAAAGGTCTAAATGCGGAGGATAGCAAGATGGGCCATTGGATGTGTATAGGATGGACGGACAGGATGTTGATCCATGGGAACTTGACACGGATAGATGACGTGGCAAGGTACCCATCCTATTCACGCGCGCAGACACCAGATATTTCACCATCGCGTGCCAGCCAAAACCACCACGTCCCTCCCAGTGAACGCATCTCCCCTCCGCCAACCCTAATCCTACCGCCCGCCGCCACCGCCCTCTCCCTTCCTTCTGCAGCGAACACCTCTCCCTTCTCCAGCAAGATCCGCGTGCGCCGCCGCCGCCCTCTGTTCGGGATCCTCTTCCCTGACACCGCCGCACAGGCCACTACCTCCTATCTCCGACGCCACCCCCACCCCCATCACTCCCGATCCCATCTGGCTGATCTCCGCTCGCCCCCCTCACTCCCCCAGCACCACAACCTCTCTTCAAGTCTGTCGGTGGTCGGCGACGCGGTCTGGCGGCGGTCAAGGTCTTTCCCCACCTCTGTGTCCTAACGGCTTACGCATCTGGCCCGTGTTTGCAGGTCCCCGATCTAGGGGGTTACACCCGGTCCGTCAGCGGCGGCGGCAGCCCTTGCCGACCCTTCGATTTTTGTGCTTTCTCGACACGTTCCCGTGGGGGGATTCTCTGATGTGGATGTTGTTGTGGTGGTTTCAGGCGGCGGCGGCGTGGATTACGTGGCGGCGGTGAGTGATGGTGATGGGCGCGATGGCGGCGGTGAAGGTGGAGGAGCGGGACGGGTGCGCGGAGAACCGCCAGCCTCTGGCATCGCCGAGCCCGTCGGCGTACGAGGGAGGGGCTATGGCGGCCTGCTGGATGTCGCCTTTTCGGTTCCAGCCCGAATCCATGTCCGGTCGTAGGTCTTGCTCCTCCTCCTCATCCTCGCCAACCGTCCCGAGACTCATTGCTCGGTGTACTGGATAGTGGTTGCTTGCCTGACTCGGATGCTCTCCTCTGCTTGGGTTGGGCTGTGGCTAGGATAGGAAAGGTGAGATTCTCCTGGGGTATTTTTAGTTAGTAGATGCAATTGGGTTGGATTGTGAAATGGTGGGGCAGGCCACTGGGCTCCTAATAAATTTTTTCCATCCTCCCTGATAGAAAACATGGTCCCTGTCTTGACTCTACTTTGAATTGTGAAAATGAGTCCATTTTATCTTATAAACTCATAGTGTTAGATAAGCTGAACTGAAACATGAATTGGGTGTGGCTTAGAAGCTCTGTTAGCTCAGAAACCAGTGCGCCTTCTTGTTTGAGGCCTGGTGAAGCTTGCTTCTCAATGATCCTCAAAATGAGTGAAAGTGGTGATTTATATTGATTCCCGTGATTTATATTGTGTCCTAATGGTAGTTGCCTCACTTATCTTACTGTGATTCATGTATTGCTTGTTCTTCTTTTTGACTGTTCTACTGTGATCACTGAAGTAGTTTACTTCATAGAGTTTGTATTAAGTTCTTGAAATTGACTGCTTACATGATAACTGTTTACATGTTACTTTACTAGCTAGTTTGTCATACTTTTAATTCTTGGAGTAAAAAATCATACTATATGCCATTTTTATATTTGACTGTCCAGTTTGTTTTTATGTTAAAGTATAGGTCGATATGTGGTGCTGACTACTAGTCAAATAGTGTACCCTTTGTGTGCTTTGCTCTCTAAGCTTTTGTATCTTTTCTGGTGGTTAATTACTGATGTATACTTCTTGCACTTGTGTTTGTCCTGGCATGCCTTGGTTGACGGTGTTACTGATTTGTGTTATTCTTGCACTAGTTCGCTTCCTTCTGGCTCCTCTCCGGCGAGATAGAACTCGCCCCAGGTAGGTGCTCCTTCTATGCTTCCCTCCAGGCTTTATCTACCTTGCCATGTCAAGTGTGTTTTCTGTGATTCCCCACTGTCTAGATTTCATATCTGAACCTAGGGTTCACATCTGGTGAATAACTGTGTCTGGTGGAGATATCTTAGCTCTGGTTTGATGCTCAATTGACATGCTCTGGATTCAGAACTTATATGACCATGGAATATTCACTAAAATGATTCCCAGAAACACTTTCTAGGAAAATGCTTTATTCTCTGTCAGATCTGACAGTGAAATAAGGTATAGCTTTGATTCTAGAATTACTGCTAGGAAAATGATAAAGATTATTTGGGTAATATTGGTAAGTGTAAATGGATGATCAATATGATTACTATGTCCATATGACAACAATAATCTAAATGATTCCTAGCCAAATGGCTATGAAGATGATTTCATTTAAAGAGCATGTTTTGTGATGTTGCAAATCCCCTATGGCCTGTATTTTTGTTCAATTGCTGGAGCTATATGAGTTCTAGTTTCCTTGAATCGAACTGTGAAGATGAGCAGTGTGTAATTCAGTTACCTTTGTTTTAAAATATAAAATGATTCTTAGATATTTTTGAATATCTAAGAAAAGGATTTATTATCAAACTTGTTGAAGGGATGATGTTCTAGTTTTAGAGACTAGATTGAGAGTTTGGTGGGAGTGAGTTTGGGATTGTGCCTGAGGTGCAATTCCAATTCTTTTGGATTTGTGCTTGAATCCCTCATGCTTCTTGGTTTGTGCAAAGATGATTTGTATGCTTTTATGGCCTTGGTATGATTAGTAGAAGTGTGCTATAGCCCCTGCCTAGGATGCAAAGGCTGAGGCCAACTCTAAATAAGAACAGAGATTATGGTGTATCTTTTTATTTCTCTATGAGGAACATACATAGCATCTCTATGTAAATACTGATACTTGATATGCTGGCTAGTTCTTCTTTGGACTACTAGTGCTTCTTGCCTCCTCCTACCTTGCAACCATGTTGCCTTTGCTGTGAATCCCTCTACTTCTAGCTCCTGGATGGCTCCAAGGAGCAACCAGAGTTGGTTGAGGGTGAGGTATAACACTCTGATGGTAACTTTGTGTGGATGTGCTGTGGAGTGTGGCCAGGTAATTGTTAGCTACGGCTGTTCCTTCTTATCTGGTTTCCTGGTCTGCTGTGGTGTTGACAGCAGCTACTTGCATGTTGATGCGCAAGCTGCTTGCAAGTGGGACCTGCTGGTGTGGATGAGATCAAGTGAAAACTTGATATTTTGTGGAATCTTTATCTTATTACCTTAGCTGTCATGGTGAAACTTGCCCCTCTCCAGCCTATGATGTTGTACTGAGGCAAAATATACTGATATGAACAGATGCTACTTTTTTTGGTGAAACTTGCCCCTTTCTAAAGTTTAGCTCAATGATGAACTTTTAACAGTGCAACACACTATTCATTTCTGAGAGCAAACTAACCAACTAACCATTCTTCCTTTGGTAATAGTTTCTTGTTTCTTAAAAATCGTATGTGAACTACATTGGCTAAGTAATGGATAAGAATAGCTTATATGCTATGACTTCATACACAAATTATAAGATTTCATCCCCGTGTTAGTATTTTTACTGCTTTCGGTTGTTTTGGGAAGTATAGATTACGACTTTGAGAGTGTATATCCACTCCGAAGCTTTGTTCAGAGTGTCTTTGTTGAGAGAGTTCCGGAAGAGGAAGCATGAAGAAGTTCCAGGAAGAGAAAGCGTGAAGAAGTTTGGATTTTATTCTTTCTGTAACTTTTTTATTGTATTTTGGTAGCTCCAATGATGTGAACTATGTAGAACTGTGTATGATTGTAATGTGCCGATCTCTATGTAGAACTGTGTATGATTGTAATGTCCCGATCATAATGTGCTTTGTTTGAATCAAAATGATTTTGTATATTCTGTTGGTCTTGATTAAATTGTTAGATTTTAATTACTGAGAAAATATATATTGGCAACTGGGACCGTATGAATTATGGAACACCAGGTGTGACCGGCCCAAAATAAGAAGGCCCAAAGTAAAAATCTGTCCAAAGAAAAGGCCAATGCAACGAAACAAAAAATGCTTGAATGATGGGCTTGGCCCATGTAGCTAACCAGATTTGATGAGAAAATCAATCCAGAATAGTTGGGCTAAGCCCATGTGGAATCCAGAAATGGACTGGGTTGATTTTGATTTAAGACGATTTAATTTCGTCACAATTTTGCCACGTAGGATCTTACTTGGCATGCTAGATGGCCCGTGACGATATTGGATCGTCACAGACGTTATGACGATCCAATATCGTCATAGAAGGTTATGATGATTTTATCAAAAATGTCGTTATAGTTCATTTGCGACGCCCAGCTTTCGACGATCTCAAAATCGTCATAAAATCGTCATAAACAGACTATTATGACGATTCTGTGACGAAAATAGAGGGTCATATATTGCCAGATTCCTTGTAGTGTGCACGGAAAAATCCGGCATGACCTTTGCTAATTTTCTTAAACTAGAAGTGCCCGATTTCTGCCAAAACGAAAGTTAATCAACATTCTGGCAAAAATCGGGACTCATTTCATACAAGAACCTGCATACACACATAATAAAGTGCTTCATATACAAGCACAAGCACAATTTCAAGGTGTTGTTGTCCCAGCACAGATAGTAGTAGAAGCACAGTAGCACCACAGATAGTAGTAGAAGCACAGTAGCACCACAGTAGCACATTACTGACTGCCCAATATGCTTTTTTTCTGGAAGCTGGTTTAGAAGTACTAACAATAACACTACTTTCTAAACCTACTACTACCAATAACACACCATCCATTTCTAGCAAAGCTACTACTACCGGACACCGGGTATAAAGCGGCAGCACTGAGGACCTCCTTTTTCTTGTTTTCATTAACTAACATGCTACCAGTTGGTGTATGCCACACAGGCATAATGTCCATCTTAGAAGCATCCACACAGGCAAGCATACAATCATGCAGAAATAAAAATTCAGAATAATGTTCATCTCAGAATAATTTATCTAGGGGCTAAGACAACTAGGAAAGGAAGTTGCTTGCAGTGTAATCCATGCAACCATGAACCATGAAGACAAAACCACTGTTATGATTTCATACTACCTAAGAACATTTCCTAACTCTGAATCCTAACTCTGAACCACTACTCTGAACAACCATAATGTCCATCTTAGAAGCATCCACACAGGCAAGCATACAATCATACTACCTAAGAACATTTCCTAACTCTGAATCCTAACTCTGAACCACTACTCTGAACAACCATAAACCATGCAACCATTTCCTAACTGAATTTCCAAATCTGAATTTCCTACTCTAAATTTCCTAATCTGAATTTCCTAACTGATTAACATTTCCTAATCTGAATTTCCTAATCTAAACATTTCTTCCAACAACAATTTCATCAGTACATAGTACACCAACAAAAGAAAAATCATGAGCAAGTGCAACTGCCTCCTTTCCCTGCTTCTGCTACTTTCTTCCAAAGTGACACATGAAGTGGAGCAGGCTGAGAACTGGAACATGTAACTTTCGGTGACGGCTCCGTGCAGGCATGCCGCAGGGGATCAACAAGACTATTCAACATGCAGCTACCCTCCAAATGCAAACTAGGGATCAACAAGACTATTCTAATCAGCTCCCAAAGCCAGCAACTAGCATCCAAATAAGCTAACCACTAATACATGTCTACTTCATCAACTCGGTACTACAGCCAATGCTAGTAGCAGCAGCAACTACTACTATAATAGAGCCACACCACTACAGCAGCAGTAATCACAGGCAGAAGTAGCACGGTCATGGGCAGAAACAGAGTAAGCAGACATGTCCATGGCGTCCAAACTCGACCTGAGCGATGCCTTCCCCGCCTAAGCGACGACTTGGAAACCTCATTGGTACAGAATGAACGCTTTAGACAGGAATCTAAGGCGACCAGGACGCCTTGACGTTCCTGGGCTATCACCCAGCCTCCATTATCCTAACTGAACCCTACTCTGAATCCTAAGAAAATCTGAACATTTCCGAGAGGGGAGAGAGGGGGAGAGGGGAGAGGGTGATTCTCACCTCTGAGACAAGGACGATGACGAGCACGCGGACGATGAGGGCCTTCTCCTTCATCACGGCAAGGCTCGCGACCTCCTCCTCCACGAAACGAGCGCGACCCCCTCCTCTTGGCGTGGCGACTGCGACCTCCTCCTCCTGGGATGCGGTGGCGGCGGATTGGCAGCGGCACGGGCCTGCTCCTCCACGGCAGCGCGTCGGTGGCGGTGCAGCCTCGAGAGCAGATTGTGGATGCAGCCGTGCGTGTGGTGTCTGTGAGATGGAGCGGCGCAGTTGACTAGTCCAACCCACACACGCGTAGCGCACCCTGGCCAAGTGCGCTACGGATAACGCAACGCGTGTGTGGGTTGGACTATCAGATAAGAGGGCGGCCGTCCCACTAGTTAACACTAGTACTGTCTTACCCCACTGGTTCTGCCCTTAGCTCTATTCTAAACCATGAGCACCCAGGTTCGAATCCTGGTGCTCCACTTTTTTATTTTTACTTTAAAAATACTTTAAAATGTTCCAAAAATTGCCGAAAAGTGGTGATACATGCCATACAAATTTTGTTTTGTTTTTAAAATACTTTTAAATATTCCAAAAATGCCCAAAAGTGATAATATATGTCATAAAAGTGTTACAAATATGATTGAAAGTATAACTAAATTTCATAATAATTTGTCCACGAATATTACAATCTTTTTCGACCACGCGTTTTACAATATTTTTTGAGCTAGCGTTTTACAATCTTTTTTCCCTTCTTTGTCGCGGTTGAATAATTTAGCCCCGGCACTTTAATGTTTCTTCTTTCGAACGGGCTACCTTTTTTGGGTAGGGTTGTCCTTTTTCTTCTTGTGATGTATGTTGTTGCATCATAGTCATCGTCATCTTCAATCTTTGGATCGCCGTACTGGTCGAAGTCTTGCTCGTTGGCGACTCCATCCATTCCGATGATGTTTCTTTTTCCTCTCCTCACGACAACACGGCTAGGCTTTGTCGGGTCGGTAATGAAAAAACATTGGTCCACTTTGGTAGCCAGTAC
Organism: Avena insularis; assembly: GCA_023614405.1. Classification (NCBI taxonomy): domain Eukaryota; kingdom Viridiplantae; phylum Streptophyta; class Magnoliopsida; order Poales; family Poaceae; genus Avena; species Avena insularis. The sequence continues at coordinate 292,605,033 of CM042691.1, read as the reverse complement.
CCACGGTTCATTTTTCGCCACGTTTACCGTGACCTTGGATTTGGCTGCTTCGGGTATAACCATGGTTGTGAAATACCGGTCTTCTCTTTCGACGCTCTTTGCCCATCTGACACGGAACATCGGCACCTTTTCTCCACAGTAGTCGAGCTCCCAGATCTCCTTGATTCTTCCGTAGAATCTTTCCTTCACGTTGTCATCGGTGTAGAATTCCGACGTTACGCCTGAGTTCTGATAATCACACTTGTTGTCCTTTTCCTCCGTGTAGAATGTGTAGCCGTTGATATCATACGCCCGATAGGTCACCAGGTTTTGCATCGGTCCCTGCGACAAGGTGAATATGATCTTTTCCGTGTTAGAAGAATGCAAGCGCGGGGGATTATCAAGGAGCGTCTGCCTAAACCAACGCGTGAAATCTGAGTTGTGCTCTTTGATTATTTCTCCTGCGCCCTCTCGTATGCCCGGTCCTTTGTACTTCTTCTCGATTAACCTTTTGTGCTTCTGTACCCAAGGATCGACCAGTTCTAAATGTTGTAGCGCAACGAGGTTTGCTCGATCAAAGTCTGCGCGTCGAAAATCGAAGTCTGCATGCAGAATGCGACGACCCTCTTGGTGACCAGATCCGTCGATCTTGCCAAGGTGTCTGTTGACGGGAAGATCGACAGGGTTCTCGATGTCTAGATAATTCGTGCAGAAAGAGATGCACTCTTTGGCCAGAAAGCCCTTGGCTATGCTTCCATCTGGACGGGAACTGTTGCGAACGTATCCTTTGATGTGTCCGTTCATCCTTTCGAACGCCATCATGCTGCGGAGGAACATCGGCCCGAGTTGTACGATGTCCTCCACGACATGGACCAGCAGATGCACCATAATGTCGAAGAATGCGGGTGGGAAGTAGACCTCAAGCTCACATAGTATCACCACGATCTCCTCCTGTAGCCTTCCGAGCTGATTCAAGCCAATCGACTTCCTAGAGATGACGTCGAAAAACTTGCATAGGACAAATAACGTTTCACCAGACGTGTTTCGCCCATTATCCCTCTTAGTGCGACCGAAGTACTGCGTCATTAGCACGACATACGTGAGACTTCATGCCATCGAACCTCTCGCCTCGCCTAGGTATCGCTTATCTTGCCCGCGTAGCCGTAAGGAAATTTGACTCCTAGAAGGCACTTGAAAACTTAGATCTCATCTCGGCTTAGAGTGAAGCAAGAAGGAGGGCGAATATTCGTTCTTCTTGAACTTTTGACCCTTCCGACGACCTTGTGTCATCTCCGACTCATGATCATCGTCATCTTCCTGATCATCAGGAGTAGTGCGTCCTCCGTGAAGCTCCTTCCGGATACCCAAGCATATCAGGTCGTGCCTTGCTTTCGGACCATCTTTCGTCCTATCTGGCATGTTGATTATGGTGGCGACCAGACTCTCGCACACGTTTTTCGTGATATGCATGATGTCGAGGCTATGAGGCGTGCGGAGAAACTTCCAGTATGGCAACTCCCAGAAAACAGACCTTGTTTTCCATACCTTCATCAGTGGCTTGTCTTGTTGCTGCCTCTTCGCTTCTTTCCGGCTTAGGACAATCTTTCCAGTTTTCAGCAACTCTTCCACTTCTTCGCCGCTCCTACGCTCGATTCCTCGGTCTCGATTTGCCATCGAACAGGTCTCACGCTTTTCTCCATGGATCATTCTGCCGAAGCCACCTCCGGCGCCATGAACACGGTTTTCGATGACCCTGGATCTTTCTCTAGTTGGAGATAGCTTGTGTTATCCATGCACCTAACGCATGCGCAGAATCCTTGGATAACCTGCCCCGAGATATACCCGCAACCTGGATAGTCTTGCACCGTAGTGACCAACGCGGCTCTCATAGTGAAATAATCTTGTGCGACGGCGTCGTAAGTATTGGATCCAGATTCCCATAACGTGGCTAGCTCCTCTTTCAACAGCCCGAGATACAGATTGATGTCGGTACCAGGTTGTTTTGGCCCTTGAATTAGCATACTCATTTGTATGTACTTCTTCTTCATGCACAACCATGGAGGGAGGTTGTACATCCATACAAACACGGGCCAAGTGCTGTGCGTGCTGCTCTGGCTACCGAACGGATTGAGTCCATCGGTGCTCGCACCAAGCCTGATGTTCCTCGAATCTCCACCGAATTCTGGGAATTCGAGGTCCAATGCTTTCCACTGGCTAGCATCTGAAGGGTGCGTCAGCAGCTCATCCTTTTCGGGGTCATCATCATCTCCTGGCTTCTTCCTTTCCGCATGCCATCGCATGAGCTTCGCTTCCTTAGGGTCCACGAAATAGCGCTGCAGACGAGGAGTGATAGGAAAGTACCATACCACTTTCCGAGGTGCTTTCTTCCCTTTCTTGTATCGACTCACGCCGCACACCGGACATGTGGTTTTCTCCGTGTCCTCGCCCCGATAAATGATGCAATCGTTGATGCATACGTGATATCTAACGGCGGTAGATCGAGAGGATGACGATTTTCTTGGCATCCTCGATACTAGTTGGACATGTGTTCTCTCGAGACGATCGTGCTGTAATGCCATCATATCGTCAAGCTTATGCCGCTCAATTTGTGCTTTGCCTTCATCTCCATAGCCTTGAGTGTTACATTCAACCGTATCATCGGGCCTGCATCCTTCATACAATGGAGTAACCGCGTCTTTCTCAAGTTGCGCAGCTTGGCTTTCTCTCTAGCGGCAACTGGTGTTACTAAATGCGCTTGAGAAGCAGCTCTTGCACATAAGGGTCTGCACCCACTCGACGTTGTTCCATCGTCCGCGCTCCTCCGGCATCTAGATCATCATCATCCCGATCGCTCGCACCTTCACCATCTCCAGAGACTCTTCATCATCTCGCCTGCTCGCCGTGATGATGATCATCGCCATGTTGGCCACCTTCACCGTCTCCATCATCTGCGCCATCGCTTATCCAACGAGTGTATCCATCCATGAAACCATGGCGAGCAGGTGCGCTGCAGATTCGAATCTGGGTCGATCACCGCTTGAGTTTGCATCTTCGCACGGACATCTTATATCTGTCTTGTTATTTCGTATCATGTCTACCGTAGACATTTCAAAAATCTAGCCACAATGCCTTCGCTCATTATGCGGACCATTTTTGCCTGCACGGTGTACACGATACAATTTTGAAGTCTATTAGAACCACATAATGAATGCATGCATGCAATGGTCGATAGAAAATTTCGGCATGACCTGTCCTAAAATTAGGACCTTTGCGAAATGCCAAAGTCTTGCCAAAATGGAAATGAATCAACATTTTGGCAAAACAAATGGCAACTTGTTCACATACAAACACAAGAGAGAGAGATCGAGACCGATCCATACACACATGAACATATCATTATCCTCTCCATACGCACATGCATGAGCATCATCGATACTCTCCATATACACACACATATGACCATCCTCTCCACATACACACATCATGAGCATCGATCATCTACATACATATGAGCACATCATCCATATACACATGAACACATCCTTACATGGACAACTTACCGAGATGAGAGACCGATCGCGAGAAAAGATGGAAAGGAGAGGTGCGCGCGTCGACAGGAGAAGGAGATGAGAGACCGGAGACCTCCTCTATTACTTATGTAACATCCAAAGCAAGTTTTACATGCTAAAAATGGTGAATGGGTGGAGAAATTGAGGTGGGAAGGAGAAGATCCCGACTAGATCTAAGGAGGAAGAAGAAGGGGAAAGTGAAGTGTGGGGTGGTGGATGTGTGGTCACACATGTGCACATAAAGTGTTGTCCTAAAAAAATCGACACATCCGTGGCGCACACGGCCCTAGTGCGCCACAGGGAGTACAAACATCTGTGGCGCACCATGCCATGTGCGCCACGGATGATCCTACTCCCGGTGGCGCACTAGGCCGAAATGCCAAGATGTTTGTGGCCGCTTTCACAGCAGAGGGCGTGAAGCTTTTCCATGTGCGCCACAGATGTCACTAACAACTGTGGCGCACATGACTGTAGTGCGCTACAAATGTTTGGTGTGCGGCCAACAGGGCCCTGGCCCACACACATCTGTGGCGCACTATAGTCATGTGCGCCATGGTTGTTCTAGTTACTAGTAGGGCACTGCCCACAGGTGAACCATGCCTGTTTTAGCCGTGGGGCACTTCAACCATGTGAGCCACGGATGTGCTGATTACCTATAGCCGTTTTCCTAGTACTGCCATACTGGAAGTTTCTCCGCATGCCTCATAGCCTCGACATCATGCATATCACGAAAAAAGTGTGCGAGAGTCTGGTCGCCACCATAATCAACATGCCAGATAGGACGAAAGATGGTCCGAAAGCAAGGCACGACCTGATATGCTTGGGTATCCGAAAGGAGCTTCACGGAGGACGCACTACTCCTGATGATCAGGAAGATGACGATGATCATGAGTCGGAGACGACACAAGGTCGTCGGAAGGGTAAAAAGTTCAAGAAGAACGAATATTACTGCCCTCCTTATTGCTTCACTCTAAGCCAGGATGAGATCTAACAGTTTTTCAAGTGCCTTCTAGGAGTCAAATTTCCTTACGGCTACGCGGGCAAGATAAGCAGATACCTAGACGAGGCGAAGCAGAGGTTTAGTGGCATGAAGTCTCACGACTGTGCCGTGCTAATGACGCAGGTAATTCCGGTCGCACTAAGAGGGATAATGGACGAGCACGTCCGTGAAACGTTATTTGGCCTATGCAAGTTTTTTGACGTCATCTCTAGGAAGTCGATTGGCGTGAATCAGCTCGGAAGGCTACAGGAGGAGATCGTGGTGATACTATGTGAGCTTGAGGTCTACTTCCCACCCGCATTCTTTGACATTATGGTGCATCTGCTGGTCCATGTCGTGGAGGACATCGTACAACTCGGGCTGATGTTCCTCCGCAGCATGATGGCGTTCGAAAGGATGAACGGACACATCAAAGGATACGTTCGCAACAGGTCCCGTCCAGATGGAAGCATAGCCAAGGGCTTTCTGGCCGAAGAGTGAATCTCTTCGCATGAATTATCTAGACATCGAGAACCCCATCGGTCTTCCCATCAACAGCACCTTGGCAAGCTCGACGGATCTGGTCACGAGAGGGTCGCCGTCGATAACGCATGCCGATTTCGATTTTCGACGCCAGACTTTGATAGTGCAAACCTCGTCGCTCTACAGCATTTAGAACTGGTCGATCCTTGGGTACAGGAGCACAAAAGGTTAATCGAGAAGAAGCACAGTGACCGGGGCATACAGAGGACGCATGGAGAAATAATCAAAGAGCACAACTCAGATTTCACGCGTTGGTTTAGGCAGACGCTCCTTGATAATCCCCCGCGGTTGCATTCTTCTGACACGGAAAAGATCATATTCACCTTGTCGTAGGGACCGATGCAAAACCTGGTGACCTATCAGGCGTATGATATCAACGGCTACACATTCTACACGGAGGAAAAGGACAACAAGTGTGATTATCAGAACTCAGGCGTAACGTCGGAATTCTACACCGATGACAACGTGAAGGAAAGATTCTACGGAAGAATCGAGGAGATCTGGGAGCTCGACTACTGTGGAGAAAAGGTGTCGATGTTCCGTGTCAGATGGGCAAAGAGCGTCGAAAGAGAAGACCGGTATTTCACAACCATGGTTATACCCGAAGCAGCCAAATCCAAGGCCGCCGGTGCAAACGTGGCCGTGAAAAATGAACCGTGGTACGGCTACCAAAGTGGACCAATGTTTTTCATTACGACCCGACAAAGCCTAGCCGTGTTGTCGGAGGAGAGGAAAAGAAACATCATCGAATGGATGGAGTCGCCAAAGCAAGACTTCACCAAGACGGCGATCCAAAGATTGAAGATGACGACTACGATGCGAGAACATACATCACAAGAAGAAAAGGACAACCCTACCCAAAAAGGTAGCCGTTCGAAATAAGACACTTTAAAGTGTCGGGGCTAAATTATTCAACCGCGACAAAGAAGGGAAAAAAGATTGTAAAACGCTAGCTCAAAAAATTATGACATATTTGTATTATGGACAAATTATTATAACATATTTGTATTATGGAAAAATTATTATGACATATTTGAATCATATTGGTACCACTTTTATGACATATATTATCACCTTTGGGCATTTTTGGAATATTTAAAAGTATTTTAAAAACAAAACAAAACTTTTATGGCATATATCACCACTTTTGGGCATTTTTTGGGACATTTAAAAATATTTTAAAAATAAATATAAAAAAGGTGGGCACCAGGATTCGAACCTGGGTGCTCACAGGTTTAGAATAGAGCAGCGGGCGGAACCATTGTGATAAGGCAGTGCTAGTGATAAGAATGGGGTGGTAGCGCACTTGGCCAGGGTGCGCTACGCCTAACTGCGTAGGACTAGTCAACCTTCGCCCTCTATCCCCATCTCCTCTCAGACACAGATCGATCCCCATCGTCCCCATCCCCATCGTCCCCATCCCCATCGACGCGCTGCCGCTGCCGCCGGAGGTCAGGAGGAGGAGCAGCGAGCCATGCTGCCACCGCTGGAGATCAGGAGGAGGAGCAGCGAGCCACGCCGCCGCTGGAGGTCAGGAGGAGGAGCAGCGATCGAGACACGCCAGGAGGTGGAGCAGCGAGCAACGCTAGGAGGAGGAGGAGTTCGCCACGCCAAGAGGAGGAGGAGGCCGCCACACCGCCGGGCTCGCACCGCCCGATCCAAGTACTCCACCGCAGCTCCACGCAGACGCAGGTAAGGTTGACGCAAGCTCTGCTCCATATCTCGGGACTCCCCCTTCCGCCTCCTCTGGATGGTGTGCCTGAGCAGGATGAAGCCCCCTTTTTTTTCTTCCTATGTGCATGGTGATGATACCTGCATAATCAATTGGTGTGCAGAAGAACAACTTTTTTCTATTTCAGCTGTACATCTATTCCAGCTGTACATCTATAATCAATTGGTGTGCAGAAGAACAACACACATAGTACATGGTATTAGCTGCTAGTATTTGTGTTTGTTGCCTCTGAAAACTTTAGCTGTACATCTATAAAAATACAGTAAACACGCTTGCTTGTTTGTTAGAACTGCTATGATAATGTCCTGTAAATCAATCATACGCTTGCTTGTTTAGTTAGGACTTAGGAGTGAAGGTAAGAGATAAACTGAACTAAAAGATCAGGCTCACGTCATTTGTATCTTGTTGCATTCTTGTGTTGTGTGGTTAAAAAGATAAAAAAGTACATGATCCTTTTAGTCAGATAGATGGCTGCGCTTTGGAACCTGGAACTGAACAACACATGATTGCTACTGTCAAAAAAGCAAACAGAGAGCTTGTTAGAAAACAGAGAGCTTGGTAGATTTTTTGTTAGAAACAGAGAGCAAACAGAGAGCTTGAAGATTTTTTGTTAGAAACAGAGAGCAAACAGAGGCTTGATGTTCTGTTAGAAACAAAGAGCAAACAGAGAGCTTGTAGGTTTAGGCTTGATTTTTAGCTTTTAGTTCTTGTAGGTTTAGGCTTGTAGTTCTTGATTTTTAGCAAACAGAGAGCTTGAAGATGTTCTAGCCATGACTTAATCTACTTGCTCTTTTTTCTATTAGCATGTAGCTTGTAGTTCTTGTCTGTTTGCTCTCTGTTTTTGCTTGTAGTATTGCCCAAGACCCACTATCTAGCTAGCTACCTACCTACCAGGAGATGAGGTTTTCTTGGCAAGGAAGAGTGGTTCAGACTTGAGAAGCAACAGTGAGTTTTTGGCTTCTTGGTGTCCCTACTGCTGGCACTGTTGCCTGTACAGGGTGCTGAGAGCTCAGTTGGTTTCTTTTTTTTCTATATATAGAGAGAGAGGGACAAGAGTGAGGGACTGAACTGAACCACCCAATTTGTCTGGACTACAACTGAGGTGTTGTTGGGGACACAATTCCATTTCTCTCCACTATGTATATTACTATTAGTTTTCTCCTATATATAATCCTCTTCAGATATAATCCTGTGTTGCTCTGCTCTTGTCACTATATAATTACTCTCTTTTTTCCTACTGGATTATTGTTGTTTGTGCTGACCAAATGCCTCTCTTGTTTCTATTTCATCTATATTTTGGCTGGATGGATTACTGTGTGTGGTCGACCATATGTGGGTGCTAGCTGTGAGTCTGTGGGTGCAATGCTGGTTAGGGTGTTTGTTTATGTTCTTGTCTGAATTCTGGCTATGATGGCCATTTATTGTGTGCTAGGTATGCTAGCCATATATATGCAGGTTCTTGTATGAAATGAGTCCCGATTTTTGCCGGAATGTTGATTAACTTCTGTTTCGGTAGAAATCGGGCACTCCTAGTTTAAGAAAATTAGCAAAGGTCATGCCGGATTTTTTCGTGCATTTAACCAATTATTTGTTTTTTATTAGTGCAAAGATGTGTGACAACGACGAGGCTAGATGTTCTAAGCGCATCAGCGCTGAAGGAGAACTCAGACCTCCGAATAAACAATTGACATTCTGGGAGGCGCCCAAATGCTAGAAGACGATGAAGAATACCATCCTTCGGAGAGCGAGGATGATGAGATGGAAGAAGCGGAAGGAACGGCGGACGATGAAACCACTGATGGCGGCGAGGGCACAGGGAGTGGTAGCAACCCTCCTAAGAAGAAGAAGAATCCGAAGGACCGGCGCCCGAACACGGTCGGCACGGTCAGGGAGGAAATTACCGAAGTGAGCCCAAGTGGTGTTCCTTTGGAGCCCGACCTTGTCGTCAAAGGGTACGGTGGGCAAGTGGCGGCGATCACCCGGACAACCATCTCGATCAACACCGAGAATCTCCGGCATAAAGATAATGGCCACTTGCGCACACTCCTCTTCGAGAAGCTGCACGCAAGATACAAGTTCCCCGCTAAGTATCAGAACAAATATTATCATGGGAACGAAGTAAACAAATCCGCCCTCACAAAGATGAGCACCGCCCTGGCCAGCTGGAGAACCCGGATAAAGAAGAAGATCTATAAAGAAGGCAAAAGTCTCGAGGAGATCCAGAAGATTGACCCACAGATCACCGAAGATCAGTTCCAGGAGTTCAAGGAGAGGTGTGAATCCGAAAGAGCCCTGGCCAATAGTAATCGGGGAAAGGTGCTGCAGGCGATGAATATAGGTCATCACCATCTCGGATCTGGTGGATACAGAACCGCGGAGGCCAAATGGAATAAGGAGGACGAAGAGTATAGATCCAAGGGTATAGAAAACCCCTTTGCTAAATTTGAACCCGGGCAGGTTCGAAACTTCATCAGGGCCCGTTACCATGTGGACCCAAAAACCAAACAACTCACCGCGGATCCTGCGGTGAAGGAATTCGAGGAAATTGTGGTAAGTATAATCTAATTACCGCGGATCAACTCGATTGCAATCTAATCGATGATCTAAATGATTCACTCTTACTTCTTCTTCAGGAGGAGGAAATTGTTGCTAGTCATGGATCCCAGGGTTCCTCATCCCAGGGGTCGACGGCGGCCACCCGATGGGATAACCCTTTTAACAGGGCGATGAACCGGGCCAAGAAAATAGATCCGGTTACGAAGAAGCCGTCGTCGGCTGGACGTCTGGCCGGCCTCGGGGGTAAGAATTGGGTGGATCATTTTGGTCCACCGCCGAGGACGCATGTGGCGCTGTCGGGAAGGAGCGAGGAGGAAAACCGCGAGGTTCAAGAACTTAAGGCACAAGTGGCGCGGATCCCGCAGATCGTCCAAGACACACGGCAATCACCCTCACGCCCTTCCGCCTACCTTGGTGGAGTCAATAGCGAATCGGAGTGCGGTGGTCGAGTAGGGCCGTGCGATTCCAAGCATGGTCGGCCACCGAACAACGCGCGCCGATTTAATCAGCGAACTTCGTGTTCGTGACTCCGCTAGCACCGCTGGCGCCGCAAGTGTTGGTGACTCCTCCTGCCATCACCGCGCGTCGAGTACATGTTGGTGCCCGCCATTGTCGCGGCACCGGAGCTCCAAGCACCGTCGGTAGGGAGAATACACCGGCGGCCAGCACCGCGCCATCAAGCGCCTTCCGTCTCTTGCACGCCCGTCGCCGTATGCGGTGCGTCGACATTAGCCGATCTCGACGCCATCACGGTAAACAAATTGCTTTAATTACCGCCTTTCATGCCATCTATTACTCTTATGGCATCTCTGACGATGTCGTACATGTTTTCCGCAGACGGATGTTCCTTGCACTCTCTTATGCTACGTGAACAACGAGCTGAGGGATGTTGCCAAGGGTACCATAGTTCAACCCTTGCAGCGCACGTTCCACTCAAGGCCGATGTCAGATAGCGTGCACAGGGTTAAAATTAGTCGAGTGCTAAGGGGCTGCGACGACTGAACCTCCCATTCAACCCCTGTGAGCGGATGAAGAAGAGCCGTCATCCTCGAACTTGCTTCGCTTATTCTTGCTATGGCAAAGAGCATGATCCGTTTGGGGACGGGGCCATCACGCCACGCATAACAGCACCGCTGTCGTGCCGAGAAGCGGTGGCAAGGCCCCTTACCGCCTGCCGTCACCTCCACGCGTGGGTCGGATGATCATGTTGATGATATGCACATGGCGCAGATCCGCCGAGGGCGACGAAGACCGGAATGATCACTTCTTGACACTCGGTTTGGCAATGAAGAAGACCTAGCTGGTGGCCCCACAGAAAGCCACTATCACCAAGCGTGTTTGGTTCTCGAGACGCCCAGCTTGCGCTTTACTGAGCCACCAGCTGATACAACCAACCGCCCTTTATTCTAAGCCCTGACACACTACATAGGGCGGCGGTGCTCGGATGTGCCTGCCCGCTCTCCAAAAGGAAAAAGGGCAGGAAAAGAAAATCTAGCAGCTCGAGCCAGCCGGTGGCGTCAACAACTGCGAATCCGATCAGGTTTCGGGACGGGCCACCAAGACCCGAGGGTATTATGTGGAGGATTCATGTGGCGGGTGAGCCCATGCTACCTAAGAATTTGCGGAAGCTCGCCAGCCGAATCTGCAGTGTGCATGACGGGCGTCTTGACGATAGAGAGACGCCTTCTATCGGAGAAAGATCCTCGCACCGTATTCGTGGTTAAGGTGCCACTAGGCTTGGGCACGACAATGCCCTGCGGATCTGTTCTTCCTGCGGTTCGACGACATCTTCAATATGTTCCACCTATACCCGCTACACTATACCATGGTTCGTCTTTCTCTCGGCCGCCATGCAGATCATTAGAGAGAACACACCGGGCATCGCTATAGTGGACCCCTACTACATGCGTGATGGCTGCTTGGGTTCCCCCGCCGAACGACGTATCGTGGCCTCGTACCTAAAAAGAATCCTCGTGGCGAACAAGACAAAGGAATACATTCTCGTGCCTTACTTTCCCGAGTAAGTCGTTATTCACTCGCCACCGTCGATTGGCTTTATTAGATCATCATCATTCTTTTTCCAACACATTCCATTTGAATTTTTTGCGCAGAGATGAACGCTGCACGCTCATCTCCTTATCGCCGAAGCATTCCCACGCCAAGTATTTTGACTCGGGGAGTCTAGAAAAGAATAAAAACTACGACAAGATCAAGGAAGTTCTGGATGATGCTCTCACTGGCTTTGCCTCGACGGAAGGCACCACCTTCGTGCGTACGAAGGTCAAGTTCGGCAGGCACGTCTTCAACCACGTAACGGAGTTCCCCTGCGTGAAGCAGCCGGAAAACAGTAAGAAGGAAGCCTACTACGCACTCCATCACATGAGGGCGTTCCTACTTGACCAACAGAATTCTACGCTGCCAGATCATCTCAAACAGTGGGCCGAAGCAAAGGCCAAGATCAATGATTCGGATATTAGACAAGAGATGTATCGCATCCAGCAGCAGTTTGGGGCAATCATCTTTCGTGATGTCATGACTTCGGGGGGGATCTTCTATGGAGGAAATATCCCGAATAACCGTGACATAGAAGATCGCCTAGAGATGCAGGGTGACTATAGGAAGTTCATGACGAGACAAGGCGTCCTCCCGTTCCCTAAGCCGAGCCAGAAGGCTTGATGTTGGCCTAGTTGTAGTTACAAACTATAGATGACCTTTGTGTGTGTGTGGACAAGTGTACTTATCTTATTAGGTTTATGAATCATCGCTTACTTATTTTGCTTATTATTATTATATATCAATCAATGCTTGCTTTTTTTGCTTACTCTTTGGTCCTTTGCTCAATTTGGTCCTTCTTTTTTTTCGTTACTCTTTTTTCGAGAATAATGCCGATGATTGAAATGTCGTGGCACACTATATATGTGAATGTGCTACGATGGGATTGTGAGCCTTGTGATATGCACAAGTCCAGGTCTTGTGCATCCTACTTGGCTCACCGTTCCATCGTAGCATATTCCTGTGTCCAACGACCTATGTATATATATGAGGCATTCTTTTCGAGTTATTTTTGTCTTTTTCGAGAATATGCCGATGATTGAAATGTCGTGGCACAATATATATGTGAATGTGCTATGACGGGATAGTTAGCCTTGTGATATGCACAAGTCCAGGAATTGTGCATCCTACTTGGCTAACTGTTCCGTCATAGCATATTCCTGTGTCCAACGACCTAGCTAGTTATATATGAGGCATTCTTTTCGAGCTACTTTGGTCTTTTTTGAGAATAATGCCGATGATTGAAATGTCGTGGCACACTATATATGTGAATGTGCTATGACGGGATAGTTAGCCTTATGATATGCACAAGTCCAGGAATTGTGCATCCTACTTGGCTAACGGTTCCGTCATAGCATATTCCTGTGTCCAACGACCTAGCTAGTTATATATGAGGCATTCTTTTCGAGCTACTTTGGTCTTTTTCGAGAATAATGCCGATGATTGAAATATCGTGGCACACTATATATGTGAATGTGCTACGATGGGATTGTACGCCTTGTGCTATGCACAAGTCCAGGTGTTGTGCATCCTACTTGGCGTACGGTTCCATCGTAGCATATTCATGTGTCCAACGACCTATGTATATATATGAGGCATGCTTTTTGAGTTACTTTGGTCTTTTTCGAGAATAATGCCGATGATTGAAATGTCGTTGATGAGGTTTAATCTCGTCAATGCCCATTGTTATGGACTTGGGTTTTGGAGAAGATGGGGGTGCTGGAGATCGTGGAACGGTTAACATACAAGCAACCAGGGGACACAAGATTTACCCAGGTTCAGGCCCCCGGAGGGAAAACCCTACTCCTGCTTGTCTGCTCTTGATTACGGCGGAACCGAAGGTTATAGGGTGCGCAGATTCAATCTGGCGTGAGGTGCGTATGCGAGAGTATGAGTCGAGAGATCTAGGACGTGCTCTCCTGGCCTTTATATAGACTTAGGCAGGTCTCGGGCATAGTCCTAGTCGGTTACAAGTTCTAGGGTTTTACCCCTTTGAATTTCCTATCTATGCTAGTCTTGCTATCCAAGGATCCGAAGGCGCCATGGGCCTTGGCCACCCGAAAATCTTCATGGGCCAGCGTATATCTGCTGTGGGCCTTCCTTGGGCTAGACCAGGTATGCTGAAGTCACGTGCAGTAGGGTATAACCATGTCAGTAGCCCCCGAGTGATCAGTCGAATCGTAGATTCGGCTGAGGATTCTTCCATCTTTCGGGTGCAACTATGTATTAATAGTATATGTGTGTAGGGATTGTTGACGCGTGTGCCTGACTCACCCGACGGATCAGGGTCAGTTAACTGTCTTAGGACGAAACAACACGATCTTCTTCAAGTTCGAGTCCCTCAACTCGGACCTGGAACATATGCTGGCGTAATTCGACTCAGGCCGCGGAGGACTTACAGGAGTGGAATTCTAGTGATTTTAATTAATGTACCCAACGCGTCCATCGGGATTTTTCATCACGCCTGTTGACATGGATTTGTACTAGCAGAGCGCAGTCATGTACGTTGCCAGGCCGTCAGATGATATCTGCAGGTCTTATCTTTGCGTCGCAGACGCAGCATCCGAACATTTGTCACCGCGGAGGTGTTTCGGGTGGCCAAGGAGATTGTCGCTCACTCAGCGTTTGTTGGGGCAGAGATGCCAAAAAGTTTTTGCGTGCTGATCTGAAAGATCACAGTCGAAGAATTCATAGGGTGCGCGACCAGCGCTCCCTATGGGAGTAGCCCCGAGTGTCTGTTCGAGTCGTAGACTCGAGCAGAGACTTTAGTTCAAGCATTGTTCAGTTGTTAAGTCCGTAGGACTCAAAAAAATTCGGATGCTTAAATCCATCCTCCCTATGGGAGTAGCCCCCGAGTCCATAGTAGGGAGCACTGACATGGTTATTGTGAGTCTATATAAAGGCCAGGAGGGCACGTCCTAGATCTCTCGACTCATACTCTCGCATACGCACCTCACGCCAGATTGAATCTGCGCACCCTGTAACCTTCGGTTCCGCCGTAATCAAGAGCAGACAAGCAGGAGTAGGGTTTTCCCTCCGGGGGCCTGAACCTGGGTAAATCTTGTGTCCCCTGGTTGCTTGTATGTTAACCGTTCCACGATCTCCAGCACCCCCATCTTCTCCAAAACCCAAGTCCATAACAATGGGCATTGACGAGATTAAACCTCGTCAATTGGCGCCGTCTGCTGGACCAGGTATGCTGAAGTCACGTACCCGTAGGGTATAACCATGTCAGTCGTGGCACACTATATATGTGAATGCGCTACGACGGGATTGTGAGCCTTGTGATATGCACAAGTCTAGGTCTTATGCATCCTACTTGGCTCACCGTTCCGTCGTAGCATATTCCTGTGTCCAACGACCTATGTATATATATGAGGCATGCTTTTTGAGTTTGGTCTTTTTGATTTAGGAGTACTTTCTATAAGTGTATCTTCATATGCGACTTTAATTATATATGTTTTTTTTCTCAATCACCGGTTAATTATTATTGTCAACTTATAGATGACGTGGTACGTCGTGTACAAGGGACGGGTTCCCGGAGTCTACGATGATTGGGAAGACTGCCGGAGACAGGTGCACCGTTTCAGTGGCAATAGCTACAAAGGGTACAACACTACGGTAGAGGCGGAAGCTAGATACACGCGCTATCTAGCGGGAGTTAGGACAAGGAACCGGATGAAGACCTACACCTTCGTCGCGGCGGTGATCATGCTTATCTTCTTTGGTTATTTATCCCGCGTTTGTGTCTAGCTAGTTTAGATGTCTAGGCGAGCTTCCGAGGTCTAACTTGTTCGATCGACACATGTATTCGCATGTCACCAACTACTACTTTGTAACATGATCGAAACAATGTAACTTAGACTATGTATTCATGTATGAGACTTATCTATATGTATTTGTTTCAATCTTGTTTTTCATATTGTGTATTTATATATATATATAATTGTATATCTTGTATCTGTGTGTGTATATCTACTGTAATATTGTATATAATCTGTATTGTATATAATCTGGCTCGGAAATTAAAAAAAAACAAAAAATACATCTGTGGGGCACATGGTCTACCTTCTGTGGTGCACTACACCTAAAGCGCACTATGGAAGCTTAGTGGCGCACTAGGTAGTGCGCCACAGAAGATCAGTGGCGCTGCCCAAACATCTGTGGCGCACTAGCAGGTGCGCTCGTCTCTACACCTGGCGTGGCGCACTAGGCAGTGCACCACAGCTGAGAGATAGCCGTAGCGCAAGGCCCGTGGCGCACTGCTAGTGCGCCACGGATGATGTTTCCAGGTGCGCCACTAAAGGCCATTTTCCTAGTAGTGACCATCGTAACAGAAAGATTAAGTTTCTACGATCCGATCGTGGAGGTGAATATTTGAGTTGTGATTTTCTCACGCATCTTAAAGCAAGCGGAATCGTTTCCCAACTCACGCCACCCGGAACACCACAGCGCAATGGTGTGTCTGAACGCCGGAATCGAACCCTATTAGATATGGTCCGATCAATGATGTCTCTAACTGATTTGTCGTTATCATTTTGGGGTTATGCATTAGAAACCGCTGCATTCACTTTAAATAGGGCACCATCTAAATCCGTTGAGACGACACCGTATGAACTGTGGTTTGGTGCTAAACCTAAGTTGTCGTTTCTTAAAGTTTGGGGATGCGAAGCTTACGTCAAGAAGTTGATGCCGGACAAGCTCGAACCCAAAGCGGAGAAATGCGTCTTCATAGGATACCCTAAGGAAACTATTGGGTATACCTTCTATCACAGAACCGAAGGCAAAGTGTTTGTCGCAAAGAACGGTTCCTTTCTTGAGAAGGAGTTTCTCTCGAAAGAAGTGAGTGGGAGGAAAGTAGAGCTAGACGAGGTTGTTGAACCTTCACTTGAGTTGGAGAGTAGCGTAGCACCTGAAATTGTTCCAGTGCCGCCTGCACCAACAATAGAGGAAGCTAATGACAAGGATCATGAAGCTTCGGACGATGCTACTACTGAACGTCGCAGGTCGACAAGGTCGCGTGCCCCTCCTGAGTGGTACGGAAACCCTGTCTTAACTCTCTTGTTAGTAGATGACAGTGAACCTGCGAACTATGAGGAAGCGATGATGAGCCCAGACTCTGAGAAATGGCTAGAGGCCATGAAATCTGAATTGGGATCCATGAGCGAAAACCAAGTATGGACTTTGGTGGACCCTCCTAGCGACCGAAAGGTCGTTGAGTGCAAATGGATCTTCAAGAAGAAAACGGACGCGCATGGTAATGTTACCGTCTAAAAAGCACGGCTTGTCGCGAAAGGTTTTCGACAAGTTCAAGGTGTTGACTATGATGAGACTTTCTCTCCTGTAGTGATGTTTAAGTCCATTCGGATTTTATTAGCAATTGCTGCGTTTCATGATTATGAAATATGGCAGATGGATGTCAAGACTGCGTTCCTCAATGGCAACATTGATGAAGAGTTGTATATGATGCAACCCGAAGGTTTTGTCGATCCTAAGGATGCTGATAAAGTATGCAAACTTGAGCGTTCCATTTATGGACTGAAGCAAGCATCTCGGAGTTGGAACCTTCGTTTTGATCAAGTGATCAAGAGCTTTGGATTTGTTCCAAATTGCTACGAAGATTGTATCTACAAGAAAGTGAGTGGGAGCTCAGTGACATTTCTGGTACTATATGTGGATGACATATTGATTATTGGAAATGACATTAACATGCTTAACGATGTGAAGAGTTATTTGAACAAATGTTTTTCAATGAAAGACCTAGGGGAAGCTGCTTATATATTGGGCATCAAAATCTATAGAGATAGACAAAGACGCCTGATAGCTTTAAGCCAGAGTACATACCTAGACAAAGTTCTGAAAAGGTTCAGAATGGATAAGGCAAATAAAGGTTCAGTGCCTATGTTGTCAGGTAAGACATTGAGCAAGGCTCAGTGTCCAGCTACGGTAAATGATAGAGAAGCTATGAGCAAAGTGCCTTATGCCTCGGCCATAGGTTCTATCATGTATGCCATGTTGTGTACTAGACCGGATGTGTCCGATGCTCTTAGTTTGACGAGCAGGTACCAAAGTGATCCAGGAGTGGAACACTGGACAGCCGTGAAGAACATCCTAAAGTACCTAAATAGGACTAAAGAAATGTTCTTAGTCTATGGGGGTGATGAACATCTCGTCGTAAAAGATTACGTCGATGCTAGTTTCGACACCGACAAGGATGATTCTAAATCTCAGACAAGATACGTTTATATTTTGAATGGAGGAGCTGTGAGCTGGAGAAGCTGCAAGCAAAGCGTGATCGCGGGATCTGATGAGAAGCGGAATACATGGCTGCTGCAGAAGCGTCAAGTGAAGGAGTTTGGATCAGGAACTTCATCACTGAGCTTGGGGTGGTTCCAAGTGCATTGGACCCACTGGAGATATTGTGTGACAACACTAGCGCCATAGCACTCGCTAAGGAACCAAGATATCATCCAAAGACCAAGCATATCAACCGCAAGTTTCATATAATCCGAGATTATAGAGCAGATGGAGATCTGAAGATTAGCAAAGTACATATAGATCTGAATGTCGCAGATCCATTGACTAAACCTCTTCCACGTGCAAAACATGATCAGCACCTTAGTGCCATGGGTGTGAGATTGTTGCCAAATGTAAACTAGATTATTGACTCTAGTGCAAGTGGGAGACTATTGGAATTATGCCCTAGAGGCAATAATAAAGATGTTATTATTATAATTCTTGTTCATGATAAAGTTTATATTCCATGCTAGAATTGTATTAAGCGGAAACTTTAATACTTGTGTGGTTTGTGAACAACACCGTGTCCCTAGTATGCCTCTATGGACTAGCTCATTGATTAATGATGGTTAAGGTTTCCTAACCATAGACATGAGTTGTCGATTAATAATGAGATCATATCATTGGGAGAATGATGTGATGGACAGACCCAAACTAAGCGGAGCAATTAGATCGTGTCATCGTGTTCATCTTTGCGAAGCTTTTCTTATGTCAAATATTGTATTCCTTAGACCATGAGATAATACAACTCCCTGGTATCGGAAGAAAGCTTTGAGGTCATCAAACGTCATCCTATGAGAGGGTGATCATAAAGGTGTCTCTCAGGTGATCGGAAAATACCTGTTGGGTTGTATGTATCGAGATGGGATTGGTCCCTCCCAAGTCAGAGAGATATACTTCGGGCCCACTCGGTAATCGATATCAACACCTCTTGCAAGCATGTAGCTAAGGAGTTAATCACAAAGTGATATCGGATTAAGGAACGAGTAAAGTGCTTGCTGTGAACGAGATTGAACTAGGTATGACGGTACCGACGATCGAATCTCGGGCAAGTAAAATATCGGGACGAAGGGAATATATATATGGGATTGATTGAATCCTGGCATCATGGTTCATCCGATATGATCATCGATGAATGTGTGGGAGTCAATATGGGTTTCCAGACCCCGCTGTTGATTATTGATAGAAGATCATGTCTGCATATTCTCGAACCCGAAGGGTCACACACTTAACATGTCTCGATGCTAGGATAGATTGGATAATTGGTTTATGAGTTTTTGTTCGGAGTCTCGGATGGGATCCGGGATATCACAAGAGGTTCCGGAATGGTCCGGAGAATAAGATTCATATAAGGCAGTGCAGTTTTTGGAGTTCAGAATTGTTTCGGGTTAATCGGTATTGTACCGGAAGCTTCTAGAACCTTCCGGAGGGGGACCAACGTGGCCGCACCTGCCGGGAGGGGGCATGGGACTATGAGGGAGTGCCCTGGCCGCATTGGGACAGGGGCACAAGGCCCCATAAGGCCCAGCCGGCCAGACCTAGGACAAACCCTAGGAAAGCTTCTAGAAGGGGGGGAACTTGCCCCCCACTCCTCCCTCCTTGGCCGCCGGCCCTAGGGCTTGGGGGAGGGGCAAGGGCTGGCTGCCCACCCCTCTATATAAAGAGGGTTGGGGGCGCACCCCCTCCCACACCTCCTCCTCAAACCCTAGCCGCCCTGCTGCCCTCCTCTCTCTCTCCCTCCAAACTGCGCGTAGGCGAAACCCTGCTGCAGAAACTCTCCACCACTTGCACCGCGCCGTCGCGTTGTAGATCCAATCCGTCTCTCCACCATACTTGCTGGACCGAGGAAGGAGGAGACGTCGAGGTGCCGCACGTGTGCATCTCTCGGAGGCATCGCCACTTGCGGTGTTAGATCGGATCGGATCGCGAGGAGGAGAAGCGAGTACGACTACATCACCCACGTTCCGACGAACGTTCTGCTGTGTGAATCTTCAAGGGTATGAAGATCTCATCTAATCCCTCTCGTTGTTTGCATCTCCTAGATTAGATCTTGGATTTCCCGTTCGCATCCGTAGAATTTTTTTGATTTACTATGCTGCGAAACCCTTCAATTTGGTGTGCTCCAATCTTGTTGGGCTATTGTGCGGCACCCTGCCAGAACATGGAGCAAGAACCACATGTGAGAGGTGATGACTACTTGTGTGATCATGCACAACATGATCATCGAAAAGGAGCGTGATGAACGCATATATGACCAAGGGTTGAAAGAATTGGTTGCACCCAACTCAGGTCTAATTTGTTCAAGTAATTTCTTCATGTGCATCATGATATCCATGATCGGGCAACTCATAACAACCTCCAAAATGATTTAGTTAATCATATGCGGGCATTTGTGGGGAATCAACCGAACAACTAGTCCTCTTCATTCGGTTATCATTTAGCTTGATGTAATTTTATTGTGTAAATTATATGCAGACCCTAATCTTTTATTTGTTGTGAACTATGATATTTAATTCAAAATTTGAACCATTTATAAGGTGTACAGAACGCGTCATATATTCAACCGGCTAAAAATGCGAAATATGGCTATAGAAATGAGGGGCACAATAGCTCAGCCTTGCCTTCCTCGACCCACGTACCAAATATGTCTAAAGGCATGTCAATGCAAGCATGCCTTAAAGATGGCCTTAGTCCAAGTTCCAATCCAACTATTTTATCTGCATAAGGGCATTTTCACCGGGAAGACGCAACGGTCCTGGACGGTATGTTTTGTTCTCGCGGATAGTCAGACAAAGAAAACACGTCACAACGGAGAGACCTAGATGGACCGACCATCCATGTGCAACCTATCCATGCACCAAATTTGGGGCAAGGATGAATCCGCCTTGACAGGCACACGCGTCTAGCCTGCCCTAGTCCTGGCCCATGAGCCATTCACACATTCTCTTTCCTGAGAAGATAAAATAGGTTGTTCCACTGTGTCATCCTACAAAAAGGCTAGACAGGCCAACTGAAATAGTCCGAGAACCGATCCAAACAGACTAAATCGAAACGTTTGGATATCCAGTTGATGTCGTGCCGCTATGCCCTAAGGGCATGTACAATGGTTGATAAGATAGTCTTATCTTACATATGCTACTTAATTTTTATATGACAACAAAACATGATGTACAATGTTTTTTAGTCTTATCTCTATCAACAGATAACCCTAACCCTAAATATGTGGTGAGACATATAAGGCAAACATGTTTTTTTGTTTCTCTCTCCTCCAACTCATAAATTATTCTCTTAGAAGCGGTATGTACCGCAGCCTCCAGGGAAGGAGACAGGAAGGAGAGAAAACCCATCTAGGGTTCCACGCCCCTCTCCTGCGATGTCGCCGATCCGCTCCGTCTCCGGTGGCCCTTGGCCCTTGGAGGTGTGGCAGACCACGACCTCTCGCCGGCGGGAGGTTTTCTGTTTTTTTGTTTAGCCTTTTTAGTGTATTTTTGGGGATGTTGAGGCGACAACTACGTCCTAAAGTCAAAATAAGGTACTTGAAGGAAATATGCCCTGAGAGGCAATAATAAAGTGTTTATTATGTGTATTCCAAGTATATGATAGATGTTTATTTTGCATGCTATAATTGTATTAATACGGAAATGTTAATACATGTGTGTTTAATAAACAAATAGAAAGTTCCTAGTTATGCTTCTCTCATAAACTAGCTCGTTGATTAACAAGATGATCAAGGTTTCCTTATCATGGACATTGGATGTTGTTAATAACGAGATCACAATATTAGTGTAATGGTGTGATGAACATTCATCTGAAGTATAGCATTACGATCAAAGTCATTGAGTTTATATTGCTATAAAAATTTACGAAGTGATCCTAATCCTTATACCATGAGATCATGTCAATCACTAACACCGAAAGAGTTTCTTGATAACATCAGACGTCACACCATAACAGGGTGATTATAAAGATGGGTTAGGAACTAATAAATTGTTATGTTGAGGCCCATGGATCAAGAGTGGAATTTGTTCATCCCGATAACGGATAGATATACTCTGGGCCCTCTCGGAGATATCACATTGGTTAGCTTGCAAGCAAGTGATTTGATCACTAGAATGTTATATCATGGGAACGAGAAAAGAGTGCATGTCAGCAACGAGATCAAAATAGGTATGGAGATACCGATGATCGAATCTCGGACATGTAATAGATCGTGAAACAAAGGGATTAAGATACTAGCGTAAAAGGTTCTGACGATCACAAGAAAGTCATCGTTGAATGTGTGGGAGTTAGTATGGGTCTCCAGATCCCGCTTCTGATTATTGATCTGAGAGGGGTCTCGATCATGTCCGCATTATTCATGAACCGTAGGGTGACACACTTAAGAGACGCCGACATCCAATTGGAGCAAAAGTTTCATGCCGGAAAGAATAACAAGCGCAGGAATTTATTTCACTAGATACCGAAACAGGTTTTCGGGTGAAACTGCAGAAAGTATTTTTGCATGTGAAATGGAATTCTAGAAAGGGGTTATATATGAATGTTTGTCATTAAAGTAATTGACAAAATTCTGAATAAATAAAAGGAGTTTTATTTAATGAGAGTTTGCATTAAATTTGGTGGAAATTTAATAGCAATTTTGAGTGGGATTTTGAGTGGAGGGAATTGAAAGGATTTTTGTGAGTGGAGTGTCCACCCACATGAATGAGGGGAGGGCAAGGGGGCAGCCCCCATGCGCCGTCCACCCGCTTGGGGTCCCCCCTCTCCTATAAAAAGCACCCCTCTCCCTCTCTCTCACTCACACCTCCTCGTGAAGGATCTCTCTCCCTCTCTAGAATTTATCCCCCATGGTCTCGGACTAGCGAGATACATGTTCCCGGTGGCTATTCGGCAAGAAAGAGTCATGCTTCCGCTGCATCGCTGGAGCGAGGAGGCAGAGGTTGCTCGGTGCCTCGGATGTGTGTGCGAGCATGGATGCTCTACTGGTTTGCGGCGCTAGGACTTCCTCTCGATCTTGAGATCGGCAAGAGATCGTCTATATCAACCACGAGTTTAACTCGTTAAGCTTTGTCGGTCTTCAAGGGTATGTTCTCTACGGATATACATCCGCCTGTTGTTTGTATCTAGTAGATAGATCTTGGTACATAGTTGTTCCCATCGTAGAATTTTTTTTGTTTTCTATGCTGCGAACCCTACAGTGATATCAGAGCCGGATCTATGCGTAGATACTTTACACGGGTAGTACACATGTGAGTATGTGGGCGATGATGATCATGTTGTTTCTTCTTAGTTGTAATTTTGGATATTGGTGGCATAGTGGGATGAAGCGGCCAGGACAAACTTTACATGTCCTCGCACATGAGACCTGTTCCACGCTTGACATGCAACTAGTTTGCATAAGTGGCTAGCGGGTGTCTGTCTCTCCTACTATAGTCAATATCTATTTTGCAACGAGTTGTCAACAATTTGGTTATCCTCGTTGTGGTTCATGTTCGTAGGTAAGAATGGTTCTATCTTCGAAAGCCCTAAGCCACGTAAAATTTGCAATGGATAAATTAGAGGCGTCTAGTTTAGATTGTTGCTGGGCTAGTGTTATGATATGGTGATGTTGTAAGTAGAAGTATGAGATAATAATCTTACAACACACATAACGTGTTTAAGTTCCATAGACCTTGGCCTTACACATAAAGGTATGATAGTGATCATATGCGGTAACCATATCATTTCACTTATAAACATATGATGTTTGATAGCATCTTATATTGCTTATTTGGCGTTTTATTAGCATAATAAGATGATCCCTCATTTAAATATCAAGATAAGAATGTGTTCTTTCTTTAGTATGCACCGATTATGTTTTCGTCACTCCAAGACATCACGTGATGATCGGGTGTTCTTGGATCCACGACCATATTTCGAGTGTAATTCAGTTACACACGCGAATACTAAGGTTCTTACTTGGCGAGCCTAGCATGTACAGACATGGCCTCGGAACACGGACCGAAAGGTTAAGCATGATTCATATAGTAGATATGATGCCCATTTGATGCTCGCCTTTGAAGCGACACCGAATCACGTGATGATCGGACTTGGTGTAGTGGATTTGGTTCATGTAATCACCAAAAAGGCACGAGGGATGTCGTTTTTGAGTGGGAGTTCATTCGTAATGTGGATTAGTTGAACTCAATCTATCATAAACTTAGTCTAAACTTTACAAATTCTGTTGTAGATGGCACCACCTGCTTTTAATTTCAATGTGTTCATGGAGAAAGAGAAACTTGCAACAAACGGTAGCAACTTTATCGAATGGGCCATGAATTTGAGGATTATCCTCTCTGCTGCACAAAATCAATATGTGCTAGAAGCGCCGCTAGGCACCCCACCTTTTGATGATGCCCCTGACGAGGAGAAGAATGTCTATCAGACTCGTTAGGAGGACCACAACTTGGTTCATTGCAGCGTATTGTATGGGCTAGATCCGAAACTTCGAAAGCGTTTCGAAAACGGCAATGCATTTGATACAATGGGTGAGTTGAAAATGTTTTTCGACACACATGCTACTGTAGATAGCTACAATGCTTCAGAAACGTTCTTTAGCTGCATGATGGAAGAGCACAACTCCATAAGTGAGCATGTACTCAAGATGTCGGGTTACGTCGATAAGCTTGTGTCCTTGGGAATAACGATTCCCATTGACTTAGGCATCCATCGTGTTCTGCAGTCTCTGCCACCTAGCTATAAGAGCTTTGTGATTAATTATAATATGCAAGGCAAGAAGAAGTCTCTCCCTGAGCTTCTGTCAATGCTTAAAACTGCAGAAGTGGAGATCAAGAAGGAACATCAAGTGTTGATGATCAATAAGAACACTGGTTTCAAGAAAGACAAGAAGGGTAAACGGAAGGGAATTAAAGGCGGAAATCCGGTTGCCGTGCCTAAAAAGAAACCCCGAGTTGGCCCTAAGTCTGATACCGAGTGCTACTATTGTAAGGGAACTGGCCACTGGAAGCGCAACTACCCCAAGTATTTGGCAGACAAGAAGGCCGGCAAGGCAAAC
Organism: Avena insularis; assembly: GCA_023614405.1. Classification (NCBI taxonomy): domain Eukaryota; kingdom Viridiplantae; phylum Streptophyta; class Magnoliopsida; order Poales; family Poaceae; genus Avena; species Avena insularis. The sequence goes on along the minus strand of CM042691.1, from coordinate 292,580,275 downwards.
AAAGTTATATATGATATACATGTTATTGATGTGTACTTGACTAGTGCTCGCAGTAGCACCTGGGTATTTGATACCGGTTCAGTTGCTAATATTTGTAACTCGAATAAGGGGCTGCGGAACAAGCGACCGCTAGCAAGGGGTGAGGTCAAGATGTGTGTCGGCAATGGATCAAGTGTTGATGTGATCATCGTCGGAACGCTGCCTCTCCACTTGCCGTCGGGATTAGTAATAAACTTGAATAATTGTTATCTGGTGCCTGCACTGAGCATGAACATTGTATCTGGATCATGTTTGATGCGAAGTGGTCATTCATTTAAATCCGAGAACAATGGTTGTTCTATTTATATGAATGAAATCTTTTATGGTCATGCACCGATGATGAATGGTTTATTTCTATTGGATCTCGATAATAGTATTACACATATTCATAATGTTGATGCTAAAAGGCTCAAACTTAATGATGTTATATCCGCATATATGTGGCACTGCCGTCTAGGTCATATTGGCATTAAACTCATGAAGAAGCTCCATTCGGATGGACTTTTGGAATCACTTGATTTTGAATCATTTGATACATGTGAGCCATGCCTTATGAGCAAGATGACTAGAACACCGTTTTCCGGTACAATGGAATGGGCGATAGATTTATTGGAAATTATACATTCTGATGTATGTGGTCCAATGAGTGTGTCGGCGCGAGGTGGATATCGTTATTTTGTTACTTTCACTGATGATTTGCGTAGATATGGTTATATCTACTTGATGAAACACAAGTCTGAAACCTTTGAAAAGTTCAAGGAATTTCAGAATGAAGTGGAAAATCATCATAATAGAAAGATCAAATTTCTACGGTCCGACCATGGAGGTGAGTATCTAAGTTACGAGTTTAGCACTCACATGAAAGAGTATGGAATTGTTTCACAACTCACACCTGCCGGAACACCACAGCGAAATGGTGTGTCGGAACGTCGTAATCGTACTTTATTGGATATGGTTCGATCTATGATGTCTCTGACGGACTTGTCGTTGTCATTTTGGGGTTATGCACTAGAAACCGCTGCATTCACTTTAAATCGGGCACCATCTAAATCCGTTGAAATGACACCGTATGAATTGTGGTTTGGAAACAAACCTAAGCTATCATTTCTTAAAGTTTGGGGATGTGATGTTTATGTGAAGAAATTTCAACCGGATAAGCTCGAACCCAAAGCGAAAAAATGCATCTTCATAGGATACTCTAAGGAAACAATTGGGTATTCCTTCTATCACAGATCCGAGGGCAAGGTTTTTGTTGCCAAGAATGGATCCTTTCTAGACAAAGAGTTTCTCGCGAAAGGCGTGAGTAGTTGGAAGGTAGAAGTCGAAGAGGTTATTGAACCTTCTCTTCAAAGTATGGCGAGTAGCGCAGCGCCGGAAGTTGTTATGGAGTTGGCTTCACCAGTTGAAGAAGGAACTAATGATAATGATCATGAAACTCCGAAAGAGAGTACTACCAAACCTCGCAGGTCTAGCAGGACGCGTGCAGCTCTCGAGCTATACGGAAGCCCTGTTATGAGTTTCATGGTTGATGAAATTGATGACCCTGCGACGTATGAAGAAGCGATGATGAGCCCATATTCCAACAAATGGTTAGAAGCCATGAAATCCTAGACGGAATCCACGTATGAAAATCAAGTTTGGAACTTGGTGGACTTACCTCACGACCAAAAGGTCATGGAGAATAAATGTATTTTCAAAAGGAAAACTGATGCTGATGGTAATGTGACCGTCTATAAAGCTCGACTTGTCGCAAAGGGGCTTCGACAAATTCAAGGAGTTTACTATGATGAGACATTCTCTCCCGTAGCGATGCTAAAGTCAGTTAGGATTATGTTAGCAATTGCTGCATATTTCGATTATGAGATATGGCAGATGGATGTCAAAACCGCGTTCCTCAATGGCAATATTGAAGAAGAGTTATATATGATAGAACCAAAGGGTTTTGTCGATCCTAAGGATGCTAACAAGGTGTGCAAGCTTCAGCGATCCATCTATGGACTGAAGCAAGCATCACGAAGTTGGAATCTCTGCTTTGATGAGGTGATCAAAGAGTTTGGATTTGTCCAAACTTATGGAGAAGCTTGTATTTACAAGAAAGTGAGTGGGAGCAATGTGGCATTTCTGATATTATATATGGATGACATATTATTGATTGGAAATTATATAGATCTTTTAAACAGTGTTAAAAGTTATCTAAACAGCAAATTTTCAATGAAAGACCTAGGTGAAGCGTCATATATATTAGTCATAAAGATCTATAGTGATAGATCTAGGCGCCTAATAGGGCTATCGCAAAGTACATACCTTGATAAGATTTTAAAGAAGTTTAAAATGGACGGAAGTAAGAAGGGGTTCTTACCTATGTTGCAAGGCAAGACATTAAGTAAGACTCAAAGTCCGGCTATGGCGGAAGAAATAGAGATAATGGACAAAGTCCCCTATGCTTCGGCCATAGGCTCTATAATGTACGCCATGCTATGTACAAGACCGGATGTGGCACATGCTATTAGTTTGACTAGTAGGTACCAATTGGATCCAGGTTCAGAACACTGGATAGCGATCAATAATATCCTTAAGTACTTGCGAAGAACTAGGAGGTGAAGAAGAGCTCGTCGCTAAGTGTTATGTTGACGCTGAAAGAACATGTGTGCCCCCATGTGTGGTTTTGGTAATTAATGACAATGTTTTATGGACTTATGTTTGCATTGAGTTTTACTTGTAGGATTTGTCCATAGACAATGCTTGAACCATTTGGTGGCTTCAAGGTTAGAATAAGAATAAAGTGAAGAAGATCAAGTGTTGATCAATGTTTCAAGGAATGATCTGGAGATTGGTCAAGTAGAAGTTGAGCCTATACTAGTGCAATCAAGAAAGGTGCTCCATCTTGAGGTGTGGAATATACAAGGCAAAGGTTTGATCTGGATAGGGTTTCTTTCTTACTGGTCTTGTGGTGTTAGTTGAGGAGACCAGTGTATAGGATAGATAATCGTACTATCAAGAGGGGCTCTCGAGTGAGTAACTTGATCACATCCCTCGGTGAGAGCTCAAACCTTTGTATTCTTGGCATCCTCTTTCTTGGTTCTTATTTGGTTCTTATTCATGAGAGGATTTAGATCTTGTGTCAATCTCTATAACAAGCTCAAGTTCATCGAAAACGGATTTCATATGCATTCTTTATTGTGTTTTTGATATTGGAGGTTTTACCGATTTGTCTTTTATAGATAGGTTAAACCTTTCATCATTTTGTTCTATCCTTCCTTGCTGTACTATGATGGTTCCCTGCATGATCTTATAGAGCTCGTTACTACCTTCGAAACGAGCCCAAGATCATCAAAATCGGAGTCCAAATGCAAAAGTTATGATAGTTTTAGTTTTGCTATTCCTGCCAGTTTTCAGGGGGGCGGATTATCCGGCCCATTTTTTGGAAAACGGCTAAGGACATTGAGGCGTGGCTCCCAGTAATGGGGGTGGATTATCCGCCCCAAATATCCGCCCCTATACTGAGGGACGTGCCGCGAAGTCCTTAGCCATTTTTTTGGCCCGGGGAACCCGGAATATCCGGGGGAGGGGCGGATTATCCAGCCTGGAAGGTCCCAAACGGTCATATTTCATTGGGGAGGGGTATAAATAGACCCCTTCTTCCTCCTTAGTCCGGTGGCTTGCATTCTCGCACTCCTCCATTGTTTTGACCTTCAAGAGCTTGCAAATACTCTTAATCCCTCCCATATTTCTTGAATCTTTTTGGGGAATTTGAAAGGGGAGATCTAGATCTACAAATCCACCAATCCATCTCCCCTCTATGTGAGGGGAACATATTGGGATCTAGATCTTGGGGTTTCTTTTGTGGATTTCCTCTTGTGTTCTTCCTCTCTTATTCTCCCACCAGCTTTTGTAGCTTTTGTGGAATTTGGGAGAGAAGGACTTGAGCACTTCCTGTGTTCTTGCCATTGCATTTGGTGCATCGGTTCGAGTTCTCCTCGGAGGATTTGATGAGTGAAAGTTGAGAAGCTTTTTACTCTTGGGTTCTTGGAACCCTAGATGGTTTGTGGTGTTGCAAGTTGTGGCCTTGGTGGCGTTTGTTGGGAGCCTCCAATTAAGTTGTGGAGAAGTGCCCCAACCTTGTGAGAGGTTCCGGATTGCCACCGACAAGTGCACGGATAGTGAAGAAGTGAACCAGGCCTCTTGTGGCGAGGTTCACAGGAGAATAGGGTGAGGCCTTTTGTGGCGTGGTGGTCTTAGTACCACCCACCCCTCCAACGAGACGTACTCTCTTTATGGGAGGAACTCGGTAATAAATCATCGTTTCCGCGTGCCTCGGTTATCTCTATACCCAAGCTATTTACTTATGCACTTTACTTTGTGATATCCTTCGTGCTTGAATTCTTATTTCTAGCTATCACATAGTTGCTTGTTTTGCTTAGCATAAGTTGTTGGTGCACATAGGTGAACCGTAGTTTATATTGGTTTTATGCTTGACAAAGTAAACGCTATATTCCTCCTTTGTTAAGCCCATCTCGTAAAAGTTTTAAAACTGCCTATTCACCCCCCCCCTCTAGGCGGCATCTGTATCCTTTTCAATTGGTATCAGAGTCCGGTCTCTCATTTTAGGCTTCACCACCTTGAGAGTAAAGATGTCGGCTAGGGGATTAGTGCACAAGGACACGCTCACATTCGATGGCACAAATTATGATGTTTGGAAAATTCGCATGCTTAATTTATTTCGGGAAATTCACCCAATTATCGAGGGGTATCTATATGTGGGTTTGTCTTCTCCCGTGGATACCCAAAACGAATCTTTAGAGAAGTTGAACTCTCATATAGATGCTCTAGCTACTAAAATTCTTTTGCATGTTGTGAGCAATGTAGTTCTTTCTTCTATCATGCCTTATTCAAGCGCTCGTGAGATATGGACCAAGCTTCAAGATAAATATAGCAAGTCCAACATTATTGAGGATGATTGTGTTGCTTCCACTTCCGGTCGAGATGAGTTCTCATCGTATACCACCTCACCAACATGTGATGTTTCACTAGGTAATGATACAGTGAGTGGTGATACAAATTGCAATGTGGATAGTGTGCTTACTATTTGTAATCCTTCATCCCTATCTAGTTGCAATGATCTATCATCGGACCTTAACACTTCTAGCACTCACAACTCCTTACATGCTAGTGTTGATAGTACTTGCATATCATGTAGTAATGGCTTGAATAAATCTCATGGTGATATGCTTGTGTTGTCTTGTTGCCATGATAAAAATGCCTCTATTTCCTCTAGTGCTTGTGTTGCTAACCATGTAGAGGAAAATGAAGATTCTATGGGCCAAGACAAGGTCTTAAATAGAGCTACAAGTGCAATCTCATCATCACCTTCCTCCGGTTCTCACATATGCCTTATGGCTAAGGGAACAAAGTTAACCTCTTTGGATCCCATTGTATCTCATGATGATGATGATGATGAGGTTGAGAATGATAATGATGATTATTGAGGTAAGTATGATATTACCTCTATTAAGAAAATGGGAGAGGTTGTCTATAGCGCTCTCTTCAAACATAAAATTGCTTCCTCCAACTTTATAGAAATATTGCATTATGCTATAGAAGGCAATGATCTTATTGAGGAGTAGAAAAACATAATTGATGAAAAGTTTGCGCTTGAGCGTGAGTATGCTAATGAAATTGCTCAACTAAAGGACTCCCTTGAAGAAGAACAAACCACCAAATAATCTCTTGAGGAGACTTTTACTCTAGAATTATCTAGAGTAAAGGAATACCATGATAGAGAACTTGCGGTGGCAAACTCCTTCAAGATTAAAAATGATGAACTTGAAGTTGCTTATGCTAAACTTGTTGAGGATTTTAAGCACCTCGAAAGTGGCTCACGGGTCATTAAGAGGGAGCTCATCAAACTCACCGAGTCGAATGAGCAACTTAAAGCTTCATATTCAAAAGAGCTTGCCAAGTTGCCCTCACCTCTTGCTAATAATGATGATGCTTGTGCCACTAAATCTATTTCTTGTGAAGCATCTATTTTGAAGGAGAACGTTGAGCTAAAGGCTCAACTTGTGTTGCTAACTAGCAACTATGGGAAATTAGAAGAAAGTCATGTTAAGCTCTCGAGCTCGCATGAGGATCTTCTAGTCTCCCATGGTAGGCTAAAGTTAGCTCATGAGGCCATTGTGTCAAAGGTAACATCTAGTGGGCCTCATGTGGACATTAGCACTATATCAACTCCAAATGTTATATTGCGATGTGCTAGTCCTTGTAATTCGTCCTCTCACAACCATGATATATATCGCGATGAATTACATTCCCTGCCTTGTTGCTCTAACAATGTAGCATCTACTTCCTCTAGTACTTTTGTTGAAACTAACCATGTAGAGGAAATCAAAGAGCTCAAGGCTCAAGTCACTTCTTTGAAGAATGACTTGAAAAAGGGTCATCAAGGGAAGGCTGCACTCAACAAAATCTTGAGTGTGCTAAAATCCCCCAATGACAAGTGTGGGATTGGATTCAACTCCAATGTCAAGAACAAGTCCACTATCAAGTTGAAGCACAAGGATAACAAGAAGAATGGCCAAGATCAAGTAAAGAATCCGGCCAACATTGTTTTCTTCAATTGGAAGGAAGAAGGGCATCATGTCAAACATTGCCCATTAAAGAAGAAGTCCCTTGGCAAGAAGCAACAAGGGAAGCGACCTCAAGCTCTACATCTTGTTAGAGATGGGCCTCCTCCCAAGAAGACTCAAGCTCTTCCTAAAGTTGTTGCTTCATCCAAAAATAAAGATGGCAAGAGTAGAACTTGCTAAATATGCCGTGAGAAGGGGCACATTTCTTCCTCATGCACTTTTGGTATCTCCTCATCCAACCCTATCATTATTGATAATGCTTATTCTCTTTGTAAGGATGAGGTTGGCAATGTGTTTGCCAAATTTTTTGGTGCCCAATGTGGTGTCAAGAAAAGAACCATTTGGGTGGCCAAGCCTATTGTTACTAACTTATTAGGACCCAACTTGGTTGGGGACCATCTAGCTAAAACTTGATCAATAGGTGTTGGTTGGAGGGCATTGGAGACTTGGCTACATCATGAAGAATTGAGGGATCTTCATCTAATATATTTTTCAAGTCAAGTCATGTGGATTATATTGCCTATATTATATATCCAATGTTCCTCCTTGCGGTAACAAATGCTTAACTTATTACATTGAAAGTTACTTTCCCCCTTGTGCATGTGTTGGTTTTGTATCTTCCATGCTTTTGTACATGTTGTGATTTCCACTTAATTATCTTGAGGTATCAAGCTTATTTGTGTATGATTAGGTGGCACACCATGTTTGTATGTTTCTTGTGTTGAGCCTTACTTGATTATATTTGGTATCTTATTTGGCTCTTGTGAGAGATTAATGGACTATCCCATTTTGGGGGAGTGTTATTCTTAGGCATTCCACAATCCTAAAAATGTGTGTACATGAGGAATACCACCTAGCATTTATATAGTGGGATAGTATCTAGTATCTATGTGGTACAATACTCATGAGAAATTCAAATTCTATAAATGTCCATTGGTTGCCTCATGTTGGATCTTTTTGCCTCTTGTCGTGAATATGATCTTGGATATTTTTGCAAACTACCACCCGGAAATAATTGCATATCCCTTGTCCTTGGACATTCGGTACTATAATAGGTGGTAGTTATTTTTGATCATTTTCAATCTATCTTTTTTTTATGTTTGCCCTATCATTTGCCAATAAAATGCTTTGTGTTGACTCTCATGTCTTCCTTGCCTCTTATGGATATTTCTTTAACTTGAAATTGTTTAGTTCTCTATTTTTTGATGTAGGTAGAGATGATGATCCTGTGTGTGTGTGTGTGCATTTTGTATTCAAATGCAAAATCTTAAATAATGCACTAATCATGGGGGAGTTCTCCTATATCATTTAGAACACTCCTTTTATGCCTCTTCACAACATGTTTTAATCCATATCGTGTTTTGTGTCTTTGGAAGATTTTGTTTTGGGGTACTTTGTGCCATCTTGAAAAGTGCTGAGAGTTTGGTGTGGTTGTTTAAACCTTGCTCTTTTGGGGAGTTGGTTTTGTATCATTCCTTGTTTCATGATTTGACCATTTTAGAATGAGATAAATCCTTGAGCATTTTTATTTCTATCTATCTTTTGCTCTTTTGGCTTTAGCCTAGTTCATTTGTTGAACTTGTGATCTTTCATGTGTTGAATTGGTTCTTTGATATAATTTGGACATCGTTTGTCATGTCACACTCTTGTGTGTGCAATCTCGATTTACTTGGTGTTTTTGTTCAAATTGTATCTCCTTTTTGGTTCTTGAAAGCTTTATGCATGCATATTTACTATATGTTTATATTATGGCATGCTTGCTTTCTTTGACCCAATATATAGGGGAAACTCCACCAAATTCCATCTGCTAAGTTGTGCATGAAATTCAATTTCATATCAATATGCACATATTTATGTGGAGTCTCTCCTATGTATTGTAGTTGTCTAACTACTTTGGACCCAATAAGTTTGGGGACCATATTTTACTTGAATTTTGTGTTAGGTACATTGGATATGCATTGGATGCTTGTCTCTTGCATAAGGAAGAAGTGTTGACTCAATGAAAATTAGAGACAAGCTAGGATGATCAACGAGCTCCTATCTACTTCATCACACCAATGATATCTCGATAACAAGTATCTCTTACTCATGCATACATATCATCTTCCAACATATGGTAGGTTTCATCTTGGCATGAATTTTATGTATTTGATATGTTTGTGGTTGAAGTTCATCAATATACAATAAGATAAAATCGAGCCTTTTGGCCATGCTATCAAGCAAAGATCTTAGTGTTGTATTGTCATGACTTCGTTTTGGATATCTTGCTCTATTTATTTTAGTATCTAACTTGTGTGTACATGTTTCTTTGTGGATCAATATCTTTGTGAGATTGTCTACTTAGAAACTTATATACATGAGACTTGTTACAACTCTTTTTTTGATGTCTTGTTTGTTTCATGTGTGTTGTATGGTCATACTAAGCAATATCACTCATTGAAGACTATGTTGATACGCAATGGTCATCCTTGTACTAGTCTTATAATATGCTTTGTCATACCTCTCACACATCCTTGTGGTTGAGCCTGCTATTATGTTGTCTCTTACTCATTGCTCAACCATTTGTTTATTGCAAGTTTTATGCCTTGGTATATGCTCTTTTGTACATCGTTGTGTTTTAAATAATATCGAGGGAGTGAGGATGCCATGTTTGTCCATATTGTATTCAAATACAAATTATAATTTGTGCACAAACCTTGGGGAGCCTCCTCATATTATTTAGAACAATATCTTTTCGATCTTATAATTTTATCAATCTTTCATTTGCTATGTTCCTTTTGTCAAGTGGTTTTCTGGATCTTTTGATTGCTTGCATCATTTGTTGATGCTTCTTCATCTTGTTATTCTTTTTCAATCTTTTGATCCTCAATATAGTTTGACCTCCTCCTAAGTATTCATCATTGGATATGTGTAAATGTTTTATCATAATAAATTTATTTCAAATGCACACCTTTGGAAGAATTCTCACTATATTGGTCGTTTAGAACTATTCACCCATTTTGGCAATCGATGCCAATGGGGGAGAAGTTTTGGAGGGTTTAAGGGAAGTTGGTTTTATTCCTTGAGTTTGTTCTTAAGCATTTTCCTCTCATGCTCTTGCATCTTTGTTGTTGCTTTGCATGTTGAATATATAGAGGAAACTCCACCATCAGTAATGGTTCATCACACGTGCATATACTGTGGGGGAGCTTGCTCTATATATTATGGGTGTACCAACATCACATACTTGTGTAGTATTTGATGTTGGCGCAACCATTTTTATTTTTTATTTGTTAAGTTGATTATATAAACCCTCTCAAAGGATTGTCATCAATTACCAAAATGGGCGAGATTGAAAGAACATGTGTGCCCCCATGTGTGGTTTTGGTAATTAATGACAATGTTTTATGGAATTATGTTTGCATTGAGTTTTACTTGTAGGATTTGTCCATACACAATGCTTGAACCATTTGGTGGCTTCAAGGTTGGAATAAGAATAAAGTGAAGAAGATCAAGTGTTGATCAAGGTTTCAAGGAATGATCTGGAGATTGGTCAAGTAGAAGTTGAGCCTATGCTAGTGCAATCAAGAAAGGTGCTCCATCTTGAGGTGTGGAATATACAAGGCAAAGGTTTGATATGGATAGGGTTTCTTTCTTACCGGTCTCGTGGTGTTAGTTGGGGAGACCAGTTTATAGGATAGATAACCGTCCTATCAAGAGGGTCTCTCGAGTGAGTAACTTGATCATATCCCTCGGTGAGAGCTCAAACCTTTGCATTCTTGGCATCCTCTTTCTTGGTTCTTATTTGGTTCTTATCCATGAGAGGATTTAGATCTTGTGTCAATCTCTATAACAAGCTCAAGTTCATCGAAAACAGATTTCATATGCATTCTTTATTATGTTTTCGATATTGGAGTTTTTACCGATTTGTCTTTTATAGATAGGTTAAACCTTTCATCATTTGGTTCTATCCTTGCTGGACTATGATGGTTCCCTGCATGATCTTACAGAGCTCATTACTACCTTCGAAACGAGCCCAAGATCATCAAAATCGGAGTCTGAATGCAAAAGTTATGATGGTTTCAGTTTTGCTGTTCCTGCCAGTTTTCAGGGGGCGGATTATCCGGCCATGGGGGCGGATTATCCGGCCCATTTTTTGGAAAACGGCTAAGGACTTTGAGGCGTGGCTCCCAGTAATGGGGGCGGATTATCCGGCCCTTCCGGGGGTGGATTATCCGCCCCAAATATCCGCCCCTATACCGAGGGACGCGCCACGAAGTCCTTAGCCATTTTTGGCCCGGGGAACCCGGAATATCCGGGGGAGGGCGGATTATCCGGCCTAGAAGGTCCCAAACGGTCATATTTCGTTGGGGAGGGGTATAAATAGACCCCTTCTTCCTCCTTAGTCCGGTGGATTGCATTCTCTCTCTCCTCCATTGTTTTGACCTTCAAGAGCTTGCAAATACTCTCAATCCATCCCATATTTCTTGAATCTTTTTGGGGGATTTGAAAGGGGAGATCTAGATCTACAGCTCCACCAATCCATTTCCCCTCTATGTGAGGGGAACATATTGGGATCTAGATCTTGGGGTTTCTTTTGTGGATTTCCTCTTGTGTTCTTCCTCTCTTATTCTCCCACCAGCTTTTGTAGCTTTTGTGGAATTTGGGAGAGAAGTACTTGAGCACTTTCTGTGTTCTTGCCATTGCATTTGGTGCATCGGTTTGAGTTCTTCTCGGAGGATTTGGTGAGTGAAAGTTGAGAAGCTTTTTACTCTTGGGTTCTTGGAACCCTAGACGGTTTGTTGGTGTTGCAGGTTGTGGCCTTGGTGGCGTTTGTTGGGAGCCTCCAATTAAGTTGTGGAGAGGTGCCCCAACCTTGTGAGAGGTTCCGGATTGCCACCGAAAAGTGCACCGATAGTGAAGAAGTGAACCAGGCCTCTTGTGGCGAGGTTCACAGGAGAATAGGGTGAGGCCTTTTGTGGCGTGGTGGTCTTAGTACCACCCACCCCTCCAGCGAGACGTACTCTCTTTATGGGAGGAACTCGGTAATAAATCATCGTCTCCGTGTGCCTCGGTTATCTCTATACCCGAGCTATTTACTTATGCACTTTACTTTGTGAAAGCCTTCGTGCTTGAATTCTTATTTCTAGCTATCTCATAGTTGCTTGTTTTGCTTAGCATAAGTTGTTGGTGCACATAGGTGAACCGTAGTTTATATAGGTTTTATGCTTGACACAGTAAACGCTAGTTTTGTTCCTCCTTTGTTAAGCCCATCTCGTAAAAGTTTTAAAACCGCCTATTCACCCCCCTCTAGGCGGCATCTGTATCCCTTTCAGACGCAAGCTTTGACACCGATCCAGATGACTCTAAGTCTTAATCCTGATACGTATTTCTCATGAATGGCGGAGCGGTTAATTGGAGGAGTTCCAAACAACCTCTGGTGGCAAGATCAACAACGGAGGCCGAATATGTTGCTGCTTCGGAAGCGACTCAGGAAGCGGTTTGGATGAAGGAGTTCATATCTGAACTAGGTGTGGTTGCGAACGCGTTGGACCCAATGGTGATCTACTGTGACAACAGTGGTGCCATTGCCAATGCCAAAGAACCAAGGTCTCACAAGAATTCCAAGCATATTAAGCACCGGTTTCACTCCATCGACGAGCATGTCAAGGATGGAGATATAAAGATTTGTAAAATACACACGGATCTCAATGTAGCAGATCCATAAAACTTTCCCTAGAGCAAAACATGATCAACACCAGAACTCCATGGGTGTTAGATTCATCACTATGTAACTAGATTATTGTCTCTAGTGCAAGTGGGAGACTGAAGGGAATATGCCCTGAGAGGCAATAATAAAGTGTTTATTATGTGTATTCCAAGTATATGATAGATGTTTATTTTGCATGATATAATTGTATTAAAACGGAAACGTTAATACATGTGTGTTTAATAAACAAACAGAAAATTCCTAGTTATGCCTCTCTCATAAACTAGCTCGTTGATTAACAAGATGATCAAGGTTTCCTGATCATGGACATTGGATGTTGTTAATAACAAGATCACAACATTAGTGTAATGGTGTGATGAACATTCATCCAAAGTATAACATTACGATCAAAGTCATTAAGTTTATATTGCTATAACAACTTACGAAGTGATCCTAATCCTTAGACCATGAGATCATGTCAATCACTAACACCGGAAGAGTTTCTTGATAACATCAAACATCACACCGTAACAGGGCGATTATAAAGATGGGTTCAGAACTAATAAAGTGTTATGTTGAGGCCCATGGATCGAGAGTGTAATTTGTTCATCCCGGTGACGGATAGATATACTCTGGGCCCTCTCGGTGATATCACATTGGTTAGCTTGCAAGCAAATGATTTGATCACCAGAATGTTATATCACGGGAACGAGAAAAGAGTGCATGTCGGTAATGAGATCAAACTAGGTATGGAGATACCGATGATTGAATCTCGGACATGTAATATATCGTGAAATAAAAGGATTAAGATACTAAGCGTAAAAGGCTCCGACGATCACAGGAAAGTCATCGTTGAATATATGGGAGTCAGTATGGATCTCCAGGTTCCGCTTCTGATTATTGATCGGAGAAGGGTCTCGATCATGTCCGCGTTATTCGCGAACCGTAGGGTGACACACTTAAGGGACACTGACATCCAATTGGAGCAAAAGTTTCATGCCGAAAAGAATAACAAGCGCATGAATTTATTTCACTAGATACCAAAATATGTTTTCGGGTGAAATTGCAGAAAATGATTTTGCATGTGAAATGGAATTCTAGCAAGGGGTTATATGTGAATGTTTGTCATTAAAGTAATTGACAAAATTCTGAATAAATAGAAGGAGTTTTATTTAACGAGAGTTTGCATTAAATTTGGTAAAAATTTAATAGCAATTTTGAGTGGGATTTTGAGTGGAGGGAATTGAAAGGATTTTGTGAGTGGAGTGTCCACCCACATGAATGAGGGAAGGGCAAGGGGGCAGCCCCCATGCGCCAGCCACCCCCATCTCCTATAAAAGGCACCCCCTCCTCACTTCTCACTCACACCTCCTCGTGAAGGATATCTCTCCCCCTCTAGAATTTATCCCCCATGGTCTTGGACTAGCGAAATACATGTTTCCGATGGCTATTCGGCAAGAAAGAGTTGTGCTTCAGCATCATTTGAGCGAGGAGGCGGAGGTTGCTCAGTGCCTCGGACGTGTGTCTTGCGAAGGACGGATGCTGATTTGTGGCGCTAGGACTTCCTCTCGATCTTGAGATCAACAAGAGATCGTCTACATCAACCACGAGTTTAACTCGTTAAGATTTGTCGGTCTTCAAGGGTATGTTCTCTACGGATATATATATCCGCCCGTTGTTTGTATCTAGTAGATAGATCTTGATACATAGTTGTTCCCATCGTAGAATTTTTTTTTGTTTTCTATGCTGCGAACCCTACAGTACTGCCCGCTCTATCCTCGCTCTGGTGGCGCATCTAGTGTCGACGGAGGGCGCGTGGAGTTATTTGTCCAGCGGATATCCTGGGATTTTGTGTGTTTTCGTGTTCGTTGGTTTATTTCTAGGTCAGTCTCTACCGATCTACGATTGTCATCATTGGCGACGATTGCTGCTCTAGTGCGTCGGTCGTTTCTGTCCTTAGCACGACGACTTTTCATCTGTCTACTATAACAAGTTCTACTACGATAAATTTTGTCCGGCTCCGGTGATGGAGGGACGAGTATGATGGCGCGCCTTCAGCTCGCGTTAGTGTTTGTAGTCGTCGCTAGGTGGTTCAATAATCTATTTGTATTTTTATTAGTTTTGATCCTCTTTGTACTGCTGTTGATGATTATTAATAGATCGGTTGAATTTCGCAAAACAAAAATTCATAAATTATCCTTCGTGACATTATGGATAAGACTAGTACATAAAACCCCTAAGGTCCCATGCACCCACACTCCACGGCCGCCGGAGGTCACAAATCAGCTAAAGCCTGAAACCCCTTGCAAGTAGGGATGTAAACAGATCGTATCGGATATTTCTACTACCATATCCTTTACCATATTTTTTTGACGAATTCGGATCGGAGCGGATAATAGTCGGATGCGAATTGGAATGCGGATTAAATCGGATTACGGATATGGAGCGGATTCGGAGCGGACTCGGATCGAAAAAGGATAATTGAACAAATACACATAGAAAAATAAAAATTTATTTACTTTATGCAAAAGAAATGACAAGAAAGCGTGCAACACTAGATATCAGCGGTATAAAAGTGCAAGATTGGTAATAGCATAGTATAGCATGCATATGTAGCATGTATAGCTAGCCGATAAACTAACTAGATTGTCTAGATATTGTGGTTATGCTAAACATATCGGATTATCCTATTTGAGTACATCGGATAATCCGTAAAATGTTGGATTATCCTTATCCGTCAGATATCATCAATACCATATCCATTACCAATTCGTGCTCGACAATATCCTCATCCGTATCTATATTCGCCGGATATCTAAAAAGACATACCATATCCTAAAATTGAACGCGAATGTGAATTCGGAGAGAACATTATCAGTACCATTTACATCCCTGCTTGTAAGAAAACCTAGTTTCTGTTGCTTGACACGTTCACGCACAAAGAATCTCATGGCCCACCAAAATCTGTGCTACCGACAGTTCAGACCCACACAATCCACTGTCTCCCCTCTTAAACCCCAGCTCACCCCTTCCTCAATTGACCGCAACTCCTCCTCCTCTTTCCGCGCCGCCGACGTCGCCGGAGATGGGGGAAGCTGTGCACACAGACATGATGGCGGAGTTTCTGCGCGCCAGCGGCGGAGCGGTTGTGATGGACGGCGGTCTCGCGACAGAGCTGGAGGCCCACGGTGCAGACCTCAAGGACACCCTCTGGAGCGCCAAGTGCCTCTTCACTTGCCCCCACCTCATCAAAAAGGTCCTCCCCCCACCCCCCACCCCCCACCCCCTTCCGTTCACTCTCGGTTGATTCGTATCCCTTTTGAAGGGGATGTGGATCTGCAGTCTCAGTCGATTTGAATAAATCCTTTGGCTGTGCAATTTTGCTATTTACCTTCTTGTACTTTACCGGTGGTTGATGTTGTGTAAATTACTTAGGCTATGTATAAGGAAATCACGACGCACAAGCTCTTAATTTGGCGTATAACGAAATCAAGGCTCGATGTAAGGCAGCCGTAGAAGTATTTTCGCATCTTGAGAGCAATGTGCTAATAGGCCTTTTTTTATCCATGTAATTTAATACCAAAATGATGGTCTGTGACATTATACTTTTTGAAAACTGATTGCATTTTGTACCGTAGTTTAGATTTGTATGGTTATTGCCTTCTCTAACCAAGTCTATGGGAAAAATACTGTGTACGGTTTAATGGAAGATTGGTACTAGAGGTCTCAAGACGCTGTTGTATCACCTCTTATTTCTTTGCTATACAACACTTGTGCTTAACTGCAGTGCAGTATTTCTATGAACAGCGTGTTACAGTAGATTGATGTCCATATACATGTTATAAGTGGCGTACCTGAGCACCTCTAGTACCTTCTTAATAAATCACATTTCTTTTCATTTGAATAGGTTCATTTAGAGTATCTTGAAGCTGGGGCAAGCGTTTTGATGACAGGATCATATCAGGTATTATTGGTTACTCTGACATCCTTCAGGCAAAATTGTTGATGTAAACTCTCAAGCAAATGAAGACCATGGCTTGTAATATTGCTATCGCAGGCAACGATTCAGGGTTTTCTTTCTCGGGGATTTTCCCAGGACGAAAGTGAATCATTTCTGAAACGAAGTGTTGAACTAGCATGTGAAGCACGTGATACATATCTAGGAAAATGTTCTGATAGTTCTGATGAGCCCAAAGATGGAAGATATAGGAAGCGCCCTATACTAATTGCAGCATCAATTGGAAGTTATGGAGCATATTTGGCTGATGGTTCTGAGTATAGGTTGGTTCCTTATTTTTGAAGTAATAAAAGATGATATACTATTCAATAATGGTTCAGAACACTACTTATTGTGGGAATGATTATACGTTCTCTTTTTCGTCGGAGTTCCGGGGATAGTTTATATCTGACTGAATGCTTGCAGTGGCGACTACGGAAAGGAGGGTAATTTGGAATATCTGAAGAACTTTCATAGGAGGAGGCTTCAAGTGCTTGCTGAAGCAGGGCCTGATGTTATTGTTTTTGAAACTATTCCAAATAAAATTGAGACACAGGTATGCTCGTAGACTGGAATTGGATTTGAACATATTCTGTTGCAGGTTGAAACAGAACACATAAAAGGCTTATGCAAATGATGCTTAACTATGCCCATTTTTTTGCACTGGTCTCAGTGAACATAGCACTGGGCTTGCTTGATTGAAACTGGATTATCGCTTTAAACTTGATCCTATATGATCAGAATGTTAATGCAAGGAACAAATCTATAGCATATTATACATACTCCCTCCGTCCGGAAAAGGTTGTTGCATATTTGCCTAGATTCGCATGTATCTATACACTAAAACGTGTATGTGACATCTTTTTCTGGATGGAGGGAGTATGATAAACCAAAGCTTATCCCTTCCTTCTGCTCTGATAATGTTTATAAAATAGAATTAAAAAATAAACATTTGCTTAATGCACATCTCAGTTACAGGTTAATTTCTTCCAAAACATCCCTAAAGTCAAATTGTTGAGCCCCGCTGACCTGATTGACGTTGCATAAGAAGTAATATCTTATGGTCTTTTCCAGGCGTATGTTGAGTTACTAGAAGAGTGTAATTTGCATATTCCAGCATGGTTTGCTTTCCCTTCGAAGGATGGAACTAATGTAGTAAGTGGCAATTCCCTCGCGGAGTGTGTTTCTATTGCTGATTCATGCAAGGAGGTTGGTGCAGTTGGTATCAATTGCACTCCCCCCAGATTTATTCACGCATTAGTCTTATCCATCCGAAAGGTAACTCCCTGTCATGGTTGCATCGACCTGTAAATGTCTCTGTAGAAGTGTGCATGTTATGCTGACGAATTTCAAATGTTCTGTTCTGCAGGTTACAAGCAAACCAATACTGATATATCCTAATAGTGGTGAGAGCTATGATCCTCTAAGGAAGGAATGGGTGGTAAGTATCAGCTAAAAGAATCATGATAAATTTGGCTACCCTTAAGCTTGTTACTGACCTGCAATTATTATAGAAAAAAATAGGAAAAAGATGTGTATTCTCTTACATGAGAATAAGTGGTCAAATATTTGCTAGTCAAAGTAAAAAAGAACAAGATATCAGTATGCAGTCCATAACCACAAGCTCTTGGATATTTTACACAGGCTTGCTCAGGTGTTTCGAACAAAGATTTCGTTTCATATGTGAAGAAATGGCACGAGGCTGGAGCCTCCCTTATAGGGGGTTGCTGTAGAACAAGCCCAGACACGATAAGAGGCATATTCAAGGCTCTGCATGGACTATGATCAATGGAGGCTGCTATAGAGTCGACAATAGTTTTCTGTGCAGTTGCTAACTCACTTGAATCACTTCATCAGTCTACTTCTGGCAACTTATGTATGGGCTACGCTTCTGTTTTGATCTTGAGGAGCTGCTGAAGACAACGCTTGACCCAGCATTTCTTTATACTAGTGTGATGATACAAGACTGGCTGGGAATCTATAAAAACTACAGCTCTCTTGTGTTCTTTTAAGTTTTTGTTTTCCCTGTATCACCCTATAGGATTCAGTATTCAACTTTGAGATACATGTGAACTTCTTAATGCAAAGTTTAGGTTAAGAACAAGCTCTTGTGAGTACAGTATGATGACGATTTGTCTAGCCAAACATATGAAGAACCTAAATAGGAAGCAACACATGCTGGCTTTAGTAGTTTAGCCATGGTTCTGGGCTGAGCAGAAAGAAAACCCTAGAAGCGAGAACTAAGAGTGGCTCAGATTGCTTTTTTATAAAGGAAATATGTTAATAGCATGATGATACCAAATACAACAAGCTTCTGTAACAGTATAAATGTCCAGAGATATTCTAGACATTAAGAATGCATACAACCAAAAAGGAAAAGAGAGAGAGGGCCAACTGATTATGAGGGCAGTGGTATTTTTTAGTGGGAGCTGTGGACAGCGAGACGCCGGCAATAACTTAATTTCAAGACTGAGTCTGTCGGAGCACCGAGAGGGGTAGGGCGTGTGTGCTGTATTCATAGGCGCCTGCAGTAACTTAATTTCAAGACTGAGTCTGTCGGAGTACTGAGAGGGGTAGGGGTAGGGCGTGTGTGCTGTATTCATAGGCGCCTGCAGTAACTTAATTTCAAGACTGAGTCTGTCGGAGTACTGAGAGGGGTAGGGCGTGTGCGTGCTGTGTTCATAGGCATGAGCGTTTATATGCACTAGATGACCCGGTGGCGGTGGCGCCGAGGCCGAAAGCGAGACAGTATTTTAGTGATAGATCATGATGTAATTTGTTTCCTCAAGCAATCAAAATTGGAGATTGTCATAGTTAGTATTTTTTTATAACAACTAATGGCATTCAATCATGGCGAAACCGATTACAAACGACATCACAAAAAAAGGAAAATACAATATGGACCCAGAAGACCCGACACCGTACTCCCAAATCGCAATCAAGCCTTTCGTCCTCATCGTCACTACCAGATATAGGGACCGGATCCGGAAGCCGCCCATCTTCAGACACCATCGAGTCACCGCCGCCACCTTCGCCGCATTGGGCTTTGAACACCGCAGAAGTGCCTATGGATGCTCCCGGCCTGTCCGCCTAACCCTCCCGGCCTGTCCGCCTTCTTTCCTAATCCTGATGCATCTTCTAATTATGTTTTATTTCCTAAGTTTGCATGCAATGTTTAAGCACCTAGCGGATTGTCCGCCAAGTCCATTGGACTGTCCACTTGCATCCCTAGGAGTGCCCACCCCGAGGGATAAGAGCTAATAATCTTTTCCAGACCATCAGGCAGGCAGGAGATGGTGGAGACCAAGCAGTTCCTCCAATCCAAGGTCCAAAAGCAGTAGGTCCCAACCATCGACGCCACACCTAGCCGCCTCCTCCCCTCGCCACCATGGTCGGCCGGAGAAAATTGCAAGAAGCGACAGTCGTATCTAAAAAAAAAGACCCAAACAACCCTAACGAGGAAGGCGGTTGTACCATCCTCTTCCCCTCCCTCGCCACCACGGCCGGCCGAGGGGAAGACAATAGTAGCAGCATCCTTCCGATTCCCGAAGCTCCACAGCAGAGTCGAAAAACGAACACGCCCGGAGAGACCACCCTCCCTAGATTCGCGTCCCGAGAGGAAATCGGCTGACTCGCCAGCCTCCGACAAGTGGCCTTGCCGAGATGGGGATCGAGCTCCGGCACCCTTATTCTGACGCGACGCCGCCTCCGCCATCCCAACGACGTCTCCCAGCACCCTAGCAGATCTCTAGCCCTCACCACCGGCGGTCCACCGAAGATCCGCCTCCATGGAACCACCGCCATCAGGGACCACACGGCCCCCCACCGAGCAAGGAATCCGTCAAGATGCCCAGCAAAGATGCCCTCGCCAAGCACGCCGCCCGCCATGGCCTCTCGGCCCGCACCGTCGTGTCCATGGCGGGGGAAGGAGCCCCCTTGCCGCCAACACCTGTGTGTTTGCTATGCCATATCCGGGCCAAGGGCGAGGAGGAGGTGATAGATAGGCTTGCAAGCAAGTTAGGGTTTGTCCCCTAAGCCATATTTTGCCTCTACTGATGCCAAATCATCATAGTTAGTTATTAATTGAGCTATATTGATACAACAACAACTAAGTGTTTGTCATAGTTTATCATTAATCATGGACCCAATGATAAAATTATTCGGATGGATTTTAGTCGAGAGCAAACGAGAATTTTAATTTTTAGGATATCATTAAAACTATCAATACCTTGGCAATATATATTAAGGGCTTATATATGTGCAAAACCATTTTATCTTCATTAGTTATGTACTTATGTAGTCTCAGGTAGCATTTAAAAGTTACTCTTTCTGTTCCACAATACAAGATTTTACATAGATCTTGTAGCAACTTGATTATATAGTGGCAGCCCAGTAGGCAGCAGTCAAAAACAACTACCACACATGAAATGGAAAGCAGAAAAATTTCATTAGGTAGTATTTAGATTGATTGGCACAAAATTCAGTAATGGAAACTACATGAGTGGTAGAGACCTAGATGCTCTTATAGCACAAAAGTGAACTATAGAAAAATAAACTACCACTGATCCAGCGTATGCTTTGCGCTTGTACATGTTTAGTGTATTCTGAACCTCCTTTTCTCCAGGTGCTTTTGAGAGGTACACTCGTACATTTGAGCCTATGGCCCACCTCACCAATGTTGAGAAGAGCTGCATTTTTAGTCTTGTTGTCAGTCCCTTGTCTGAGCAAAATTAAGAGCTATCAAGTAAAACAACAAACACCTAGAATTTTTTTTTGTCTTCTGCTTTCTACACAGTGATGTAGTTCCCTTGTCCGAGAGAGAAATTAAGAGCTATCAAGTTCTGGATTTGTTGCATGAATGAATGTATGTACCGAAAACAACCAACATCTAGCAAATTTATATTTTCCTTCTGCTTGCTACACAATGATGTAGTTCCTCTAGCTTCAGTCAGCAGTAGTACAGGTGTTTCATCACCATATTCATCACGGCTTCAATATAATAGAATGATTCAGCAATGTTAGGCTTTAGTACACAAAGTTTTAGTAACATCAGATCAAGCAGTAGCCTACAAGGTATTCTAACTATGGGGTGGCATGATATGAAAAGCCAAAAAAAATAAGTATTAGCCTTGAATTATTGATTAAGAATTAACAGAAACAGCTACATATATTTCCTTGTGATTGTGTTAATGTGAGAGCGTTGTAGGTGGGATAACATGTAACGGTGACAAAGTTCAGGCACTGTTCAGCAAGAACAGAAACACCAATAGGTGAGGTGCCATGAGTCCTCCGAATACTTCAGAAGTCCACAATACATGATGCTAAATGTGTAGCTTCCCTAACGTGTTTGAACATATATTTATCTATATTTTCCATGCTTACTTTTTAGTGGAGACACGGGAAAATTTACGTGCCATCCTTATTTATATTACTGCAAAAGTGAAAATGTCTGGCTAGTAGAAGGAACATAATAGTTAGCCCAAACTTAGATTGACGAAGGATTGCACAAAATCCATTTTATTACCTTGGAGTCTGTACACGGACAGCCAACATTCTTATTCCTCCTCCACCTTCTTGCTGCATCAGAAACATTCTTACTCTGAATGTTCATCAGTGCCTTGGGCAACCGGATTGAAATAGCCAAACTGTGTTACTACTTGAACCACGAGCCATGCACCAGCCACAACTGTGTCCTTGCTTGGCTCCAGCTTGCTGCAGATCCTTTGATTTGCTTCTGGTTTTGGGCTTTATACAGCCTTGCCTAGCTTCTCCACCTGACCATTTCTTGTGAGAGCGCTGATGATTGAAGATCTGTGATTGGTGCTGGGGTGGTCCTTTATGAAGCTGTAAAATCAATATCTATATTTTTTCTACTGTCATCTACAACTGTAAAAGGAGCAAGCAAAATATATATATTGATATATGAATTTCTTGTGGGAAATTTCACATGAAGAGCGAGCAAACTGGGGTTTCACCAGCTTGACGGAAATTCACATAAAACAATAGAGCTGCATCCTAGCAAAGAAAGACATAATAAAAACCATAGAATGATAGGAAATATTTATGTGTGCATCCACTCTCCTGAACCGAAAGGGAACGGTTTGCGGTTCACATATGTGTATGTCCGCTCTCCTCAACTGCTATTTGCACATGACCGAAGCAACAGATGACAATTATATCCATCTTAGCTATGTTCAATGTTAAGCATTGTAGTAATCTTTTTCTAAACCCGCAATAGTCAACAATTCTTTTGTTTTACATTCTATTTCAAACCTGTTAGCTATCACTGCACATGATATGTGGGTTGAATTCTTCACTTTGCAAGGATCGGTAACTACAAGTGTAACTCACAAAAAATTCTCAGTAATACTTTTCGCGTATCATAGAATTTAGTTGGTATGTAAAGTAAATCACCTGTGACATGGCCAAACCTCCCGTATCTTTCAAGACATCAGCGCCTCCTTCCGCTCACTCCCGGCAGGCTTCGTCTCCTCCTTTTCTACAAGCAGAACCACATACGCATAAGAAGTCGATATGGTTCCAGCCACGTCCTTTTCTATAGTACCTGCATTGTTTACAAGCAAGCACAATTTTAGGTAAGTGAACACGTTCTCTACTCTCTGAAGAACTGAACTTTTGCCAAGTTCTCCACTCTGTGACAGCAACATCAAAAGCACCACAGAAAATTATCAATCAACTGACTGAATAATTGTGCAAATTAACCTAGAGTATCCACATTCATACAAACTAAAATTTGGAGATAAGTGCCAATTCGTAAGCATTCAAACAAACTGATCGTATTAACCTATATTAACCTACATGACACATTCATACAAACTGAATTTATGAGACAAGTGATAATTGGTCAGCTTTCAAACAAACCGATCTGCGTATTCACACACTCACATATCCAGGCATACCTCCATCTAACAAGATAACCATCGCACGGTGTGTAGCAGGGATCCACTCAATAAAATATTCATACATGCCTCTGATTAATCTGACCAGACAAGAAGAGGAAATTATACACTCACATCTGCTATTCTTCAAGAAATTTCGAGGAGCTATTCACACCTCACGGGGAAGTCTTGAGGAGAGAGAGGGGAAGCTGCGCATGAACCCAACCAACAAATCCGACACGATCACATCTTCAACTTTGGGGATCGAGAGGGAAAGAGGCGAAGTCCTTGTCACACCATACCTGAGTCGCCACCGACCTCACACCCGTGGCTGCGCTTCATGACAGTATGAGCAGTACAATTAAGGATAAAAAAACACTAGACAATCCTTTCTATAAACAATATCTGCATCATAAATATTAAGAATTGAAGTGGTAACCTAACATATGGGCATTTCCTTGTAAATTTTTTTTGTTGAGAAATGTAAATCATAGCTTGGAATCGGCTTACCTGTTTGCTCCTGAGCCATATACCAAAGCAAATAATAAGAATTGAAGTGGTAACCCATTAATTCCTCTCAACTGATACTTTGCTCCTGAGCCATATACCAAAGCAAACAAAATAAAATGGCAGTTAAAACCTCTGTTTTCTAAGAAACTTGAACAAAAGGGCTGCAACTATTTTCTAAGAGTAACGTGTGAAACAGGCATAGTATATTGCCTGACTGAGTGGTGAGTTATTCTATCTGCTTCAATGGGACAAATTTGATATCCTTGTGCGGTAGATCCTAGAAAGATTAATCCAAATGTCAAATAAAAAGGATGAAAGGTATCAATAGGGATCCATGAAACAGTACACCGGAAGTCCTAAACTTCAATGATAGCATCTACCAAAGTTGTAGCTTTCACCTTGCAGTTTCCTTAACTACATCCCAACCGTCTTTGGGTACCATCACTACCAGTCCATTGCTGAAAAGTTGCAGACTTCAAAAATGAAACCGACCTAACAATGAATGAGGCGTTAGCTACATACACAGAACATCAAATCTGGTGAAGACAAGCTAGCAAAATCAGAAGTTGCTGAAACAATGAAACAAGAGAGGAAGAGCATACCAAAAACTGTACTTTAGACCTAGGCAGCTATGGACCATGGACGACCAGCGGTGTGTCACACCGGCCGGCGGCAGGCACTGCGCGACGCCGCCCTCCTCCATGTACGCTCCTGCAGCCCACCACTGCAGCCATCCCCGTCTGCTCGCCGCAGTCCCCCAGATGCACTCCTGCAGCACCTCCCTCCCGCCACCGCGGCTGTTCCCGTCCGCTCGCCGCGGGCCTCCGAGATGTGCTCCTGATACACTTCCTACCGGCCCCACCATGGTAGCTCCGTCCGGCTCCGTCTCCTCTCTCGGAGCGTCGTCGTTGGCGCCTGTGCTCTGCAGCCGTGCGTGCACCTGGTGGAGAGGAGGCCGGCGGGTGAGGGCGAGGCCGAGGCGCTGAAGCTGGGAGGAGAGGAGATGGTGGCGGATCAGGGAGGAGGAGAGGAGGCGGCGATGGATCGGGCAGGGGAGAGGATGTGGGGATTGGGGGGAGGCGGAGGGGGAGGAGGGGATTGGCGACGCTGGTCCAGGATATTTTGACCCTCATGTATATAGGAAAGATGACGCAGAGCAGCACCCTAGCTGCCTCCAACAGCTGCCCCCTCACGTTTTTGGGCCCAGACGTCATGGACTCGTTCCTAACGGCAGAAGTAACAATCGGAGGACCCAAATCGGACGGCTGGCAGAAGAAACAGCCGATGCGCCGCACTATTTCAAGTAAATGAGACGGCTCAGTTGCGCGCGCGAGAGAAGGCTCCAAGGAGACGGGTTGGCTAGGGCCTATTATAGGTAGTAATTTGTGAGCGTTTGCGTCCTACCATGTTTCTAAAAAAAGGACCTGACAGAGCAAATGTTTTTAGCCGTGTGAACACTGCTGCAACACTCTAGGGCGGGTTCAATATTTTGCGGGCCCTATGACGAAGTCTACGGCATGGCCCTAAGGCTAATATATACATACATGATACACACATCTAGTAATATAGACATATATGTATCTACTATTACTTGCAAGATATTAAATTTAACATCTAACCACACATTCTTAATCTGAGATGTCTATAAATAATTATTAAGCACTTAAGCCATGTTATATTATGCATCTCCAGACTTATATCTTGGCATTGTAACACCTAAAATTATGAAGGAAATAAATAAATTATACATGAAGCTAGAACCCTAATCTAACATTTAACATGCCTGATGCTTTTCAGATTCGCTAAATAGACTAGGATTGATTCCACGATTAAAGATGTATTTGGGTCAGGGTCACAGGACGAGTAGGCATAGCCGTTAAGGGATTGATGCCTTATGGGGTAGGGGCGAGTAGAGCGAGATGCGGTAGATTAGTAGACATGGTCGAAGACTATTGGTTGACATAAGTCGGTCTAACCTCTCTTAACCTGGTTGTCGATTCTACATACGAAATACATGTGAAATTGCTGAAGAAATGGAAGTAGGGACAAGGGTTTGGAAGGTGAGAAATAGGGTTATTGACGTCATTGGTTATTCTTCAGAACTTTTAGTCTAATTTGCATCTTATCCGTACTCGGATATTTCATCGTTTTCAATGTGGTTTGGATCTTTGTAATGTATATTTGTATTTTTGACTTCCTGAGTCGTTGTTGTATATATATATATATATATATATATATATATATATATATATATATATATATATATAGATATATATATGTTCTTGTGGGTTCCATCGTGAATTATTGTGTAATGATATTACTTCGTTTTTTACCCACACGCAAGTGCTTGGTGGGCATCATCTAATCGTTTGTATGCAGTTTTGGCGGGAATCACTTTTCGTGGTGGTATCACGGCATATGCCATGGGTAGGCTAAAGTTGGGGCCGATGGATGTGGAGGAATCCGGGAAGGGATGATGCAGTGAAAACCGCACTCGTAAGAACAAAGAGAAACACGATGTATCCAGGTTCGGGGCTCTCATATTGAGATAATACCTCTTCCCCTACATCTAATCTCATATAATCTTGCCAAGCTTGTGGCTACAATGGTGCTCCTTGAGCTATATTTCCTATGCCTCTATCTAGATCTCTCTGTGAGAGTGGAGGAGGAAGAAAGAGAGCTCCTAGCAAGCAGAGAGGAGAGGAGCCCTTCGGGGGGTCTCTCTTGTATCGATCCCCCTGGTGCTCCTTATAAAGGGGAGCCCAGGAGACAAGACTTCTTCATCACGATTGGCATCTCTTCGGCATATTCTCAGCATCTCATTGAGATGCTCAGCATATGCCTTGGCATCTTTTGGAGATGCCTGGCATATTCCCCAACATCTCCTTGGATGCCAAGAATATTCCCTACACCATGTGCTAGTCTGAGTCAAGGACGTCCCAAGGCTGGCACGAGATTTGTTGGTCTTGTGCTGGCTTGACAACGTATCGCTGTGGGGATTGAAGGTTCATCTAGGGATGAATAAAAGAGCATCCGGGGCGAGCTGATTCGGCCCAGAGGTTTCTGGTGAGAGGGAAATTCGGCCTGCCTGTATTTTGATTCGGCCTGGAGGACTTCCAGCCCAGCCGACTTATTTCTAAAGGCCCAGCCGAATCACTTTAGCAAAGGATACCTTGTGTCTCCCGTGGTGGGCTGAGTCCAGAGGTGGCCCAGCCGGATCTTGTAGCTGGGTCGGCGAGACAGATCCCGTGGTGGGCCGGATTACTCCTCATCCGGCCCACCTGTGTGGCTTCTTGGCGAGGCGAGCTGGAGCTGGTAACCCGCGGTGGGCTGAACTACACCCGTCTTGGCCCACCCGGGAGAGATGAGAGACTTGGAGCGGAGAGGTTGTCGGGGAGCAGCGGCTTTGGCGGGAAGGCTCGCGTCGAGGCGGGTGCTGGGATCTGGTTCGTCGGGGAGTTCTAGCGCGATGAAGCCGGAGTTCGGCTGGCGCAGTTGCGCAAATGATGGCCCATGGTGGGCCGAATTAAGTTAGTTTGGCCACCCAGGAAACTGGGTTGCCGTTGCTACTAATTCGGGAAACAGGCCAAATTAGATGATAATTACTTTAGCCATTTAATAATTCGGCCTGGGGGAACATAAACTAGGCTGACTTAGCCTTTATTCGGCCCAGATCCATTTTTTCTTCTCATTTTCTTCATTTTGTTTATATTTTTCATCTGTAATTGAATAACTCAACTCTCTATTGAATCACTTGATACACTAACTCTGGGGTACCTGGGGGGTATACCCCCGACATTAGTCCCCGAGGCTATGCGGGACTCGTAGAGTCGCTCATAGGCTCTATATTAAAATATTCTCAGTGTTGTTTTCCGACATATAATCTCTTCGTCATATATCTCTGGGTCATATAACCCTTTTGGCTAAGTTTGTGACATCTAGCTTGTATGGGCGCTGGTCCTTTTAACCCCTTTGGGTAAGTTATAACTTCCAGCCTTCTTGGGCACTGGTCTCATAACCCCTTTGATAAGTTATGACTTCGGGCCTTCTTGGGCACTGGTCTTTTAACCCCTTTGGGTAAGTTATGACTTCTGGCCTTCTTGGGCTTTGGTCTTTTAACCCCTTTGGGTAAGTTATGACTTCTGACCTTCTTGGGCACTGATCTTTTAACCCCTTTGGGTAAGTTATGACTTCTTTCCCTCTTGGGCACTAGTCTTTTAACCCTTTTTGGATAAGTTATGACTTCTGGCCTTCTTGGGCTCTGGTCTTTTAACCCCTTTGGGTAAGTTATGACTTCTGTCCTTCTTGGGCTCTGGTCTTTTAACCCCTTTGGGTAAGTTATGACTTCTGGCCTTCTTGGGCTCTGGTATTTTAATCCTTTTGGGTAAGTTATGACTTCTGGACTTCTTAGGCACTGGTCTTTTAACCCTCTGGGGTAAGTTTATAATCCAAGTTATCTCGTATGAGTTGCATGATTCCAATTTGACTTATGCTTCAAATCTATGTTATCTGACTTAAAATCTGATTTATATGACTCAAATATGAGTCATTTGATTCGAAATCCGAGTTATATTACTCAAATTCTGACTTATGCCTTGAATCTGAGTTATCTGACTCAAAATCCGAGTTATATGACTCAAATCTGAATCATATGATTCCAAATCCGAGTTATTTTACTAAAATCTGACCTATGTCTCAAATCTGAGTCATCTGACTCAAAATCCGAGTTATATGACTCAAATCCGAGTCATCTGTTTTCAAATCCGAGTTATATTACTCAAATTCTGACTTATACCTCAAATCTGAGTTATCTGACTCAAAATCCGAGTTATATGACTCAAATACGAATCATCTGATTCCAAATCCGAGTTATTTTACTCAAATCTGACATATGTCTCAAATATGAGTCATCTGACTCAAAATCCGAGTTATATGACTCAAATCCGAGTCATTGATACGTCCATTTTGCATCACTATTTTATATCATATTTTTTTGATATTTAGTGATATGTTTCATATTAAGAGGTGATACTTATGTTATTTCATCTATTTTGCATGTTGGATGACTTTTGGAGGATGAACTGCCGGAGTCAGGATTCTGATGGAAAAGCGGTGTCCAGATGCAATATTCGCGAAGATCAGAAAATTCCAGAAAATATATGGAAAATCCTATTTTTTAGAAGACGAAGGAAGCCAGAAGAGGAGGCGGAGATGGGCCACAGGGGGCCCACACCACCCCCTGGTGCGCCCCCCTAGGCCGTGCCACCAGGTGGTGTGGCCACCTTGGCCCACCTCATGCGTCGCCCTTTCGCCTATAACTTCCCCCCAAAATCCTAATACTCGGGGAGCGATGACAGAAAGATTCCTCCACCTCTGTGGGACGGAAACTACAGAGAGAGAAAGAGCTCTCCGACAGGCAGATTTCTGCCGGGGAAATTCCTTCTCGGAGAGGGGAGATCGTCGCCATCAACACCATCATCAAGATAGACTTCATCTGGATCATCATCATCATCACCATCTCCACCACCACCATCATCACCACTCCATCCCGCTATAACAATTGGGTTGAATCTTGCATAGTTCATAGGGGAAACTTTCCTGGTGTTGATTACTATTGTAGTTGATGCTTTTAAGTGGAACCTTTGAATTATTATTTATGTTCAGATTGTTATTCATCATTATATCATCTCTGATCTTGATCTATATGATGTCTCATGAGTAGTTCGTTTAGTTCTTGAGGATATGGTTAGTAGTGGAATTGTGTTGAAGTAATAATCAATGGTTTGATATTTGAGTTATGGTGCTATTCTTATAGTGGTGTCATGTGAATGTCGACTACATGATACTTCACCATTTATGGGCCTAGGGGAATGCATTGTGTATTTGGATACTAATTGTGGGGTTGCCGGAGTGACAGAAACCTGAACCCCCATTAGGAAACCTTTGCACAAGGGAGTGTAGGATCTTAGAGTTTAATGCCATGGTTAGGTTTTTATCTTAATTACTTTCTTGTAGTTGTGGATGCTTGCAAGGGGTTTAATCACAAATATGTATTAGTCCAAGTAAGGTCGGTACATTAGCATAGGTTCACCCACACAACACTTGTCCAACCAGAGAAGATTAAATCAACTATATGAAGCGAAATCACTTGAAAGTATTCCCATGTGTCCTCGAGAACGTTTGGTCCTCATAAGTAATACAACCAGCTTGTACTTTGCTGAAGAAAGGATTAGGCCACTTGCTGCAGTTATTATTATTGTCTTTATTTACTTGCAATTTATTCCTTTGCATTATCAAAAACCCCTAAAAATCCGTTTGCTAAGTATTTACAGATAATTCTTGATCCAAACCACTAGTCAACACCTTCTTCTCCTCGTTGGGATCGACACTCCTATTTATCAAAAGTACTACGATACACCCCCTATACTTATGGGTCATCAAGACTATTTTCTGGCGCCGTTGCCGAGGAGTGAAGCGCTATTGAAGAGTGGAACTAGTAAAGGAAACTTCTACTGTGAGTATTGCTTTTATTTCTGTTTGTTACTTTGTTTCCAATATGGATAACCCACTTGGTTTCCTATTTGGGAAAGCTACTACCACTGCTAGGGTAGTAGATGAATCACCACCTGCTGAAATAGATCCTTTTAAGATACCTACAAGAATTGTTGATCATGTTATGGATAACTATTATTTTGGGGATGTAACTGTCCATCATGATGATCACTTGCTTTTTATCCATGAATTATGCGGGTTGTTTAAGTGTGCAGGTATCACAATGGAACAAGACAAGAAAAAGTTACTCTCTATATCATTGAAAGGAAGAGCTAAAGAATGGTATAAGCTGCTGAAGAATGGAGAATCTATGGAATGGGAGGAAATAGTACCTCTCTTTTACTCTAAATTCTATCCCCCTAGTGAAATCCTGTAGGGTTTGCAGCATAAAAAACAGAAATTTTCCTATGATGGGAACTAAGTACCAAGATCTATCTACTAGATACAAACAACAGGCGAATGTATATCCGTAGAAAACATACCCTTGAAGACCGACAAAGCTTAACGAGTTGAACTCGTGGTTGATGTATACGATCTCTTGCCGATCTCAAGATCGAGAGGAAGTTCTAGCGCCGCAAAGTAGCAGCGCATCCGTGATCGCACACACGTACAAGACACCGAGCAACCTCTGCCTCCTCGCTCTAGCGATGCAGCGGAAGCACAACCCTTTCTTGCCGAATAGACACCGGGAACATGTATCTCGCTAGTCCGAGACCATGGGGGATAAATTCTAGAGGGGGAGAGAGATCCTTCACGAGGAGGTGTGAGTGAGAAGTGAGGAGGGGGTGCCTTTTATAGGAGAGGGGGGGACCCCAAGTGAGTGGCCAGCGCATGGGGGCTTCCCCTTGCCCTCCCCTCATTCATGTGGGTGGACACTTCACTCACAAAATCCTTTCAATTCCCTCCACTCAAAATCCCACTCAAAATTGCTATTAAATTTCCACCAAATTTAATGCAAACTCTCATTAAATAAAACTCCTTTTATTTATTCAGAATTTTGTCAATTACTTGAATGACAAACATTCACATATAACCCCTTTCTAGAATTCCATTTCACATGCACACCTTTTGCAATTTCACCCGAAAACCTGTTTTGGTATCTAGTGAAATAAATTCCTGCGCTTGTTATTCTTTCCGGCATGAAACTTTTGCTCCAATTGGATGTCAGTGTCCCTTAAGTGTGTCACCCTACGGTTCGCGAATAATGCTGACATGATCGAGACCCTTCTCCGATCAATAATCAGAAGTGGAACCTGGAGATCCATACTGACTCCCACGCATTCAACGATGACTTTCCTGTGATCGTCGGAACCTTTTATGCTTAGTATCTTAATCCTTTTGTTTCACGATATATTACATGTCCGAGATTCGATCATCGGTATCTCCATACCTAGTTTGATCACGTTACCAACATGCACTCTTTTCTCGTACCCGTGATATAACATTCTAGTGATCAAATCACTTGCTTGCAAGCTAACCAATGTGATATCACTGAGAGGGCCTAGAGTATATCTATCCATCATCAGGATGAACAAATTCCACTCTTGATCCATGAGCCTCAACATAACACTTTAGTAGTTCTGAAGCCATCTTTATAATCATCTAGTTACGGTGTGACGTTTGATGTCATCAAGAAACTCTTCCAGTGTTAGTGATTGACATGATCTCATGGTCTAAGGATTAGTATCACTTCGTAAGTTGTTATAGCAATATAAACTCAATGACTTTGATCATAATGCTATACTTCATATGAATGTTCATCACATCGTTACACTAATGTTGTGATCTCGTTATTAACAACATCCAATGTCTATGATCAGGAAACTGTGATCATCTTGTTAATCAACGAGCTAGTTTATGAGAGAGGCATAACTAGGAACTTTCTTTTTGTTTATTAAACACACATGTATTAATGTTTCCATATTAATACAATTATAGCATGCAAAATAAACATCTATCATATACTTGGAATACACATAATAAACACTTTATTATTGCCTCTCAGGGCATATTCCCTTCAGTCTCCCACTTGCACTAGAGACAATAATCTAGTTACATAGTGATGTATCTAACACCCATGGAGTTTTGGTGTAGATCATGTTTTGCTCTAGGGAGAGTTTTAGTCAATGGATCTGCTACATTGAGATCCGTATGTACTTTACAAATCTTTATATCTCCATCCTTGACATGCTCGCGGATGGAGTGAAACCGGCGCTTAATATGCTTGGAATGCTTGTGAGACCCTGGTTCTTTGGCATTGGCAATGGCACCATTGTTGTCACAATAGATCACCGCTGGGTCCAACGCGTTTGCAACCACACCTAGTTCGGATATGAACTCCTTCATCCAAACTGCTTCCTGAGCCGCTTCCGAAGGAGCAACATATTCGGCCTCCGTTGTTGATCCCGCCACCACAGGTTGTTGGAGCTAGTGTCGACATAACACTTACCGACGAGCTTATCTTCACCTCCGTATACAACAAACATATCCTTAGTTCTTCACAAGTACTTAATGATATTCTTGATCGCTTTCCAGTGTTCCGAACCTGGATCCAATTGGTACCTACTAGTCAAACTAATAGCATGTGCCACATCTGGTCTTGTACATAGCATGGCGTACATTATAGAGCCTATGGCTGAAGCATAGGGGACTTTGTCCATTATCTCTCTTTCTTCCGTCGTAGACGGACTTTGAGTCTTACTCAATGTCGTGCCTTGAAACATAGGTAAGAACTGAAGGGTTTTGCAGCATAGTAAATCAAATTTTTCTACGGATGCGAACGGGGAAAGCCAAGATCTAATCTAGGAGATGCAAAAAACGAGGGGGAATAGATGAGATCTTCATACCCTTGAAGATTCGCACAGTGGAACGTTCGTCGGAACGTGGGTGATGTAGTCGTACTCGCTTATCCTCCTCGCGATCCGATCCGATCTAACACCGCAAGTGGCGATGCCTCCGAGAGATGCACACGTGCGGCACCTCGATGTATCCTCCTTCCTCGGTCCAGAAAGTAGGGTGGAGAGATGGATTGGATCTACAACGCGACGACGCGGTGCAAGCGGTGTAGAGTTTCTGCGCCAGGCTCGCTACTGTGATCGGGAGGAGAGAGAGAGAGGAGGCGGCAGGGTGGCTAGGGTTGTGGAGGAGGTGTGGGGAGGGTGCCCCAGCCCTCTTTATATATAGGGTGGGCGGCCCTAGCCCCTCCCAAGCCTAGGCCGGCCAGGAGGAGTGGGGGGCAAGTTCCCCCTCCCTTCTAGAAGCTCCCCTAGGGTTTCTTAGGTGTTTGGCCGGCTGGGCCCTATGGAGCCTTGTGCCCCTGGCCCAATGCGGCCAGGGCACTCCCTCATAGGCCCATGTGTTGGAGATATGCCCTAGAGGCAATAATAAATATAGTTATTATTATATCTTTGTGTTTATGATAAATGTTTACATTCATGCTATAATAGTATTAACAAGGAAACATTAATACTTGTGTGATTTGTAAACTTAAATTGAAGTCCCTAGTAAAGCCTCTATATAATACTAGATTGTTGGTTAATAAATGATTGTGGTTTCTCTATCATGAACATTGAGATGTTATTAACAACAAGTTCATATCGTTAGGAGAATGATATGATGGACATACTCCTATAGATAAGCGTAGCATAAAGATCAAGTCATTTTAATAGTTCAATTGCTATATGCTTTCTGATACATAGTAACCTAATTCCTTCGACCATGAGATCATGCATATCACCTTTACCAGATGGATGCTTTGATGACATCAAACACCACAACGTAACTGGGTGGCTATAAAGGTGGCATTGAGTGTTCGGAAAGTATTGGTTGAGACACATGGATCAAGAGTGGGATTTGTCCATCCATATGACGGATAGATATACTCTGGGCCCTCTCGGTGAAATGTCATCCAATTAGCTTGCAAGCATGTGACTGGCTCTGAGGGATCACATATCACGGAACGAGAAAGAGTACTTATCGATGTGAGGTTGAACTAGGTATGCAGAGATACCGACGATCATAACCTCGGATAAGTAAACTACGTGAGACAAAGGGAAATTGGTATCGT
Source organism: Avena insularis (assembly GCA_023614405.1). Taxonomy (NCBI): domain Eukaryota; kingdom Viridiplantae; phylum Streptophyta; class Magnoliopsida; order Poales; family Poaceae; genus Avena; species Avena insularis. Next base: position 292,545,897 of record CM042691.1, on the reverse strand, counting down.
ATGTAAGTGGTTCATTCGATCACAAAGTAATCGTAGAAATATGTGGGAGCCATATGAATTTCCAGATTCCTCTATTGGTTATTGTTCGGAGAAGTGTCTCGATCATGTCCGCATAATTCACGAACCGTAGGGAGACACACTTAATGATTCGACGTTGTTTGAGTAGTTATGGAATGATGATAAAGAGACCGAATGTTGTTCAGAGTCTTGGATGGGATCCGGGATATCACGAGGAGATCCGGAATGGTCCGGAGAATAAGATTCATATAAGGAAAGTCCTGTTTCGGAGTTGGGGAATGGTTCCGGTGTTTTCATCGGGAATGTTCTAGAAGGTTCCGGAATGTCCGGCACTCCAAAGGGGAAGGGTACATGAATGTGTTATATCAAGTTGGTATGATTGCATCATGTACTAGGTGTCATCGCTGAACAAAATAAAGGGTTTAATCAAATCCTAGTTTGAAAAAGTCAAACGCCAATTTGAAAGTCAAACGGCTATTTTGGGAAGTGGAGAGGGAGGTGGAAACCGAGTTGGGGGAGGAGTTCCTCCCCTCCACCGCCGGCCCACCTCCAAGCCGAGTTGGGGAGGGATGTTGGAGATATGCCCAAGAGGCAATAATAAAGTGGTTATTATCATATCTTCATACTTATGATAAATGTTTACATACCATGCTATAATTGTTTTAACCGGAAACATTAATACTTGTGTGATTTGTAAACATAAAAGAGTCCCTAGTAAAGCCTCTTGTTAAACTAGCTTGTTGGTTAATATATGATCATGGTTTACTGATCATGAACATAGAGATGTTATTAACAACAGGGTCATATCATTAGGAGAATGATGTGATGGACATACTCCTATAGTTAAGCGTAGCATAAAGATCAAGTCATTTAATATAGTTCATTTGCTATAAGCTTTCTGATACATAGTAACCTAATTCCTTCGACCATGAGATCATGTTAATCACCATCACCGGAAGGATGCTTTGATGACATCAAACACCACCGTAATCGGGTGGCTATAAAGGTGGCATTGAGTGTTGGAAGGTATGTGTTGAGGCACATGGATCAAGAGTGGGATTTGTCCATCCATATGACGGATAGATATACTCTGGGCCCTCTCGGTGGAATGTCATCCAATTAGCTTGCAAGCATGTGACTGGCTCACAAGGGATCACATACCACGGGAACGAGAAAAGAGTACTTATCGATAACGAGGTTGAACTAGGTATGCAGAGATACCGACGATCATAACCTCGGATAAGTAAACTATCGTGAGACAAAGGGAAATTGGTATCGTATGTAAGTGGTTCATTCGATCACAAAGTAATCGTAGAAATATGTGGGAGCCATATGAATTTCTAGATTACTCTATTGGTTATTGATCGGAGAAGTGTCTCGATCATGTCCGCATAATTCACGAACCGTAGGGAGACACACTTAAGGATTCGACGTTGTTTGAGTAGTTATGGAATGATGAGAAAGAGTCCGAATGTTGTTTGGAGTCTCGAATGGGATTAGGGATATCACGAGGAGATCCGGAATGGTCCGAAGAATAAGATTCATATAAGGAAAGTCCCGTTTCGGAGTTGGAGAATGGTTCCGCTGTTTTCATCGGGAATGTTCTAGAAGGTTCCGGAATGTCCGGCACTCCGGAGGGGAAGGGTACATGAATGTGTTATATCAAGTTGGTATGATTGCATTATGTACTTGGTGTCATCGCTGTATGAAATAGAGGGTTTATTCAAATCCTAGTTTGAAAAGTCAAACGACTAGTTTGAAAGTCAAACGGCTAGTTTTGGGAAAGAGGAGAAGGAGGTTTGAAACCGACTTGGGGGAGGAGTTCCTCCTCCCACCGCCGGCCCACCTTGGGTCCGAGTTGGGGAGGGAGTCCCCTCCCCAGGCGCGCCTCCCTCCACCTATAAGAGGAGGGGCAGGGCTCCCCTCCTACACACAATTTCCTACCTCTAAACCCTAGCTTGGCGCCACCACCTCCTGTAGCTGCTGCCGCCTCCCAGGGTTCTCCTTGCCGCCGACTTGGGCACCACCAAGCCCTAGCCACCGGCTCTAGCACCTCTTCCTCGGCGTGTCTAAACCCTAGATCGTCGAGGGCTCTCTCATAGTCCACCATACTCGCTCCGGCTTAAGGCAAAGCCCTGCGAGATCTCCCCTCTACTTCCGGTACCACGCCGTCGTGCTGCCGGAATCGCGAGGAGAGTGATACAACCTCTGCTTTCTTTGGAACAAGGGAGAGGAAGGTCTTCGTCAGTACAGGCGTGTGTGACCGATTGCAGGCGCTTGGGAGCATGCGCGGAAGGATCGTCTACGCGATCTTGAGATCGGCAAGTGTACGACTACATCACCCACGAGAATCTGCTCTCGTTAACCGCTTTGGAATCTTCGAGGGTAAGTTCCTCTATCAACTCGTTGCTACAATCTAGTAGATAGATCTTGGCTTGTTTGTGTGCATGCGGTAGAATTTTTTTTGTTTTCCATGCTACGAACCCCTACAGTGGTATCAGAGCCGTGTCTATATGTAGATCTGTTACACGAGTAGAACACAATGGTCATTGTGGGCGTTGATGCTTTTATTGTCGATTGCTTCTTGTGTACTTTGCATCTTGCGGTATGTTGGGATGAAGCGGCCCGGGCTAACCTTACATGACATCGTTCATGAGACTTGCTCCACGCTTGACATGCAACTTGTATTGCATAAGTGGCTTTGCGGGTGCCTGTTTCTCCCAAACATAGTTAAGATTCAATTTACAACGGGTGATTGACAATACTAGTATCAATGTTGTGGTTCTTGTTCGTAAGTTAGAACGACACTTATTGAAAGCCCCAAACCACGTAAAACATGCAAAGAAAATTAGAGGCGTCTAACTTTGTTTTGCAGTGGTGTGCTGTGATGTGATATGGCCATGATTGTGATTATATTTGATGTATGCAATGTTCCTTATTGTAAGTTGGCAACGGCGGAGAGCCATATGGTTGTCTTTAAATTCTGTTAAGACCACGTGTCTATTCAAAGTAGTTGTAATAGTTGAAGCTGGTGGGCGACAACCATGGAGCGGCGTCATTGACCTTGATGCAATGCGGTGATGATGGAGATCATGTTAGCTTGAAGATGGAGATCGGAAGCACAAGAAGAAAGGCCATATCATATCACATATTATGAATTGCATGTGATGTTAATCCTTTTATGCATCTTGTATTGCTTAGTTTACGACGGTAGCATTATAAGATGATCCCTCAAGCACACAATTTCAAGTTTTAAAGTGTTCATCCTTAGTAAGCACCGTTGCTAAAGCTCGTTGTTTCGAAGCATCTCGTGATGATCGGGTGTGTTAGATTCTGCGAGTGTATACAACGTGAGCAAGCCAGATTTGCTCATGCGGAAGCTAAGGTTTGATCTTGACGAGCCTAGCATGTACAGACATGGTCTCGGAACACGGATCATCGAAAGGTAAAGCATGAGTCATATAGTAGATATGATGAACATGTTGATTGTTCGCCATTGAAGCTGCATCAACTCTCGTGATGATCGGTTTTGATGTGGTGGATTTGGTTCGTGTGATCACTAAAACAATGTGAGGGATATTGTTTTGAGTGGGAGTTCAACGCCAATGTAATTAAAAGTTGAACACTATTTATCATAAATCAAATCAAAGTGAATTTGCATAGTTGTTGTAGTCATTGGCATCCGTTTACCACCTTGCGCTTAGTTATAATTGAGATGATAGAACTATAGAATTCTGGTTAGTTACTTTACGAACTGGTATCGTATTGTTTTGAAGTGTTAATCTAAAGTTTAAAAGTCCTATTGCAAACTTTCAGTAAATTCCGGTTACTCCATGAAGTTTAATAATTGGTATTAAATCAAGAGTGACAATTCCAAGTGTTAGTGTATGAGTATCATGTTTGTCTCCATGATTCTTGATATTCAAAGGATTATCTTAATATCAAGGTTATCTAGGAACTGAAAGAGTTGTTTCAGAAACCATGATGTGTGGAAGATATTGTGATATCTGAAACAAAGTTTTGGTTACACCATGATAGAGTATAATATGGCAAAGTTCATGTTCTCATATTTTGATGAGAATTTGCAAAGGGTTGGAGACACTTGTTGTCCTAATCCTCCAAAAGGTTTTGGATAGCAACATTATACTCGTAATTCATCGTTATAAGCTAAAAGTAGCTTGATCATGGACGATTCCATGATAAAGGTGAATATTTGATGTAGGTAAAATGTTTACTACACCAAGAGATTACTAAAGAAAGGAATTTGAAATAACACCAAACATTTGATGATGGTGATTTACTTCAAAGTGCAATTCCAAAGACATTGGTATTTAATTATACACGCTTTGGACTATGTGTCATATGTATGATTCCACTGTTGATGTTGATAGATTCTTTCAAACAGAAAAGGAAATACTGAAAAAGAATCTCATAAGTATGTGGCAGAAAAGAAAAGACTAGAATTGTTCAGCTTAAGTATATAGATGATATACGTGTTATGGCTATATTCTTTGCTTATTAAACAATGTGGTTCCTAAGTATTTGATACTGAATTTGTTGGTATGAATCATCATACGAAACAACACAATTCATGAACTACAATGGCCTAAGTAACTAGCAAAATAATATGTGATGATGTTCATCGAGAACAAATAAAGGGTTATTGTGTTGCTCGTTAAACATCAAAGCTTGCCTTCAGGATTTGTTTTATCAGGTATTATGAGAACAAAAGGGTTGTTCAAATAATTTCCGTAATCCATAAAAGATGGATGATTCACAAATCTCGTTGGAGAAATCACATCCATAAAACTAGTGCTAAAAATGTTGAAAGACAAACTGATTGAAAGATCACTTCGGAAGTGACATCGCCGTTTAAATTATATTGGAAAGAAAACATGAAGAAACTCCACGTGGATGGAATTTTGGAGTCTTTTGATTTTTGATCAAATGACGCTTGTGAAACTTTCCTAGAGATAATTAAAACTTCGTTCATAGGCCAAAAAGGAACGAATGACTAGCTTATTGGAACTTATACATATTGTTGTACGAAGTCCATTATGTGTAGTCAAGAGCGATGGATTTCAACTTCATATACTTTCTCCGAAAATTTGAGTGAATATATGAATATTTACTTAATAAGGATGAAGTATGAAACATTTGAAAAGTTCAAAGACTTTCAAGATGAAGTGCAAAATCATTGTAACAAGAATATAAATAGTTTATGATAAGATCATAAAGGAAGATATTTGAGTTACAAGTTTAGCATAATACCTAAGATTTAAGGAATCGTTCTGTGGATTTTCATTTCTCGAAACACCATAAGAGTATGGAGCGTTCGAGATATGTGATTAAAACCTTGTTTGACATGGTAAGATCAAAGGTATAATTCATAAAACTGCCATTATGTTTTAAAGATTAAAAGCTTTAGAGACTACCGTTTTCCACTGAAAAGAGCTCCATCATAATCCGCTGAAATGACACCGTACAAAGTTATGGTTTGGGATTAAACCCAAGTAGTCCCTTCTTAAACATTGGTATGATATGCATAAGAAAGATGTTTGCAACCAAAGTCGGATGAACCTGTCTTTGTATAACTGTTAAGTATTCCTCCATAAACACCGGAGACAAAAGTGTTTATCGCTTAGAACGTCAAGTTTCTTTGAGAAGGAATTTTTCGTGAAAAGATAAGTGGGAGGACAATAGAACTTTGATAAGGTTAAAGGAACCTTAGCTATATGTGCAAAGTTGCGCAGCGCCGAAAAGTGTTCCGGAGGCAGCAACAATGCTCATGGCTCACGTGCCTCAAAGGTTGTGGTTACGAAGGTCAAAGTTTCTATTGAAACAAGTAGGTCGGGTAAACAATCAAATACCAAGATTTGAGAGTTAAATCATTATTTGACAATAATGATCTGACTACATACAAAGAAGCGATGATGGGCCCTGACTCCGTCAAATGGCTTGAAGCCATAAAATCCGTGATAGTTCCATATACGAGAGATCAAGCTTTGAACTTGAAGGACCCTCAAGAAAGGTGTAAGACCTTACAGTTGTGTTTGGATCTATAAAGAAATAGACATGGATGTTTCACATCTATGAAGTAGTCGACATGTTGGGAAAAAGTTCACAACAATGTTCAAAGGTTGACTATGATAAGATTTGATCTTTCATAGTGATATTTAGTCTAGACGGATTAGTGTAGCAACCACTACATATAATTTTGTTATATGATAGTTGAATAAACAAAACAAGTTCTTCTAATAGAATTGTTACCTAGGACGTGTGCATGACACGGTCCATAGGGTTTTGTTAATTCAAAGGATGCTAAAAGCATATGCAAACTTCAATGGTTGAAGTGAGCATCGCGGAGTTGGAATCTTCACAATGATGAAATTGTTAAAAGAGTTTAAATTCATCAGAGACAATGAAGATGCTTGCATTTGCAAGAAATTAAGTGGGAGCGCTAAGACATATTTCTAATACATTATGTGGAAGACATATTGTTGATTGGAAATGATGTATCTTTTATTAACACATATTAAGAATTTCATCTCGATGAAAGGCTTAGGCAAAACCCAAATATTTGGCATCAATAGACGCTAATATGGTTGTGCCAAAAGTACATAGATGATATATTGAATGAGTTCAATATAGGAACTACAAGAAAGGTTCTTGTCGCACAGAAAGGATTGAATGAGTTCAATATTGATGATATATTCAAGTGTATTGACATTTGGTAAGTGAAACAAATATTCAAGTATAGATTGATACTTGATGTATGAAATCACAAAGAGTATTTATATCAATTATGCTGTGATATGTACAAATCCAGATATGTCCTGTACTCTAAATGTTATGAGCATATACCAGAATGATTCATAAGTTGATCATTGGACAATAGTAAGGATATTCTTATGATCTTTTGGAAGAACTAAGAGTATATTATTTGTAGAAGTGACAAATAGATGGTTAGTTCATTGTAAAAGTACTACATTGATACTGGTTTTGTCACAAAGTACAAATTAAGTTTATCTCAATCTAAACCAAGGGTGGCACAATATAATGGAAAGTGAGTTCCATAATGGATTTGGATGAGTTCCAAAGTTAAAGACATTGTGACAGATACTACAACAAAAGGCTAAGTATATGACTGCTATTTTAGCAGCAAAAGAGGGCATTTGTGTCAAGTAGTTTGTTATCAAACTAGATGTAGTTCACAGTGGGATAATACTATGAAGATATATTGTACGACAATATTATCAACATGTTTTTAACCCCAAAGAACTAAAGGTCACACCAAAGGACCAAATTTGTACGAAGCCATCTCATTAGAGAATGAGTGATGCGTAGAGACGCAAAGACATGCAATTACACACGGACCTGGAAGTGTCAGATCCGGAGATCAGTTGACCACTAGCAATCGTGTACATACAACACTGGAAAGCCATAGGTGTTGAATACACAAAGGTTTGAAACTAGATTATTGACTCTAGTGCAAGTGGGAGACTGTTGGAGATATGCCCAAGAGGCAATAATAAAGTGGTTATTATCATATCTTCATACTTATGATAAATGTTTACATACCATGCTATAATTGTATTAACCGGAAACATTAATACTTGTGTGATTTGTAAACATAAAAGAGTCCCTAGTAAAGCCTCTTGTTAAACTAGCTTGTTGGTTAATATATGATCATGGTTTCCTGATCATGAACATAGAGATGTTATTAACAACAGGGTCATATCATTAGGAGAATGATGTGATGGACATACTCCTATAGTTAAGCGTAGCATAAAGATCAAGTCATTTAATATAGTTCATTTGCTATAAGCTTTCTGATACATAGTAACCTAATTCCTTCGACCATGAGATCATGTTAATCACCATCACCGGAAGGATGCTTTGATGACATCAAACACCACACCGTAACTGGGTGGCTATAAAGGTGGCATTGAGTGTTCAGAAAGTATGTGTTGAGGCACATGGATCAAGAGTGGGATTTGTCCATCCATATGACGGATAGATATACTCTGGGCCCTCTTGGTGGAATGTCATCCAATTAGCTTGCAAGCATGTGACTAGCTCACAAGGGATCACATACCACGGGAACGAGAAAAGAGTACTTATCGGTAACGAGGTTGAACTAGGTATGCAGAGATACCGACGATCATAACCTCGGATAAGTAAACTATCGTGAGACAAAGGGAAATTGGTATCGTATGTAAGTGGTTCATTCGATCACAAAGTAGTCGTAGAAATATGTGGGAGCCATATGAATTTCCAGATTCCTCTATTGGTTATTGATCGGAGAAGTGTCTCGATCATGTCCGCATAATTCACGAACCGTAGGGAGACACACTTAAGGATTCAACGTTGTTTGAGTAGTTATGGAATGATGAGAAAGAGTCCGAATGTTGTTCGGAGTCTCGAATGGGATTAGGGATATCACGAGGAGATCCGGAATGGTCCGGAGAATAAGATTCATATAATGGAAGTCCCGTTTCGGAGTTGGAGAATGGTTCCGGTGTTTTCATCAGGAATGTTCTAGAAGGTTCCGGAATGTCCGGCACTCCGGAGGGGAAGGGTACATGAATGTGTTATATCAAGTTGGTATGATTGCATTATGTACTTGGTGTCATTGCTGTACCAAATAGAGGGTTTATTCAAATCCTAGTTTGAAAAGTCAAACGGCTAGTTTGAAAGTCAAACGGCTCGTTTTGGGAAAGAGGAGAAGGAGGTTTGAAACCGACTTGGGGGAGGAGTTCCTCCCACCACCTTGTCCGAGTTGGGGAGGACTCCTCCAGCCGCCTCCCTCCACCTATAAGAGGAGGGGCAGGGCTCCCCTCCTACACACAAGTTCCTACCTCTAAACCCTAGCTTGGCGCCACCACCTCCTGTAGCTGCTGCCGCCTCCCAGGGTTCTCCTTGCCGCCGACTTGGGCACCACCAAGCCCTAGCCACCGGCTCTAGCACCTCTTCCTCGGCGTGTCTAAACCCTAGATCGTCGAGGGCTCTCTCATAGTCCACCATACTCGCTCCGGCTTAAGGCGAAGCCCTGCGAGATCTCCCCTCTACTTCCGGTACCACGCCGTCACGGAATCGCGAGGAGAGAGTGCTACAACCTCCTTTGCTTTGGAACAAGGAGAGGAAGGTCTTCGTCAGTCGAGAGCGTGTGACCGATTCAGAAGCGCTCTAACGCAGGCCTTGTGTGGGAAGGATCGTCTACACGATCTTGAGATCGGCAAGTGTACGACTACATCACCCACGAGAATCTGCTCTCGTTAACCATTTTGGAATCTTCGAGGGTAAGTTCCTCTATCAACTCGTTGCTACAATCTAGTAGATAGATCTTGGCTTGTTTGTGTGCATGCGGTAGAATTTTTTTTGTTTTCCATGCTACGAACTTCTACAAGGGACTCCCCTCCCCTTGGCCGGCCTCTCCACCTATAAAAGGAGGGGCAGGGCTCCCCTCCTAGAGACACAAGTTCCCTACCTCTAAACCCTAGCAGCCGCCTCCCTCCATAGCCGCCGCCGCCCCCTAGGGTTTCTCCCCTAGCCGCCGACTTGGGCACCTCCAAGCCCTAGCCGCCGGCCCTAGCACCTCTTCCTCGGTGTGTCTAAACCCTAGAACACCGAGGGCTCTCTCATAGTCCACCATACTCGCTCTGGCTTAAGGCGAAGCCCTGCGAGATCTCCCCTCTACTTCCGGTACCACGCCGTTGTGCACGGAATCACGAGAGTGCTACAACCTCCGCCGCTGGAACAAGGGAGAGGAAGGTCTTCGTCGAGTACCGAACGTGTGACCGATCATGGGAGCGCTGCCGAACGCAGCGATCTTGGAAGGATCGTCTACGTGATCTTGAGATCGGGAAGAGTACGACTACATTACCCACGAGAATCCGCTCTCGTTTAACACTTTGGAATCTTCGAGGGTGAGTTATTCCATCGACTCGTTGCTACAATCTAGTAGATAGATCTTGGCTTGTTTGTTTGTATGCGGTAGAAATTTTTTGTTTTCCATGCTACGAAACCCTACACAATGCCCCCTCCCGGCAGGTGGGGCCACGTTGGTCCCCCTCCGGAAGGTTCTAGAAGCTTCTGGTACAATACTGATTAACCCGAAACAATTCCGAACTCCAAAAACTGCATTGCCTTATATGAATCTTATTCTCCGGACCATTCTGGAACCTCTCGTGATGTCCCGGATCCCATCCGAGACACCGAATAAAAACTCATAAACCAATTATCCAATCTATCCTAGCGTCGAGACACGTTAAGTGTGTGACCCTTTGGGTTCGAGAATATGCAGACATGATCTTCTATCAATAATCAACAACGGGGTCTGGAAACCCATATTGACTCCCACACATTCATCGATGATCATATCGGATGAACCACGATGCCAGGATTCAATCAATCCCATATATATTCCCTTTGTCTCGCGATATTTTACTTGCCGAGATTTGATCGCTTGCACGTCGATTCAATCTCGTTCACAACAAGTACTTTACTCGTTCCGTAATCTGATATCACTTTGTGATTAACTCCTTAACCACATGCTTGCAAGTGGTGTTGATATCGATTACCGAGTGGGCCCGAAGTATATCTCTCCGACTTGGGAGGGACAAATCCCATCTCGATACATACAACCCAATGTACTTTCCGATCACCGAGAGACACCTTTATGATCACCCTCTCATAGGATGACGTTTGATGACCTCAAAGCTTTCTTCCGATACCAGGGAGTTGTATTATCTCATGGTCTAAGGAATATAATATTTGACATAAGAAAAGCTTCGCAAAGATGAACATGATGACACGATCTAATTGCTCCGCTTAGTTTGGGTCTGTCCATCATATCATTCTCCCAATGATATGATCTCATTATTAATCGACAACTCATGTCTATGGTTAGGAAACCTTAACCATCATTAATCAATGAGCTAGTCCATAGAGGCATACTAGGGACACGGTGTTGTTCACAAACCACACAAGTATTAAAGTTTCCGCTTAATACAATTCTAGCATGGAATATAAACTTTATCATGAACAAGAATTATAATAATAACATCTTTATTATTGCCTCTAGGGCATAATTCCAACAGTCTCCCACTTGCACTAGAGTCAATAATCTAGTTTACATTTGGCAACAATCTAACACCCATGGCACTAAGGTGCTGATCATGTTTTGCACGTGGAAGAGGTTTAGTCAATGGATCTGCGACATTCAGATCTGTATGTACTTTGCTAATCTTCAGATCTCCATATGCTATATAATCTCGGATTATATGAAACTTGCGGTTGATATGCTTGGTCTTTGGATGATATCTTGGTTCCTTAGCGAGTGCTATGGCGCCAGTGTTGTCACACAATATCTCAGTGGGTCCAATGCACTTGGAACCACGCCAAGCTCGGTGATGAAGTTCCTGATCCAAACTCCTTCACTTGACGCTTCTGCAGCAGCCATGTATTCCGCTTCTACTGTAGATACCGCGATCACACTTTGCTTGCAGCTTCTCTAGCTCACAGCTCCTCCATTCAAAATATAAACGTATCCTGTCTGAGATTTAGAATCATCCTTGTCGGTGTCGAAACTAGCGTCGACGTAACCTTTTACGACGAGCTGTCATCACCTCCATAGACCAAGAACATTTCTTTAGTCCTATTTAGGTACTTTAGGATGTTCTTCACGGCTGTCCAGTGTTCCACTCCTGGATCACTTTGGTACCTGCTCGTCAAACTAAGAGCATTGGACACATCCGGTCTAGTACACAACATGGCATACATGATAGAACCTATGGCCGAGGCATAAGGCACTTTGCTCATAGCTTCTCTATCATTTACCATAGCTGGACACTGAGCCTTGCTCAATGTCTTACCTGACAACATAGGCACTGAACCTTTCTTTGCCTTATCCATTCTGAACCTTTTCAGAACTTTGTCTAGGTATGTACTCTGGCTTAAAGCTATCAGGCGTCTTTGTCTATCTCTATAGATTTTGATGCCCAATATTGTAGTGACCTTGGATCGATAAGGATCCTAAGTCCCTGTGATTAGCATGCTAGTCCCTGGATCAATAGCTAGCACTCACAGTCGATGAAATATCATGTAAAACACAAAGTCTTTATTACACGGAGAATCCAGAGTATGAATTTATTACAAATTGCTTAGCATTATGCTAGCCCAAATAACAGCGGAAACATAAAAGAAGCATGAGTCCATCAACGCCCCAGGCTTGTCGAGTGTAGACCCGCGATCCCTACGCACCTTTCAATCTTCGGATTACGCATAAGACGCGTACCAACAAGTTGGGTCAATACTTTGAATGTATTGGCAAATTACACCAAGGAGAGAAAAGACTATCTCTACATGCAAGGCTGGTATAGGCTGTAGAGTTCATTTGCTCAAAGCTAGTTTTCTTAAGGAGAGAGAAGAAGAGAGGATTGTCCTACTTTGTAAACATTTTCTTAGATAAAATAAGGTCGAGTGGCACACGAGGATATTACACACCAAGTGTCCAAACAACCAAACACTTGGATATTACGCACCAAGCGTCACTTGGATATTACACAGCAAGTTCCCAAATTCCCACCCATTAGCGATATTACGCACGCCATGGGGTTTCAAAACTGTGTTTTAGAAAAGAGAGAGGAAGATCCTTCAGAGGATCCATCCTTCAGATGCTCAATGTTGTTCTATTTCCGTGAACACGGCTGATCGATCAGATTGCAATACTCTCGAGAGTTTGTGCACTTTACCCACAATCCATGATCAAGTCCTTTTACAAACAAGACCATGGCGAGGCTTTCCCTGAGTATCCCCTCTACCTTCCGGATCCAACCGTGCCAAGAACCTCCAAATGTTGGTACCCAGGTGAGGTTTCCCACTAAGTACTAGGCCAAGACAGAGCCCATAATGTATTGTGGTCAGCCGAAGCTTCTGAATTCAAACATGGCAGACTTCTTTGATTCTGGGCGTAGTCCTCCACCAAAATCTCACTCGTTGACCCGACAACCATTCCGCCCAGAAGAAAACTTAGTTTTATTTTGAAGTGGATTTTGAGAAGAAAAGTTTGCTCTAGAGAGCCTTTATACTTAGAAAATTCTTTGTCTTTCGAACCCCCCAACGGTACTTTGTATATATATAGCATAGCAAGCAATACTTAGCAAAACAGGGGTAACCTATTAGGAGGGTAAATCCTAAGTATAGAGCTACTCATGGCATACTACAAAATCATCGCACTTGCAAAATAATATTAAGGAAAAATTCTACTAGAACATCCTACACATGCATACTACAGAATTTTGAAGATCACATGCATGGAACCAAAACTGGGACAAAAGTTATGAACAAATGGTGTAACTTGCCTTGATCCGAGCAGCACTCTACACAATAGCACTCCTTAGCGCACTCCGAACAATCTAACAAATCACAAACATATATCTGATCACAACTTGCTCAAAACATATCACAGAGGTAATCATGCATGCATGCACATGGTATTTTATGCAAGGTTGGTTCTTCTAAATTGACCAAGGTAGCAAGATTGTGTTGTGATAGTGTAAGGGTGCCACTAGGATTGATTTCCCAAAGATTTAGTTCTAATTGAATCACTAAAATAATAACTAGGATTATAGGAGATCAAACCATCTAATTAGCCCCAAGCTAGATCTAATGATCCTAAGCAAAGTTTAATGATTTGGATCAGTAGGTATTGTGGAAACAAGGTTATTGCAACAAGAATCAATTAAAACAGAATTTTAATTAATTTTCTATAGGATAAACACTCTAATATAATGATTAAAATCTACACGTAAAACCTTACTGTGAACCTGGGATATTATTGCAGATTTGGATTCTACTCAAAATTAGGAATCCAACGGTATATTATAAGCTAAGTTTGGACAAAAATTCAATTTTATATGAATTTCGCAAGTTTTATTTCGAATCTGCAAACAGATCTAAACTTCACTTAAAAGGGCTTGCCAAGTGGCAGATGTTGATAGGCCCAGCTGGCAAGGCGGGTGACGATGCAGCTGGCTGGTGCGGCTTGCCACGCGGCAGCGTTGCATTGGCCGGTACCCCTTCGTTTGATCTTCTAATCCTAACCGTCGGCCTGGATCTAACAACTTAGGAGCAAGGACGAGCTCACCTCCTCGGCTGGCGGCGGCGGCTGGCGATGGTGGGTGCTACGGTGGTCGGCGTTGGCGTCAGCGTTCCTCGGTGATGGTGAAGCAGTCCCGGGCGATCGCCTCTTCCTCGCGGTACCGCCCGTAGTCTCAGATTCGAGCTCCTCTTCCCCGAACGGTGGCGGCGGATGCTCCTCCTCCGCAGCTCCGGCGAGCAACCCGCGGTGGCACGCTGCAGTATACAGGGGGAAAACGGTGAGTAGACAATGTCGACCGAGAGGTTCAATCTAGGGGAGAAATCAGGGGAAGGGGGTTCCCGTGTCGTCGTCTTCGTTGGCTTACCGAGAGCAGCGGTGGTTCGAGGCCGCGGAATCGGAGGGAGCTAGGGTTCTAAGGGTTTTGGGGGACGGAGAGAGAGGCGCGCGGTTGGTCTTTATAAGCAGCCTGGGGGGGGGAGTCCTGGCTGGACACGGATGCGGGGATAACGTGGTCGGCGCGGACTCGGTCCTCGTCGGAGAAGAAAGGGGGAGGGCGACAGGTGGGGTCCGGGTGTCGGTGGTGGAGGGGGGTTGTGGGCCGGCGCTGCTGGCTGGGCCCTTGCATCGTGGCTGCTGCGGCTGGTGGCGGAAGGTAGTTCACGGGCCGGCCTAACTGGACCGTTTAGGTTAGTTAGCCCTTTTTTTTTCCTATTTTGTTTTATTAAATTCTGTTTTACTAAATCTTACATAACTTTTGCAAATGGGGTCCAAAATTGATGAAATTTGTTTCTAAAATTTTATAAAAGGAAGGTGGTCAACATAGGACCATGGCTTGATGTTTCACAAAGCTTCTTAGAAGGAACAAGCTTGTTACAACAATGATGCCTACATATGGCAACCACTAATAGGGTTTTTCTTTGCTAGGTTTAGGTGTTTAGGATTTGTTGTAAAAAAAATCATTAGTTGAATGCAATGATGCAAGGATGATGCATGGAACTAATAACATCCTAATATAGAATCTGGGATGTTACAAATATATAAGCAGCTTCCCCTAGGTCTTTCATTGAAAAACATTTGTTCAAATAACTCTTCACATCGTTAAGCATGTTAATGTCATTTCCAATAATCAATATGTCATCCACATATAGTACCAGAAATGTCACTGAGCTCTCACTCACTTTCTTGTAGATACAAGCTTCGTAGCAATTTGGAACAAATCCAAAGCTCTTGATCACTTGATCAAAACGAAGGTTCCAACTCCGAGATGCTTGCTTCAGTTCATAAATGGAACGCTGAAGTTTGCACACTTTATCAGCATCCTTAGGATCGACAAAACCTTTGGGTTGCATCATATACAACTCTTCATCAATGTTGCCATTGAGGAACGCAGTCTTGACATCCATCTGCCATATTTCATAATCATGAAACACAACAATTTCTAATAAAATCCGAATGGACTTAAACATCGCTACGGGAGAGAAAGTCTCATCGTAGTCAACACCTTGAACTTGTCGAAAACCTTTCGCGACAAGTCATGCTTTATAGACGATAACATTACCATCCGCGTCCGTTTTCTTCTTGAAGATCCATTTGCACTCAACGGCCTTTCGGTCGCAAGGAGGGTCCACCAAAGTCCATACTTGGTTTTCGCTCATGGATCCCAATTCGGATTTCATGGCCTCTAGCCATTTCTCAGAGTCTGGGCTCATCATCGCCTCATAGTTCGCAGGTTCACTGTCGTCTACTAACAAGACAGTTAAGACAGGGTTGTCGTACCACTCAGGAGGGGCACGCGAGCTTGTCGACCTGCGACGTTCAGTAGTAGCATCGTCCGAAGCTTCATGATCCTTGTCATTAGCTTCTTCTTTTGTTGGTGCAGGCGGCATTGGAACAATTTCAGGTGCTGCTCTACTCTCCAACTCAAGAGAAGGTTCAACAACCTCGTCTAGCTCTACTTTCCTCCCACTCACTTCTTTCGAGAGAAACTCCTTCTCAAGAAAGGATTCGTTCTTTGCGACAAACACTTTGCCTTCGGTTCTGTGATAGAAGGTATACCCAATAGTTTCCTTAGGGTATCCTATGAAGACGCATTTCTCCGCTTTGGGTTTGAGCTTGTCTGGCATCAACTTCTTGACGTAAGATTCGCATCCCCAAACTTTAAGAAACGACAACTTAGGTTTAGCACCAAACCACAGTTCATACGGTGTCGTCTCAACGGATTTAGATGGTGCCCTATTTGAAGTTAATGCAGCGGTTTCTAATGCATAACCCCAAAATGATAACGGCAAATCAGTAAGAGACATCATTGATTGGACCATATCTAATAGAGTTTGATTTGATGCTCGGACACACCATTTATTTGTGGTGTTCCGGGTGGCGTGAGTTGTGAAACGATTCCGCTTGCTTTAAGATGCGTGAGAAAATCATAACTCAAATATTCACCTCCACGATCGGATCGTAGAAACTTAATTTTTCTGTTACGATGGGTTTCCACTTCATTCTGAAATACTTTGAAATTTTCAAATGTTTCAGATTTATGTTTCATTAAATAGATATACCCATATCTACTTAAGTCATCAGTAAAAGTGAGAAAGTAGCGATATCCACCGCGCGTCGAAACACTCATCGGTCCGCATACATCGGTATGTATGATTTCCAACAAGTCCATTGCTCGCTCCATCATTCCGGAGAACGGGGTTTTGATCATCTTGCCCATGAGGCATGGTTCGCATGTGTCAATTGATTCAAAATCAAGAGACTCCAAAAGTCCATCAGAATGGAGTTTCTTCATGCGTTTTACACCAATATGACCTAGACGGCAGTGCCACAAATAAATAGTATTATCACTATCTACCTTGCATCTCTTAGCCTCAATGTTATGGATGTGTGTTTCATCCCTTTCGAGATTCAGAAGAAATAAACCATTCACAGCAGGTGCATGACCATAAAAGATGTTACTCATATAAATAGAACAACCATTATTCTCAGATTTAAATGAATAACCGTCTTGCAATAAACACGATCCAGATATGATGTTCATGCTCAACGCAGACACATAATAACATTTATTAAGGTTTAAAACTAATCCCGAAGGTAAAACTAAGGAGAGCGTGCCAACGACCATCACATCAACTCTTGATCCGTTGCCAACGCCAAGATCGTCACCTCATCCTCGCAAGCCGCCTATTCCGTAGCTCTGTTTGAGTTACAAATATTATGCAACCGAACCATGATCAAATACCCGGGCACTACAACGAGGGCTAGTAAGGAAAACATCAATAACATGTATATCAAATATACCTTTGATGGTGCCACCTTCTTGTCGCTAAGTACTTGGACAATTGCGCCCAAAGGACCCTTGTCCTTGCAATAGAAGCACTGGTCCCTTAGGTCCAGACTTGAGCTTCTTCTCAGCAGGGGCAACACGCTTGCCGCTACCTTTCTTGAAGGGCTTCTTTGCACCCTTACCTTTCTTAAAGCTGGGGGGCTTGTTGACCATCAACACATGATTATCCTTTTTGATGTCCACCTCCGCAGCTTTCAGCTTAGCGAAGAGCTCGGTGATCGTATCAGTGGAACCAATCTGATTATGAGTCACTACAAAACTTTTGTAGCTGGGAGGGAGTGATTGCAGAACCCTGTCAATCTTGAGCTCCTCTGGAATCTTGCAGTCTAGTTGCTCAAGGAGTTGAGTGTATCCCGACATCTTTATGGCGTGCTCACTAACGGAACTCCCTTCCTCCATCTTGCAGTTAAAGAATTTCTCAGAGATCTCATATCTCTCAGAATGGGCCTGAGTCTGGAACATAGTTTTCAGTTCCTCAAGAATCTCAAAGGGCCCGGGGTAATCTTCAAAACGATTTTGAAGGTCCGATTCCATAGCAAACAACATGGTGCTCTTAATCACACCATAATCATCTTTGTGCGACTGATAAACAACTTTCTCATCAGCTGGCGCATCTACAGCAGGGGCGTCACCTAGCGCATTCTCAAGGACATAGTCCTTTTGTCCGCCAGCGAGAATGATTCTCATATTGCGGAACCAGTTGGTGAAGTTAGACCCATTATTTCTAAGCTTTTCTTTCTCAGCAAAAACGTTGAAGTTGAAGTTGGACTTAGCCATTTGATTTACAAAATTTGCAAGTACAATTTATACTATGTTCATGATAACTAGTTCAACTTAATCAAATTACTAGATGAAATCCCACTAAATTCAACATCCCTCAAGTTTTTTAGTGAACATGATCCAAATTCACCACACCTAATCCGATCTTCACGAGAAGAGATATGGTTTCAATGGTGGACAACGAAGTGTCGATCATATCATTCATATGACTCATGCTTAACTTTTCGGTTCATGTGTTCCGAGGCCATGTCTGTACATGCTAGGCTCGTCAAGTCAAACCCAAGTATTTCCGTGTGTGCAGAACTGGCTTGCACCCGTTGTATGTGAACATAGAGTTTATAGCACCCGATCATCACGTGATGCTTGAACACGACGAACTTTCGCAGCGGTGTATACATGGGGAGAACACAGTTTTATCTTGAGGAATCATCTTATAATGCTACCGTCGCGATCTAAGCATAATAAGATACATAAAAGGATAAACATCACATGCATATAACTTTATGTGACATGGTATAGCCAATCTTCGGGCAATGATCTCCATCTTGTGCGTGCCGGCATGATCTCCATCACTCCACCATGATTGCCTCCACCACGAATAGCAACTACAACTATGGCTAACTACTTAGCGATAAAGTAAAGCTATTACATGGCGTATAAGAAGTTGACACACAGGTCATACACAATTATAAAGACAACCATATGGCTCCTGCCGGTTGTGTACTCATCGACATGCAAGTCGTGAAACATTACAAAACATGACCATCGCATACAACATACACATCACATCTTGGGCCATACCATATCACAGAAAACACTCCCTGCAATAACAAGTTAGACGCCTCTACTTTGTTGTTGCATGTTTTACGTGGCTTATGGGAGTAGCAAGCTAAGAATGATTCTTACCTACGGAAAGCCACAACGGTGATATTATGGTTGCTAAACTCCGGTTTAAATCCCATGACAACTATAGTGAGAGAAACTGGCATCCACCAGCCGCATGTGTGGAACAAGCCACACGTCAAGTGCGGAGCCGGTCTCGCCAACGATGTCGCGTAAGGTTGGCCTGGACCGCTTCGATCTCACTATCCCGTGTCATAAGAAGTACACAAACAAGAGGCTTGCAACAGAAAACATCAACGCCCGCAACAACCATGTTGCGTTCTACTCGTGAAACACATCTACGCATAGATCTAGCTCTGATACCACTGGAGGGTTTTGCAGCATAGTAAATCAAAATTTTCTACGGATGCGAACGGGGAAAGCCAAGATCTAATCTAGGAGATGCAAACAACGAGGGGGAATAGATGAGATCTTCATACCCTTGAAGATTCGCACAGCGGAACGTTCGTCGGAACGTGGGTGATGTAGTCGTACTCGCTTCTCCTCCTCGTGATCCGATCCGATCTAACACCGCAAGTGGCGATGCCTCCGAGAGATGCACACGTGCGGCACCTCGACATATCCTCCTTCCTCGGTCCAGCAAGTAGGGTGGAGAGATGAATTGGATCTACAACGCGACGGTGCGGTGCAAGCGGTGGAGAGTTTCTGCGGCAGGGCTTCGCCTACGCGCAGTCGGGAGGGAGAGAGAGAGGAGGGGCAGTAGGGCAGCTAGGGTTGTGGAGGAGGTGTAGGGGAGGGGTGTGCCCCCATCCCTCTTTATATATAGGGGTGGGCGGCCAGCCCTAGCCCCTCCCCCAAGCCCTAGGCCGGCGGCCAAGGAGGGAGGAGTGGGGGGCAAGTTTCCCCCCTCCCTTCTAGAAGCTCCCCTAGGGTTTCCTAGGTGTTTGGCCGGCTGGGCCCTATGGGGCCTTGTGCCCCTGTCCCAATGCGGCCAGGGCACTCCCTCATAGGCCCATGCCCCCTCCTGGAAGGTGGGGCCACGTTGGCCCCCCTCCGGAAGGTTCTATAAGCTTCCGGTACAATATCGATTAACCCGAAACAATTTCGAACTCCAAAAACTGCATTGCCTTATATGAATCTTATTCTCCGGACCATTCCGGAACCTCTCGTGATGTCCCGGATCCCATCCGAGACTCCGAACAAAAACTCATAAACCAATTATCCAATCTATCCTAGCGTCAAGACACGTTAAGTGTGACCCTTGAGTTCGAGAATATGCGCACGATCTTCTATCAATAATCAACAACGGGTGCGAAACCCATATTGACTCCACATTCATCGATGATCATATCGGATGAACCACGATGCCGATTCAATCAATCCCATATATATATTCCCTTTGTCTCGCGATATTTTACTTGCGAGATTTGATCGTCATGTCATACCTAGTTCAATCTCGTTCACAGCAAGTACTTTAATCGTTCCATAATCTAATATCACTTTGTGATTAACTCCTTAACCACATGCTTGCAAGCGGTGTTGATATCGATTACCGAGTGGGCCCGAAGTATATCTCTCCGACTTGGGAGGGACAAATCCCATCTCGATACATACAACCCAACAGGTACTTTCCGATCACCTGAGAGACACCTTTATGATCACCCTCTCATAGGATGACGTTTGATGACCTCAAAGCTTTCTTCCTATACCAGGGAGTTGTATTATCTCATGGTCTAAGGAATACAATATTTGACATAAGAAAAGCTTCGCAAAGATGAACACGATGACATGATCTAATTGCTCCGCTTATGTACAGGGAGTGTCCCAACCTTTACACAATATAAGGTGGAGTCCCCTGTGTTTACAATGCTAGTCCCTGGATCAATAGCTAGCATCCACAGTTAAGATGTAATATCAAGAAACAAAGGTCATAATATAACTTTATAACCAGGAATAACATAATTTTATTACATCTTACATAGCTCATTAGGCTATTACATTACATTGCAGCGGAATAACTATAGTCATGGGGTCCTTCATCTTCAAAGTGCCACAGGCAGATGTTGGTTGTAGACTTTGTAATCCTAATCAATCAATCTTCACTAAAATCAATCAAACCTGCAACATTACAAGTTACAGCCACAAGGGTCAATACATTTGAATTGTATTGGCAAGTTTCTCTACTATGTAGAATATGTGTGGATCCTATCATTACATGCATATTTGGCTAGGTAGGGTTTAAGGCTCATTTGCAAAAGCAAAATTTATCCTATCTTTTCAAAATGGTTTTGGTCCTTTGTCAAAACTCCTTTTCAAAATCTCTTGAACTCCTTGGGATCCTCAAGTATTCAAGTCTTTGTCAAAAATCCCTTGAGCTACTTGGTAACCCCAAGTGTATCTAGTTTTATCAAAAAAATCTCTTGAGCTCCTTGGTAACCCCAAGTGCATCAAGTTTTATCAAAAATCTCTTGAGCTCCTTGGTAACCCCAAGTGCATCAAGTTTTATCAAAAATCTCTTGAGCTCCTTGGTAACCCCAAGTGCATCAAGTTTTCATCAAAATCTCTTGAGTTCCTTGGTACCCCCAAGTACATCAAGTTTTAAAAGTTTTCTTTTAGAAATTAGAATGTCGAGATCTCCCATAGCTTCAAATTTTAGTTGCTCAGTATTGTCCATAACCGGGGACACGGCTAAGTACTTAGATTTTGTTATCTTCTGCAGAAGTAGTACACTTTACCCACATGTCACAATCCCATCCTTTTGCCACTAGTGGCCACTGGATTAGTGCTCACCAAGATGGAGTACCGGCAGATTGAGAATGTGACGAAGTCTTTCCAAAGGGTCCTCCTATGCACCATTCCTAGCTTGTCTTCAAGTACCCATGTAGGATTCCAGGTCCTCATGTCCAGTAGCTTGAAGACAATGCATGGGTCTTCCCAATGTAGTTGACTAAGCCAGAGCCATAATAGCATGTGGTTGCACACGAAAGCCACAATTGGAGAAACATGTTCAATCTCTAAGTTTCCTGGTTGGTTTCCTTTGGAGCACAACACAAAGAGATTGCCATAGACATGGTTCCTTTTGTTGCCACCTTCTCCAAAACTCAAAGTATCCTTGGCTACCCAGGTGGTTCATTGAGTCCTTGTTTTATTATATAAAAAACACAAGTCCTTTTCTCAACTTCATAAAATCTCAACATGTATCTCTTTTCAAAATATAGCATGGCTAAGCATGTAACAACTACATTGTTTTCACTAAGGAATGTATAGGGAATCCTATTAGGATTTAGCATAGCATAAGTATAGAAATTCTTTTCATGCATGTTTTCAAAATCCACTAAGTATAATGAAAATAGTAGGACTTTAGATGATAGTGTAACTTGCCTTTTTGGTAGGGAATGATGGTTCACTCCTTGATCTTGCTAGTCTCACACTTTTCTAACTTCACTATAATCAATCAAGCAAACACAAGACCAACTAGCATTCCAAACCAATAATCAATCAAACAATTCTCACACAAAACAATGGGATCTAAGTTATGCATGTAAGCATGTAAGAGGTGGTTCTATTTGCAAATATGGCTTCCACTAGGCTTCTAAATTTTGTAAGGTTCAAAGTGGTCTTTTTTCCAAAGTGGCAAAGTCATTTGCAAAAGGGTTTTGTCCATAAACCATTTTTAAATCCATTCATTATTTTATGTGGTGGAAAATATTTTTATCCAAGCAACAACTTTAAGTGGTTCACCAAATAAGTTGTTGTTTCTCAAAACTTGGTGTTTAGGGTCAGTAGGTTTGCTCCAAAACATTTTCCCAAAGTTGTTACTCCAAAAACATTTTCATAGCAAATCCATTATTTTTATTTGGCTAGAAATGGGCTAAACCAAGTTTTTATTCCTAAACTTCACCAAATTCATTTTCAAACCATGGGTTGGTTCCTAGGGTCAGTAAGTTCACAACAAACTAACTTGCCAAGATTTCAAACTCAAAAACATTTTTGAACAATTTTTCTAGTCTTAACAAGCATTCAAATGTTTCTGCAAAAACAAACAATCTAATAGTTACTATTTACTAAACTAATGGCATGGTTGTCTAGGGCTTGCTCCACTGATTCCAACGATATAAAGTTTGTAATTTTTGGACGTGTGGATCAAAAGTTATAGGGTTTTCAAATTCACATTCTAAACAGATTCAAACTTCTATTTTAAATAAGAACTGGCCACGCGTCGCAACGCTATTCGCCTGTACCGGTTCAGTCGGATCGGCTCTGCGGTGCGTTGGATCTAATGCGAATCGTGCGGCTCAGATGCTTCCATACCGGTTCGCTTAAGTCGTTCTGTCTACGCCACAGGATTAAGATCTAACGGCTCACGCGTGCAGCAATGGCGGCGGCAGTGGCGGCGACGGTCAGGCGGGGTGCTAGCGGTGGTTCTAGGAAGCAAGGAACGAGGTGGGGATGCTCACCATGATCGCGAGGACGTGGTGATGCTTGTCGTGTGGTCGGCGTGGCAAGGGGCGTTCTGGAACAGCAGCGATTTCTCGCCGGAGTGGAGAACAGCGTCGGGTGGTCCTGGTCGCGGTCGAAGGCGACGCTGTCGATCACGAGGAGGCAAACAGAGGGCGTGGTCAGATGCAGGAGATCACGGAGATGATGCGAGCGTGAAGGAGAAGACTTGGGGCGGTCTGGACTTACCAGAAGACGTCGCCGGAGTGGAAGACAGACGCGGCGGCGCTCAGAGCTTGTCGAAGGTGATGCTCAGGGGCGCCCGCGGTTAAACGGAGGGCACATGCAGATGCGCTAGGGAGTGGTGAGTATGTGTGCGTGGTTGGTGAGGCAAGGGGCGGCGTTGGGTCGCCGGAATTGGCACTGGACCTCGTCGGAGCAGAGGGTGGTCTCTGGCGAAATTTGTGTAGCCTGGTGGCGTGTTGGTTAAGGCGACAGAGGGGAAAGGAGGAGAAGATGCAGGCAATTTATCGTGCGTGGTCGCAGCGAGGTTAATGCACGGCATTATGGCGTATTGAAGCCGCGACATCAACGGCAGGAAACGGCCGGCGTGGTCGTCGCGAGGAAGAAGGTTGTCACATCCCAAGATTTTCCAAATCTTGTAATGTGAAAATAAATGAATAAAATAAAATTTTGCTTGATTTTCAGAGTGAGAAGAAACTTTTTTGGAAATCTTCAAACCAATTTGGATCAAATAAATCCTAAAGAGATTTAAAAAGATAAACTTTTATTAAAGGAAAATAAAAATATTTAAAATTACTATTTTGGTTCTTTAAATAAAAGGATTTGGTTTTCAAAGGAAAAGATAGATTTATAAATAAGGATTATTTTATATAGCCAAATTCAACCTTAGCCAATATTTGAAATAAAATGTTTTGTTTTGATTAAAAATAGTAAAGGTTTATTTAAATAAAATAATAAGGATTTAATATCCAAATTTTATTAAAACAAAGGCTTTTCCCATTTTAAATAAACACTAAAACTTATTTATTTATTTTAAATAAGTTTTCCAAGCATTTTATATTCTCAAATAAAACCTACTGAAGTGTTTTGGTTTTATTTTAGATTTCAAGATAAATATTTTAATAAAACAAATCCTATTTGATTTAATAATGAGGGTCTATTGTATTTAATTAATAATGGACCCTAAAATAAAAGGTTATTTTGTTTTAAGCAAGTTTCCAAGTATTCTTTATTTTCAAATAAAACCTACTGATTTGGTTTTGAAAAATATTTGGATTTCAAATGGAGATTTTATTAAATAAATCAAACCCTATTTGATTAAATAACTATGGTCTATTATATTTAATAGATCCTAAAAAAGAATAAAAATATTATTTTATTTTGGGATTTGGTTTATGTTGATAAACAGAACCAAAAAAACTTAATTGCAAGTATGGTGATTGTTTGAATGTTTGAATGTTGTTTGATTGTTTGAATTTCAAAAACAGAAAAAGAATTAGAAAAAGAATAAGCAAACAGGAAGAAAAAAATAGAAACTGGCCGACCCAACCCAGCAGCCCAACTAAGCCCACTCGCAGCCCACCTCCTCTTTTTCCCTGAAGCGCTTTCCTCACTCACAAAACGACCCGCACAGTCACTGAACTCTGTCCCCCACCTCCACTCCCTTTCTTTCACTGCCAAGCGGACCCCACCCTCTCCTATTCATCGTCTCCACCGCAGCGACCTGTTCTTCCTAGCTCCTGCCATTGATTCCTCGGGCTTAATTCGCCTTAATGCCGCGATTAAAACCCGCAGTGATCACGCGTGATAAAACCCCCTTACTCCTCTTCCATTTCCCCCAAACACCACGCCTCGAGAGCCACCAGGCTGTCGCAAATTCCTTCTGCACCGCCACCGTCTCCGACGAGGTTCTCGACCAAATCCGTCGGCATCGCATCGCCCCTCGCCTCCTTGACCACACTCGCAAACTCCCCAAACCCAGGCGCACCTCTCCATAACTCCAGCTCGTCCCCGCGCGCCCTATAACTTCGGCAACGACGACGACCACCGCCGCCACCGTCTGCCTCCACTCCGTCAGTCTTTTCCGGTGAGTACTGACCTCCCTTCTTCCTCTCGATGACACACGCTTGATCGACAACCTCTCGCGCAGCTAAATCCGTTCTTGCCTTGTCTTCTTGTGCACCGTAGTGTCGCCCCCGTCGATGTCTGAGCGAGACCGACGCCGCCCCTTACTCCGGCGAGGAATCACGACTGATCCAGTGCGCCCCCTTACAAACCGCAAGCGAGTTGAGCTTCAGCGTCACTCCACGAACTCGGTGAGCATTCCCTTTTCCCCTCTCACTTCCTGTTTATTGGCCGCCACCGTCCGGCCGCTCAGCGCCACCACCGTGCCATTCGTTTAGGGTCGAGCCCCCCACAGCCTTCCGATCCCGATCTGATGGATAGGATAGAATAACTTAACAGCGAAGGGGTACGCGTTCTGGGCCACGCGATCAGTTTAAATCCAACGGCTGCAGCTGTGCGATCCACACGAACCGGTACCGACCAATCACGGCGCGACGCGTGGACAGATTCTGTTTAAAACAGGTTTTGAAATCAGATTTAAGTTGCAATTTCAAACCTTTGTAACTTTCAATCCACACGTCTAAAATTTACAAATTTGATACCATTGGAATCAGTGGAACAAACCCTATCCAACCATGCCCTTGGTTTAGCAAATAGTATCTGTTAGAGTGGATGTTTTTGCAGAAACTTTTGTATGCTTGTTAATAATGTAAAAATTGTTTAAAAATGAATTTGGGGTTAAAATCTTTGGCAATTCGATTGATTTGAACCTACTGACCATAGGAAACACTTTGTGGACTCAAAAATGTATTTGGTGAAACAAAATAAAGAATTCTTTGATTTAAAACCATTTCTAGTCAAATAGAAATGTGGTTTATTTATTGAAAATGATTTTGAGTAAAAACTTTGGGAAAATGGTTTAGACCAAACCTACTGACCCAAAAAACAAAGTTTTGCAATAGCAACTCATTTGGTGAAAAACATAAAGTTTTGCTTTGATAAAAAAATAATTTTCACCACATAAAATAATGATTAGCTTTAAAAATGGTTTATGGACCAAAACCCTTTTGCAAATGACTTTGCCACTTTACAAAATGACCATTAGGTGTTTTCAAAAAGTTTATGAACCATTAGGAACCAATTTTTCAAACAAAACAAAGCTTGGCATGCTTGCATGCATTACTTTGACTTTGTCATTTTATGTGTTGTTTTGCTTGATTGGTAGATTAAGTTTGTGCCTTGCTTGATTGATTTGTAGTGACTTGAAGAGTGTGATTGTTGCAAGTACAAGGAGTGAACCCATACTCTAACAAAAAGGCAAGTGATGCTTCATACTTTTTGTCCCATTACTTTCACTATGCATTAGTGATTTTTCTAAGTAAAACTTGCATGGAATTTTTGCTAAGTATAAACCTTGCTATAGTAAAACCTAGTAGATGAAACCTTAGTGGAAATCTTCCTAAGTTAAGATTCCTATTACTATCAAGCTTAGCCTAGCTAATAGAAAACATGGGTGGAATATATATTCACACTATGGAAAAATTCCTAAGTCTGAGGACTTGTGTTTTTGTTTAATAAAACAACTAAGTTAATGAATCACCTGGGTGGAATGGTAATTGCTTGGTGGTTTTTGGTTGAGTGGTTCACAAGGCCCATGTTTATGGTTTACCTTGTGTATCTCACTTGTGGATGGCCACCCAGGAACAAAGAGATTTGAGATGTCCAATGTTGAGAAGCTTCAAGTGCAACCACTTGGCAATATGGGCTCTGCCATGATCATATAGGTTGCAAGAACTTAGCCATATGGACAGAGGGTGGTAGTGTTTGATAGGTTGGAACGCGTCCATTTTGGTCTAAGGGAAGGCTTCTGAAAGATCTTGTCTTGGGAAACCAAGTCTTGTGGGGAAAGTGCACCACCTCTGCAGAGTGTAAAATCTAAGTACTTAGCCATGTCCCTGGTAAAGGACAATTTGAGCATCAAGACATGGAAGCAATCAAGAATCTCATCATTCAAATTTCTAAGTTAAAATCTTGTGGTTTGAACAAGGGTTGTTTGAAATCTTCAATCTTTGATTGAGAGATGCCTTGGTTAAAGGATCTTCAAATCTTTGATTGAGAAAAATGATTTTGCCAAGCAAAACTTAGTATTTTCAAATGTTAAGGAAAAATCTATTTTGAGCAATGCAAGCCTCAACTCCACTTATCCAAATGCATATAGATGATAGACTCCACTATACTACCATAGTATCACTTGCCAATACAATTCAAATGTATTGACCCTTTGTGGCTGTAACTTGTAATGTTGCAGGTTTGATTGTTTTTAGTGAAGATTGATTGATTAGGATTACAAAGTCTACAACCAACATCTGCCTGTGGCACTTTGAAGATGAAGGACCCCATGACTATAGTTATTCCGCTGCAATGTAATGTAATAGCCAAATGAGCTATGTATGATGTAACAAAATTATGTTATTCCTGGTTATAAAGTTATGTTATGACCTTTGTATCTTGATATTACATCTTAACTGTGGATGCGCTATTGATCCAGGGACTAGCATTGTAAACACAGGATACCACCTTATATTGTGTAAAGGTTGGGACACTCCGCCTGAGATGGTATCGAGCATTGTGTTGCTGTAGGATTTGTAAACCCTAAGATTGGACAAAACCCTTAGAAAATATAGGAGTTGCATTTGTTCCAAAAACTATTTACAAAACACTTGTAAACTCTTTCCTCAACCATTTTGGTTTCCACTCTACTTATCTTCTATTTCAACTTGATGGAAAAGCCTACCCCATGGCCAAAGACTACACCATGTGCAAAGGACTTCTTCAACATCTTCAACTCTAATGACTTCAACATCTTCAGCATATTCACCAAGGACTTCAACCATGGTTATCACTAAGGACAAGTGAGACAAGAAATCTTGCTCAAGATTTGGAGACTAAGGAAAACAACTTAGAAGGAGCCATCAACACCTTTGAAGTATTTGTGACCAAGAGTTTTTCCCAAGAAAACCATGATCTCATGCAAGAAGAACCAACCAAGAAGGATGGAAAGATCACAAGTGAACCATATAGATGACCACCATTTATAGTTAAGTCAAACACACCAACTTATGTGGAGTAACAAAACTATTTTGTTGCCTAAAAATGTGCTTGAACTTTGTTGTTTGAGTGAAAAGTTGTTTGTGAATGCTTGCACATTGTTTGTGTGAATTGTGATGTGTGTGATTAGAAATATTTCCTTAGAAATATCTTGCCTATTCTAATCTCCCTTCAAACCCAAACAGATGACTACTCCAAGAAACTCCAACATCAAGGTTGATGACAACCACAACCAAGAGGACAACATGAGAGAACTTATAGTAACCCAAAACCAGTTGAGCCAAGAGACAACTCAGCTATTAGCCAACAACAATGGACTAGACCCAGCCATACAAAGGATTTTGAAACTTCAATCCCAATTGTTGCAAGGAATGGTTACTCAAATGATCAACATGGGAGAAAACTTTTCCCAAAGAGCTAATGACAACAAGGATGACAAAGAAGCTAATCTAGAAGGAATCCAAGCCAGCAATAGTTTTAGAGACAAAGATCATACATCCAAGGAACATGAAGATCACTGCCCCAAGAAGAGAGAAAGATCTCCCACCTATGAAGAACATGAACTAGAAGAACTCCTAGCTTTGGAGAGACCCAAAAAGAAGAAGAAGGACATAAGCCAGTTGCAGTGTTACAATTGCAAAGAGATGGGACACTATGCCAGTGAATGCCCAGAAAAGGAGAAGAGCCAAGAAGACAAACAAAGGCTAGTGAAACCTAAGATGAGGAAGGATATTATCCAAGTGATGTGCAAACACTGCAAGGAGTTAGGACATTATGCATCATATTGTCCAGAGAAGCCACCTCAAGACCTCAAACTTATAACATGTTTCAAATGCAAGGAACTAGGCCACTATGCAAACAATTGTCCAGAAAAGATGAAGAACAAGTTAAACAAGTCTATGAAGGATCTCAACCTTGGCCCATGAGTCAAGTATGGAAACCAAGGACACCATGCAAATGTTTGCTTAGAGAAATTTTCCCCAGGATCCCAAGAAGGACAATATGTAATTTTTGTTTGAAATTTTTTTAAGGGTGGTAGTACCCTAGTTGTTTTGAGCCTACTTGTAACCCTAGCCTCCCCAAATATCGGGACGAGATTTATTTTAAGGGTGGTAGCCTGTCACATCCCAAGATTTTCCAAATCTTGTAATGTGAAAATAAATGAATAAAATAAAATTTTGCTTGATTTTCAGAGTGAGAAGAAACTTTTTTGGAAATCTTCAAACCAATTTGGATCAAATAAATCCTAAAGAGATTTAAAAAGATAAACTTTTATTAAAGGAAAATAAAAATATTTAAAATTACTATTTTGGTTCTTTAAATAAAAGGATTTGGTTTTCGAAGGAAAAGATAGATTTATAAATAAGGATTATTTTATATAGCCAAATTAAACCTTAGCCAATATTTGAAATAAAATGTTTTGTTTTGATTAAAAATAGTAAAGGTTTATTTAAATAAAATAATAAGGATTTAATATCCAAATTTTATTAAAACAAAGGCTTTTCCTATTTTAAATAAACACTAAAACTTATTTATTTATTTTAAATAAGTTTTCCAAGTATTTTATATTCTCAAATAAAACCTACTGAAGTGTTTTGGTTTTATTTTAGATTTCAAAATAAATATTTTAATAAAACAAATCCTATTTGATTTAATAATGAGGGTCTATTGTATTTAATTAATAATGGACCCTAAAATAAAAGGTTATTTTGTTTTAAGCAAGTTTCCAAGTATTCTTTATTTTCAAATAAAACCTACTGATTTGGTTTTGAAAAATATTTGGATTTCAAATGGAGATTTTATTAAATAAATCAAACCCTATTTGATTAAATAACTATGGTCTATTATATTTAATAGATCCTAAAAAAGAATAAAAATATTATTTTATTTTGGGATTTGGTTTATGTTGATAAACAGAACCAAAAAAACTTAATTGCAGGTATGGTGATTGTTTGAATGTTGTTTGATTGTTTGAATTTGAAAAACAGAAAAAGAATTAGAAAAAGAAAAAGCAAACAGGAAGAAAAAAAATAGAAATTGGCCGACCCCACCCAGCAGCCCAACTAAGCCCACTCGCAGCCCACCTCCTCTTTTTCCCTGAAGCGTTTTCCTCACTCACAAAACGACCCGCACAGTCACTGAACTCTGGCCCCCACCTCCACTCCCTTTCTTTCACTGCCAAGCGGACCCCACCCTCTCCTATTCATCGTCTCCACCGCAGCGACCTGTTCTTCCTAGCTCCTGCCATTGATTCCTCGGGCTTAATTCGCCTTAATGCCGCGATTAAAACCCGCAGTGATCACGCGTGATAAAACCCCCTTACTCCTCTTCCATTTCCCCCAAACACCACGCCTCGAGAGCCACCAGGCTGTCGCAAATTCCTTCTGCACCGCCGCCGTCTCCGACGAGGTTCTCGACCAAATCCGTCGGCATCGCATCGCCCCTCGCCTCCTTGACCACACTCGCAAACTCCCCAAACCCAGGCGCACCTCTCCATAACTCCAGCTCGTCCCCGCGCGCCCTATAACTTCGGCAACGACGACGACCACCGCCGCCACCGTCTGCCTCCACTCCGTCAGTCTTTTCCGGTGAGTACTGACCTCCCTTCTTCCTCTCGATGACACACGCTTGATCGACAACCTCTCGTGCAGCTAAATCCGTTCTTGCCTTGTCTTCTTGTGCACCGTAGTGTCGCCCCCGTCGATGTCTGAGCGAGACCGACGCCGCCCCTGACTCCGGCGAGGAATCACGACTGATCCAGTGCGCCCCCTTACAAACCGCAAGCGAGTTGAGCTTCAGTGTCACTCCACGAACTCGGTGAGCATTCCCTTTTCCCCTCTCACTTCCTGTTTCGCTGGCGCCGCCACCGTCTGGCCGCTCCGCCGCCAGCCACCGCCGCAGCGCCGCTCGTTTAGGGTCGAGCGCCCCACAGCCTTCCGATCCCGATCTGATGGATAGGATAGAATAACTTAACAAGAAGTGCAGCGTTTACGCCACGCGATCAGTTTAAATCCAACGGCTGCAGCTGTGCGATCCACACGAACCGGTACCGACCAATCACGGCGCGACGCGTGGACAGATTCTGTTTAAAACAGGTTTTGAAATCAGATTTAAGTTGCAATTTCAAACCTTTGTAACTTTCAATCCACACGTCCAAAATTTACAAATTTGATACCATTGGAATCAGTGGAACAAACCCTATCCAACCATGCCCTTGGTTTAGCAAATAGTATCTGTTAGAGTGGATGTTTTTGCAGAAACTTTTGTATGCTTGTTAATAATGTAAAAATTGTTTAAAAATGAATTTGGGGTTAAAATCTTTGGCAATTCGATTGATTTGAACCTACTGACCATAGGAAACACTTTGTGGACTCAAAAATGTATTTGGTGAAACAAAATAAAGAATTCTTTGATTTAAAACCATTTCTAGTCAAATAGAAATGTGGTTTATTTATTGAAAATGATTTTGAGTAAAAACTTTGGGAAAATGGTTTAGACCAAACCTACTGACCCAAAACACCAAGTTTTGCAATAGCAACTCATTTGGTGAAAAACATAAAGTTTTGCTTTGATAAAAAAATAATTTTCACCACATAAAATAATGATTAGCTTTAAAAATGGTTTATGGACCAAAACCCTTTTGCAAATGACTTTGCCACTTTACAAAATGACCATTAGGTGTTTTCAAAAAGTTTATGAACCATTAGGAACCACTTTTTCAAACAAAACAAAGCTTGGCATGCTTGCATGCATTACTTTGACTTTGTCATTTTATGTGTTGTTTTGCTTCATTGGTAGATTAAGTTTGTGCCTTGCTTGATTGATTTGTAGTGACTTGAAGAGTGTGATTGTTGCAAGTACAAGGAGTGAACCCATACTCTAACAAAAAGGCAAGTGATGCTTCATACTTTTTGTCCCATTACTTTCACTATGCATTAGTGATTTTTCTAAGTAAAACTTGCATGGAATTTTTGCTAAGTATAAACCTTGCTATAGTGAAACCTAGTAGATGAAACCTTAGTGGAAATCTTCCTAAGTTAAGATTCCTATTACTATCAAGCTTAGCCTAGCTAATAGAAAACATGGGTGGAATATATATTCACACTATGGAAAAATTCCTAAGTCTGAGGACTTGTGTTTTTGTTTAATAAAACAACTAAGTTAATGAATCACCTGGGTCGAATGGTAATTGCTTGGTGGTTTTTGGTTGAGTGGTTCACAAGGCCCATGTTTATGGTTTACCTTGTGTATCTCACTTGTGGATGGCCACCCAGGAACAAAGAGATTTGAGATGTCCAATGTTGAGAAGCTTCAAGTGCAACCACTTGGCAATATGGGCTCTGCCATGATCATATAGGTTGCAAGAACTTAGCCATATGGACAGAGGGTGGTAGTGTTTGATAGGTTGGAACGCGTCCATTTTGGTCTAAGGAAGGCTTCAAAGATCTTGTCTTGGGAAACCAAGTCTTGTGGGGAAAGTGCACCACCTCTGCAGAGTGTAAAATCTAAGTACTTAGCCATGTCCCTGGTAAAGGACAATTTGAGCATCAAGACATGGAAGCAATCAAGAATCTCATCATTCAAATTTCTAAGTTAAAATCTTGTGGTTTGAACAAGGGTTGTTTGAAATCTTCAATCTTTGATTGAGAGATGCCTTGGTTAAAGGATCTTCAAATCTTTGATTGAGAAAAATGATTTTGCCAAGCAAAACTTAGTATTTTCAAATGTTAAGGAAAAATCTATTTTGAGCAATGCAAGCCTCAACTCCACTTATCCAAATGCATATAGATGATAGACTCCACTATACTACCATAGTATCACTTGCCAATACAATTCAAATGTATTGACCCTTTGTGGCTGTAACTTGTAATGTTGCAGGTTTGATTGTTTTTAGTGAAGATTGATTGATTAGGATTACAAAGTCTACAACCAACATCTGCCTGTGGCACTTTGAAGATGAAGGACCCCATGACTATAGTTATTCCGCTGCAATGTAATGTAATAGCCAAATGAGCTATGTATGATGTAACAAAATTATGTTATTCCTGGTTATAAAGTTATGTTATGACCTTTGTATCTTGATATTACATCTTAACTGTGGATGCCAGCTATTGATCCAGGGACTAGCATTGTAAACACAGGGGATACCACCTTATATTGTGTAAAGGTTGGGACACTCCCGCTACAGATGGTATCAGAGCATTGTGTTGCCTGTAGGATTTGTAAACCCTAGGATTGGACAAAAACCCTTAGAAAATATAGGAGTTGCATTTTGTTCCAAAAACTATTTACAAAAACACTTGTAAACTCTTTCCTCAACCATTTTGGTTTCCACTCTACTTATCTTCTATTTCAACTTGATGGAAAAGCCTACCCCATGGCCAAAGACTACACCATGTGCAAAGGACTTCTTCAACATCTTCAACTCTAATGACTTCAACATCTTCAGCATATTCACCAAGGACTTCAACCATGGTTATCACTAAGGACAAGTGAGACAAGAAATCTTGCTCAAGATTTGGAGACTAAGGAAAAACAACTTAGAAGGAGCCATCAACACCTTTGAAGTATTTGTGACCAAGAGTTTTTCCCAAGAAAACCATGATCTCATGCAAGAAGAACCAACCAAGAAGGATGGAAAGATCACAAGTGAACCATATAGATAGACCACCATTTATAGTTAAGTCAAACACACCAACTTATGTGGAGTAACAAAACTATTTTGTTGCCTAAAAATGTGCTTGAACTTTGTTGTTTGAGTGAAAAGTTGTTTGTGAATGCTTGCACATTGTTTGTGTGAATTGTGATGTGTGTGATTAGAAATATTTCCTTAGAAATATCTTGCCTATTCTAATCTCCCTTCAAACCCAAACAGATGACTACTCCAAGAAACTCCAACATCAAGGTTGATGACAACCACAACCAAGAGGACAACATGAGAGAACTTATAGTAACCCAAAACCAGTTGAGCCAAGAGACAACTCAGCTATTAGCCAACAACAATGGACTAGACCCAGCCATACAAAGGATTTTGAAACTTCAATCCCAATTGTTGCAAGGAATGGTTACTCAAATGATCAACATGGGAGAAAACTTTTCCCAAAGAGCTAATGACAACAAGGATGACAAAGAAGCTAATCTAGAAGGAATCCAAGCCAGCAATAGTTTTAGAGACAAAGATCATACATCCAAGGAACATGAAGATCACTGCCCCAAGAAGAGAGAAAGATCTCCCACCTATGAAGAACATGAACTAGAAGAACTCCTAGCTTTGGAGAGACCCAAAAAGAAGAAGAAGGACATAAGCCAGTTGCAGTGTTACAATTGCAAAGAGATGGGACACTATGCCAGTGAATGCCCAGAAAAGGAGAAGAGACAAGAAGACAAACAAAGGCTAGTGAAACCTAAGATGAGGAAGGATATTATCCAAGTGATGTGCAAACACTGCAAGGAGTTAGGACATTATGCATCATATTGTCCAGAGAAGCCACCTCAAGACCTCAAACTTATAACATGTTTCAAATGCAAGGAACTAGGCCACTATGCAAACAATTGTCCAGAAAAGATGAAGAACAAGTTAAACAAGTCTATGAAGGATCTCAACCTTGGCCCATGAGTCAAGTATGGAAACCAAGGACACCATGCAAATGTTTGCTTAGAGAAATTTTCCCCAGGATCCCAAGAAGGACAATATGTAATTTTTGTTTGAAATTTTTTTAAGGGTGGTAGTACCCTAGTTGTTTTGAGCCTACTTGTAACCCTAGCCTCCCCAAATATCGGGACGAGATTTATTTTAAGGGTGGTAGCCTGTCACATCCCAAGATTTTCCAAATCTTGTAATGTGAAAATAAATGAATAAAATAAAATTTTGCTTGATTTTCAGAGTGAGAAGAAACTTTTTTGGAAATCTTCAAACCAATTTGGATCAAATAAATCCTAAAGAGATTTAAAAAGATAAACTTTTATTAAAGGAAAATAAAAATATTTAAAATTACTATTTTGGTTCTTTAAATAAAAGGATTTGGTTTTCGAAGGAAAAGATAGATTTATAAATAAGGATTATTTTATATAGCCAAATTAAACCTTAGCCAATATTTGAAATAAAATGTTTTGTTTTGATTAAAAATAGTAAAGGTTTATTTAAATAAAATAATAAGGATTTAATATCCAAATTTTATTAAAACAAAGGCTTTTCCTATTTTAAATAAACACTAAAACTTATTTATTTATTTTAAATAAGTTTTCCAAGTATTTTATATTCTCAAATAAAACCTACTGAAGTGTTTTGGTTTTATTTTAGATTTCAAAATAAATATTTTAATAAAACAAATCCTATTTGATTTAATAATGAGGGTCTATTGTATTTAATTAATAATGGACCCTAAAATAAAAGGTTATTTTCTTTTAAGCAAGTTTCCAAGTATTCTTTATTTTCAAATAAAACCTACTGATTTGGTTTTGAAAAATATTTGGATTTCAAATGGAGATTTTATTAAATAAATCAAACCCTATTTGATTAAATAACTATGGTCTATTATATTTAATAGATCCTAAAAAAGAATAAAAATATTATTTTATTTTGGGATTTGGTTTATGTTGATAAACAGAACCAAAAAAACTTAATTGCAGGTATGGTGATTGTTTGAATGTTGTTTGATTGTTTGAATTTCAAAAACAGAAAAAGAATTAGAAAAAGAAAAAGCAAACAGGAAGAAAAAAAATAGAAATTGGCCGACCCCACCCAGCAGCCCAACTAAGCCCACTCGCAGCCCACCTCCTCTTTTTCCCTGAAGCGTTTTCCTCACTCACAAAACGACCCGCACAGTCACTGAACTCTGGCCCCCACCTCCACTCCCTTTCTTTCACTGCCAAGCGGACCCCACCCTCTCCTGTTCATCGTCTCCACCGCAGCGACCTGTTCTTCCCAGCTCCTGCCATTGATTCCTCGGGCTTAATTCGCCTTAATGCCACGATTAAAACCCGCAGTGATCACGCGTGATAAAACCCCCTTACTCCTCTTCCATTTCCCCCAAACACCACGCCTCGAGAGCCACCAGCCGTCAAATTCTTCTGCACCGCCGCCGTCTCCGACGAGGTTCTCGACCAAATCCGTCGGCATCGCATCGGCCCTCGCCTCCTTGACCACACTCGCAAACTCCCCAAACCCAGGCGCACCTCTCCATAACTCCAGCTCGTCCCCGCGCGCCCTATAACTTCGGCAACGACGACGACCACCGCCACCACCGTCTGCCTCCACTCCGTCAGTCTTTTCTGGTGAGTACTGACCTCCCTTCTTTCTCTCGATGACGCACGCTTGATCGACAACCTCTCGCGCAGCTAAATCCGTTCTTGCCTTGTCTTCTTGTGCACCGTAGTGTCGCCCCCATCGACGTCTGAGCGAGACCGACGCCGCCCCTGACTCCGGCGAGGAATCACGACTGATCCAGTGCGCCCCCTTACAAACCGCAAGCGAGTTGAGCTTCAGCGTCACTCCACGAACTCGGTGAGCATTCCCTTTTCCCCTCTCGCTTCCTGTTTCGCCGGCGCCGCCACCGTCTGGCCGCTCCGCCGCCAGCCACCGCTGCAGCGCCGCTCGTTTAGGGTCGAGCCCCCCACAGCCGTCCGATCCCGATCTGATGGATAGGATAGAATAACTTAACAGCGAAGGGGTACGCGTTCTGGGCCACGCGGTCAGTTTAAATCCAACGGTTGCAGCTGTGCGATCCACACGAACCGGTACCGACCAATCACGGCGCGACGCGTGGACAGATTCTGTTTAAAACAGGTTTTGAAATCAGATTTAAGTTGCAATTTCAAACCTTTGTAACTTTCAATCCACACGTCCAAAATTTACAAATTTGATACCGTTGGAATCAGTGGAACAAACCCTAGCCAACCATGCCCTTGATTTAGCAAATAGTATCTATTAGAGTGGATGTTTTTGCAGAAACTTTTGTATGCTTGTTAAGAATGTAAAAATTGTTTAAAAATGAATTTGGGGTTAAAATCTTTGGCAATTGGATTGATTTGAACCTACTGACCATAGGAAACACTTTGTGGACTCAAAAATGTATTTGGTGAAACAAAATAAAGAATTCTTTGATTTAAAACCATTTCTAGTCAAATAGAAATGTGGTTTATTTATTGAAAATGATTTTGAGTAAAAACTTTGGGAAAATGGTTTAGA
This sequence comes from Avena insularis, assembly GCA_023614405.1. Taxonomy (NCBI): domain Eukaryota; kingdom Viridiplantae; phylum Streptophyta; class Magnoliopsida; order Poales; family Poaceae; genus Avena; species Avena insularis. Next base: position 292,507,986 of record CM042691.1, on the reverse strand, counting down.
CCAAACCTACTGACCCAAAAAACAAAGTTTTGCAATAGCAACTCATTTGGTGAAAAACATAAAGTTTTGCTTTGATAAAAAAATAATTTTCACCACATAAAATAATGATTAGATTTAAAAATGGTTTATGGACCAAAACCATTTTGCAAATGACTTTGCCACTTTACAAAATGACCATTAGGTGTTTTCAAAAAGTTTATGACCCATTAGAACCACTTTTTCAAACAAAACAAAGCTTGGCATGCTTGCATGCATTACTTTGACTTTGTCATTTTATGTGTTGTTTTGCTTGATTGGTAGATTAAGTTTGTGACTTGCTTGATTGATTTGTAGTGACTTGAAGAGTGTGATTGTTGCAAGGACAAGGAGTGAACCCATACTCTACCAAAAAGGCAAGTGATGCTTCATACTTTTTGTCCCATTACTTTCACTATGCATTAGTGATTTTTCTAAGTAAAACTTGCATGGAATTTTTGCTAAGTATAAACCTTGCTATAGTAAAACCTAGTAGATGAAACCTTAGTGGAAATCTTCCTAAGTTAAGATTCCTATTACTATCAAGCTTAGCCTAGCTAATAGAAAACATGGGTGGAATATATATTCACACTATGGAAAAATTCCTAAGTCTGAGGACTTGTGTTTTTGTTTAATAAAACAACTAAGTTAATGAATCACCTGGGTGGAATGGTAATTGCTTGGTGGTTTTTGGTTGAGTGGTTCACAAGGCCCATGTTTATGGTTTACCTTGTGTATCTCACTTGTGGATGGCCACCCAGGAACAAAGAGATTTGAGATGTCCAATGTTGAGAAGCTTCAAGTGCAACCACTTGGCAATATGGGCTCTGCCATGATCATATAGGTTGCAAGAACTTAGCCATATGGACAGAGGGTGGTAGTGTTTGATAGGTTGGAACGCGTCCATTTTGGTCTAAGGGAAGGCTTCTGAAAGATCTTGTCTTGGGAAACCAAGTTTTGTGGGGAAAGTGCACCACCTCTGCAGAGTGTAAAATCTAAGTACTTAGCCATGTCCCTGGTAAAGGACAATTTGAGCATCAAGACATGGAAGCAATCAAGAATCTCATCATTCAAATTTCTAAGTTAAAATCTTGTGGTTTGAACAAGGGTTGTTTGAAATCTTCAATCTTTGATTGAGAGATGCCTTGGTTAAAGGATCTTCAAATCTTTGATTGAAAAAAATGATTTTGCCAAGCAAAACTTAGTATTTTCAAATGTTAAGGAAAAATCTATTTTGAGCAATGCAAGCCTCAACTCCACTTAGCCAAATGCATATAGATGATAGACTCCACTATACTACCATAGTATCACTTGCCAATACAATTCAAATGTATTGACCCTTTGTGGCTGTAACTTGTAATGTTGCAGGTTTGATTGTTTTTAGTGAAGATTGATTGATTAGGATTACAAAGTCTACAACCAACATCTGCCTGTGGCACTTTGAAGATGAAGGACCCCATGACTATAGTTATTCCGCTGCAATGTAATGTAATAGCCAAATGAGCTATGTATGATGTAACAAAATTATGTTATTCCTGGTTATAAAGTTATGTTATGACCTTTGTATCTTGATATTACATCTTAACTGTGGATGCTAGCTATTGATCCAGGGACTAGCATTGTAAACACAGGGGATACCACCTTATATTGTGTAAAGGTTGGGACACTCCCTCTACAGATGGTATCAGAGCATTGTGTTGCCTATAGGATTTGTAAACCCTAGGATTGGACAAAAACCCTTAGAAAATATAGGAGTTGCATTTTGTTCCAAAAACTATTTACAAAAACACTTGTAAACTCTTTCCTCAACCATTTTGGTTTCCACTCTACTTCTCTTCTATTTCAACTTGATGGAAAAGCCTACCCCATGGCCAAAGACTACACCATGTGCAAAGGACTTCTTCAACATCTTCAACTCTAATGACTTCAACATCTTCAGCATATTCACCAAGGACTTCAACCATGGTTATCACTAAGGACAAGTGAGACAAGAAATCTTGCTCAAGATTTGGAGACTAAGGAAACACAACTTAGAAGGAGCCATCAACACCTTTGAAGTATTTGTGACCAAGAGTTTTTCCCAAGAAAACCATGATCTCATGCAAGAAGAACCAACCAAGAAGGATGGAAAGATCACAAGTGAACCATATAGATAGACCACCATTTATAGTTAAGTCAAACACACCAACTTATGTGGAGTAACAAAAATATTTTGTTGCCTAAAAATGTGCTTGAACTTTGTTGTTTGAGTGAAAAGTTGTTTGTGAATGCTTGCACATTGTTTGTGTGAATTGTGATGTGTGTGATTAGAAATATTTCCTTAGAAATATCTTGCCTATTCTAATCTCCCTTCAAACCCAAACAGATGACTACTCCAAGAAACTCCAACATCAAGGTTGATGACAACCACAACCAAGAGGACAACATGAGAGAACTTATAGTAACCCAAAACCAGTTGAGCCAAGAGATAACTCAGCTATTAGCCAACAACAATGGACTAGACCCAGCCATACAAAGGATTTTGAAACTTCAATCCCAATTGTTGCAAGGAATGGTTACTCAAATGATCAACATGGGAGAAAACTTTTCCCAAAGAGCTAATGACAACAAGGATGACAAAGAAGCTAATCTAGAAGGAATCCAAGCCAGCAATAGTTTTAGAGACAAAGATCATACATCCAAGGAACATGAAGATCACTGCCCCAAGAAGGGAGAAAGATCTCCCACCTATGAAGAACATGAACTAGAAGAACTCCTAGCTTTGGAGAGACCCAAAAAGAAGAAGAAGGACATAAGCCAGTTGCAGTGTTACAATTGCAAAGAGATGGGACTAATAAGGATCGAGGGGATGATCCTTTAGTTTGTCCCGATCTTTCACAGCGAGTCACCCGGATAGTAATCCTTCCAACAACGCCAATGGACGTCACCTGAAGAAGAGGAACGAATCCAGCAAGTAACGTGATGAATATCACCACGCCTCAAACCAAAACACGACAATCCTTGATGAACACAAGAACCTCCGCGACAATATCAATACGATAGATAACACGGCATCGCCGTCCCCGGAGGGATGCTTCACCAATCAACACACACGATAGTTTTAGACTAATCAACTGAAATCAAAAGCTAACCTAATCTAGAGGGCGTTCCCAGGCTTATATGGCCGCCGGAACGTCCGAAAAACGTGAAACAAAACGTGTCCGATACAGTCAGATCCGTCCAGATCTGATGGTAACTTTCAGGGCCGGACTTTCCGCCCTAAGTAGGGCCAGATTATCCGCCCCCCCCGGATTATCCTCCCCTGGGGCGGATTATCCGCCCCCTATACTGAGCCTCGCGCCTGAAGTCCTTAGCAGAATTCCTGGAGCAGGGCCGGATTATCCGCCCTTGTGGGGGCCGGATTATCCGCCCCCTGGGGACGTGTAAGTACTCGTTGGAAAGCTCTCGGAGTGATCTTTCCAACAAGTGCTTATTTGCTTGATTTGGAGTTCGTATGAAGAATCCACGTCCGTTTCAATTTCAGGGCTTCACGTCTCGAATCAACCTTCCTTCTTGATGATCTTCTCTTGCGCCTTCCTCCCGCTCCTCCCTCGCGCATCCTTGCCCATATCATCCTCCCCCTTCAAAGAGCGTTGTCCCCAACGCGTGAGGGTCGTCTCGAAAGGGTGGCGTGATATCAACAAAATCTTCACGCGACTTTGCCATCTTCAAGTCTTGCTTGCCTACCTCACCACATCCTCCCGCTTGGCCTGCTTGACTTGATACAACCCTGGGTGGATGCACCTCCTTTCTTCTCCACATAAGCTTGGACTTAGGCGCCACCATCTTTTTCTTCTGCTCAACTGTTGTTGGAACCCGTGGCTGCTGAACATGGACCTTCTTTGCACGAACCTGCATAAGATGAGTGATGCCTAGACCACACAACTGACGAACATGTCCATCCTTGCCTCTATGCACATGCACTGCTGCTCCAACAAAACGTCTCTGAGGTGTTCTAACAAAATTGTGGCTGACTAACCGCGGCACCATATGCACCCGAACGTGATCAGCAACATCGTCATCGGTCTGAACACCTATGTCAACACAAACTGGAAGTGGAACACATGGAACACATGCTGACATATTTTTTCCTTCATCAATAAGAGGCTTGACTTCAACCGGCTTGTCACTAACAAGAAAAATTGGCTTGTCATCTACAGGCATGGGTGAAACAATATCACTACTGACGCTCTTCGCATCATGCTCCTCATGTTGCACCTTAGCTAGCCCTGGTTGTGACTTAGCCTTATGAAACTTCTCCTTGCGAACCACCAACACCACATCGGACTTGATTTGATCCTCTCTCATAGGCTTCAAAGTCTGATGTTTGCCATCATGCACAAAAGAATATGTATTTACTCTCCCAGCATGTAACGCATTACGATCATACTGCCATGAACGACCAAGTAATAGCCCACATACCTCCAATGGCAACACATCGCACTCAATCTCATCAACATAATCACCAAATGTAAATGGCACACGCACCTTATGAGTTACCTTCACCATACCGCAGCTATTTAACCACTGTAGATGCTTAGGTTCAGGAATACGCCATGTGGACAACCCCAATTCTGCCACCATTGTCTTGCTAATGCCATTAGTACAGCTTCCTCCATCAATAATCAACTTGCATGCTTGACCTTTGATCATGCACTGCGCCTGGAATAAATTCCAACGCTGGCCTCTATCCGCTGTCATACAAGTCTCATCATGTACTCTCTTGAGTTGCATATTTAGCCCACTCAATGGTTCAACCTCTTCCACTATAGTTTCAGTGCACACAACAACCTCGGCAACAACAGATTGCTTCTCCTCAGAAGGTTTTGTCACTGCCACGATAACCGTTTGCACTGGAACAACTTCTGCGACCTCCTTTGAACGAGACGGAATAGACACAATGGCAACCCTGGGAGATTGTGGAACTGTCTTCAAGGGCTTGGTACAAGATACCTTGCGACGAGGAGCCATAAAATAGCCACGCAAAAAAATATTGAAGTCCTTCCAAGTTGCATCTATAATGTCCTTTTCACACATCTCTTTATCCCACCAACGAGCTATCTCTTCATCTACACGTCGCAATGCAAGAAGCACACATGTAGGATTATCCAAATACTCATATGTATCACATCTGTAAAAACCATCTTGCATGTGACGCGCCCACAACTCATATTCATCATACGTTGCCATGTGAACCAGTTTCCACCTAATTTGAGAATCATCACATAGTACACCGTTCAAGATGTCGAGATAGTCATTGTACACATCACCAGATCTCTTTCCAGAAACACACCGTTTGCCATAAAAGTCACTAGAAAAAGAATCCATCTCTGACCGAAACTTCTATCACCAACTAGACAAAATAGAAATTGGCTATATCCAGGCCGGATTTTCCGCCCCTGGGGCCGGATTATCCACCCCAACACGAAACGGAACAGATCTTGAGATCCAATCTGCACAGCCAGAGTTCTCCCCGATCTGATTTGCAATGCGATTTTCAGATCAATCAACCAATCTCACCATGAGCAACACTGGAATCTGATACCACCTGATAAGGATCGAGGGGATGATCCTTTAGTTTGTCCCGATCTTTCACAGCGAGTCACCCGGATAGTAATCCTTCCAACAACGCCAATGGACGTCACCTGAAGAAGAGGAACGAATCCAGCAAGTAACATGATGAAGATCACCACGCCTCAAACCAAAACACGACAATCCTTGATGAACACAAGAACCTCCGCGACAATATCAATACGATAGATAACACGGCATCGCCGTCCCCGGAGGGATGCTTCACCAATCAACACACACGATAGTTTTATACTAATCAACTGAAATCAAAAGCTAACCTAATCTAGAGGGCGTTCCCAGGCTTATATGGCCGCCGGAACGTCCGAAAAACGTGAAACAAAACATGTCCGATACAGTCAGATCCGTCCAGATCTGATGGTAACTTTCAGGGCCGGACTTTCCGCCCTAAGTAGGGCCGGATTATCCGCCCCCCCGGATTATCCTCCCCTGGGGCAGATTATCCGCCCCTATACTGAGCCTCGCGCCTGAAGTCCTTAGCAGAATTCCTGGAGCAGGGCCAGATTATCCGCCCTTGTGGGGGCCGGATTATCCGCCCCCTGGGGACGTGTAAGTACTCGTTGGAAAGCTCTCAGAGTGATCTTTCCAACAAGTGCTTATTTGCTTGATTTGGAGTTCGTATGAAGAATCCACGTCCGTTTCAATTTCAGGGCTTCTGTCTGTCTGAACTGAACATTCCTTCTTGATGATCTTCTCTTGCGCCTTCCTCCTGCTCCTCCCTCGCGCATCCTTGCCCATATCAGGGACACTATGCCAGTGAATGCCCAGAAAAGGAGAAGAGCCAAGAAGACAAACAAAGGCTAGTGAAACCCAAGATGAGGAAGGATATTAGCCAAGTGATGTGCAAACACTGCAAGGAGTTAGGACATTATGCATCATATTGTCCAGAGAAGCCACCTCAAGACCTCAAACTTAAAACATGTTTCAAATGCAAGGAACTAGGCCACTATGCAAACAATTGTCCAGAAAAGATGAAGAACAAGTTAAACAAGTCTATGAAGGATCTCAACCTTTGCCCATGAGTCAAGTATGGAAACCAAGGACACCATGCAAATGTTTGCTTAGAGAAATTTTCCCGAGGATCCCAAGAAGGACAATATGTAATTTTTGTTTGAAATTTTTTTAAGGGTGGTAGTACCCTAGTTGTTTTGAGCCTACTTGTAACCCTAGCCTCCCCAAATCTCGGGACGAGATTTATTTTAAGGGTAACTGTCACATCCCAAGATTTTCCAAATCTTGTAATGTGAAAATAAATGAATAAAATAAAATTTTGCTTGATTTTCAGAGTGAGAAGAAACTTTTTTGGAAATCTTCAAACCAATTTGGATCAAATAAATCCTAAAGAGATTTAAAAAGATAAACTTTTATTAAAGGAAAATAAAAATATTTAAAATTACTATTTTGGTTCTTTAAATAAAAGGATTTGGTTTTCAAAGGAAAAGATAGATTTATAAATAAGGATTATTTTATATAGCCAAATTAAACCTTAGCCAATATTTGAAATAAAATGTTTTGTTTTGATTAAAAATAGTAAAGGTTTATTTAAATAAAATAATGAGGATTTAATATCCAAATTTTATTAAAACAAAGGCTTTTCCCATTTTAAATAAACACTAAAACTTATTTATTTATTTTAAATAAGTTTTCCAAGTATTTTATATTCTCAAATAAAACCTACTGAAGTGTTTTGGTTTTATTTTAGATTTCAAAATAAATATTTTAATAAAACAAATCCTATTTGATTTAATAATGAGGGTCTATTGTATTTAATTAATAATGGACCCTAAAATAAAAGGTTATTTTGTTTTAAGCAAGTTTCCAAGTATTCTTTATTTTCAAATAAAACCTACTGATTTGGTTTTGAAAAATATTTGGATTTCAAATGGAGATTTTATTAAATAAATCAAACCCTATTTGATTAAATAACTATGGTCTATTATATTTAATAGATCCTAAAAAAGAATAAAAATATTATTTTATTTTGGGATTTGGTTTATGTTGATAAACAGAACCAAAAAAACTTAATTGCAAGTATGGTGATTGTTTGAATGTTTGAATGTTGTTTGATTGTTTGAATTTCAAAAACAGAAAAAGAATTAGAAAAAGAAAAAGCAAACAGGAAGAAAAATAAAAAAATAAACCGCCAACCCATTCCAACTAAGCCCACTCGCAGCCCACCTCCTCTTTTTCCCTGAAGCGTTTTCCTCACTCACGAAATGACCCGCACAGTCACTGAACTCTGGCCCCCACCTCCACTCCCTTTCTTTCACTACCAAGCGGACCCCACCCTCTCCTGTTCATCGTCTCCACCGCAGCGACCTGTTCTTCCCAGCTCCTGCCATTGATTCCTCGGGCTTAATTCGCCTTAATGCCGCGATTAAAACCCGCAGTGATCACGCGTGATAAAACCCCCCTTACTCCTCTTCCATTTCCCCTAAACACCACGCCTCGAGAGCCACCAGGCTGTCGCAAATTCCTTCTGCACCGCCGTCGTCTCCGACGAGGTTCTCGACCAAATCCGTCGGCATCGCATCGCCCCTCGCCTCCTTGACCACACTCACAAACTCCCCAAACCCAGGCGCACCTCTCCATAACTCCAGCTCGTCCCCGCGTGCCCTATAACTTCGGCAACGACGACGACCACCGCCGCCACCGTCTGCCTCCACTCCGTCAGTCTTTTCCGGTGAGTACTGACCTCCCTTATTCCTCTCGATGACGCACGCTTGATCGACAACCTCTCGCGCAGCTAAATCCGTTCTTGCCTTGTCTTCTTGTGCACCGTAGTGTCGCCCCCGTCGACGTCTGAGCGATACCGACGCCGCCCCTGACTCCGGCGAGGAATCATGACTGATCCAGTGCGCCCCCTTACAAACCGCAAGCGAGTTGAGCTTCAGCGTCACTCCACGAACTCGGTGAGCATTCCCTTTTCCCCTCTTGCTTCCTGTTTCGCCGGCGCCGCCATCGTCTGGCCGCTCCGCCGCCAGCCACCACCGCAGCGCCGCTCGTTTAGGGTCGAGCCCCCCACAGCCGTCCGATCCCGATCTGATGGATAGGATAGAATAACTTAACAGCGAAGGGGTACGCGTTCTGGGCCACGCGATCAGTTTAAATCCAATGGCTGCAGCTGTGCGATCCACACGAACCGGTACTGACCAATCACGGCGCGACGCGTGGACAGATTCTGTTTAAAACAGGTTTTGAAATCAGATTTAAGTTGCAATTTTAAACCTTTGTAACTTTCAATCGACACGTCCAAAATTTACAAATTTGATACCGTTGGAATCAGTGGAACAAACCCTAGCCAACCATGCCCTTGGTTTAGCAAATAGTATCTGTTAGAGTCGATGTTTTTGCAGAAACTTTTGTATGCTTGTTAAGAATGTAAAAATTGTTTAAAAATGAATTTGGGGTTAAAATATTTGGCAATTCGATTGATTTGAACCTACTGACCATAGGAAACACTTTGTGGACTCAAAAATGTATTTGGTGAAACAAAATAAAGAATTCTTTGATTTAAAACCATTTCTGGTCAAATAGAAATGTGGTTTATTTATTGAAAATGATTTTGAGTAAAAACTTTGGGAAAATGGTTTAGACCAAACCTACTGACCCAAAACACCAAGTTTTGCAATAGCAACTCATTTGGTGAAAAACATAAAGTTTTGCTTTGATAAAAAAATAATTTTCACCACATAAAATAATGATTAGATTTAAAAATGGTTTATGGACCAAAACCCTTTTGCAAATGACTTTGCCACTTTACAAAATGACCATTAGGTGTTTTCAAAAAGTTTATGACCCATTAGGAACCACTTTTTCAAACAAAACAAAGCTTGGCATGCTTGCATGCATTACTTTGACTTTGTCATTTTATGTGTTGTTTTGCTTGATTGGTAGATTAAGTTTGTGTTTTGCTTGATTGATTTGTAGTGACTTGAAGAGTGTGATTGTTGCAAGGACAAGGAGTGAACCCATACTCTACCAAAAAGGCAAGTGATGCTTCATACTTTTTGTCCCATTACTTTCACTATGCATTAGTGATTTTTCTAAGTAAAACTTGCATGGAATTTTTGCTAAGTATAAACCTTGCTATAGTAAAACCTAGTAGATGAAACCTTAGTGGAAATCTTCCTAAGTTAAGATTCCTATTACTATCAAGCTTAGCCTAGCTAATAGAAAACATGGGTGGAATATATATTCACACTATGGAAAAATTCCTAAGTCTGAGGACTTGTGTTTTTGTTTAATAAAACAACTAAGTTAATGAATCACCTGGGTGGAATGGTAATTGCTTGGTGGTTTTTGGTTGAGTGGTTCACAAGGCCCATGTTTATGGTTTACCTTGTGTATCTCACTTGTGGATGGCCACCCAGGAACAAAGAGATTTGAGATGTCCAATGTTGAGAAGCTTCAAGTGCAACCACTTGGCAATATGGGCTCTGCCATGATCATATAGGTTGCAAGAACTTAGCCATATGGACAGAGGGTGGTAGTGTTTGATAGGTTGGAGCAACGTCCATTTTGGTCTAAGGGAAGGCTTCTGAAAGATCTTGTCTTGGGAAACCAAGTCTTGTGGGGAAAGTGCACCACCTCTGCAGAGTGTAAAATCTAAGTACTTAGCCATGTCCCTGGTAAAGGACAATTTGAGTATCAAGACATGGAAGAAATCAAGAATCTCATCATTCAAATTTCTAAGTTAAAATCTTGTGGTTTGAACAAGGGTTGTTTGAAATCTTCAATCTTTGATTGAGAGATGCCTTGGTTAAAGGATCTTCAAATCTTTGATTGAAAAAAATGATTTTGCCAAGCAAAACTTAGTATTTTCAAATGTTAAGGAAAAATCTATTTTGAGCAATGCAAGCCTCAACTCCACTTAGCCAAATGCATATAGATGATAGACTCCACTATACTACCATAGTATCACTTGCCAATACAATTCAAATGTATTGACCCTTTGTGGCTGTAACTTGTAATGTTGCAGGTTTGATTGTTTTTAGTGAAGATTGATTGATTAGGATTACAAAGTCTACAACCAACATCTGCCTGTGGCACTTTGAAGATGAAGGACCCCATGACTATAGTTATTCCGCTGCAATGTAATGTAATAGCCAAATGAGCTATGTATGATGTAACAAAATTATGTTATTCCTGGTTATAAAGTTATGTTATGACCTTTGTATCTTGATATTACATCTTAACTGTGGATGCTAGCTATTGATCCAGGGACTAGCATTGTAAACACAGGGGATACCACCTTATATTGTGTAAAGGTTGGGACACTCCCTCTACAGATGGTATCAGAGCATTGTGTTGCCTATAGGATTTGTAAACCCTAGGATTGGACAAAAACCCTTAGAAAATATAGGAGTTGCATTTTGTTCCAAAAACTATTTACAAAAACACTTGTAAACTCTTTCCTCAACCATTTTGGTTTCCACTCTACTTCTCTTCTATTTCAACTTGATGGAAAAGCCTACCCCATGGCCAAAGACTACACCATGTGCAAAGGACTTCTTCAACATCTTCAACTCTAATGACTTCAACATCTTCAGCATATTCACCAAGGACTTCAACCATGGTTATCACTAAGGACAAGTGAGACAAGAAATCTTGCTCAAGATTTGGAGACTAAGGAAACACAACTTAGAAGGAGCCATCAACACCTTTGAAGTATTTGTGACCAAGAGTTTTTCCCAAGAAAACCATGATCTCATGCAAGAAGAACCAACCAAGAAGGATGGAAAGATCACAAGTGAACCATATAGATAGACCACCATTTATAGTTAAGTCAAACACACCAACTTATGTGGAGTAACAAAAAAAGATCACAAGTGGTCGCAGCGAGGTTAATGCACGACATTATGGCGAATTGAAGCCGCGACATCAACGGCAGGAAACGGCCGGCGTGGTCGTCGCGAGGAAGAAGGTGAGCTGGAAAAGTGGGGTCTGCTGGTCAGTGAGAAAGGGAGTGAGGGGAGGGTCCATCAGTCATTCACTGCACGGGTTCGAAATCGAGTGCGAATCGTTTTCTTTCGGGGTAAGGAAAGCTGGGCTGGTTCTTGGCCTTGTTGGGCTGCTGGGTTGGGTCGACCAAATCCTATTTTTTTCCTATTCTGAAAACTTTTCTTTTTCTGAAACTAATTTCTGTTTTGAAATTCAAACAAACAAACAACATTCAAATTGATTCAAACAATCACCAAACAATGCAACTTTGAATTTGGTTCTGTTCAGTAACATAAACCAAATTCCAAAACCAAAATAACAATTTTATTTATAGGGTCCATTATTAATTAAATAAATAGACCATTGTTATTAAATCAAATAGGGTTGGTTTTATTTAAATACTCCTTTTGAAATCTAATTATTTTCAAAACCAAAACAGTAGGTTTATTTGGGAATATAAAATACTTGGAAAACTTATTTTAAATAAATAAGTAAGTTCTGATGTTTTGGAAATAGTAAAACCTTTATTAATAAAACTTGGATATTAAATCCTTATTAATTTATTTAAATAAACCTTTACCATTTTTATCAAAACATTTTATTTCAAAAACTTGGCCAAGGTTTAATTTGGCTCTATAAAATAATCTTTATTTATAAAACTTCTATTTCTTTTGAAAACCAAATCCTTTTATTTAAAAGATCCAAAATAATAATTCCAAAATATTTTATTATCCTTTATCAAAGGATTATCTTTTTAAATCCCTTTAGGATTTATTTGATCCAAATTGGTTTGAAGATTTCCAATTGGATTCAAAAAGTTTCTTCTCACCCTGAAAATCAAACAAAGTTTTATTTTATTCATTTATTTTTCACATTACAAGATTTGGAAAATCTTGGGATGTGACAGGCTACCACCCTTAAAATAAATCTCGTCCCGAGATTTGGGAAAACTAGGGTTACAAGTAGGCTCAAAACAACTAGGGTACTACCACCCTTAAAATTTTCAAACAAAAATTACATATTGGCCTGATTGAGATCTTGGGGAAACTTCTCTAAACAAACATTTGCATTGTGTCCTTTGTTTCCATACTTGACTCATGGGCCAAGGTTGAGTTTCTCCATAGGCTTGTTCAACTTGTTCTTCATCTTTTCTGGACAGTTGCTTGCATAATGTCCTGGGTTCTTGCAATTGAAACAGTTGATATCTTTGAGTTCTTTACGTAGCTCTTGTGGACAAGTTGCTACATAGTGGCCTAGCTCTTTGCAGTTGTTGCACACCACTTGGCCAATTTCCTTATTCTTCTGGTTCTCTGGGAATTCACTGGAATAGTGTCCCATTTCTTTACATTTATGACATTGCACATGGCTTTTGTCCTTCTTTTGCTTCTTGGGTTTCTTTGGTCCTTTGAATTGGGTTGTTTTGTTTGGAGGTATAAGTGGTCCTTTTCCTTTGTCATCAACCTTCTTGGTAGACTTGGATCTTTCTTGAGGGTTTGCAATCATTTGTTGCACTCCACCTTGTTTCCTTTGTTCCACAATGGAATAGATGGGGCATTGGATATGAACATGGTTGTTTCCTTCACATAGGTAGCAAGTAGCTTGAGAGGTGGGACATTGTCCAACAGGATGTTTCTCTTCACAGTTGGGGCATTGATCTCCATGCTCCTTGGAAGTATGATCCTTGTCTCCACAAATAATGCAAGCTGGGGCTCCATCTAGAATAACATTTCTGTCATCCCTGTTGTCACTAACTCTTTTGGAATAGCTTTCTTCCATATTGATCATTTGATCAGTCACCCTAAGCATCAGTTGGCCTTGAGTTTCCAAAAATCCTTGCAGGGTTGGATCTTCTCCACTAGTGTTGGCTATGAATTGAGCTGTCACTTGGTTCAACTGATTCTGGGTTGCTATGAGCTCTTTCATGCTGTCCTTTTGGTTGGTGTTGGTGTCATCAACCTTGGAGTCTCTTGGAGTAGTCATCTGTTTGGTTTGAATGGAGATTAGAATAGGCAAGATATTTCTAAGGAATCAATTTTATTCACACACATCACAATTCACTCAAGCAATGTGCATGCAATCATAAACCAAACATTTCACTCAAACACAAGGTTCAAGCACATACTTACGCAACAAAATATTTTTGTTACACCACATAAGTTGGTGTGTTTGACTTAACTAAAATATGGTGGTCCATCTATATGGTTCACTTGTGATCTTTCCATCTTTCTTGGTTGCTTCCTCTTACTTGAGATCATGGTTTCCTTGAGAAAAACTCTTGGTTACAATACTTCAAGTGTAGTGAACTCCTTCTTATTTTGCATTCCCTTAGTCTCTAAATCTTGAGCAAGATTTCCTTGTCTCACTTGTAATTCTTAGTGATGTCCAAGTTGGAGGTCCTTGGTGAATATGCTGAAGATGTTGAAGTCATTAGAGTTGAAGAAGTTGAAGTCATTAGAGTTGAAGAAGTTGAAGAAGTCCTTTGCACATGGTGTAGTCTTTGGCCATGGGGTAGGCTTTTCCATCAGGTTGAAGTAGAAAAGATGTAGAGTTGAAACCAAAATGGTTGAGGGAAGAGTTTACAAGTGTTTTTGTAAATAAGTTTTTGGAACAAGTATAACTCCTATTTTCTAAGGGTTTTTGTCCAATCCTAGGGTTTACAAATCCTACAGGCAACACAATGCTCTGATACCATCTGTACAGGGAGTGTCCCAACCTTTACACAATATAAGGTGGAGTCCCCTGTGTTTACAATGCTAGTCCCTGGATCAATAGCTAGCATCCACAGTTAAGATGTAATATCAAGAAACAAAGGTCATAATATAACTTTATAACCAGGAATAACATAATTTTATTACATCTTACATAGCTCATTAGGCTATTACATTACATTGCAGCGGAATAACTATAGTCATGGGGTCCTTCATCTTCAAAGTGCCACAGGCAGATGTTGGTTGTAGACTTTGTAATCCTAATCAATCAATCTTCACTAAAATCAATCAAACCTGCAACATTACAAGTTACAGCCACAAGGGTCAATACATTTGAATTGTATTGGCAAGTTTCTCTACTATGTAGAATATGAGTGGATCCTATCATTACATGCATATTTGGCTAGGTAGGGTTTAAGGCTCATTTGCAAAAGCAAAATTTATCCTATCTTTTCAAAATGGTTTTGGTCCTTTGTCAAAACTCCTTTTCAAAATCTCTTGAACTCCTTGGTATCCTCAAGTATTCAAGTCTTTGTCAAAAATCCCTTGAGCTACTTGGTAACCCCAAGTGCATCAAGTTTTATCAAAAAAATCTCTTGAGCTCCTTGGTAACCCCAAGTGCATCAAGTTTTATCAAAAATCTCTTGAGCTCCTTGGTAACCCCAAGTGCATCAAGTTTTATCAAAAATCTCTTGAGCTCCTTGGTAACCCCAAGTGCATCAAGTTTTCATCAAAATCTCTTGAGTTCCTTGGTACCCCCAAGTACATCAAGTTTTAAAAGTTTTCTTTTAGAAATTAGAATGTCGAGATCTCCCATAGCTTCAAACTTTAGTTGCTCAGTATTGTCCATAACCGGGGACACGGCTAAGTACTTAGATTTTGTTATCTTCTGCAGAAGTAGTACACTTTACCCACATGTCACAATCCCATCCTTTTGCCACCAGTGGCCACTGGATTAGTGCTCACCAAGATGGAGTACCGGCAGATTGAGAATGTGACGAAGTCTTTCCAAAGGGTCCTCCTATGCACCATTCCTAGCTTGTCTTCAAGTACCCATGTAGGATTCCAGGTCCTCATGTCTAGTAGCTTGAAGACAATGCATGGGTCTTCCCAATGTAGTTGACTAAGCCAGAGCCATAATAGCATGTGGTTGCGCACGAAAGCCACAATTGGAGAAACATGTTCAATCTCTAAGTTTCCTGGGTGGTTTCCTTTGGAGCACAACACAAAGAGATTGCCATAGACATGGTTCCTTTTGTTGCCACCTTCTCCAAAACTCAAAGTATCCTTGGCCACCCAGGTGGTTCATTGAGTCCTTGTTTTATTATATAAAAAACACAAGTCCTTTTCTCAACTTCATAAAATCTCAACATGTATCTCTTTTCAAAATATAGCATGGCTAAGCATGTAACAACTACATTGTTTTCACTAAGGAATGTATAGGGAATCCTATTAGGATTTAGCATAGCATAAGTATAGAAATTATTTTCATGCATGTTTTCAAAATCCACTAAGTATAATGAAAATAGTAGGACTTTAGATGATAGTGTAACTTGCCTTTTTGGTAGGGAATGATGGTTCACTCCTTGATCTTGCTAGTCTCACACTTTTCTAACTTCACTACAATCAATCAAGCAAACACAAGATCAACTAGCATTCCAAACAAATAATCAATCAAACAATTCTCACACAAAACAATGGGATCTAAGTTATGCATGTAAGCATGTAAGAGGTGGTTCTATTTGCAAAGATGGCTTCCACTAGGCTTCTAAATTTTGTAAGGTTCAAAGTGGTCTTTTTTCCAAAGTGGCAAAGTCATTTGCAAAAGGGTTTTGTCCATAAACCATTTTTAAATCCATTCATTATTTTATGTGGTGGAAAATATTTTTATCCAAGCAACAACTTTAAGTGGTTCACCAAATATGTTGTTGTTTCTCAAAACTTGGTGTTTAGGGTCAGTAGGTTTGCTCCAAAACATTTTCCCAAAGTCCTTACTCCAAAAACATTTTCATAGCAAATCCATTATTTTTATTTGGCTAGAAATGGGCTAAACCAAGTTTTTATTCCTAAACTTCACCAAATTCATTTTCAAACCATGGGTTGGCTCCTAGGGTCAGTAAGTTCACAACAAACTAACTTGCAAAGATTTCAAACTCAAAAACATTTTTGAACAATTTTTCTAGTCTTAACAAGCATTCAAATGTTTCTGCAAAAACAAACAATCTAATAGTTACTATTTACTAAACTAATGGCATGGTTGTCTAGGGCTTGCTCCACTGATTCCAACGATATAAAGTTTGTAATTTTTGGACGTGTGGATCAAAAGTTATAGGGTTTTCAAATTCACATTCTAAACAGATTCAAACTTCTATTTTAAATAAGAACTGGCCACGCGTCGCAACGCTATTCGCCGGTACCGGTTCGGTCGGATCGGCTCTGCGGTGCGTTGGATCTAATGCGAATCGTGCGGCTCAGATGCTTCCATACCGGTTCGCTTAAGTCGTTCTGTCTACGCCACAGGATTAAGATCTAACGGCTCACGCGTGCTTGACCAGAAGCTGGCGGCGCTGCGCGGCGGCAGACAACGGCGACGGTCAGGCGGGGTGCTAGCGGTGGTTCTAGGAAGCAAGGAACGAGGTGGGGATGCTCACCGTGATCGTGAGGACGTGGTGATGCTCGTCGTGTGGTCGGCGTGGCAAGGGGCGTTCTGGAACAGCAGCGATTTCTCGCCAGAGTGGAGAACAGCGTCGGGTGGTCCTGGTCGCGGTCGAAGGCGACGCTGTCGATCACGAGGAGGCAAACAGAGGGCATGGTCAGATGCAGGAGATCACGGAGATGATGCGAGCGTGAAGGAGAAGGCTTGGGGCGGTCTGGACTTACCAGAAGACGTCGCCGGAGTGGAAGACAGACGCGGCGGCGCTCAGAGCTTGTCGAAGGTGATGCTCAGGGGCGCCCGCGGTTAAACGGAGGGCACAGGCAGATGCGCTAGGGAGTGGTGAGTATGTCTGCGTGGTTGGTGAGGCAAGGGGCGGCGTTGGGTCGCCGGAATTGGCACTGGACCTCGTCGGAGCAGAGGGTGGTCTCTGGCGAAATTTGTGTAGCCTGGTGGCGTGTTGGTTATGGCGACAGAGGGGAAAGGAGGAGAAGACGCATGCGATTTATCGTGCGTGGTCGCAACGAGGTTAATGCACGACATTATGGCGAATTGAAGCCGCGACATCAACGGCAGGAAACGGCCGGCGTGGTCGTCGCGAGGAAGAAGGTGAGCTGGAAAAGTGGGGTCTGCTGGTCAGTGAGAAAGGGAGTGAGGGGAGGGTCCATTCCTACGGTCATCAACAGACGCAATCGAGTGCGAATCGTTTTCTTTCGGGGTAAGGAAAGCTGGGCTGGTTCTGGGCCTTGTTGGGCTCCTGGGTTGGGTCGACCAGATCCTATTTTTTTCCTATTCTGAAAACTTTTCTTTTTCTGAAACTAATTTCTGTTTTGAAATTCAAACAAACAAACAACATTCAAATTGATTCAAACAATCACCAAACAATGCAACTTTGAATTTGGTTCTGTTCAGTAACATAAACCAAATTCCAAAACCAAAATAACAATTTTATTTATAGGGTCCATTATTAATTAAATAAATAGACCATTGTTATTAAATCAAATAGGGTTGGTTTTATTTAAATACTCCTTTTGAAATCTAATTATTTTCAAAACCAAAACAGTAGGTTTATTTGGGAATATAAAATACTTGGAAAACTTATTTTAAATAAATAAGTAAGTTTTGATGTTTTGGAAATAGTAAAACCTTTATTAATAAAACTTGGATATTAAATCCTTATTAATTTATTTAAATAAACCTTTACCATTTTTATCAAAACATTTTATTTCAAAAACTTGGCCAAGGTTTAATTTGGCTCTATAAAATAATCTTTATTTATAAAACTTCTATTTCTTTTGAAAACCAAATCCTTTTATTTAAAAGATCCAAAATAATAATTCCAAAATATTTTATTATCCTTTATCAAAGGATTATCTTTTTAAATCCCTTTAGGATTTATTTGATCCAAATTAGTTTGAAGATTTCCAATTGGATTCAAAAAGTTTCTTCTCACCCTGAAAATCAAACAAAGTTTTATTTTATTCATTTATTTTTCACATTACAAGATTTGGAAAATCTTGGGATGTGACAGCTTAGTTTGGGTCTGTCCATCATATCATTCTCCCAATGATATGGTCTCATTATTAATCGACAACTCATGTCTAGTCCATAGAGGCATACTAGGGACACGGTGTTGTTCACAAACCACACAAGTATTAAAGTTTCCGCTTAATACAATTCTAGCATGGAATATAAACTTTATCATGAACAATAATTATAATAATAACATCTTTATTATTGCCTCTAGGGCATAATTCCAACAAGAACCCCTTCTTACTTTCGTCCATTTTAAACTTCTTTAAAATCTTATCAAGGTATGTACTTTGCGATAGCCCTATTAGGCGCCTAGATCTATCTCCATAGATCTTTATGCCTAATATGTATGACGCTTCACTAGGTCCTTCATTGAAAATTTGTTGTTTAGATAACTTTTAACACTGTTTAAAATATCTATATAATTTCCGATCAATAATATGTCATCCACATATAATATCAGAAATGCCACATTGCTCCCACTCACTTTCTTGTAAATACAAGATTCTCCATTAGTTTGGACAAATCCAAACTCTTTGATCACCTCATCAAAGCGGAGATTCCAACTTCGTGATGCTTGCTTCAATCCATAGATGGATCGCTGAAGCTTGCACACCTTGTTAGCATCCTTAGGATCGACAAAACCCTTTGGTTGTATCATATACAACTCTTCTTCAATATTACCATTGAGAAACGCGGTTTTGACATCCATCTGCCATATGTCATAATCGAAATATGCAGCAATTGCTAACATAATCCTAACTGATTTTAGCATCGCTACGGGATATAATGTCTTATCGTAGTCAACTCCTTGAATTTGTCGAAACCCCTTTGCGACAAGTCGAGCTTTATAGACGGCCACATTACCATCAGCATCAGTTTTCTTTTTGAAAATCCATTTATTCTCCACGGCCTTTCGGTCATGAGGTAAGTCCACCAAGTTCCAAACTTGATTTTCATACATGGATTCCATCTCGGATTTCATGGCTTATAACCATTTGTTGGAATCCGGGCTCATCATCGCTTCTTCATACGTCGCAGGGTCATCAGTTTCATAAACCATGAAATTCATGACATGATTTCAGTATAGCTCGGGAGCTGCACACGTCCTGCTAGACCTGCGAGGTTCGGTAGTATTATCTTTTGGAGTTTCATGATCATTATCATTAGTTCCCTCTTCAACTGGTGAAGCCAACTCCAGAACGACTTCCGGTGCTGCGCTACTCGCCATACTTTGAAGAGAAGGTTCAATAACCTCTTCGAGTTCTACCTTCCGAATGCTCACACCTTTCGCGAGAAACTCTTTCTCTATAAAGGATCCATTATTGGCAACAAAAACCTTGACCTCGGATCTGTGATAGAAGGAATACCCAATAGTTTACTTAGGGTATCCTATGAAGACGCATTTTTCTGCTTTGGGTTCGAGTTTATCCGGTTGAAGTTTCTTCACATAGACATCGCATCCCCAAACTTTAAGAAATGACAGCTTAGGTTTGTTTCCAAACCATAATTCATATGGTGTCTTTTCAATGGATTTAGATGGTGCCTGATTTAAAGTGAATGCAGCAGTTTATAGTGCATAACCCCAAAATGACAACGACAAGTCCGTCAGAGACATCATAGATCGAACCATATCCAATAAAGTACGATTACGACGTTCCGACACACCATTTCGCTGTGGTGTTCCGGCAGGTGTGAATTGTGAAACAATTCCATACTCTTTCATGTCAGTGCTAAACTCATAACTTAGATACTCACCTCCACGGTCGGACCGTAGAAATTTGATCTTTCTATTATGATGATTTTCCACTTCATTCTGAAATTCCTTGAACTTTCAAAGGTTTAAGTCTTGTGTTTCATCAAGTAGATATAACCGTATCTACTCAAATCATCCGTGAAAGTAACAAAATAACGATATCCACCTTGCGCCGACACACTCATTGGACCACATACATCAGAATGTATGATTTCCAATAAATCTATCGCCCGTTCCGTTGAACCGGAAAACGGCATTCTAGTCATCTTGCCCATAAGGCATGGTTCACATGTATCAAATGATTCAAAATCAAGTGATTCCAAAAGTCCATCCGAATGGAGCTTCTTCATGCGTGTAACGCCAATATGACCTAGACGGCAGTGCCACATATATGCGGATATATCATCATTAAGTTTAATCCTTTTAGCATCAACATTATGAATATGTGTAACACTATTATCGAGATTCAATAGAAATAAACCATTCATCATTGGTGCATGACCATAAAATATTTCATTCATATAAATAGAACAACCATTATTCTCGGATTTAAATGAATAACCACTTCGCATCAAACACGATCCAGATACAATGTTCATGCTTAGTGCTGGCACCAGATAACAATTATTCAAGTTTATTACTAATCCCAACGGCAAGTGGAGAGGTAGCGTTCCAACGGACATCACATCAATGCTTGATCCATTGCCGACACGCATCTTGACCTCACCCCTTGCTAGCGGTCGCTTGTTCCGCAGCCCCTGATTCGAGTTACAAATATTAGCAACTGAACCGGTATCAAATACCCAGGTGCTACTGTGAACACTAGTCAAGTACACATCAATAACATGTATATTATATATACCTTTTTTTGCCTTGCCGGCCTTCTTGTCTCCCAAATACTTGGGGCAGTTGCGCTTCCAGTGGCCAGTCCCCTTACAATAGTAGCACTCGGTATCATACTTAGGTCCAACTCGGGGTTTCTTTTCAGGCACAACAACGGGCTTGCCGCCCTTACTTCCCTTCCTTTTTCCCTTCTTTTCTTTCTTGAAACCAGTGTTCTTATTGATCATCAACACTTGATGTTCCTTCTTGATCTCTACTTCTGCAGTTTTAAGCATTGACAGAAGCTCGGGGAGAGGCTTCTTCATGCTTTGCATATTTGTCACATCCCAAGATTTTCCAAATCTTGTAATGTGAAAAATAAATGAATAAAATAAAACTTTGTTGATTTTCAGGGTGAGAAGAAACTTTTTGATTCCAATTGGAAACCTTCAAACCTATTTTGATCAAATAAAATCCTAAAGGGATTAAAAAAGTTAAATAAACAATAAAATTCAAAATATTTAAAATTACTATTTTTTGATCTTTTAATAAAAGATTTGGTTTTCAAAAGAAAAGGAGGATTTATAAATAAAGATTATTTTATTGAGCCAAATTAAACCTTGGCCAAGTTTTTAGAAATAAAATGTTTTGTTTTGATAAAAATAGTAAAGGTTTATTTAAATAAAATAATAAGGATTTAATATCCAATTTTATTTAAGTAAAGGCTTTTCCCATTTTAAATAAACACTAAAACTTATTTATTTGTTTTAAATAAGTTTTCCAAGTATTTTATATTCTCAAATAAAACCTACTGAAGTGTTTTGGTGTTATTTTAGATTTCAAAATAAAGTTTTTAAATAAAACCAATCCTATTTGATTTAATAACTAAGGCCCATTTTATTTGATTATTAATGGACCCTAAAGTAAAAATGTTATTTTGTTTTAAACAAGTTTTCCAAGTATCTTATTTTTCAAATAAAACCTACTGATTTGGTTTTGATAATATTTGGATTTCAATGGAGATTTTATTAAATAAATCAAACCCTATTTGATTAAATAACTAAAGGTCCATTTTATTTAATTAATGAATGGATCCTAAAAAGAATAAAAATATTATTTTATTTTGGGATTTGGTTTATGTTGATAAACAGAACCAAAAACTCATTACAAGTGTGGTGATTGTTTGAATTGTTTGAATGTTTGAATAGTTGATTGAAATTCAAAACAGAAATTGATTTGGAAAAAGAAAAAGATTCAGACAGAAAAAAATATGAAAACAGACTGACCAGGCCAAATTTAACTAGGCCCAAAGAAGCCCACCTATTTCCTCCTCATAAACGTTTTCTCACTCGAACTCACACCCGCAAAGCAACTGACAGGTGGACCCAACTCCCCTCTCCTCTCTCTCACTGACCAGCCGACCCCACCCCTCCTGTTCATCGTCCTCACCCGCCGCGACCAGTTCTTCCCCGTTTCTGGCAGTGATTCCGCGGCTTCAATTCGCCTTAGCGCGGCCACATTTACTCACTTTGATCACGCAAGCTTAAACGCGTACCTCTCCTCTCCATTTCCTCCACACCCCCACAACGCCGCGCCCAGCCGCCCTGATTCCTCTCCCCTCCCTCACTGCCACCGAACTCTTCTCTCGATTCCGGCCGTGTCCCGCCACCCTCGCCTCGACCTCGCCAGATACTCCCCAAGCCCCAGCTTTTTGCATCGCTACCACCACACGAACTCTGCAAGCTCGGCAAAGTCTTCCCCGAGCCAGCGCCGCTGTCTGCTCCAACTGCGGCAACGTCTCCCCGGTAAACCAGACCACCCCTCT
Source organism: Avena insularis (assembly GCA_023614405.1). Classification (NCBI taxonomy): domain Eukaryota; kingdom Viridiplantae; phylum Streptophyta; class Magnoliopsida; order Poales; family Poaceae; genus Avena; species Avena insularis. The sequence continues at coordinate 292,485,103 of CM042691.1, read as the reverse complement.
CTTCCCCGTGGACACGATAATGATCGCCATGCCCGTGCGAACCTAACAGTGTCTCCCTTTTGTCCTAGGGTGCCCCCCATCCTCGCCCTCGACGACCTCCAGAGCCGCCCGAGGCCCAGCTCATCTCCGGCGAGCAATTAAGGACAGTCACGTGCGCCCCTTCGCCAGCCAGTGCCACCTTGAGCTTCCCCACGACCCTGCGATCACGGTGAGCCTCTCCTTCTCTTCTCTCACTTCCTAGAACGGCTAGACCACCTCGGACAGAGCGTGCGCCGCCAGTCGTCGCCGGCACCGCCAGTTTCTGGTCGAGGCACTGAGAGCCGTTAGATCCAGATCGGAGCGATATGATAGTTTCACTTAAACGAAAGGGTATGCGATGATCTGAGCCGCACATGCCCCTTTTAATCCTGTGGTCTGTATCGCTCGATCCACACGAATTGGTACCGCCCAATAAGAAACAGCCACGTGGCCTGCAGTTGATTTAAAAGACAGATTTGATCTATTAGATTTCCAATTTTGTAAATTGCACAACTTTTAAACCACACGTCCAAATTTTCAAACTTTATATCAATGGAATCAGTGGAACAAGCCCTAGCCAACCATGCCTTTTGTTTAGTAAAAAGCTTCTGGAAAAATGGTTATTTTTGCAGAAACATTTGTATGCTTGTTAAGGATGTGAAAATGGTTTTAAAATGAATTTGGGGATAAAATCTTTTGCAAATGGAGTGTTTTGAACCTACTGACCATAGGAAACACTTTGTGGATTCAAAAATGTATTTAGTGAAACAAAATAATGATTCTTTGATTTAAAACCATTTCTAGTCAAATAGAAATGTGGTTTATTTATTTAAAATGGTTTTGGAAGAAAACTTTTGGGAAATGTTTGGTTTTAAACTCTCTGACCCCAAACACCAAGTTTTATGGTTTGAAAACTTATTTGGTGAACCCTATAGATTAATGCCTTAGTAAAAAACATTTCTACACCACATAAAATGATACTTTGTTTTGAAAATGGTTTTTGATGTGAAACCTTTTGCAAATGACTTTGCCACTTTACAAATGATCCTTAGGTGTTTTCAAATGTTTATGACCCATTAGGAACCACTTTTTCAAACAAAACAAAGCTTGGCATGCTTGCATGCATTACTTTGACTTTGTCATTTTATGTGATGTTTTGCTTGATTGGTAAATTGAGTTTGTGCCTTGCTTGATTGAATTGTAGTGACTTGAAGAGTGTGATTGTTGCAAGGACAAGGAGTGAACCTATACCCTCTACCAAAAAGGCAAGTGATGCTTCATACTTTTGTCCTATTACTTTCACTATGCATTAGTGATTTTCTCTAAGTAAAACTTGCATGGAATTTTGCTAAGTATAAACCTTGCTATAGGAAAACCTAGTAGATGAAACCTTAGTAGGAATTTTTCCTAGGTTAAGATTCCTACTACTATCAAGCTTAGCCTAGCTAATAGAAAACAAGGGTGGAATATATATCCATACTATGAAAAATTTCTAAGTCTGAGGACTTGTGTTTTTGTTTAATAAAAACAACTAAGTTAATGAATCACCTGGGTGGAATGGGACTTGCTTGGTGGATTTTGGTTGAGTGGTTCACAAGGCCCATGTCTATGGTTTACCTTGTGTATCTCACTTGTGGATGGCCACCCAGGAACAAAGAGATTTGAGATGTCAAATGTTGAGAAGCTTCAAGTGCAACCACTTGGCATTATGGGCTCTGCCTGGATCATATAGGTTGCAAGAACTTAGCCATATGGACAGTTGGTGGTAGAGTTTGATAGGTTGGAACGCGTCCATTTTGGTCTAAGGGAAGGCTTCTGAAAGATCTTGTCTTGGTGAAACCAAGTCTTGTGGGGAAAGTGCACCACCTCTGCAGAGTGTAAAATCTAAGTACTTAGCCATGTCCCTGGTAAAGGACAATTTGATCATCGATACATGGAAGCAATCAAGAATCTCATCATTCAAATTTCTAAGTTAAAAACTTGTGGTTTGAACAAGGGTTAAAGGATCTTCAATCTTTGATTGAGAAAAATGATTTTGTCAAGTTAAAACTTAGTGTTTTCAAAATGATAAGGAAAATCTATTTTGAGCAATGCAAGCCTCAACTCCACTTAGCCAAATGCATATAGATGATAGACTCCACTATACTACCATAGTATCACTTGCCAATACAATTCAAATGTATTAACCCTTGTGGCTGTAACTTGTTATGTTGAGGTTTGATTGTTTTTAGTGAAGATTGATTGATTAGGATTACAAAGTCTACAACCAACATGTCTTCCTGTGGCACTTTGAAGATGAAGGACTCCATGCTTATAGATTTATGCTGCAATGTAATGTAATAGCCAAATGAGCTATGTAAGATGTAATAAAATTATGTTATTCCTGGTTATAAAGTTATATTATGACCTTTGTTTCTTGATATTACATCTTAACTGTGGATGCTAGCTATTGATCCAGGGACTAGCATTGTAAACACAGGGGACTCTGCCTTATTTAAAGGTTGGGACCCTTACAGATGGTATCAGAGCATTGTGTTGCCTGTAGGATTTGTAAACCTAGGATTGGACAAAAACCCTTAGGAAAATAGGAGTTGTATTTGTTCCAAAACTTATTTACAAACAATCTTTTAAACTCTTTGCTTAACCATTTTGGTTTTGAACTCTACATCTCTTCTATTTCAACTTGATGGAAAAACCTACCACATGACCAAAGACTATACCATGTGCAAAGGACTCCATCAACTCTAATGACTTCAACATCTTCAGCATATTCACCAAGGACTTCCAACTTGGATACCACTAAGGACTACAAGTGAGACAAGGAAATCTTGCTCAAGATGTGGAGACTAAGGAAATGCAAAATTAGAAGTTCACTTCACTTGAAGTATTGTGACCAAAATTTTTTCCAAGGAAACCAAGATCTCATGCAAGAAGAATCAACCAAGAAGGAAGGAAAGATCACAAGTGAACCATATAGATGGACCACCATATTTTAGTTAAGACAAACACACCAACTTATGTGGTGTAACAAAAATATATTTTTGGTTGCCTAAGAATATGCTAGGAAACTTGTGCTTGAAAGGAGTGTTTGTTTGTGATTGCTTGCACATTGCTTGTGTGAATTGTGATGTGTGTGATTAGAATTATTCCCTTAGAAATATCTTGCCTATTCTAATCCCAATCCAACCCAAACAGATGACTTCTCCAAGAAACTCCAACATCAAGGTGGATGACAACAACAACAATCAAGAGGACAACATGAGAGAACTCATAGCAACCCAAAACCAGTTGAGCCAAGAGACAACTCAACTTTTAGCCAACAACAATGGACTAGACCCAGCCATACAAAGGATTTTGAAACTTCAATCCCAATTATTGCAAGGATTGGTTACTCAAATGACCAACATGAGGGAAAACTTTTCCCAAAGAGCTAATGACAACAAGGGTGACAAAGATGCTAATCTAGAAGGAACCCAAGCTTGCAATACTTGTGGGGACAAGGATCATGCATCCAAGGAACAAGAAGATCAAAGCCCTAATGGTAAAGAAGAAAGTCATATCTCTACTAACTGCTCCAAGAAGAGAGAAAGATTTCCCACCTATGAAGAACATGAACTAGAAGAACTCCTAGCTTTGGAGAAACCCAAAAAGCAAAAGAAGGACAAAAGCCATGTGCAATGTCATAAATGTAAAGAAATGGGACACTATGCCAGTGACTGCCCATAAAAGAAGAAGAACCAAGGAAACAAACAAGATAAATTGTTACCCAAGGAAAAGAAAGATATTAGCCAAGTGTGGTGCAACAACTGCAAAGAGCTAGGACATTATGCAAGCAACTGTCCAGAAAAGATGAAACACAAGACAAACAAGCCTATGAGGGATCTCAGCCTTGTCACATGTTTCAAATGCAAGGATCTAGGCCACTATGCAAACTTCTGTCCAGGAAAGTTACATCAAGATCCCAAGCAAGCCAAGATGTAATTTAGTTGGAAAATTTTTAAGGGTGGTAGTACCCTAGATGCTTTTGAGCCAACTTGTAACCCCTAGCCTCCCCAAATCTCGGGAAGAGATTTATTTTAAGGGTGGTAGCCTGTCACATCCCAAGATTTTCCAAATCTTGTAATGTGAAAAATAAATGAATAAAATAAAACTTTGTTGATTTTCAAGGCGAGAAGAAACTTTTTGATTCCAATTGGAAACCTTCAAACCTATTTTGATCAAATAAAATCCTAAAGGGATTTAAAAGGTTAAATAAACAATAAACTTCAAAATATTTAAAATTACTATTTTTTTTTGATCTTTTAATAAAAGATTTGGTTTTCAAAAGAAAAGGAGGATTTATAAATAAAGATTATTTTATTGATCCAAATTAAACCTTGGCCAAGTTTTTAGAAATAAAATGTTTTGTTTTGATAAAAATAGTAAAGGTTTATTTAAATAAAATAATAAGGATTTAATATCCAATTTTATTTAAGTAAAGGCTTTTCCCATTTTAAATAAACACTAAAACCTATTTATTTATTTTAAATAAGTTTTCCAAGTATTTTATATTCTCAAATAAAACCTACTGAAGTGTTTTGGTGTTATTTTAGATTTCAAAATAAAGTTTGTAAATAAAACCATTCCTATTTGATTTAATAACTAAGGCCCATTTTATTTGATTATTAATGGACCCTAAAGTAAAAATGTTATATTGTTTTAAACAAGTTTTCCAAGTATCTTATTTTTCAAATAAAACCTACTGATTTGGTTTTGATAATATTCTGATTTCAATGGAGATTTTATTAAATAAATCAAACCCTATTTGATTAAATAACTAAAGGTCCATTTTATTTAATTAATGAATGGATCCTAAAAAAAATAAAAATATTATTTTATTTTGGGATTTGGTTTATGTTGATAAACAGAACCAAAAACTCATTACAAGTGTGGTGATTGTTTGAATTATTTGAATGTTTGAATAGTTGATTGAAATTCAAAACAGAAATTGATTTGGAAAAAGAAAAAGATTCAGACAGAAAAAAATATGAAAACAGACCTGACCCAGCCGGCCAGCCCAACTAGGCCCAGCAAGCCCACCTATTTCCCCCTCCGCCGAAACGTTTTCTCACTCGAACTCACACCCGCAAAGCAACTGACAGGTGGACCCAACTCCCCTCTCCTCTCTCTCACTGACCAGCCGACCCCACCCCTCCTGTTCATCGTCCTCACCCGCAGCGACCAGTTCTTCCCTGTTTCTGGCAGTGATTCCGCGGCTTCAATTCGCCTTAACACAGCCACATTTACTCGCTTTGATCACGCAAGCTTAAACGCGTACCTCTCCTCTCCATTTCCCCTCTGTCACCCCACAGTAGCACGCCTCCAGGCCGCCCTGATTCCTCTCCGAACCTCACTGCCACCGACGAACTCTTCTCTCGATTCCGGCCGTGTCCTGCCACCCCTCGCCTCCTTGACCACACTCGCATACTCCCCAAGCCCCAGCGCACCTTTTTGCATCGCCAGCTCACCCGCGCGAACTCTGCAAGCTCGGCAAAGTCTTCCCCGAGCCATTGCCACTGCTCAAGCTAACGCGCGTCTCCCGTAACCAGACCACCCCTCTCTTCCTCGTGGACACGATAATGATCGCCATGCCCGTGCGAACCTAACAGTGTCTCCCTTTTGTCCTAGGGTGCCCCCCATCCTCGCCCTCGACGACCTCCAGAGCCGCCCGAGGCCCAGCTCATCTCCGGCGAGCAATTAAGGACAGTCACGTGCGCCCCTTCGCCAGCCAGTGCCACCTTGAGCTTCCCCACGACCCTGCGATCACGGTGAGCCTCTCCTTCTCTTCTCTCGCTTCCTAGAACGGCCAGACCACCTCGGACAGAGCGTGCGCCGCCAGTCGTCGCCGCCGGCGCCGCCAGTTTCTGGTCGAGGCACTGAGAGCCATTAGATCTAGATCGAAGCGATAGGATAGTTTCACTTAAACGAAAGGGTATGCGATGATCTGAGCCGCACATGCCCCTTTTAATCCTGTGGTCTGTATCGCTCGATCCACACGAATCGGTACTGCCCAATAAGAAACAGCCACGTGGCCTGTAGTTGATTTAAAAGACAGATTTGATCTATTAGATTTCCAATTTTGTAAATTGCACAACTTTTAAACCACACGTCCAATTTTTTCAAACTTTATATCAATGGAATCAGTGGAACAAGCCCTAGCCAACCATGCCTTTTGTTTAGTAAAAAGCTTCTGGAAAAATGGTTGTTTTTGCAGAAACATTTGTATGCTTGTTAAGGATGTGAAAATGGTTTAAAAATGAATTTGGGGATAAAATCTTTTGCAAATGGAGTGTTTTGAACCTACTGACCATAGGAAACACTTTGTGGATTCAAAAATGTATTTAGTGAAACAAAATAATGATTCTTTGATTTAAAACCATTTCTAGTCAAATAGAAATGTGGTTTATTTATTAAAAATGGTTTTGGAAGAAAACTTTTGGGAAATGTTTGGTTTTAAACTCTCTGACCCCAAACACCAAGTTTTATGGTTTGAAAACTTATTTGGTGAACCCTATAGATTAATGCCTTAGTAAAAAACATTTCTACACCACATAAAATGATACTTTGTTTTGAAAATGGTTTTTGATGTGAAACCTTTTGCAAATGACTTTGCCACTTTACAAATGACCCTTAGGTGTTTTCAAATGTTTATGACCCATTAGGAACCACTTTTTCAAACAAAACAAAGCTTGGCATGCTTGCATGCATTACTTTGACTTTGTCATTTTATGTGATGTTTTGCTTGATTGGTAGATTGAGTTTGTGCCTTGCTTGATTGAATTGTAGTGACTTGAAGAGTGTGATTGTTGCAAGGACAAGGAGTGAACCTATACCCTCTACCAAAAAGGCAAGTGATGCTTCATACTTTTGTCCTATTACTTTCACTATGCATTAGTGATTTTCTCTAAGTAAAACTTGCATGGAATTTTGCTAAGTATAAACCTTGCTATAGGAAAACCTAGTAGATGAAACCTTAGTAGGAATTTTTCCTAGGTTAAGATTCCTACTACTATCAAGCTTATCCTAGCTAATAGAAAACAAGGGTGGAATATATATCCATACTATGAAAAATTTCTAAGTCTGAGGACTTGTGTTTTTGTTTAATAAAAACAACTAAGTTAATGAATCACCTGGGTGGAATGGGACTTGCTTGGTGGATTTTGGTTGAGTGGTTCACAAGGCCCATGTCTATGGTTTACCTTGTGTATCTCACTTGTGGATGGCCACCCAGGAACAAAGAGATTTGAGATGTCAAATGTTGAGAAGCTTCAAGTGCAACCACTTGGCATTATGGGCTCTGCCTGGATCATATAGGTTGCAAGAACTTAGCCATATGGACAGTTGGTGGTAGAGTTTGATAGGTTGGAACGCGTCCATTTTGGTCTAAGGGAAGGATTCTGAAAGATCTTGTCTTGGTGAAACCAAGTCTTGTGGGGAAAGTGCACCACCTCTGCAGAGTGTAAAATCTAAGTACTTAGCCATGTCCCTGGTAAAGGACAATTTGAGCATCGAGACATGGAAGCAATCAAGAATCTCATCATTCAAATTTCTAAGTTAAAAACTTGTGGTTTGAACAAGGGTTAAAGGATCTTCAATCTTTGATTGAGAAAAATGATTTTGTCAAGTTAAAACTTAGTGTTTTCAAAATGATAAGGAAAATCTATTTTGAGCAATGCAAGCCTCAACTCCACTTAGCCAAATGCATATAGATGATAGACTCCACTATACTACCATATTATCACTTGCCAATACAATTCAAATGTATTGACCCTTGTGGCTGTAACTTGTTATGTTGCAGGTTTGATTGTTTTTAGTGAAGATTGATTGATTAGGATTACAAAGTCTACAACCAACATGTCTGCCTGTGGCACTTTGAAGATGAAGGACTCCATGCTTATAGATTTCTGCTGCAATGTAATGTAATAGCCAAATGAGCTATGTAAGATGTAATAAAATTATGTTATTCCTGGTTATAAAGTTATATTATGACCTTTGTTTCTTGATATTACATCTTAACTGTGGATGCTAGCTATTGATCCAGGGACTAGCATTGTAAACATAGGGGACCCTGCCTTATTTAATGGTTGGGACCCTTACAGATGGTATAAGAGCATTGTGTTGCCTGTAGGATTTGTAAACCTAGGATTGGACAAAAACCCTTAGAAAAATAGGAGTTGTATTTGTTCCAAAACTTATTTACAAACAATCTTGTAAACTCTTTCCTTAACCATTTTGGTTTTGAACTCTACATCTCTTCTATTTCAACTTGATGGAAAAACCTACCCCATGACCAAAGACTATACCATGTGCAAAGGACTCCATCAACTCTAATGACTTCAACTTCTTCAACTCTAATGACTTCAACATCTTCAGCATATTCACCAAGGACTTCCAACTTGGATACCACTAAGGACTACAAGTGAGACAAGGAAATCTTGCTCAAGATGTGGAGACTAAGGAAATGCAAAATTAGAAGGAGTTCACTTCACTTGAAGTATTGTGACCAAAAGTTTAACGAGTTAAACTCGTGGTTGATATAGACGATCTCTTGCTGATCTCAAGATCGAGAGGAAGTCCTAGCGCCGCAAATCAGTAGAGCATCCATGCTCGCACACACATCCGAGGCACCGAGCAACCTCCACCTCCTCGCTCCAGAGATGCAGCGGAAGCACAACCCTTTCTTTCCGAATATCCACCAGGAACATGTATCTCGCTAGTCCGAGACCATGGGGATAAATTCTAGAGGGGGAGAGAGATCCTTCACGAGGAGGTGTGAGTGAGAAGTGAGGAGGGGGGTGTGTTTTATAGGAGAGGGGGTGGGAACCCCTAGGGGGTGGGCGGCGCATGGGGGATGCCCCTTTCCCTCCCCTCATTCATGTTGGTGGACACTCCACTCACAAAATCCTTTCAATTCCCTCCACTCAAAATCCCACTCAAAATTGCTATTAAATTTCCACCAAATTTAATGCAAACTCTCATTAAATAAAACTCCTTTTATTTATTCAGAATTTTGTCAATTACTTTAATGACAAACATTCACATATAAACCCTTGCTAGAATTCCATTTCACATGCAAAAACACTTTATACAATTTCACCCGAAAACCTGTTTCGGTATCTAGTGAAATAAATTCCTGCGCTTGTTATTCTTTCCGACATGAAAATTTTGCTCCAATTGGATGTTAGTGTCCCTTAAGTGTGTCACCCTATGGTTCGCGAATAATGCATACATGATCGAGACCCTTCTCCGATCAATAATCAGAAGCGGAACCTGGAGATCCATACCGACTCCCACACATTCAAAGATGACTTTCCTATGATCGTCGGAACCTTTTACGCTTAGTATCTTAATCCTTTTATTTCATGATATATTACATGTCCGAGATTCGATCATCGGTATCTCCATACCTAGTTTGATCTCGTTACTGACATGCACTCTTTTCTCGTTTCCGTGATATAACATTCTAGTGATCAAATCACTTGCTTGCAAGCTAACCAATGTGATATCACCAAGAGGGCCCAGAGTATATCTATCCGTCATCGGGATGAACAAATTCCACTCTTTATCCATGAGCCTCAACGTAACACTTTAGTAGTTCTGAAGCCATCTTTATAATCATCCAGTTACGGTGTGATGTTTGATGTCATCAAGAAACTCTTCCGGTGTTAGTGATTGACATGATCTCATGGTCTAAGGATTAGGATCACTTCGTAAGTTGTTATAGCAATATAAACTCAATGACTTTGATCGTAATGCTATACTTTGGATGAATGTTCATAACATCATTACACTAATGTTGTGATCTCGTTATTAACAACATCCAATGTCTATGATCAGGAAACTGTGATCATCTTGTTAATCAACGAGCTAGTTTATGAGAGAGGCATAACTAGGAACTTTCTGTTTGTTTATTAAACACACATGTATTACCGTTTCCGTATTAATACAAATATAGCATGCAAAATAAACATCTATCATATACTTGGAATACACATAATAAACACTTTATTATTGTCTCTCAGGGCATATTCCCTTCAAATCCATAAAGACCGGAATCAAATATATAACTTTTGGCCTCATGATGGAGAGATTACAGCTCAAGCTTGGCGGAGATTGAAGTTACTAATGCTTAAATGCCCTATTCATAAGCTCCCTAATAATGTTATTATTAATAACTTTTATGCAACGCTTTCTCTTCATGATAAAGATTTATTAGATGCTTCTTGTGCTGGATCATTCACATGTATGAATGAAGAAGCTAAATGGGATCTCCTAGACCATATTCAAGAAAATACTGAAGAATGGGAGAATGACAATGGAAGAAAGTTAGGTATAAACTATGATTATGAATGCATTAAATCTTTTATGGGTACCGATGACTTTCATGATATTAGTACTGAGTATGGTCTTAATTCTCAAAGTATTGCAAATTGTTTTAAGGCCTTTTCCTCTTATATTGAAATTACTAAAAATAAGTGGGACAAGTACCATGCACCTTATAAAGATATTGTTGATCATGTTCCTTCTAGAAATACTGAAGTTTATACTGTTGATTATTTGCCTGAACCTTATATTGAGAAAATATCTTTTCCTTCTAAGGTAAAGGAACATTATAACATAGCTAATGTGGTTAGCAAAAGTACAAAGAAAGTTGTAGAGCCTGATGAACAAATAAATATTGAACCTGTAGTAGCCATTGTGAAAGACCTTGTTACCAAAAATGCAGAAGATGGGAACATTATCTTTTGTGAAGATGCTTCTAATATTGTCTCACATCCTGGTAAAACTAGGAGAGCTAGTGTCCCCGTGCTTTCTGTTAGAATAGGTGATCATTGCTATTATGGTTTATGTGATATTGGTGCAAGTTCAAGTGCTATTCCTTATGAGCTTTACAAAGAAATTATGCATGAAATTGGTCCTTGTGAACTTAAAGACATTGATGTGGTTATTCACCTTACTAATAAAGAGGCCGTCTGTCCCATTGGTATTGTAAGAGATGTGAAAGTTCTTTGTGGTAAAATTAAATATCCTACTATTTTTCTAGTGCTTGGTAAGGAAGCTAGTAAAACTTGTCCTATCATTTTTGGTAGACCTTTCTTGAAAACTTTTGGAGATATTATAGATTGTAAGAAGGAGAAAATTTTAACTAAATTTGATGGAGAATCTTATGAGTTTAACTTTTCCAAATTTGCTAAAACTCCTTATGAAAATGAATTGCCTAATGAGGATTTCAGAATTGAACAACTTTCTTCTATTTCTCTTGCTCCTAATAATGCTTTGCAGCAATATATGAAAGATCATGAGAGTGAAGTCCTGATGGAAGAAAGAAATGAGATTGATGATATTTTTCTTTGTTAACCTGAGAAGCTTAAGCATAACCTACCTGTGGAAGATTTGGGTACCACACTACCATCTAAAGGGGATCCTGATGATTTTAAGTATGCTCATTCTGATGATAAGAATGTTTCTTGTGACATTTATATTGTTAACTTCATTCATAGTACTACTGAAAGTTATTATGAGAGAGGGAAACATGGTTTTATGCATCTCAATAATATTAAGTTTCCCAGCTTTATGTTGAAAGCTTTGAAGTTGCACTTGTTTTGTCTTCCTATGCTAGTAGCCTTTTGTTCCAATAATTTGTTTTCTTACAAAACTCCCTTGCATAGGAAGTGGGTTAGACTTAAATGTGTTGGATATTTGCTTCTTGATGCTCTCTTTCACTTCAAATTCATATCTCCTATGAGGACATCATTGAAATTATCATGCCCATCTTAATGGCTATAAAGAAAGAGCTTTTGGAAGACAACCCATTTTAATTCGCTTTCGGTTTTTGTTTCTTTGAGTCTTGGGAAGTTATTACCTCTGTAATAACCTCTCCTTGTCCTTTTTTTGGTTTTTGTGTCAAGATTTGCCTCTTTTTATAAGTAGGTGAGTTGTGGGAAGTTGCTGTCCCGGAACAGATTTTTGTGCTTCACTCTAAAAATTCGTGTAAAATCCCAGTACGTCGGATAGAGCTGTAATTTTATGTACGTGTGCCCCAAGTTGTTATCCAATTTTCGTTAGTTTTTCACTTTTTGATTTGAGCAATAGAAGATTTTAGAAAAAATCAATCTTTACCTGCTGGTCTGTTTTGAGAGATTTCTGCCATTATTTACATTTGCCTCTTAAATCGATTTCCTTTTAAATTCTTTTGGGCTTTTGAAAGGAGTTGCTGCAGCAGCTTATGTTTTGATGGATATCAGTTGAAATTTGAACCCAAAGGTTTATATGTTTTGCATACACTAATGTTTCTTATGAAGATTGTGTGAAGCTTTGTATGAAAGGAACTTTCAAGTGTTGGAGAGAAGGAATCTGCAGAGTCCATTTTCAAATAGGTAAAAGTGCTAGAAATAAAAGGTTCGCGAAAACTTTTCATTTTATACCTTTGTAGTTTTTATTCCATACGAAAGATAATGAGTCGAAACAGGAAAGGAAACGGAGCCTGGGTGGATCACACCTCCCAGTGGCGCGGGCCCCACCTGGCCACACCACCAGGTGTTGTGACCACCCCAAAGCCCGTCTCCGTCCCGTTTTCGCCCAGTACCTTCCTTATGTCGTAAAAATTCGTAATATATATTCACCGGATCCCCCGAGGTCCGTATATCGTGTTCTCGTCGTGTTTCCGTTTCGATCTGCTTCTGTCAGGAACTACTCTCAAGTTTAGAGGCACAATGGTCTCCGCCAACGATAAGGGCAAGAAGCTCGTGGAAGATGATATTCAAGACCCCAAGAAAAAGGAGGAGATCTTGGTTGAGGACGAAGAAGAAGTGGAGGAAGACAAGCGTCCGCACACCCGCGCCACCGTTGCGAGCATTGGAGTGGTGGTAAACCCTATCAAATTCAAGAGGACGACACGAATGTCTACAGGAGGGAAAACTCTGCGTCATTTCCTAGCTCCACGGTCACTTCCTCCATGCACCAAGAACCCCTTACATACTCTTATACATGAGCAACAATTCCAAAAGTTGTCCAAAGGAAAGTTTCCCTCTAGTTGGGATATGCCTCGTTCTAACCATGCAGGGAAGGAATACTCTAAGGAGGAAGAGTGGGGGAAGAATCACAAGGACTGGGATTCTCGGTCCGACATGATCATGAACCGCATTGAGCATAATTCGGAGTTGATTCGTACTCTAGCCTTCGAGATTGAAGATTTGAGGAAGTTGATTGAAAAGCATATCGAGGGAACACCACCACCATTGAAGGAGTAATTCATCATCAGGTTTTTACATCCCCTTGGTTTGTTCCAAGCTTGGAGGAGTGCCGCGGTATCACATCATTATCTTTCATCTTTTTACCTTTTTAGTAGAGTCATATCATGAATAGAGAAGTTATCATATAGGATGGTTTGCATTGTGGAAGTATCTCTCCTTTAGTTGGTTATCTATGTATCCCTTGGTATGAGTGCCTTAATGGAATATTAATGAGAAGTTTCGTCATTTACTTTTTGCACATCTTATATTAGTTTGCAATCTCTATTATATGATTAATCTTGTTGATTAGTATTGGTATCACTTTGGGAGCATCAAGTAAATCTAAATTGGTTTTGGCAAACCTAGCTTTGGTTAGTAGCAACACTTTTTGAGGGAAAAGAGAAAAGCACTTACAATTATTTTATATCATTTTCCTTCTTTCTTGATTGGCTCATAAGCTTAATATTATTTAGTTAAGATCTTTTGTGTTTTCAAGGAATATTGCATGTTTGTTTTTATCATTTGTATGTTTTCTTGTTTTCTTTAACACTCATGCTTGCTACCCAGCCTTGCTAGCCAAAAACCTGTACTAAGAGGGAATGCTTCTCATGCATCAATCCTTGAACTTAAACCTATTCCATTTGTGTCCACCATACCTACCTATTATCATTAATTCTATTCCAAGTAAATTCTCAAGTTTTATCTATCTTCCAAATTAAAAATTCTTTTCTTATGTGAAAACTAGTTAGTAAAGCTCTCACGAACTTAATGTCACACTTTATTTTCCTGCCCTTATTAGACTTGAACCATTGGGTCATCTATGTTGTATATACTTGCACTTATAAGTTGGGAATTAGTAGAACCATGCTGTCATGGTGAACGCTTTCAACACCTGTAAATATCTAATAGTTGATATCATGATCTTTTGTTTATGGATGTCGGCGGTGTGAAATAAATGGGGAGCTTGTAAGTCCATGGAGTTATGTATATGTGTTAGAGAAACGCCTGGGCGGCTAGCCTAAGCCATGCCTAATCATGGTTGAAACTTGCAACACCACCATAGTGAGCAATCTATGAAGCATCCTCAGAACAAAATATAAAAAAAGAGAGAAGAGAAAAAAAATAAACCATGCACATGGTAAATAAAGGATCGCTGAGATGCTCACTGTCTGCTGCCTTGTCATTTTGATATAGGATAGCTCCCGTGTCATGGGGCAAGGGGTACCCCATTGGCGGTTCTCTATGATACACATATACTTACAATGACAAGAACTTACCGGTAACTAAAGTTGAGTAGCATGAGGAACGACCCTCGTACTGAAGGGACATGAGATTGCCAACTTATGATTTGTCAAGCATATACTCCATATTTGTTCACTTTAAACTTTAATCACCTCAAGATGCTTTTGATAGGGGCAATGAGATCTCAAAGCTAGTAAGTACCATAATATTTTGGAAGCTCTTTATGAAACTTGAAATCCCTGCTTCCCTCTACAAAGGGCCTATCTTTTACTTCTTAAGTTAAGTCAGTAAACCTATTTCCTTTCTATCTACAGCAAGCATTTGAGTTGTTGTGTTTCAATCATTCATATGATGATTTATTCAATTATGTTTCTTATCTCCCTTGTTTTGCACATTGATCTTATCTGAATGAATATTACTTTGAAAGCTATCATTGTGAAAAGCCTTTTATGTTTGAGCAAAAAATTCCTGTTATAAACTTCATTACAAAAGCTTTGCTTGAAAACCTAGTATGTTTTGTCAGCTGTTTTCTGACCAAGAACAAAGTTTGCCATTACCAATTATGATTTGTCTTTATGCATCTTTATTGTGACTCCCATACTCGTTGCAATTTAAGTCATATAATGGTGAGTTTCTTTCTATTATGATCTGTGTATTGGTAAATGTGATGCTTCTTGTCCATATTCTTTTTATCGACACTTCACTCCATAAACCTGTGGTCATGTTTATCGAGATCAGTTTTCGCTTGGGGACAAGCGAGATCTAAGCTTGGGGGAGTTGATACGTCCATTTTTTATCACTATTTTATATCATAATTTGCTGATATTCATTGATATATTTCATATTAAGAGGTGATACTTATGTTATTTCATCTATTTTGCATGTTGGATGACTTTTGGAGGATGAACTGCTGGAGTCAGGATTCTGATGGAAAAAGCGGTGTCCAGATGTAATATTCGCGAAGATCAGAAAATTCTAGAAAATATATGGAAAATTCTATTTTTCCAGAAAACCGACGTCTACGCACGTCTATTCTTTTAGACAGTTGTTGGGCCTCCAAGTGCAGAGATTTGTAGAATAGCAGCAAGTTCTCCTTAAGTGGATTACCCAAGGTTTATCGAACTTAGGAAGGAAGTGGTCAAAGGTATCCCTCTCAAGCAACCCTGCAATCAAGATACAAGAAGTCTCTTGTGTCCCCAACACACCCAATACACTTGTCAGGTGTATAGGTGCACAAGTTCGGCGAAGAGATAGTGAAATACAAGTGGTATGGATGATTATAAGACAATGGTGCCAGAAAATAGCTCCAGACAGGGAGGAAAAGACTAAAGGCAAAAAGAAATAAAGATGGAAGTAGGCAAACATGTAACAGATCTAGTTATAAACGGTGTTTCAATACTTAGAAACAAGACCTAAGGATCATACTTTCACTAGTGAACACTCTCAATAAATATATTCTCTTCATGATACTACCCTGAACTACTCCTCGGTTGGACACTCTAATCCATGGTAGGGCTACAAAAGAACACCTCAAAGTCCGCCTTACCCATATAGATAACCCCACACTGTCACCTTGAGATCTAGATGGTTCCAACAAACACCACAATTTCATAAAGACATCTAACTACAAATATAACTCATGATAAGTATTTATAAACTCTAGCCTAAGTGACACCACGGCGTGCATGTTGTCACTTTCACACATGTGAGGATAGCATAGATCTATTGAAGCACTTAAGTATTTATGTAAACTCCAGCCTAAGTGCCACCACGGTATGCACGTTGTCACTTTCACACACATGGGGAGAGCCGGAGATATATTAAAGCACTTGAGTATCAGAGTAGATATACTTGATTACAAAGCTCATGATCACAATATGATCACACATAGAGAGATGAACCCATAGCTACCGGTAGAGCCCTTAGCATCGAGGAAGAACTACCCCCTCTTCATCATGGGAATCAGCAATGGCGATGGAGATGGTGGTGGAGATCGATGGAGATGGCTTCGGGGGCACTTCCCTGTCCCGATAGGGTGCCAGAACAAAGACTTTTGTCCCCCGAATCTCACATTCAGTGGCGGCGGCGCTGCAAATCTTTTCGTGTATTTTTGCCCCTGTTATTTACGTCTCAGGGAGAGGTATAAGTAGGCAAAAGGGCAAGGTCGGTGGAGGGCCAGGGGGGCCACACCCCTGGTGGCACGACCTAGGTGGGCCCGCGACACCCTAGGGTGTGCCCATGTAACATACCAAAAATCATGAATTGTAAAAAGCATGCATTGCATTCATTTTTTCAAAGCATTTAGAGCTAGCACAAAAAATTTCAAAGTTTGAATTCAAACAAAACCATTTTATGCCCATTTATATCAATTATATCAGGCATGGTTTTGTTTTATTTTTCAAAGGGCCAAAGTGATTCTGAGTGAATTTATGTGTTTGACACACTCTTGGAAACTACAATGGTCTCACAAAATTGTGTAAATTTGAATTGATTTGGAGTTGATTTGAACTTTCAAACCTTGTTTAGAAAATCAAATCAGAAAAAGAAAAAAAAAGAACAAAAAAATAGAAGCAGACCAGCCAACTGGCTCGGCCCACCCCCACGGCCCAACTCGCAGCCCACCTGGGAAAAGCCCCCCTCACCCCTTTCTCTCACCCGCGCTCATTCTACCCCGCAGAGACTGCCAGTGGCCCCGTGCCAGCTCACTCCCTTCTTCCCCAAATCCAGCGCGCGACCACGTCGTCACCGGCCGTTTCCTCCTCTTCACTGCCGTGATCAATTCCATTGATTCACCGCGAGATTGTCGCCCCTGATCTGGCTATTTTATCACCACCTCGCCGCGGTCCTTTCCCCCTAAACACCCACACCCAATCGCCCCCAGGCTGCTTGTATTTGAGCTTGAACCACCGCTACCTGATGAACTCCGGTGAAGTATTCCGGTGAGCATCATCCACCCCGTGCTTGCTAATCCATACTATCGTGCTTCCCTTGTCCTTACGCTTCTTCTGATACCATTGGTTCACCCTGTACTAACCCAGGTCGTCAACTCCGTCGAGCACCGCAAACACCCGACGCCGTCCTCAACTCCGGCGAGCAATAGCGGTACGAATCGAATGCCCCTTGGACTCAGGTGCAAACCATGTTGAGCGCATCGTCCTTGTGCATGCACTGATGCTATTTGTTTTTCCTAGGGAGACCTAGAACGTCGCCGTCGTCTCCGCCAACCCGTGCCCGATGCCAGTAAGGTTTTCGACGAGCTGTCACGACCACTACAGCATGCCCCCGCCCACGCCAGCGACACCTTGAGCATCCTCGTGTTCTCGCGAGTCTGGTAAGACACTACACAGACCCTATCCCCCTCTGGAATCTCCAGAGCATCGCAGCCAGTAGAGCCGCCGCCAGCACCCATTAGCGCGCCAGACTTTGGTCGCATGCGTCATAGCCGTTAGATCTAGATCTAGTGGATCTGATTAGATCACTTAACGAAGGGGTACGGTTAGATATGAGCCACATGATCTAACTTTAATCCTACGGGCCATGTTGGCCGATCCGCGCGAAGCGGTACGCGCCAATCAGATGCGTCCACGTGTGTGAGATTTAGATTTAAAATCTGTTTTTGAATCTTTTAGAGATTTAAACTTGTAAAAATCATAACTTTTGTTCTGTTTATCCAAAAAATGCAAAATATATCACTGGCATTATGGGCTCTTCCTGGATCATATAGGTTGCAATAACTTAGCCAAATGGACAGTTGGTGGTAGGGGGTGATAGGTTTGGAGCACGTCCATTTTGGTCTAAGGGAAGGCTTCTGAAAGGTCTTGTCTCGATGCATATCGAGTCTTGTGGGGAAGTGCACCACCTCTGCAGAAGGAAGAATCTAAGTACTTAGCCGTGTCCCCGGAAAAGGACAATTTGAGCATCAAGACATGGAAGCTATCAAGAATCTCCTTATCCCAATTTATAAGTTAGAAACTTGTGGTTGAACAAGGGTAAAGGTTCACCAATGTCTATTGGTGGTTCCTTGGGAGTTTTTTCCAAACAAAAACTTAGTGTTTTCAACTGATAGGAAAAACCTATTTTGAGCAAAGCAAGCCTAAGCTACACTTAGACAAATTCATATACATGTTAGATACTACTATTCTACTATGGTATCACTTGCCAATACAATTCCAAATGTATTGACCCACTGTGGCTGTAACTTATGATGTTGCAGATTATTCTGATGAGGATTAGGGTTATGAGTCTACACTCAACATGCTTGTCTGTGGCACATGAAGATGAAGACTTTACTTTATTTACTTATGTTATGAACTCTTGTACTAGCCTTTGGCTATGGAGTTGTAAAATACTATGTTTATCTCTGGAATGACGATGTAATAAAGACCTTTGTTTCTGTGTACTTCATCTTAAACTGTGGATGCTAGCATTTGATCCAGGGACTAGCATTGCAATCACAGGTACCTTTACCTTATAAAGGTGGGGTCTTACAGATGGTATCAGAACACTGTGTTTCCTGTAGTATTATGACCCTAGGTTGGATTAGACTAAGAAAACCACTAAGGAAAAATGCAACTCTTTGCAAATTCCACACTTGTCTTTTTTCTTCTCGTAAACCCTTCTAATCATCTTTCTCATCTCTATTTGTAGATGGCCGCCATCAACGAAGCCGTCAAGAAGGGACCACTCATGACCATGACTTTAGAGTGTGAGACGGAGTTTCCCAAAGCACTCAAAACCCTTATGGTTAGCTTGGGGATATATGGTGAGACCATGTACAAAGGATTTCCAGTGATGTATGAATGTCACATCCCAAGATTTTCCAAATCTTGTAATGTGAAAATAAATGAATGAAATAAAACTTTGCTTGATTTTCAGGGCCAGAAGAAACTTTTTGAATTTAATTTGAAACTTCAAACCAATTTGAATCAAATAAATCCTAAAGGGATTTATAAGGATAAACATTTATTAAAGGAAATTAAAACATTTTGGAATTACTATTTGGATCTTTTAATAAAAGATTTAGTTTTCAAAAGAAAAGATGGATTCATAAATAAAGATTATTTTATAAAGCCAAATTAAACCTTGGCCAAGCTTTGGAATTAAAACATTTTGTTTTGAATAAAAATAGCAAAGGTTTGTTTAATTAATAGGGATTTAATATCCAATTTTATTTAAATAAAAGGTTTTACCATTTTAATTAAAACATCAAAAACTTATTAAATTATTTAAATAAGTTTTTCAAATATTTTATATTCTCAAACAAAACCTATTGAAGTGTTTTGGCTTTATTTTAGATTTCAAAATAAATATTTTTAAAATAAATCCTAGTTGATTTTATAATGAAGGTCTATTATATTTAATTATTAATGGACCCTAAAAATAAAAGGTTATTTTGTTTTAAATAAGTTTCCAAGTATTCTTTTTCTCCAAATAAAACCTACTGATTTGGTTTTGAAAATATTGGGATTTCAAATGGAGATTCTATTAAAAAAATCAAACCCTATTTTATTAAATAACTAAAGATCCATTTTATTAAAGAATGGATACTAAAAAGAATAAAAATTATTATTTTATTTTGGGATTTGGTTTATGTTGATAAACAGAACCAAAATCAAAGTTACAAAGTTTAGTGATTGTTTGAATCAATTTGAATGTTGTTTGATAGTTTGAAATTCAAAACAGAAATTAGATTTAGAAAAAGAAAAGGTTACAGAATAAAAAAAATGGATTTGAACCAGACCCAACCCAGCAGCCCACAAGCCCGGAAACAGCCCAACTCCTCTCCCCGAAGAAAAACGTTTTAAACTTAATCTTTAACCCGCAGTGTGACCGACTGGTGGACCTCTCCCCCACTCTTTTTCCCACTGACCAGCGGACCCCACTTCTCCAGCCGTCTCCTTCCTCGCGACGACCACGCCGGCCGTTTCTGCCGTTGATGCCGCGCGTTAATTCGCAGTAATGCCGCAGTGATTCCGCCCAGCGACCTCGCCCTCTTAAGCGCCCACTCTCCCTCTCCATTTCCCCTCAAGCTCCTCCCTCTCTCTGCCCCCAGGCTGCGATTATTTTTCCCTGCACCATCACTGCTCCGACGAGCTTCCTTCCCAAATTCCGGCCAACACTCACCACCTCCTGCCTCCCCGACCAAGCTCACACATTCACCACTCCCTGGCGCATCTCCCTGTACCTTTCGTTCGACCGCCGGTGCCCCAGAACGTCGGCTACGTCAAGCTTCCGAACGCCGCCGCGTCTGCAACCTCTCCGACGACCTTCCCCGGTAAGCACTGACCGCACCGCGTCTTCTCGATCATGCGAGCATCTTCGCCTTGGTCTTACGCATCTGACCATACCCTCGGTTGGCCTTCCCATGACCTGTAGCGACGACTCCGACCACGACCAGGACCACCCGACGTTGCTCTCTACTCCGGCGAGCAATTGCAGTTGTACCAGAACGCCCCTCGACCCAAGGAGACCACGTCGAGCTTCCTCAGGCCTTTGCGAACGTGGTGAGCACCTTTCCATACTCCCTCGCTTCCTGTTTTGCCAACACCGCCACCGCCTGGCCGTGCGCCGCCGCTAGCCGCCGTCGGCGCCGCTCACTTTTGGTCAAGCGAATCAGTACCGTAGGATCTAGATTGAGCGAGCAGGATTAGATCATTTAACCGCGAAGAGGTATGCGTCCTGTGCCGCACGATCTGATTAGATCCAATGGCTACAGCGCGTGATCCGGCCGAACCGGTACCACCCAACCAGAGCGTGACGCGTGGCCATGTTTTGTTTTAAAAACAGAATTGAAATCTGATTGAGATATGATTTTCAAACCCTTGTAACTTTGGATCCACACGTCCAAAAATTACAAATTTTATGTCGTTTGATTCAGGAGAGCAAGACCTAGCCAACCATACCCTTGGTTTAGTAAATAGTATCTGTTAATTTGTTTGTTTTTGCAGAAAATTTTGTATGCTAGTTTAGATTAGAAAAATGATTCAAAAATGTTTTTGAGTTTGAAACCTTGGAAAATTAGTTTGTTGTGAACCTACTGACCCTAGGAACCAAACCATGGATTTGAAAATGGATTTGGTAAAGTTTAGGAATAAAAACTTGGTTTAGCCCATTTCTAGCCATTTAAAAATAATGATTTTTGTTATGAAAATGATTTTGAGTAAAAAACTTTGGGAAAATACTTTGGAACAAACCTACTGACGCAAAACACCAAGTTTTGCAAACTAGCAACTCATTTGGTGAAAAACTTAAAGATTTTGTTTTGATAAAAACATTTTTCACCACATAAAATGTTGAATGGATTTAAAAATGGTTTATGGACAAAACCCTTTTTGCAAATGACTTTGCCATTTTGGTAAATGACCACTTTGGACCTTACAAAGTTTAGAAGCCTAGTGGAGACCATCCTTGCAAATAAAACCATCTTTAGCATGTTCTCACGCATGACTTAGAATCCATTGCCTTGTGTGTGTGAAATTGTTTGTTTGACTTTGATTTGGAATGTTAGTTGATTTTGTGTTTGCTTGATTGACTTGTAGTGAAGTTAGAGAAGTGTGAGACTAGCAAAATCAAGGAGTGAACCACCATTCCCTTCCAAAAAGGCAAGTGACACTATCATCAAAAGTCCTACTATTTTCATTATACTTAGTGGATTTTGAAACATGCATGAAAATACTTTTTGTACTTATGCTATGCTAAAATCCTAATAGGATTCCATATCCATTCCTTAGAGAAAACAATGTAGTTGTTACATGCTTAGCCATGTTATATTTTGAAAAGAGAAACATGTTGAGATTTTATGAAGTTGAGAAAAGGACTTGTGATTTTATATAATAAAACAAGGACTCAATGAACCACCTGGGTGGCCAAGGATACTTTTGAGTATTGGAGAAGGTGGCAACAAAAGGAACCATGACCATGGCAATCTCTTTGTGTTGTGCTCCAAAGGAACCACCCAGGAAACTTAGAGATTGAACATGTTTCTCCAATTGTGGCTTTCGTGTGCAACCACATGCTATTATGGCTCTGGCTTGGTCAACTACATTGGGAAGACTCATGCACTGTCCTCAGTTAACTGGACATGGGGATCTGGAATGCTTCATGGGTGCTGAAGACAAGCTAGCAATGGTGCATGGGAGGACCCTTTGGAAAGACTTCGTCACATTCTCAATCTGCCAGTACTCCATCTTGGTGAGCACTAATCCAGTAGGCCACTGGTGGCAAAAGGATGGGATTGTGACATGTGGGTAAAGTGTACTCCTTCTGCAGAAGATAATAAAATCTAAGTACTTAGCCGTGTCCCCGGTTATGGACAATACTGAGCAACTAAAGTTTGAACCATGGGAGATCTCGACATTCTAATTTCTAAAAGAAAACTTTTAAGGACTTGTTGCACTTGGGGTTACCAAGGAGCTCAAGAGACTTTGACAAAACTTGATGTACTTGGGGTTACCAAGGAACTCAGGGGATTTTGTTGAAAACATGAACACTTGGGGTTACCAAGGAACTCATGATATTTTGATAAAACTTGTTGCACTTGGGGTTACCAAGTGTCTCAAGAGATTTTTGACAAGGACTTGAACACTTGTGTTTCTACCAAGGAGTTCAAGGAACTTGGAAAAAGAGATTTGACAAAGGACCAAAACCATTTTGAAAAGATAGGATAAATTATTGCTTTAAGCAAATTGGCCTAAAACTCTACTTAGCCAAATATGCATGTAATGATAGGATCCACTCATTTTATACATAGTAGTGAAGCTTGCCAATACAATTCAAATGTATTGACCCTTGTGGCTGTAACTTATAATGTTGCAGGTTTGATTGATTTTAGTGAAGATTGTATGATTAGGATTACAAAGTCTACAACCAACATCTGCCTGTGGCACTTTGAAGATGAAGGACCCCATGACTATAGTTATTCCGCTGCAAAGTAATGTAATAGCCAAATGAGCTATGTATGATGTAATAAAATTATGTTATTCCTGGTTATAAAGTTATGTTATGACCCTTGTATCTTGATATTACATCTTAACTGTGGATGCTAGCTAATGATCCAGGGACTAGCACTGTAAACACAGGGGGCTCTATCTTATTAAAGATTGGAACCTCTACAATGAAGGAGAAGAATATTGGTGGGTGCAACTCCACTTGTACAAGAACAAGGGAGACAACCACAAAGAGTCGGGATTCTATATGGGCACCAACTCAGAAATGTATACATCATTCTTTGACTCTGCAAGAAATGCAGCTTGGAATGCTATCAAGGAGCTTGGTGAAAGACTCAAGTATAGAATGCTCAATACCCAAAATGATCTTAAGGAGGATAAGAAGTATACCCAAGACTTAGAGACCTCCATAAAACGTCTAAGGGAACATATTATAGACTTAGCATATGAGTGAGAATTGTAACGTACTCCGCTAGTTGGACCACAACACTTGTCGTTTCTCGCAAAAATTTATCTAAGTTATGTTTGAACCTTAGTGTTTGTGGTAGACTTTGTATGCCATGACTTGTATGTTTTATGGGTTTTGTATGCTTTTTGCTTTCATTTTACTGTCTTATTTTTATCTTACTTGTGTTGTTCTAATATTTCTCTATCTTACATTAGATGCCTAGATTTGTGATCAACACTGCCGAGGAGTTCAATGGAACTCGTTTTGGTTCACGCATCGTGCAATTTACTAGTTTGGTCAACCTCCCACTTCCTAGTATCAAGGCACTTCAGCTCACCAAGTTTGAGAGGAAGGACCTTTGGGGCTTTAGAGTCTCACAGATGGGACGTTAGATAGAGCCACTCACGGAGGAGATTTCCTTCAAGCTGATGCACGATAACAAAGAGAAGGGTCTAGATGTAGTCATGCAGGAGCTACTCGGACGAGCTCCAGGTTCAGTTGAGGGAGAAGGACAAGCTCTTCGCGGAGCAAGACGGGATCGTCAAGGATATGGAGGCTAGTGTAAGACCCCACCTTTATAAAGGTAAAGGTCCCTGTGATTGCAATGCTAGTCCCTGGATCAAACGCTAGCATCCACAGTTTAAGATGAAGTGCACGGATACAAAGGTCTTTATTACATCGTCATTCCAGAGATAACATAGTATTTTACAACTCCATAGCCATAGGCTAGTACTCCCTCCGTTCACAATTAGATCGCATTCTGGGTTTAGTCAAAGTCAAACTTTTTAAAGTTTGACCAAATATTTAGCAAAAAATAAAAATATCTATGATATAAAACTTATAGTATTTGAATCTTTGTAAGTTATATTTCCATAATATATGAATTTGGAATAATGAATGTTTATATATTTTCCTATATTTTTTATCAAAGTTGACAAAGTTTGACTTTGAAGAATCCTAGAACGCGAAGTAATAAAAAACGAAGGGAGTACAAGAGTTCAACTTAACAAAATAAAGTAAAGTCTTCATCTTCATGTGCCATAGGCAAACATGTTGAGTGTAGACTCATAACCCTAATACTCATTAGAGTAACCTGCAACATCACAAGATACATCCATAGTGGGTCAATACATTGGAATAGTATTGGCAAGTGATACCTTAGTAGAATAATACTTTCTAGCTTCTACATGTATTTGGCTAAGTGTAGTTTAGGCTTGCTTTTATCAAAATAGGTTTTGCCTATCAGTTGAGAAACACTATGTTTTTATTTGACAAAAACTCCCAAGGAACCACCAATAGACATTGGTGAACCTTTAACCTTGTTCAACCACAAGTTTTTAACTTAGAAATTGGGATGGGGAGATCGTTGATAGCTTCAATGTCTTGATGCTCAAATTGTCCGTTGCCGGGGACACGGCTAAGTACTTAGATTTTTCATTCTCGAGAGGTGGTGCACTTTCCCCACAAGACTCGACATGCATCGAGATGAGATCTTTCAGAAGCCTTCCCTTAGACCAAATGGACGTGTTCCAAACCTATCAACCCCCTACCACCTTCTGTCCATCTGGCTAAGTTATTGCAACCTATATGATCAAGGCAGAGCCCATATACCATGTGGCTGCACTAGAAGCTTCTAAACACTAAGTATCTCAAATCCCTTTGTTCCTGGGTAGCTTTCCACAAGTGTGATACACAAGGTAGACCATAGATATGGGCCTTGTATAACCACTCAATATAAGCCTACAAATGTCTCTGCATAAAATTCCATTTTTACAGACAAAAAGTACAAAACTAAGCCCATAGACGTGTAGGATTTATTTTTGTGAATCCATTGATGCATTATTTGCATTTTTTGGATAAACAGAACAAAAATTATGAATTTTACAAGTTAATTCATCTAATAATTCAAATCTGGATTTTTAAAAGAAAAATCCTGACACGCGGCGCCATATGATTGATCCGTACTGCTTCGTGCGGATCACGCTCGCGAGCCGTAGATCTAAGTTAGATCGCGCGGTCCAGAATGAACCGTACCCCTTCGTGTTTGATCTAATCCTAGCCGCTGGATCTAGATCCAGCGGATCTGGTCGCTCTAACCTCGAACGGGCGGCGCGAATGGCGAGCTGCGGCAGCGACGGCTCTGCCGGTGATGTTCCGGCAATTCTAGGGGTTAAGGGGGAGGGCGCAAGGCATTACCGAGGTCGCACCGATGGCGCGGTTTCAGTGGAGGTCACGGGCGAGGGCGGGGCGCTCGGGTTCGGCAGCTATTCCTGACCGGAGTTGCTCCTGGCGTCAGTGGTTCGCGGGCATAGACGAAGAAGAGCCTACAGGGTACAAGCAAACATATGGAGGGCATCAGTGTATGCGTACGAGTACAAGGGTCGCGATAAAGCAAACTAGAGAGCAAGGGGGGGGTCGGGGCTCACTGGGATTGGTCGCCGAAGACGTGCGGTGCCGCAGCGGTGTGAGCTCTAGTGTGGGCAGCCTAGTGGCGCTTAGATGGTGGCGAGTGAGGGGAAAGATGCGGGGGAGGGAGGAGATTAAGTAGCGAGCGTCGGCATGGGCAATCATGCCGTGAATCAAGCAATATTAAGAGGATTCAATCAGGGAAGAAATGGTAGGGGCGAGCGGGTCTGCGGCGCATGATTGAAGACGACATAGCTGACCTGGCGGTGGGGTCGTGCTATCAGCGAGTGGGTGCACTCGTTGGCGGTGAGAAACAAAGAGGGGGAGGGGAAACCCGGGTGGGCTTGTTGGGACGAGAGTGGGATTGGGCTAGATAGGTGGCGCGCATTTTATTTTTTTCTTTCTGCCTTTTCTCTTTCTGTTTGAATTTTCAGGAAACATTTTCAACCCAAATTCAAATGAGTTTGCTTTCAATTTTTCTCTGGATTTTTTTAGTGTGAACAATGCACACAATTGTGTATAAAACACTACTATTTATTCATCCACACTTGATCTTTTGAAAATAAAAATAAAACCTTGCCTTATTGATATAAATAATAGGCATAGAATTGGTTTTATTTTGAATTTTGATATGAAGATTTTTGTGCAAGTCAAGAATGCTATGGATGCATGAATAAAATGCAAGCTTTTGTAATTCATGAATTTTGGGATGTTACAAATCTAACCCCCTTAATATGAATCTCGCCCTCGAGATTCGGATTGGCTAGCAAATAGGTGTGGGTGATCTTTCCGAAGGTCATCTTCTCTTTCCCAAGTTGCTTCTTCCTCAGAATGATGGTTCCACTGAACTTTGCAGAATTTGATAGTTTTAGTTTGAGTAACTCCTTCTGCAGTCTTAAGAATCTTGATAGGTTTCTCCTCATAGGTGAGATAACTTTCCAACTGAACCTCTTCCAAAGGTATAGTATCCTTCAAAGAAGTCTCTTCCATCTCCGGATGGCATTTCTTCAACTGACTTACGTGAAGCACATTGTGAACGACAGATAGTGATTCAGGCAACTCAATCTCATAAGCCACTTCTCCTTTGCGACTCAGAATCTTGAATGGTCCAACATACCTTGGTGCCAATTTTCCTTTGAGTCCAAATCTCTTCACTCCACGAAGTGGTGAGACTCTAAGATAAGCTCTATCACCTACCTCATAGGGGACTTCTCTATGCTTTGGACCCGCGTAGCTCTTCTGTCGGGACTATGCTATTTTCAACCTGTCCCTTACTAATCTGACTTTCTCTTCAGCTTCCTTCATTAATTCTGGCCCAAACAAATTTCGTTCTCCAACACCACTCCATAGCATTGGTGTAGTACACTTTCTTCCATAGAGAAATTCAACTGGTGCCATCTCAATACTGGCTTGATAGATGTTATTGTAAGAGAATTCCGCATAAGTCAGACTTTCATCCCAACTAGCAGCATAGTCTAGGGCACATGCCCTCAACATATCTTCCAAAATCGGGTTGGTCCTTTCTGTCTGTCCATCAGTTTGAGGGTGAAAAGCAGTGCTGAATTCTAATCTCGTTCCCAATGACTCATGCAATTGTCGCAAAAAATGCAAAGTGAATTGAGTTCCCCTATTAGACACAATACTCTTGGGTACTCCATGTAGACACACAATCCTATTCATATAAATCTTGGCTAACTTAGCACTCATATAGGTTGTCTTCACGGGTATGAAATGTGCCACTTTAGTTAGGCGATCTACCACGACCCAAATAGAATCATATCTTGATCTAGTCCTTGGCAGTCCGGTGATGAAATCCATGCCAATCTTATCCCACTTCCAATCAGGAATAGGTAGTGGTTGTAACAATCCTGCTGGTTTCTAATGTTCCGCTTTCACTCTACTACACACATCACACAAAGCAATATGTTCATCGATGTCCTTCTTGAGATTATTCCACCAAAATCTTTCCTTCACGTCCATGTACATTTTGGTGTTACCCGCATGAATGGAATATGGTGAGTTGTGTGCTTCTTGTAAAATTAGTTTCTGAAGCTCCGGATCTTGCGGAATACAGATACATTTTACATACCATAAATTACCCTATTCGTCTTCATGGAATCCTTTGGCTTTCCCTTTGCTAATTTTTCCCTTAATCTCTGCAATTTCCTTGTCCGTCTTTTGGGCTTCCTTGATTTTGTCCAATAAGGTGGGTTGAACATCCAATGACATGAGATGTCCCTCATGCACTATCTCCAATCTGAGATCTTTGAATTGGGCACACAAATCATCTGGAAATTCTCCCTTAGTGAGGCCATTCACATAAAATTTACGGCTTAATGCATCCGCTACAACATTTGCTTTACCGGGGTGGTATTGCAAACTCAAGTCATAGTCTTTGATGAGTTCTAGGCATCTTCTTTGTCTCATGTTGATTTCTTTCTGAGTGAAGATATATTTCAGACTCTTGTGATCTGTGAACACTGCACAACGCTTTCCCAAAAGATAATGTCTCCATGTCTTGAGTGCATGGACAACAGAGGCTAACTCTAAATCATGAGTAGGGTAATTCACTTCATGAGTTTTGAGTTGTCTCGAGGCATAAGCTACAACTTTCCCTTCTTGCATCAGAACTCCACCTAATCTTTGGTGAGATGCATCACAATATACTTGGAAATCTTTTTCCAAATCTGGGAGACATAAGACTGGTGCCGTCACTAGTATCTTCTTCAACTATTGGAAACTGAGTTCACATCCTTTAGTCCAATCAATTTTCTTGTCTTTCTTAAGTAATTTCGTCATTGGCTTAGCTACCTTTGAGAAATTCTCAATGAATCTTCTATAATATCCTGCCAAGCCAAGGAAACTACGTACTTCTTTCACTGACTTAGGAGATTCCCACTCAGTTACAACTGACACTTTTGCAGGATCAACAACTACACCATCTCTTGACACAATATGTCCGAGAAATCCGACTTCATTCAGCCATAATTCACACTTACTGAACTTGGCATACAACTTGTGCTCCCTGAGCTTCTCAAGTATCAAACGCAAATGCTCTTCATGCTCTTCTTTGCTCTTGGAGTAGATCAAAATGTCATCGATGAATATGACAACAAACTTGTCAAGAAATTCCATGAACACTTTGTTCATCATATTCATGAAGTAGGATGGTGCATTTGTCAAACCAAATGGCATCACGGTGTACTCATACAATCCATGCCTTGTGGTGAAAGCAGTTTTAGGTATGTCTTGCTCTCTAATCTTTAGCTGAAAGTAGCCTAATTGGAGATCAATCTTTGAGAACATTCGGGATCCTTCTAGCTTATCAAACAGATCATTGATTCTAGGCAAAGGATACTTGTTCTTGATAGTTACCTAATTGAGTGAACGGTAATCTATACATAATCTTTGACTTCTATCTTTATTTTCAACAAATAAAACTGGTGCACCCCAAAATGAAGAACTTGGTTGAATAAATCCTTTCTGTAACTGTTCTCCAAGCTGTTTCTTGAGTTCCTTCAACTCATCAACTGACATCTTGTAAGGTCTCTTTGCTATTGGTCCTGATCCTGGTAGTAAGTCAATCAGGAACTCAACTTCTCTATATGGTGGCATTCCAGGCAATTATTCCAGAAACACATCCGAATACTCTCTCACAATTAGCACGCTGTCTATGCTAACCCCTTAAGAGAATTTAGCTTAATTCCTTTAGATTCAAAATTAGAGTTGAATCTAATCCGTTTCTTATCCAAGGTTGTGAGTGTCACAGTACGATTGGCACAATCTAGTACTCCTTCATACTTAGTCATCCAATCCATTCCCAAAATTACATCGAATCCTTGGGAATCTAGGATTATCAAACTAACGGGAAACTTATACTTCCCAAATGCTATCACTAGATCATGACATCCAGAGTTCACTATCATTTCTCCACCAGGAGAGCTTACTTTTATAGGACACCCAATAGTTTCTACTGGAAGTCCATTTTTATCAACAAATACTCTTGATATGAATGAATGCGCCAGTATCAAAGAGAACAAGTGCTGGAAAATAATTGAGGTTGAACTTACCAGCCACAGCATCAGACTCTTCATATTTTTCTTCCACATTAATGTGGTTCACTTGTCCCTTTTGGAAGGGATTGGGCTTGTTGGCACCTTCAACTTTCTTTTCTGGGCACTCATTTGCATAGTGCCCCATCTTCTTACACTTGAAACATTCAACCTGACTGAGATCTTTTTTTACAGGCTAACTTCCATTTCCACTTCCACTGTGGTGGCTCTTGTGTCCACTCTTGTGGTTCTTATACTTGTCATTATCATGAGTGCGAAGATGCTTGTTGTCATGATGACGGTTGTGGTTGTGGTGGCTGTTGTACTTCCCATGTTTGTGGAATCCGGAACTTCCACTATCATCATAATGGGAACGCTTGTGAGACGATCCCGAGCTGTGCTTATGAAAGCTATGCTTCCTCTTCCTGCCCTCAACCTGTTTCATATTGTTTTCCAAGATGGCAGGCTTGTCACAAAGTGATTGATAGGTTGGGACATAGGCAATAGACAGCTGCAGGTTCAACTCATCATTAAGTCCTTCGAGGAATTTCTCTTTCCTCTTAGCATCAGTATCAACTTCGTCCGGTGCATAGCGCGCCAGATTGTTGAACTCCTCAATGTACTCAGCCACACTGCGGTGACGCTGTTTCAGGTTGTGGAACTCCTTTTTCTTCAAGTTCATCACCCCGGATGAGATGTGAGCTGTGCGGAATCCATCCTCAAAAATAGCCCAAGTCACATTCTCAAGGGGAGTGGTGATCTAAAAGTTGTCCCACCGGGTTGCTGCTGTTCCTTCGAGCAGATGTGCTGCAAACCTGACCTTTTCCTCGTCGGTGCAGCCAACAGTGACTAGGTCCTTATTCACTGAACGTAACCAGTCATTGGCTACCATTGGATCAGTGGTTCCCGAGAACTTTGCAGGCCTCAGTCTCACAAATCTGGTGATCATGTCAAATGCTGGAGGATTGTTCCGATTGTTGTTGTTGTTGTTGTTGTTGTTGTTGTTGTTGTTGTTGTTGTTGTTGTGATTCTGATTTTGCATGAACTGTGCCATCATTTGCATCAGCTGATCTTGAGCTGTCATCAACTGCTGCATCTCGGGAGTGACGTTATTGTTGTTGTTTGGGTTGGGGTTAGCACGACGGGGAGGCATCTGTGGTTTCAATAAGGATAAGAAATGAGATACCCATAGATGCTTAACACACTACTAGGAAAATGCTCGTTAGTGGCGCACGTGGAAAAGCCATCCGTGGCGCACTAGCAGTACGCCACTAGCCTAGTGGCGCCTTTATCGCTGCGCTTACCACTTGTGTCGAGATAGGCGTGGCGCACAGGCCAGTGCGCCACGGAAAGTTTCTAGGTGCGCTATTGGACGTATCGTCTGTGGCTCATGTGGCGGCGCCACTAGCCACTGCAGTGCGCTTTGACACCTTGCGCCTGAAGGCGTGCCATGTGCGCCACAGGTGTTTTTTTTGTTTTTTTAATTTCAGATCCAGATGATATACAATACAGATTATATACAATATTACAGGCAGATATACACACAAATATAAGATATACAGTTATATATATAAATACACAATTCGCAAAACAAGATTGAAACAAATACATATAGATAAGTCCCATACATGAATACATAAGTTATACATTGTTTCGATCAAGTTACAAAGTAGTTGGTGACATGCGAATACATGTGTCTCGAACAAGTTAGAGCTCGGAAGCTCGCCTAGACATCTAAACTAGCTAGACACAAACGCGGGATAAACAACCAAAGACGATAAGCATGATCACCGCGACGAAGGTGTAGGTCTTCATCCGGTTCCTCGTCCTAACTCCCGCTAGATAGCGCGCGTATCTAGCTTCCACCTCCGCCATAGTGTTGTACCCTTTGTAGCTATTGCCGCTAAAACGGTGCACCTGTCTCCGGCAGTCTTCCCAATCATCGTAGACTCCGGGAACCCGTCCCTTGTACATGACGTACCACATCATCTACAAGTTGACAATAATAATTAACTGGTGATTGAAAAAAAATGTATAATTAAAGTCGCATATGAAGATACACTTATAGAAATTACTCCTAAATCGAAAAGACCAAACTCAAAAAGCATTCCTCATATATAACTAGGTTGTTCGACACATGAATATGCTACGATGGAACTGTCCGCCAAGTAGGATGCACAACACCTGGACCTGTGCATAGCACAAGGTGGATAATCCCATCACAACACATTCACATATATAGTGTGCCACGACATTTCAATCATCGGCATTTTTCTCAAAAAAGACCAAAGTAACTCAAACTCATGCCTCATATATAATTAGGTCGTTGGTCACATGAATATGCTATGACGGAACAGTTAGCCAAGTAGGATGCACAACACCTAGACTTGTGCATATCACAAGGTTAACTATCCCGTCGTAGCACATTCACATATATAGTGTGCCACGACATTTCAATCATCGACATTATTCTCGAAAAACACCAAAGTAACTTGAAATGAATGCCTCATATATATATATATACATAGGTCGTTGGACACAGGAATATGCTACGATGGAACTGTGAGCCAAGTAGGATGCACAAGACCTGGACTTGTTCATATCACAAGGCTCACAATCCCGTCGTAGCACCTTCACATATATATTGTTCCACGACATTTCAATCATTGGCATTATTCTCGAAAAAGACCAAAGTAAATCAAAAAGAATGCCTCATATATATACATAGGTCGTTGGACACAGGAATATGCTACGATGGAACGGTGAGCCAAGTAGGATGCACAAGACCTGGACTTGTGCATATCACAAGGCTCACAATCCCGTCGAAGCACATTCACATATATAGTGTGCCACGACATTTCAATCATCGGAATTATTCTCGAAAAAAGACTAATAAAGTAAGGAAAAAATAAGGACCATAGAGTAAGCAAAAAAACCAAGCATTGATTGATATATAATAATAATAAGCAAAGAAGTAAGCAATGATTCATAAACCTAATAAGATAAGTAGTAGCATGTACACTTGTCCACACACACACAAAGGTCATCTATAGTTTGGAACTACAACTAGGCCAACATCAAGACTTCTGGCTCGGCTTAGGGAATGGGCGGATGCCTTGTCTCGTCATGAACTTCCTATAGTCACCCTGCATCTCTAGGCGATCTTCTATGCCACGGTTATTCGGGATATTTCCTCCATAGAAGATCCCCCCAAAGTCATGACATCACGAAAGATGATCGCCCCAAACTGCTGCTGGATGCGATACATCTCTTGTCTAATATCTGAATCAGTGATCTTGGCCTTTGCTTCGGCCCACTGTTTGAGATGATCTGGCAGCGTAGAATTCTGCTGGTCTAGTAGGAACGCCCTCATGTGATGGAGTGCGTAGTAGGCTTCCTTCTTACTGCTTTCCGGCTGCTTCATGCAGGGGAACTCCGTTACGTGGTTGAAGACGTGCCTGCCGAACTTTACCTTCGTATGCACGAAGGTGGTGCCTTCCGTCGAGGCATAGCCAGTGAGAGCATCATCCAGAACTTCCTTTATCTTGTCGTAGTTTTTCTTCTTTTCTAGACTCCCCGAGTCGAAATACGTGGCGTGGGAATGCTTCGGCGATAAGGAGATGAGTGTGCAGTGTTCATCTCTGCGCAAAAAATTCAAATGGAATGTGTTGGAAAAAGAATGATGATAATCTAATAAAGCCAATCGACGGTGGCGAGTGAATAACGACTTACTCGGGAAAGTAAGGCACGAGAATGTATTCATTTGTCTTGTTCGCCACGAAGATTCTTTTTAGGTACGAGGCCACGATACGTCGTTCAGCGGGGGAACCCAAGCAGCCATCACGCATGTAGTAGGGGTCCACTATAGCGATGCCCGGTGTGTTCTCTCTAATGATCTGCATGGACAGGCTGAGAGAAAACAGGCGGACCATGGTATAGTGCAGCGGGTATAGGTGGAACATATTGAAGATGTCGTCGAACCGCAGGAAGAACAGATCCGTAGGGGCATTGTCGACGAAGCCCAAGCCTGGTGGCACCTTAACCACGAATACCGGGTGCGAGGGATCTTTCTCCGCCAGAAGGCGTCTCTCTATCGTCAGCACGCCGTCATGCACACTCTGCAGTTCCGAACTGGCGAGCCTCCGCAAATTCTTAGGTAGCATGGGCTCACCCGCCACATGAATCCTCCACATAATACCCTCGGGTCTTGGTGGCCCGTCCCGAAACCTGATCGGATTCGTAGTTGACGCCACCGGCTGGCTCGAGCTGCTAGATTTTCTTTTTCTGCCCTTTTTTCCTTTTGGAGAGCGGGCAGGCACCGCAATATGAGAACCGGCCGCCCTATGTAGTGTGTCAGGGCTTAGAATAAAGGGCCGGTTGGTTGTATCAGCTGGCTCTGTAAAGGCGCAAGCTGGAGGCATCTCCTGAGAACCAAACAGACGCTTGGTGATAGTGGCTTTCTCTGTGGGGCCACCAGCTAGGTCTTCGTTGCAAAACTGAGTGTTGAAGAAGTGATCATTCCAGTCTTCGTCGTCCTCGGCCGGATCCTGCGCCATGTGCATATCATCAACATGATCATCCGACCCACCACGTGGAGGTGACAGCGAGGGCGGTAAGGGGGCCTTGCCACCGCTTGTCGCTGGCATGACAGGCGGTGCTGTTGTCTGTGGCGTGATGGCCCCCGCAGTCCCCAAATGGATCATGCTCTTTGGCCATTGCAAGAATAAGCCTAAGCAACTTCTGAGTACAGCCGGCTCTTCTTCATCCGCTCCTGGGGGTTGAATGGGAGGTTCCAGGTCGTTGCAGCCCCTTAGCACCCGACTAATTTTAACCCTTTGCACGCTATCTGGCATCAGCCTTGAGTGGAACGTGCGCTGCAAGGGTTGAATGATGGTACCCTTGGCAATATCCCTCAGCTCGTTGTTCACGTAGCATAAGAGAGTGCAAGGAACATCCGTCTACGGAAAACATGTACGGCATCGTTAGAGATGCCATAAGAGTAATAAATGGCGTGAAAGGCGGTAAAGCAATTTGTTTACCGTGATGGTGTCGAGATCGGCTAATGTCGAGGCACCGCATACGGTGACGGGCGTGCAAGAGACGGAGGGGCTTCTTGATGGCGCGGTGCTGGCCGTCGGTGTATTCTCCCTACCGGGTGCTTGGAGCTCAGGTGCCGCCGTGACGATGGCAGGGGGGCCACCAACATGTCCGGCACCATGGTGATGGCAGGGGGAGTCACCAACACTTGCGGCGTCACGGTGCTAGCGGGCGGAGTCACGAACACGTAGTTCGCCTGATTCGTTGGCGCCGCGTTGTTCGAGTGGCTACTGACCATGCTTGGAATCGGGCACGGCCCTACTCGACCACCCACACTCCAGTTCGCTATTGACTCCACCAAGGTAGGCAGGATGGAGGTGAGGGTGATTGCTAGGTTGTCTTGGATGATCTGCGGGATCCGCGCCACTTGTTCCTTAAGTTCTTGAACCTCGCGGTTTTCCTCCTCGCTCCTTCCCGACAGACGGCCAGACGGCCAGCCGATGACGGCCAGACGGCCAGCCGGTGGACCAAAATGATCCACCCAATTCTTACCCTCGAGGCCGGCCAGACGGCAGCCGATGACGGCTTCTTCGTAACCGGTTCATCGCCCTGTTAAAAGGGTTATCCCACCGGGTGGCCGCCGTCGACCCCTAGGATCCATGACTAGCAAAAATTTCCTCCTCCTGCAGAATAAGTAACAGTGAATCGTTTAGAAACTAGACTTCATCGATTAGAATGCAATCGAGTTGATCCACGGTAATTAGATTACTTACCACAATTTTCTCGAATTCCTTCACCGTAGGATCCGCGGTGAGTTGTTTGGTTTTTGGGTCCACATGGTAACGGGCCCTGATGAAGTTTTGAACCTGCCCAGGTTCGAATTTAGAAAAGGGGTTTTCTATCCCCTTAGATCTATACTCTTCGTCCTCCTTATTCCATTTGGCCTCCGTGGTTCTGTATCCACCAGATCCGAGATGGTGATGACCTATATTCATCGCCTGCATCTCCTTTCCCCAATTACTATTGGCCAGGGCTCTTTCGGATTCACACCTCTCCCTGAACTCCTGGAACTGATCTTCGGTGATCTGCGGGTCAATCTTCTGGATCTCCTCGAGACTTTTGCCTTCTTTGTAGATCTTCTTCTTTATCCGGGTTATCCAGCTGGCCAGGGCGGTGCTCATCTTTGTGAGGGCAGATTTGTTTACTTTGTTCCCATGATAATTTGTGTTCTGATACTCAGCGAGGAACTTGTATCTTGCGTGCAGCTTCTCGAAGAGGAGTGTGCGCAAGTGGCCATTATCTTTATGCCGGAGATTATCGGTGTTGATCGATATGGTTTTCTGGGTGATCGCCGCCACTTGCCCACCGCACCCTCTGACGACAAGGTCGGGCTCCAAAGTAACCCATGTTGGGCTCAGTTCGGTAATTTCCTCCCTGACGGTGCCGACCGTGTTCGGGCACCGTTCCTTCAGCTTCTTCTTCTTCTTAGGAGGATTGCTACCACTCCCTGTTCCCTCGCTGCAATCAGTGGTTTCATCACCCACCGTTCCTTCGGCTTCTTCCTCCGCGTCTTCCATCTCATAATCCTCACTCTCCGAAGAATTGTATTCTTCATCATCTTCTAGACGCTGGGCCGCCTCCCAGAATGTCAATTGTTTATTCGGAGGTCTGAGTTCTCCTTCAGCGCTGATGCGCTTAGAACATCCAACCTCGTCGTTGTCACACATCTTTGCACTAATAAAAAACAAATAATTGGTTAAATGCACGAAAAAATCCGGCATGACCTTTGGTAATTTTCTTAAACTAGGAGTGCCCAATTTCTACCGAAACGAAAGTTAATCAACATTCCAGCAAAAATCGGGACTCATTTCGCCTCTGTCGTGACCTGCGTCATTAGCACGGCATAGTTGTGAGACGTCATGCCACTGAACCTCTGCTTCACTTTGTCTAGGTATCTGCTTATCTTCATACTAATAACATTGCTATTAGCATGCAAATAAAGCTCCATAGGTTTTTAAATTTTCTCTTCAAACACATCATGTCCTATCTCAAGATAAACACTATAAAGCTCTCTAATTTTGTTGTTGTTTTCCATTAAGCCTAACTAGTGAAAACAAGAAACAAAAAGACAAAAGTGCAGAATCTAAAGGAAATAGCTTCGAGCACTCACACCAGAGGATGTGAGTAACTTTTAGCTTACCTCCCCGGCAACAGCGCTAGAAAAGAGCTTGACATGGAGGAAAGGTAAAAGGCCCAAAACCTCCCCGACAACCGCGCTAGAAAATAGCTTGATGTCTATGCACTTCTATTCTTCTAGATAGTTGTTGGGCCTTCAAGTGCAGAGGTTTGTAGAACAGTAGCAAGTTTCCCTTAAGTGGATTACCCAAGGTTTATCGAACTCAGGGAGGAAGTGGTCAAAGGTATTCCCTCTCAAGCAATCCTGCAATCAAGATACAAGAAGTCTCTTGTGTCCCCAACACACCCAATACACTTGTCAGGTGTATACGTGCACTAGTTCGGCGAAGAGATAGTGAAATACAAGTGGTAACGATGCCAGAAAATAGCTTTTGAATTGTTGTTGACGTGGGGTAAAGGTGCCAGAAAATAGCTGATGACATGGAGGAACAGACTAAAGGCAAACTGATGGAAGGAAGCAAACATGCAATAGATCTAGATGAAAACAGTGTTTCAATGTTTAGAAACAAGGCCTAGGGATCATACTTTCACTAGTGAACATTCTCTCATACAAATATCCTCTCTTAACGATACTACTCTTAACTACTCTCCGGTTGGACCCTCTAATCATCGGTAGGGCTATAACAACACACCTCAAAGTCCACCTTCCCCAATCTAGATAACCCCACACTATCACCTTGAGTGCTAGATGGTTCCAACAAACACCACAATTTCATAGAGACATCCAAATCCAAATATAACTCATAACAAATATTCAATCTAGCCAAAGTGCCACACACGGTATGCACGCTGTCACTTTCACACACGTGGGGAAAAGCATAGATCTATTAAAGCACAAAGAGTATTTATGTAGACTCAAAACTAAGTGCCACCATGGTGTGCACGCTGTCACTTTCACACACATGGGGAGAGCAGAGATCTATTAAAGCACTTGAGTAGCAAGGTAGATCTACTTGATTACAAAGCTCATGATCACAATATGACCATGCATAGAGAGAGATGAACACATAGCTACCGGTAGATCCCATAGCCTCGAGGAAGAACTACTCCCTCCTCATCATGGGAATCAGCAACGGTGATGGAGATGGTGGTGGAGATCGATGGAGATGGCTCCGGGGGCACTTCCCCGTCCCGGCAGGGTGCCGAAACAGAGACTTTATGTCCCCTGAATCTCCCCTTTGGTGGCGGCGGTGCAGCGGAACTTTTTCTGGAAGTATGATTGACGATTTAGGGTTTTCTCATCGGGGGCTTCTTATAGGCGAAGAGGTGAGGCTGGGAGGCGGCCGGAGGGCCCACACCTACCCAGGCGCAGGGCAGGGCCCACCCACGCCTAGGGGGGGGGGGGTGTGGTGGCCCTGTCTCGCCTCTCCGTCTCCCCTCTGGACTTCATGACTCCCACGGTAAAATATTAAATTTGGCTTTTGTCCTATCCAATTCCGAGAATATTGATTTTCTGCCTTTCTGGAACCAAAAACAGAAGAAAACAGGCAACTGGCACTGTAGCAACTTGTTAATAGGTTAGTTCCAGAAAAGATATAAAAGCACCTCAAAGTGTAGATAAAGCAAAGCAAAGTAGATACTAAACAAGCATGGAGCATCAAAAATTATAGATACATTTCCGACGTATCAACCATTCAAGATTTTGAGCCGCAAAGGAGAAGTGGCTTATGAGATTGAATTACCTGAATCACTGTCAGCTGTTCACAATGTGTTTCGTGTAAGTCAGTAGAAGAAATGCCATCCAGAGATGGAAGAAACTTCTTTGAAGGATACTATACCCTTGGAAGAGGTTCAGTTAGAAAGAGATCTCACCTTTGAAGAGAAACCTATCAAGATTCTTGAGACTGCAGAAAGAGTTACTAGGACTAAGACTATCAAATTCTGCAAAGGTCAGTGGAACCACCATTCTAAAGAAGAAGCAACTTGGGAAAGAGAAGATTCCCTTCGGAAAGATCACTCTCACCTATTTGCTAGCCATCCGAATCTCGAGGGCGAGATTCTTCTTAAGGGGGTTAGATTTGTAACATCCCAAAAATCATGAATTGTAAAAAGCATGCATTGCATTCATATTGTCAAAGCATTTAGAGCTAGCACAAAAAATTTCAAAGTTTGAATTCAAACAAAACCATTTTTATGCCCATTTATATCAATCATATGAGGCATGGTTTTGTTTTATTTTTCAAAGGGACAAAGTGATTCTGAGTGAATTTATGC
Source organism: Avena insularis (assembly GCA_023614405.1). NCBI lineage: Eukaryota > Viridiplantae > Streptophyta > Magnoliopsida > Poales > Poaceae > Avena > Avena insularis. The sequence continues at coordinate 292,445,274 of CM042691.1, read as the reverse complement.
GTTTGACACACTCTTGGACACTAGAATGGTCTCACAAAATTTTGGTGGAAATTTGAATTGATTTGGAGTTTATTTGAACTTTCAAACCTTATTTAGAAAACCAAATCAGAAAAAGAAAAACAAAAGAACAAAAACAATAGAAGCAGACCGGCCAACTGGCTCAGCCCACCCCTATGGCCCAACTCGCAGCCCACCCGGGAAGACCCCCCCTCACCCCTTCTCTCACCCGTGCTCATTCTACTCCGTAGAGACTGCCAGTGGCCCCGCGCCAGCTCACTCCCTTCTTCCCCAAATCCCGCGCGCGACCACGTCGTCGTCGGCCGTTTCCTCCTCTTCACTACCGTGATCAATTCCATTGATTCACCGCGATATTGTCGCCCCTGCTCTGGTTATTTAATCACCACCTCGCCGTGGTCCTTTACTCCCAAACACCCACACCCAATCGCCCCCAGGCTTCTCGTATTTAAGCTCGAACCACCGCTGCCTGACGAACTCCGGTGAAGTATTCCGGTGAGCATCGTCCGCCCCGTGCCTGATAATCCATATCGTCGTGCTTCCCTTGTCCTGACGATTCTCCTGACACCATTGGTTCGCCCTGTACTTCACAGGTCGTCGACTCCGTCGAGCACCGCAAACACCCGACGCCGTCCTCAACTCCGGCGAGAAATAGCGGTACGAATCGAACGCCCCTTGGCCTCAGGTTCAAACCAGGTTGTGCGCATCGTCCTTGTGCATGAAATGATGCTATTTGTTTGTCCTAGGGCGACCTAGAACGTCGCCGTTGTGTCCTCCAACCCGTGCCCGACGCCAACAAGGTTTCCGACGAGCTCTCACGACCACTACAGCACGCCCCCGCCCACGCCAGCGACACCTTGAGAATCCTCGTGTTCTCGCGAGTCTGATAAGCCACTACACAGCCCCTATCCCCCTCTGGAATCACCGGAGCATCGCCGCCAGTAGCGCCGCCTCCAGCACCCATTAGCGCCGCCAGACTTTGGTCGCATGCGTCATAGCCGTTAGATCTAGATCTAGTGGATCTGATTAGATCACTTAACGAAGGGGTACGGTTAGATATGAGCCACATGATCTAACTTTAATCCTACGGCCCATGTTGGCCGATCCGCGCGAAGCGGTACGCGTCAATCAGATGCGTCCACGTGTGTGAGATTTAGATTTAAAATCTATTTTTGAATCTTTTAGAGATTTAAACTTGTAAAAATCATAACTTTTGTTCTGTTTATCCAAAAAATGCAAAATATATCACTGGATTCAGAAAAAAAAATCCTACACTACTGTGGGCTTGAATTTGTTTTTTGCTTCTATAAAATTAGGTTTATTTTCAGAATCAAATATAGGCTTATTTTGGCTATATAAATTATTTGGAAAATGATTTTAAAGCAAATTTAAGTTTATTTAGACTATAAATAGTGGGTTTTATGTTCAGTACTGTTTAACTTTATTTTTTAGTATAGAAAATTCATTTCATTGCATTTGCATGCATTCATAATATTTTTGCTTGAATATGGGAATGTGAATTTGGTGCTATTATTTTATGTGTAAATTTTGGTTCTAGTGGTGATTGTGATTGTTGCTACTCCCCCAATTACCAAGGCAAGTGGTGCTTCATGCTTTTGTCCTATTATTTTTGACTATGCACTAGTGGTATTTTGAGTAGGGCTTGCATGGAATTTTACTAAGTATCTATATTCTATGCTTGGGAAATCCTAATAGTTGATGTCTTAGTAGAAATTTCTCTAAGTTAAGATACTTGTTATGATATCATGCTTAGCCTAGCTAGTAGCAAATAAGGGTGGATTATATTCATGCTATGGAAGTTTTTTCTAAGTCTTTGGACTTGTCTTTTTGCTTAAACAAAACAGCTAAGTAAATGAATCACCTGGGTGGAATGGTATGATGGTTTGTGTTGAGTGGTTACACAAGGCCCATGTCTATGGTTTACCTTGCGTATCACACTTGTGGAAAGCCACCCAGGAACAAAGGGATTTGAGATACTTAGTGTTTAGAAGCTTCTAGTGCAACCACATGGCATATGGGCTCTGCCCTGATCATATAGGTTGCAATAACTTAGCCAGATGGACAGTTGGTGGTAGGGTGATAGGATGGAACGCGTCGATGGTGGTCTAAGGGAAGGCTTCTGAAAGGTCTCATCTCGATGCATGTCAAGTCTTGTGGGGAAAGTGCACCACCTCTCGAGAGGGTAAAACCTAAGTACTTAGCCGTGTCCCCGGCAATGGACAATTTGAGCATCAAGACATTGAAGCTATCAAGGATCTCCTCATCCCAATTTCTAAGTTAAAAACTTGTGGTTGAACAAGGGTAAAGGTTCACCAATGTCTATTAGTGGTTCCTTGGGAGTTTTTGTCAAACAAAAACTTAGTGTTTTCAACTGATAGGAAAAACCTATTTTGAGCAAAGCAAGCCTAAGCTACACTTAGCCAAATTCATATACATGTTAGATACTACTATTCTACTATGGTATCACTTGCCAATACAATTCCAAATGTATTGACCCACTGTGGCTGTAACTTATGATGTTGCAGGTTATTCTGATGAGGATTAGGGTTATGAGTCTACACTCAACATGCTTGCCTGTGGCACATGAAGATGAATACTTTATGTGACACCCCCAGGATCAGGGCTAAACAAATCCCAGACCTCGTCTGACATAAGCTTAACCTTGAGCTCGAGGATATCTAGTGAAGAATCGGTAACTCGACAGTGAACCTACGACACAAAATTATTACAGCAAGCTCATAACTGAGTAGAGAACCAAATTATTACAAGCAGAGGTCACTGACCACAAACATCAAACAATGGAAGGCAAATTATGCTATTAAGTATAGCAAACTTAACAAATGGCCTAAGAGGCCTCAAGCATAATGATGACGTCCCAGCCCATAGATTCCAGGATGCCAGCCGGGAACCCGAAGCTACTCGTCGGTGTCGATGTCGTACCAAACTAATCTTTAGAGAACACTTACTCTGCCAAAATTATCAACAAAGAAAGGGTGAGTATAGGGTGTACTCCGCAAGACTTATGGCTGGTGGAGTTGTTTTGCATAAAGCCACTTTTGATTATAAAACAAGAGGGAGAACAAGAAGAAGCTCTTCTATTCAGAGTATTTTAAAAGGGGATAAGAGAGCGGCATTTCCAGAATATTGATCATCATCTTGTGATATCCACCAAATCATCATCTAAACCCTAACTAGGATCACCCCTCATACCCATGAGGAAGCATCCTTAAACACACGTTGATCTGCCAAGTTTTACGATTAGGTTATAGTTCTCTATGATCTTAGAATCTGGTCACCAAGCGTCCATAACCGTGAACATGACTTTTCGAAAAGATTATTACCCTGCAGGTGTGTACAACTTTACCCACACGTACTAACTTTCTCTTAATGCCACTAGATAAACCCTCTTCCTTCGAAGGCCGACAAAGGGTGGTTAGACACGACCTTTACCTTACTTTCGCCGAGACCATGAGTCACGCAATAAGTATGGTTCCGCCGTAATGGGTCAAATCCCGAAGCCGATACTTAAACATGTGAGTCGAGGTTGGTTTACCAGGGGCGCTATCAACCCCAAGCAACCCGGTCCATGCTTCCCTACCTATTATGAATGCACCTTCACCCGGCAAATCTTTCAAAAGGGTTTTTATGCATATGTCGAATGGAACGCCCGGACTATGTGACTCATGGAATCTACTAGGCAAGTTAGTTTCTCATGAGGTTGTCCAGGCCCCGTGTGGTTGTACGCTCATCTCGGTTCCAAAGGCAAGAACTCAGGTCCTAGTAGTGGCGAGCATGGGACTAGAAGAACCACATCCCACTGTGGCCTCTCATACAAGGCTTAGCATGTTTAATCTCATATCACCTCTGATATCATCTCATCACGTTCTCCTGTCATACTAGATTCTCTGCATCTGATACATCATCTGGATGAACTAGTACTAACATCTATGCATGGCTAAGTAAGACATAGATAAAAGCTCTAGTAGTGCACACAAGCCAAACCTAGTTATGCTAGGAGCAGTGGATCAGGCAATATAAGCTCAAAGGGAGTATGCAACAGATAGGATACTCTATCTATCGATAAAATACCACAGTAGAATCATATGCATTTTGGCAGGAATTGAAATGCTTTCAAAATCATAGGATTATATCATGGTGGGGCTATGCTTGCCTTTTCATGTTGATAACGGATAAGCAGATCTTCGGGAGCCTTGTACTTGACTTGATTATAGTTGGTCAAGTATTGTTCTTCGATCTTTGACGGTCTTGATCTCGGTCTTCGATGTTGATCTCGATATCGTATTCTACCGGGAAGAACCAAACACCAGAAATAAAGGGGAAACAATCAACACATGGCATCAATGCAATGCTCAAGCAAATATGATGATATGATAAGTTGATTAGTACTGAAATGTAACCCTAATACATGCTCAACAATTTAATCGGGGTTCCAAGGGGCGCAAACCCTAACTCGGGGAAACTCCGGAATCACCTGTGAGGGGTTACTATGTTCTTCAAATTAAACTTGTCATGTAAGTTGTTGAACAATGCATGTTATAGCTTAGATAGATAGTTCTCAATTTTCTGAAAAAATTGATATAGTATTTGTATTTTTCTGACTTATAAATAATTAGATATTTATTTTACAAGTTTTATCCTTTTTACGAAATTATTAAAAAGATTTTAAAAGCTTTAATGCGTCATTGTGACACAAGGCTGACGTCACCACATCATCTAATCCTTTTCTCACCCGAACCTGAGCTAGCTAGTGAGGCTGACTGCTGGGCTCGGAGCCACGTCGACAACACACCAGCGCCACCTAGGCTCAACGGTGGTAGCGGCTCAGACGAACACGGCCATGGCGGTAGCGTGCATGCGGGGCAATGGGGAGGCGCGCATCTGGCTCAACACGACACGGACGACCTTATAGCAGCGGCGCCGCCAGTTTTTGGCAACTGAGGCGACGACCACGATGGAGTCCGATGATGGAGGGCTGTGGCTTGCGAGGGAAGGACAAAACAGAGGGAAAGGGAGGAAGGGGAAGGATCCATAGGGACCAGCATCTCACCAGGAATGCGACAAGCTTGACGGCAAGGTTCGGGGTGGCCGGAATCGATGTCGACGGTGGCGGAGCTCGTCGGAGACCGAGGTCTCGATTGGAACAACTCGGACCATTCTAGACTTCTCCTGCTAGGGGCAAACGAATGAGGCGAGCAAGGCGGTCACCGTGATGTACCTAGCGGGGTTCGGGGTGCTCTAGAACGACGGCGCCCCGAAGCTCCGACGATCTAGGGTTGCAGTGGATAAGGGAGAAGGAGGGAGGATGATAAATGGGGCTCGTTCTCTGCGGGTATGGGGTCCTTATAGGCGGCAAGAGAGGTGGCCGCACGCATCTTGGCGAGGGGGACATCGCGGTGACGACGGATGGCTCCGGCGGCGACACGAAGGAGGTTGCTGGCGTCCTTCTGGCTGAACGAAGAAGAAAGAGGAAAAGAAACTGAAGGGGTACCGGGCCGCGCTGGGCCGACTAATGACTTGGCTTGATACATGAGCATGATTAGAGGGGAGAGAAGAGAGAGGGCAAGCTGGGCTGGGCCTACACAGCTGCTTCTCTATTTCTTTCAAAAGCTTTTTCTAATTTTGTTTTCATTTCTCCTTTTACAAAACCATTTCAAATCTGTTTTCAATTATTTCAAAAGTACTAGAAGGTTTACAAAATATATAAATTAATGAGGGACCCTTTTATTCAATTTGGGTTCCAACTATTTTGATACTTTTCAAAATATTCAAAACCTTTTGAATGCTTTTCAAAGAGAGGGGAGAATGAGGGTTTTAGGGTTTTGTATTATTTTCTTCAATGCACATTTTAAGACATGATGCTTATGAATGCACAAACAAACCCTAATTTCTATTTTTCTAAAACTGGGGTGTTACACTTTACTTTATTTACTTATGTTAGGAACTCTTGTACTAGCCTTTGGCTATGGAGTTGTAAAAGACTATCTTTATCTCTGGAATGACGATGTAATAAAGACCTTTGTTTCTGTGTACTTCATCTTAAACTATGGATGCTAGCATTTGATCCAGGGACTATCATTGCAATCACAGGGACCTTTACCTTATAAAGGTGGGATCTTACAACCCACCCTGGTGCCCTACTCTGTCTTTGCTTCGTGTTTCCGTATTGCTCCGGGAAAAATAGTAACTTTGGCTTTTATCCCGCCCAATTCTGAGAATATTCATTTTTTAGCTTTTCTGAAACAAAAAACAGCACGAAACAGGCAACTAGCACCGTGGCATCTTCTCAATAGGTTAGTTCCATAAAGTGTATAAAAATACCTCAAAGTGTAGACAAAACATAAGACAAATGATATAAAACAAGCATGGATCATCAAAAATTATAGATACGTTTGTGACGTATCAAGCATCCCCAAGCTTAACTCCTGCTTGTACTCGATTAGGTAAGTGATAAAAAGAATATTTTTTGAGGTGACATGCACCATCACAAACTTGATCAAGGTATTTGTAAAGCATTGATAGCTAGGATCAAAGTATTCTAAACATGAGCATGAAAGATGAAGTTTAACAATAAGACATAGCAACTATGTTGCAACATGAAAGGATACAAACAAAGATCATGAATAACAATGCATTGAAAAATGTTTGTTTGTTTCACATATAGAAAACATAGCATAGTGGCATTCAGCTTGTCCCTCATGGAGTAGCAAAACATAAATGCATAGGACACCTTCAAAGTTCATAAGGGTGACTAGTTAAAAATAGTTCAAGAACAAGCAACATCAACAATATGAATCAATAAATAAGTTTTGGAACAATGCACATAAAACTAAGAATGACAACTTTGCTCTCTTAATTGGTGCCTAAAGATAGAAGGTGGAGACTGATGCGGCTTAGATCACTGTAGAGCTTCGTTGGGAGACCCCAAGAGGAAGGTATGATGAGTATAGCAGCAAGTTTCTCCCACAGTAAGAAACCAAGGTTATCGAACCAGTAGGAGGAAGGTGTCGTGGTATTGCCGACGAGTACGCCATGGAGGGGTCCTCACAGTGCGTGTTTAGAGACGTGGGGTAAGGCGGACGGTTGACGGGTACGAGGTAACACAGCTTACCCAGGTTCAGATCCCACGACGGTGGCGGAATCCTACTCCTGCTATAAATCACTATAAGGGCAATACACCGAGTTACAGAGATAGGTTGGCTGTGCGAGGTGTGTGTAAAACGATGCCCTAAAGGCTCCCATAGGCCCGACTTATATAGTCGTCAGATCCTAGGGTTACAGGGAGAAGTCCTAGCCGGACAGGTTACAGAATCCTGCACCGTCTATCACTAGTCTTGTGTATCTTGCACTCCAAGGCTCCGGGTACGTTGGTGACTCCACCGTAGCCTTCCTTTATCCGGCATGGGCCGCCCAGCAGGCCACAGGCCATGCTACCCACTATGGGCCACCCGGGTTAGTCGGATAAGAGACATGCTATGAGGATACCCATATAGCATATCCCCAACAGTAGCCCCCGGAGAACTCCGAGATCTTGCGCCATCTTGCCTCTTCCCATGGAACGCTCCGTCTAGATGGATGTCGGCAAATCATCAGGCAATATCTTGTAGTCCTCCCAAAGAACCCTGCAAAGGTCTCTCCGTCTTCTATGAGTAAGTCAGAGAAATGCTGAATCTTCCATCGCACGCTTCCGTTGTCGGATTAAATCCGTCCATGCTGGAATCTTCGATGGGACGGCTCATCTACCATGTCAGTTATGACGACGTAGGCTGTAGGTCAGCGACGCCTCGTAACTCACACATGCAGAGAACACAATCATATCCGATTTTCCCGCGCGAGTGATACGAACCGTTGGCGGCGGCGGTTGGAGACGTGGCGAAATTACCGCGCACATTCACGAACACGTCGTCTATGCGTCAACCGTCCGATTAGCTGCACGAATCTTGACGCAGAGTAAGATAAATAGTAACCGTCGGACACTTTCCACTTTTTCACCCCATTCTCTCGCGTCATCATCTTCTACCTCCATCCGCACGCCTCCTCGAGCCCTCCGCGAAAAATCTCGAAGAAACCCTAGCCTCTCTCTCTGCACCAGTCGCGTCCTCCCAGTCCTCCATGGCCAGCAGCAGCTCCTCTCCTTCGATGGCGGCGTCGAGCGAAGTCATGACAAAGCTGGCTAGCTCCATCGTCGTGCCCCCTGAGGGCCTGGTCATTCCCGCGTCGGCGGTGATTGAAACCACCGGTGGTGACCACAATCTGGCGGCGCTGGAGCCCCTGGAAGAGGAGCTAGACTCGCACAAAGGCGACTGGCGTGGCTCGGACATCACCGGCCGTGACATCCAAGAGATGGTCGCCGAGGGCTACCTCTCCGCGACGGAGGGGCTCGCCTGGCGGGCGGCGCCGGCCGGTGAGGTGACATCTTCTCCCCAAGTCGGAGAAAAGGTGTACCTCAAGGCTCAGCTGGTACGTGGCGTTTCTTTGCCCATCTCCCACTTCTTTCTGTCCGTCTTGAACCACTTCAAATTCCAACCCCACAACCTCTCCCCCAATAGCATCTTAGTGCTTAGCAACTTCGCGGCGCTTTGTGAGGGTTACCTAGGGATTAAGCCTAGGTTAGACTTGTTCGTGTACTTCTTCACCGTCAAACGTGAAGCCGGACATAGTAGGGAGGAGCTTATGAACTGCGGCACCATAATCTTCAAGATCCGACCTGGCCGGCGGTTCCCCAACATCGTCGGCCACGAGTCGTGCAAAAACTGGCAGCGGACGTACTTCTACGGCCCCGACATTCCTTTGGCGGGCCGAGAAGTGACGTACCCGGACTTCGTGGATGGAGCCGCCGCTAAAGTTTCCACATGGAGATCCCATGCCTCCCTTCCCTCCGACCTCAACGCTTCTCGCGCAATAAGGAAGATCGAGTGGTTCGTAGAGGCGGGTTTGACCGGCTTGGACCTAGCCATGTGCTGGTTCATCAGGCGAATCCAACCCCTGCAGCACCGCACGAAGTTCATGCACGAGTACACGGGTGATCGAAAGGATTCCCTTCGGATCTCCATGGATAACTTCTCGAGCGACTCCGTCAAGCTCCGTCTGAAGGACATCGTCAAGGTGAAGGATAATAAGCATGGCTTCACCATCACCTGCGACATGTACGTAGATGGCAAGTGCCCAAAGGTAGGTATTTATTTTATGTGTATGACATTACTCCAGTTTCTCCGTCTTATCATAGCCATCTTATCTAACACGGTGATTTCTTACTTAAAAGCTTAGCGATCTAGATGAGGACAACCTGACTGCCCAAATCTATGATCCAAAGATGAAGGAAGTCACGGTCGTGTCCGATGACGATGCCCCGTTGGCGCGAAAGCGGAAGAGCTCCACCTCTGACGCTGCCGACGGAGGTAAGAAGAAGAAGACGGAGGGTGGAGCCTCCAAAAAGAGTACTGCCGCCCTGGAGGCGGAAAAGAAGAAAGCCACCGGGATGTTTTCCAAAGCGCCCCCTAGTGTAAGCCTCTCATTCTCCGACATCGTCTCATTTATCTGTCTTATTCCTGTACTTATGCATTTTGCACGTTTCAGGAAGAAAGCCACAACCAGCCTCAAGAAGTCCTCCAAGAATTTTGGGGCTTCTAGAAATAACAAAGATATCCTGCATCACGACTCCTCCCCCGCCATCGCCCCTGCCACTCCTGCCATTAAGCCCTCCTCTGCTCCGACAAGCTCCCAAGTCCAGGAGGCACCAGGGCCTTTCGCCATGGAAGTGGACTCTAGCGCCTCTATCGAACTAGCTGTTGTCGCAGCAAAGCGACAGAGAGTGCTTTCAAATGGCTGAAGCTCGGCTAAGGATGCCATCGGTAGCGGCAAGGCGGTGGTGGAGCTGGCTTACAAGGCGCGCCTCTGCTCCTAGAAACCCTTCGAGTTCCCGAAGATTGTTTACCAGGCGCTCATGCCGAGTAACACAACTATGGTTCCTGGAGGAGTGCCGTCATCTCCGACGTGCGGTCTTGAGGAGTTACTCCGACAAGCAGACATCTTGCAAGGAAACAACATTTCCTTTGGCAAGCTGCTGGCCGAGAGCGCTACAAACCTCAAGATCATCGCACTTGTAAGTTTTACTTTACCTTTTGCATTTCGTATGAGTATCCCACTGTAGCCCCCGAGGATGTAGACGGAAAACCATAGGTTTTGCATCTATATGCTCTAAGAGTGACTAATTTAGAAAGAACTCTCACTGTAGCCCCCAAGCATTTAGATGGAAGAAATTATTCCGACTAGATGCTTTAAGAGTAGCATACATAGTGTTTATATTTTTCAGTGCCGTAGCCCCCCAAGCCTCTAGTTGTAACGGAATTAGTTCCGACTAGATGCTTAAAGAAAAGCTAAGCATTTTCCGAGATAAAAACTTTATACTGTAGCCCCCAAGCTTCTAATCGAGAACTGAATTAGCTCCGACTAGATGCTTTAAAGAAAAGCTAAGCATATTGATAAGTTTAAAAACTCTTGCTGTAGCCCCCGAGCACCTAGATGGAGAATCTCCGACTAGGGGCTCCAAGCAGACCAAACAGCGATTTAACTTTGTATTTGTTTCCACGGAATGAGAATGCTCGGAGGGGCATGGCCAACGACAAGTATCAGAAGATGCGCGTAGATCTTGAAGCCGAAAAGGGTAAAACTACCATCTTGAAGGAACAGATCATCAAAAACAAGAGTCTGTTTTCTTTTTGCGCATTTCCGTCTTACTTTTGTGCCCATAATCTCCGAGTACTCACTGTGTACTTTGTTTTCTCTGACTTGCATAGCATGTTGCCAAAGCCAAGGATATTGTCGAGCAGTCCAAGCACATCCAGCAGCTGGACAGCGAGAACAAAATCCTTAAGAAGGAGAGGGAAGAAATGCTGAAGATGCACGAGGATTCCATGAAAGCCCTGCAGGACTCTGCCTCCATGGAGATCAATCGCTTGAAGGAGGAGCTTGCAATCCTAAAGGATCAGAAGCAAGCTGCTGATGAGCAAAACCTTCGCCATAGCGATGCGTTTAAGCTCCTCCAACAAGAGAAGGAATCCTTGCGGACATCGTCTGGCAAGCTAAGGCCAGCATCTTCAGTAAGTGTCCTCCGCCTTGTAGCCCGGTAGTCTGGATACTTAGAGTTTATTGAACTCATGCGATCCTTGTCGGAATTTTCAGCGCCCATGGGCTTAACCCGCTCGCCTCCTCCAGACAAGGAATGCATGGTTCTTGCCGGCAAATTCATCAATACCGCCATCGCCCAAGCCAAAGAGATTGCCAAGCCTCTCCAGATTTATATCAAGGCTTCGGACTCCATGACGAAGTACTCGGAGATTTTGCGCCGAGCCCCCGAGCGTGTCGCGAGCTGGAAAACTTCATGCGCACAGGCTGGCGCAAGGATGCCGCTGTCCATGGTGAAGGCACACTATGAAGATGCCGACATCGACACGGTGACATCTGGTATCCCCGACATGGATGATGACGGCAAGGAGATCGATCACGAAGCCATCCTGTCATCACTCGCGGGTTATGACACCAGGGTTGCCGAGTTAGTGGATGTTGACGTCTTCATGCCCAGGAACTTCATCGACAACGTCAACCAGGACTCCTCCGAGTCTCATCACAGCGCCGATGTTGAGGGCGATTCTCCGGCTGGTGATGATGCGGCCTCCAAGTCTCCTGCCCAAAGAATTAAAAACACTTTGTAATTTCTGTTTCACCTCTGGAGTGTGCGCGGGAAAAAACTTGTTGATGTAATCTTAAGGCGGAAAACAGTGGTTGTCGTATCCTGCTACTTAAGAATTATGTTTCAGCATGTATATATTTTTAAGCAACTGCCGGCTTATCCATTACTCTGGTTCTTATGCTTGACTTTTCGTGAGTCGGAAGACTCGTTGTCGGAACCATGCGCTTAGGTGATGATGCCCAATGGCACCGTCAATAACCTGAGCACAAAATCGCCGACAATAAGTGCCAAAAGTCACTACTCCAGAATCCACATAAAAACAACAAAGAATGTGTAGACCAGAAAACTTAAGCTAACACCCGTAGGCGGAATTTTCACAAGTGCAATCGCAAGACTTGTGCATAAAGATTTTTTATGATCCAAAAATGAATACTAAAGGAGGTAAAAGACTCAGCAATATGAGTGAACCAAAGAGCTTTATTTCATTGATCATATAAGAGGTACACGATTAGTTAAAAAATGCTAAGTGTAGAAAGGATGTAGCTGTGCTATGTTCCATGGCCGATCAAGCTCCGGATAGTCATCATCCGGGTCACGTCGCTTACGCTTATGATCCTTGTTGGGTCTATCCTTGAGCTCATGATTGTCGACAAGGTAGTAAGACCCATTGAGCAGCACCTTGCTTATGATGAACGGTCCTTCCCATGGCGAGGATAATTTGTGTGACTTCTTCTGCTTAAGTAGGAGCACTAAATCCCCCTCTTTAAACGAGCGATGCCGAACGCGACGACTATGGTAGCTGCGTAGCTTCTGCTGGTAGATGGCGGATCTTTGGCATGCCAAAACGCGCTCCTCCTCGAGAAGGTCCACACCTAGGCGTCTGGATTCTTCAGCGTCATCTTCGTTGTAGGCGGCAACTCTTGGTGCATCATGGAGTATGTCGGAAGGTAGGATGGCTTCTGCTCCATATACCATGAAGTAAGGGGTGTAGCCGGTGGATCTGTTGGGTGTAGTTCAGAACTCCACAAAGACAGATGGCAATTCTTCCACCAGTGCTCCAATGCTCTATGTAGCGGTGCCTCAAGACGTGGCTTGATTCCCTGCAGAATTAATCCATTGGCTCACTCAACTTGACCATTGGATTGTGGGTGTGCCACAGATGCAAGGTCAAGTCGGATGCCTTTGTCCCATCAATAGGCCTCCACTTCTCCGAGCGACAAGTTGCTTCCGTTGTCGGTGATGATGCTATGTGGGAGACCAAATCTCACCACTAGATCCTGGACAAACCTAAGGGCAGTTGCCCCATCAAGCTTTCTAATGGGTTTAGCTTCTATCCTTTTTGTGAATTTGTCAACTGCCACCAGCAGATGCGTAAATCCACACGGTGCCGTCTGTAACGGTCCCACCAACGATCGAGGAGCGGCACCATGCCCGCAATCTCCGAGATGGATCTCGCGCAGGATTTCCATACCTTCTAGTTGGGAAACGCACTTTAGGTATACACCAGTAGTGCTCCTTTTATAGAGTTGCCCATTGATTATGGTATAACCCTTTGCTCGTCATACTATTTGCCGTTGTTTGACCTTGTCGTTGGGCAAAGTTCCGTGTTCGAGATATTCCATGAACGGTTTTGTCCAAGCCGGAGGGCTCTTTTTCACCATGTTGACGAAAGAGTCAGCTCTATCCGGGTTGGCGATGTAGGCGCCCTTCACGGATGGTGTGCGTAGATGCTCTAGGAAAACTCCTGGCGGAATTTGCTTGCGCCCTGATCCAAGTTTAGACAGTAGCTCAGCCGCCTCGTTTTGCTCCCTAGGCACATACTTGACTTCGTAGCCCAAGAAGCTCTTGGCTATTTCGTCCACTTCGTCGCGATATGCCGCCATCATAGGGTTCCGCGCATTCCAGGTGCCAGCCACTTGCTGGGCAACCAAGACGGAATCTCCACAGCAAACTATGCGCTTGATGCCAATATCCTTGGCTACACGCAGTCCGTGAATGAGTGCTTCATACTCCGCCATGTTGTTTGTAGCCTCGAAGTGGATCTGCAGAACGTAGTGCAGCTTGTCTCCTTTTGGTGACCGTAGTAGTACACCAGCCCCCGAGCCGTTGAGCAACTTTGATCCATCAAAGTGCATCACCCAAGACTGTTCTCGCAAAGGAGTAGCATCCGCATCTCCGTCCAATCTGCAATAAAATCCGCCAAAGCTTGTGACTTCATGGCGTCGCGTCTCTTGTAGGTGATCTCGAAGGCAGCAAGTTCAATGCCCCACTTCGTGACCCTTCCTATAGCATCGCTGTTGTTGATAATGTCGGATAGTGGAGTCTTGCTCACTACTGTGATTGGGTGCTCCTAAAAGTAATGCCTCAGCTTCCGAGAAGCAAGAAATACTCCATAAGCTATCTTTTGGTAGTGCGGGTAACGCTGCTTGGACTCCGTCAATACCTCACTTACATATGAAACTGGTCGTTGAACTCCGTGCTCGTAGCCTGGTTCCTTCCGCTCTACCACGACGACGATGCTGATAACCCGGTTGGTTGCTGCCATGTAAATTAACAGGGGCTCTCCAGGCTCGGGTGCTGCAAGGATGGGCGCTGAGGAAAGAATCTCCTTGAGCTGCTTCAATGCTGCATCTGCTTTGTCTGTCCATGTGAATTTGTTCGCTTCTTCAAAGAACTTGTACAGCGGCAAAGCCTTCTCTCCAAGTCGGCTGACGAACCGACTAACTGCTGCAACGCAACCTGTTAGATGTTGAATGTCCTTTAGGCATGTCGGACGGTTTATGTTTAAGATGGCCTTGATTTTCTTCGGGTTGACCTCGATTCCGCGCTGGGAAACGATGAAGCCCAACAATTTGCCGGCTGGAACCCCAAAGACGCACTTCTTAGGGTTGAGCATCATGTTGTATTTCTGGAGATTATCAAAGGTTTCTTTTAAGTCAGAGATTAAGTCGTTTGACTTTTTAGACATCACCGCGATATCGTCCACATAGGCGTCAACATTCCGACCAATTTGGTCGTGAAGGCAACGTTGCATTGTCCGCTGGTAGGTAGCACCTGCGTTTTTCAGCCCAAAGGGCATTGTGACATAGCAAAACGTGTCGTATGGAGTAGTGAACAAAGTGGCCAATCGGTCCGACTTCCTCATCTTGATCTGGTGGTATCCTGAGTATGCATCAAGAAAACACAAAAGTTCCGAGCCAGCCGTCGAGTCAATGACTTGGTCAATGCGAGGCAAGGCAAACGGATCTTTGGGACATGCTTTGTTCAAGCCGGTGTAATCAACGCACATTCTTAATTCATTGGTTCCCATTTTGGGGACAAGTACATGATTAGCCACCCATCGGGTGTGAAGGACTTCTCGGATAAACCCGTCCTTAAGTAACCTAGCTATCTCTTTGCCAATGGCGCGTCTCTTCTCATCTCCGAAGCGTCGTAGAGGTTGTTTCACTGGTTTACATTTTGGATCTATGTTTAAGCTGTGCTCGGCAAGTTCCCTAGGTACACCTTTCATGTCGGCAGGTTGCCAGGCAAAGATCTCCCTATTCTCATGGAGGAACTCGACGAGCGCGCTTTCCTATTTGGGATCCAGGTTCGTCCCAATGGCGACGGTCTTGGAGGCTTCGCCTACCACAAGTTCCACCGGCTTGGTCTTGATGGCGGCCTTGAACGCAGGAGCGGAGTCGGAGATCTGCTTCTTCAACGCGGGCATCTCTGAGTCATTGACCTTGCTCTGGATCTCCTTGAATTCTTCGCTGTAGAGGACAGCTTCTGCAACGGCTGCTTCATTTATCTCGCAGTCCCTTGCCTTGGTAAAGCTTCCGGATACGGTGATAATGCCATTTGGTCCGGGTATCTTGAGTTTGTTGTAGACGAAGCATGGCTTGGCCATGAACGTGTGGAATATGTCGCGGTCGAATATGACGTGGTACACGCTCTTGAAGGGGACCACCTCAAAGGTCATGCGCTCTTGGCGGTAATTATTAACGTCGCCGAAGGCTACCTGAAGCGTAATGCACCCAAGGGACCGGGCCTCCCGACCAGGAACTACGCCATGGAACACGGTGTTGGTCCGGCTTAGGTTTGCCTCCGTCAAGTTCATCTTCTGCAGTGTATCCAGGTACATGATGTTGATGCTGCTTCCACTATCCACCATGCACTTGGTGAACTCCACGCCGTCAATCAATGGGTTGATGACCATGGCGTATTGGTTCTCCGTGGGCACAAGGTCTGGGTTGTCCGTCCTGTCCCAAGTGATTGGAACCTCTGACCAGCGCAGGTATTGGGGAACTGGGGGGAGAGTGGCCATCAGGATCCTTAGATAGGTCTTCTATTGTTGGACGGTGGGGGTGCCAACGAAAGTGTGGTAGACTGGGGCCTTCTTTGCAAAGGGGTTCTTGACCTTGTCGTCGCTCTTGGCGGCGTGCTTGGGGTCAACGTCCTCGTCCATGTCACTTGAATCCTTGGACTCCTCCTCCTTCTTCTTCCCCTTGCCCTTGCCTCGCGGTCTGTTCTTCCGACTTTGCTTGTAGCCAGACTCCGGGTCTTCCTTGAGGTCGTTGACGAACTTGAAGTGTCGATTGGTATGGGTGGCCTTGCCATTGACATCGAGGTGTACGAGGCACGGCATATCGCGGTACGCCTCGTACGTTTGGGGAACGCGGAGCGGCGCCGAGTTGGTTTCACTTCCTCGTTGCTGCCCGCGGCCTGCTCCCCTTCCTCGGCCATGTTGTCCGCCTTCTCCTCGTCCGTCAAAAGTCATGGCAACCATGTCAGTAGATTGCTTTTCTTCTGGAGCGGTTTTCCGCTTTGTACTGCTGTTCCTCCGAGGTTGGGTTGGAACGGCCATTGCCGGCAAAGAGCCACGAGCATCGTCGTCGGCAGCTGCGAACTCACTAGCTAACTGAATCATCTAATTCAAGTCAAGCTGATGATTGTCCTGCAAGCGCTTTAGCTTATGTCGGAGTAACGTGCCCCTTTCCAATCCATCAATGAAGGCGGCCATAGCGGTCTGAGGGTGTACTCCTGCGCAGGAATTCTTCATGTCCAGCCATCGGGAGAGGTAGGCACGAGATGTCTCGTCTTTCTCTTGCATGCAGCGCTGTAGATCGCCCACAGTGCAGGGACGCTTGTATGTACCCTCAAAGTTTTTGGTGAATGCTTCTTGCATATCCAGCCAGTTGTAGATAGATTTTTCCGGCAAGTCGTCGATCCATTGACGGGCCGTTCCTGCCAACATTAACGGGAGGTATTTGACAGCGGCGTTGGGGTTGCCTCCGGCAATCTCCACCGCGTTGTCGTAGTCCTGCAACCATGTGGTGGGCTTAGCGGTGCCTTCATAGGGTTTGATGGTCTTGTCAATCCGGAAACCTTTGGGGTAAGTTGCGGACCGTATTGTAGGTCCAAAGCAACGTGGTCCCAGGTATGGTCCTTCCCGGGCCTCGTGGATCTTGTCGATCCGCGAACGTGCATCGTACGGCTCCGGGTTATTCTTCTTGTTGTCAACAGGGGACGTGCTGCGTGAACGACGCGGGCCTCTTCCGCCATGGTGACTACTTGGCAGCGACGGAGGCGGAGGTGGCGGTGGGTTAGCCTTCTTGCTGTTACCCTCCTGCGACGCCCCACGCCTGTCATGGTTGCTTGTCGGACGCGGAGGGTCGTGGTGCGACCTGCTCTTATGTCCTTGGTGGCGCTCTTCATCATGAAGGGTCTGTGCCGCGTCGTCGCGGATGACGATGCCACACTGCTTTGGTGGGGGCATATCCGTGCGATGGTGAGCCTTGTAGTCTTCCTGACGTCGGGGGATCGGGGCGGTGGCGATGGGCAGCGAGGTCGGGCTCTTTCTCCGTGGTCGGAGGATATGGGGATAGCATCCTTCCTGTTGCGTGCATCCCTCCGTCTTTGTTCTGATGAACCCGTCTGTGATCCGACATCCTGAGGAGATCTGTCCCTTGGCGGTTTGTACTGGCTAGATCGGCATAGCGCTGGGTCAGACTCAAGCCTCTGAGAGGTGGCCTTTCCTGCTGCTTTACCGCCTTGGCCACTAGGTCATAGACATGTTCTACTGCCTCAGGCGATCTATCCTGCTCCAGAAGGGTCTTGGCGACGGCGAGGTTAAGGAGTGGGGTGGGCATCACCTGCTTGCCTTCACTATCAATGTATGGCTTGGCCTGTGCCGGCTTCGAGGGAGCCCATCCTAGGTTGCGCCGTACACCAGGATCGTTGATGACACGAGCCAGAGCCTTCTTAGCCTTTTGCTGCTGCAGCAGAGTCTTGTACTCGGCTTCCATTGATCTAGCTTTCTCTATGGACTTCTGCGCGTTGACCAGGTCTCGATCTAGTTTAGCTTGTTCGCGATGGCTTGGCGCCTCCAAAGAAGGCTGGCGCTTCTCGTCTGTCGAGTCACGTTCCGGATATGATCAACGGTTAGTGGCTCAACGAGGAGATTGCCGTACATCACTCTATCAGCTGGAGTAACATGGGCTGCTGCCGACGTGGATGCTGGAGGCGACAAGTTTGCGGTGTTGTTGTTGCTCGGACCGGTGCCGAAGTTCTCGCGCTGTCAGACCGGTTTAGGCGGAGGAGGCATGACCTTTGCGCGATCATTGTCGGCAGCAATAAGTGGCCCCTTCCCCTTTTCCAGCACCATAGGCGGAGCTTGCCCGGGTTGATCTTCATCCATCGCTGTCCCAATGGTGACGAACACCCCTCGAGACATGACGGTGTTATTAGCTTGCTCGTCGCGTGAGTACTCCTCCTCCATCTCCTACATAGAGGAGTCTAGCTCTTCTGGACTGAAGTCTATTTCCTCTGAATCTGCACTGAAATCAGCATACAACGCGTCAATGACAGAGTCGGAGGGTTCCAGGACTTCCTTGATGACGGGCGGTGGAGGTGCAACGGCCTCGACGATGACTGGAGGTGGTGGTGCTGCTACGACGATGGCGGCCGGAGGCGGTGGTGGTGGTGGCTGAATCGGAGGGGCTCCGTCAATGAGCGCAAGCGCTGTTTGAGCTGCCGCTTCAGCCTCCGCGTAGTTGTTGACGGTGTTCACCATGCCTTCGAAGGTAAGGCGCCCTGACGCCTGTTGCCGTCTTAGAGAATGTCGAAGAAGCGTGCCATGGTCCAGTCCTTCCACAAAGTGATAGATAGCATCATCATTGGGGTAGTGGGCTAGATCGGCTCGTATACGGAGCCACCTGGCCAGGTAATCGCGGGGGTTTTTGCCCTCTCTCTGAACGCAGCGTGCTAGATCGAAGATGGTAACCACGCCGACGAACTTGGATCGCTGCTGTCCAGACGCACGGATAAAACCGGCGGATTTGCAGTGATCCTCCACCTTTATATCCTGCACAGGGGCGGTTTGGGTGGGTCTTGAATTTTTCCGATCTTTGCCGGCAAACTCCGAGGGGAGATCCGACATTGATCCTTCCGCGAATGTATCCTGCCCGTAGGCGGTCCGTGCGGGCCTTGATGCTTTCTGATCTTTGCCGGCAAACTCCGAAGAGAGATCCGACATCGATCCTTCCACGAACGTATCCTGCCCGTAGACGGTCCGTGCGGGTCTTGACGTTCCTCCGACTTCCAGGGAACTAGAGCCCGAGTCGGTTTCGCCGATGAAGAGGTGGATGTCTCCGATAGGAACAATCGAACACCGTGTAGGGTTCGTCTTCACCGGGATCCAGAATTCGTCGGGAGGGACGATCGGAACGTTGCCGGAGAAGAGAACGCGACCGATGGCGACGGTTTCGCCGATTCCTGCGAAGATCTTGGTCGTCGCCCGCTGAAGATCCTGAAGCGCCTCTTGCCCCACGGTGGGCGCCAACTGTCGTGGTATTGCCGATGAGTACGCCATGGAGGGGTCCTCACAGTGCGTGTTTAGAGACGTGGGGTAAGGCAGACGGTTGACGGGTACGAGGTAACACAGCTTACGCAGGTTCAGATCCCACGACGGTGGCGGAATCCTACTCCTGCTATAAATCACTATAAGGGGAATACGCCGAGTTATAGAGATAGGTTCGCTGCACGAGGTGTGTGTAAAACGATGCCCTAAAGGCTCCCATAGGCCCGACTTATATAGTCGTCAGATCCTAGGGTTACAGGGAAAAGTCCTAGCCGGACAGGTTACAAAATCCTGCACCGTCTATCACTAGTCTTGTGTATCTTGCACTCCAAGGCTCCGGGTACGTTGGTGACTCCACCGTAGCCTTCCTTTATCCGGCATGGGCCTCCTTCCGATCCACCTAATCGGGCCATAGGCCACGCTAGCGACTATGGGCCACCCGGGTTAGTCGGATAAGAGACATGCTATGAGGATACCCATATAGCATATCCCCAATAGAAGGAAATGACTCAAAGGTGTTGCTAGCAACTGGAAACCTGCACAACACAAACTCAAGACTTTTCCCCAACAAACAGTGAGGTTGTCAATCTCACCGGTTTGCTGAAAACAAAGGATTAATTGTATAGTGTGGAAGGTAATAGTGGTTTGCAGAAGGTAAACAGTAACAGTGGAAGATGTATCAATGGTAAAGATTGGACGGGGTCCATAGTTCACTAGAGGTGTTGTCCTTAAGATAAACAAACATGGCATGTTGTGTAAACAAATTACAGCAGGGCAATTGACAGGACTGAGCAAGGCATAACAATGCAATACTAGACATTCATGATCCTATGAGATTTGATTAGGCAATACAACAAGATACATAGACCGCCATCCAACTGCAACTATGACTAGTAATCCACCTTCAGGTTATCATACGAACCCCCTCCAGTATTAAGTTGCAAGCAACGGATAACTGCTTTAAGCAAAGTGTGTAAGGTAAATAATCCACTTGTTCCATGAACAAGAGATCGTTGTTTTCCCCTAGTAGAAATATCACATCTACAACCTTAGAGATTTCTGTCACTTCCCCAGATTAAATAGAGGAATGAACCCACTATCGAGCATAAATACTCCCTCTTGGAGTCACTAGCGTCTACTTGGCCAAGATAGCTACTAGAAACGGAGAGCATGCAAGATCTCAAACAACAGACACGATAGAATCAACAAGATAGAATCATTAACCAATCATACATAGTAATGCCAGCATCCATCGGATCCCTACAAACACAACATGCATGATTACAAATAGATTATCTTGATCATGAACGGAGCTCACAAGATCTAAACATGGCAGCACAAAGGAGGAGAGACAACCATCTAGCTAATACATGGACCCCTAGTACAAGGTGGAACTACTCACGCTTCATACCGGAGGCTGGCATGGTGATGAAGAAGGCCTCCGGGATGATCTCCCCTTCGGCAGGGTGCCGGGAAGAGCTTCAGATCCCCCAACCTAGGGACGATGGTGGCGGCGGCTACGGATTGTTTCATGGAAGATTGATCAGGTACTTAGGGTTTTGGTATCGGGGGCTTCTTATAGGCGAAGAGGCGAGGCAGGGGGCACCCAGGGTGGCCGCACCCCCAGATACGGGCCAGGCCTGGCCGTGTGGCCAGGGGGTGTACGCCGTGGTGGCTCTCCTCCGTCTCGTATTCTGGCTCCGTGTTCCCCACGGTAAAATATTGACTTTGGCTTTTTTCCTGTATAATTCCGAGAATATTGATTTTCTGGCTTTTCTGGAACCAAAATAGAAGAAAACATGCAACTGACACTATGGCATCTTGTTAATAGGTTAGTCCTAGAAAACATATAAAAATACCTCAAAGTGAAGACAGAGCAAAGCAAAGTAGATACTAAACAAGCATGGAACATAAAAAATTATAGATACGTTTACGGCGTATCAAGCATCCCCAAGATTAACTCCTGCTCGTCCTCGAGTAGGTAAGTGATAAAAAGAATAATTTTTGAGGTGACATGCACCATCAAAATCAAGATCAAACCATTTGCAAGCATTGAAAGCTGGGATCAAAGAACTCTAAACATGAGCATGAAAGAAGAAGTTCTAACAATAAGACAAAGTAACTATGCATGCAACATGAAAGGTTACAAACAAGGATCATGAATAACAATGCATTGAAATACGTTTGTTTGTTTCACATATAGAAAACATGGCATAGTGGCATTCAGCTTGTCCCTCATGGAGTAGCAAATAAATGCACTGGACACCTTCAAAGTTCATAAGAGTGACCAGATACAAATAGTTCATGAGCAAGCAATATCAACAATATGAATCAATCAATAAGTTTTGGGACAATACACGTAGAACTAAGAATGGCAACTATGCTCTCTTAATTGGTGCCTATGGATAGAAGGTGGAGACTCAATATAATGGTGGAACAAAGGAATTCATAAAAGGGAAGCAGGGATTTCAAGTCTCAAAAAGACCTTCCAAAAATTATGGTACTTGTTAGCTTTCAGCTCTCATTGCCCCTATCATAAGCATCTTGAAGTGATTAAGATTAAAGTGAACAAACTATGGAGTAAATGCTTGACAAAGTATAAGTTGGCAATCTCATGTCCCTCGAATACGAGAGCCGCTCCTCATGCTACTCAAGTTTAGTTAACGGTAAGTTCTTGTCATAGTAAGTACATGTGTATCATAGAGAACCACCAATGGGGTACCCCTTGCACATGATACAGGAGCTATCCCATAATCAAAATGACAAGGAAAGCAGACAATGAGCATCTCAGCAATCTTCTTATTTACCATGGAAAATGGTGCCTTTTTCTATATTTCCTCCTTTCTCATCTTTTTTTCCTTTTTCTCAATCTCTATCTCTCTTTTTAATAAGAAGAATGCTTCATAGATTGCTCACTATGGTGATGCTGCAAGTTTCCACCATGATTAGGCATGGCTTAGGCTAGCGGACCAGGCGTTTCTCTAACACACATACATAACTCCATGGACTTACAATATCCCCTTTTATTTCACACCGATGACATCCATAAACAAAAGAACATGATATCAACTAGGTACAATGTACAAGTGCAATGTTGAAAGCATTCCCCATGACAACATGGTTCTGCTAATCCCAATGTATAAGTGCAAGCATATACAACATAGATGACACAATGGTTCAAGTTTATTAGGGGCAAGAAAAATAAAGTGTGCCATCAAGTTTGTGAGAGCTTTAATCACTAAGTTTTCACATAACAAAGAGACTTTTTAATTGGAAGGTAGATGAAAACAAGAATATACTTGGAATGGTGTAATACACCATGCATAGGAATTTATAGTGGACACTTTGGAATAAATTGGTTTATTGGGAGTTAGATGCATGAGTAGAGCTTACTCATACAAGTGGAGGCTAGCAAAAGACTGGGAGCGACCAACTAAGAGAGCAATAGTGGACATAATCATGCAGAGAGACAAAACATTACTATTCAAAGAATAAAGTGGTACCACAAGTCAAAAACTAAATTATCATAGAGGGACTGGTTCATAGTCATAACATGGTGTGAGCATGTGCCAAGTCAACCCAAACAAAGCATCAAAGGAGAATACAACAATACTATGCTTTTGTATGCTAAAAAACGCATGATTCTTTCAAGGCACATTAATCAATCCTAATTGTTTGGAACAAGTCATGCTACAACAATAATCACTAAGCATAAGGTCAAAACAACATCTAGCATGACATGCTAAAGTCTAACCATAGTTAAAGCAAGCTCCTCTTGTACTACTAAGCAAGAACTTCCTACTCCTTTCCAACACCAATCAACTTATTTGAAACAACACAATGAGAACGGGGGTCCAAACTACCTTATTCAAGCAAACTAAGCAAACAAAAACCAAAAATAAAAACTAAGACGCTCCAAGAACAACACAATAGTGCATGAAACAATAAAAACAAAGTGTCTAGAAAGACTTGAGATTTTTATTGATGAAGAAGGGGATGCCTTGGGCATCCCCAAGATTTTATGCTTGTACCTCTTGAATATTTCTTGGGGTGACAGAGGGTGGAATCCCCAAGATTGAGCTTTTGTCCATTCTTCATCTCATTATATCATTCTTCCTCTACACCTGCAAATTTTCCTTCATACAAAACTTCACACAATCTTCATTAGCAATATTAGTGTATTCAAAAGATAATAGACCTTTGGGTTTAGTTTAAAAACAAAAAAACTTTCACTAAAGACATAAGCTACTGTATAAATTCCCTCAAAAAGCTCAATTTCCCAAAAAAGAACCCAAAAAGGAATCAATAAGAAGCAAATGCAAATCATGGCAGAAATCTGTCAAAACAGACCAGCAGGTAGAAACCGATTTTTTCGAAGACCTTTCGTTGCTCGAATCAAAAAGTGTTGAACTAACAAAAGTTAGCTAACAACCTGGGGGATTTATTCAGGAAATTACAGCTCAATCCGACTTACATAGATTTTACACGAAATTTTACAGTGGAGCACAAAAATCTGTTTCATGACAACAACTCCCCAAATCTTACTTCCCTCTCATTAGTGGTTATTCTTGTCACAAAAGGCAAATAAAAAGGATAATGATCTGTTATTATAGAAGTAATAACTTCCAAGACTCAAGAAAACTATTGGGTTATCTCCCAAGAAGTACTTTTCTTTAATGCCTTTAAGTTAGGCTTGATAGTTTGAGAATATGCTTAGATAAGAAATATGAATTGAAGTAAAAGAGAGCATCAAGAAGAAAATTCAAAACACATTTAAGTTAACCCATTTCCTATGCATAGGAATCTTGTTAGAAAATAAATAAAAGAAGCACATAGTAATAAGAATGGGTAGATAAAACAAGAGCAACTTCAAAACTTTTAGCACATAGAGAGGTGTTTCAATACCATGAAAACTTCTACAACCATATTTTCCTCTCATAATAATTTTCAGTAGCCTCATGAATAAACTCAAAAATATAACTATCACATAAAGTATGATTTTCATGATCTACAAACACATAATTTTTATCAAGCTCAAAATTAGTGGGATTAAAACCTTCAAACCAACTTTTAACAATTTTGTAACAAGAAGACTGATCATTCAATATAGGACCATCATCTAGAGCTTTATCATAAACATTTTCTAAGAAAAACTCTTTAGTACCATGCATTTTGAAGTTAGGCACAAATACAGGATTATCATAGATAACATGAGCAAAACTATTATCACAAGTTTTACCCATAGTAGATATTTCAAAAGAATCCACAGGAACATAACATTCATCCTCCTTTGGTAAGCATGGGGAACAATCAAATAATGTAAGGGATAAAGAGTTCCTCTCATTAGAAGGTAGGCAAGGGTAGATCCATTCTTCCTCCTCTTGACCATCACTCTCCTCCTCTTTTTCATCTAATGGGGACACATTCTTGTGCATGACTGAGTCTCTCTTTATAATCAATGATATAACAATTATTGGTGAAATTTTCTATGCAACGATCAAGGATAGAAGAGACCATATCTTTAAGGACTTTACAAGCAACACATGTTTCATAGTTTTTAGACATGAAGGATTCTATTTCAGAAGCTCCCATAAACAAAACAAATTGTTCTACTTCTTCAAATCCAAGATGAATATAGTTATTCTAATGATTGTTCATAATTACAAATTCTTTACTAAAGCCACATTAGAATTTAAGACGTTTAGTATCCTGTTCAGAGCAACAATTTATATCATTGCGTTTAAGCAAAATTTTAGCAATTAGATCCAACCTCTTTAACACGGCTCTCATGACTTTACCCTTATAAGATTCTCTATACCTTATAAAATCTTCCATGGAGGTTCTAGATGGCGGTGGTTCATCTACTACCTTGCAGTGATAGTAGTTTTCCCAAATAGGAAACTGAGTGGGTTATCCATAATGAAATAGTGATTGGAGCAGAACTAGACATAAAAACAACTTGAAGTAGGAACTAATTTTTGTGTTTTTTATAAGAGAAATCAAACCAAACCAAACTATTTTTTTTGGAGTTTTTGACAAAAAGAAGCAAACCAAATAAGGCAAAATAAACTAAGCAAAATAAAACCAATGTAAAGAGAAAGTTTGTGAAGGAATCCCCTTGTGAAGCCGTCCTTAGCCTCCCTGGCAACAGCGCCATAAAAAGGCTTGATGCGGCTCAGATCACTGTACAGCTTCGTTGGGAGACCACAAGAGGAAGGTATGATGAGTACAGCAGGAATTTTGTCCCTCAGTAAGAAACCAAGGTTATCGAACCAGTAGGATGAAGGAAACGACTCAAAGGTGTTGCTAGCAACTGGAAACCTGCACAACACAAACTCAACACTTTGCCCCAACGAACAGTGAGGTTATCAATCTCATCGGTTTGCTAAAAACAAAGGATTAACTGTATGGTGTGGAAGGTAATAGTGGTTTGCAGAAGGTAGAAGATGTATCAATGGTAAAGATTGTACCGGGGTCCATAGTTCACTAGAGGTTTTCTCCATAAGATAAACAAACATGGCATGCTGGGTAAACAAATTACAGCAGGGCAATTGACAGGACTGAGCAAGGCATAACAATCCAAGACTAGACATTCATGATCCTATGAGATTTGATTGGGCAATACAACAAGATACATAGACCGCCATCCAACTGCATCTATGACTAGTAATCCACCTTTAGGTTATCATCCGAACCCCCTCCAGTATTAAGTTGCAAGCAACGGATAACTGCTTTAAGCAAAGTGTGTAAGGTAAACAATCCACTTATTCCATGAACAAGAGATCGTTGTTTTCCCCCTAGTAGCAACAACACATATACAACCTTAGATATTTCTGTCACTTCCCCAGATTATAGAGGCATGAACCCACTATCGAGCATAGATACTCTCTCTTGGAGTCACTAGCATCCACTTGGCCAAGATAGCTGCTAGAAACAGAGAGCATGCAAGATCTCAAACAACACAGACATGATAAAATCTTTAACCAATCTGATATAGTAATCTCAATATCCATCGGATCCCCGTAAACACAACATGCATGATTACAAATAGATTATCTTGATCATGAACAGAGCCCACAAGATCTAAACATGGTAGGACAAAGGAGGAGATACAACCATCTAGCTACTACATGGACCCGTAGTCCAAAGTGGAACTACTCACGCTTCATACCGGAGGCTAGCATGGTCATAAAGAAGGCCTCCGGGATGATCTCCCCTCTAAAAGGGTGCCAGGAAGAGCTTCAGGGGGGGTTCTTATAGGCGAAGAGGCGAGCGGGGGCACCAGGTGGTGCACCCCAGCTGCCAGGACTGGCCCATGGCGAGGTGTGGCCCCCTGGTGGCTCTCCTCCGTCTCGTATTCTAGCTCCGTGTTCCCCACGGTAAAATATTTACTTTGGCTTTTGTCCCGTACGATTATGAGAATATTTATTTTCCGGCTTTTCTAGAACCAAAAACAGAAGAAAACAGGCAACTAGCACTATGGCATCTTGTTAATAGGTTAGTCCCAGAAAACATATAAAAATACCTCAAAGTGAAGACAGAGCAAAGCAAAGTAGATACTAAACAAGCATGGAACATAAAAAATTATAGATACATTTACGACGTATCAGACACTCAGTATAAAAGTGGAAGAAAGGCCCTTCATAAAGGGAAGCAGGGATTTCAAGTTTCATAAAGATCTTCAAAAAATTATGGTACTTGTTAACTTTCAGATCTCATTGCCCCTATCATAAGCATCGTGAAGTGATTAAGGTTAAAGTGAACAAAGTATGGAGTATATGCTTCACAAAGTATAATTTGGCAATCTCATGTCCCTTGAGCACGAGGGCCGCTCCTCATGCTACTCAACTTTAGTTACCGGTAATTTCTTGTCATAGTAAGTAAATGTGTATCATAGAGAACCGCCAACGGGGTACCCCTTTGTAGAGGTCCCAACCTAATAAGGTAGAGATCCCTGTGTTTACAATGCTAGTCCCTGGATCAATAGGTAGCATCCACAGTTTAAGATGTAATATCAATAAACAAAGGTCATATTATAACTTATAACCAGGAATAAAATAATTCATTACATATTACATAGCTCATTTGGCTATCTCATTACAATGCAACAGATATAACTATATAGCATGGAGTCCTTCATCTTCATATGTCATAGGCAATCATGTTGGTTGTAGACTTGTAATACCTACTCAACAAACTTCACTAACATCAAACAAACCTACAACATAATAAGTTACAACGACAAGGGTTAATACATTTGAATTGTATTGGCAAGTGATATTATGGTAGAATAGTGGTATCTAACATCTATATGCATTTGAATAAGTGTAGCTTAGGCTTGGTTTTCTCAAAATAATGTTTTCCTTATTAGTTGAAAACACTACGTATTTGTTTGTCAAAATCACCCAAGGAACCACCAATAGAAATTGGTGAACCTTTACCCTTGTTCAACCACAAGTTTTTAACTTAGAAATTGGGATAAGGAGATGCTTGATAGCTTCAACGTCTTGATGCTCAAATTGTCCATTGCCAGGGACATAGCTAAGTACTTAGGTTTTACTCTCTCGAGAGGTGGTGCACTTTCCCCACAAGACTCGACATGCATCAAGACAAGATCTTTCAGAAGCCTTCCTTTAGACCAAATGGACACGTTCCATCCTATCACCCTACCACCTTCTGTCCATCTGGCTAAGTTAATGCAACCTATATGATCAAGACAGAGTCCATATTGCCATGTGGCTGCACTAGAAGCTTCTCAACACTTGACATCTCAAATCTCTTTGTTCCTAGCTGTATTTCCACAAGTGTGATACACAAGGTGAACCATTGAAATGGCCTTGTGTAACCACTCAACACAAACCATTCTTACCATTCCACCCAGGTGATTCATTCACATAGTTGTTTTATTAAACAAAACACAAGTCATAGACTTTTCATAATATCATAGCATGAATATTCCACCCTTGTCTTCTATTATCTAAGCTAAGCATGATAACATGGCAAGTTTCCTAACTTAGGATAATTCTACTAAGACAATATCTACTAGGATTTCCCAAGGCATAGCATATATATACTTAGTAAAAATTTCCATGCAAGTCCTACTCAAAATATCACTAATGCATAGTCAAAATAATAGGACAAAATATATGAGCACCACTTTCCTTTTTAGTAGAGAAACTAGATTCACTCCTTGATCTTACAATAGTCACACTCTTCAAAGTTCTCTAGAATTCAATCAAGCAAGCACATATTCAAAACTAGCATTCAAACAATTCATCACATAAAATAATAAAAACAAAGTAATGCACGCAAGCATGCAAAATGTTGTTTTATTGGAAAAGTGTTTTCTAACAATTCACTAAATATTTCAAAATACCTACTGGTCATTTATAAAAGTGGAAAACCATTTGAAACCAAGTTAGTGAAAATAGGCCTTTTTAAGTCATTTTTGTTTTGCTAGAAATTCTTTTGTTTAAAGCAATAATTTCTAGTGTTAACCAAATATATTTTCAAACTCAAATGTTAGTGTTTATGGTCAGAGTGTTTTAAAACAAATCCATTTGCAAAAGGTTTCACTCAAACATCATTTTTAAATCATAGCAACATTTTTATTTTACTAGAAATGCTTTTATTCAAAGGAATAGTTCCTTGTGTTAGAGAAATTAATTTCTAAATCCAAGTGTTAGTGCTTAGGGTCAGAGAGTTCAAAACAAACCATTTGCAAAAGATTTTACTCAAAAACAATTTTTAGAATAATTTTTATATCCAAAATATCCCTAATAATGTTTCTGAAAAAACACCTAATTTTTCAGAAGCAAAATACTAAACTAAGAACATAGTTGAAAAGTTTACATTTTTCTGATTCCATTGATATAAAATTTGTAATTTTTGGCGAAGCAGAACAAAAGTTACGATTTTTGCACGTTTAAACATTCAAAACCATTTTCTGGATTTCTAAACAGAAAGAACTGGCCACGTGGAATGATTCTATTGGTCCATACCGTTTCGTTCTGATCAAGCAACATGGGCCGTAGGATTAAAAGGGAATCGCACGGCACAAATTTAATCTTACCGCTTTGCTAAATGAATCTATCCTATTCATTGGATCTGCATCTAACGGTCATGAGCTTGCTGGCCAAAGTTTGGCGGCGCCGCTGGCGACGCGCGGCGGCGACGGCTCTGCCTATGGCAGTCCAGTGGAACTAGGAATCAAGGGAGAGGGAGGAGGGGCTCACCGGGTTCGTGGAGTCGCTGTGGTGCTCAAGGTGACCGTAGTAGGGCAGGGGGCGCACAGAGTTGCTGGGGATTGCTCGCCGGAGTTGATGTCACCGTCGGGCACGCTCTGTCATCATCGGGGGCGAGGCTACGAGGCACGCCAAGGGAAAATAAGGGCGTCGTTAGATGCGCATGAGAGAGGGGAGGGTACAAGCGTCAACCAGAGAGGAGGGGGCGTTCAGGACTTACGGGGAGAGCTTGGCGGAGTGGATGCAGACGATGGTGGCGCTCAGACGAGGAAGAAACCGAGGCTCTGGGGCGTGCACATGCAAGCAGAGGGTGCTGGTAGGTGCGCACGGCAATGGGGAGTGAGCTCATGGAACCCAGGGGCAAGGAGGTGGTTGGAGCTGGCCGGAATTGGCACGGAGGCTCGCCAGAGTCAGTGAGGTTCGAGCGAGTAATTCGCCAGCCTGGTGGCTCTCGGGCAGCGGGGTTTGAGGGAAAAGAGAGAGGAGAGGGAGGGGATTTAACAAGCGTGGTCGCGAGGAGGGATTACTGAGCCATTAACGCGAATTAATCGAATTATTGAATGACAGAAACGATGAAGGAGGAGTTAGGGGCGGGGTCAGCGGGGTGGAGACCCCATGAGGTGGCGGTGGTGGGGTCGCGAAGTCAGTGGTTGTGCGGGTGCGGGTGCGGGTGCTAGTGATAAAGGGGCTCGCGGGGAGAGAGGTTCTCCTGGGTGGGCTGGTTCTGGGCTTCTGCTGGGCCAGGGGTTTCTGGGCTGGCTGGGTTGGGTCTGTTCTATATTTTTTTCTTCTCTATTTATTTTTATTTTTATATTTCTATTTCTTGTTTTCATTTTATTCAAATGATTCAAACACTCATTTGATTTCAAACCTCTTCCCACTTTCAGTAGGTTTTTATACTGATTATTTAGTGTGTTTAAAAGCCCACTTTGAAATGTTTCAATTAATTTTCTTGTGATTTAATATTTATTTATCTTAGGCAACTTGTATTTATTTAAATAAAAATGATTATGATTCAATCCAATATATTTTATTCAAATAATTCTTTTATTTTTTTAAGTTAATTAGATAACTTTTAATCCATTTTGGCAATTTTAATTATTTTTCTCATGATTTAATTAATCATTTATATTAGGGAATTTTGTCTTTATTCATATAAAATTGAATATGGTTAATCCTAGATAATTTTATTTAGATAATCTTTATTCCTTTATTTTAATTTGGATTACCTTTATTCCATTTGCTTATGGATTTGGCCAAGATTTAAATTGTCTTTGCAATTTATTTCTTATTTAATTATTTCTTTCTTTATCTTATAAAATCCATATCTTTTTATTTGTCGATCCAAAATTGGTGATTCCAATTTGTATAATTTTATTTAATATTATTTTATCTTTTTAAATCCTTTTAATATTATTTTTCTCACAAATTGGTATTGATTTTAACTAGGATATTTATTAGATTTGGAAATTATTTCCTTTTATCTTATTAAATTCATTAGTTTTTATCCATGGCTCCAAATTGAATGAAACCAATTTCTATGATTTTATAATATTTTTGTTTATCAATTTTGATCATTTATAAATGTTTGTTGCTAAATTTTTATATGGAACAAATCCATAGTCTTGGGGAGATCTTGGATATGATTTCTTTCTTTAGGGTTTAGGGTTTTGGTTTATTTTTTCCAAGTGTTTTAAATTCAAGATTCTTTCCATGCATGAATGCATTTGATCTTTTGAAATATTTGTTTGTTGCTTTCTTATTCAAATTTTGTTCAATAGGGTTTTGATGTTTCCATTTAGAAGCAAAAAGTTTCTTTTCACCCTAAATTTCATCAATTAATTCTTTTGTTTATTTATTATTCACATTCAAAATTTGGAAAATTTTGGGATGTGACACCCTTGCCCCATGAAACAGGAGCTATCCCTATCAAAATTACAAGGCAAGCAGACAATGAGCATCTCAGCAATCTTCTTATTTACCATGGTAAAATAGTGGTTTTTTCTCTTCTTTCCTCTTTTATTTTTATTTTTTCTCTTCTCTTTTTTCTATCTCTTTTTTTTATAATAAGAATGCTTCATAGATTGCTCACTATGGTGATGCTTTAAGTTTTGTAAGGTTCCCAACCTTTAATAAGGTAGAGATCCCTGTGTTTACAATGCTAGTCCCTGGATCAATAGCTAGCATCCACAATTAAGATGTAATATCAAGATACAAAGGTCATAATACAACTTTATAACCAGGAATATAACAATTCATTACATCTTACATAGCTACTTTGGCTATCTCATTACATTGCAGCAGAATTAACTATAGCATGGGGTCCTTCATCTTCAAAGTGCCACAAGCAATCATGTTGGTTGTAGACTTGTAATCCTATTCAACACACTTCACTAACATCAAACAAACCTACAACATATTAAGTTGCAGCCACAAGGGTCAATACATTTGAATTGTATTGGCAAGTTTCACTACTATGTAGAAATAAGTGGATCATATCATTACATGCATATTTGGCTAAGTAGGGTTCAGGCTCTTTTGCAGAAAGCAATATAGTTTTGTCCTATCTTTTCAAAATAGTTTTGATATTTTGAAAAACTTTCTGAACTCCTTGGAGAACTCCAAGTGCTTCTAATCCCTTGTTGTCACCATCAAGTTTTACTTTGAGAAATTGGAATGTCGATATCTTCCATAGCTTCAGGCCTTAGTTGCTCAGGGTTGTCCATAACCGGGGACACGGCTAAGTACTTAGAATTTTGATCTTCTGCAGAAGTTGTACACTTTACCCACATGACACAATCTCGTCTTGTTGCCACCAGTGGCCGCTGGATAAGTACTCACCTAATGGAGTACCGGCAGATCGAGAATGTGACAAAGTCTTTCCATAGAAGTCCTCCCAATACACAATCCTAGCTTGTCAACCAGGCACCAATGTAGGGATAAATTTCCCATACACAATTCTAGTTAACCTGAAGATGCCAATGCATGGGTCTTCCACTATGTAGTTGACTAAGCCAGAGCCCATTTAGCATGTGGCTGTACACGGAAGCCACTGTATGAGAAACATGTTCAATATCTAAGTACCTGGGTGGTTTTCTTCTAGTGCACACACAAAAAGATAGCCATATAAACATGGTTCCCTTTGTTGCCACCTTGTCCAATCTTGAGTATCCTTGTCCACCCAGATGGTTCATTGAGTACTTGTTTTATTACATAAAACATATATCTTTCCAACACTTCATATAATTATATCATGTATCCCATCCCAAATATATAGCAGGGCTAAGCATACTACAACTCATTGTTTCCACTAAGGGAGATATAATGATATCCTAATAGGATTTAGCATAGCATGAAATATAGTAGTCCTTATCATGCATGTTGCAAAAATCCACTAAGTGTAATGAAAATAGTAGGACTGGGATGATAGTGTCACTTGCCTTTTTAGTAGAGAATGTTGGTTCACTTCTTGATCTTGCAAATATCACACTCTTCTAATTTCACTACAATTCAATCAAGCAAACATATAATCAACTAGCATTCAAACCATTTCTCACACCTAAAATAACAAAAACAAGGTCATGCATGCAAGCATGCAAAAGATAGTTTTATTTAGAAAAGTGGTTTCTACTAGGCTCTAAACATTTTCAAGCTCACATTGGTCATTTACAAAAAGTGGTAAAACCATTTGCAAAAGATTTTACCTATAAACCATTTTTAAATCAAATCAATATTTTATGTGGTTGAAAATGCTTTTAGCAAAGCAATAATCTTTAAAGGGTTCACCAAATATGTTTTTAAATCTCAAAACTTAGTGTTTAGGGTCAGAAGGTCTGAATCAAAACATTTCCCATAGGCTTTACTCAAAATTCTTTTCTAAACCATAAACAATATTTTTATTTGACTAGAAATGTGCTAATTCAAATATTTATTCCTTAACCTCACAAAATACATTTTTAAATTCATAAGTTGGTTCCTAGGGTCAGTAGGTTCAAAACAATCCATTTTGCAAAGATTTCACCTTAAAAATATATCTAGAACAATTTTTATATTCAAAATAAGCCTACACAAGTTTCTGCAAATTCCACCAATTTTCCAGAACCAAAACATTAAACAAAGTGCATGGTTGCAAAGTACTTGTTCTGCTGATTCCATTGATATAAAATTTGCAAAATTTGGAAGTGTAGAATTAAAGTTATGAATTTTACAAGTTTGCAATTCTAATAGATCAAATTTCTATTTTAAATCCTGAGTCTGGCCACGTGTCTTGTTCTGATAGGCTGGTACCGCTTCGGTTGGATCAGCCTCTCTGGTGCGTTGGATCTAATGAAATCGTGCGGCTCTAGTTCAACCTTACCCCTTCGTTAAGTCGTCTATTTCTACGCGTCTGATCTAAATCGAACGGTTCAGATCTACTCGACCACAAAGTGGCGGCACTGCGACGGCGACAGGCGGCGGCGTGCTCAGATGAGGGTGGCGCTGGCGATGCAGGAAGCGAGGGAGAGGGAGGAGTAGCTCACCGTGCTTGCAGAGGTGCGGTGAAGCTCGAGGTGTGGTCAGCTTGACGAGGGTCGCATCGGAGCTGCGTGGATTTCTCGCCGGAGCTAGCGGCAGCGCCAGATGCTTCGGTTCGTCGATGGGGACGGAGCTGCAGGTCACCCTAAGGCCAGATAAAGGCATTGTTAGACGCGGGCGAGTGCGTAGATCATAGGAGCTTCAACGGAAGAGCTCGGGGCTGTCTGTTCTCACCGGGGAAACTCGCCGGAGGAAAAGGCAGACGACGGTGGTTCTTGGTGTCGAGGTTGCCGACGTTCTGGAGCGGGCGCGGCCAAGCAGTTGGCACTGGGAGATGCGCCAGGCGATGGAGAACAGGCTCGCGTGCAGTGGAAGGCGAGGCGCGGCGAGGTGTGGCCAGAATCGGTTGGGGAAGCTCGTCGGAGCAGTTGTTTTCGAGCTCGAAATTGGAGCAGCCCGGTGGCAGAGAGGGGCTGGCGTTTGGGGGGAAAGAGAGAGGGGAGAGGGGCATTTAAAGGTGTGTGGTCACTGGCGAGATTAACTCGGACATCAATGCGAATTGATCGTCGCAATCAATGGCAGAAACGGCGAGGGGGACGTGGTCGCGGTGGAGACGACGATCTGACGGCGTGGGGCCGCGCTGTCTGCGAGAGAGAGGAAGAGAGGGTGGGATCCCTGCGTCAGTGACTCAGCGGGTGCGCGTGTGGGTGGAAATTGTTTCGCGAGTGGGGAGAGCTGGTGGGCTGCGAGTGGGCTTGCTAGGCTGGCCAGATGGGTTGGGTTTGATTCGTTTTTTTTGTACTGAACCTTTTTCTTTTTCCAATTTGAATTTCTGTTTTGATTTTATTTCAAACAATTTCAAACTCCAAATCAATTCAAACCACCACCAAACTTTGGGTATATTTTAATTCTGTTTAACAACATATTCCAAAGTCCAAAATAAAATAATTCTTTTATTCTTTTAGGATCTATTAATAATTAAATAAATAGACATTAGTCTTTTTTTCAAATAGGATTCAAATATGTTTAAAATTCTATTTGACTTTATAAATTCCTACAAAAATCTTTTCAGTAGGTTTTATTAAAACATAACACTTTTAAATATAATTTAAAATACTTTAATAAGTTTTTAATGATCATTCAAAATAGGAAAATGTCTATACTTGAATGAAATTTGGATATAAATAATCATGGTTTTATTTTAAATAAACCTTTATTATTTTTATCAAACAAATTATTTTATTTTAAAAGCTTGGCCAAGATTAATTTGGCTCTATTTAAAAATAGTCCTTATTCATTATTTCTACCTTTGCTTATAAAAACCATATCTTTTTATTTAAAGATCCAAAAATGGTAATTCCAACTATTATAACTTTATTTATTTATTTATCTTTTTAAATCCCTTTAGGATTTTATTTGATCAAAATAGGTTTTGATGCTTCCAATTAGAATCAAAAAGTTTCTTCTCACCCTAAAATTCAACAATTGTTTATTTTGTTTATTTATTTTTCACATTTCAAAATTTGAAATTTTTTGGGATGTGACAGGCTACCACCCTTAAAAGAAATCTCGTCCCGAGATTTGGGAAGGCTAGGGTTACAAGTTGGCTTGAAGACAACTAGGGTACTACCACCCTTAAAAGAAAGTCTCATAGGGTTACATTGATGGTTCACTTGACTATGGGTTCAACACTTGATATCTAGACAAAGAATACTTATTTGAATCTTCTGAGTTAACTAGTTCCTGACATCCACTTCTTCTATCTCTTCAAAGTTCCCATCCATGTCAATGTGGTTCACATGTCCTTTTTGGGTCACATTGGAGTCATTTCCATTGGAGTTTCTAGCATCATTTTTCTTTTTCTTCTCAGGACAGTCTGATGCATAGTGTCCAAGTTCCTTACAATTATAGCACTGCAACTGGCTGATGTCTTTCTTCCTAAAAGTGTCATGTTGGTTCTGACCAAGGTCATCTCCCTTGTCAGTATCATTTCCATTATTATCACTTCCATTGTTGTTGTAGTGACACTGATGTGGTTCAGAATCTTCATTGCTCTTTTTGAATGAATGCTTCTTTTGTGATGATCCTGAGTGATACTTGAGTTTATGCTTCCTCTTTCTGTTCTCAACTTGATTCATCTTATTTTCCAAAATGGTGGCTTTGTCACAGAGTGATTGATAAGTTGGGACATAGGCAACAGCTAGCTGCAGGTTCAACTCATCATTAAGTCCTTCAAGAAATTTTTCCTTTCTCTTAGCATCTATGTCAACTTCATCTGGTGCATAGCGTACCAGATTGTTGAATTCTTCATTATACTCAGCTACACTAAGGTGACGTTGTTTCAGATTGAGGAATTCTTTTTCTTCAAGTGCATCACTCCAGATGAGATGTGAGCTGTACGGAAACCATCCTCAAAAATAGCCCAAGTCACATCTTCAAGGGGAGTGGTGATCTGAAAGTTGTCCCACCATGTTGCTGCTGGTCCTTCAAGTAGAAATGCTGCAAACCTAACTTTTTCTTCGTCGGTGCATCCAACAGTCACTAAGTCCTTATTCACCGAACGTAACCAATCATTGGCTAACATTGGATCAGTGGTTCCGGAGAACCTTGTAGGCCTTAGTTTCAAAAACCTGGTGAGCATATCATGTGCTGGAGGATTATTCTGATTGTTGTTGTTGTTGTTGTTATTGTTGTGATTTTGTATGAATGTGGTCATCATCTGCATCAGCTGTGTCTGAGGTGTCATCATCTGCTGCATCTCAGGAGTGATGTTGTTGTTGTTGTTTTGGTTGGGGTTGGCACGACGGGGAGGCATCTGTTGGTTTGATAGGGATGAGTAATGACAGATAGACCTAAGGAAGTTCTAACACACAACTCAAAACAACCAAGTTCAATCAAAAAATCAATCAATCAACAAGCAAATATTCACTTAACAACTTATGAGTTTAACTCATGAGTTGAAGGAAACAACAAGTTTTCTTGAAATAAATAACTTAGTGTAGTCATACCTCATAGGTCAATATGATCCATACACTAACATGATATCAATGTTTTGGTAGGAAATCTAATGTCTCTTGGTTCTCACTTCTAGTCCTTAGTGATGTCTAAGTTGGAGTCCTTGGTGAGACTAAAGTTGAAGTCATTGGTCATGGTGAAGGCTTTGTCCATCAAGTTGAAAAGGAAGAGTTGTAGAATTCAAAACCAAAAAGTTGAGGAAAGGGTTTATAAGGTTGTTTGTAAATAAGTTTTGGAACAATAACAACTCCTATTTTTCTAAGGGGTTTTGTCCAATCCTAGGGTTACAATCCTACATGCAACACAGTGCTCTACTACCATCTGTAAGGTTCCCAACCTTTAATAAGGTAGAGATCCCTCTGTTTACAATGCTAGTCCCTGCATCAATAGCTAGCATCCACAGTTAAGATGTAATATCAAGATACAAATGTCAACTTTATACCAGGAATAAAATAATTCATTAAATC
The DNA here is from genome assembly GCA_023614405.1 of Avena insularis. Lineage (NCBI taxonomy): Eukaryota > Viridiplantae > Streptophyta > Magnoliopsida > Poales > Poaceae > Avena > Avena insularis. The sequence continues at coordinate 292,407,450 of CM042691.1, read as the reverse complement.
TTACATAGCTCCTTCGGCTATCTCATTACATTGCAGCAGAATTAACTATAGCATGGGGTCCTTCATCTTCAAAGTGCCACAGGCAATCATGTTGGTTGTAAACTTGTAATCCTATTCAACACACTTTACTAACATCAAACAAACCTGCAACATAATAAGTTGCAGCCACAAGGGTCAATACATTTGAATTGTATTGGCAAGTTTCACTACTATGTAGAAATAAGTGGATCCTATCATTACATGCATATTTGGCTAAGTAGGGTTCATGCTCTTTTGCAGAAAGCAATATAGTTTTCTCCTATCTTTTCAAAATAGTTTTGATCTTTTGAAAATCTTTCCGAACTCCTTGGAGAACTCCAAGTGCTTCTAATCCCTTGTTGTCACCATCAAGTTTTACTTTGAGAAATTGGAATGTCGATATCTTCCATAGCTTCAGGCCTTAGTTTCTCAGGGTTATCCATAACCGGGGACACGGCTAAGTACTTAGAATTTTGATCTTCTGCAGAAGTTGTACACTTTACCCACATGACACAATCTCGTCTTGTTGCCACCAGTGGCCACTGGATAAGTACTCACCTAATGGAGTACCGGTAGATCGAGAAGGTGACAAAGTCTTTCCATAGAAGTCCTCCCAATACACAATGCTAGCTTGTCAACTAGGCACCAATGTAGGGATAAATTTCCCATACACAATTCTAGTTAACCTGAAGATGCCAATGCATGGGTCTTCCACTATGTAGTTGACTAAGCCAGATCCCATTTAGCATGTGGCTGTACACGGAAGCCACTGTACAAGAAACATGTTCAATCTCTAAGTCCCTGGGTGGTTTTCTTCTAGTGCACACACAAAAAGATAGCCATATAAACATGGTTCCCTTTGTTGCCACCTTGTCCAATCTTGAGTATCCTTGTCCACCCAAGTAGTTCATTGAGTACTTGTTTTATTACATAAAACATATATCTTTCCAACACTTCATATAATCATATCATGTATCCCATCCCAAATATACAGCAGGGCTAAGCATACTACAACTACATTGTTTCCACTAAGGGAGATATAATGATATCCTAATAGGATTTAGCATAGCATGAAATATAGTAGTCCTTATCATGCATGTTGCAAAAATCCACTAAGTGTAATGAAAATAGTAGGACTGGGATGATAGTGTCACTTGCCTTTTTAGTAGAGAATGTTGGTTCACTTCTTGATCTTGCAAATATCACACTCTTCTAATTTCACTACAATTCAATCAAGCAAACATATAATCAACTAGCATTCAAACCATTTCTCACACCTAAAATAACAAAAACAAGGTCATGCATGCAAGCATGCAAAAGATAGTTTTATTTAGAAAAGTGGTTTCTACTAGGCTCTAAACATTTTCAAGCTCACATTGGTCATTTACAAAAAGTGGTAAAACCATTTGCAAAAGATTTTACCTATAAACCATTTTTAAATCGAATCAATATTTTATGTGGTTGAAAATGCTTTTAGCAAAGCAATAATCTTTAAAGGGTTCACCAAATATGTTTTTAAATCTCAAAACTTAGTGTTTAGGGTCAGAAGGTCTGAATCAAAACATTTCCCATAGGCTTTACTCAAAATTCTTTTCTAAACCATAAACAATATTTTTATTTGACTAGAAATGTGCTAATTCAAATATTTATTCCTTAACCTCACAAAATACATTTTTAAATTCATAAGTTGGTTCCTAGGGTCAGTAGGTTCAAAACAATCCATTTTGCAAAGATTTCACCTTAAAAATATATCTAGAACAATTTTTATATTCAAAATAAGCCTACACAAGTTTCTGCAAATTCCACCAATTTTCCAGAACCAAAACATTAAACAAAGTGCATGGTTGCAAAGTACTTGTTCTGCTGATTCCATTGATATAAAATTTGCAAAATTTGGACGTGTAGAATTAAAGTTATGAATTTTACAAGTTTGCAATTCTAATAGATCAAATTTCTATTTTAAATCCTGAGTCTGGCCACGTGTCTTGTTCTGATAGGCTGGTACCGCTTCGGTTGGATCAGCCTCTCTGGTGTGTTGGATCTAATAAAATCGTGCCGCTCTAGTTCAACCTTAACCCTTCGTTAAGTCGTCTGTTTCTACGCGTCTGATCTAAATCGAACGGTTCAGATCTACTCGACCACAAAGTGGCGGCGCTGCGATGGCGACAGGCGGCGGCGCGCTCAGACGAGGGTGGCGCTGGTGATGCAGGAAGCGAGGGAGAGGGAGGAGTAGCTCACCGTGCTTGCAGAGGTGCGGTGAAGCTCGAGGTGTGGTTAGCTTGATGAGGGGCGCACCGGAGCTGCGTGGATTGCCCGCCGGAGCTAGCGGCGGCGCCAGATGCTTCGGTTCGTCGACGGGGATGGAGCTGCAGGTCACCCTAAGTCCAGATAAAGGCATGGTTAGACGCGGGCGAGTGCGTAGATCATAGGAGCTTCAACGGAAGAGCTCAGGGCGGTCTGTTCTCACCGGGGAAATTCGCCGGAGGAAAAGGCAGACGACGGTGGTGCTTGGTGTCGAGGTTGCCGACGTTCTGGAGCGGGCGCGGCCAAGCAGTTGGCACTGGGAGATGCACCAGGCGATGGGGAACAGGCTCCCATGCAGTGGAAGGTGAGGCGCGGCGAGGTGTGGCCGGAATCGGTTGGGAAGCTCGTCGGAGCAGTGGTGTTCGAGCTCGAAATTGGAGCAACCCGGTGGCAGAGAGGGGCTGGCGTTTGGGGGGAAAGAGAGAGGAGAGAGGGGCGTTTAAAGGCGTGTGGTCGCTGGCGAGATTAACGCAGACATCAACACGAATTGATCGTCGCAATCAATGGCAGAAACAGCGAGGGGGACGTGGTCGCGGTGGAGACGACGATCTGACGGCGTGGGGCTGCGCTGTCTGCGAGAGAGAGGAAGAGAGGGTGGGGTCCCTGCGTCAGTGACTCAGCGGGTGCGCCCGTGGGTGGAAATCTTTTCGCGAGTGGGGAGAGTTGGTGGGCTGTGAGTTGGCTTGCTGGGCTGGCCAGATGGGTTGGGTTTGATTCGTTTTTTTTTGTACTGAACCTTTTTCTTTTTCCAATTTGAATTTCTGTTTTGATTTTATTTCAAACAATTTCAAACTCCAAATCAATTCAAACCACCACCAAACTTTGGTTATATTTTAATTCTGTTTAACAACATATTCCAAAGTCCAAAATAAAATAATTCTTTTATTCTTTTAGGATCTATTAATAATTAAATAAATAGACATTAGTCTTTATTTCAAATAGGATTCAAATATGTTTAAAATTCTATTTGACTTTATAAATTCCTACAAAAATCTTTTCAGTAGGTTTTATTAAAACATAACACTTTTAAATATAATTTAAAATACTTTAATAAGTTTTTAATGATCATTCAAAATAGGAAAATGTCTATACTTGAATGAAATTTGGATATAAATAAATCCTCATGGTTTTATTTTAAATAAACCTTTACTATTTTTATCAAACAAAATATTTTATTTTAAAAGCTTGGCCAAGATTAATTTGGCTCTATTTAAAAATAGTCCTTATTCATTATTTCTACCTTTGCTTATAAAAACCATATCTTTTTATTTAAAGATCCAAAAATGGTAATTCCAACTATTATAACTTTATTTATTTATCTTTTTAAATCCCTTTAGGATTTTATTTGATCAAAATAGGTTTTGATGCTTCCAATTGGAATCAAAAAGTTTCTTCTCACCCTAAAATTCAACAATTGTTTATTTTGTTTATTTATTTTTCACATTTCAAAATTTGGAAAATTTTGGGATGTGACAAGTTTCCACCATGATTAGGCATGGCTTAGGCTAGTGGCCTAGGCGTTTCTATAACACACATACATAACTCCATGGCCTTACAAGCTCCCCTTTTATTTCACACTGACGACATCCGCAAACAAAAGATCATGATATCAACTTGGTACAATGTACAAGTGCAATGTTGAAAGCGTTCCTCGTGACAACACGGTTCTGATAATTCCCAACGTATAAGTGCAAGCATATACAACATAGATGACACAATGGTTCAAGTTTATTAGGGGCAAGAAAAATAAAGTGTGCCATCAAGTTTGTGAGAGCTTTAATCACTAACTTTCACATAACATGTTTAATTTGGAAGATAGATAAAACAAGAATATACTTGGAATGGTGTAACGCACCATGCATAGGAATTTATAGTGGACACTTCGGAATAACTTGGTTTCTTGGGAGTTGGATGCATGAGTAGAGCGTACTCAATACAAGTGGAGGCTAGCAAAAGACTGGGAGCGACCAACTAAGAGAGCAATAATGGCCATAATCATGCAGAGAGACAAAACATTACTAATCAAAGCATAAAGTGGTACCAGAAATCAAAAACTAAATGATCATAGAGGCTAAGATGATTAGTTCATAGTAATAACATGGTGTGAGCATTTGCCAAGTAAACCCAAACAAAGCATGAAAGGAGAAAACCACAATACAATGCTTTTGTATGCTAAACAACGCATGATTCTTTCAAGGCACATTAAGCAATCTCATTTGTTTGGAACAAGTGATGCTACATCAATAATCACTAAGCATAAGGTCAAAACAACATCTAACATGACATGATAAAGTCTAAGTCATAGTCAAAACAAGCTCCCTTTTTGTACCACCTAAGCAAGAAGCTTCCTACTCTTTTCCAACACCAATCGACTTATTTGAAACAACTCACAAGGATAATCATCAACAAAGATTAGTGAGCTTGTATCACAAATACACAAATAAGAACTAAAAATTTCTAAGTAATAAGCACAAGAAAACTAAAGCTAAACAAAGTACGACCAAAATAGAACACTCATAAAACAATAAGAATGAAAACTGGAGTGTTCTAGGCAAGGAAAACAGAGTGTGTCTCTCTCCAAAATAAGTGTGCTGAGATCCAACCAACTTATTGCAGCAACCCAATAAAAATAAGACTAAAAACAAAAATAAAGACGCTCCAAGAACAACACAACAGTGCATGAAACAATAAAAATGAAGTGTCTAGAAAGACCTGAGATTTTTATTGATGAAGAAGGGGATTCCTTGGGCATCCCCAAGATTTGACGCTTGTACCTCTTGAATATTTCTTGGGGTGACATGGGATGGCATCACCAAGCTTTAGCTTTTGTCCATTCTTCATCTCATTACATCATTCTTCCCCTACACGTGAAAATTTTCCTTCATACAAAACTTCACACAATCTTCATTAGCAACATTAGTGCATTCAAAAGTAATAAACCTTTGGGTTTAGTTTCAAAACAACAAAACTTTTATAGAAAACACAATCTACTATAGCAATTCCCTCAAAAATCTCAATTTACCAAAGAGAACCCAAAAAGAAATCGATAAAGAGGTAAATGCAATTAATGGCAGAAATCTGTCAAAACAGACCAGCAGGTGAAAACCGATTTTTTTGAAGACCTTATGTTGCTCAAATCAAAAAGTGTTGAACTAACAGAATTTAGATAAAAACCTGGGGGATTTATTCAAAAAAGTATATCTCAATCCTACATACAGAGAACATTCATGAATTTTTATAGTGAAGCACAAAAAATCTGATTTGGGATAGTACTTCCCCAAATCTTACTTCCCTCTCATTAGAGGTGATTCTTGGCACAAAAATCAAATAAAAATGATATGGAGAGGTTATTACAGAAGTAATAACTTCCAAGACTCAACAAAACTAATAGGTTATCTCCCAAGAAGTACTTTCTTTAACTTCTTTAAGTTAGGCTTGATAGTTTGAGAAGATGATCACATAAGAAATATGAATTGAAGTAAAAGAGAGCATCAAGAAGCAAATTGAAAACACATTTAAGTCTAACCCACTTCCTATGCATATAAATCTTGTAAAGAAACAAGTCATGAAAGCACAAAGCAACAAGCATAGGAAAGCAAAACAAGTGCAACTTCAAGATTTTCAACATAAAGAGGGGAAACTTAATATTATTGAGATGCATAAAACCTTGTTTCCCTCTCTCATAATAACTTTCAGTAGCATCATGAATAAAATTAACAATATAAATATCACATAAAACATTCTTATTATGAGCCACATGCATAAAATAATTATTACTCTCCACATAAGCATAGTCATTCTTATTAATTGTAGTGGGAGAAAATTCAACAAAATAGCTATCACTATTATTCTCATCACCATAATCATCAAATATAGGAGGCATATTGTAATCACAATAAATTTTCTCCTCAATAGTAGGTGGACTGAAAATATCATATTCATCATTGTAATCATCATATATTGGAGGTTTGGTATCATCATAAGCAATAGAATAGGTATCTTCTAAAGCTGGGGAACTAAAAAGATCATTTTTATAAAAACTAGCTTCCCCAAGCTTAGACGTTTCCATAGCATTAGAAATTATGGTGTCCAAAGAATTCATACTAATAACATCGCTATTAGCATGCAAATAAAGTTCCAGAGGTTTTTTAATTTTCTCTTCAAACACTTCATGTTGATACGTCGGAAACGTATCTATAATTTTTTATGCTCCATGCTTGTTTAGTATCTACTTTTCTTTGCTTTGTCTACACTTTAAGGTGATTTTATATCTTTTCTGGAACTAACCTATTAAAAACTTGCCATAGTGCCAGTTGCCTGTTTTCTTCTGTTTTTGGTTCCAGAAAGGTAGAAAATCAATATTCTCAGAATTGGACGAGACAAAAGCCAAAGTCAATATTTTACCGTGGGCGACACGAAGCCAGAAGATGAGTTGGAGGGGTGCCACAGGGCGGCCAGACCCCCTAGGAGCGGCTAGGGCTAGCCCACGCCTGGGCAGGGTGTGGCCCCCCTGGCGGCCCCCTGCCTCGCCTCTTCGCCTATAAGAAGCCCCCGATGCAGAAACCCTAAGCACCCGATAAAAACTCCACGAAACCTTCTGTATCTACCGCCACCATCGTCCCTAAATCGGGGGGATCTGAAGTTCTTCCTGGCACCCTACCGGATGGGAGATCATCCCGGAGGCCTTCTTCTCCGGTATGAAGCGTGAGTATTTCCACCTTGGACTACGGGTCCATGTAGTAGCTAGATGGTTGTATCTCCTCCTTGTGCTTTCATGTATAGATCTTTTGAGCTCCATTCATGATCAAGATCTAATCTATTTTTAATCATGCATGTTGTGTTTGCGGGGATCCCATGGATATTGAGATTACTATGTCAGATTGATTAATGGTTTTGTATTGTTGATTCTATCATGTCTGTGTTGTTTGTGATCTTGCATGCTCTCTGTTGTTAGTAGCTATCTTGGCCAAGTAGTTGCTAGTGACTCCAAAAGGGGGTATTTATGCTCGATAGTGGGTTCATGCCTCTAGTTTCCAAGGGAAGTGACATAAATCTCTTCGGTTGTAGATGTGCTGTTGCCACTAGGGAGAAAACAATGGTCTCTTGTTCATGGAACAAGTGGATTGCTTACCTTACAGACTTTTCTTAAAGAAGTTGTCTGTTGCTTGAAACTTAATACTGGAGATGTTTCAGATGATAACCTGAAGGTGCACTACTAGTCATAGATGCAGTTGGATGGCGGTATATGTATATTGTTGTATTTCCCAATCGAATCTCATAGGATCTTTTTGTCTGTTATTGCATTGTTATGCCTTGCTCAGTTCCTATCAATTGCCCTGCTGTAATTTGTTTACCCTTCATGCCATGTTTTTTATCTAAGGAGGGCACCTCTAGTGAACTATGGACCCCGGTCCAATCTTTACCATTGATACATCTTCCACTATTTACTTGTTGCAAACCATTCATCACCTTCCACACCATACAGTTAATTCTTTGTTACAACAAAACGGTGAGCTTGACAACCTCACTGCTTCGTTGGGGCAAAGTCTTGAGTTTGTGTTGTGCATGTTTCCACGTTGCTTGTAACACCTTTGAGACGTTTCCTTCCTCCTATTGGTTCGATAACATCGATTTCTTACTGAGGGAAAACTTGCTGCTGTGCTCATCACACCTTGCTCTTGGGTTTCCAACAAAGCATCCCACGACATTGTTGGGTGCCATCAAGCTCTTTCTGGCGCCGTTGCCGGGGTGGCTAAGGACGTCTTCACAAGGGGAGTCCTCCTCAACCTTTCTCTTTACTTTGTTTTTAGTTTGCTCAGTTTATTTTTCTCGGTTTTGTTTGCCTCTTTTAATCAAAAACTCCAAAAAAATTAGTCTAGTTTGGTTTGCTTTCTCTTATAAAAATACAAAAAAATTAGTTCCTGCTCAAGCTGTTGCTGTTGTTTTTTGCTTGCCCCACTTTGCCAAAATGAACTCTGTTGAGAACACCAAGTTGTGTGACTTCACTAGCATAAACAACAATGATTTCCTTAGAATTCCTATTGCTCCACCTGCTCATGATGCTACCATTTATGAAATTAAGCCTGCTTTGTTGAATCTTGTGATGAGAGAGCAATTTTCTGGTGATAGTTCTGATGATGTTGGTGCTCATCTCAATAACTTTGTTGAACTTTGTGAGATGCATGTCAAATCCCAAAATTTTCCAAATTTTGAAATGTGAAAAATAAATAAACAAAAGAAATAATTGTTGAAATTTAGGGTGAAAAGAAACTTTTTGATTCCAAATGGAAACATCAAAACCCTACTTGAACAAACTTTGAATAAAATGGAATCCAACAAAAATTCAAATCAAGTGAAATGCATTCATCAATGAATGTATCTTAAAATTTAAACACTTGGAAAAGTTAAACCAAAATCCCAAAACCCTGATGGAAGAAAATCATTTCCAAGATCTCTCTAAGACTATGGATTTGATCCATATAAAAATTTGTCAACAAACATTTATAAATGATCAAATTGATAAATAAAAATATTATAAAACCATAGAAATTGGTTTCATTTAATTTGGAGCCATGGATAAAAACTTATGAGAATAATAAGATAAAGAAATTAAATTTCCAAAGCTAATAAAGCTCCTATCTAAAATCCACTGCTCAAAAAATCGTCCGATATGCCGATTTATCGTCCGATTTATCTCTTATCACTAGGTGAACGATAATCCGATTAATCAATTTCTCATCCGATAAATTATCATCCGATAAATTGATTTATCGCCCGATAAATCGGCCGATACACCCAAAAATCACTAATTTCAGGCTGATCGAGAAGTTAACAATAAACAATATCCTCAACATTGCTAAAATCCATAAAAAATTGTGAGCAAAATAATCCTAAAGAGATTTAAAAGGATAAACAAATAATAAATAAAATTACACAAATTGGAATCACCAATTTTGGATCTATAAATAAAAAGATATGGATTTTATAAGAAAAAGAAAGAAAGAAAATAAATAGGGAATATTTAAAAGCCAAATTAAATCTTGGACAAATTCATGAATAAATGAAATATTATTGAATAATAAAAAGAAAATATTATTTAAATAAAATCATAAGGATTAAACAATATCCAACTTTATTTTAAGTAAAGACAAATTTCCTAAACTAAATAATAAGAAAATTATTTAGAAGATAATTTAAATTTGAATTATTTCATAAGCAAATGAAATAAAGGGATAAAGAATATTCAAATAAAATTGTATGACATTAAGCAAATTCAATTCCATTTGAATGAAGACAAAATCCCTAATGTAAATGAATAATTAAATCATGAGAAAATAATAAATTGGAATTGCCTAAGTGGAATAAAAGTTACTTAATTAACTTAAATGGAATCAAAGAATTATTTGAATAAAATTTATATGGGATTAAAACCATATTTGACTTTATTTGAATAAAGATAAATGCCCAATTTAAATGATTAATAAACCATATTAAAATATTTTAAATAATTCAAAGTGAATTATTTGCACTAATGAATAAATAATACCTAAAGAAAAAGGTTTGGTAAAAATTAAGATTGAAATAAGAGTTTGAAATATAAATAAAATCTTATTTGAATAAAAGACAAGTGCCTATTTTAAATAAATAATAAACAGAAATGAATAAAATAATTATTCTAAAATGGACTTTAAATACATGTTTAAAACAATATAGAAACTTACTGAAAAGTTTGAAAAGATTTTAAATGAAAGATGGTTTGAAATCATTTGAATGAATTCAAAACAGAAAATGAAAATAGAAAAAGGAAACAGAATAAAAAAAGGGAAAGAACCAGCCTAGTAGAACCCAGCCCAGCTAAGCCCAACAGCCCACCCGGCACTCCCTCTCCCCAGATCCTTTCTCACCCGCACCCACCTGCTATCAGGACGACCCCACCAGCCACGTCAGATCGTCTTCAACATCGCGCTGACCACGCCTCTCGCCCCCTCTGCCGTTTTTGGGTCGAATCAAATCGAGTAAATTCGATTAACTGGTGCAACAACTCCTCCCCGTGATCACGCCCTCATAATCGCCTCCACCCCCCTCTTCCTTTCCCCTCACACTCCGTTGCCAGAGAGCCACCAGGCTGCGCTAATTGCTCACTGCAAGCCCCTCTGCTCCGATGAGCTGCACCACCAATTCCGGCGAGCCCAGCCACCCCTTTGCCCCTCGACCACACGAGCGTGATCCCCATCTCCCTACGCATCTCCCAGTACCACCCACTCGCTCGCGCGCACTCTGAAACATCGGCAAGCACAACATCTAAACACTGGCTTCGTCTGTGCCCACTTCGGCGAACCTCTCCGGTAAACCCTGACCGCCCTAATCTTTCTGGTTGATGATCACATGTTCGCCACACTCGCCCGCATCTAACGAACCCTCTGCCTCGCTTTATGATGCCTTGTAGCCTCGCCCCCCGTCAACAATAGGACGTGCCCGTCGCCTGGGCCAACTCTGGTGAGCAATCGCCGCTGTTCCTGTGCGCCCCTGCTCTCCAAAGACCACCTTGAGCTTCGCCACACCCCTGCGATCACAGTGAGCAACCTCCCCCTCTCTCTTGCTTCTCAGACGCCGGAACATGCTGGCCGAAGGCCGCCAGACACCACCGCTGCCGCCAGAGTTTGGTCAAGTCGTTTCATGCCGTTAGATGTTGATCTGATGGACACATTAGATCCACTTAAGTGAAGGGGTATGTTAGATCTAAACCGTGCGATTCACTTTAAATCCAACGATCCATAGCACGCGATCCACACGAAACGGTATCAGCCAGTAGAAACGTGACGCATGGCATGTGTTTCGATTGAAAAACAGAAACTATCCTATTAGATGTTTGAATTTGTAATTCCATAACTTTTGATCTACACGTCCAAATTTTGCAAACTTTATATCAATGGAATCAGCAAAAAGAATACTTTCCAACCATGCCCTTTATATATGAATTGCTTCTGTAAAATAGGTTGTTTATAAACATGTGTAGGCCTATTTTGATTATAAAAGTTATTCTAAAAATGTTTTAGGGTAAAATCTTTTGTAAATGGTTTGTTTTGAACCTACTGACCATAAAACCAAATTGTAGATTTAAAAGTATATTTTGTGATACTAAGGAATAAATCTTTGAATAAAAGCATTTCTAGTTAAATAAAAATGTTGTTTATGTTTTAAAAATGCTTTTTGAGTAAAAACTTTGGAAAATGATTTGATTTAAACTCTCTGACCCTAAACACCAAGTTTTTGGATTTAAAAATATATTTGGTGAAACCTAGAAAATTATTACTTTGTTTAAAGGCATTTCCAACAAAATAAAATATTGCTTTCATTTAAAAATGGTTTTTAGATGAAACCTTTTGCAAATGGTTTAATATTAAACACTTGACCTTAAAACACTAAAATTTGTGTTTAAAAATATAATTGTCAAACACTAGAAATTATTACTTTGATTAAAATCATTTCTAGCAAAACAAAAATGATTTAAAGTGGCCATTTTCACTAACTTGATACCAAATGGTGTTGCCACATTTATAAATGACCAATAGGTGTTTTATAATGTTTATAGCCTATTAAAAACCACCTTTCCAAATAAAACCAATCTTTTGCATGCTTGCATGCATTGTTTTGTTTTCTTTATTTTATGTGGTGAATTGTTTGAATGCTAGATTAAATTTGTGCCTTGATTGAATTGTAGTGAAATTTGAAGAGTGTGACTATTGCAAGATCAAGGAGTGAACTTATATTCTTTACCAAAAAGCCAAGTGGTGCTTCATACTTTTGTCCTATTATTTTCACTATGCATTAGTGATGTTTTGAGTAGGACTTGCATGGAATTTTTACTAAGTATGCTATGCCATGGGAAATCCTAGTAGATGATCCCTTAGTAAAATTTTCCTAAGTTAAGATCCCTACTACTATCATGCTTCGCTTAGCTAGTAGAAAACAAGGGTGGATTATATTCATGCTATGAAATATTTCTAAGTCTATGACTTGTGTTTTGTTTAATAAAACAACTTTGTGAATGAATCACCTGGGTGGAATGGGACTTGTATGGATTATGTTGAGTGGTTACACAGGGCCCCAGATTTATGGCCTACCCTAGTGTATCTCACTTGTGGAAAGCCACCCAGGAACAAAGAGATTTGAGATATCAAATGTTGAGAAGCTTCAAGTGCAGCCACTTGGCATTATGGGCTCTGCCTGGATCATATAGGCTGCAATTACTTAGCCAGATGGATAGTTGGTGGTAGGGGGTGATAGGTTTGGAGCGCGTCCATTTTGGTCTAAGGGAAGGCTTCTGAAAGATCTTGTCTCGATGCATGTCGAGTCTTGTGGGGAAAGTGCACCACCTCTCGAGAGGGTAAAACCTGAGTACTTAGCCATGTCCCCGGCAATGGAAAATTTGAGCATCAAGACATTGAAGCTATCAAGGATCTCCTCATCCCAATTTCTAAGTTAAAAACTTGTTGTTGAACAAGGGTAAAGGTTCACCAATTTCTATTGGTAGTTCCTTGGGTGATTTTGACAAATAAAAACTTAGTGTTTTCAACTAATAAGGAAAACTTATTTTGAGCAAAGCAAGCCTATGCTACACTTAGCCAAATGCATATAGAAGTTAGATACCACTATTCTACCATAGTATCACTTGCCAATACAATTCAAATGTATTAACCCTTGTGGCTGTGACTTATTATGTTGCAGGTTTGTTTGATGTTAGTGAAGTTTGTTGAGTAGGGATTACAAGTCTACAACCAAAATGATTGCCTGTGGCATATGAATATGAAGGACTCCATGCTATATAGTTATTTCCGGTGCATTGTAATGAGATAGCCAAATGATCTATGTAAGATGTAATGAATTATTTTATTCTTGGTTATAGTTGTAATATGACCTTTGTTTCTTGATATTACATCTCAAACTATGGATGCTAGCTATTGATCCAGGGACTAGCATTGTAAACACAGGGATCTCTACTTATTAAAGGTTGGTACCTCTACAATGCAAAAGTATAAGGATGTAGATGGAGATATTATTAATCTCAAGTTGTTTCCTTTCTCTTTGAGAGGAAAAGCTAAAGAGTGGTTGCTATCCTTGCCTAGAAATAGTATTGATTCTTGGACTAAGTGTCGGGGGTGTACCCCCAGGTACCCCAGAGTTGATGGAAAGAATAGTGGAGATCTATATAAAAGAATATGAGGATATAAAGAGTGAATACAATAAGAAATAAGACACAAAATGAGCAACCATAAAAGAAAAGGCAAAAAGGTTCTCTGGGCTGAATTAGACTGAATTCGGCCCGAGATTATATTCCAGCAGACCAAATTCGGCCTGCCAAAGCCAAATTACCTCTACTAACCTGGACAGACCTTCAGATCTCGGCCATATGGGCCGACATACAGCAAACTCGGCCCGTGTAGCTATCGCCGGCCTCCCTCCCTACCGACTCACCGATCCCCGCCGAATAACCAAACCCATGTTGAATCACCCAGTGCACCGCTCGTTACACCCGCCTCGTCGCCAGGAAACCCACCACCAGCCGGCATGCAGCTTCACCCGGGTGGGCCGGCTGAGGACCAATCCGGCCCACCACGAGCAGCATAGCCACCCCGCAGGACTCCCCCGGGTGGGACGAGATAAGGATGACTTGGCCCACCATGGGCCGACACTCCCTCCGCGTCACTAAGCTGCTGCTTCTCTTCATGGGCCGAATCCACTCATCTCGGCTGGGCCTTTGCTGATTGATTCGGCTGAGAGCAGATCTAGTCCGGCTGGGCCTAATTGGTCCCAGGCCGAGTCAACTACGGGCCAGACCCAATCTATACCTCGTCAATAGCATCTGGGCCGAGTTATGTCGCCTAGTATGCCCTCTAATTTATCTCCAAATGCTTCCCCGACCACCACAAGAGCACGCCTTCCATTCAAGACGAGATCCACAAGAATCGTGCCAGTCTTGGGACGCCCATGGCTCAGACTGGCACATGTCATGAGGAGTATACCCATGGCATCTAACGAGATGCTAGGAATATGCTCTTAGCATCAAATAAGATGCTAGGGAATATGCCTGGCATCTCCAAAGATGCCAAGGCATATGCTCAGCATCTCAGAAAGATGCCCAGAATATGCCATCTAGATGCTAAACGTGTAATGCAAGACTTGTCCCCTGGGCTCCCCTTTATAAGGAGCACCAGGGGGATCGTTCACAGGAGAGGCCCCGAAGGGCTCCTCCCCTCTCTGCTCACTAGGAGCTCTCATTCTTCCTCTTCCTCAACTCTCACAGAGAGATCTAGATAGAAGCATAGGAGATACAGCTCAAGGAGCATGATTGTAGCCACAAGTATGGCAAGATTATAAGGGATTAGATGTATAGAATGAAGTGTTATCTCCACTTGAGAGCTTCAATCCAATATACATTGTATTTCTCTTTGTTCATATGAGTGCGGTCTTCACCGCATCATCCCTCCCCGGATTCCTCCACGTCCATCGGCCCCAACTTTAGCCTACCCATGGCATATGCCGTGATACCACCACGACATTTGGCGCCCACCGTGGGGCCTTCTAGTGGCGTTGGTTGGGTTTCCATCCGGACGGGAACATCGTCATCAACCTCTTCCTCATTGGGCTTATTCAGCTTCACCAAGTCAACAGAGAACAAAGAGGTAAGCGCAGAGGCTCTCCAAGTCTAACCCATCAAAGCTGGAAAGACTCAGCAAGAAAGACTCAAGCACTACTCCAAGCTTACTGTAAGTACCAAATAACTCAGCAAGGCACGTATGACTTAGCAAGACTCACTCAAACACTTCCCCAAGTATACTGTAAGTGCCAGATAACTCAGTCACCTACACTCAATCCTTCACCCCGGGGAGAAAAGAACTTAACCCGGGGACTAGCCGACTTATCCTTAGAGTCACCTTTGGATTAAGAGAGCATCATGTTGATTTAGATATGTACGTCAGCCAGCTTATCTGTTAACTCGGCCATAAGTTGAATCATCTTATTTGTGATTCAGATAGATTTTGAGTCAGTTAGTTTATGTTTTGGATTATCCATTAACTCAGCTCACCAGCCAGCTTATCTGTTAACTCGGCCATAAGTTGAATCAGCTTATTTGTGGTTCAGATAGAATTTGAGTCAGTTTATTTATGCTTTGGATTGTCCTTTAACTCAGCTTACCGGCCAGCTTATTGTTGATTCGGATATAACTTGAAGTCAATTTGTTTATGCTTTGAATTAACCTTTAGCTCGGCTCAGTAGATTGTCTCTGATTCGGACTAATATTTGATTCAGCTTGCCAGGGTATATTATAATTCGGATTGGTATTCAGACTCGGCGTACTAATCATATCTCTCACTCAGGCCGAAGCTTTATTCAGTTCACCAGATTGCCAGGTTATGTTATGACTCGGATTGATATCTCACCATTTTGCCAGGTTATCCCATATCTCGGATGACTATAGGCCAGCTTATCATATCTCGAATCTATATCTCATATCTACATCTCAAATCAGATCTCTCAGCGGTTAGCCTTATTATCATATCCCAAAGCTTAATCTCGGATCTATATCTCGGATCCATATCAAAGGCAAATTATCGTCATCACGCCAAATCAAGCTATATCGTGGCAAATAGATAACTTGGATTTGAGTCATGTAATTCGGATTTGAGTCAGATAACTCAGACTTAAGACATAAAGTCAATTTTGAGCAAAGTAACTCGGATTTGGGATGAGTTAACTCGGATTTGAGTCATATAACTCGGATTTGAGTCAGATAACTCAGACTTAAGACATAAAGTCGAAATTGAGTAAAGTAACTCGAATTTGGGATGAGTTAACTCGGATTTGAGTCATATAACTCGGATTTGAGTCAGATAACTCAAGACATAAAGTCGAAATTGAGTAAAGTAACTCGGATTAGGGATAAGTTAATTCGGATTTGAGTCATATAACTCGGATTTGAGTCAGATGACTCAGACTTAAGACATAAAGTCAATTTTGAGTAAAGTAACTCGGATTTGGGATGAGTTAACCCAGATTTGAGTCATATAACTCGGATTTGAGTCAGATGACTCAGACTTAAGACATAAAATCAATTTTGAGTAAAGTAACTTGGATTTGGGATGAGTTAACTCGGATTTGAGTCATATAACTCGGATTTGAGTCAGATGACTCAGACTTAAGACATGAAGCCAAAATCGAGTAAAGTAACTCGGATTTGGGATGAGTTAACCCGGATTTGAATCATGTAACTCGGATTTGAGTCAGATGACTCAGACTTAGGCATAAAGTCAATTTTGAGTAAGGAAACTCGGATTTGGAATCAGATGACTCGGAGAAAGACTTACCAAATGAGGTTAAAAGAGCAATGCCCAAGAAGGCAAGAGCTCGTAACTAACCCAAAGGGGTTAAGAGAGGAGTGCCCAAGAAGGCAGGAACTCATAACTTACCCAATGAGGTTAAAAGAGCAATGCCCAAGAAGGCAAGAACTCATAACTTACCCAATGAGGTTAAAAGAGCAATGCCCAAGAAGGCAGGAACTCGTAACTTACCCAATGAGGTTAAAAGAGCAATGCCCAAGAAGGCAGGAACTCATAACTTACCCAATGAGGTTAAAAGAGCAATGCCCAAGAAGGCAGGAACTCATAACTTACCCAATGAGGTTAAAAGAGCAATGCCCAAGAAGGCAGGAACTCATAACTTACCCAATGAGGTTAAAAGAGCAATGCCCAAGAAGGCAGGAACTCCTAACTTACCCAATGAGGTTAAAAGAGCAATGCCCAAGAAGGTAGGAACTCGAAACTTACCCAAAGGGGTTATGACGAGTGCCCATGAAGGCCAGAAGTCTAGAAACTTACCCAAAGGGGTTATGACGAGTGCCCATGAAGGCCAGAAGTCTAGAAACTTACCCAAAGGGGTTATGACGAATGCCCATGAAGGCCAGAAGTCTAGAAACTTACCCAAAGGGGTTATGACCAGTGCCCATGAAGGCCAGAAGTCCAGTAACTTACCCAAAGGGATCAAAAGAGCAGTGCCCGATAAGGCCAGAGCTCGTAACTAACCCAAAGGGGTTAAGAGAGGAGTGCCCAAGAAGGCTAGAACTCATGTATGACCCAAAGGGGTTAAGAGAGGAGTGCCCAAGAAGGCTAGAACTCATGTATGACCCAAAGGGGTTAAGAGAGGAGTGCCCGAGAAGACCAGAACTCATATATTACCCAAAGGGGTTAAGAGAGGAGTGCCCAAGAAGGCAAGAGCTCATAGACTTACCCAAAGAGGTTAAGTGACCAATGCCAAAAAATGGTCAGATGTCATAATCCTGCCAAAAAATGTTATGTGACAAAGAACGGTATAACCAAGAGATTATAGGTCGGAAGACAACTCTGGGAATATTTAGTATGAAGCCTATGCACGACTCTACGAGTCCCACATAGCCTCGGGGACTAATGTCGGGGGTGTACCCCCAGGTACCCCAGAGTTGATGGAAAGAATAGTGGAGATCTATATAAAAGAATATGAGGATATAAAGAGTGAATACAATAAGAAATAAGACACAAAATGAGCAACCATAAAAGAAAAGGCAAAAAGGTTCTCTAGGCCGAATTAGACTGAATTCGGCCCCAGATTATATTCCAGCAGACCAAATTCGGCCTGCCAAAGCCAAATTACCTCTACTAACCTGGACAGACCTTCAGATCTCGGCCATATGGGCCGACATACAGCAAACTCGGCCCGTGTAGCTATCGCCGGCCTCCCTCCCTACCGACTCACCGATCCCCGCCGAATAACCAAACCCACGTTGAATCACCCAGTGCACCGCTCGTTCCCGCCAGTCCCGCGCACCTCGGCACACCCGCCTCGTCGCCAGGAAACCCACCACCAGCCGGCATGCAGCTTCACCCGGGTGGGCCGGCTGAGGACCAATCCGGCCCACCACGAGCAGCATAGCCACCCCGTAGGACTCCCCCGGGTGGGCCGAGATAAGGATGACTCGGCCCACCATGGGCCGACACTCCCTCCGTGTCACTAAGCTGCTGCTTCTCTTCATTGGCCGAATCCACTCATCTCAGCTGGGCCTTTGCTGATTGATTCGGCTGAGAGCAGATCTAGTCCGGCTGGGCCTAATTGGTCCCAGGCCGAGTCAACTACGGGCCAGACCCAATCTATACCTCGTCAATAGCATCTGGGCCAAGTTATGTCGTCTAGTATGCCCTCTAATTTATCTCCAAATGCTTCCCCGACCACCACAAGAGCACGCCTTCCATTCAAGACGAGATCCACAAGAATCGTGCCAGTCTTGGGACGCCCATGGCTCAGACTGGCACATGTCATGAGGAGTATACCCATGGCATCTAACGAGATGCTAGGAATATGCTCTTAGCATCAAATAAGATGCTAGGGAATATGCCTGGCATCTCCAAAGATGCCAAGGCATATGCTCAGCATCTCAGAAAGATGCCCAGAATATGCCATCTAGATGCTAAACGTGTAATGCAAGACTTGTCCCCTGGGCTCCCCTTTATAAGGAGCACCAGGGGGATCGTTCACAGGAGAGGCCCCGAAGGGCTCCTCCCCTCTCTGCTCACTAGGAGCTCTCATTCTTCCTCTTCCTCAACTCTCACAGAGAGATCTAGATAGAAGCATAGGAGATACATCTCAAGGAGCATGATTGTAGCCACAAGTATGGCAAGATTATAAGGGATTAGATGTATAGAATGAGGTGTTATCTCCACTTGAGAGCTTCAATCCAATATACATTGTATTTCTCTTTGTTCATATGAGTGCGGCCTTCACCGCATCATCCCTCCCCGGATTCCTCCACGTCCATCGGCCCCAACTTTAGCCTACCCATGGCATATGCCATGATACCACCACGACACTAAGTGCAAAGATGCTTTCATTGGAAAGTACTATCCTCCTGCTAAGATTATATCTATGAGAAGTGACATTATAAAATTTAAAAAACTTGATAATGAACATGTTGCTCAAGCATGGGAAAGAATGAAGTCTTTGGTTAAGAATTGTACCACTCATGGACTCACTGCTTGGATGATTATCCAGAATTTTTATGCAGGTTTGAACTTCTCTTCAAGAAACCTGTTGGATTCAGTTGCTGGAGGTACCTTTATGGGCATCACTTTGGGTGCTGCAACAAAACTCCTTGATAATATGATGGTTAATTACTCTGAATGGCACACCAAGAGAGCTCCACATGGTAAGAAGGTAAATTCTGTTGAAGAAACCTCCTCTTTGAGTGATAAGATTGCTATTATTATGGCTATGCTTGTTAATGGGAAAGCTCCTTTAGATCCAAATAATGTTCCCTTAGCCTCTTTGGTTGCTCAAGAAGAGCAAGTTGATGTGAACTTCATTAGAAACAACAATTTCAACAACAATGCCGATAGGAATAATTTGTTGGAGATATGCCCAAGAGGCAATAATAAAGTGGTTATTATCATATCTTCACACTTATGATAAATGTTTACATACCATGCTATAATTGTATTAACCGGAAACATTAATACTTGTGTGATTTGTAAACTAAAATAAGAGTCCCTAGTAAAGCCTCTTGTTAAACTAGCTTGTTGGTTAATATATGATCATGGTTTCCTGATCATGAACATAGAGATGTTATTAACAACAAGATCATATCATTAGGAGAATGATGTGATGGACATACTCCTATAGATAAGCGTAGCATAAAGATCAAGTCATTTCAATAGTTCAATTGCTATATGCTTTCTGATACATAGTAACCTAATTCCTTCGACCATGAGATCATGCATATCACCTTTTCCGAATGGATGCTTTGATGTCATCAAACACCACACCGTAACAGGGTGGCTATAAAGGTGGCATTGAGTGTTCAGAAAGTATTGGTTGAAACACATGGATCAAGAGTGGGATTTGTCCATCCATATGACGGATAGATATACTCTGGGCCCTCTCGGTGGAATGTCATCCAATTAGCTTGCAAGCATGTGACTGGCTCACAAGGGATCACATATCACGGGAACGAGAAAAGAGTACTTATCAGTAACGAGGTTGAACTAGGTATGCAGAGATACCGACGATCATATCCTCGGATACGTAAACTATCGTGAGACAAAGGGAAATTGGTATCGTATGTAAGTGGTTCATTCGATCGCAAAAGTAATCGTAGAAATATGTGGGAGCCATATGAATTTCCATATTCCTCTATTGGTTATTGTTCGGAGAAGTGTCTCGATCATGTCCGCATAATTCACGAACCGTAGGGAGACACACTTAAGGATTCGACGTTGTTTGAGTAGTTATGGTATTATGAGAAAGAGACCGAATGTTGTTCGGAGACTCGGATGGGATCCAGGATATCACGAGGTGATCCGGAATGGTCCGGAGAATAAGATTCATATAAGGAAAGTCCCGTTTCGGAGTTCGGAAATGATTCCGGTGATTTCATCGGGAATGTTCTAGAAGGTTCCGGAATGTCCGGCACTCCGGGGGGGGGGGGGGAGGGGTACATGAATGTGTCATTACATATTGGAATGATTGCATCATGTACTAAGTGTTCTTGCTGTTCCAAATAAAGGATTAAATTGAATCCTAAAACAGAAAAGTCAAATGGCCAGTTTGAAAGTCAAACGGCTAAAACAGGAAACTGTGGGAAACAAGCAAGAGGTGGTTGAAACCGACTTTGGGGAGGAGTCTCCTCTCCAAGCCGGCGCGCCACCCAAGGCCGACTTGGGGAGGGACTCCCTCCCCTTGGCCGCCCTCCCACCTATAAGAAGAGGGGCAGGGCCTCCTCCTCTAGACACACAAGTTCCTATCCTCTAATCTCCGGTTTAGAGCCGTTTTGGTTTAGAGCTTCTAATTGCCCTAGCCTTCGGTTTAGAGCCTTCTAATTGGTGTGTCTAAACCCTAGACCACTAAAGCTCTCTCATACTCCACCATACTCGCTCCGGCATAAGGCGAAGCCTTGCGGGATCTCCCCTCTACTTCCGGTACCACGCCGTTGTGCTGCCAGAATCGCGAGGAGAGTGCTACAACCTCCGCTGCCTGCTGGAACAAGGGATAGGAAGGTCTTCGAAAGTAATCGAACGTGTGACCGATCATGGAGCGCTGCCGGAACGTGGCGCCGGAAGGATCGTCTACACGATCTTGAGATCGGAAAGAGTACGACTACATCACCCACGAGAATCTGCTCTCGTTAACCGCTTTGGAATCTTCGAGGGTAAGTTATTCCATCGACTCGTTGCTACAATCTAGTAGATAGATCTTGGCTTGTTTGTTTGTATGCGATAGAATTTTTTTGTTTTCCATGCTACGAACCCCTACAGTGGTATCAGAGCCGTGTCTATATGTAGATCTATTGCACGAGTAGAACACAATGGTCATTGTGGGCGTTGATGCTTTTATTGTCGATTGCTTCTTGTGTACTTTGCATCTTGCGGTATGTTGGGATGAAGCCCGGCTAACCTTACATGACATCGTTCATGAGACTTGCTCCACGCTTGACATGCAACTTGTATTGCATAAGTGGCTTTATGGGTGCTTTCTCCTAGCATAGTTAAGATCCAATTTACAACGGGTGATCAACAATGCTAGTATCAATGTTGTGGTTCTTGTTCGTAAGTTAGAACGACACTTATTGAAAGCCCCAAACCACGTAAAATATGCAAAGAAAGTAGAGGCGTCTAACTTTTTTTTGCAGGGGTGTGAAGTGATGTGATATGGCCATGATTGTGATTATGTTTGATGTATGCAATGTTCCTTATTGTAAGTTGGCAACCGGCAGGAGCCATATGGTTGTCTTTAATTTATGTTAAGACCCGCGTGTCTATTCAAAGTAGTTGTAATAGTTGAAGCCGGTGGACGACAACCATGGAGAAGCGTCATTGACCTTGATGCAATGCCGGTGATGATGGAGATCATGTTCGTGCTTGAAGATGGAGATCGGAAGCACAAAGAAGAAAGGCCATATCATATCACATATTATTGAATTGCATGTGATGTTAATCCTTTATGCATCTTGTATTGCTTAGTAGACGACGGTAGCATTATAAGATGATCCCTCATGCACATCAATTTCAAGTCATAAAGTGTTCACCCTTAGTTAGCACCGTTGCTAAAGCTTGTTGTTTCGAAGCACCACGTGATGATCGGGTGTGTTAGATTCTGCAAGTGTATACAACGTGAGCAAGCCAGATTTGCTCATGCGGAAACTAAGGTTTGATCTTGACGAGCCTATCATGTACAGACATGGTCTCGGAACACGGATCACCGAAAGGTAAAGCATGAATCATATAGTAGATATGATGAACATGATGATTGTTCGCCATTGAAACTATATCAACTCTCGTGATGATCGGTGTTGATGTAGTGGATTTGGTTCGTGTGATCACTAAAACAATGTGAGGGATATTGTTTTGAGTGGGAGTTCACCTAGATTAGTTTAATTATTAATTAGAACTCAATTTATCATAAATTAAATCAAAGTGAATTTGCATAGTTGTTGTAGTCATTGGCATCCGTTTACCACCTTGCACTTAGTTATAATTGAGATGATAGAACTATAGAATTCTGGTTAGTTACTTTACGAACTGGTATCGTATTGTTTTGAAGTGTTAATCTAAAGTTTAAAAATCCTATTGCAAACTTTCAGTAAGTTCCGGTTACTCCATGAAGTTTAATAATTAGTATTAAATAACAATTCCAAGTGTTAGTATATAAGTATCATGTTTGTCTCCATGATTCTTGATATTCAAAGGATTCTCTTAATATCAAGGTTATCTAGGATCTGAAAGAGTTGTTTCAGAAACCATGATGTGTGGAAGATATTGTGATATCTGAAACGAAGTTTTGGTTACAACATGATAGAGTATAATATGGCAAAGTTCATGTTCTCATATTTTGATGAGAATTTGCAAAAGGTTGGAGACACTTGTTGTCCTAATCCTCCAAAAAGGTTTTGGATAGCAACATTATACTCATAATTCATCATTATAAGCTAAAAGTAGCTTGATCATGGACGATTCCATGATAAGGGTGAATATTTGATGTAGGTAAAATGTTTACTACACCAAGAGATTACTAAAGAAAGGAATTTGAAAGAACACCAAACATTTGATGATGGTGATCTACTTCAAAGTGCAAGTCCAAAGACATTGGTATTTAACTATACACGCTTTGGACTATATGTCATATGTATGACTCCACTGTTGATGTTGATAGATTCTTTCAAACAGAAAAGGAGATACTGAAAGAGAATCTCATAAATATATGGCAGAAAAGAAAAGACTAGAATTGTTCAGTTTAAGTATATAGATGATATACATGTTATGGCTATATTCTTTGCTTATTAAACAATGTGGTTCTTAAGTATTTGATACTGAATTTGTAGGTGTGAATCGTCATATGAAACAACACAATTCATGAACTACAATGGCCTAAGTAACTAGCAAAAGAATATGTGATGATGTTCATCGAGAACAAATAAAGGGTTATTGTGTTGCTCGTTAAACATCAAAGCTTGCCTTCAAGATTTGTTTTATCAGGTATTATGAGAACAAAAGGGTTGTTCAAATAATTGCCGTAATCCATAAAAGATGGATGATTCACAAATCTCGTTGGAGAAATCACATCCATAAAACTAGTGATAAAAATGTCGAAAGACAAATTGATTGAAAGGTCACTTAGGAAGTGACATCGCCGTTTAAATTATATTGGAAAGAAAACATGAAGAAACTCCATGTGGATGGAATTTTGGAGTCTTTTGATTTTTGATCAAATGACGCTTGTGAAACTTTCCTAGAGATAATTAAAACTTTGTTCATAGGCCAAAAGGGAACGAATGACTAGCTTATTGGAACTTGTACATATTGTTGTACGAAATCCATTATGTGTAGTCAAGAGCGATGGATTTCAACTTCATATGCTTTCTCCAAAAATTTAAGTGAATATATGAATATTTACTTGATAAGGATGAAGTATGAAACATTTGAAAAGTTCAAAGTTTTCAAGATGAAGTGCAAAATCATTGTAACAAGAATATAAATAGTTTATGATAAGATCATAAAAGAAGATATTTGAGTTACAAGTTTAGCATAATACCTAAGATTTAAGGAATCGTTCCGTAGATTTACATGTCCCGAAATACCATAAGAGTATAGAGCATTCGAGATATGTAATTAAACCTTGTTTGACATGGTAAGATCGAAGGTGTAATTCATAAAACTGCCATTGTATTTTAAAGATTAAAAGCTTTAGAGATTACCATTTTTCCACTGAAAAGAGCTCCATCATAATACGTTGAGATGACACCATATAAAGTTATGGTTTGGGATAAAACCCAAGTAGTCCTTTCTTAAAACATTGGTATGCTATGCATAAGAAAGATGTGTGCAACCAAAGTCAGATGAACCTGTCTTTGTATAACTGTTAAGTATTCCTCCATAAACAACCGGAGACAAAAGTGTTTGTTGCTTAGAACGTCAAGTTTCTTTGAGAAGGAATTTTTCGTGAAAAGTTAAGTGGGAGGACAATAGAACTTTTGATAAGGTTAAAAGAACCTTAGCTATATGTGCAAAGTTGTGCAGCGCCGAAAAGTGTTCCGGAGTTAGCAAACAATGCTCATGGCTCGCGTACTTCAAAGGTTGTGGTCACGGAGATCTAAGTTCCTATTGAAACAAGTAGGTCGGATGAACAATCAAATACCAAGATTTGAGAGTTAAATCATTATTTGACAATAATGATCCGACTACGTGCAAAGAAGCGATGATGAGCCCTGACTCCGTCAAATGGCTTGAAGTCATAAAATCCGTGATAGTTCCATACACGAGAAATCAAGTTTTGAACTTGAAGGACCCTCGAGAAAGGTGTAAGACCTTGCAGTTATGTTTGGATCTATAAATAAATAGACATGGATGTTGCACATCTATGAAATAGTCGACATGTTGGGAAAGAGTTCACAACAATGTTCAAAGGTTGACTATGACAAGATCTGATCTTTCATAGCGATATTTAGTCTAGACGGATTAATATAGCAACCACTACATATAATTTTGTTATGTGGTAGCTGAATAAACAAAACAAGTTCTTCTAATAGAATTGTTACCTAGGACATGTGCATAACACGGTCCATAGGGTTTTGTTAATTCAAAGGATGCTAAAAGCATATGCAAACTTCAATGGTTGAAATAAGCATGGCGGAGTTGGAATCTTCACTATGATGAAACTGTAAAAAGAGTTTAATTTCATCAGAGACAATGAAGATGCTTGCATTTGCAAGAAATTAAGTGGGAGCGCTAAGACATGTTTCTAATACATTATGTGGAAGACATATTGTTGATTGGAAATAATGTATCTTTTATTAGCACATATTAAGAATTTCATCCCGATGAAAGACTTAGGCAAAACCCAAATATTTGGCATCAATAGACGCTAATATGGTTGTGCCAGAAGTACATAGACAAGATATTGAATGAGTTCAATATAGAAACTACAAGAAGAGGTTCTTGTCGCACATAAAGGATTGAATGAGTTCGATGTTGATGATATATTCAAGTGTATTGACATTTGGTAAAGTGAAACAAATAATCAAGTATAGATTGATACTTGATGTATGAAATCACAAAGAGTATTTATATCAATCATACTGTGATATGTACAAATCTAGATATGTCCTATGCTCTAAATGTTGTGAGCATATACCAGAATGATTCGTAAGATGATCATTGGACAATAGTAAGGATATTCTTATGATCTTTTGGAAGAACTAAGAGTATAATATTTGTAGAAGTGACAAATAGATGGTTAGTTCATTGTAAAAGTACTACATTGATACTAGCTTTGTCACAAAGTACAAGTTAAGTTTATCTCAATCTAAACTAAGGGTGGCACAATATAATGGAAAGTGAGTTCCATAAAGGATTTGGATGAGTTCCAAAGTTAAGACATTGTGACAGATACTACAACAAAAGGCTAAGTATATGACTGCTATTTTAGAAGCAAAAGAGGGCATTTGTGTCAAGTAGTTTGTTATCAAACTAGGTGTAGTTCACAGTGGGATAATACTATGAAGATATATTGTGCGACAATATTATCAACATGTTTTAACCCCAAAGAGCTAAAGGTCACACCGAAAGACCAAATTTATACAAAGCCATCTCATTAGACAATGAGTGATGCGTAGAGACGCAAAAACATGCAATTACACACGGACCTGGAAGTGTCAGATCCGGAGATCAGTTGACCACTAGCAATCGTGTACATACAACACCGGAAAGCCATAGGTGTTGAATACACAAAGGTTTGAAACTAGATTATTGACTCTAGTGCAAGTGGGAGACTGTTGGAGATATGCCCAAGAGGCAATAATAAAGTGGTTATTATCATATCTTCACACTTATGATAAATGTTTACATACCATGCTATAATTGTATTAACCGGAAACATTAATACTTGTGTGATTTGTAAACTAAAATAAGAGTCCCTAGTAAAGCCTCTTGTTAAACTAGCTTGTTGGTTAATATATGATCATGGTTTCCTGATCATGAACATAGAGATGTTATTAACAACAGGATCATATCATTAGGAGAATGATTTGATGGACATACTCCTATAGATAAGCGTAGCATAGAGATCAAGTCATTTCAATAGTTTAATTGCTATATGCTTTCTGATACATAGTAACCTAATTCCTTCGACCATGAGATCATGCATATCACCTTTTCCGGATGGATGCTTTGATGTCATCAAACACCACACCGTAACAGGGTGGCTATAAAGGTGGCATTGAGTGTTCAGAAAGTATTGGTTGAAACACATGGACCAAGAGTGGGATTTGTCCATCCATATGACGGATAGATATACTCTGGGCCCTCTCGGTGGAATGTCATCCAATTAGCTTGCAAGCATGTGACTGGCTCACAAGGGATCACATATCACGGGAACGAGAAAAGAGTACTTATCGATGTGAGGTTGAACTAGGTATGCAGAGATACCGACGATCATAACCTCGGATAAGTAAACTATCGTGAGACAAAGGGAAATTGGTATCGTATGTAAGTGGTTCATTCGATCACAAAAGTAATCGTAGAAATATGTGGGAGCCATATGAATTTCCAGATTCCTCTATTGGTTATTGTTCGGAGAAGTGTCTCGATCATGTCCGCATAATTCACGAACCGTAGGGAGACACACTTAAGGATTCAACGTTGTTTGAGTAGTTATGGTATTATGAGAAAGAGAACGAATGTTGTTCGAAGACTCGTATGGGATCCGGGATATCACGAGGTGATCCGGAATGGTCCGGAGAATAAGATTCATATAAGGAAAGTCCCGTTTCGGAGT
This sequence comes from Avena insularis, assembly GCA_023614405.1. Lineage (NCBI taxonomy): Eukaryota > Viridiplantae > Streptophyta > Magnoliopsida > Poales > Poaceae > Avena > Avena insularis. The sequence continues at coordinate 292,379,781 of CM042691.1, read as the reverse complement.
TCGGAAATGATTCCAGTGATTTCATCTGGAATGTTCTAGAAGGTTCCGGAATGTCCGGCACTCCGGGGGGGGGAGGGGTACATGAATGTGTCATTACATATTGGAATGATTGCATCATGTACTAAGTGTTCTTTCTGTTCCAAATAAAGGATTAAATTGAATCCTAAAACAGAAAAGTCAAATGGCCAGTTTGAAAGTCAAACGGCTAAAACAAAGCAGAGCTGGGGAAACAAGCAAGAGGTGGTTGAAACCGACTTTGGGGAGGAGTCTCCTCTCCAAGCCGGCGCGCCACCCAAGGCCGACTTGGGGAGGGACTCCCTCCCCTTGGCCGCCCTCCCACCTATAAGAAGAGGGGCAGGGCCTCCTCCTCTAGACACACAAGTTCCTATCCTCTAATCTCCGGTTTAGAGCCGTTTTGGTTTAGAGCTTCTAATTGCCCTAGCCTTCGGTTTAGAGCCTTCTAATTGGTGTGTCTAAACCCTAGACCACTAAAGCTCTCTCATACTCCACCATACTCGCTCCGGCTTAAGGCGAAGCCTTGCGGGATCTCCCCTCTACTTCCGGTACCACCCGCCGGAATCTTGCGGATCGGAGAGTGCTACAACCTCCTTTCTTTGGAACAAGGAGAGGAAGGTCTTCGTCGAGTATCGAGCGTGTGACCGACTGGGAGCGCTGCTTTAACGATGGCGGAAGGATCGTCTACGATCTTGAGATCGGAAGAAATCGACTACATCACCCACGAGAATCTGCTCTCGTTAACCGCTTTGGAATCTTCGATGGTAAGTTATTCCATCGACTCGTTGCTACAATCTAGTAGATAGATCTTGGCTTGTTTGTTTGTATGCGATAGAAATTTTTTGTTTTCCATGCTACGAACCCTACATAATTTTGGTAGCAACAACAATTATAGGCCTTATCCTTCTAATAATGGCAATACCTATGGGAACCCCTACAACAATGCTAGAAGTGCCCCCTCTAAACTTGAAGTCATGCTCAAAGAATTTATTAGTAAACAAACTGCTTTCAACAAGACTGTGGAGGGAAAACATTTAACTGTTGAGAAGAATATTTCCTATTTGTCTGAAGCATAGTCCTCCTTGATTAATAAAATGGCTGCTAAACCTGAAACTATGGAAAGTACCTTTGCTGCCACTCATGCCATACAAGTTACTATTGAATGAAATGTTAGACTGTTAGCCCAAATTCATGCTAAGTGGGAAAGGGAAGCTGATATTGATAGAAACAATAGTGTGTGCACCATCACTCAAAGACGAACTCTCCAGACTCCTTTTATCCTTCTCCTGGAAGTTTCCTTTTCTCACAAGGCAATACACAAACTTCAATGGAAACATAATTTCAAGAAAAACAACAAACCTTTAGGTTCACACTTCAACTGAAATCTATCAAAACAAAGGCTTCTATAAGAGGCAAATGCAAATGATAACGGAAATCTGTCAAAAGAGACCAGTAGGTAAAGATTTATTTTTTCGAAAACCTTCTGTTGCTCAAATCAAAAAGTGCAGAACTAATGAAAGTTGGGTAACAACTTGGAGAACAAGCCCAAAAAAATAAAGCTCCATCCGACGTACTTATCTCCCTCGTGAATTTTTACAATGCAGCACAAAAATCTATCCCAGGACAGCTACTTTTCACAACTCCTCTACTTCACAAAAGTAGTTGAACTTGACACGAAAACCAAAACAAAAAGGATAAGGAGCGGTTATTACAGAGGTAATAACTTCCAAGAATCGAAAAAACTCTTGGGTTATCTCCCAACAAGTACTTTTCTTTAATGCCTTTAAGTTAGGCTTGAAACTTTCAAAGATGCTCACAAAGGAGATATAAATCTGGAGTGAAAAGAGCATCAAGAAACAAATAAACAACACACTTGAGTCTAACCCACTTCCTATGCATGGGAATGTCATGAGAAAACAAATTTTTGAAACAAAAATCCACTAGCATAGGAAGACAAAACATATGCAACTTCAAAGCTTTCAACATAAATCGGGGAAACTTAACATTATTGAGAAGCATAAAACCATGTTTCCCTCTCTCATAATAACTTTCAGTAGCACTTTGAATAAAGTTGACAATATAACCATCAAAGGAATCAATTTTATCACAAGGATGAGCATACTTATAGTCACCAAAAAGAGGCCCAAGGTTATAAACTGGATCAATATAAGCAAGTTGTTCCATCCTGAAATCTTTATTAGGCAAGCTATTTTCACAAGGAGCTTTAGCAAATTTGGAAAATTTAAACTCATAAGAATCTCCACCAAACTTAGTTAAAACTTTATCCTTCTTACAATCTATAATAGATCCACAAGTGTTCAAGAAAGGTCTACCAAAAATAATAGGACAAGTTTTGCTAGCTACAGAATTAAGCACTAGAAAATCAGCAGGATACTTAATCTTACCACAAAGAACCTCCACATCTCTTAAAATACCAATAGGGAAAATGGTTTCCTTATTTGCAAGGTGGATAACCACATCAATGTCCTCAAGCTCACAAGGACCAATCTCATGCATAATTTCTCTGTAAAGCTCATAAGGAATAGCACTAGAACTAGCACCAATATCACATAAACCATAGTAGCAATGATCACCAATTTTAACAGAAAGCATAGGAACACTAGCTTTTCTAGCTTTACTATGATGAGATATAATATTAGAAGAGTCTTCACAGAAGAGAATGTGCTCATCCTCTATATTTCTAGTGATAGGGTCTTTCACAATAGCTACCACAGGTTCAACATTCAATTGCTCAACAGGCTCCACAGTTTTCTTTGAACATTTGCTATTTGCACTAATCATGATAGAATACTCCTTTACCTTAGCTAGGAAAGGTATTTTCTCAACATAAGGTTCAGGCACAATATGATTAGTAGTACAAAGTTGAGTACTTCTAACAAGAACATGACTAACAACATCTTTATAAGGAGCATGGTACTTATTCCACTTATTTTTGGGAATTTATATGTAAGAGGCAAAGGCCTTAAAACAGTTGGCAATACTTTGGGAATCAAGACCTAACTCATTGCTAATATCACAGAAGTCATCAGTTCCCATAAAAGATTTAATACAATCATAATCATAGTTTATACCTGACTTTCTTCCTTTGTCATTCTCCCAAGCTTCAGTGTTCTCTTGAATATGGTCTAGTAGATCCCATTTAGATTCTTCCTTCATACGTGTGAATGATCCAGCACAAGAAGCATCTAGTAAATCTTTATCATGAAGAGAGAGCCTAGCATAAAAGTTATTGATAATAATATTGTTAAGGAGTTCATGAATAGGACATTTAAGCATTAGTAACTTTAATCTCCCACAAGCTAGAGCTGTACTCTCTCCATAACGAGGCCAAATGTTATATATATCAGATTTCTATCTTTATGGATCTCACTGGGAGGATAAAATTTAGAATAAAAGAGAGATGCCATCTCCTCCCATTCCATAGATTGTCCATTCATCAGCAGCTTATATCATTCTTCAACTCTCCCTTTCAAGGATATGGAGAGTAACTTCTTATTCACCCGTTCAATTGTGATACCTGCACACTTAAACAACCCGCATAATTCATGTATAAAAAGCAAGTGATCACTAGGATGGACAGTTCCATCCCCTAAATAATAATTATCCATAACACGATCAACAATACTTGTAGGTATCTTAAAAGGATCTATCTCAATAGGTGGTGGTTCATCTAATACCCTAGCAGTGGTAGTAGTGTTCCCAACAGAAAACCAAGTGGGTTATCCATATTGGAAACAAAGTAACAAGCAGTAACAAAAAGCAATACTCACAGTAGAAGTTTCCTTTACCAGTTCCACTCTTCAATAGCGCTTCAGTCCCCGACAACGGCGCTAGAAAATAGTCTTGATGACCCACAAGTGTAGGGGGTGTATCGTAGTACTTTTTATAAATAGGAGTGTCGATCCCAACGAGGAGCAGAAGGTGCTGAATAGTGGTATGGAGCAGGAATTCTCTGCAAATACTTAGCAAACGGATTTTAGTGGTTTTCTGATAAGGCAACAAAACGAAGTGCAAGTAATAAAGAACAAACACAGCAAGTGGCCCAATCCTTTCTTAGCAAAGGACAAGCCGGTGGAAATACTTATAAGGACCAAACATTCCCGAGGACACATGGGAATTCTGTTAAGTGCTTTCGCTTCAAATAGATGAGTACTCTTCTTTGGTGTTGTAAGTGTTGTGTGGGTGAACCTGTGTTAATGTACCGACCTTACTTGGACTAATACATACTTGTGATTAAACCCCCTGCAAACATCCGTAACTACAGGAAAGTAATTAAGATATAAATCTAACCACATCCTTAAACTCTAAGATCCTACGCTCCCTTGTGCAAAGGTGTCCTAATGGGGGTTCAGGTTTCTGTCACTCCGGCAACCCCACAATTAGTAGACAAATACACAATGCATTCCCCTAGGCCCATAAATGGTGAAGTATCATGTAGTTGACATTCACATGACACCACTAGAAGAATAGCACAACAACTTAAATTCTAAACCATTGAATAATAACTCAACACAAATCCCCTAATAACAACATGACTTCTCCCATGTCCTCAAGAACTAAACAAACTAATCACAAGACATCATATGGATCAAGATCAAAGATGATATGATAATGGATAACAATCTTAACATAAACAATAATCCAATGGTTCCACTCACAAGAATCAACTACAATAGTAATTAACTCCGGGAAAGTTTCCCCTAAGAACTAAAGCAATATCCAACACAATTGTTACAGCGGGACGGAGTGGTGTTGATGGTGCTGGTGGAGATGATGGTGTGGATGATGATGATGATCCCGATGAAGCCTAGATTGATGATGGTGTTGATCGCGACGATCTCCCCTCTCCGGGAAGGAATTCCCCTGGCAGAAATCTGTCTGCCAGAGAGATCTTTCTCTCTCTGTGTTTTTCACCCCAGAGGCGGTGGAAATCTATCTGTGGTCACTCCCCTAGCCTTAGGGTTCCGTAGGGAAGATATAGGCGAAGGGGCGGAGTCGGGAGTCGGGCAGGTGGGCCACACCTGCCTTAGGCGCAGCCCAGGGTGGGTTAAGATGAGTCAAGCTGGCTAAATCAGTCTGGCCAAATCAGTCCTGCCGAATGAGATTTGCTCAGTCAAGCTGGCTGAGTCAGTCTAGCCGAATCAGTTCTTCTGAATCAGATTTGTTGAGTCAAGCTGGCTGAATCAGTCTGGCCAAATCAGTTCCACCGAATCAAATTTGCTGAGTCAAGCTGGCGGAATCAGTCTGGTCGAATTAGTCCTGCTGAATCAGACTTGATGAGTCAAGATGGCTGAATAACTCTAGCTGAATCAGTCCTGCTGAATCAGACTTACTGAGTCAAGTTGGCTGAATCAGGCATGTTGAAACAAATCTGCTGAGTCAGTCTTGGAGGCTCCCATGCTCATCTCTCTGCTCTCTGTACGCTTGGAGGAGTGGAGGAAGCTCTTGCTTGATGGTGAAGCAGAGGCTGATGAAGACGTTCCCATCCGGATGGAAACCCAACCAGCGCCACTAATCAGCCCCACGGTTGGCGCCAAATATTGTGGTGGTTAACGTGGCTCAATTATCGAGCTTAGTTAGGAGACCCCAAGAGGAAGGTATGATGAGCACAACAACAAGTTTTTCCTCAGTTATGAAACCAAGGTTATCGAACCAGTAGGAGGAAGGAAACAACTCCAAGATGTTTCTAGCAACTTGGAATCCTGCACAACACAAACTCAAGACTTTGCCCCAACTTATAGTGAGGTTGTCAATCTCACTGTTTTGCTGAAAACAAAGGATTAAACGTATAGTGTGGAAGGTAATGGCTGCTTGTAGAAAGTAAATGGTAATAGTAGATGATGTAACAATGGTAAAGATTGGACCGGGTCCACAGTTCACTAGAGGTGTTCTCCTTAAGATAAATAACATGCTGGGTGAACAAATTACAGCGGGGCAATTGACAGACTGAGCAAGGCATAACAATGCAAATACTAGACATCATGATTCCTATGCGATTTGATTGGGCATTACAAAAATATATATATACCGCCATCCAAATTCATCTATGACTAATAATCCACCTTCAGGTTATCATCCGAACCCCCTCCAGTATTAAGTTGCAAGCAACAGATAATTGCATTAAGAAAAGTGTGTAAAGTAAACAATACAATTGTTCCATGAACAAAAGATTAGTAGCAATAGCACATCTAAAACCTTAGAGATTCCTGTCACTTCCCCAGATTACTAGAGGCATGAACCTACTATTGAGCATACATAATCCCTCTTGGAGTCACTAGCATATACTTGGCCAAGATAGCTACTAGCAATGTAGAGCATGCAAGATCACAAACAACACAGACATGATAGAATCAATAATCAATGAGACATGATACAATCAATAATCAATCTGACATAGTATCTTAATATCCATCATATCCCCACAAACACAACATGTATGATTACAAATAGATGATCTTGATCATGAACGGAGCTCACAAGATCTAAACATGATAGCAGAAAGGAGGATAAACGACCATCTAGCTATTGTATGGACCCATAGTCCAAGAGTGAACTACTCACGCATCATACCAGAGGCTGGAATGGTGATGAAGAAGGCCTCCGGGATGATCTCTCCCCTCCGGCAGGGTGCCGATAAGAGCTTCAGATCCCCCCGATATAGGGACGATGGTGGCGGCAGCTATGGACTATTTCGTGGAGATCTGATCGGGTGTTTAGGGTTTCTACATCGGGGGGATTTTATAGGCGAAGAGGCGAGGTAGGGGGCACCCAAGGCGCCCACACCAGGTGGCGGCGCGCCCAGGGGGGGCCACGCACCCTAGGGTGTGGAGGCCTCGTGGCCCCACTTCGTCTCCCCTTCGGTCACTGTGTTCGTCCCAGTAAAATATTGACTTTTGGCTTTTGTCCCGTCCAATTCCAAGAATATTTCCTTACTAGATTTTCTGAAACCAAAAACAGCAGAAAATAGGCAACTGGCGCTGTGGCATCTTGTTAATAGGTTAGTTCTAGAAAACGTATAAAAATACCTCAAAGTGTAAACAAAGATAGCAAAGATGATACTAAACAAGCATGGAACATCAAAAATTATACATACATTTACGACGTATCAAGCATCCCCAAGCTTAACTCCTGCTCGTCCTCGAGTAGGTAAGTGATAAAAGAATAATTTTTGAGGTGACATGCACCATCACGATCTAGATCAAACCATTTGTAAATCATTGAAAGCTAGGATCAAAGTACTCTAAACATGAGCATGAAAGATGAAGTTCTAACAATAAGACATAGTAACTAAGTTGCAACATGAAAGGATACAAACAAAGATCATGAATAACAATGCATTGAAAGACGTTTGTTTGTTTCACATATAGAAAACATAGCATAGTGGTATTCAGCTTGTCCCTCATGGAGTAGCAAAACATAAATACATAGGACACCTTCAAAGTTCATAAGGGTAACTAGTTACAAATAGTTCAAGAACAAGCAATATCAACATTATGAATCAATCAATAAGTTTTGGGACAATGCACATAAAACTAAGAATGACAACTATGCTCCCTTAATTGTTACATAAAGATAGAAGGTGGAGACTCAACATAAAAGTAAAAGAAAGGACCTTCACAGGGAAGCAGGGATTTCAAGTTTCATAAAGAGCCTCCAAAAATTATGGTACTTGTTAGATTTCAGCTCTCATTGCCCCTATCATAAGCATCTTGAAGTGGTTAAGGTTAAAGTGAACAAAGTATGGAGTATATGCTTGACAAATCATAAGTTGGCAATCTCATGTCCCTTGAGTACGAGGGCCGTTCCTGTCACAAGCAAGTTCTTGTCATTGTAAGTATATGTGTATCATAGAGAACCGCCAACGGGGTACCCCTTTCCCCATGATACAGGATCTATCCCATATCAAAATGACAAGGCAACAGACAATGAGCATCTCAGCAATCTTCTTATTTACCATGGGATATGGTGCTTTTTTCTCTTCTTTCCTCTATTTTTTTCTTTTTCTCTTCTATTTTTTCTATCTCTCTCTTTTTTTATAAGAAGAATGCTTCATAGATTGCTCACTATGGTGATGCTGCAAGTTTCCACCATGATTAGGCATGGATAAGGCTAGCGGCCCAGGCATTTCTCTAACACATATACATAACTCCATGGACTTACAAGCTCCCCTGTTATTTCACACCGCCAACATCCATAAGAAAACGAGAATGATATCAACTGGGTAGATATTTACAGGTGTTGAAAGCGTTCCCCGTGATAGCACGATTCTGCTAATTGCCAACTTATAAGTGCAAGCATATACAACATAGATGACACAATGGTTCAAGTTTATTAGGGTCAAGAAAAATAAAGTGTGCCATCATGTTTGTGAGAGCTTTAATAACTATTTTTCCCATAACAAAGTAACTTTTTTAATTGGAAGGTAGATAAAACAAGAATTTACTTGGAATGGTTTAACACACCATGCATAGGAATTTATAGTGGACTCTTTGGAATAACTTGGTTTCTTTGGAGTTGGATGCATGAGTAGAGCTTACTCAATACAAGTGGAGGCTAGCAAAAGACTGGGAGCAACCAACTAAGAGAGCAATAATGGCCACAATCATGCAGAGCGACAAAACATTATTAATCAAAGCATAAAGTGGTATCACAAGTCAAAAATTAAATGATCGTAGAGGCTAAGGTGACTGGTTCATTGTAGAGGTCCCAACCTTTAATAAGGTAGAGATCCCTGTGTTTACAATGCTAGTCCCTGGATCAATAGCTAGAATCCACAGTTAAGATGTAATATCATGAAACAAAGATCATATTACAACTTTATTACCAGGAATAAAATAATTTATTACATCTTACATAGCTCATTTGGCTATCACATTACAATGCAACAGAAATAACTATAGCATGGAGTCCATCTTATTCAAAGTGCCACAGGCAGTCATGTTGGTTGTAGACTTGTAATCCTAATCAACACACACTTCACTAACATCAAACAAACCTGCAACATAATAAGTTACATCCACAAGGGTCAATACATTTGAATTGTATTGGCAAGTGATACTATGGTAGTATAGTGGAGTCTATCATCTATAAGCATTTGGCTAGGTGGAGCTTAGGCTTGCTTTGCCCAAAATATATTTTCCTTATCATTTGAAAACACTAAGTTTTTGCTTCTCAAAAACACCCAAGGAACCACCAATAGAAATTGGTGAACCTTCAACCCTTGTTCAACCACAAGTTTTTAACTTAGAAATTGGGATGATGAGATTCTTGATAGCTTCCATGTCTTGATGCTCAAATTGTCCTTTGCTAGGGACATGGCTAAGTACTTAGATTTTTCACTCTGCAGAGGCGGTGCACTCTCCCCTCAAGACTTGGTTTCACCCAGACAAGATCTTTCAAAAGCCTTCCCTTAGACCAGAATGGACACGTTCCAACCTATCATACCCTACCACCAACTGTCCATTTGGCTAAGTTGTTGCAACCTATATGATCCAGGGAGAGCCCATAATGCCAAGTGGCTGCACTTGAAGCATCTCAACATATGACATCTCAAATCTCTTTGTTCCTGGGTGGCCATCCACAAGTGTGATACACAAGGTAAACCATAGAAATGGGCCTTGTATAACCACTCAACACAAACCATTCCTTCCATTCCACCCAGGTGTTTCATTCACTTAGTTATTTTATTAAACAAAACACAAGTCCTTGACTTAGAAATATTCCATAGCATGAATATAATCCACCCTTCTTTCCTACTAGCTAAGCTAAGCATGATAGTATTAGGAATCTTAACTTAGGAAATTTCTACTAAGGTTTCATCTACTAGGATTTCCCATGGCATAGTTTATACTTAGCAAAAATTCCATGCAAGTCCTACTTAGAAATATCACTAATGCATAGTGAAAATAATGGGACAAAAGTATGAAGCATCACTTGACTTTTTGGTAGAGAATTATCAGTTCACTCCTTTATCTTGCAATGATCACACTCTTCAAATTCCACTACAATTCAATCAAGCAAGCAAAAATTCAATCTACCATTCAAGCAAACATCACATAAAATAATAGAAACAAAGCAATGCATGGAAGCATGTTAAAGATTGTTTTATTTGGAAAAGTGGTTTCTAATAGGTTATAAACATTCTAAAACACCTATTGGTCATTTTATATAAGTGGCAAAATTATTTGCAAAAGGTTTTACTTATAAATCATTTTTAAACCAAATCAATATTTTATGTGGTTGAAAATGCCTTTAGCAAAGCAATAACCTTTATAGGGTTCACTAAATATATTTTTAATTCTAAAACTTGGTGTTTGGGGTCAAAGAGTTTAAATCAAAATAATTCCCAAAGGTTTTTCTCTAAAAAGCATTTTTAACTTATGAATAATATTTTCATTCCACAAAATATATTTTTGAATGCACAAGTTGGTTTATATGGTCAGTAGGTTCAAAACAATCTATTTGCCAAATATTTTATCACAAAAATAATTTTAGAATGAATTTTATATTCAAAATAGGCCTACACAAGTTTATGCAAAAACAACCATTTTACCAGAATCAATTCATTAAACAAAGTGCATGGTTGGATAGTACTTGGTCTGCTGATTCCATTGATATAAAATTTGCAAAATTTGGACGTGTGGATCAAAAGTTATGAATTTCACAAACTTGAACATCTAATAGATCATTTTTGGTTTTTATAAAACAGTCTGGGCCACATGGCTGTTTCCTATTCACCGATACCGTTTTGTATGGATCGAGTGATACGGGTCGTTAGATCTAATTAACAACGCACGACACAGATCAAACGTACCCCTTCGATTAACGAATCTATCGTAGCCACGCGATCGTGATCTAACAGTGTACAGGGGCCTGACCAAATCTGAGCGGCGCTAGCGGTGGCGGACGGCGGCGTGCGCTCTGGCGGTGTCGTTGCCGACGATGCAGGATGCGAGAAAGAGAGAGAGGGGGCTCACCGAGTTCGCAGCATGCTGTTGATGCTCAATGTGCTCGCCATTTGTCGAGGGGCGCACGGGGTTGATCGTAATTGCTCGCCGGATAGGTGCCTGGCATCGGGTGCGGTCTATCGTCTTCGGGGGCGAGCTTGTAGGCCACCAGAAGGTAAGAAGAGGGTACAGTTATATGCGGGCGAGCGTGACGGTTACAGGAGCATCAACTAGAGGGTCAGGGATGGTCTGTACTTACCAGGAGGACTCGCCGGAGTCGAGGCAGACGACGGTGTGCTCGGGTGTGGTTGTTGTCGAGCTTAGGGAATGCGCACAGGCAAGGCGAAGGTGCTGGCAGATGCGCACGGGAGAGGGAAGCAGGCTAGAGTGGTCGAGGGGGCAAGGCTCGGCGAGGAGTGGCCGGAATTGTTCATGGCTTCGCCGGAGGAGCAGCAGTGGTCGAAAAAGAGGAGCCGGCGGTGGCTCTCTGGTGACGTTGGTTGGGGGGAAATGGAGAGGAGAAGCAGGCTATCAATCGAGCGTGGTCGCGAGCTTTGATTAATGAGCCTTTATCGCGAAATTAAGCCGGGGAGGTAACGGCAGGAACGACCGGCGAGGCGTTGTCTCCGCGGGGGTGAGGAAGATGACTGACCGGTGGGGTCTGCTTGACAGCGAGAGAGAGGGGCAGTGGGGTCCAGCAGTCAGCGGCTCTGTGGGTTCAATCAGAGGTGCGAAACATTTTCCTGCGGGAGGGGGAGATGGGCTAGTTGGGCCTAGTTAGTGGGTTAGGTTTGCTGGCTGGACTGGCTGCTTTGATTCATTTTTTTCCTTCTCCTGTTTATTTTTCTTTTTCCATTTCTTTATTCTGTTTTGATTTTGTTTAATCATTTCAAACAACTATTTGAATTCAAACTTCAACCAAACTTTGTGTATATTCAAATACTGATTAATAATACATTCTAAAGTCAAATTTAGAATATTTCTTTTATTCTTCTTAGGTATATTAATTATTTTAAAATAAGCCCTTGTCTTAATTCAAACAAGATTTTAATATAATTTCAACTCTTATTTGAATTCAAATTTTTACCAAACATTTTTCAGTAGGTTTTATTTATTTATTAGGGTGTCAAATAATCCACTTTGAATTATTTGGAATATTTTTAATATGATCTATTAGTCATTTAAATTGAGTATTTGTCTTTATTCCAATGAAATTATACATGGGTTTAATTCCATAAATTTTATTTAGTTGATTTATTTGATCCCATTTAAGTTAATTAAATAACTTCTATTCCACTTGGGTAAATTCCAAATACTATTTTCCCATGATTTAATTAATCATTCTTATTAGGGAATTTGTCTTAATCCAATGGAATAGAATTTGGTTAAGGCCATATTATTTTATTTCAATATTATTTATCCATTTATTTCATTTGAACTTGGATTATGTTTATTCCATTTGTTTATGGTCTTGGCCAAGTTTTAATTTGGCCTTTAAATATTCCTCATTTAATATTTCTTTCTTTATCTTATAAAATCCATATCTTTTTATTTATAGATCCAAAGTTGGTGATTCCAATTTGTAAAATCTTATATAATATTTATTTATCCTTTTAAATATATTTAGGATTATTTGATCACCATTTGGCATGGATTTCTAGATAGGTGCTTTATTAGCTTTGGAAATTCAATTTCCTTATCTTATTAAATTCATAAGATTTTATCTATGGCTCCAAATTAAGTGAAACCAATTTATATGGTTTTATAATGTTTCCATTTGTCTTTCTTGATCATTTGTAAATGTTTGTTGGAAATTTTTTATATGGATCAAAACCATGGTCTTAGAGATATCTTGGAAAACTCCTATTAGGGTTTTAGGGTTTTGATTTATTTACCAAGTGTTTAAATTTCAAGATGCATTTATGAAGAATGCATTCCACTTGATTAGAATTTAGTTGGATTCAAACATTAACCAAAGTTTGTTCAAGATGGGATTTTAAGTTTCTATTTAGAAACAAAAAGTTTCTTTTCACCCTAAATTTCAACAATTATTTATTTTGTTTATTTATTTTTCACATTACAAAATTTGGAAAATTTTGGGATGTGATAGGCTACCACCCTTAAAAGAAATCTTGTCCCGATATTTGGGGAAGATAGGGGTTACAAGTTGTCTCAAAGCAACTAGGGTACTACCACCCTTAAAAATTTCCAACTAGATTACATCTTGGTTTACTTGGGATCTTGATGTATCTTCTCTGGGCACTTGTTTGCATAATGGCCTAGTTATTTGCATTTGAAACACACCACTAGGCTAATATCTTTCTTTTCCTTTGGTATCATTACCTCTTGTTTGTTTCCTTGGTTCTTCTTCTTTTCTGGGCAATCACTGGCATAGTGTCCCATTTCTTTGCAATTGTAACATTGCAACTGGCTTATGTCCTTCTTCTTCTTTTTGGGTCTCTCCAAAGCTAGGAGTTCTTCTAGTTCATGCTCTTCATACCTCACCTCAAAGGTGGGAAATATTTCTCTCTTCTTGGGGAAGTTACTAGAGATATGACCTTCTTCTTCACAAGAGTAGCAACACTTTGTGGTCACTTTGGATTTGGCCTTATGAGGTATGGTTCTGACATTGCCTTCATCCTTCTTGGTAGAAGTTGTTCCCTCCTGAGGGTTTACAAACTGTTGATGCACTCCACCTTGTTTCCTTTGCTGAACTATGGAATAGATGGGGCATTGGATAGGGACATGATTATTTCCTTCACATAGGAAACAAGTATCTTGAGATGTGGGGCATTGATTAGTTGGATGTTTCTCTTCACAATTGGGGCATTGATCTTCATGCTCTTTGGAAGTGTGATCCATGTTTCCACAAACATTGCAAGCGTGGGTTCCTTCTAGAATATCATCCTTGACATCCTTGTTGTCATAAACTCCTTGGGAAGGGTTGTCTCCCATGTTGATCATTTGATTTGTCATCCTATCCAACAATTGGGTTTGGGGTTCCAAAAACCTTTGGATGGTTGGGTCTAAATCATTATTGTTGGCCCAAAATTGAGTTATCACTTGGTTCAACTAGGTTTGGGTTACTATGATTTCTCTCATGTGCATCTCTTGGTTGTTGTTGTCACCATCCTTCATGTTGGAGTTTCTTGGAGTAGTCATCTGTTTTGGGTTGGATTGGGATTAGAATAGGCAAAAGATTTTCTAAGGAAATAATTCTAATTACACACAACACAATTCACACAAGCAATGTGCAAGCAATAACAAACAAACCTTCCACTCAAACAACAAAGTTCAAGTACACTTTTAAGCAACAAAATATTTTTGCTACACCACATAGGTTGGTGGGTTTGATTTAAACTAAATATGGTGGTCCAACTATATGGTTCACTTGAGATCTTTCCATTCTTCTTAGTTGAATCTTCATGAACAAGATCTTTATATCCATGGAGAATTTCTTGTATCTTGGTCACAAAACTTCAAAGGTGATGATGATTCCTTCTAAGTTGTGTTTCCTTAGTCTTCAAGTCTTGAGTAATATTTCTTGTCTCACTTGTAGTCCTTAGTGATATCCAAGTTGAAGTCCTTGTTGAGACTAAGGTTGAAGTCACTTGAGTTGGTGAAGTCCTTTGCTCATGTTGAAGTCTTTGCTCATGTTGAAGTCTTTGCTCATGGTTGAGGTTTTATCCATAAAGTTTGAAATAGAAGAGATGTAGAGTCAAAACCAGAAGGTTGATGATAGAGTTTACAAGATTATTTGTAAATAAGTTTGGGAACAAATACAACTCCTATTTTTCTAAGGGGTTTTGTCCAATCCTAGGGTTATAATCCTACAGGCAACACAGTGCTCTGATACCATCTGTAGAGGTCCCAACCTTCAATAAGGTAGAGATCCCTGTGTTTACAATGCTATTCCCTGGATCAATAGCTAGCATCCACAGTTAAGATGTAATATCGTGAAACAAAGGTCATATTACAACTTTATAACCAGGAATAAAATAATTTATTACATCTTACATAGATCATTTGGCTATCACATTACAATGCAGCAGAAATAACTATAGCATGGAGTCCATCTTCTTCAAAGTGCCACAGGCAGTCATGTTTGTTGTAGACTTGTAATCCTAATCAACACACACTTCACTAACATCAAACAAACCTGCAACATAATAAGTAATAGCCACAAGGGTCAATACATTTGAATTGTATTGGCAAGTGATACTATGGTAGCATAGTGGAGTCTATCATCTATATGCATTTGGCTAGGTGGAGCTTAGGCTTGCTTTGCCCAAAATAGATTTTCCTTATAATTTGGAAACACTAAGTTTTTGCTTGTCAAAAAAACCCTAGGAACCACCAATAGAAATCGGTGAACCTTCAACCCTTTTTCAACCACAAGTTTTTAGCTTAGAAAATGGGATGAGGAGATTCTTGATAGCTTCCATGTCTTGATGCTCAAATTGTCCTTTGCCAGGGACATGGCTAAGTACTTAGATTTTTCACTCTGCAGAGGTGGTGCACTTTCCCCACAAGACTTGGTTTCACCAAGACAAGATCTTTCAGAAGCCTTCCCTTAGACAGAAATGGACGCGTTCCAACCTATCATCCCCTACCACCAACTGTCCATTTGGCTAAGTTATTGCAACCTATATGATACAGGCAGAGCCCATAATGCCAAGTGGCTGCACTTGAAGCTTCTCAACATATGACATCTCAAATCTCTTTGTTCCTGGGTGGCCATCCACAAGTGTGATACACAAGGTAAACCATAGAAATGGGCCTTGTATAACCACTCAACACAAACCATTCCTTCCATTCCACCCAGGTGTTTCATTCACTTAGTTGTTTTATTAAACAAAACACAAGTCATTGACTTAGAAATATTCCATAACATGAATATAATCCACCCTTGTTTTCCACTTGCTAAGATAAGCATGATAGTAGTAGGAATCTTAACTTAGGAAATTTCTACTAAGGTTTCATCTACTAGGATTTCCCATGGCATAGTTTATACTTAGCAAAAATTCCATGCAAGTCCTACTTAGAAATATCACTAATGCATAGTGAAAATAATGGGACAAAAGTATGAAGCATCACTTGACTTTTTGGTAGAGAATTATCAGTACACTTCTTGATCTTGTAATGATCACACTCTTCAAATTCCACTACAATTCAATCAAGCAAGCAAAAATTCAATCTACCATTCAAGCAAACATCACCTAAAATAATAGAAACAAAGCAATGCATGCAAGCATGTTAAAGATTGTTTTATTTGGAAAAGTGGTTTCTAATAGGTTATAAACATTCTAAAACACCTATTTGTCATTTTATATAAGTGGAAAAATCATTTGCAAAAGATTTTACTTATAAATCATTTTTAAACCAAATCAATATTTTATGTGGTTGAAAATGCCTTTAGCAAAGAAATATCCTTTATAGGGTTCACCAAATATATTTTTAATTCTAAAACTTGGTGTTTGGGGTCAAAGAGTTTAAATCAAAATAATTCCCAGAGGTTTTTCTCTAAAAAGCATTTTTAACTTATGAACAATATTTTCATTTGACTAGAAATGCTTTAATTCAAAGATTTATTCTCCTGCTCCACAAAATATATTTTTGAATGCACAAGTTGGTTTATATGGTCAGTAGGTTCAAAACAATCTATTTTCCAATGATTTTATCACAAAATTTTTTTAGAATGAATTTTATATTCAAAATATGCCTACACAAGTTTGTGCAAAACAACCATTTTACCAGAATCAATTCATTAAACAAAGTGCATGGTTGGATAGTACATGGTCTGCTGATTCCATTGATATAAAATTTGCAAAATTTGGACATGTGGATCAAAAGTTATGAATTTTACAAACTTGAACATCTAATAGATCATTTTTGGTTTTTATAAAACAGTTTGGGCCACGTGGCTGTTTCCTATTCGCCGATACCGTTTCATCTGGATCAAGAGATACGGGCTGCTAGATCTAATTAACAATGCACGGCACAGATCAAACGTACCCCTTCGATTAATGAATCTATCGTAGCCACGCGATCGTGATCTAACGGTGTACAGGGGCCTGACCAAATCTGAGCGGCGCTAGCGGCGGCGGACGGCGGCGCACGCTCTGGCGGTGTCGTTGCCGATGATGCAGGATGCGAGAAATAGAGAGAGGGGGCTCACCGAGTTCGCAGCATGCTGCTGATGCCCAACGTGCTCGCCGTTTGTCGAGGGGTGCACAGGGTTGATCGTAATTGCTTGCTGGAGAGGTGACTGGCGTCGGGTGCAGTCTGTCGTTGTCGGGGGCAAGCTTGTAGGCCACCAGAGGGTAAGAGGAGGGTACAGTTAGATGCGGGCGAGCGTGACGGTTACAGGAGCATCAACTAGAGGGTCAGGGGTAGTCTGTAATTACCAGGAGGACTCGCCGGAGTCGAGGCAAATGACGGTGTGCTTGGGTGTGGTTGTTGTCGAGCTTAGGGAACGCGCACGGGCAAGGCGAAGGTGCTGACAGATGCGCACGGGAGAGGGAAGCAGGATAGTGTGGTCGAGGGGGCAAGGCTCGACAAGGAGTGGATGGAATCGTTCGCGAAGCTCGCCGGAGGCCGCGGTGGTGTGAAACGAAATTGGAGCAGCCCGGTGGCTCTCTGGTGACGTTGGTTGGGGGGAAATGGAGATGAGAAGTAGGCTATCAATCGAGCGTGGTCGCGAGCGTTGATTACTGAGCCTTTATTGCGGAATTAAGCCGGGGAGGTAATGGCAGGAATGGCCGGCGAGGCGTGGTCTCCGCGGGGGTGAGGAAGATGACTGACCGGTGGGGTCTGCTTGACAGCGAGAGAGAGAGAGGGGCAGTGGGGTCCAGTAGTCAGCGGCTCTGTGGGTTCAATCAGAGGTGCGAAACGTTTTCCTGCGGGAGGGGGAGATGGGCTAGTTGGGCCTAGTTAGTGGGTTGGGTTTGCTGGCTGGGCTGGCTGCTTTGATTCATTTTTTTCCTTCTCCGATTTATTTTTATTTTTCCATTTCTTTTATTCTGTTTTGATTTTGTTTAATCATTTCAAACAACTATTTGAATTCAAACTTCAACCAAACTTTGTGTATATTCAAATACTGATTAATAATACATTCTAAAGTCAAATTTAGAATATTTCTTTTATTCTTCTTAGGTATATTAATTATTTTAAAATAAGCCCTTGTCTTAATTCAAACAATCCACTTTGAATTATTTGGAATATTTTTAATATGATCTATTAGTCATTTAAATTGAGTATTTGTCTTAATTCCAATGAAATTATATATGGGTTTAATTCCATAAATTTTATTTAGTTGATTTCTTTGATCCCATTTAAGTTAATTAAATAACTTTTATTCCACTTGGGTAAATTCCAAATACTATTTTCCCATGATTTAATTAATCATTCTTATTAGGGAATTTGTCTTAATCCAATGGAATAGAATTTGGTTAAGGCCATATTATTTTATTTCAATATTATTTATCCATTTATTTCATTTGAACTTGGATTATGTTTATTCCATTTGTTTATGGTCTTGGCCAAGTTTTAATTTGGCCTTTAAATATTCCTCATTTAATATTTCTTTCTTTATCTTATAAAATCCATATATTTTTATTTATAGATGCAAAGTTGGTGATTCCAATTTGTAAAATCTTATTTAATATTTATTTATCATTTTAAATATATTTAGGATTATTTGCTCACCATTTGGTATGGAGTTTGTAAGGTTCCCAACCTTTAATAAGGTAAGGATCCCTGTGTTGACAATGCTAGTCCCTGAATCAATAGCTAGCATCCACAGTTAAGATGTAATTATCAAGAAACAAAGGTCATAATACAACTTTATAACCAGGAATAATGTAATTTATTACATCTTACATAGCTCATTTGGCTATCTCATTATGTAGGGTTCCCAACCTTTAATAAGGTTGAGTCCCCTGTGTTTACAATGCTAGTCCCTGGATCAATAGCTAGCATCCACAGTTAAGATGTAATATCAAGAAACAAAGGTCATTTGAATTGTATTGGCAAGTTTCACTACTATGTAGAATATAAGGGGATCCTCACATTACATGCATATTTGGCTAAGTAGGGTTTTAGGCTCATTTGCTGAAAGCAATAATTTATCCTATCTTTTCAAAAATGGTTTCGATCTTTTGTCAAATCTTTCTGAACTCCTTGGTAAATCCCCAAGTGTTTCAAGTCTTTGTCAAAATCTCTTGAGCTCCTTGGTACACCCCAAGTGTTTCAAGTTTTTATAAAAATCTCTTGAGCTCCTTGGTACACCCCAAGTGCTTCAAGTTTTTATCAAAATCTCTTGAGCTCCTTGGTACACCCCAAGTGCTTCAAGCCTTTTGTTGTCACTTTAAAGTTTTTCTTTTAGAAATTGGAATGTCGAGATTTCCCATAGCTTTAGGCCTTTAGTTGCTCAGTATTGTCCATAACCGGGGACACGACTAAGTACTTAGAATTTTTATCTTCTGCAGAAGTTGTACACTTTACCCACATGACACACTCTCGTCTTGTTGCCACCAGTGGCCGCTGGATAAGTACTCACCAAGATGGAGTACTGGCAGATTGAGAATGTGACGAAGTCTTTCCATAGGGTCCTCCCATACACAATGCTAGCTTGTCTTCAGGCACCAATGTAGGGTTCCTAGTTCCCTCATTTCCAGTTTAACATGAAGACCAATGCATGGGTCTTCCCAATGTAGTTGACTAAGCCAGAGCCGTATAGCATGTGGCTGTACACGGAAGCCACTGTTGGAGAAACATGTTCAATCTCTAAGTCCCTGGATGGTTTTCATCTGGTGCACAACAAAAAGAGATTGCCATATAAACATGGTTCCTCTTGTTGCCACCTTGTCCAAAACTTGAGTATCCTTGTCCACCCAGGTGGTTCATTGAGTAAAACATAAGTCTTTTCTCAACTTCATAAAATCTCAACATGTAACTCTTCTCAAAATATGTAGCATGGCTAAGCATTGCACAACTACAATGTTTTCACTAACGAATGTATAAGGGTATCCTATTAGGATTTAGCATAGCTTACAATATAGAAAATCCTTTTCATGCATGTTTCAAAATCCACTAATATAATGAAAATAGTAGGACTTTAGATGATAGAGTCACTTGCCTTTTTGGTAGGGAATGTTGGTTCACTTCTTGATCTTGCTAATTTCACACTCTTCTAACTTCACTACAAATCAATCAAGCAAACATAGGTTCAACTAGCATTCCAAGCAATAATCAATCAAATTAATCACACATAAAATCATAGAAACTAAGTCATGCATGCAAGCATGCAAAAAGTAGTTTTATTTGCAAAGGTGGTTTCTACTAGGCTCTAAACATTATAAGGCTCAAAGTGGTCATTTTCCAAAGTGGCAAAGTCATTTGCAAAAGGGTTTTATCTATAAACCATTTTTAAATCCAATCATTATTTTATGTGGTGAAAAATGTTTTTAGCAAAGCAACAATTTTATATTGTTCACCAAATAAGTTGTTAATTCTCAAAACTTGGTGTTTTAGGGTCAGTCGGTTTGAATCAACACTTTTTTCCAAAGGTTTTTCTCAAAAACCATTTCCATAATAAAATCAACATTTTTATTTGACTAGAAATGGGCTAATTCAATTATTCAATTCTAATCTTTACAAAATACATTTTTAAATCCATAAGCTGGTTCCTAGGGTCAGTAGGTTCACAACAAACCAATTTGCAAAGATTTCAACCTCAAAATCATTTTGGAATAATTTTTATAACCTAAACTAGCATACAAATGTTTCTGCAAAAACAAACATTTTACCAGAAGCTTTTTACTAAACAAATTGCATGGTTGGCTAGGGCTTGTTCCACTGATTCCATTGATATAAAGTTTGCAAATTTTGGATGTGTGGATCAAAAGTTATAAGGTTTACAAATTTGCATCTAAATCAGATTCTGAAATCTGTTTTTAAAATAACTAGTGCCACGCGGCGGGATGTTACTGGCTGATACCGATTCAGATGGATCGGCCTCTGCGGGGCGTTGGATTTAAATAGATCGCACGGCTCAGATTGCGTACCCCTTCGTCGTTAAGTGACTCTATCGTGTCACTACGATCTGGATCGAACGGCTCTTATCATTTTGCCAAGAACTGGCGGCGCTGCGCGGCGGCTGGCGGCGGCGACGCTCAGACGGTGGCGGTACTGGCGATGCAGGAAGCAAAGAGAGAAGGGGAGGTGCTCACCGTGCTCGCAGGGTTGTGGTGATGCTCGAGGCGTGGTCGGTTGGTCGAGGGGCGCACTGGCGTGAAGGGGATTGCTCGCCGGAGTGGGGGACGGCGTCAGGCGGTTCTGGAGGTCGTCGAGGATGGGCCTGCAGTTCACTCCGAGGCAAGACAAGGGTACGGTTAGACGCGTACAGTCCTGGGGTTCACGTGAGCATGATTGAGAGGGCTCGGGGCGGTCTAGACTTACCAGGAAAACTCGCCGGAGAGAGAAGCAGACGCGGCGGCGCTCAGAGGTTGTCGAAGCCGAGGTTCTGGGGCGATGTAACATCCTGATTTTTATGGTTGATTTTTTTATTAAAGGATGTTGCGGCGAAATAAATAAATAATATTTTGTTTGGAGTTTCTAAAATTAATTTCAGATGTTTTGAAATTAATCTGACATATAAAATGAGATTAATTTCTCTTAATACTTCTGTTATTATTTGAGAGTGGTTTTCATATGCCAATTTCTTTTCTATTGGATTCTTTTCAGTTTTGTCTTTTGGACTTATATACTGTAGCATGCACGTACACTTGCAAGGACCATAGCTCCATTTTTTTTCTCTAAGTCCCTCCTTCTATATGCATGCACCCGATCGTACTCCCTCTTATTTTTTTTCTTTGGACCAAGAACCGATCAGCTCTATGTCCATATAAATCGACTAGACTAGTACTTCTTAAGCAAACAACTATTCTATCAGTACTTGCATGCCAAGAGATCGACTTGTACGCACGCACACGAAGCGGAGTCCCAGCTTAGCACGTCTAGTGTTGCGCCGCGCGGCCGTTTCGATTTGTTCCGATTCTGCCGGCACGTACTGCTTTACCCTAGCCTAAACCAAGCCATACATAGGAAGGACCTGCTCTTCTTTCTCTTCCTGAGAACAGCTGGCCATGAACTGAAACGACGGAGGAAACTGTCACCATTATCTCTCATCAATTTTCTCTAATTAATTGCCCACCGTTCTCCTTCTATACAGCCACAAATTGACGCCCTTTTCTTTGCTCTTGCCATTCTCCACAACGACACTAGCCTTTTGCTCCTATTCCAGTATACCTTGGAGAGCTCCGCCGGTCGCCGCGAGACGTCGGCGATAGCTCCGGCAGCTCCGACGAGGAGACGCCGAGTTGCTAGAAGGGCGAGTTGCTGCACCACCGGAAGCACAAGGACGTGGGGAACCGACTCGTGGACTAGAAGGAAGAGACGCGGATCGCTGGAGACGCACTTCGCCTACGTACATCCCAGTTTATCATCTTCGTCCGACGATCGCGTCACACTCGGTGAGCTTCGGCACAAATCCTTGCACCCACCTCCTATCGGCACATATGCCTACCTCCTAGACATGTTTTTCCACCATAGTTTTATAGTTTACGGCGGTGCCGGTGAACCGAATGCCGTCCGATGGCATGAACGGATTAGACCACCACGTGGTTCCAACTTAGAAAATGTGACAAATGCGTCTAGAAACCCAGCCAAGGCTTTAGATTGAGAATACTACGTACGGTTAGTCAAATTATTTTTGATACTTATTCATGTCCGTGTCTTGCATCTAGAAATTGGATGGCATAGAAATTGTGCACTGCTCGTTGTATTGCTAGCTTAGAAATTGTGTATTGTTTGTACTACTATTAGTTATTTAGGTATTTGAATTTTTCTTAGTCTGGTTTACGTGCGTCACTTGAAACTATACTTGGAGTTAGTTGGTAGATTGCTAGTGCACTGCTGCTAGTTAGTAGTATCCAGATATGACTAGTAACTATGGTACATACGATTGACTATACATGGTTAGCTTAAATTTTATGGATAGACTAATTTAACATGTATTAGTGTTGCTACTGTTGAAATTAGTTGACTATGCTAGAAGAGTCTCTCATATGGTTATTATACTTTATTTATCCTTGTCTTGCCGATCGTGCTTATAAGTGGAGTAAGTATATTGCTTACCTTGTTATTGCACGGTAGCTTGTTTTGCTAGATTTGTGCTAGTATATTGTTGCTTTGGTTACGGTAGTTTTGCTAGATGTTCATTGGGGTCATGTTGCTATACCCATAATTCTATCTTAGCTTGTTTATTTTTTTGCATATGAAGTTACAGTAGCATGTCGCTTGATTCATATGCACTGTGTATGACTAGTTAGTTTGTAGTACGTGTCTGACATATTTTATTTATGCGACGTGGATATCTTAAAGAAACATATTATTTTCTTAACTTATTTTATTAATTATAACGGTAGACCGACGCTTATTATACCGAACCGTCCAAACCTCGCAAGCCTATTGGATCTTTATATTGGATCTTATTTGTGGTTATTTGAAATGTGTATTGATCGGTGGTTCATCGTTATGACGCGTAGGGAGTGACGGGTTCGAGCAGGATCAAGATTTCGGGGAAGAACCCTTTCACGAAAACGAAGGCATGCCCCTTACCATGTCTTATTCCAGCTTTATAAAGTGCATTATATTTTATTGTTTTACAAATATATGCTATTTTGGTTACACACATACCTTGATACACCTGTCGCCATACAATACCCTGAGTAGATACTATATAGTAGTCTTATTAGAGTAGAATTGCTTAGCTATGCTTAATAATAAGTAGGATCCTTGATTCCCCTCTTCGGAGGAATTGGGTGACCCTCGGGTCACATACACCTCTTTTAAAACTTGTTGAGCTCGCTGAGCTAGCCGTTGTTGCTTCCTCTACTCTATTCTACTCTGAGTGAAACTTACCCGTCTAAGCACTGGCGCGGGCGACAGCTGGATCAAAGGAAGGAGCGATTGACTGCCCTTCACTAGATGAAGGGGGCAATCCGTCGTCCTTGCCGCATGAGGTCCTAATAAGTCTTGGATTTGAAGATTGTGACCAACCGTACAACCACATGCTATAATGGGCACTGGCTTGGTCAAGTAAGTTAGTCAGCCTTAGGTGTTGATGTCGCCGTACCGCTGATGAGGTGTCTGCCTGCGGGGGAACCTTCGGCACAAATGGGGGGACCGGTTTGGGGACATACTCTCAGTTCCGTGCGCCATACCCGGTGGGCATGTCACATCTTTGGGGGATCTAACTAAAAGACCTTGTCACAATCCATCTGCCAGTACACCAATTGGTGTGTATTAAACCAGCGACGGCTGGTGGACGTCAAGACGGGATTATGTCGTGTGGAAAAAGTGTACAACCTCTGCAGAGTTTAAACTATTCGAATAGCCGTGTCCACGGTCATGGACGACACATGAATCTTTCTTGACATACGGGAACCTGTCTTGCTACTTCCCTCTTTGCCCCTATCCTTATCTCGGAATCTGTGAACTATGTGAGTTGTCGTGGACAATCACACTATTGAGAATTACCACATTGATGATAAACATGTTTTCGTCAAAAACTGCTTTCATCAAAACTATTACCATATTGCAAATAAAATTGGCTTTATGCAAAAGAACCATATAACCTCCACATAAAGCCACATGTAGATATTATAGGTTTTGCATAAGGGGTATGTTGAGTACGTCATGTACTCATGGGAATACTTTTGTTGATACTTCAGAGTACTATGGAGAAGGAGATGCCTATGATTACTATGATGACGCTGATGAGTGAGGCCTCGTGGACTACATCGACTGCCTGTGGCTGAGATGGAGTCGCTACGCATTCTATATTTCCGCTGTGTTTCTGGATGTAATAAATGTCACTAGACATTTCACTACATTGTTATTCAGACTTTGTAATAAATTACTATTTTGTACATCTGCAATGATATACATTTCGCTGTGTCGTCAACGTTGATCTTGGGAGTGACGAATAAACACAGGGGGGTCTGGAAGTTAAATTCCGGTCCTCACAGAAGTGGTATCAGAGCCGACGTCGACCTAGTCACGTGGCCTTAGATTAAATGGAAAGCCTTTAGTATGCGTATACTAACAAAACATATGTTACAAAATAATAGGATTCCTTATTATTGCTCGTCTATTCATTTAGATTTTACAAAATTTTGTTACTGATATTCTCCTCTTATTCAAATGTGCGTAGATGGCCGTACCTACGACCCGCCGGATCGAGGAGTTTGGGAACCTTGGCCGAGAGTTTTGCGACATGCTAACAAGGTTGGGTTATGACCGTGACCCTGAAGCGACTGCATACACCTTTCGGAATGTCTGGGACGAGGAGACTATGAGAGTTACCTTGGTGGTATTTCCGAACCTATCACCGCGTGGAAGACGCGCAGGAACAAGAGGACACCAATTCACTGCTGATGGAGAGGACTTTGTGGATGCCACCATCCATACCATTCACCGGCAATGCAGAGGATGGCTGGTATATACCTTACGGAACACACAGTTCCGTTACTTTGCCTACTGAGATGAGGGAGGTGCGCTCCGTCAGAACATGAGGTACCAGAATGAGGATGATCCCACACTCACTCGCATGGCATCACTCAACTTCGGACTAGAGAATCGCTTGGTCGCAGTCACTGGTATGCTGGAGGATGCACGCCACCTTATCCATCACTATCAGGATCGAGCACAGACTTTGGAGGAGAGATTGGTGGAAGCTAACACAACCTTAGCTGCCGTAAATGCTGCACGTGAAGTTGCTGAAGCTACTGCTGAAGATTCCATCGCCACGGTTCAATATGGCCGAGGTCGCTACGGAGACCGTGCTGGCAGTCAATGATGGTGGTGAAGGACAGGGACTGGAGCTACTGAAGGGAATATGCCCTGAGAGGCAATAATAAAGTGTTTATTATGTGTATTCCAAGTATATGATAGATGTTTATTTTGCATGCTATAATTGTATTAATACGGAAACGTTAATACATGTGTGTTTAATAAACAAATAGAAAGTTCCTAGTTATGCCTCTCTCATAAACTAGCTCGTTGATTAACAAGATGATCAAGGTTTCCTGATCATGGACATTGGATGTTGTTAATAATGGGATCACAACATTAGTGTAATGGTGTGATGAACATTCATCCGAAGTATAGCATTACGATCAAAGTCATTGAGTTTATATTGCTATAACAACTTACGAAGTGATCCTAATCCTTAGACCATGAGATCATGTCAATCACTAACACCGGAAGAGTTTCTTGATAACATCAAACGTCACACCGTAACAGGGTGATTATAAAGATGGATTCAGAACTAATAAAGTGTTATGTTGAGGCTCATGGATCGAGAGTGGAATTTGTTCATCCCGATGACGGATAGATATACTCTGGGCCCTCTCGGTGATATCACATTGATTAGCTTGCAAGCAAGTGATTGATCACTAGAATGTTATATCACAGGAACGAGAAAAGAGTGCATGTCGGTAACGAGATCAAACTAGGTATGGAGATACCGATGATCGAATCTCGGACATGTAATATATCGTGAAACAAAGGGATTAAGATACTAGCATAAAAGGTTCCGACGATCACAAGAAAGTCATCGTTGAATCTGTGGGAGTCAGTATGGGTCTCCAGATCCCGCTTCTGATTATTGATCCGAGAGGGGTCTCGATCATGTCCGCATTATTCATGAACCGTAGGGTGACACACTTAAGAGACACCGACATCCAATTGGAGCAAATGTTTCATGCCGAAAGAATGAACAAGCGCAGGAATTTATTTCACTAGATACCGAAACAGGTTTTCGGGTGAAATTGCTTAAAGTGGTTATGCATGTGAAATATAATTCTAGCAAGGGGTTATTTGTGAATGTTTGTCATTAAAGTAATTGACAAAATTCTGAATAAAATAAAAGAGTTTTATTTAATGAGAGTTTGCATTAAATTTGGTGGAAATTTAATGGGAATTTGAGTGGACTTTTGAGTGGAGGGAATTTAAAGGAGATTTGTGAGTGGAGTGTCCACCCACATGAAGAGGGGAGGGCAAGGGGGCAGACCCCATGTGCCGGCCACCCCCTTGGGGTTCCCCCCCTCCTCCTATAAAAGGAGCCCCCCTCCTCACTTGTCTCTCACACCTCCTCGTGAAGGATCTCTCTCCTCCTCTAGAACTTATTCCCCATGGTCTCGGACTAGCGAGATACATGTTCCCGGTGGCTATTCGGCAAGAAAGAGTTGTGCTTCCGCTGCATCGCTGGAGCGAGGAGGCGGAGGTTGCTCGGTGCCTCGAACGTGTGTGCGAGCACGGATGCGCTGCTGATTTGCGGCGCTAGGACTTCCTCTCGATCTTGAGATCGGCAAGAGATCGTCTACATCAACCACGAGTTGAACTCGTTAAGCTTTGTCGGTCTTCAAGGGTATGTTCTCTACGGATATACATCCGCCCGTTGTTTGTATCTAGTAGATAGATCTTGGTATATAGTTCACATTATAGGAAATTTTTTGTTTTCTATGCTGCGAACCCTACAGTGGAATCAGAGCCAGATCTATGCGTAGATACTTTACACGGGTAGTACACATATGAGTATGTGGGCGATGATGATCATGTTGTTGCTCCTTTGTTGTAATTTTGGATATTGGTGGCATAGTGGGATGAAACGGCCCGGACAAACTTTACATGTCCTCGCACATGAGACCTGTTCCACGCTTGACATGCAACTAGTTTGCATAAGTGGCTAGCGGGTGTCTGTCTCTCCTACTATAGTCAATATCTATTTTGCAAGCGAGTTGTCAACAATTTGATTATCCTCGTTCTGTTTCATGTTCGTAGGTAAGAACGGTTCTATCTCGAAAGCCCTAAGCCACGTAAAACTTGCAATGGATAAATTAGAGGCGTCTAGTTTAGATTGTTGCTGGGCTAGTGTTATGATATGGTAGTGTTGTAAGTAGAAGTATGAGATGATACTCTTACAACACACATAGCGTGTAAAATCCATAGACCTTGGATTTACACATATAGGTATGATAGTGATCATACCACGATGCACATGATAGAGATCATCTGCGGGAACCATATAATTTCACTAATAAACATATGATGTTTGATAGCATCTTATATTGCTTGTTTAGCGCTTTGTTAGCATAATAAGATGATCCCTCATTTAAATATCAAGATAAGAATGTGTTCTTCCTTTAGTATGCACCGATTATGTTTTCGTCGCTCCAAGACATCACGTGATGATCGGGGGTTCTTGGATCCACGACCATATTTCGGGTGTAAAACAGTTACACACGCGAATACTAAGGTTCTAACTTGGCGAGCCTAGCATGTAAAGACATGGCCTCGGAACACGGACCGAAAGGTTAAGCATGAGTCATATAGTTGATATGATGCCCATTTGATGCTCGCCTTTGAAGCTATACCGACTCACGTGATGATCGGACTTGTTGTAGTGGATTTGGTTCATGTAATCACCAAAAAGGCACGAGGGATGTCGTTTTTGAGTGGGAGTTCATTCGTAATATAGATTAGTTGAACTCAATCTATCATACACTTAGTCTAAACTTTACAAATTCTGTTGTAGATGGCACCACCTGCTTTTAATTTCAATGTGTTCATGGAGAAAGAGAAACTAGCAATGAACGGTAGCAACTTTACCGAATGGGCCATGAATTTGAGGATTCTCCTCTCTGCTGCACAAAAGCAATATGTGCTAGAAGTGCCGTTAGGCCCCCCACCTTTTGATGATGCCCCTGACGAGGAGAAGAATGTCTATCAAACTCGTCAGGAGGACCACAACTTAGTTCATTGCGGCATATTGTATGGGCTAGAGCCGGAACTTCGAAAGCGTTTCGAAAACGGCAATGCATTTGATACAATGGGTGAGTTGAAAATGATTTTCGACACACATGCTGCTGTAGAGAGCTACAACGCTTCAGAAAAGTTCTTTAGCTGCATGATGGAAGAGCACAGCTCCGTTAGTGAGCATGTACTCAAGATGTCGGGTTACGCCGATAAGCTTGTGTCCTTGGGAATATCGATTCCCATTGACTTAGGCATCCATCGTGTTCTGCAGTCTCTGCCACCTAGCTATAAGAGCTTCGTGATGAACTATAATATGCAAGGCATGAAGAAGTCTCCCGAGCTCACAATGCTTAAAACTGCAGAAGTGGAGATCAAAAAGGAACATCAAGTGTTGATGATCAATAGGAACACTGGTTTCAAGAAAGACAAGAAGGGAAAACGGAAGGGAAGTAAGGGCGGCAAGCCTGTTGCCGCGCCTGAAAAGAAACCCCGAGTTGGACCTAAGTCTGATTCCGAGTGCTACTATTGTAAGGGGACTGGCCATTGGAAGCGCAACTGCCCCAAGTATCTGGCAGACAAGAAGGCCGGCAAGGAAAACAAAGGTATAT
This sequence comes from Avena insularis, assembly GCA_023614405.1. Lineage (NCBI taxonomy): Eukaryota > Viridiplantae > Streptophyta > Magnoliopsida > Poales > Poaceae > Avena > Avena insularis. Next base: position 292,350,308 of record CM042691.1, on the reverse strand, counting down.
ATGATATACATGTTATTGATGTGTACTTGACTAGTGCTCGCAGTAGCACCTGGGTATTTGATACCGGTTCAGTTGCTAATATTTGTAACTCGAATCAGGGGCTGCAGAACAAGCGACCGCTAGCAAGGGGTGAGGTCAAGATGCGTGTCGGCAATGGATCAAGCGTTGATGTGATCGCCGTCGGAACGCTGCCTCTCCACTTACCGTCGAGATTATTTATAAACTTGAATAAATGTTATCTGGTGCCTGCACTGAGCATGAACATTGTATTTGGATCGTGTTTGATGCGAAGTGGTTATTCATTTAAATCCGAGAATAATGGTTGTTCCATTTATATGAATGAAATCTTTTATGGTCATGCACCGATGATGAATGGTTTATTTCTATTTGATCTCGATGATAATGTTACACATATTCATAATGTTGATGCTAAAAGGATTAAACTTAATGATGATATATCCGCATATATGTGGCACTGCCGTCTAGGTCATATTGGCGTTAAACGCATGAAGAAGCTCCATTCGGATGGACTTTTGGAATCACTTGATTATGAATCATTTGATACATGTGAGCCATGCCTTATGGGCAAGATGACTAGAACGCCGTTTTCCGGTTCAATGGAACGGGCGACAGATTTATTGGAAATCATACATTCTGATGTATGTGGCCCAATAAGTGTGTCGGCGCGAGGTGGATATCGTTATTTTGTTACTTTCACGGATGATTTGAGTAGATACGGTTATATCTACTTGATGAAACACAAGTCTGAAACCTTTGAAAAGTTCAAGGAATTTCAGAATGAAGTGGAAAATCATCGTAATAGAAAGATCAAATTTCTACGGTCCGACCGTGGAGGTGAGTATCTAAGTTACGAGTTTAGCACTCACATGAAAGAGTGTGGAATTGTTTCACAACTCACACCTGCCGGAACACCACAGCGAAATGGTGTGTCAGAACGTCGTAATCGTACTTTATTAGATATGGTTCGATCTATGATGTCTCTGCCGGACTTGCCGTTGTCATTTTGGGGTTATACACTAGAAACTGCTGCATTCACTTTAAATCGGGCACCATCTAAATCCGTTGAAAAGACACCGTATGAATTGTGGTTTCGAAACAAACCTAAGCTGTCATTTCTTAAAGTTTGGGGATGCGATGTTTATGTGAAGAAATTTCAACCGGATAAACTCGAACCCAAAGCGGAAAAATGCGTCTTCATAGGATACCCTAAAGAAACTATTGGGTATTCCTTCTATCACAGATCCGAGGGCAAGGTTTTTGTTGCCAAGAATGGATCCTTTCTAGAGAAAGAGTTTCTCGCGAAAGGTGTGAGTCGGAAGGTAGAACTCGAAGAGGTTGTGGAACCTTCTCTTCAAAGTATGGCGAGTAAGCGCTTGGCCGAAGTTGTTCCGGAGTTAGCTCCACTGTTGAAGAGGGAACTAATGATAATGATCATGAAACTGAAGAGAGTACTAGAACCTCGCAGTCAAAGCAGACGCGTCCCGAGCTGTATGGAAATCCTGTCATGAATTTCATGGTTGATGAAAATGATGACCCTGCGACGTATGAAGAAGCGATGATGAGCCCGGATTCCAATAAATGGTTAGAAGCCATGAAATCCGAGATGGAATCCATGTATGAAAATCAAGTTTGGAACTTGGTGGAATTACCTCACGACCGAAAGGCCGTGGAGAACAAATGGATTTTCAAAAGGAAAACTGATCTGATGGTAATGTGACCGTCTATAAAGCTCGACTTGTCGCAAAGGGGTTTCGACAAATTCAAGGAGTTGACTATGAGACTTTCTCTCCGTAGCGATGCTAAAGTCGATTAGGATTATGTTAGCAATTGCTGCATATTTCGATTATGAGATATGGCAGATGGATGTCAAAACCGCGTTTCTCAATGTTAATATTGAAGAAGAGTTGTATATGATACAACCAAAGGGTTTTGTCGATCCTAAGGATGCTAACAAGGTGTGCAAGCTTCAGCGATCCATCTATGGATTGAAGCAAGCATCACGAAGTTGGAATCTCCGCTTTGATGAGGTGATCAAAGAGTTTGGATTTGTCCAAACTTATGGAGAAGCTTGTATTTACAAGAAAGTGAGTGGAGCAATGTGGCATTCTGATATTATATGTGGATGACATATTATTGGTCGAAAATGATATAGATCTTTTAAACAGTGTTAAAAGTTATCTAAACGACAAATTTTCAATGAAGGACCTAGGTGAGCGTCATACATATTAGGCATAAAGATCTATAGAGATAGATCTAGGCGCCTAATAGGGCTATCAAAGTACATACCTTGATAAGATTTTAAAGAAGTTTAAAATGGATGGAAGTAAGAAGGGTTCTTACCTATGTTGCAAGGCAAGACATTGAGTAAGACTCAAAGTCCGCTTTAGGAAGAAAGAGAGATAATGGACAAAGTCCCATATGCTTCAGCCATAGGCTCTATAATGTACGCCATGCTATGTACAAGACCGGATGTGGCACATGCTATTAGTTTGACTAGTAGGTACCAATCGGATCCAGGTTCGGAACACTGGATAGCGGTCAAGAATATCCTTAAGTACTTACGAAGAACTAAGAATATGTTTCTTGTATACGGAGGTGAAGAAGAGCTCGTCGCTAAGTGTTATGTCGACGCTAGCTTTGACACCGATCCGGATGACTCTAAGTCTCAATCCGGATACGTATTTCTCATGAATGGCGGAGCGGTTAGTTGGAGGAGCTCCAAACAACCTGTGGTAGCGGGATCAACAACGGAGGCCGAATATGTTGCTGCTTCAGAAGCGGCTCAGGAAGCAGTTTGGATGAAGGAGTTCATATCCAAACTAGGAGTGGTGGCAAACGCATTGGACCCAATGGTGATCTATTGTGACAACAATGGTGCCATTGCCAATGCCAAAGAGCCAAGGTCTCACAAGCATTCCAAGCATATTAAGCGCCGGTTTCACTCCATCCGCGAGCATGTCAAGGATGGAGATATAAAGATTTATAAAGTACATAAGGATCTCAATGTAGCGAATCGTTGACTAAAACTCTCCTAGACCAAAACATGATCAACACCAGAACTCAATGGGTGTTAGATTTATCACTATGTAACTAGATTATTGTCTCTAGTGCAAGTGGGAGACTGAAGGAATATGCCTGAGGCAATAATAAAGTGTTTATTATGTGTATTCCAAGTATATGATAGATGTTTATTTTGCATGCTATAATTGTATTAATACGGAAACGTTAATACATGTGTGTTTAATAAACAAACAGAAAGTTCCTAGTTATGCCTCTCTCATAAACTAGCTCGTTGATTAACAAGATGATCAAGGTTTCCTGATCATGGACATTGGATGTTGTTAATAACGGGATCACAACATTAGTGTAATGGTGTGATGAACATTCATCCGAAGTATAGCATTACGATCAAAGTCATTGAGTTTATATTGCTATAACAACTTACGAAGTGATCCTAATCCTTAGACCATGAGATCATGTCAATCACTAACACCGGAAGAGTTTCTTGATAACATCAAACGTCACACCGTAACAAGGTGATTATAAAGATGGATTCAGAACTAATAAAGTGTTATGTTGAGGCTCATGGATCGAGAGTGGAATTTGTTCATCCCGATGACGGATAGATATACTCTGGGCCCTCTCGGTGATATCACATTGATTAGCTTGCAAGCAAGTGATTTGATCACTCGAATGTTATATCACAGGAACGAGAAAAGAGTGCATGTCGGTAACGAGATAAAACTAGGTATGGAGATACCGATGATCGAATCTCGGACATGTAATATATCATGAAACAAAGGGATTAAGATACTAGCGTAAAAGGTTCCGACGATCACAAGAAAGTCATCGTTGAATCTGTGGGAGTCAGTATGGGTCTCCAGATCCCGCTTCTGATTATTGATCCGAGAGGGGTCTCGATCATGTCCGCATTATTCACGAACCGTAGGGTGACACACTTAAGAGACACCGACATCCAATTGGAGCAAATGTTTCATGCCGAAAGAATGAACAAGCGCAGGAATTTATTTCACTAGATACCGAAACAGGTTTTCGGGTGAAATTGCATAAAGTGGTTATGCATGTGAAATAGAATTCTAGCAAGGGGTTATTTGTGAATGTTTGTCATTAAAGTAATTGACAAAATTCTGAATAAAATAAAAGAGTTTTATTTAATGAGAGTTTGCATTAAATTTGGTGGAAATTTAATGGGAATTTGAGTGGACTTTTGAGTGGAGGGAATTTAAAGGAGATTTGTGAGTGGAGTGTCCACCCACATGAAGAGGGGAGGCAGGGGCCCCATGCGCAGCCACCCCTTGGGGTTCCCCCTCCTCCTATAAAAGGAGCCCCCCTCCTCACTTGTCTCTCACACCTCCTCGTGAAGGATCTCTCTCCCCCTCTAGAATTTATTCCCCATGGTCTCGGACTAGCGAGATACATGTTCCCGGTGGCTATTCGGCAAGAAAGAGTTGTGCTTCCACTGCATCGCTGGAGCGAGGAGGTGGAGGTTGCTCGGTGCCTCGAACGTGTGTGCGAGCACGGATGCGCTGCTGATTTGCGGCGCTAGGACTTCCTCTCGATCTTGAGATCGGCAAGAGATCGTCTACATCAACCACGAGTTGAACTCGTTAAGCTTTGTCGGTCTTCAAGGGTATGTTCTCTACGGATATACATCCGCCCGTTGTTTGTATCTAGTAGATAGATCTTGGTATATAGTTCAGATCGTAGGAAATTTTTTGTTTTCTATGCTGCGAACCCTACAGCTACCGCAACCTGCACCCAATGCACAGCGTCGCATGCCATTTTACGACAATGCGCGTGGCATCCGGTACCATGCACGTATACGGGTCACAAGGAAGAAGAAATGTCAGCGTGCAGCGAGGAGTCGTCTTGCTCTCCAGGCCATTGCACCAATGCTCGCACTTTCGGCGCCATCACCAGTACAGCAGGAGCATGTTGATCAGTCTCAGGGGGAAGAAACAGAGCCTGAAGAAAGGATTCCAGCAAGCTCGGATGAAGCAGAGTCTAGCTTGGCACCTGATCAACCGAATGCAGGATCGCATGGGTACCTGGACGAGTAGACTACACTGAACCATGAGAAGGACTTTATTTAATAATATGTGAGACGTTAGTTATTTTAAATAATTGCATGTGTGTCGAGTAGACTATACCGATCTATATGTGGTATAGCTACTACTCTATCTTGAACCTTTTTGTGTGTGAGATTTTAAGACAAATTTGGTTCTCGTTTGGATTTCTTTGATGTTCTAATTGTTTGTCCGTGCAAGTTTGGTTTTGGGGTAGTTTATTTCCCTCTTGTCTATTCTAATCTTGAGCGACAAAAGGATGAACGCCAACCGAGATCGTGGTCGCGATGGACGCGGACGTGGACGCGGTTGCGAACCGGCGTTCGAGGAGAACTTTGCTGAGGGTGAAGTCCATGACACTGATACCGATACTGAGGATGAGGGACAACAGCCACCGCCACCACCGCCGCCACTCAACATGGAACAAATAATGTTGATGCAAACACAGTTACTCCAGCAGATGGCCGCCAACATGGCGAATCAGAACCAAAACCAAAACCCGAATCAGAATCAAGGTCATCATCCTCCACCACAGTCCAAGATAGCAGAGTTTATGAGGACAAAGCCACCTACTTTCGCAGGATCAGCGGATCCTATAGAAGCTGATGATTGGCTGAAGGACATTCGTAGGAAGCTCAATTTGGTCAATGTTGATGCACAAGACCGTGTGAAGTTTGCGGCGCACCAACTCCAGGGTGTAGCTGCAGATTGGTGGGAGAGTTTTTATGATGCACATGATGATGCTGAGGCAATCACCTGGAATGAATTTTCAGAAGCTTTTCGCACTACACACATTACTGCTGGTCTCATGGAGCTGAAGAGGGATGAATTTCGAGCTCTTGTCCAAGGAAAGATGTCATTCTCTGAGTATTGGGACCGTTTTACTCAGTTATCACGCTATGGGAAAGAAGATATTCCTACAGAGGCAGACAAGACTGCTAGATTCCTGAGGGGTTTAAACCTAGGACTGAAGGATAGATTGGTATCCCATGATTTTCCAAATTTCTAGAGCCTGGTAAACAAGGCTATCCTGCAAGAGAACTCAAAGAGAGAGTTAGAGGAACACCGAAAGTGCAAAGCACCACATGGTCAGCATGGAGCTGGAAGCTCATGCCAGAAGAATAATAACCACTCTGGTTATCGTGGAGCAGCTGCCAAGTCAGCAAAGCCTAGTCATAACTTTTAGCACAATTCCTACCGTACTCCGAGAGCTGAAGTTGGAGGAACCCATGCCAACACTGCTGGAAAGGCGTGCTACAACTGTGGCGTAGAGGGACACTTTTCTGCTGCATGCCCAAACAAGAAGAACACAGGGCCAACACCAGTGAAGTTCAATTTGGGGTCTGCTTCCAAGACACCAACAGTGGGACGTGGGCGAGGCATACTGCCTACACCAGGAGGCGCATCTAATGCCTCAGGACAGCCGGGTCGTGGTCAAGTCAACCATATCACAGCTGAACAAGCCAATGAAGCCTCAGATGTTGTTCTTGGTATGTTCCCAATCAACTCATGTTATGGTTCAGTACTTTTTGATTCTGGATCTTCTCATTCATTTGTTTCCAAGAAATTTGCTGAAAAACACCATTTTAAAACTGAGGGTATGAGTCAGTCAATGGCAGTACAATCACCTGGGGGAATTCTCATGTCGGGTTTAAAATGCCCTAAAGTGATCATAACGATCGAGGGAGTAGAGTTTCTAGCAAACCTCATAGTGTTAGACTCTAAAGGGTTAGATGTCATTCTTGGCATGAACTGGTTAGGGAAACACAAAGCTATGATAGATTGTGGACTTAGAGCCGTATCATTAACCAATACTGAAGGAATTGTGGTGAATTACAAGCCCGAGATAACATCTGAAACTGCAGTAACCAGTTTGTTGAATAGCTTGAAGGAGATGGTTGTGTCAGATGTTAGGGTGGTTAAGGAATACCCAGATGTTTTTCCAGAGGAGTTGCCAGGTCTTCCACCAGATCGTGAGATAGAGTTTGCCATTGAGTTAGTGCCAGGCACTGCCCCTATTGCAAAGAGACCATATAGAATGCCAGCAAATGAGCTAGCTGAAATGAAGAAGCAAATCCAGGAACTTATTGAGAAGGGATACATTATACCGAGCACCTCGCCTTGGGGAGCACCGGTGTTGTTTGTAAAGAAGAAGGATGGTTCCATGCGCATGTGTGTGGACTACCGTGCTCTGAATGAAGTAACCATCAAAAACAAATATCCTTTATCGAGGATAGATGATTTGTTTGATCAGTTGAAAGGAGCTTCTATTTTATCAAAGATAGATCTTAGGTCAGGATACCATCAGTTAAAGATTCGACCTGAAGATATACCCAAAACAACTTTTGTCACTCGTTATGGGCTGTATGAGTTTCTAGTGATGTCATTCGGATTCATGAATGCACCAGCTTACTTCATGAATCTCATGAATAAAGTTTTCATGGATTGCTTGGATAAATTCGTCATGGTATTCATTGATGATGTGCTGATCTACTCCCGTAATGAGGAAGAGCATGAGAAACATCTACGGATTGTTCTAGAAAGGCTTAGAGAACATCAAATCTATGCCAAGTTTAGCAAGTGCGAATTTTGGTTGAAGCGAGTGGATTTTCTTGGTCATGTTATTTCAGCTGAAGGAGTAGCAGTGGATCCATCTAAAGTGGAGTCAGTACTTAGCTGGAAGCAACCGAAGAATGTGTCAGAGATACGCAGCTTCCTCGGACTTGTGGGATATTACCGCCGCTTTATAGAAGATTTCTCAAGAATCGCAAGACCAATGACACAGTTGATCAAGAAGGAGAACAAATTTGAGTGGACACCAGCGTGTGAGACCAGTTTCCAAGAACTCAAGAGGAGACTAACTTCTGCCCTAGTGCTAATTTTGCCAGATATTCGAAAGGATTTTGAAGTTTATTGTGATGCTTCCAAACAGGGTTTGGGTTGTGTTCTCATGCAACAAGGAAAGGTTGTAGCTTATGCATCGATACAATTACGACCACATGAAGTGAACTATCCCACACATGATTTGGAATTGGCTGCCGTAGTACATTCTTTGAAGATCTGGAGACACTATCTTATTGGTAATCGATGTGAGATATATACAGATCATAAGAGCCTGAAGTATATTTTCACCCAACCAGATTTGAATCTTAGACAGAGAAGATGGCTGGAATTAATTAAGGACTACAACATTGGAGTTAATTATAACCCTGGTAAAGCCAATGTCGTAGCTGATGCATTGAGCAGAAAGGTTTACTGCAACAATCTTATGATTCAGGAAGCTCAACCAGAACTGCATGAGGAATTCAGAAAATTAAACTTGAACATGAGTCTTGCTGAGAAGGAAGATATGTTAGAAGTCAAGTTTACTCTAGAGGATCAAGTAAGAGAATCTCAGAAGAACGACAAGGGAATCGAAGAGATTCGATCAAAGATCAAGTTAGGAGAAAAACCTGACTATAAGGAAGATGAAAATGGAAATATTTGGTTCCGAGATCGTTTATTGGTGCCAGACCAAAAAGAACTCAAGGATTTAATCATGAAGGAGGCACATGAGTCATCATACTCCATACACCCGGGAAGTACGAAGATGTATCATGATCTTCGAGATAGTTTCTGGTGGTCTAGCATGAAACATGAAATTGCAGATTATGTATCTCGATGTGTGTATGTCGAAGAGTCAAGGCCGAGCATCAGAAGCCTGCAGGACTACTTCAACAACTTAAAGTTTCTGAGTGGAAATGGGAAGAAATCGGGATGGATTTCATCACAGGGCTTCCGAGGACATCATCGGGATATGACTCTATTTGGGTTATCGTAGATCGATTGACCAAGTCAGCTCACTTTATTCTAGTGAAGACTTCTTATAATGGGGAGAAATTGGCTGAGTTATATATGGCCAGAATTGTTTGCCTACATGGAGTTCCAAAGAAGATTGTCTCTGATCAAGGTACTCAATTCACGTCAAGGTTCTGGAAGAAGATCCATGAAGTCTTAGGCACACAGTTGAATTTTAGTACCGCTTACCATCCACAGACTGATGGACAGACTGAGCGAGTGAACCAAATATTGGAAGACATGCTTCGAGCATGTGCTTTGACATGCAAGCGCACTTGGGACAAGAGTCTGCCATACGCAGAGTTTTCTTACAACAATAGCTTTCAGGCAAGCTTACAAATGTCTCCATTTGAATTCTTGTATGGACAAAAGTGCCGCACCCCACTAAATTGGCATGAAGTGGGAGAAAATCAAGTTTTTGGACCCGACACTCTTGAAGAGGCAGATAAGCAAGTAAAGATGATTCATGAAAGGTTGCGGGCCGCCCAATCTAGACAGAAAGTCTATGCCGATAGACGTCGTCATGATTTAGCATTTAAGAAGGGGGATGATGTGTACCTGAAGGTATCCCCATTTCGCGGGATGCGACGTTTTGGATTGAAAGGAAAGTTGGCACCCCGATATATTGGACCCTTTACAATCACCGCCAGGCGTGGAGAGGTTGCTTATGAGTTGGCATTATCTGAGAAATTGTCCAAGGTGCATAACGTGTTCCACGTGTCTCAACTGAAGAGGCTCGGAAAACTTCTTTGGATGCCATAGAAGTTCAAGATGATTTGACTTATGAGGAATATCCGGTTAAAATTCTCGATGAGCAGTTAAGGACCACTAGAAGAAACGTGATCAAATTCTGCAAGGTTCAATGAAGTAACCATAGCAAGGAGGAAGCGACCTAGGAATGAGAGGATGCCCTTCGCGCGGAGTTTCCAAATCTTTTCTCTTAGGTCGAATCTCGGGGTCGAGATTCCTTATAAGGTGGGTAGAACTGTAACATCCTGATTTTTATGGTTGATTTTTTTTTATTAAAGGATGTTGCGGCGAAATAAATAAATAATATTTTGTTTGGAGTTTCTAAAATTAATTTCAGATGTTTTGAAATTAATCTGACATATAAAATGAGATTAAATTCTCTTAATACTTCTGTTATTATTTGAGAGTGGTTTTCATATGCCAATTTCTTTTCTATTGGATTCTTTTCAGTTTTGTCTTTTGGACTTGTATACTGTAGCATGCACGTACACTTGCACGGACCATAGCTCCATTTTTTTTTCTCTAAGTCTCTCCTTCTATATGCATGCACCCGATCGTACTCCCTCTTATTTTTTCTTTTCTTTGGACCAAGAACCGATCAGCTCTATGTCCATATAAATCGACTAGACTAGTACTTCTTAAGCAAACAACTATTCTATCAGTACTTGCATGCCAAGAGATCGACTTGTACGCACGCGCACGAAGCGGAGTCCCATCTTAGCACGTCTAGTGTTGCGCCGCGCGGCCGTTTCGATTTGTTCCAATTCTGCCGGCACGTACTGCTTTACCCTAGCCTAAACCAAGCCATACATAGGAAGGACCTGCTCTTCTTTCTCTTCCTGAGAACACGCGAGCAGCTGGCCATGAACTGAAACGACGGAGGAAACTGCCACCATTATCTCTCATCAATTTTCTCTAATTAATTGCCCACCGTTCTCCTTCTATACAACCACAAATTGACGCCCTTTTTTTTGCTCTTGCCATTCTCCACAACGACACTAGCCTTTTGCTCCTATTCCAGTATACCTTGGAGAGCTCCGCCGGTTGCCGCGAGACGTCGGCGATAGCTCCGGCAGCTCCGACGAGGAGACACCGAGTTACTAGAAGGGCGAGTTGCTGCACCACCGGAAGCACAAGGACGTGGGGAACCGACTCGTGGACTAGAAGGAAGAGACGCGGATCGCTGGAGACGCACTTCGCCTACGTTCATCCTAGTTTATCATCTTCGTCCGACGATCGCGTCGCACTCGGTGAGCTTCGGCACAAATCCTTGCACCCACCTCCTATCGGCACATATGCCTACCTCCTAGACATGTTTTTCCACCATAGTTTTATAGTTTACGGCGGTGCCGGTGAACCGAATGCCGTCCGATGGCATGAACGGATTAGACCACCACGTGGTTCCAACTTAGAAAATGTGACAAATGCGTCTAGAAACCCAGCCAAGGCTTTAGATTGAGAATACTACGTATGGTTAGTCAAATTATTTTTGATACTTATTCATGTCCGTGTCTTGCATCTAGAAATTGGATGGCATAGAAATTGTGCACTGCTCGTTGTATTGCTAGCTTAGAAATTGTGTACTGTTTGTACTACTATTAGTTATTTAGGTATTTGAATTTTGCTTACTCTGGTTTACGTGCGTCACTTGAAACTATACTTGGAGTTAGTTGGTAGATTGCTAGTGCACTGCTGCTAGTTAGTAGTATCCAGATATGACTAGTTATCATGGTACATACGATTGACTATACATGGTTAGCTTAAATTTTATGGATAGACTAATTTAACGTGTATTAGTGTTGCTACTGTTGAAATTAGTTGACTATGCTAGAAGAGTCTCTCATATGGTTATTATACTTTATTTATCCTTGTCTTGCCGATCGTGCTTATAAGTGGAGTAAGTATATTGCTTAACTTGTTATTGCACGGTAGCTTGTTTTGCTAGATTTGTGCTAGTATATTGTTGCTTTGGTTACGGTAGTTTTGCTAGATGTTCATTGGGGTCATGTTGCTATACCCATAATTCTATCTTAGCTACTGTGTTTATTTTTTTGCATATGAAGTTACAGTAGCATGTCGCTTGATTCATATGCACTGTGTATGACTAGTTAGTTTGTAGTACGTGTCTGACATATTTTATTTATGCGACGTGGATATCTTAAAGAAACATATTATTTTCTTAACTTATTTTACTAATTATAACGGTAGACCGACGCTTATTATACCTAACCGTCCAAACCTCGCAAGCCTATTGGATCTTTATATTGGATCTTATTTGTGGTTATTTGAAATGTGTATTGATCGGTGGTTCATCGTTATGACGCGTAGGGAGTGACCGGTTCGAGCAGGATCAAGATTTCGGGGAAGAACCCTTTCACGAAAACGAAGGCATGCCCCTTACCATGTCTTATTCCAGCTTTATAAAGTGCATTATATTTTATTGTTTTACAAATATATGCTATTTTGGTTACACACATACCTTGATACACCTGTCGCCATACAATACCCTGAGTAGATACTATATAGTAGTCTTATTAGAGTAGAATTGCTTAGCTATGCTTAATAATAAGTAGGATCCTTGATTCCCCTCTTCGGAGGAATTGGGTGACCCTCGGGTCACATACACCCCTTTTGAAACTTGTTGAGCTCGCTGAGCTAGCCGTTGTTGCTTCCTCTACTCTATTCTACTCTGGGTGAAACTTACCCGTCTAAACACTGGCGCGGGCGACAGCTGGATCAAAGAAAGGAGCGATTGGCTGCCCTTCACTAGATGAAGGGGGCAATCTGTCGTCCGTGCCGCATGAGGTCCTAATAAGTATTGGATTTGAAGATTGTGACCAACCGTACAACCACATGCTATAATGGGCACTGGCTTGGTCAAGTAAGTTAGTCAGCCTTAGGTGTTGATGTCGCCGTACCGCTGATGAGGTGTCTGCCTGCGGGGGAACCTTCGGCACAAATGGGGGGACCGGTTTGGGGACATACTCTCAGTTCCGTGCGCCATACCCGGTGGGCATGTCACATCTTTGGGGGATCTAACTAAAAGACCTTGTCACAATCCATCTGCCAGTACACCAATTGGTGTGTATTAAACCAGCGACGGCTGGTGGACGTCAAGACGGGATTGTGTCATGTGGAAAAAGTGTACAACCTCTGCAGAGTTTAAACTATTCGAATAGCCGTGTCCACGGTCATGGACGACACATGAATCTTTCTTGACATACGGGAACCTGTCTTGCTACTTTTCTCTTTGCCCCTATTCTTATCTCGAATCTGAACTATGTGAGTTGTCGTGGACAATCACACTATTGAGAATTACCACATTGATGATAAACATGTTTTCGTCAAAAACTGCTTTCATCAAAACTATTACCATATTGCAAATAAAATTGGCTTTATGCAAAAGAACCATATAACCTCCACATAAAGCCACATGTAGATATTATAGGTTTTGCATAAGGGATATGCTGAGTACGTCATGTACTCATGGCAATACTTTTGTTGATACTTCAGAGTACTATGGAGAAGGAGATGACTATGATTACTACGATGACGCTGATGAGTGAGGCCTCGTGGACTACATCGACTGCCTGTGGCTGAGATCGAGTCGCTACGCATTCTATATTTCCGCTGTGTTTCTGGATGTAATAAATGTCACTAGACATTTCACTACGTTGTTATTCAGACTTTGTAATAAATTACTATTTTGTACGTCTGCAATGATATACATTTCGCTGTGTCGTCAACGTTGATCTTGGGAGTGACGAATAAACACAGGGGGGTCTGGAAGTTAAATTCCGGTCCTCACAGGAGAGCGCGGGCGGACGAAAGGCACGGGAAGAAGCACCAGAGGCTGGGGAGTGTGCGAGCTTGGTCGATGAGGCAAGGGGCGGTGTCTACTGGCCGGAATTGCTGGAGAGGCTTGCCGGAGCAGTGGCGGTGCAAATCCGATTCAGGGCAGCCTGGTGGCAGAGGGAGAGAGCTGTCTGGGGGGAATGAGAGGTAAGACGCGGGCGGTTAAATGGGCGTGGTCGCGGCGTGATTAAGACGCGGCATTGAAGCGAATTCATTCGTGGCATCAACGGCAGGAAACGGCCGGCAAGTTCAACGCGAGGAAGACGACGCTGAGCTGGCATGGGGCCGCGCTGTCTGCGAGAGAGAGGAAGAGGGAATGGGGCCGTGTGTTCAGTGACTCCGCGGGTCGGTTTTTCGGTGGAAAACATTTCGCCAAAAGGGGAGGAAAGCGGGTTGTTGGGCTTCCCAGGCAGTGGGTTGGGTCAGGTCTGGTTCTATTTTTTTTCTTTCTAATTGTTTTATCTTTTTCTATTTCTATTTTCTGTTTTGAAATTCAAACAACAAATCAAACATCCAAAACAAATCAAACTTCCACCAAACTTTGTCTTGAGTTTTGGTTCTGTTTAACAACAATATTCCAAATCTCAAAATGATGTAATATTTTTATTTTAGAGTCCATTAATAATTAAATGAATAGACCTTAATCATTTAATTCAAATGGGATTTGTTTTATCAAAAACTTTATTTTGAAATTTTAAAATAAAACCAAAACACTTCAGTAGGTTTTATTTGAAAATATAAAATACTTGGAAAACTTGTTTAAAATAATTTAACAAGTTTTGATGTTTTAATTAAAATAGTAAAACCTTTATTTCTAATAAAATTGGATATTAAATCCTTATTATTTTATTTAAATAAACCTTTACTAATTTTATCAAATAAAAATATTTTATTTCAAAGGCTTGGCCAAGTTTTAATTTGGCTTATAAAATAATCCTTATTTATTATTCTATCCTTTGCTTTTGAAACCAAATCTTTTTATTAAAAGATCCAAAATAGTAATTCCAAATATTTTTAGCTTTAATGTTTATTTACCTTTTTAAATCCCTTTAGGATTTTATTTGATCCAAATAGGTTTTGAAAGTTTCCAATTGGATTCAAAAAGTTTCTTCTCACCCTGAAAATCAACAAAGTTTTATTTTATTCATTTAATTTTCACATTACAAGATTTGGAAAATCTTGGGATGTGACAGGCTACCACCCTTAAAATAAATCTCGTCCCGAGATTTGGGAAGGCTCGGGTTACAAGTAGGCTCAAAGCATCTAGGGTACTACCACCCTTAAAAAATTTCCAACTAAATTACATATTGGCCTTCTTGGGATCTTGGGGAAGCTTCTCTGGGCAAACATCTGCATAGTGTCCTTTGTTTCCACACTTGGAACATGTGGCAAGGCTGAGATCCTTCATAGGCTTGTTTATCTTGTGCTTCATCTTTACTGGACAATTGCTTGCATAATGTCCTGGTTCTTTGTAATTGAAACATGTGATACGTTTGAGTTCTTCACGTGTCTCTTGTGGACAAGTTGCTGCATAATGGCCTAGCTCTTTGCAGTTGTTGCACCATACTTGACCAATCTCCTTATACTTCTGCTTTTCTGGACATTCACTGGAATAGTGTCCCATTTCTTTACAATGATGACATTGCACATGGCTTTTGTCCTTCTTTTTCTTGGGTTTCTCCAAAGCTAGGAGTGCATCTAGTTCATGTTGTTCATATGTTATCTTATAGGTGGGAATGTCTACTTGTTTCTTGGACCTTCTATTGTTCCTTGGATAATTCATATGCCTCTTCTTTGGTCCTTTGAATTGGGTTGTATTGCATGGAGGTATAAGTGGAGCTTTTCCTTTGTCCTCATATTTCTTGGTAGATTTAGATCCCTCTTGATAGTTTGCAATCATTTGTTGCACTCCACCTTGTTTCCTTTGTTCTACTATGGAATAGATGGGGCATTGGATAGGAACATGGTTGTTTCCTTCACACAGGTAGAAAGTAGCTTGAGAGGTGGGACATTGGCCAGCTGGATGTTTCTCTTCACAGTTGGGGCATTTATCTCCATGCTCCTTGGAAGTGTGATCCTTGTCTCCACAAATATTGCAAGCTTTGGTTCCTTATAGAATAACATCTTTGTCATCCTTGTTGTCACATACTCATTTGGAAAAGTTGCTTTCCATGTTGAGCATTTGATTTGTCACCTTATGCAACATTTGGGCTTGATTTTCCAAAAATCCTTGTAGGGTTGGATCTTCCCCACTGGTGTTGGCTATGAATTGAGCTGTCATTTGGTTCAACTGGTTTTGGGTTGCTATGAGTTCTTTCATGTTGTCCTCTTGATTGGTGTTGTTGTCATCAACCTTGATGTTGGAGTCTCTTGGAGTAGTCATCTGTTTGGGTTGAATGGAGATTAGAATAGGCAAAATATTTCTAAGGAAATAATTCTATTCACACACATCACAATTCATTCAAGCAATGTGCAAGCAATCACAATCAAATATTCTGTTCAAACAACAAGTTTTCAAGCATATACTTAGACAACCAAAAATATTTTTGTTACACCACATAAGTTGGTGTGTTTGACTTAACTAAATATGGTGGTCCATCTATATGGTGCACTTGTGATCATTCCATTATTCTTTGTTGTTTCTTCTTGAATGAGATCATGGTTTCCTTGGAAAAATTCTTTTGTCTTGGTCACAAAACTCCAAAGGTGATGATGATTCCTTCTAAGTTGTGTTTCCTTAGTCTTCAAGTCTTGAGTAACATTTCTTGTCTCACTTGTAGTCCTTAGTGATATACAAGGTTGAAGTCCTTGGTGAATATGCTGAAGATGTTGAAGTCATTAGAGTTGAAGATGTTGAAGTCATTAGAGTTGATGGAGTCCTTTGCACATGGTGAAGTCTTTGGTCATGGGGTAGGTTTTTCCATCAAGTTTGAAATAGAAGAGATGTAGAATCAAAACCAAAATGGTTGAGGAAAGGGTTTACAAGATTGTTTGTAAATAAGTTTTGGAACAAATACAACTCCTATTTTTTCCTAAGGGGTTTTGTCCAATCCTAGGTTTACAATCCTACAGGCAACACAGTGCTCTGATACCATCTGTAGGGTTCCCAACCTTTAATAAGGTTGAGTCCCCTGTGTTTACAATGCTAGTCCCTGGATCAATAGCTAGCATCCACAATTAATATGTAATATCAAGAAACAAAGGTCATGTTACAACTTTATAACCAGGAATAACCTAATTTTATTACATCTTGCATAGCTCATTTGGCTATTACATTACATTGCAGCAGAATATCTATAAGCATGGGGTCCTTCATCTTCAAAGTGCCACAGGCAGACATGTTGGTTCTAGACTTTGTAATCCTAATCAATCAACTTCACTAATGTCAATCAAACCTGCAACATTACAAGTTACAGCCACAAGGGTCAATACATTTGAATTGTATTGGCAAGTTTCACTACTATGTAGAATATAAGGGGATCCTCACATTACATGCATATTTGGCTAAGTAGGGTTTTATGCTCATTTGCTGAAAGTAATAATTTATCCTATCTTTTCAAAAATGGTTTCGATATTTTGTCAAATCTTTCTGAACTCCTTGGTAAATCCCCAAGTGTTTCAAGTCTTTGTCAAAATCTCTCGAGCTCCTTGGTACACCCCAAGTGTTTCAAGTTTTTATCAAAATCTCTTGAGCTCCTTGGTACATCCCAAGTGCTTCAAGTTTTTATCAAAATCTCTTGAGCTCCTTGGTACACCCCAAGTGCTTCAAGCCTTTTGTTGTCACTTTAAAGTTTTTCTTTTAGAAATTTGAATGTCAAGATTTCCCATAGCTTCAGGCCTTTAGTTGCTCAGTATTGTCCATAACCGGGGACACGGCTAAGTACTTAAAAATTTTATCTTCTGCATAAGTTGTACACTTTACCCACATGACACACTCTCATCTTGTTGCCACCAGTGGCCGCTGGATAAGTACTCACCAAGATGGAGTACTGGCAGATTGAGAATGTGACGAAGTCTTTCCATAGGATCCTCCCATACATAATGCTAGCTTGTCTTCAGGCACCAATGTAGGGTTCCTAGTTCCCTCATTTCCAGTTTAACCTGAAGACCAATGCATGGGTCTTTCCAATGTAGTTGACTAAGCCAGAGCCATATAGCATGTGGCTGTACACGGAAGCCACTGTTGGAGAAACATGTTCAATCTCTAAGTCCCTGGGTGGTTTTCATCTAGTGCACAACAAAAAGAGATTGCCATATAAACATGGTTCCTCTTGTTGCCACCTTGTCCAAAACTTGAGTATCCTTGTCCACCCAGGTGGTTCATTGAGTACTTGTTTTATTATATAAAACATAAGTCTTTTCTCAACTTCATAAAATCTCAACATGTAACTCTTCTCAAAATATGTAGCATGCCTAAGCATTGCACAACTACAATGTTTTCACTAAGGAATGTATAAGGGTATCCTATTAGGATTTAGCATAGCTTACAATATAGAAATTCCTTTTCATGCATGTTTCAAAATCCACTAAGTATAATGAAAATAGTAGGACTTTGGATGATAGAGTCACTTGCCTTTTTGGTAGGGAATGTTGGTTCACTACTTGATCTTGCTAATTTCACACTCTTCTAACTTCACTACAAATCAATCAAGCAAACATAGGTTCAACTAGCATTCCAACCAATAATCAATCAAATTAATCACACATAAAATCATAGAAACTAAGTCATGCATGCAAGCATGCAAAAAGTAGTTTTATTTGCAAAGGTGGTTTCTACTAGGCTCTAAACATTGTAAGGCTCAAAGTGGTCATTTTCCAAAGTGGCAAAGTCATTTGCAAAAGGGTTTTATCTAGAAACCATTTTTAAATCCAATCATTATTTTATGTGGTGAAAAATGTTTTTAGCAAAGCAACAATTTTATATTGTTCACCAAATAAGTTGTTAATTCTCAAAACTTGGTGTTTTAGGGTCAGTGGGTTTGAATCAACACATTTTTCCAAAGGTTTTTCTCAAAAACCATTTCCATAATAAAAACAACATTTTTATTTGACTAGAAATGGGCTAATTCAATTATTCAATCCTAATCTTTACAAAATACATTTTTAAATCCATAAGCTGGTTCCTAGGGTCAGTAGGTTCACAACAAACCAATTTGCAAAGATTTCAACCTCAAAATCATTTTGGAATAATTTTTATAACCTAAACTAGCATACAAATGTTTCTGCAAAAACAAACATTTTACCAGAAGCTTTTTACTAAACAAATTGCATGGTTGGCTAGGGCTTGTTCCACTGATTCCATTGATATAAAGTTTGCAAATTTTGGACGTGTGGATCAAAAGTTATAAGGTTTACAAATTTGCATCTAAATCAGATTCTAAAATCTGTTTTTAAAATAACTAGTGCCACGCGGCGGGATGTTACTGGCTGATACCGATTCGGATGGATCAGCCTCTGCGGGGCTTTGGATTTAAATAGATCGCGCGGCTCAGATTGCGTACCCCTTCGTTGTTAAGTGACTCTATCGTGTCACTACGATCTGGATCGAACGGCTCTTATCATTTTGCCAAGAACTGGCGGCGCTGCGCGGCGGCTGGCGGCGGTACTGGCGATGCAGGAAGCAAAGAGAGAAGGGGAGGTGCTCACCGTGCTCGCAGGGTTATGGTGATGCTCGAGGCGTGGTCGGTTGGTCGAGGGGCGCACTAGCGTGAAGGGGATTGCTCGCCGGAGTGGGGGCCAAGCGTCGGATTCTAGAGGTCGTCGAGGATGGGCTGCAGTTCACTCGAGGCAAGACATGGGTACAGTTAGCAGCGTCTGATCCTGGGGTTCACGTGAGCATGATTGAGAGGGCTCGGGCGGTCTAGACTTACCAGAAAACTTCGCCGGAGAGAAGCGCACGCGGCGGCTCGAAGGTTCGAAGCCGAGGTTACAGAAGCGGCGAACGAAAGGCACGGGAAGAAGCACCAGAGGCTGGGGAGTGTGCGAGCTTGGTCGATGAGGCAAGGGGCGGTGTCTACTGGCCGGAATTGCTGGAGAGGCTCGCTGGAGCAGTGGCGGTGCAAATCCGATTCAGGGCAGCCTGGTGGCAGAGGGAGAGAGCTGTCTGGGGGGAAAGAGAGGTAAGACGCGGGCGGTTAAATGGGCGTGGTCGCGGAGTGGTTAAGACGTGGCATTGAAGCGAATTCATTCGCGGCATCAATGGCAGGAAACAGCCGTTGAGTTCAACGCGAGGAAGACGACGCTGAGCTGGCGTGGGGCCGCGCTGTCTGCGAGAGAGAAGAAGAGGGAATGGGGCCGTGTGTTCAGTGACTCCGCGGGTCGGTTTTTCGGTGGAAAATGTTTCTTCGAAAGGGGGAGGGAAACTGGGCTGCGACTGGGCTTCCTGGGCCAGGTGGGTTGGGTCAGGTCTGGTTCTATTTTTTTTCTTTCTAATTGTTTTATCTTTTTCTATTTCTATTTTCTGTTTTGAAATTCAAACAACAAATCAAACATCCAAAACAAATGAAACTTCCACCAAACTTTGTCTTGAGTTTTGGTTCTGTTTAACAACAATATTCCAAATCTCAAAATGTTGTAATATTTTTATTTTAGGGTCCATTAATAATTAAATGAATAGACCTTAATCATTTAATTCAAATGGGATTTGTTTTATCAAAAACTTTATTTTGAAATTTTAAAATAAAACCAAAACACTTCAGTAGGTTTTATTTGAAAATATAAAATACTTGGAAAACTTGTTTAAAATAATTTAACAAGTTTTGATGTTTTAATTAAAATAGTAAAACCTTTATTTCTAATAAAATTGGATATTAAATCCTTATTATTTTATTTAAATAAACCTTTACTAATTTTATCAAATAGAAATATTTTATTTCAAAGGCTTGGCCAAGTTTTAATTTGGCTTATAAAATAATCCTTATTTTTTATTCTATCCTTTGCTTTTGAAACAAAATCTTTTTATTAAAAGATCCAAAATAGTAATTCCAAATATTTTTAGCTTTAATGTTTATTTACCTTTTTAAATCCCTTTAGGATTTTATTTGATCCAAATAGGTTTTGAAAGTTTCCAATTGGATTCAAAAAGTTTCTTCTCACCTTGAAAATCAACAAAGTTTTATTTTATTCATTTATTTTTCACATTACAAGATTTGGAAAATCTTGGGATGTGACACATTACAATGCAGCAGAATATAACAATAGCATGGGGTCCTTCATCTTCATAGTGCCACAAGCAGTCATGTTGGTTGTAGACTTGTAATCCTAATCAGTAAACTTCACTAACATCAAACAAACCTGCAACATAATAAGTTGCAGCCACAAGGGACAATACATTTGAATTGTATTGGCAAGTTTCACTACTATGTAAAATTAAGTGGATCCTATCATTACATGCATATTTGGCTAAGTAGGGTTTAGGCTCATTTTGGGATGTGACAGGCTACCACCCTTAAAATAAATCTCGTCCCGAGATTTGGGAAGGCTAGGGTTACAAGTTGGCTTCAAAGCAACTAGGGTACTACCACCCTTAAAATAAAGTCTCATAGGGTTACATTGATGGTTCACTTGACTATGGGTTCAACACTTAATATCCAGACAAGGAATCCTTATTTGACTCTTCTGAGTTAACTAGTTCCTGACATCCACTTCTTCTATCTCTTCAAAGTTTCCATCCATGTCAATGTGGTTCACATGTCCTTTCTGGGTCACATTGGAGTCATTTCCATTGGCTCTTCTAGCATCCTTTTTCTTTTCTTCTCAGGACAGTCTTATGCATAGTGTCCAAGTTCCTTACAATTATAGCACTGCAACTGGCTAATGTCTTTCTTCCTGAAAGTGTCATGTTGGTTCTGACCAAGGTCATTTCCATTGTCAGTATCATTTCCATTATTATCACTTCCATTGTTGTTGTGGTGATACTGATGTGGTTCAGAATCTTCATTGCTCTTTTTGAATGAACGCTTCTTTTGTGATGATCCTGAGTGATACTTGAGTTTATGCTTCCTCTTTCTATTCTCAACTTTATTCATCTTATTTTCCAAAATGGTGGCTTTGTCACGGAGTGATTGATAAGTTGGGACATAGGCAACAGCTAGCTGCAGGTTCAACTCATCATTAAGTCCTTCAAGAAATTTCTCTTTTCTCTTAGCATCTGTATCAACTTCATCCGGTGCATAGCATGCCAGATTGTTGAATTCTTCAATATACTCAGCCACACTGAGGTGACGCTGTTTCAGATTGTGGAATTCCTTTTTCTTCGAGTGCATCACTCCAGGTGAGATGTGAGCTGTACGGAAACCATCCTCAAAAATAGCCCAAGTCACATCTTCAAGGGGAGTGGTGATCTGAAAGTTGTCCCACCATGTTGCTGCTGGTCCTTCAAGCAGAAATGCTGCAAACCTAACTTTTTCTTCATCGGTGCAGCCAACAGTCACTAAGTCTTTATTCACCGAATGTAACCAATCATTGGCTTCCATTGGATCAGTTGTTCCAGAGAACCTTGCAGGCCTAAGTTTCAGAAACCTGGTGAGCATGTCATGAGCTGGAGGATTATTCTGATTGTTGTTGTTGTTGTTGTTGTTGTTGTTGTTGTTGTTGTTGTTGTTGTTGTTCTGATTCTGTATGAGTGTGGTCATCATCTGCATTAGTTGAGTTTGACCTGTCATCAACTGCTGCAACTCGGGAGGGACATTGTTGTTGTTTTGGTTGGGGTTGGCATGACGGGGAGGCATCTGTTGGTTTGATAGGGATAAGTAATGATGGATAGGTTTTTAAGAAGTTATAACACACAACTCAAAACATCCAAGTTCAATCAAACAATCATCAAGCAACTATTCACTTAACAACTTATGAGCTTAACTCATGAGTTGAAGGAAACAACAAGTTTTCTTGAAATAATCAACTTAGTATAGTCATACCTCATAGGTCAATATGATCCATACTCTAACTTGATATCAATGTCTTTGGTAGGCAATCTAATGTCTCTTGGTTTTCACTTGTAGTCCTTAGTGATGTCTAAGTTGAAGTCCTTAGTGAAACTAAAGTTAAAGTCATTGGTCATGGCTTTGTACATCAAGTTGAAAAGGAAGAGGTGTAGATCAAAACCAAAAGGTTGAGGAAAGAGTTTACAAGATTGTTTGTAAATAAGTTTTTGGAACAAATACAACTCCTATTTTTCTAAGGGGTTTTGTCCAATCCTAGGGTTACGAATCTACAGGCAACACAGTGCTCTGATACCATCTGTAAGGTTCCCAACCTTTAATAAGGTAAGGATCCCTGTGTTTACAATGCTAGTCCCCGGATCAATAGCTAACATCCACAGTTAAGATGTAATATCAAGAAACAAAGGTCATAATACAACTTTATAACCAGGAATAAATTAATTTATTACATCTTACATAGCTCATTTGGCTATCTCATTACAATGCAGCAGAATATAACAATAGCACGGGTTCCTTCATCTTCATAGTGACACAGGCAGTCATGTTGGTTGTAGACTTGTAATCCTAATCAGTAAACTTCACTAACATCAAACAAACCTGCAACATAATAAGTTGCAGCCACAAGGGTCAATACATTTGAATTGTATTGGCAAGTTTCACTACTATGTAAAATTAAGTGGATCCTATCATTACATGCATATTTGGCTAAGTAGGGTTTAGGCTCATTTGCAGAAAGCAATATAGTTTTATCCTATATTTTCAAAATAGTTTTGATCTTTTGTCAAATCTTTCTGAACTTCTTGGAAAACTCCAAGTGCTCCAAATCCCTTGTTGTCACCATCAAGTTTTACTTTGAGATATTGGAATGTCGAGATCTTCCATAGCTTCAGGCCTTAGTTGCTCAGAGTTGTCCATAACCGGGGACATGGCTAAGTACTTAGAATTTGATCTTCTGCAGAAGTTGTACACTTTACCCACATGACACAATCTCGTCTTGGTGCCACCAGTGGCCGCTGGATAAGTACTCACCAAGATGGAGTACTGGCAGATCCAGAATGTCACAAAGTCTTTCCATAGAAGTCCTCCCAATACACAATGCTAGCTTGTCAACCAGGCACCAATGTAGGGATAAATTTCCCTTACACAATTCTAGTTAACCTGAAGATGCCAATGCATGGGTCTTCCACTATGTAGTTGACTAAGCCAGAGCCCATTTAGCATGTGGCTCTACACGGAAGCCACTGTATGAGAAACATGTTCAATCTCTAAGTCCCTGGGTGGTTTTCTTCTAGTGCATATACAAAAAGATAGCCATATAAACATGGTTCCCTTTGTTGCCACCTTGTCCAAAAATTGAGTATCTCTTTCCACCCAGGTGGTTCATTGAGTACGTGTTTTATTCTATAAAACATATATCTTTCCAACACTTCATATAATCATATCATGTATCCCATCCCAAATATATAGCTGGGCTAAGCATACTACAACTACAATGTTTTCACTAAGGGAGATATAAGGGTATCCTATTAGGATTTAGCATAGCATAAAATATAGTAATCCTTACCATGCATGTTACAAAATCCATTATGTGTAATGAAAATAGTAGGACATGGATGATAGTGTCACTTGCCTTTTTAGTAGAGAATGATGTTTCACTTCTTGATCTTGCAAATATCACACTCTTCTAACTCCACTACAATTCAATCAAGCAAACATATATTCAACTAGCATTCAAACAATTTGTCACACATAAAATAACAAAAACAAGGTCATGCATGCAAGCATGCAAAAGATAGTTTTATTTGGAAAAGTGGTTTCTACTAGGCTCTAAAAATTTTCAAGCTCACATTGGTCATTTACAAAAGTGGTAAAACCATTTGCAAAACGTTTCATCTCATAAACCAAATATTATGCTAGGGTGACATTTTATGTTGTTGAAAATATGTTTTAGCAAAGTAATAAATTTATATGATTCATCAAATATGTTCTTAATCTCAAAACTTGGTGTTTAGGGTCATAAGGTTTGAATCAAAACATTTCCCAAAGGTTTTACTCAAAAATCATTTCTAAACCAAAAACAATATTTTTATTTGACTAGAAATGCTCTAATTCAAATATTTATTCCTTAGCCTCACAAAATAAATTTTTAAATCCATAAGTTGGTTCCTATGGTCAGTAGGTTCAAAACAATCCATTTTGCAAAGATTTCATCCTAAAATTATATCTAGAACAATTTTTATATTCAAAATAAGCCTACACATGTTTCTGAAAATTCAACCAATTTTCCAGAAGCAAAACATTAAACAAAGTGCATGGTTGCAAAGTAATTGTTCTACTGAATCCATTGATATAAAATTTTCAAAATTTGGACGTGTGGTTTGAAAATTATGAATTTTACAAAATCTAGCATCTAATAGATCATATTTCTGTTTTAAATCAAACTCTGTCCAAATGTCTAAATCTTATTGGCTGATAACGGTTCACACGGATCGACTACTACTGGCCGTTAGATCTAATGGAAATCGCACGGTGCAGAGGGAGCGTACCGGTTCGCTTAGGCAATCTATCGCGTACACACGATCAAAATCCAACGGCTCACAACCACTGGACATAAACTGGCGGCGCCAGCGGTGGTGAACGGCGGTGGCGCGGTCAGACGATGACGGTGTCGGCGTTACAGGAAGCGAGAGAGCGAGGGGATATGCTCACCAGAATCGCCACGACGCTCTAAAGCTCAAGGTCGTCGTTGTTGGTCGAGGGGCGCACAGAGTCGACTAGGATTCCTCGCCGGAGTAGCTTGCTGGCTCGGGCACGCACGGCCGTGGTCAAAGGCGAGTATCTGGAATGCAAGCAAGCAAAACAACGCGTCAGGAAGATGCACACGGGTTCAAGGATCACGGGAACACTCACCAGTGAGCAAGGGGCACACGAGGTCGTCGGCTATGGCTCGCCAGAGTCGAGCTTATCATCGGTGGTGGCGCTCAGATATGGATAGAGCCGAGGCTACGGGGCACGCGCGGCCAAGCAGTTGGCACTGGGAGATGCGCCTGATGATGGGGAGCAAGGTTGCGTGCAGTGGGAGGCGAGGGGTGGCTGCAGTTCGCCGGAATTGGCCGGTGAAGGTCGTCGGGTTAATGGCGGTGTGGGGACAAATTGGAGCAGCCTAGGGGCAGTGGGGAGGCGATGTTTGGGGGGAAAGATAGAGGAGGGCGAGGCGCTTTAACGAGCGTGGTCACTGTCGATTTTAATCCTGCCATCAACGCGTATTGATCGCCGCAATCAGTGGCAGGGACGTGGTCGCGGTGAAGACGACGATGAGGTGGCCAGTGGGGTCCAACGGTCAGCGAGAGAGAGAGAGAGGGGGCGTGGGGTCCACTTGTCTGTGACTGCGCGGGTGTGTTTTCAGTGAAAACGGTTCACTGCGGGGGAGAGCTGGTGGGCTGCGCTGTTGGGCTTGCTGGGCTGGCTAGATGGGCTGCTTCGTTTCTCTTTTTTTATACTGATTGCTTTTTATTTTTCTATTTGGAATTTCTGTTTTGATTTTATTTCAAACAATTAAAACTCCAATTCAATTCAAACCACCACCAAACTTTGGGTTGATTTTAATTCTGTTTAACAACATATTCCAAAGTACAAAATAAAATAATACTTTTATTCTTTTAGGATCTATTAATAATTAAATAAATAGACCTTAGTCTTTAATTCAAATAAGATTTAATTTATTTAAAAACTCTATTTGAAATCTAAATAATACCAAAACCTTTTCAGTAGGTTTCATTTGAAAATATAAAACACTTGGAATTTTTATTTAAAATACTTTACAATTTTTAGTGTTTATTTAAAATGGGGAAAAGCCTTTACTTAAATAAAATTGGATATTAATAAATCCTCATGGTTTTATTTAAATAAACCTTTACTATGTTTATCAAACAAAATATTTTATTTCAAAAGCTTGGCCAATATTTAATTTGGTTCTATAAAATAATCTTTATTTATAATTCTACCTTTTCTTTTAAAAACCAAATCTTTTTATTAAAAGATCCAAAAATAGTGATTCCAACTTTTATAACTTTATTTATTATTTGTTTATCTTTTAAATCCCTTTAGGATTTATTTAATCAAAATGGGTTTTGATGTTTCCATTTGGAATCAAAATATTTCTTCTCACCCTAAATTTCAACAATTGTTTATTCTGTTTATTTATTTTTCACATTTCAAAATTTGGAAAATTTTGGGATGTGACAGATTTCTAGATAGGTAATTTATTAGCTTTGGAAATTCAATTTCCTTATCTTATTAAATTCATAAGATTTTATCTATGGCTCCAAATTAAGTGAAACCAATTTATATGGTTTTATAATATTTCCATTTGTCATTCTTGATCATTTGTAAATGTTTGTTGGCAAATTTTTATATGGATCAAAACCATGGTCTTAGAGATATCTTGGAAAACTCCCATTAGGGTTTTGATTTATTTTCCAAGTGTTTAAATTTCAAGATGCATTTTTGAAGAATTCACTCCACTTGATTTGAATTTAGTTGGATTCAAACATTAACCAAAGTTTGTTCAAGATGGGATTTTAAGTTTCCATTTAGAAACAAAAAGTTTATTTTCACCCTAAATTTAAAAAATTATTTATTTTGTTTATTTATTTTTCACATTACAAAATTTGGAATCCCAAGCTTGAGATTTTGTCCATTCTTCATCTCATTACATCATTCTTCCCCTACACCTGAAACTTTTCTTCATACAAAACTTCACACAATCTTCATTAACAACATTAATGCATCAAAAGTAATAAACCTTTGGGTTTAGTTTCAACACAACAAAACATCCAATAAGAACACAAGCTACTAGAGAAATTTCTTTTAAAAATCTCAATTTACCAAAGAGAACTCAAAAAGAAATCGAAAAGGGGCAAATGCAAATAAAGGTAGAAATCTGTCCAAACAGACCAGTAGGTAAAATCCGTTTTTTTAGAAAACCTTCTGCTGCTCAAATCAAAAAGTGTTGAACTAACTAAAGTTAGATAACAACTTGGGGCATTCACTCAGAAAATTACAGGTTAACCAGACTTACAGAGATTTTTCACAAATTTTTACAGTGAAGCACAAAAATCAGTTTCGAGACAGCAACTTCCCCAAATCTTACTTCTCTCTCATTAGAGGTTATTCTTGGCACAAAAATCAAATAAAAAGGATAAGGAGAGGTTATTACAGAAGTAATAACTTCCAAGACTCAATAAAACTATTGGGTTATCTCCCAAAACTAGTTTTGTTTAACGCTTTTAAGTTAGGCACAAGAAGCAAGAATCAAGTATTTTCAAATGAAGAAGCATTAACATCAAATTTTGCTTTAAAAGGAGGAGAAAAGGGTAACTTATCTCTCCTTATAAGGAAGTGTTCTATACCTTTCTTGAATGGAAATTTATATTTAATGGTGCCTTCTTTCATATCAATAATGGCACCCACAGTTCTAAGAAAAGGTCTTCCCAAAGTAATAGGACAAGAAGCATTGCATTCAATATCCAAAATACAGAAATCAACAGGGACATAGGCATTGTTAACCATAATAAGAACATCATTAACACTCCCCATAAGTTTCTTTTTACCATTATCATCAAGTGGGACATCTAAATAGCAATCTTCCAAAGGTGGCAAATCATGCATTTCATAAATCTTTCTAGGCATAATTGAGACATTAGAACCAAGGTCACATAAAGCTTTGAGATCAAAATCATTCACTTGCATATTAATGATGGGCTCCCAACCATCTTCTAACTTCTTAGGAATAGAACTTTGTGCTTCATTTTTTCTTCCTTAATTTGAATGAGAGCATCTGTAATGTGTTTTGTAAAAGCCATATTCATAGCACTAACATTAGGACTTATAGCAAGCTTTTGTAGGAACATAATCACTTCAGAAATATTGCAACCATCAATATCAAAATCAAACTTAGCATCACAGGTAGTAGACTTATTGTTTCCCATAGTTCGAAAAAATTCAGCATTCTTATTGGGTTTAGGCATTATTGTAGGAGGAATGGGGACTTCTTGTGGTTTGGTAGCATCAACATTCGTGGTAGTAATAGTACAAATACTATTGTTTCTAGCAATTTCATCTTCTCTTTCCCACTTAGCATGCAATTTAGCTAATAGTCTAACATTTTCATCAATAGTAACTTGTATGGCATGAGTAGTAGCAAAGGTACTTTCCAAGGTTTCAGGTTCAGCAACCATTTTATTAATCAAAGAGGATTGTGCTTCAGACAAAGATGAAATATTTTCCTCAACATTCAAAAGCTTTTCCTCCACAGTCTTGTTGAAAATAGTTTGTTTACTAATAAAGTCTTTAAGCATGACTTCAAGTTCAGAGGGAGCACTTCTATTGTTGTTGTAAGAATTTCCATAAGCATTACCATTATTGGGAGGATAAGGGCTTATAATTATTATTACCAAAATTATTCCTATAGGCATTATTGTTGAAATTGTTATTTCTAAGGAAGTTCACATGAACTTGCTCTTCTTGAGCAACCAAATAGGCTAAAGGAATATTATTTGGATCAATATGAGCTTTTCCATTAACATGCATAGACATGATAACATTAATTTTATCACTCAAGGAGGAGGTTTCTTCAATAGAATTTACATTCTTACCATGTGGAGCTCTCTTAGTGTGCCATTCAGAATAAATAACCATCATATTATCAAGTAGTTTCGTTGCAGCACCCAAAGTAATGGTCATAAAGGTACCTCCAGCAGCAGAATCCAACAGATTTCTTGAAGAGAAATTCAATCCTGCGTAAAAAGTTTGGATAATCATCCAAGCAGTTAGTCCATGAGTGGGACAATTCTTTACCAAAGATTTCATTCTTTCCCAAGCTTGAGCAACATGTTCATTATCAAGTTGTTTAAATTTCATTATTTCACTTCTCATAGATATAATCTTAGCAGGAGGATAGTATTTTCCAATAAAAGCATCTTTGCATTTAATCCAAGAACCAATACTATTTCTAGGCAAGGATAGCAACCATTATTTAGCTTTTCCCCTCAAAGAGAAATGAAAAAATCTGAGCTTAATAATATCTCCATCTACATCCTTATATTTTTGCATCTCACAAAGTTTAACATAGTTATTAAGGTGGGCAGCAGCATCATCAGAACTAGCACCAGAAAATTACTCTTTCGTAACAAGATTCAAGAAAGCAAGTTTAATTTCATAAAAGGTAGCATCAGGAGCAGGTGGAGCAATAGTTGTACACAAGAAATCATTGTTGTTTGTGCTAGTGACGTCACACAACTTGGTGTTCTCGGTAGAATTCATTTTTGCAAAGTGAAGCAAACCAACAACAATAGCAATCAAAGCAGGAACTAATTTTTTTTGTATTTTTTACAAGAAAAGGTAAACCAAAGGAAACTAATTTTTTTTGTAATTTTTGATAAAAATAAGCAAGAAAAACAAAGCAAAAGAAACTAAGCAAAACATAAAAAATAAAGAGAGTGGTTGTGAAAGACTCCCCTTGTGAAGTTGTCCTTAACTCCCCGGCAACAGCGCCAGAAAATCTTAGACGTGGCTCGGTTATAGAGCTTCGTTGGGAGACCCCAAGAGGAAGGTATGATGAGCACAACAGCAAGTTTTCCCTTAGTTATGAAACCAAGGTTATCGAACCAGTAGGAGGAAGGAAACAACTCCAAGTTGTTGCTATCAACTTGGAATCCTGCACAACACAAACTCAAGACTTTGCCCCAACTTACAGTGAGGTTGTCAAATCTCACTGGTTTGCTGAAAACAAAGGATTAAACGTATGGTGTGGAAGGTAATGGCTTCTTGTAGAAAGTAAACGGTAATAGTAGATGATGTAACAATGGTAAAGATTGGACCGGGGTCCACAGTTCACTAGAGGTGTTCTCCTTAAGATAAATAACATGCTGGGTGAACAAATTACAGCGGGGCAATTTACAGACTGAGCAAGGCATAACAATGCAAATACTAGACATCATGATTCCTATGAGATTTGATTGGGCATTACAACAATATATATAGACCTCCATCCAATTGCATCTATGACTAATAATCCACCTTCAGGTTATCATCTGAACCCCTTCCAGTATTAAGTTGCAAGCAACATATAATTGCATTAAGAAAAGTGTGTAAAATAAACAATACAATTGTTCCATGAACAAAAGATTGTTGTTTTCTCCCTAGTAGCCACAACACATCTACAACCTTAGAGATTCCTGTGAATTCCCCAGATTACTAGAGGCATGAACCTACTATTGAGCATAAATACTCCCTCTTAGAGTCACTAGCATCTACTTGGCCAAGATAGCTACTAGCAACGGAGAGTATGCAAGATCACAAACAACACACACATGATAGAATCAATAAGACATGATACAATCAATAATCAATCTGACATACTATCTCAAGATCTGTCGGATCCTCGCAAACACAACATGTATGATTACAAATAGATGATCTTGATCATGGACGGAGCTCACAAGATCTAAATATGATAGCACAAAGGAGGAGAAACAACCATATAGCTACTGTATGGACCCATAGTCCAAGAGTGAACTACTCACGCATCATACCGGAGGCTGGCATGGTGATGAAGAAGGCCTCCGGGATGATCTCTCCCCTCCGGAAGGGTGCCAGGAAGAGCTTTAGATCCCCCGATCTAGGGATGATGGTGGCGACGGCTACAGACTATTTTATGGCGATCTAATCAGGTGTTTAGGGTTTCTGCATCAGGACGGATTTTATAGGAGAAGAGGCGAGGCAGGGGGCACCCGAGGCACACACACACCAGGTGGCGGCATGCCCTAGGGGGGCCCGCGCCACCCTAGGGTGTGGCGGCCTCGTGGCCCCAATTCGTCTCCCCTTCGGTCTATGTGTTCGTCCCGGTAAAATATTGACTTTGGCTTTTGTCCCGTCCAATTCCAAGAATATTTCCTTAGTAGCTTTTCTGAAACCAAAAATAGCAGAAAATAGGCAACAGACATTGTGGCATCTTGTTAATAGGTTAGTTCCAGAAAACGTATAAAAATACAAAGTGTAGACAAATCATAGCAAAGATGATACTAAACAAGCATGGAACATCAAAAATTATAGATACATTTAAAACATATAACATGGGTAGGCTAAAGTTGGGGCCGATGGACGTGGATGAATCCGAGGAGGGATGATGCAGTGAAGACCGCACTCGTAAGAACAAATAGAAACACGATGTATCCAAGTTCGAGGCTCTCATATTGAGATAACACCTCTTCCCCTGCATCTAATCTCATATAATCTTGCCAAGCTTGTGGCTACAATGGTGATCCTTGAGTTGTATTTCCTATGCCTATATCTAGATCTCTCTATGAGAGTGGAGGAGGAAGAAAGAGAGATCCTAGCGAGCAGAGAGGAGAGGAGCCCTTCGGGGGGTCTCTCTTGTATCGATCCCCCCGGTGCTCCTTATAAAGGGGAGACTAGGGGACAAGACTTGTTCATCACGATTGGTATCTCTTCGACATATTCTCAGCATCTCCTTGAGATGCTCAGCATATGCCTTGGCATCTTTTGGAGATGATGTCACATCCCAAAATTCTCCAAATTTTGAAATGTGAAAAATAAATAAACAAAATAATCAAGTGTTGAAATTTAGGGTGAAAATAAACTTTTGCTTCTAAATGGAAACATCAAAACCCTACTTGAACAAAATTTGAATAAGAAAACAGCAGACAAATATTCAAAAGATCAAATGCATTCATGCATGGAAAGAATCTTGAATTTGAAACACTTGGGAAAAGTTAAACCTAAACCCTAAACCCTAAATAAAGAAATCATATTCAAGATCCCTCCAAGACTAAGGATTTGATCCAAATAAAAATTCAGCAACAAACATTTATAAATGATCAAAATGATAAACAAAAATATTATAAAACCATAGAAATTGGTTTCATTCAATTTGGAGCCATGGATAAAAACTTATGAATTTAATAAGATAAAAGGAAATAATTCCCAAAGCTAATAAAGCTCCTAACAAAATCCATACCAAATTGTGAGCAAAGTAATCCTAAAAGGATTTAAAAAGATAAACAAATATTAAATAAAATTATATAAATCTTGGCCAAATAAAAAAGATATGGATTTTATAAGATAAAGAAATAAATAATTAAATAAGAAATAATTGCAAAGACAATTTAAATCTTGGCCAAATCCATAAGGAATGGAATAAAAATAATCCAAATAAAAATAAAGGAATAAAGATCATTTAAATAAAATTATATGGGCTTTAACCATATTCAATTTTATTTGAATAAAGACAAAACCCCTAATATAAATGATTAATTAAATCATGAGAAAAATAATTGAAATTGCCAAGATAGATTAAAAGTTATCTAATTAACTTAAAAATAATAAAATATTATTTGAATAAAATTTATATGGGTTTAAACCATATTCAATTTTATTTAAATAAAGTCAAGTTGCCTAATTTAAATAAATAATAAATCATAAGATAATATTTGAAAATATTATAAAATGAACTTTTAAACACACTATTAAATAGTATAAACCTACTGAAAAGGTTTGATAAAAAATTGAATTGAAACAGATGTTTAAAACATTTGAATCAAATCAAAACAGAAAATAGAAATGGAAAATGAAAAAGAAATCACAAGAAAAAATAGAAAAGGGTCCAACCCAACTAACCTAGGCCTAGTAAGCCCAACTAGAACCCACCCGGGAAACGCAGTCCCCCTATCTCCCCAGATCTTTCTTACTCGAGCACAAACCCTAACCCCCACTAACGAAGCGACCCCACTAGAGCCACCTCATCATCGTCCCGACGCGCTGACCCGTTCCCCTCTTCCCCGACCGTTTCCTGCATTGAATCCTCGGTGTAAAATCGCGTAAACGCTACATTAAATCCGCCCAGTGATCACGCTCGTTACATTGTGTCGCTTCCCCCTCTTCCTTGCTTCCTATTTTCGCCGGACCACCGCAGGCAGAGCGCCGCTGCCGCGCGATGCCAGGCCGCTCCGCCCATCTTAAGTCATCGCTCTGTCGACCGTTAGATCTAGATCTTGTGACTGTGATTGAATCACTTAAACTAAACGGTATGCTCAATCTGCACCGTGTGATTTAAATGAGATCCTGCGGTCCATTTTGTTTGATCCGAACGAAGCGGTATGCGCCAGTAGGAACACGCCATGTGGCCAGACTCTGGTTTGAAAACAGAAAATTGATCTACTAGTAATTTGATTTTTTAAAATACATTACTTTTGTTCTGCTTGGCCAAAAATTACAAATTCTATATTAATGGATTCATAAAAATGTAAGCCTTGCAACCATGGACTTAGTTTAGTATTTTGCTTCAAGAAAATTAGGTGTTTTTGCAGAAACTTGTTTAGGACTATTTTGAGTATAAAAATTATTCTAAAAATGATTTTTGAGTAAAATCTTTTGCAAATGGTTTGTTTCGAACTCTCTGACCCTAAACACTAATATTTGGATTTAGAAATGAATTTTACTAACGCAAGGAATTATTCCTTTGAATAAAAGCATTTGTAGTAAAAAGAAATGTTGCTATGATTTAAAAATGATTTTTGAGTGAAACCTTTTGCAAATGGATTTGTTTAAAACACTCTGACCATAAACACTAACTTTTGGATTTAAAAATATATTTTGTTAACACTAGGAAATTATTCCTTAGAATAAAATCAATTCTAGCAAAACAAAAATCATTTAAAAAGAGTTATTTTCACTAACTTGTTTTTAAATGATTTTGCCACTTTTATAAATGACTAGTAGGTGTTTTGAAATGTTTAGAACCTTATTAGAAACCACTTTTTCAATAAAACAATATTTTGCATGCTTGCATGCATTTCTTTGTTTTTATTATTTTATGTGGTGAATTTTTTGAATGCTAGTTTTGAATTTGTGCTTTGCTTGATTGAATTGTAGTGAACTTTGAAGAGTGTGACCATTGAAAGATCAAGGAGTGTACCAAGATTCTCTACTAAAAAGGCAAGTGGTGCTTCATATATTTTGTCCTATTATTTTGACTATGCACTAGTGATATTTTGAGTAGGACTTGGATGGAATTTTTACTAAGTATATATATATGATATGCCTTGGGAAATCCTAGTAGATGATGCCTTAGCTAGTAGAAATTTTCCTTAAGTTAAGATTCTTGCTACTAGTATGCTTAGCTTAGATACTAGAAAACAAGGGTGGATTTATTCATGCTATGAAATATTCTAAGTCTATGACTTGTGCTTTATTTAATAAAAAACAACTATGTGAATGAATCACCTAGGTGGAATGGTAAGAATGGTTTGTGTTGAGTGGTTAGAAAAGGCTCAGGATGGATACCTTGTGTATCACACTTGTGGAAAGCCACCCAGGAACAAAGATATTTGAGATGTCAAGTGTTGAGAAGCTTCTAGTGCAGACACATGGCAATATGGGCTCTTCCTTGATCATATAGGTTGCAATAACTTAGCAGATGTACATAAGGTGGTAGGGTGATAGGATGGAACGCGTCCATTTGGTCTAAGGGAAGCCTTCTAAAAGATCCTGTCTCGATGCATGTCGAGTCTTGTGGGGAAAGTGCACCACCTCTCGAGAGGGTAAAACCTAAGTACTTAGCCGTGTCCCCAGCAATGGACAATTTGAGCATCAAGACATTGAAGCTATCAAGGATCTCCTCATCCCAATTTCTAAGTTAAAAACTTGTTGTTGAACAAGGGTAAAGGTTCACCAATTTCTATTGGTAGTTCCTTGGGTGATTTTGACAAATAAAAACTTAGTGTTTTCAACTAATAAGGAGAACTTATTTTGAGCAAAAGCAAGCCTATGCTACACTTAGCCAAATGCATATAGATGTTAGATACCACTATTCTACCATAGTATCACTTTCCAATATAATTCAAATGTATTGACCCTTGTGGCTGTAACTTATTATGTTGCAGGTTTGTTTGATGTTACTGAAGTTTGTTGAGTAGGGATTACAAGTCTACAACCAACATGATTGCCTGTGGCATATGAAGATGAAGGACTCCATGCTATATAGTTATTTCTGCTGCATTGTAACGAGATAGCCAAATGAGATATGTAAGATGTAATGAATTATTTTATTCCTGGTTATAGTTGTAATATGACCTTGTTTCTTGATATTATATCTTAAACTATGGATGCTAGCTATTGATCCAGGGACTAGCATTGTAAACACACGGATCTCAACCTTATCAGGTTGGTACCTCTACAGATGGTATCAGAGCATTGTGTTTCCTATAGGAATTTAACCCTAGGATTGGACAAACCCCTTAGAAAAATAGGAGTGTATTTTTTCAAACTTATTTACAAATAATCTTGTAAACTCTTTCCTCAACATTTTGTTTTGATTCTACACCTTTTCCTTTTCTACTGGATGGATAAAAACTTCAACATAAGCAAGGACTTCAACATCACCAATGACTTCAATTTCATTTTCACCAAGGACTTCAATTTGTACATCACTAAGGACTACAAGTGAGACAAGAATAATACTCAAGACTTGGAGACTAAGGAAATACAACTTAGAGGAACCATCTTCACCTTTGAATCCTTGTGACCAAGATGCAAAAATTTCTTCCAAAGATACCATGATCTTGTTGATGAATAAACAACTAAGAAGAATGGAATGATCTCAAGTGAATCCTATAGTTGGACCACCATACTAGTGTTTAGTTTAAATCGATTTATTGATCACACCAACTTATGTGGTGTAGCAAAAATATTTTGTTGCCTAAAACTATGCTTGGATCTTATTGTTTGAGTGGAATGCATGATTGTGATTGCTTGCACATTGCTTGCGTGAATTGTTATGTGTGAGTAGAAATCTTAATCTAGGAATCTTTTGCCTAATCCAACCCAAAAAGATGACTTCATCAAGAGACCACAACTCCAACATCAAGGAGGGTGACAACAACAACCAAGAGATGCACATGAGTGAACAACTACTAGCAACCCAAGCCCAGTTGAATCAAGTGACAACTCAGTTTTTAGCCAACAACATTGAGTTAGACCCAGCCATGCTAAAGTTCTTGGAAACCCAATCTCAATTATTGCAAAGGATGACCAATCAGATGATCAACATGAGAAGCAACCCTTAGCAAAGAGAATGTGACAACAATGATATCAAGGAGGATATTATAGAAGGAACTCAAGCTTGCAAAATCTATGGAGACATAGGACACACTTACAAAGAGCATATGGATCAATGCCCTAATTGTGAAGAGAAACATCCAGCTAGACAATGCCCCACATATCAAGTTTCTTGTTTCCTATGTGATGGAAATAATCATGTCCCTATCCAATGCCCCATCTATCCTATAGTTCAACAGATGAAACAAGATGGAATGCATCAAATGTTTGGAAACCTTCATGAAGGAACAAGTTCCACCAAGAATGATGAAAACAAAGGAAAAACTCAGTATGCCCCTCCGTACATTGTGACCCACCATGGTGGACAAAAGAGGAAACATGGACGTTATCCTAGCAATCATTCTAAGAACCGAGGAAGTTTTCCCAAATTTGTGGTAAAATATGAAGAGCATGAACTAAGAGAACTCCTAGCTTTGGAGAAA
Organism: Avena insularis; assembly: GCA_023614405.1. Taxonomy (NCBI): domain Eukaryota; kingdom Viridiplantae; phylum Streptophyta; class Magnoliopsida; order Poales; family Poaceae; genus Avena; species Avena insularis. The sequence continues at coordinate 292,313,201 of CM042691.1, read as the reverse complement.
CCCAAGAACAAGAAGAAAATCCCCAACCCTAGCAAGAAAGACATTAGCCAGGTGCAATGTTACAATTGCAAAGAGATGGGACACTATGCCAATGAATGTCCACAAAAGAAGAAGAGCCAAGGAAACAAACAAGAAATAGTGATTCCAAAGATAAAAAGAGATATCATCCAAGTGATGTGCCACAAATGCAAAGATCTAGCCCATTATGCAAACAACTGTCCAGAGAAGTTACACTAGGATACCAAGTAAGCCAAGATGTAATCTAGTTGAAAATATTTTAAGGGTGGTAGTACCCTAGTTGTCTTGAAGCCAACTTGTAAACTCTGAGACGAGATTCCTTTTAAAGGTGGTAGTCTGTCACATCCCAAAATTCTCCAAATTTTGAAATGTGAAAAATAAATAAAAATAATAATCAAGTGTTGAAATTTAGGGTGAAAAGAAACTTTTGCTTCTAAATGGAAACATCTAAACCCTACTTGAAAAAAGTTGAAATAAGAAAACAACAAACAAATATTCAAAAGATCAAATGCATTCATGCATGGAAAGAATCTTGAATTTAAAACACTTGGGAAAAGTTAAACCAAAACCCTAAACCCTAACGAAAGAAATCATATCCAAGATCCCTCCAAGACTATGGATTTGATCCATATAAAAATTCAGCAACAAAAATTTATAAATGATCAAAATGATAAACAAAAATATTATAAAACCATAGAAATTGGTTTCATTCAATTTGGAGCCATGGATAAAAACTTATGAATTTAATAAGATAAAAGGAAATAATTCCCAAAGCTAATAAAGCTCCTAACAAAATCCATACCAAATTGTGAGCAAAGTAATCCTAAAAGGATTTAAAAGATAAACAAATATTAAACAAAATTATATAAATTGGAATCACCAATTTTGGAACTAAATAAAAAGATATGGATTCTATAAGATAAAGAGAGAAATAATTAAATAAGAAAATAATTGCAAAGACAATTTAAATCTTTGCCAAATCCATAAGAAAATGGAATAAAAATAATCCAAATAAAAATAAAGGAATACAGATCATTTAAATAAAATTATATGGGCTTTAACCATATTCAATTTTATTTGAATAAAGACAAAACCCCTAATATAAATGATTAATTAAATCATGAGAAAAATAATTGAAATTGCCAAGATAGATTATAAGTTATCTAATTAACTTTAAAAGAATAAAATATTATTTGAATAAAATTTATATGGGTTTAAAGCATATTCAATTTTATATAAATAAAGACAAGTTGCCTAATTTAAATAAATAATAAATCATAAGAGAATATTTGAAAATATTCTAAAATGGACTTTTAAACACACTATTAAATAATATAAACCTACTGAAAAGGATTGATAAATATTTGAATTTAAACAGATGTTTAAAACATTCGAATCAAATCAAAACAGAAAATAGAAAATAGAAATAGAAAAAGAAATTAAAAGGAGAAAATAGAAAAGGGTCCAACCCAACTAACCTAGGCCCAGTAAGCCCAACTAGAGCCCACCCGGAAAACACACTCCCCCTCTCCCCAGATCTTTCTTACTCGAGCACAAACCCGAACCCCCACTGACGAAGCGACCCCACCAGCGCCACCTCATCATCGTCCCCGACACGCTGACCCGTTCCCCTCTTCCCCGACCGTTTCCTGCGTTGAATCCTCGGTGCAAATTCGCCCAGTGATCACGCTTGTTACATCGCCTCGCTCCCCTCTCCCTTCCCCCTCTTCCTTGCTTCCTATTTTCGCCGGACCACCGCAGGCAGATCGCCGCCGCCACGCGATGCCAGGCCGCGCCGCCCATCTTACGTCATCGCTCTGTCGACCATTAGATGTAGATCTTGTGACTGTGATTAAATCACTGAAACGAAACAGTATGCTCAATCTGCACCGTGCGATTTAAATGAGATCCTGTGGTCCATGTTGCTTGATCCGAACGAAGCGGTATGCGCCAGTAGGAACATGCCACGTGGCCAGACTCTGGTTTTAAAAAAGAAAATTGATCTACTAGTGATTTTATTTTTTAAAATACATTACTTTTGTTCTGCTTGGCCAAAAATTATAAATTCTATATCAATGCATTCAGAAAAATGTAAGATTTGCAACCATGGCCTTAGTTTAGTATTTTGCTTCTACAAAATTAGATGTTTTGCAGAAACTTGTTTAGGACTATTTTGAGTATAAAAACTATTCTAAAAATGATTTTTGAGTAAAATCTTTTGCAAATGGTTTGTTTTGAACTCTCTGGCCCTAAACACTAACATTTGGATTTAGAAATGAATTTGACTAACACAATAAATTATTCCTTTGAATAAAAGCATTTCTAGTAAAACAAAAATGTTGCTATGATTTAAAAATGATTTTTTAGTGAAACCTTTTGCAAATGGATTTGTTGAAAACACTCTGACCATAAACACTAACTTTTGGATTTAAAAATATATTTTGTTAACACTAGGAAATTATTCCTTAGAATAAAAGCATTTCTAGCAAAACAAAAATGATTTAAAAAGAGTTATTTTCACTAACTTGTTTTTAAATGGTTTTGCCACTTTTATAAATGACTAGTAGGTGTTTTGAAATGTTTAGAACCTTATTAGAAACCACTTTTTTAATAAAACAATCTTTTGCATGCTTGCATGCATTTCTTTGTTTTTATTATTTTATGTGGTGAATTGTTTGAATGCTAGTTTTGAATTTGTGCTTTGCTTGATTGAATTGTAGTGAACTTTGAAGAGTGTGAAAATTGCAAGATCAAGGAGTGTACCTAGATTCTCTACTAAATAGGCAAGTGGTGCTTCATATATTTAGTACTATTATTTTGACTATGCATTAGTGATATTTTCAGTAGGACTTGGATGGAATTTTACAAAGTATATATATGTTATGCCTTGGGAAATCCTAGTAGATGATGCCTTAGTAGAAATTTTCCTTAAGTTAAGATTCTTGCTACTAGTATGCTTAGCTTAGCTAGTAGAAAACAAGGGTGGATTTATTCATCCTATGAAATATTCTAAGTCTATGACTTGTGTTTTGTTTAATAAAAAAACTATGTGAATGAATCATGTCGGGGGGATAACCCCCGGTAGGGTCACGAGAGGGGAAACATAGCGCGGTTGGGTTGGCTCCGAGTAAAAATGAACCAGGCCGGGTAAGAACGGCCAGGAAAGATAAGCATGAGAGCCGAGATACAAACTATCTCGGCCCATATAGGACAAAGTTGTAACCCTTGCAGGTACCAACGAGCCGACTCAACCGAGGAAGGGCCGAGTCAAGAAGGACACGTGGCACCTTTTCGAGTAAGGTTCAGGAAGGACCATGGTAAAGCATGGTCAAAAGAGAAGGGCGACGCCGGGTGACATAAAAGGAGCCGGGTGACGCCCAAAGCAAGCGTTGAGGTACAAAGTAACAGCGTGATGCCAAAAAGAACAAGAAGCAACGTACCAGAAGACCGTTAACTGTCAAGCTTTATGGACCATGCCTATGGGCTTAGGGCAAGCCCATAACCTGGCCCATATTGTAGGGACCAAGATCCAAACAGTAAACCCTAGAACCCAAAGGGGTATTATCTAGCTAGCACTGCCTATATAAGGGAGGGCATAGCAGTAGTAGAGGGGGGTTGGACCAAGTAGAGAACGGGTGCTGCGTACTCAAGCCAATACAGCTCAAGGAGCACTTGTAATCTTTGGGGTATCAATCAAATTGTCAAGTGCGGAGAGTTCTTCTTGTTATTCGTGCATGGCTCGACCATGCACTCCCTCCCTGGTGACCACAAGCACCCATTCGGCCCCCAACTTAAGCCTACCCATGGCATCTGCCGTGCCACCACCACGACAGTTGGCGCCCACCGTAAGCGTAGCGGTGCTTGATGGAGTCTTCATCCGGACGGGCAACATCATCTCCAAGACCGGCGAGCGCGTCTACTCCGGCCTCATCCAGAGGTTTGGAGTGCCCAACTTCGTCAGCAACAACGCGGGCTGCTTCGGGACCGAGCCGTTCCCTAGGGACGGTCACTTCATCAAGTTCGGCGAGCACCAGGTCTACGTCACGGTGCATGTGGAGCGTGCATATCCTGAGCACGTCGTCCTGGCGCTGGATCCTCCAACGGCTCCAGTCACTGTGAAACCTCTCCAACTCGTCTCCATGGAGGTAATGATGACAGCCCCAAACCCCACAGCTCCCCCAGTAGTTCCAGTAGAGAATGAGAACGCAAAGGAAGGAAATCACGAGGAAACGCCAAGGGCTGCGAGAACAGCAAAGGCGCTGCTGAAAAAACTAGAGAACATAGCTAGGAGCAAAAGAGCTCAGGAGCTGCAGGAAGCGATAGACAAGTTGGCAGAGCGAGTGGCATAAGCAACTGACCCGGCGCGAGTGCAAGCCGAGTTGGAAGAAGTGTAACATCCCAAAACTATTAAACTAGAATCATCAAACTCTAATCACCAAAATTAGGGTTAACAAAAACTTTTCCAATTAAAGATATGAAAGCATGCATATGTGTAAGCATGACAATTTGGATTCTTTTGAATTGCCATGATTGTGTGTTTCTTTGCTTGAAAAAGGATTCTTAGGTGAAATAAACATCATCTAAACAATCCCCACACTTTTCCCAAAGACAAATAAATCAAAACAAACAAAATAAGGGAATGGTCACTTTGGCCAAATTAACTCCCATGCCTACTTTGGCTATCTCTAACTTTCAGAACTTAACAAAAACTTGTTTGGATCTTTCCACCCCTTGATAGTACTCATAACAAAGTACCAAGGCCCACTTTGTGATCATCCAAAATCATTCAGGTGCATAGTTTAAAGGACAGTTTAAAATTGAATCTTTATCATATGGCAAGATCCCACTTTTTAAAAAACCACTCAAACAAGCTCAACTTTCAAAACCCAAGCATCCACAGACTCACCAGCACATGCCTAACACACCCACCAAAATTCTTTTCAAAATTAAAAACTTGAATTCATGCGGCCATTTCATCAAACACCTTGCAGATACAAATCAAACAAAATCTAAACACTATAGTGTGCAGTGATTCTGGCCAAACTTGTTTCCTCTCTAGCTCACAGCAACCTCAGTAGATCATCTAGCAAACTTAACTAATCCCTAGCACCACTGTAAGCTCGCCAATGTCATCAATGGTGAACAGGCCGAGAGCACCATGTCACCCCAGTGTGGACAGCAGGCTAGAGGAAGAACTAGACGTGCCAACCTTGTCTGGGAGGTAGCCCATGCTTCACTGCCCCCTCTCGACCAGCCCTGCCTCGTAGACAGCAACCAGAATCGCCAGAACGCCACAGAGCACGCGTCGTTCCCACTCAACCAGACCACCTCGAGCCCTCGCCTCCCGCCAGCATGCTCCCCACCGTCCCAGGAAACCACCAGACATAACCATTTCACTGCCCGTACCCCGTAGCCACCGCTCGCCGTCGAAGACGCCGCCTCTGCCAGAGCGTCGAAGCGTTCTGCACCGCTTGCCACCGCCCTAAACACGCCATAGAGCATCGCCAGAGACCACCGATCGCCACCTCGCCATGCCTCTAGCTGCCGTAGTCCGTGTCACCACCGTTCGGTCTCGTCGTCGAGACTATAAATAGAGGCCTCCCCCTCTCAAACTCTTCACACCATATCACTCCCCTCTCCTCACTGATCGTTCTACCCCGTTCCAGGAGCAAGGCGAGCAGCACATCGCCGGAATTTGGCCGGAGCCCGCCGCTGCTGGAAAAGAAGGAAGCCAGCAATTGGAGCCGCCCCAGGAGAAGCTGCTGGTACCAGGAGGTTCGCCGTCGTCGACTTCGTCCTTCACCCGCCTCGCCGACCCTCGCCTGAGCACCGATGAGCCTCCCACGACCCCCACCTGCCGCATTATGGTTCTGTCTCGCCGCGCTGCCCGACGTGGATGATGAACCACAGCCGTTGGATTAGAACTAGATCCAACGCACCACGTTGCCCCGTACCGCTTCGCACCCCCTCGTCTCACTGACGCATGGGGACAGCCACTTAACAAGCCCGCGTAAGTGCTGTGCATAGCAGGCCGACCCATTATCGTCTCCCGCGTAGCCCACTCATTTGAATTTGGATTTTTTCTATTTTCATTCAAACACAGTTCTGTACCTAGCTTCAAAAATCAACCCAGCTCGATTCAGTGAACCAAATTGAATGAAACCAATTTTGTTAGAAAGGTTTTGAAATGCTTAATCCAAGCCCGTTGGACTCAAATCATTTGAATCTATAGATCAACCTTGGTAAAAATAACAAGGCAGAAGCTTTTCTGCATTCAATTTTTTTTCAAATTTAAACCATAATAGCTTTTGAGATGATACCAACTCTCAAAAATCACATTTGACCATACCTTTTAGAACATATAAAAACATATGGGTTTACTTATAGAAATAATATTCAAGTAATAAAAGGATGCCACATAGACATTTCTAGTCACTTTATTTAAATGAAATAAAAGGTTAAATCTTGTTAAATTGTGACGCCACTTTAAATCACATTCCCATGTACTGAAATATGTCGTGATGACATGTGTCAACATGATCTCATGTTTGGTTTGGAGAATATTAAATCTTAAGTAGTTTTTCAATGAGTAGAAATTACTTTTCTAAAAATGAAATCAATAATACAAATGCTTTAATCTTGTAATGTTAGTGATGATGCTAGATCATCTATAGAACCCCTTTGTGTGTGATGATTGAAAGTAGTTAAGTATTGTTTTGTGATTGTGTACCTCGTAATTATTCATAGACGCTAGTACCGACCAAGGATACGAGGAGGAAGGAGGATACTACGAAGAAGAAGCCGAGGAGAACTTCAACCACTGCTCTGCACAAGGCAAGCTAACACTTGCAATTATGAGAGTTAAATAACCTATGCAATGCACTAAGCATGCTTGGTTAGACACATTTGATGATACCACCTCCTAGTTTTACTTACAAGCTTTCTACTTTATTTCTTTATCAAAGCTACTACTTAGAGTTTACTTGAGTAAATTGTAGATACTAGAAAGATAATTGAAGGTTGCATAAAGAGAATAAAACTTGGCCTAAGCTAGATAATCTTGATGTCATCCCAAGGCATGAGATGGTACTTAGTTAAAACTCCACTTGTTTACCACCCCTCATTAGTACTCACCCCCACTTGTAGATGCTAGTGCTAAGCATAAAACTTGATCAACTTTAGATGGGAATACTTGGTGGAAATTGGTTATGAAAACCTTGGAATGATGGATCATTCTATTGAGATGTTTTGACATGTGGTTCTGAACACTAGTTGATTTTGATGATGAAAATGTTGAGGCATGAGCCTTAGCCCTTAATAAAACTGATGGTTGTCTGGATGCGATACCATTCCAATTTTATCGTACAACCACAATACCCGACAATTGGGTAGGGCTTGACTGGAAACTTATATACCTTAGTATTGGTTCCCTCACGGCCAAGGTCTGAGCTGAGGCTACCTTGTGAAGATTGTCCACTGCGTGCACTCCAAGATGACAGTTGGTCATGGTTGGGAGGCCACACTCACAGGAGAGGTGCCTATACTAGGGCGTGTAATTGAAAGGTTAGGATTGATTATCCGCATACTGAGTATGGTGAATTCAGGATTTGTTCCTGACGATGTATCGAATGTTGTGGTGAAAGTGTACAATCTCTGCAGAGTGTCAAACTATTCGAATAGCCGCGTCCGTGGTTATGGACAGTTGGAGTGGCCATACTGTTCCCCCGTCAGATGTTTTCAAAATGACTTGTGAAATGAATTGAGAATTTGACTTGACCACAACAGAGTTGTGGCATGAGATACAAGTTCCCACTTAGGTGTTATAAAATTTAACTATCTTCTTGCTTCTGAACTTAGTAGAGGTAAATCTGGATTTTTGCAAAACAACCCTAGAGCTTAGTGTCCTATTACAAAACCCCCCTTCACTTGTTAGTCTTAGTTTGCGAGTACTTAAAGAGTACTCATGTCTTTGTCCCTGGCTATTCCCGTGGCCATACTATGAAGAGGAGTACCAGGAGGATGGACCCCAGGAAGGTTACGACAACTAGGATCATCTCCCATCGTCAGCATTGCCTGTGACCCCGAAGATGGAGCTTCGCCTACGTTACCGTTATTATTACGTATTTCCGCTGCTTGAGTTGTATTAAGAACTGGATCATGAGATCCTTATTTGTGTAAGACCTTATGTATGGTTTGTAATGGATGATGTACTATGGTATCCAATTCTGTTATGTCTCACAAAAATGGTAATCCTGGGATTGCGATGTATGGCATAACAGGCATCTGGGATTAAAAATCCGGGTGTTGACAAGTTGGTATCAAAGCCATCCTGACCATAGGAGACCCTAGTTAGACTGGACGTTTTAATCAAAAACTTAGTTTCAAAGCCAAAGGAAGCAATTATTTACAAAAACTTATTCCCATTCTTATCACCTTGATTCTTTCATAAAAATTCATGTTCCTCAAAAACTCTTGCAAAATACATAAAATTTGACACACTTGATCACTCTACTAACTTACTCATCCTATATTCTTATAGATGGACGTGAAGTACAGCAAGTTTTATCAGTTGGGGAATGGAGGAGACCTCATCTTTGAGCGGGATTTGGACCAGCTTTCGGAACTTCTGGAGCGTCCGCACCCCGAGTTCTTCGGAGATCAGCTCAATGATCAAGGAGGAGAAGATCTGCAGTGGCTAATTGTTGCAAGTCTCCGAGGAAAGATTGAACCTCCCACTGCCGAGGGAATTCAATTCACCTTAAGAGAGAACAACTGGCTCGATGGACTTGCTAGGGCCATGCAGGAAGCTCTTGCCCGTCTGTGTGGGCAGAGTATCAACCAGATCAAGGGAACCCGCTTTGAGTTTTTCCCAAGGCGTGATGCTAATGGACAGCCACTGGAAGCCCCATACCACCACGAGCTGAAGACCCAATTGGACAACCTTAGCTTCATGATGTACGATCATCAGCAGGAATTGGACAATTGTCGTGACTACTCCAACCACAAGTTCGCCATCATCAAGACGAAGGATTAGACCATCGCCATGCTAGCGAAGGATCGCAAGTATCGTCGCCGTCAGCTCGACAAGAAGGAGCGCATCATTGCCCGTCTTCGCCACCGTATCTCAGATTTGGAGGAGACCATCCACGAGAGAGACATGCAGTTGGAAGAAAGGGAGAATGCCGGAGAGGATCTTCGTGGAGATCCCTACTCCTATCTTAGTGATGATGATGATTTTCTGGAGGATCAGGATATGGACTTCTTCACCGATGAGGATGATTTCGCCTTCATCAATGACGATGAGGATGATGAGGATGATGACTACACCGACTCCAAGGAGTAGTAGCACTTGAGCACTAGCGTAGTGAGTTATATTCGGTCCCACTGTATCGTAGTTTCCGGAATGGTTCTTAAAACCATCTGTTTTTCTTATTTTGTCGTGTGTGTTTGTATCATGTGCTATGAATGAATGAATGAAAAGCAAGTTGCTAGAAAAATTTGAGTCAAACTTTAAAAACTTTTCAAAGTCCCAAAACCTTAGAAATTTCCCTCTTTTCTCATGATCTATCTCAATCTTCAGATGCCACGCGGAGGAAGTGGTTCATCCCCGGACCCGATGTTGCAGATCCTGCAAATGTTGGTTTCTGACCGCGAAGCTGAAAGAGCCGAATATCAAGCCAACCTAGCCACCCTTCAGCAGATAGCCCAGCTAGCCCACAACAATCAAGGCCAAGGAAATCAGGACAACCATGGATCTAAGCTCAAGAATTTCTAGAACACCAACCCACCTATTTTCACTAAGTCAGAAGAGCCCCTAGATGCAGATGATTGGCTGCAAACCATGGAAAATAACCTAGAAGTCGCCGGAGTGGAAGCTAACGAGAAAGTTCTGTTCGCCACCCATTATCTAGCCGGAGATGCCAGAGCATGGTGGAACAGCGTTCGTGCAATGACCGGAGGACAGATGATGACCTGGGAGGAATTCAAGGTCAAGTTTAGCAGAACCCATGTGCCCCCGGGTTTGATCAAGAGGATGAGAGACGAGTTCAGAGAACTGAAGCAAGGACGGATGACTGTAGTGGAATACCGTGACAAATTCTTGTCATTAGCTAGGTATGCCCTGGATGAGATCGACACCGAAGCCAAGAAGAAAGAGATATTCCTGAATGGTCTGCACAATGAGATCTATTAATTCAGTACTTGCTCGAGTGTTGTTTGATTCTTGTGCATCGCACTCATTTGTCACCGAAGAATTTGCATGCACTAGTAAAATTCAAACAACCAAACTGAAGCATGTTATGATCATCCAAATTCCCGGTTCAACAACCAAAGCTAGGCAAATTTGCAAATCCTTCCCCATCCGAATCCATGGCATAGATTTTTATGCTAATCTGATAGTACTCGGAACTAAAGGTTTGGAAGTAGTACTAGGAATGGATTGGATGTCCAAATATAAAGGATTGATTGACTGTGCCAAGAAAGGCATCACCATGACCAGTACAACCGGAATATCAGTCGAGCATATATCTGAAACCTTATCTCGTCAATTCAAGTGCAACAAGAGTATAGCCCAACCTACCATTGACCAAGTTCGGATAGTCTGTGAATACCCCGATGTATTTCTAGATGTTTTGTCCGGTATGCCCCCAGATCGGGATATCGAGTTTATCATTGAACTAATCCCCGGAACAGGACCCATGGCCTAGAGACCCGATAGTATGAACCTGACGGAACTTGCAGAACTGAAGAAGCAACTGGATGCCATGCTGGAAATTGGATTGATTCAACCAAGTGCGTCGCCTTGGAGATCACCTGTTTTGTTCGTGGATAAGAAGGATGGAGGTAACCGTTTGTGTATGGATTATCGGAAGTTGAATGATGTCACCATCAAGAACAAGTACCCATTGCCCAAGATAGAAGATTTGTTTGATCTGTTGACCGGTGCCAAAGTGTTTTCTATGATTGATCTGAGAACAGGCTATCATCAACTCAAGATTCGCGCAGAGGATATCCCCAAGACTGCCTTTACCACCCGTTATGGATTATACGAGTATACCGTCATGTCTTTTGCATTAACCAATGCCCCCGCTTATTTCATGAATCTCATGAATAAGATTTTTATGGACTTCCTGGATAAGTTTGTCTATGTTTTCATCGATGACATACTGATTTATTCCAAATCAGAAGAAGAACATGAGCTACACCTAAGGACCATTCTTGGAACCCTTAGGGAGCATCAGTTGTATGCCAAGTTTAGCAAATGTGAATTCTGGTTACAAGAAGTAGGATTCTTCGGTCACATTGTATCAGCCGGAGGAATTGCCGTTGACCCTTCAAAAGTAAAAGATGTATAAGATTGGCAAGCCCCAACCACTCAAACCCAAGTTCGTGCATTTCTCGGATTGGCGGGATACTACCGCAAGTTTGTAGAAGGATTCTCGAGTATCGCCCGACCCATGACCCAATTGCTGAAGAAGGACAAGAAGTTTGAATGGACAGACAAATGTGAAGCGAGTTTTCAAGAACTCAAGAGGAGATTGATTTCAGCCCCAATCTTAATCATGCTGGATATCATGAAGCCCTTCAACGTGTACTATGATGTATCCAAGATTGGTCTCGGATGTGTGCTAATGCAAGAAGGCAAAGTTATATCTTATCTATCTCGACAACTGAAACAACACGAGCAAAATTACCCAACCCATGACCTCGAACTCGCAGCCGTAGTTCTAGCCCCGAAGACATGGAGGCATTACCTGATGGGAAATCGTTGTGAGATTTATTCGGATCACAAGAGCCTGAAGTATATATTCACTCAGAAGGAGCTGAATATGAGGCAGAGAAGATGGATTGAGGTAATCAAGGATTACGATCTTGACATTCACTATCACCCTAGTAAAGCCAACGTGGTAGTAGATGCCCTTAGCAGATTGCAGTGCCGCTTGAACTCCATGATTTTGAAGGAGCAACCAAGCTTGCACAAAGAGATGGAAGATTTTCGAATGGAATTAGTGAGTGAAGGATTTTTGGCTAGCATAGAACTTCAACCCACTTTGATCAGCCAGATCAAAGAGGCGAAGAAAGGAAATGCTAGTATCGACGGAATCAAGTGTCGTATCGGTACAAGAAAAATACCCGGATTCACCGAAGACGAAGAAGGAGTTCTGTGGTACAAAGGACGCCTTTGTGTACCAGCAGATTCTGAGTTGAAAGAAGTTATTCTGAAGGAAGCTCATGATACTCTTTATTCCATCCACCCCGGAGGAACGAAGATGTATCAACATTTGGAAGAACAATTTTGGTGGCATAAGATGAAGAAAGAAATCGGAAGCTATATCGCCAAGTGTGATATATGTCAGTGAGTCAACGCGGGACATCAAAGACCCGCTGGATTGTTGCAACCATTGCAGATTCCGGAATGGAAATGGGATTCCGTTGGAATGGACTTTATCACCGGATTGCCTACTTCTAGTAGGGGAAATGACTCTATCTGGGTCATAGTCGACAGATTGTCCAAAGTCGCCCATTTCTTACCCGTCAAGACTACATATCAGAGTTCGAAGCTAGCGGAGTTATACATTGCTAGAATCGTCAGTTTGCATGGAGTCCCCAAGAACATCGTATCGGATCGAGGAACTCAATTTACCTCGAGATTCCAGAAGAAAGTCCAAGAAGGTTTACGAACCCGCCTAGATTTCAGCACCGCATATCACCCTCAGACCGATGGACAGACGGAGCGAGTAAATCAAATACTCGAAGATATGCTAAGAGCATGTGTGTTAGAATATGGATCTAAGTGGGAAGATTGTCTGCCGTTTGCATAATTTTCTTACAACAACAGTTATCAAGCTAGTTCGCAAATGGCCCCATTTGAATTCATGTATGGAAGGAAGTGCCTCACCCCTTTGAACTGGTCGGAAGTAGGAGTGAGTCAGATCTTCGAACCTGACATCCTACGAGAGGCAGAAGAGAAAGTTCACAAGATTCGTGAGCACCTCAATACAACCCAATCAAGACAGAAGAGTTACGCCGACAAGAGATGTCGAGACCTCGCCTTCAACATAGGAGATTTTGTATATCTGAAAGTGTCGCCATTGAAGGGAATGCAGCGTTTCCAACTCAAAGGAAAGTTAGCCCCCAGATATATCGGACCCTTCAAGATTCTGAACCGTCGAGGAGAAGTATCGTATCAATTGGAACTACCCGAAGAAATGTCAGCCGTGCACAATGTGTTCCATATCTCATTACTTCGCAAGTGCCTTGAAGTTCCAGAGAAGACCGAAGTGTTCAAGAATATCGATCATCGGACCATAGAGATCAACGATGACCTGACCTATCCTGAAGTACCCATCCGTATTATGGGAAGAAGATTTCAGAACCACAAAAACCCGAAGAATAAAGTTTCTCAAGATTCAGTGGAGCAACCACACGGAAGATGAAGCTACCTGGGAGCGCGAAGATCACATCAGGATGGAGTTTCCCGATCTCTTCAAATCCTAGGTAATCTTTTTCGTCCTTTTTCAAATCTCGGGATGAGATTTTGTTTAAGGGGGGAAGGTTTGTAACATCCCAAAAATATTAAACTAGAATCATCAAACTCTAATCACCAAAATTAGGGTTAACAAAAACTTTTCCAATTAAAAATATGAAAGCATGCATATGTGTAAGCATGACAATTTGGATTCTTTTGATATGCCATGATTGTGTGTTTCTTTGCTTGAAAAAGGATTCTTAGGTGACATAAACATCATCTAAATCCCCACACTTTTCCCAAAGACAAATAAATCAAAACAAACAAAATAAGGGAATGGTCACTTTGGCCAAATTAACTCCCATGCCAACTTTGTCTATCTCTAACTTTCAGAACTTAACAGAAACTTGTTTGGATCTTCACACCCCTTGATAGTACTCATAACAAAGTACCAATACCCACTTTGTGATCATCCAAAATCATTCAAGTGCATAGTTTAAAGGACAGTTTAAAATTGAATCTTTATCATATGGGAAGATCCCACTTTTTCAAAAACCACTCAAACAAGCTCAACTTTCAAAACCCAAGCATCCACAGACTCACCAGCACATGCCTAGCACACCCACCAAAAATCTTTTCAAAATTCAAAACTTGAATTCATGCGGCCATATTCATCAAACACCTTGTAGATACAAATCAAACAAAATATAAACACTATAGTATGCAGTGATTCTGGCCAAACTTGTTCCCGCTCTAGCTCACAGCAACCTCAGTAGATCATCTAGCAAACTTAACTAATCCCTAGCACCACTATAAGCTCGCCAATGTCATAAATGGTGAACAGGCCGAGAGCACCATGTCACCCTAGTGTGGACAGCAGGCTAGAGGAAGAACTAGCCGTGCCAACCTTGTCTGGGAGGTAGCCCATGCTTCACCGCCGCCTCTCGACCAGCCCTGCCTCGTAGACAGCAACCAGAACTGCCAGGAACGCCACGCCCGTGCCGCTGTCGACCATGCCGTCCCGCGCCGCAGAGCATGCGCCGTTCCCACTCAACCAGACCACCTCGAGCCCTCGCCGCCCGCCAGCATGCTCCCCACCATCCCAGGAAACCACCAGACATGCCCATTTCACCGCTCGTACCCCGTAGCCACCACTCGTCGTCGAAGACGCCGCCTCTGCCGTGCAGAACGTCGAGCGTTCCAGACCGTTTGCCACCGCCCCTACACGCGCATTAAAGCCATAGAGCATCGCCAGGAGACCACCGATCGATCGCCACCCTCGGCCATGCCTCTAGCTGCCCGTAGCCGTGTCACCATCGTCCGCCTGCCCATCCCGTTCGGTCTCGTCGTCGAGACTATAAATAGAGGCCTCCCCCGCTCAAACTCTTCACACCATCTCACTCCCCTCTCCTCACTGATCGTTCTACCCCGTTCCCGGAGCAAGGCGAGCAGCACATCACCGGAATTTGGCCGGAGCCCGCCGCTGCTGGAGAAGAAGGAAGCCAGCGATTGGAGCCGCCCCAGGAGAAGCTGCCGGTACCAGGAGGTTCGCCGTCGTCTACTTCATCGTCCGCCCGCCTCACCGACCATCGCCTGAGCCCCGGTGAGCCTCCCACGACCCCCACCTGCCGCGTTAGGGTTCTGTCTCGCTGGCGCTGCCCGACGTGGACAATGAACCAGAGCCGTTGGATTAGAACTAGATCCAACGCACCACGTTGCCCCGTACCACTTCGCACCCCCTTGTCTCACTGACGCGTGGGGACAACCACTTAACCAGCCCGCGTAAGCGCTGTGCGTAGCAGGCCGGCCCATTATCGTCTCCCGCGCAGCCCACTCGTTTGAATTTGGATTTTTCCATTTTCATTCAAACATAGTTCTGTACCTAGTTTCAAAAATCAACCCAGCTCGATTCAGTGAACCAAATTGAATGAAACCAATTTTTTTAGAAAGGTTTTGAAATGCTTAATCCAAGCCCATTGGATTCAAATCATTTGAATATATAGATCAACCTTGGTAAAAATAACAAGGCAGAAGCTTTTCTGCATTTAAACATATTTCAAATTTAAACCATAATAGCTTTTGAGATGATTCCAACTCTCAAAAATCACGTTTTACCATACCTTTCAGAATATATAAAAACATATGGGTTTACTTACAGAAATAATATTCAAGTAATAAAAGGATGCCACATAGACATTTCTAGTCACTTTATTTAAATGAAATAAAAGGTTAAATATTGTTAAATTGTGACACCACTTTAAATAACATTCCCATGTACTGAAATATGGATGATGACATGTGTCAACATGATCCCATGTTTGGTTTGGAGAATATTAAATCTTAAGTAGTTTTTTAATGAGTAGAAATTACATTTCTAAAAATGAAATCAATAAGACAAATTCTTTAATCTTGTAATGTTAGTGATGATGCTATATCATCTATAGAACCCCTTTGTGTGTGATGATTGAAAGTAGTTAAGTATTGTTTTGTGATTGTGTACCTCGTAATTATTCATAGACGCTAGTACCGACCAAGGATACGAGGAGGAAGGAGGATACTACGAAGAAGAAGCCGAGGAGAACTTCAACCACTGCTCTGCACAAGGCAAGCTAACACTTGCAATTATGAGAGTTAAATAACCTATGCAATCCACTAAGCATGCTTGGTTAGACACATTTGATGATACCACCTCCTAGTTTTACTTACAAGCTTTCTACTTTATTTCTTTATCAAAGCTACTACTTAGAGTTTACTTGAGTAAATTGTAGATACTAGAAAGATAATTGAAGGTTGCATAAAGAGCATAAAACTTGGCCTAAGCTAGATAATGTTGATGTAATCCCAAGGCATGAGATGGTACTTAGTTAAAACTCCACTTGTTTACCACCCCTCATTAGTACTCACCCCCACTTGTAGATGCTAGTGCTAAGCATAAAACTTGATCAACTTTAGATGGGAATACTTGGTGGAAATTGGTTAGGAAAACCTTGGAATGATGGATCATTCTATTGAGATGTTTTGACATGTGTTTCCGAACACCAGTTGATTTTGATGATGAAAATGTTGAGGTATGAGCCTTAGCCCTTTATAAAACTGATGGTTGTCTGGATGCGATACCATTCCAGTTTTATCGTATAACCACAATACCCGAGAATTGGGTAGGGCTTGACTGGAAACTTATATACCTTAGTATTGGTTCCCTCATGGCCAAGGTCTGAGCTGAGGCTACCTTGTGAAGATTGTCCACCTGTGCAGTACCCAAGATGACAGTTGGTCATGGTTGGGAGGCCACACTCACAGGAGAGGTGCCTATACTAGGGCGTGTAATTGAAAGGTTAGGATTGATTATCCGCATACTAAGTATGGTGAATTCAGGATTTGTTCCTGACGATGTATCGAATGTTGTGGTGAAAGTGTACAATCTCTGCAGAGTGTCAAACTATTCGAATAGCCGCGTCCGTGGTTATGGACAGTTGGAGTGGCCATACTGTTCCCCCGTCAGATGTTTTCAAAATGACTTGTGAAATGAATTGAGAATTTGACTTGACCACAACAGAGTTGTGGCATGAGATACAAGTTCCCACTTAGGTGTTATAAAATTTAACTATCTTCTTGCTTCTGAACTTAGTAGAGGTAAATCTGGATTTTTGCAAAACAACCCTAGAGCTTAGTGTCCTATTACAAAACCCCCCTTCACTTGTTAGTCTTAGTTTGCGAGTACTTAAAGAGTACTCATGGCTTTGTCCCTGGCTATTCCCGTGGCCATACTATGAAGAGGAGTACCAGGAGGATGGACCCCAGGAAGGTTACGACAACTAGGATCATCTCCCATCGTCAGCATTGCTTGTGACCCCGAAGATGGAGCTTCGCCTACGCTACCATTATTATGACGTATTTCTGCTGCTTGAGTTGTATTAAGAACTGGATCATGAGATCCTTATTTGTGTAAGACCTTATGTATGGTTTGTCATGGATGATGTACTATGGTATCCAATTCTGTTATGTCTTGCGAAAATGGTAATCCTGGGATTGTGATGTATGGCATAACAGGCAACTGGGATTAAAAATCCGGGTGTTGAAAAGAAGCCAGGATAAAACTCGTGGAGAAAGCAAAGGAGCTAGCACAGTTACAACAAGATGTGGATATAACTATCCGAGAGCTTAACTCGGCAAATCGAGTCAAGGGCGCAAAGACCCGGCTTGATGCAACGAGATTGAGAGGAAGGAATCTCAACGAAGAACTGGCAGATGCGACATCAAAGATAACACCAGAGAACAGCAATGAGACGGCCATGCGTCCAACGTACAACACAGCAGCAGCTAATCTGCGAGCGGCAGAAGCAGCAATGGCAGAATTACCCCACTTGGAGGGGGAAGCAAAGAAAAGGCAGCAAGAACGAGTCAATGAGTTAGTAAAAGCAGCCAACATGCTGAATGAGGCGTATTACAGAGCAAATCCGGGTATAGCAGGGAGATCACAGCTGGTTCACTCGGCGACTCCTGTCCCGGCAAGATCGGCTGGGCACACGACATCCTCACCCGGAGCGGCACCCAGGCCGAGAAAAGAAAAAAGCGTGGATTCTGGAAGAAACAAGCAGATGGCCGCCTATGATCCGTCAGTAGTTCAAGGAAACCTGGCATGCGCAAGGGGCAAAAAGAAATAATCCCCGAGAAAATGAAAACCAGGAAAAAATTGGATAGAGAAATGACAACGGAGGGCAAAATTTTGCGCCTCATACTCGGCACGCAACTCACTCGGCAGGAGGAGGAAATCCAGCTCCAAATAACGCACCAGCTCAGCCGGAAAGAAGACAGCAGAGCGCGGGAAAAGCAGTTCAACAGTGAATTCAACGCGAATAAGTATAATGATGGTTACTCGGCCATGGTAAATGACGGGTATGAGCTGCCGGATCATGCATATCAAGCAATGGGAGCGAGATATGGAGGTAGGAACCTCCAGCAGGATGATGCCAGGCTAAAGCTTGACCGCATAAAAATGGCCGAGATAATTGAATCACATGGTCCGCAGGGTCCATCGTGCTTTGGCCCAAGGATCATGAAGGAGACACCGGTGCCAAATTTCCATCTGGCCAGAGGGACAAAAACATATGATGGAAGCACAAAGCCAGAGGATTGGCTCATAGATTATGGAACCGCTGTGAAGATCGCGCAGGGAAACTGAGATGGGCAGTACGTTACGTACCCCAGATGCTGGAAGGACCAGCTAGGGTATGGTTGAAAAATTTGCCACCCGGAAGCATCAACAGTTGGATTGATTTTCACGACGCTTTCGTGAGCAATTTCACGAGCACTTACAGGAGGCCGAATCGCCCACAGCAACTAGCAATGTGCAATCAAAGACCGAATGAGACAGACAGGGAGTTCCTCACAAGGTGGTGTACGATGCGTAACTCTTGCGAAGGGGTAATCGAGTCACAAGCAATCACATGGTTTACACAAGGATGTAGACATGGGAGTGTGATGTGGCAAAGGCTACAAAGAGATATGCCGGCAAGCCTGGCGGAGACGATAAGAATCGCCGACTCGTATGCGTTAGGAGATCCGACTCAGCCGTTGCTCATGTTGGCAGACGGGATGACTAAGACTCAGATCTATGACGCTGCCGGGTCGCAAAGGTGCCAGGAGAGATCCGAATACAGAAGCAAGAGAATATACGAGAGGCCGGATTACAGGTATGGTTCGGCTCAGGTTGTGGCAGTGAGTCAGGATCATCCAGATGCTGGAAGCAGTCAACGTCAAAGGATAAATGGTCAACAACATGGGTGCCAAAGAATGACGGCAAAAGGCCATACGATCAGAGGAAACAGTATCAGGACCGACAAAAATATACCTATGAGATGATGCTGGATCAGCCGTGTAAGTTTCACACGCCTAGTCCGAGTAAGCCGGAAAATCACTCAACAAGGCAATGCACTTGGTTTCAGAAGGGAGACAGAGTGGACTCGCCGAATAAGCAGCTTCCACCACCTCCCCCTCCACCACTTACAGGAGGAAATGCTCAAGCAGTAGGAGCAGATAACATATATGAAAATAGGCAGCCGAGATATCAGAATCAGGAAAGAAGAGAAGGTGTGCACCAGGTGCACAATCCAAGAGGTGACGATGCTCATATCGGCCACGGAACCAGAAATGAGTACAGAGAACATCACCAGAGCTATGTTGTCTTTGTCACAGAGCCAAATGACAAGAAGAGCCAGCAGCGACGAATGATGGAAGTGAATGCCACGATGCCAGCAATTCCCAAGTACATGCATTGGTCTGAGCAAGAGATAACTTGGAGTATAAAAGATCACCCCAAGATCATGCCAACCCCTGGAGGATACGCTCTGGTGTTGGATCCAACATTCATGGGCCCAGATATCAACGTGAAGTTTTCAGAAGTACTGATTGACGGTGGCAGTAGCATCAACATCATGTATAAGGATACAATGCTCAAGTTAGGCATTACCATGAACATGCTGGAGCCGACTAAGACCACTTTCCACGGGATTGTGCCGGGATTGTCCTGTGAGCCAATTGGCAAGATCTGGGTCGACGTCTTATTTGGCAACAGGGAAAATTGTCGCACTGAAGCTATAGAGTTTGAGGTGGTAGATCTGGTCATCTCATATCACGCCTTACTCGGCAGGCCAGCTATGGCAAGATTCATGGCTACTACCCATATGGCATATTTAAAGATGAAGCTTCCAGGCCCATGTGGGGTGATCATAGTGGAAGGAGATTACAAGAGATCTATTGCTTGTGCTTCAGCCAGATCTTCACTGGCCGAGTCACTCGTCATAGCACAAGAGAAAAGTCAGCTGTTGGAGGTGGCAGCATTGGACAAAGCAGCACAAATGTCCATGCCAGCACTCACCAACCCGCATGGCAATGTGTCATTTCAAGCTACCAAGGAAACCAAGAAGGTACAGGTGGATGAAACTTTCCCAGAGCGCATAGTGACCATTGGGGCAGGCCTTACAGATAAATAGGAAAGCGAGCTCACCAGCTTCCTCCGTGAGAATCGGGACATCTTTGCATGGTCCACTCAAGATCTGCAAGGAGTTCTGAGGGAGCTGGCTGACACTCTCTTCATGTAAGACCAGATGCAAGGCCGGTGAAGCAACCCCTCCGTCGCTTCGCTGAAGATAGGAGGAAAGTAATAGCGGCCGAGATTGCAAGACTTTTAGCTGCTGGATTCATCATGGAAGTGCTGCACCCGGACTGGTTATCAAATCCAGTCCTGGTCGAGAAGAAGAAAGATGACCCGAACGTGGCAGTGGTATGGCGCATGTGTATTGATTACACGAACCTCAATAAGGCATGTCCGAAAGATCCATTTCCTTTGCCTCGGATCAATCAAGTCATAGATTCTACTGCTGGGTATGAGTTTTTGTCATTTGTGGATGCATATTCAGGGTTCCATCAAATTCCGCTGAATCCAAATGATCAAATAAAGACAACTTTTATCACCCCGTACGGGGCTTATTGCTATCGCACCATGCCATTCGGATTGAGAAATGCAGGTGCAACATACCAAAGATGCATGCAAAAATGCTTACAAGATCAATTGGACAAAAATGTTCAAGTATACGTCGATGACGTGGTAATAAAAACCAAACAAAGTCATACTCTAATTGAGGACTTGCGTCAAACATTTGCAAACTTGAGAAGATTCCGGATGAAACTTAACCTGGAAAAATGTACATTTGGTGTCCCGGCTGGCAAGTTACTCGGATTCCTTGTATCCAGCCGAGGAATTGAAGCTAACCCGACAAAGATCAAGGCCATCGAAAGAATGGAATTGCCAAAAACCCTTAATGATGTCCAGAAGTTTACTGGATGCCTGGCTTCTTTGAGCAGGTTTGTTAGTCGGCTAGGCAAAAAAGCCCTACCACTATATCAGCTGATGAAAAAATCATACAAATTCACATGGACACATCAAGCTGATAGTGCTTTCCACGAATTAAATAAAATGTTGGCAACAGCACCAATATTAGCGTCACCACTATCCAAGGAGCCAATGCTGCTCTATGTCGTCGCAACCAACAGAGTTGTAAGTTCAGTAATAGTGGTTGAATGTGAAGAAGGGGGCAAATCAGTCCAAAGACCAGTATATTACTTGAGCGAAGTGCTCTTTGTCTCGAAACAGAATTACCCGCATTATCAGAAGATGACATATGGGGTATATATGGAAGCAAAGAAGCTGAAAAATTATTTTCAAGAACACCCAATCCGGGTAATATGCGAGGCACCTATCTCGGATATATTGGGCAGCAAAGACGCCAGCGGCCGAGTAGCCAAATGGGCCATTGAACTGGCACCATACACTCTACAATATGATAGGCGGGATGCAATAAAATCTCAAGACGTTGCAGATTTCTTTATAGAATGGATGGAGATGCAGTACGAACCACCACTGCCAGATCCAAATTACTGGAAAATGCATTTTGACGGGTCCAAGACGAGAATGGGTCTGGGCGCCGGGATAGTGCTCACATCTCCAAAGAGGGATCAACTGAGGTATGTGTTGCAAATTCATTTTGCTGCTTCTAACAACGTTGCTGAGTATGAAGCACTTGTCCATGGCATTAAAGTAGCCAAGGAAATCGGTATCAGAAGGATCATGTGTTTTGGCGATTCGTATTTGGTGATTCAGCAAGTGTCGGGACATTGGGATGCACTAGACGCAAACATGGCATTATATCGCTTCCATGTACAACAAATTTCGGGATATTTTGACGGTTGTGAATTTCATCACATTCCTAGAGCAGAAAATGAGGCAGCAGATGTATTATCCAAACTAGGGTCATCTAGGCAAGAAATACCACCAGGGATAGCGTTGGAGCATCTCAGGAAGCCATCGATCAAGCCGTCACCAGAGTCCGAATCAATCAGGATCATCCCGGCAAGTCTGGAATCAGAGGCAGTGCCAATGGACATCGACTCAGGGGTAGGTTCGAGTCACTCGGGGACTGTTCCGTTCAATTCAGGGGTCGCCGAATCACACTCGGGCACTCCTCAGCTTATGTCGATAGAACATATCTTGGCGGAACCAATGGACATTGATGTTGAAGCAGACCCGGAACCACTCAGACCAATGTGGGCACAACCAATATTCAGTTATTTGAAAGATGGAACCTTGCCGAGTGATGAAACACCGGCAAGGAAAACGGCACGAAGGGCAAAAGCATACACCATAATCAACAAGGAACTCTACAAGCGAAGTGTGACAAGTGTACTGCAGCGTTGCATCAGCTCAGAGCAAGGCCAGGAAATCTTATTGGATATCCATCAGGGAGAGTGCGGGCACCATGCGTCATCAAGAGCGTTGGTATCCAAGGCATTCCGACATGGATTCTACTGGCCAAGCGCATTGGCACAAGCGCAAGAGTTAGTTGGGAAATGCAGTGGTTGTCAACACTATGCGTCCAAGTCACATTTACCAGCGTCTGAATTGAAGACTATACTAATCACTTGGCCTTTTGCAGTATGGTGCCTGGATATGGTAGGACCATTCAAACCGGCAAGGGGAGGCATGACTCATATCTTGGTCATGATCGACAAGTTCACCAAGTGGATAGAAGTGAAGCCAATCAAGAAATTGGACGGTAAAATAGTTGTCACATTCCTATGGGATATAATCCTCAGATACGGTTACCCGCACAGTGTGATCATGGACAATGGCACAAAGTTTGCTGAAGGAGCTTTTGCTCGCTTCTATGGGAAACACCGAATAAGACTCGACATATAATCAGTCGCCCATCCAAAATCAAATGGACAAGTTGAACGGGCTAATGGCTTAGTTCCGTCCGGGATAAAACCCCGCTTAATGGAACCACTCCAGAGATCACCTGGTTGTTGGATAGAGGAACTACCCTCAGTACTGTGGAGCTTAAGAACGACTCTGAATCGATCAACTGGTTATACGCCATTTTTCCTTGTATATGGGCTGAAGCAGTTTTGACTACCGACATAGAATATGACTCGCCAAGGATAAGGCAATACTCGGAAGACGAGGTAAAAGAGGCCCGAGAAGATGGAGTAGATTTACTCGAAGAAGCAAGGGAACTGGCATTCTCAGATCTGCTATATATCAACAAAATCTCCAACGGTACCATAGACGGAAGGTGCATCCTTGTGTTTTCCGAGAAGGAGATATGGTGCTAAGGCTGGTGCAACGCACAGCCGGAATGCATAAATTATCGCCTCCTTGGGTGTAAGGTTCCCAACCTTTAATAAGGTAGAGATCCCTGTGTTTACAATGCTAGTCCCTAGATCAATAGCTAGCATCCACAGTTAAGATGTAATATCAAGAAACAAAGGTCATAATACAACTTTATAATCAGGAATAAAATAATTTATTACATTTTACATAGCTCATTTAGCTATCTCATCACAATGCAGCAGATTATAACAATAGCATGGGGTCCTTCATCTTCAAAGTGCCACAGGCAAACATGTTGGTTGTATACTTGTAATCCTAATCAATAAACTTCACTAATATCAAACAAACCTGCAACATAACAAGTTACAGCCACAAGGGTCAATACATTTGAATTGTATTGGCAAGTGATACTATGGTAGTATAGTGGAGTCTATCATCTATATGCATTTGGCTAGGTGGAGCTTAGGCTTGCTTTGCTCAAAATAGATTTTCCTTAACATTTGAAAACACTAAGTTTTTGCTTGACAAAAATATTTCCCAAGGCATCTCCCAATAGAAATTGGTGATCCTTCAACCCTTGTTCACCCACAAGTTTTTAACTTAGAAATTGGGATGAGGAGATTCTTGATAGCTTCCATGTCTTGATGCTCAAATTGTCCTTTGCCAGGGACATGGCTAAGTACTTAGATTTTACACTCTGTAGAGGTGGTGCACTTTCCCCACAAGACTTTGTTTCCCAATACAAGGTCTTTTAGAAGCCTTCCCTTAGACCAGAATGGACGCGCTCCAACCTATCATTCCCCTACCACCAACTGTCCATTTGGCTAAGTTCTTGCAACCTATATGATCCAGGCAGAGCCCATAATGCCAAGTGGCTGCACTTGAAGCTTCTCAACATTTGACATCTCAAATCTCTTTGTTCCTGGGTGGCCATCCACAAGTGAGATAC
This sequence comes from Avena insularis, assembly GCA_023614405.1. NCBI lineage: Eukaryota > Viridiplantae > Streptophyta > Magnoliopsida > Poales > Poaceae > Avena > Avena insularis. The sequence goes on along the minus strand of CM042691.1, from coordinate 292,288,598 downwards.
ACAAGGTAAACCATAGAAATGGGCCTTGTGAACCACTCAACATAAACCATTCCTTCCATTCCACCCAGGTGATTCATTCACTTAGTTGCTTCATTAAACAAAACATAAGTCCTCAGACTTAGAAATATTCCATAGCATGAATATATATTCCACCCTTGTTTTCTAATAGCTAAGCTAAGCATGATAGTAGTAGGAATCTTAACTTAGGAAATTTCTACTAAGGTTTCATCTACTAGGATTTCCCATGGCATAGTTTATACTTAGCAAAAATCCATGCAAGTCCTACTTAGAAATATCACTAATGCATAGTAAAAATAATGGGATAAAAGTATGAAGCATCACTTGCCTTTTTGGTAGAGAGTATAAGTTCACTCCTTGTCCTTGAAACAATCACACTCTTCAAGTCACTACAATTCAATCAAGCAAGGCACAATTTCAATCTACCAATCAAGCAAAACATCACATAAAATAATGAAACAAAACAATGCATGCAAGCATGCAAAAGGTTGTTTTATTTGTAAAAGTGGTTTCTAGTAAGTTATGAACATTTGGAAACACCATTTGGTCATTTTGTAAAGTGGCAAAACCATTTGCAAAAGATTCTACCTCTAAACCATTTTTAAACCAAATCATTATTTCATGTGGTTGAAATTGCCTTTAGCAAAGTAATAATTTTTGTAGGGTTTACCAAATACATTTTCAAGTCATAAAACTTGGTGTTTGGGGTCAAAGAGTTTATTCCAAAACATTTCCCAAAGATTTTCTCCCAAAAGTATTTTTAATAAATAAACATTATTTTTATTTGACTAGAAATGGTTTAAATCAAGAGTTTATTCTTTTTCTTCACCAAATACATTTTTGAAACCACCAATTGATTCCTAGGGTCAGTAGGTTCACAACAAACCATTTGCCAAAGATTTTATCCCCAAAATCATTTTAGAACAAATTTTATATCCTAAACATGCATACACAAGTTTCTGTAAAAACAAACAATTTAACAGAAGCTTTTTACTAAACAAAGTGCATGGATGGCTAGGTCTTGTCTTTCTGAATCCATTGATATAAAATTTGCAAAATTTGGACGTGTAGATTAAAAGTTATGAATTATTCAAATTGGAACTTCAATTAGATAAGTTTCTGGTTTCTAAATCAAACAGAGGCCACGTGTCGTGATTTTATTCGTCTGTACCGCTTCGGTTGGATAGTGCGATGGCAGCCGTTGGATTTAAGTGGGATCACACGGCTCAGAAGCGAGCGTACCCTTTCAGTTAGTTTCTATCGCGAGCGTTGGATCCTAATCGAACGATTCACATGAGCTAGTCAAAAATGGGCGGCGCTGGCGGCGGCAGGTGGCGGCGGCGTGTCTGGCTACGGCGTCGTGGCGATTACAGGAAGCGATGGAGAGAAAGGTATGGCTCACCAGGTTCGCCGTGGTGTGGGGAATCTCAACGTGCCTTCTGCTTGTCGAGGGGCGCGTTGGTGTTGTGGGGATTGCTCGCCGGAGTAGCTTGCGGGCTTGGGCACGCATGGCCGTGGTCGAAGGCGGGTCTCTGGGACGAAAATGAGAAAAATAACGCATCAGGAAGGTGCACACGAGTTCAAGGATCACTAGAATACTCACCAGTGAGCAAGGGGCACACGAGGTCGTCGGCTATAGCTCGCCGGAGTCGAGTTCATCCTCGGTGGTGCTCAGACATGGACGGAACCGAGGCTGCGGGGGCGAGCTGGTGCTACGAGGAGATGCGCCAGGAGGTGGGGAGTATGTGAGCTTGGTCGAGGAGGCAAGGGGCGGCAGGGTTCAGTCGGAATTGTCGCCGGAGTGTCGTCGGACAGAGGAGCTTCGAGGAAGAAATTTGTGCAGCCTGGTGGCTCCTGTGGGGTGTGGTCTAGGGGAGAAGGGAGAGGGAAGCCTGGCATTTATTACTGCGTGGTCACGTCGAGGGATTAACACGGCATTAAAGCGTATTGACGTTGGTGTTTAACGGCAGAAACGGCGAGGAGGAAAGAGGTCGTGGTCACCGCGGGGAGGAAGAAGGTGAGGTGGCAGTGGGGTCCGGCGTCAGCGAAAGAGTGAGTGGGGAGATGGGGTCCATCTGTCAGCGACGCTGCGGGTGTGTGTTTGAGTGAGAAGGAAAATGGTTCGGGAAAGGGAGATGGCTGTTGGGCCTTGTTGGGCTGGCCGGTTGGGCTAGGTCCTTTAACATTTTTTTTGTTCTGATTCTTTTTCTTTTTCTCATTTGAATTTTTCTGTTTTGATTTTGAATAAGCAATTCAAACACTCATTTGAATTCAAATCTTTGCCAAAATTTGTGTAGGTTTACATACTGATTAATAAAACATTCTGATATCATTTTTAGAACAATTTATTTATTCTTTTTAAGTCTTTTAATTATTCAAAAATAGGCTCTAGTTTTAATTAGATAAGTTTTAATAATATTTTTAAATCTCCATTTAAACTTTTAAGCCTTCCAAATATTTCAGTAGGTTTTTATTTGATTAAAAGGGTGTCAAATAATTCATCTTGAATTATTTGGAAAGTATTTATTATGATTCAAAAATCATTTGAATTGGGTATTTGTTTTAATTCCAATGGAATTTAAATATAGTTTTAATTCCTTAAATTTTATTTGGAAGATTTATTTTATTTTATTTAGGTTGAATTAAACAACTTTTATTCCTCTTGGGTAAATTCCAAAATACTATATTCTCATGAATTATATAATTATTCTTATTAGAGATTTGTCTTTATTAACAAAATAGGGATAGAATGGTTAATGCCATTTTATTTGGAAAATTCTTTATCCTTTTATTTTATTTGGATTTGGATTTGGATTAGATTCATTCCATTTGTTTATGGTCTTGGCCAAGATTTAATTTGGTCTTTAAATAATCTTCATTTAATATTTCTTTCTTCATCTTATAAAATTCATATCTTTTTATTTAGAGATCCAAACTTGGTGATTCCAATTTGTGAAATCTTATTTAATTCTTGTTTATTCTTTTAAATCCCTTTAGGATCATTTGCTCATAATTTGTTATGGATTTCTAGATAGGTGCTTTAATAGCTTTGGAATTTTAATTTCCTTATCTTATTATATTCATAAGATTTTATTTATGGTTCCAAATTAAGTGAAACCAATTTCTATGGTCTTATAATATTTCTATTTGTCATTCTTGATCATTTGTAAATGTTTGTTGACAAGATTTTATATGGATCAAATCCATAGGGTTGGAGATAACTTGGAAATGATTTTTATTCCATTAGGGTTTTAGGGTTTGGATTTATTTTCCAAGTGTTTAAATTTCAAGACACATTCATTGAGGAATGCAATTCACTTGATTTGGATTTTGTTGAATTCAAACTTTAATTAAAGTTTGTTCAAGATGGGATTTTAAGTTTCCATTTAGAAACAAAAGTTTCTTTTCACCCTAAAATTCAACAATAATTTATTTTATTTATTTATTTTTCACAAAACAAGATTTGGAAAATCTAGGGATGTGACAGGCTATTACCCTTAAAATAAATCTCGTCCCGAGATTTGGGGAGGCTAGGAGTTACAAGTTGGCTCAAAGCATCTAGCGTACTACCACCCTTAAAATTTTTCCAACTAGATTACATCTTTGTTTGCTTGGGGTCTTGTTGAAATCTCTCTGGGCAAACATCTGCATAGTGTCCTTTGTTTCCACACTTGAAACATGTGACAAGGCTGAGATCCTTCATAGGCTTTATCTTGTGCTTCATCTTTTCTGGACAATTGCTTGCATAATGTCCTTGATTACCACAATTGTAAAAGGTGATAAGATTGAGTTCTTCACGTATCTTCTGTGGACAAGTTGCTACATAATGGCCTAGCTCTTTGCAGTTGTTGCACCACACTTGGCTAATCTCCTTATAGTTTTTCTTCTCTGGACATTCACTGGCGTAGTGTCCTATTTCTTTGCAATTGTAACATTGTAGATGGCTTATGTCCTTCTTCTTCTTCTTGGGTCTCTCCAAAGCTAGGAGTTCTTCTAGTTCATGCTCTTCATACTTCACCACAAAGGTGGGAAATCTTTCTCTCTTCTTGGGACATTTACTAGAGATATGACCTTCTTCTCCACAAGAGTAGCAACACTTTGTGGTCTCTTTGGATTTGGCCTTATGGTGCATAGTTTTGACTTTGCCTTCATCCTTCTTGGTAGAAGTTGTTCCTTCATGAGGGTTTACAAACTGTTGTTGCACTCCACCTTGTTTCCTTTGTTCAACTATGGAATAGATGGGGCATTGGATAGGGACATGATTATTTCCTTCACATAGCTAACACGTAGCTTGGGATGTGGGGCATTTATTTGTTGGATGTTTCTCTTCACAATTGGGACAATGATCTTCATGTTCCTTGGAAGTGTGATCCTTGTCTCCACAAATATTGCATACTTGGGTTCCTTCTAAAATATCATCCTTGACATCCTTGTTGTCACAAACTCCTTGGGAAAGGTTGTCTCCCATGTTGATCATTTGAGTGGCCATCCTTTGCAACAATTGGGATTGAATTTCCAAAAACTTTTGTATGGTTGGGTCTAATCCATTGTTGTTGGCTAAAAACTGAGTTGTCACTTGGTTCAACTGTGTTTGGTTTGCTAGTAGTTGTTCTCTCATGTGCACCTCTTGGTTGTTGTTGTTGTCACCATCCTTGATGTTGGAGTTTCTTGGAGAAGTCATCTGTTTGGGTTGGATTGGGATTAGGATAGGAAAAATATTGCTAAGGGAATAATTCTAATCACACACATCACAAATCACACAAGCAAAGTGCAAGCAATCACAACCAAACACTTTACTCAAACAACAAGTTTCAAGCATATTTTTAGGCAACCAAAAATATTTTTGTTACACCACATAAGTTGGTGGGTTTGACTTAAACTAAATATGGTGGTCCAACTATATGGTTCACTTGAGATCTTTCCATCCTTCTTAGTTGATTCTTCATGAACAAGATCTTTGTATCCCTAGAGAATTTCTTGCATCTTGGTCTCAAACTTCAAGGTGATGATGGTTCCTTCTAAGTTGTGTTTCCTTAGTATTCAAGCCTTGAATAACCTTTCTTGTCTCACTTGTAGTCCTTAGTGAATATCCAAGGTTGAGGTCCTTGGTGAAAATATTGAAGATGTTGAAGTCATTAGAGTTGATATCCAAGGTTGAAGATGTTGTAGTCATTAGAGTCGATGAAGTCCTTTGCACATGGTGAAGTCTTTGGCCATGGAAAGGCTTTATCCATTAAGTTGAAATAGAAGAGATGTAGAATCAAAACCAAAATGGTTGAGGAAAGAGTTTACAAGATTGTTTGTAAATAAGTTTTGGAACAAATACAACTCCTATTTTTCTAAGGGGTTTTGTCCAATCCTAGGGTTACAATCCTACAGGCAACACAATGCTCTGACACCATCTGTAAGGTTCCCAACCTTTAATAAGGTAGAGATCCCTGTGTTTACAATGCTAGTCCCTGGATCAATAGCTAGCATCCACAGTTAAGATGTAATATCAAGAAACAAAGGTCATAATACAACTTTATAATCAGGAATAAAATAATTTATTACATCTTACATAGATCATTTGGCTATCTCATCACAATGCAGCAGATTATAACAATAGCATGAGTTCCTTCGTCTTCAAAGTGCCACAGGCAGACATGTTGGTTGTAGACTTGTAATCCTAATCAATAAACTTCACTAATATCAAACAAACCTGCAACATAACAAGTTACAGCCACAAGGGTCAATACATTTGAATTGTATTGGCAAGTGATACTATGGTAGTATAGTGGATTCTATCATCTATATGCATTTGGCTAGGTGGAGCTTAGGCTTGCTTTGCTCAAAATAGATTTTCCTTAACATTTGAAAACACTAAGTTTTTGCTTGACAAAAATATTTCCCAAGACATCTCCCAATAGAAATTGGTGATCCTTCAACCCTTGTTCACCCACAAGTTTTTAACTTAGAAATTGGGATGAGGAGATTCTTGATAGCTTCCATGTCTTGATGCTCAAATTGTCCTTTGCCAGGGACATGACTAAGTACTTAGATTTTACACTCTGTAGAGGTGGTGCACTTTCCCCACAAGACTTGGTTTCCCAAGACAAGATCTTTCAGAAGCCTTCCCTTATACCAGAATGGACGCGCTCCAACCTATCATCCCCTACCACCAATTGTCCATTTGGCTAAGTTCTTGCAACCTGTATGATCCAGGCAGAGCCCATAATGCCAAGTGGCTGCACTTGAAGCTTCTCAACATTTGACATCTCAAATATCTTTGTTCCTGGGTGGCCATCCATAAGTGAGATACACAAGGTAAACCATAGAAATGGGCCTTCTGAACCACTCAACATAAACCATTCCTTCCATTCCACCCAGGTGATTCATTCACTTAGTTGTATTATTAAACAAAACATAAGTCCTCAGACTTAGAAATATTCCATAGCATGAATATATATTCCACCCTTGTTTTCTAATAGCTAAGCTAAGCATGATAGTAGTAGGAATCTTAACTTAGGAAATTTCTACTCAGGTTTCATCTACTAGGATTTCCCACGGCATAGTTTATACTTAGCAAAAATCCATGCAAGTCCTACTTAGAAATATCACTAATCCATAGTAAAAATAATGGGATAAAAGTATGAAGCATCACTTGCCTTTTTGGTAGAGAGTATAAGTTCACTCCTTGTCCTTGCAACAATCACACTCTTCAAGTCACTGCAATTCAATCAAGCAAGGCATAATTTCAATCTACCAATCAAGCAAAACATCACATAAAATAATGAAACAAAACAATGCATGCAAGCATGCAAAAGGTTGTTTTATTTGTAAAAGTGGTTTCTAGTAAGTTATGAACATTTGGAAACACCATTTGGTCATTTTGTAAAGTGGCAAAACCATTTGCAAAAGATTCTACCTCTAAACCATTTTTAAACCAAATCATTATTTCATGTGGTTGAAATTGCCTTTAGCAAAGTAATAATTTTTATAGGGTTTACCAAATACATTTTAAAGTCATAAAACTTGGTGTTTGGGGTCAGAGATTTTATTCCAAAACATTTCCCAAAGATTTTCTCCCAAAAGTATTTTTAATAAATAAACATTATTTTTATTTGACTAGAAATGGTTTAAATCAAGAGTTTATTCTTTTGCTTCAGCAAAAACATTTTTGAAACCACCAATTGATTCCTAGGGTCAGTAGGTTCAGAACAAACCATTTGCCAAAGATTTTATCCCCAAAATCATTTTAGAACAAATTTTATATCCTAAACATGCATACACAAGTTTCTGTAAAAACAAACAATTTAACAGAAGCTTTTTACTAAACAAAGTGCATGGATTGCTAGGTCTTGTCTTGCTGAATCCATTGATATAAAATTTGCAAAATTTGGACGTGTAGATTAAAAGTTATGAATTATTCAAATTGGAACTTCAATTAGATAAGTTTCTAGTTTTTAAATCAAACAGAGGCCACGTGTCGTGATTTTATTCGTCTGTACCGCTTCGGTTGGATCGTGCTATGGTAGCCGTTGGATTTAAGTGGGATCACACGGCTCAGAAGCGAGCGTATCCTTTCAGTTAGTTTCTATCACGAGCGTTGGATCCTAATCGAACGATTCACATGAGCTAGTCAAAAATGCGCGGCGCTGGCGGCGGCAGGTGGCGGCGGCGTGTCTGGCTATGGCGTCGCGGCGGTTACAGGAAGCGAGGGAGAGAAAGGTATGGCTCACCAGGTTCGCCGTGGCGTGGGGAAGCTCAACGTGCCTTCTGCTTGTCGAGGGGCGCGTTGGTGTTGTGGGGATTGCTCGCCGGAGTAGCTTGCGGGCTTGGGCACGCATGGCCGTGGTCGAAGGCGGGTCACTGGGACGCAAACGAGAAAAATAACGCATCAGGAAGGTGCACACGGGTTCAAGGATCACTAGAATACTCACCAGTGAGCAAGGGGCGCACGAGGTCGTCGGCTATAGCTCGCCAGAGTCGAGTTCATCCTCGGTGGTGGTCAGACATGGACGGAACCGAGGCTGTGGGGCATGCGGGGGCGAGCTGGTGCTACGAGGAGATGCGCCAGGAGGTGGGGAGTATGTGAGCTTGGTCGAGGAGGCAAGGGGCGGCAGGGTTCGGTCGGAATTGTCACCGGAGTGTCGTCGGACAGAGGAGCTTTGAGGGAGAAATTTGTGCAGCCTGGTGGCTCCTGTGGGGTGTGGTCTGGGGGAGAAGGGAGAGGGAAGCCTGGCGTTTATTACTGCGTGGTCACGGCGAGGGATTAACACGGCATTAAGGCGTATTGACGTCCGCGTTTAACGGCAGAAATGACGAGGAGGAAAGGGGGCGTGGTCACCGCGGGGAGGAAGAAGGTGAGGTGGCAGTGGGGTACGGCGTCAGCGAAAGAGTGAGTGGGGAGATGGGGTCCATCTGTCAGCGACGCTGCGGGTGTGTGTTTGAGTGAGAAGGAAAATGGTTCGGGAAAGGGAGATGGCTGTTGGGCCTTGTTGGGCTGGCCGGCTGGGCTGGGTCCTTTAACATTTTTTTGTTCTGATTGTTTTTCTTTTTCTCATTGATTCTTCTATTTTGATTTTGAATAAGCAATTCAAACACTCATTTGAATTCAAATCTTTGCCAAAAGTTGTGTAGGTTTACATACTGATTAATAAAACATTCTGATATCATTTTTAGAACAATTTATTTATTCTTTTTTAGCCTTTTAATTATTCAAAAATAGGCTCTAGTTTTAATTAGATAAGTTTTAATAATATTTTTAAATCTCCATTTAAATTTATAAGCCTTCCAAATATTTCAGTAGGTTTTATTTGATTAAAAGGGTGTCAAATAATTCATCTTGAATTATTTGGAAAGTATTTATTATGATTCAAAAATCATTTGAATTGGGTATTTGTTTTAGTTCCAATGGAATTTAAATATAGTTTTAATTCCTTAAATTTTATTTTGAAGATTTATTTTATTTTATTTAGGTTGAATTAAACAACTTTTATTCCTCTTGGGTAAATTCCAAAATACTATTTTCTCATGAATTATATAATTATTCTTATTAGAGATTTGTCTTTATTAAAAAAATAGGGTAGAATGGTTAATGCCATTTTATTTGGAAAATTCTTTATCCTTTTATTTTATTTGGATTTGGATTTGTATTAGATTCATTCCATTTGTTTATGGTCTTGGCCAAGATTTAATTTGGTCTTTAAATAATCTTCATTTAATATTTCTTTCTTCATCTTATAAAATTCATATCATTTTATTTAGAGATCCAAACTTGGTGATTCCAATTTGTGAAATCTTATTTAATTCTTGTTTATTCTTTTAAATCCCTTTAGGATCATTTCCTCATAATTTGGTATGGATTTCTAGATAGGTGCTTTAATAGCTTTGGAATTTTAATTTCCTTATCTTATTATATTGATAAGATTTTATTTATGGTTCCAAATTAAGTGAAACCAATTTCTATGGTCTTATAATATTTCTATTTGTCATTCTTGATCATTTGTAAATGTTTGTTGACAAGATTTTATATGGATCAAATCCATAGGCTTGGAGATAACATGGAAATGATTTTTATTCCATTAGGGTTTTAGGGTTTGGATTTATTTTCCAAGTGTTTAAATTTCAAGACACATTCATTGAGGAATACAATTCACTTGATTTGGATTCTGTTGAATTCAAATTTTAATTAAGTTTGTTCAAGATGGGATTTTAAGTTTCCATTTAGAAACAAAAGTTTCTTTTCACCCTAAAATTCAACAATAATTTATTTTATTTATTTATTTTTCACATAACAAGATTTGGAAAATCTTGGGATGTGACATTGGGAAGGTCCATTCATTGTAAGCAAAGCATTGCACAATGATTCCTACTATCTCATAGACGCTCGTGAAGCGCAAAAGAACAAGGCGGACAGGTCAGGAGATGAAACCAAAAGGCCATGGAATGTGGCACTGCTTCGTCCCTTCTATACTTAGGAGAAGCAGTGCATGTATTACTCGAACTCTCATATGTCGGATGTCTTTGCCGGCTATGTGCTAATAATAAAATGGTATGATTCGAAAAACTGACTCGGGGACTACCCCTTAGGCTTTCCATTTCGATTATTTTACGTCGGCTGGCGTGATACCCAAAATTTATCTAGGAACAAGTAGTGTTTACTTGGAAGAAATCAACTCTTCGACTATGTTGTTGTCCAAAAACACGGCTTCGTGGCAAGCAAGAGAAAAAGATCTAAGACGGGTAAACATGAACGCCGGATAAATACAAGGGAGAAATGCGAGTCGGCTTTAGTTTTTGCCTAACTCTCTGCAGGTTGTGTTATGCTATGTGTCGAGTAATCTCGGCCAAGTTATCCAAGTTTCATACCCGCTAACTAAATCCTTCGTACTTTGAGATCCTAATGTCGAACGTCGAAAAATGGTAGACAAGGGCCAAAGGCAAGGAAAGGTGACACGACAAAATGAAACTCGGGGACTTGTCCTTGAGTAATTCGCACTCAAAGCATAACGCAAAATATATAAGGCCTATCACAAGGCACATAGTCAAACTTCAAGTGCAATGTACGTTACATTTGTACCCGGCATACCGGGGATCTAATAAAAGTTCGAGTATTCGTGGGCCTAAGTAGCAGGAGAACTCGGAGGAGCATTCTTGGAGCCAGGAGTGCTTGGAGCATCGGCCGGGTGAGGGGCATATGCGGCCGGGTCATCTGGATCATCTGACTCGGTTGCCTCGCTGTCGCCACCTTCTTTAGCAGGAACTTCAACGAGCGGGTCGCCAAGGTCGAGGAAGCTGGGCCCTTCACACCAAGCGTGCACCATGGTGTACTCGATCATGGCATAAGCTCGCTCCTGGCGCTTCTTGATCAGCTCCGGGTCGTTCAATGTAACTACCTCGGTGAATTACGCTCCTAGTTACAAGCCTGGATGAGCGGAAATGGTTGAAATAGTACGGTGGGGCCCAAATGCCACTCACAGGTAGACCTTGCGGCCGTCCCAACCATTTCCAAACATCGGGACAAGAACGGGCGGCGTAATCGGCAGGCGAAGGGATCAACTACATACACAAATGAGTATGTATGCAAGCCACCATACAACAGTACATCAGAGCCATTCCATCTAAAAAGAAAGGAAAATATAGCAACTCCATACGGCAAGATTCAAATGTCCTAGATAGATATAATAGTTTAGGATATCTCCTCATACATCAAACATCAGAGTATCAGGCGGAAGCGGCAAACAAGATCCGAGTACGGATAAGAAGCAAATCGGCATAAGATGCCCCATAAATAAACACATCCCGCCCACAGATCTCACGGATCCCCGTTCCCGGAATCTCTACACCGAATGATCGTTGCCCACATCGTCCGCCTCCTCCACCCAGTATCCCTCTTGTGAGTGTACCTGTCCATCTGAATCAAACAATTTATCGTGTGAGACCCTAGGGGTACTCAGCAAGTCTTTATGCCTCTAAAGGGGACACAACCTGGGGTGACGCAACTGCAGCAAAAGATAATACCTATCAATTCTATAGATACTCGCTAACCATCCGCCTAACCAAAGATAGACGGATGTCTGTGAATTAATGACAACAGTTATAACAGTAATGTCAACAGATCCATCCTCCTCCTCGCTTACCAACGAGGAAGCGGATGAACACCCCCCCATCCGTTGGCAGTTTTATTATCCATTCCATGAGTATTGCACTAATTACTAGTCAATTACTTAGTCAATTAAAAGCGGTACTTTAGTTATGCTTGTCTATGGTCGAGAAACTGTGCTCCAAGTTGTCCATAACCGCGGACACGGCTTCCAGAAAGTTTTACCCTGCAGGGGTGCACAAATAGCAACACACACTCGATCAACCTCGGAAAAACCAAATCAAAACCCAACAAGGCCTTCACGACAAAGCAATCACAGGATTCAGAAATATTTCAGGGGGCCACCCCATTGAGTACACCCGCAACGAAGTTAGCTGACTCCGAGACGGACTCAAGGTTTGCGTCAATGGCTGTAAACGACTGGGAACCCGAAAATGTGACTGGGCTTGCAGATACCGCGAAAACACTCTACTGACCTAAACAGTACAGGTGCTCCTCGCACAATCGTAAATAAATCAGTAAAGCATGGCATAAGTACAGGATAGTAAATAAAACCTCAAACTAGTTTGTGGCCCCAAGAAATAAGAATGAATCAAGCTCTGGCTCAGGGCGGTCCCATAAGCCTCCCGGATGTGGATAGCGTGAATATTCAAGGAACAGGAATCAAGTACCCGGGGTCCTACAGGACACAAGTGACCAGGAAAAACCAAATAGCAGATATTGCTCACCGGTGCCACTTTCATTAGTTATCCCATTACTACTCAGATTAAGTTGTTTAGGTACCTCGTTATCCATCAGACTCTCACATACCCTAAACATGCTGTTCTACGACTCGCATGGCTCAAACAACTCTTGTAGTAATGGCTCATGGGATGGAGGAACAAGCTTCGGTGGGGTTTAAAAGTAAAGGCTATGATGCTTGGGATTCTTTAATGCAATCGCGACTCGATGATGCAAGAATAAGATAGAGGCAATAGGTATCTATGTATGCAAGCATGTGGTAGTGCTTGCTGACAGCTCGATTGAAGCGAGAGAAGGATCCGGTAGTGCTCACAGGTTTCTTGATATATCCCCGTCAGCGTCTATTCGAAGAAGAACCAAACAAACAAGGGCCAACATAAATAAAGTGCACAAGCATAAGAATAAAATGCGACAAGCAAACAATCATGCCATGATGAATGATGCACAAGTTGCAGGGCAATAGAGTAGCATGGCATGGGTGAGGTGTAGAATACAAGAATAAACATTTTATGGTGTTTTAATCACATTTTATACTTCCATAAGTTGCTGTTTACATTATATTTATATGATGCATGCTGCAAAACAGAACATGGAATGCATAAACAGAAAGGTCTCGTCGAGCTGATCATTTTAGACATATCATTTGTTAAATTTGGAGTTATGAAACAAAAGTTATTAATTTATTAAGAAAAGGGCATTTTATTGTAATTTTAATCCACTTGGAAAATAAAGTGTTCAAAATATATTTTGGATAGCATATTTGAATTCCTCACATTTTTCTGATTTCAAAACATATATCATTTGTATTATTTGGAATTATATTTCAAAAGTTAATCAAAACAGATTTGAATTTGAATTAAAACAAATTTGAAAAGATTTAAATTAAAACAGAAAAGAACAGAGACTTTTTACACTCAGAGGAAGCTAGCCATCGTCACGACAAGTGGGGCCATCATGACTGGGACAAACAACGCTGACAGAAGGCTTTTCCCACCGGCTCGACCTAGCCACGATAGATGACAAAGTGGGCCACGACAAATCCTGCAGGCCGCCAACAGGACGCGACACGTGGGAGATCCAGGGAGTGCGGGTTGAGGAGTACAAACTCCGGGATCCTTTTTGCAAACACGCCACGGGAGGCTGCCATGTGGGCCTAGAGGAGCGCGGGTTGAGGAGGTAAAAACTAGGGGGGTAAGTGCAAAAAGGCCGCGGGTACTGTGGATCTTCTCTGAATCTCTGACGAAACTGACGGCACGCACGACGACAGCGGGCGTGCGGCGCGGTGGGGATCGAACTCGCGACCTCGCGTGCGCTCGCGGCGGCGGTTACCGCTGCGGCTCGAAGGGGTTGTTGGTAGGTTGCTATGGCGCGGCTAGGTAAGGTTCTCGCGACGAGAGGACGGCCCTCGACGACGTGCGCTCGCCGCGCTGAGAGCGCTCGACGAAACGCACAACGCGAACAGGCAGCGGATCGGCTAGCGGAGGTGTCTGGGAGGGTCGGGCGCTCACCGAGAGGTTGTTGGAGGTGGTGGATCGGGCAGAGGCGCCGGCGATCGTCGACGAGGCAGGGGCCGAGCGAAGCTAGGGTTTCGTCGGGGTGGCGTCGGTCTGGCGAGCCTGGGGCTTCTCCTCCTCGCCGGCGTGTATGAGGTGAAGCAGGGGAGCCGCGTGATCTTCCTCGACACCCTTGATCGCCACGCCACCGGCTGGTAAGGATAAGGGAAGGTGGAGGCCGACGGTGGCCGGCGTTGGGGGTAGACGGTGGTGGGGAGGAAGGGGAGGAGAGGGCGAGGCCCTAGGCGGATCTGGGAGAGGCAGAGGAGGGCCGAGAGATGGGGTATAAAGCAGAGGGAGAGGGGGTGCCGTGGGGAGGTGGTGGAGGGTAAAAGGTGGCTCGGCCACCTTTTTCTCCTCTACCCCCATGTGCTCGAGCTGGGAGGCAGGCAGGGGCAGGTAGGCCTGGGGGAGGGGCTGCAGGTGGGACCAGAGAGAGGAGAAGGGGAGGCTCGGGTGTGGCATGGAGCTAGGTTAGGAGGGGGGCTCGGGCTAGGGTTTGTTTAGGGTTGGGGTAGAGGTAGCTAGATGGGGCCTGCATGGCATAGAGGAAGGGTGAGAGAGGGAAGGCATGGTGTAGCGCGGTTAGGAGCTAGGGTTTTGGAGAGAGGGGTAAGTAGCTAGGTTAGAGCTTGGTTAGGGTTAGAGAGAGGCTAGGGTTTATGGGAGAGGATAAGTGAGAGGGGTGGTGTAGCTAGATAGGATTGAACAAAACCAAAACAAGAGTGACAAAAGAAAGGGGTGAGGGAAAAGGTCTAGATACTTGCATGCATCTAGTTAGACCAAGCAAAAGATGGAGAGGGGGAGAGGTGAGAGAATGATCCACTCAAAGAATTTCAAATAAAATCCAAATGACTTAGATGTGGTGGTTCTTGCATGGCCCATGCATGGATAGTAGATGCCACATTTGATTTTGTGAGAACAAAATTAAATCCCATGGCATTTATTTCCATGCATTCCCAAATATGGAATAAAGGTCAAGCAAAAGAAATTAGAATTAGATCCATCCTATCTCCCATGAGCTAGATTGAATACCAAAAGAAAATAGAATACAAGCTCATGGATAATGGAATGGTGGAATTATAAGGTGGTGAAAGAAAGGTGGTGGCGTGGAATAAAAGATATGCCCCCAACTCAACTTGGGCATTTAAACAATATATCAATATCCAAATACAATATCAAGAGACAAATACAATTGATAATGCATATGAGAGAAGAACCAACACAACAAGGGTTTTATATGATGCTCAAATGCAAGGTGGCATGATGACATGAGCATGATATAATGATGATGCAACAATTATATATATGAAGTAGCCATTATATTACTAGACCAAGTAGCATTACAATTGTTAGACAAATGGGATGCTACAACTCTCCCCCACTAAACAGGAATCTCGCCCTGAGATTCTAGGAAGAAGAAGAAGACTCAAAGAGGGTAGGATAGTTGGCACGGAGCTCATCTTCACGCTCCCAAGTGGCTTCATCAACAGAATGGTGCGACCACTGCACCTTGCAGAACTTGATGGACTTGTTGCGAGTCCTTCTTTCTGCGACTTCCAGGATTTTTGTGGGGTGTTCTTGATAAGACATGTCTTCTTGGAGATTGATAAGCTCATGATCCACGGTCCTGCCGGGATCCTTGAAGCACTTCTTGAGTTGAGAGATGTGGAAAACATCATGGACCTTGAGTTTTTCTGGGAGCTCGAGAGCATAAGCAACTTCTCCTCTTCTTCCATGAATTTTGAAAGGACCGATGTTACTAGGAGCCAGCTTTCCTTTGATACCAAAACGGTGCGTGCCTTTCATGGGAGTGACACGAAGGTAAACGATATCACCAGGGACATACACCATGTCCGTGTGCTTCCTGTCATAATTGCTCTTCTGGCGACTTTGAGCAATCTTCAGATTTTCAAGAATGATATGCACCTTCTCCTCCGCTTGAGTTACAATGTCAGGGCCAAACCATATTCTTTCTCCTGCACCCGACCAACCAATCGGAGTTCTGCATTTGCGGCCATAGAGAGCCTCAAATGGTGCCATCTTCAGACTTTTCTGGAAGCTGTTGTTGTAAGAGAACTCAGCATAAGGAAGACATTCCTCCCACTTCATGCCAAAAGAGATGACGCAAGCACGAAGCATATCCTCCAGAATCTGATTGATCCTTTCAATTTGTCCTTGCGACTGAGGGTGGTAAGCTGTGCTGAAGTTCAATTTTGTCCCCAAAGCATTTTGGAAACTTTCCCAGAACTTGGAAGTGAAGATGC
This sequence comes from Avena insularis, assembly GCA_023614405.1. NCBI lineage: Eukaryota > Viridiplantae > Streptophyta > Magnoliopsida > Poales > Poaceae > Avena > Avena insularis. The sequence continues at coordinate 292,272,432 of CM042691.1, read as the reverse complement.
TCCCACGGTCTGAACTGATCTCAAGCGGAACCCCATATAGAGAGACAATTCTGTTGATATAGAGCTCAGCCAACTGAATTCCAGAAATTGTTTCTTTGACGGGGAAGAAGTGAGCCACTTTAGAGAGCCTGTCAATGACAACAAAGATTGCATTGTTGCCCTTCTGCGACCTTGGAAAACCAGTGATGAAGTCCATCTCTACATTCTCCCATTTCCATTCCGGGGGTTTCAATGGCTGTAGCAGACCGTAAGATTTCTGATGGACAGCTTTCACTCTGCGGCAGACATCACACTCCGAGACATACTTGGCACAATATCGTTTCAATCCCGGCCACCAATATTGTGTTTTCAAGTCCATGTACATCTTTGTGCTGCCAGGGTGGATAGAAAGAACAGAATCATGCGCCTCCTTGAGAACTTGCTCTCTCAAACCCGGGTAGTTCGGAACAAACATCCGATGTTCAAAGAAAAGCGTGCCTTGATCATCGACGTGGAAGGACTCATACTTCGGAAGCTGAAGTTTGGAGATGATCTTTCTGGTGTGCGGATCACCAAGCTGACGAGAGAGAACCTTTTCTTCCAAGAGAGGGGTTGCTAGAAGGTTCAGGAGATACCCTTGTTCCACAATTTCAAGGTTTAGCTGACAGAATTCCTCGCACAAGAGAGGCTGTTGTTCTTCCATCATGAGGTTATTGACATAAGCTTTGCGGCTGAGAGCATCGGCCATGACATTAGCTTTGCCCGGAGTGTAGTTGATGGTCAAATCAAAATCATTGATTGCTTCAATCCACCTCCTCTGCCGAAGGTTGAGATCAGGCTGAGTGAAGATATACTTGACTCTTGTGATCGTAAAGATTTCTAGCGGTTGCCAACAAGTAATTCCTCCATAGTTTCAAAGCAAAGACAACTGCTGCGAGCTCGAGGTCATGTGTAGGATAGTTGATCTCATGCGTCTTCAACTGTCGAGAGGCATAAGCAACAACTTGCTTTTCTTGCATAAGGACCGCACCCAATCCTTGCAAAGAGGCGTCACAGAATATCTGGAAAGGCTTAGATGTGTCCGGAGGAACCAAGACTGGCGTGGAAGTGAGCTTCTCTTTGAGTGTCTCAAAGCTTGCTTGACATGCAGGAGTCCAAAGGTATTTCTTGCCTTTCTTGAGGAGATCGGTAAGAGGCTTTGCTATCTTTGAAAAGTTCTGAATGAAGCGACGGCAATAACTAGCCAAACCAAGGAAACTCCGCACTTCTTTGACATTAACAGGAGGAAGCCATTCAACAATTGTCTTCACAGTTTCCGGGTTGACTGCAATGCCCTTGGCAGAGATGACGTGACCCAGATAGGTTACTTGAGGCAGCCAAAACTCACACTTTGAGAACTTTGCATACAAGCGGTTCTCACGAAGCTTGTTTAGGACACACTGAAGGTGTTCTTCATGCTCTTCCTTTGACTTAGAATAGACTAGGATGTCATCCAGATAGACCACAACGAACTTATCAAGATACTCCATGAAAACCGAGTTCATAAGCCTCGAGAAGGTAGCAGGTGCGTTGGTGAGACCGAAAGACATGACCGTGTACTCATACAGGCCATAGCGGGTGGTGAAAGCTGTTTTAGGAACATCTTCCTTGCGAATCTTGATTTGGTGATAACCACTTCTCAAGTCAAGCTTAGAGAATACCACAGCTCCAGCTAGCTGATCGCAGAGATCATTAATCCGCGGAAGGGGATATTTATTCTTGATGGTTTTAGCATTAAGAGCCCGATAGTCAACACAAAGTCTATCAGTCCTGTCTCGCTTCTTCACAAAGATGGTTGGGCTACCCCAAGAAGAGGTACTGTGTTGAATGAAACCCAACTTCTCTTGTTCATCAAGCTGACGTTTGAGTTCAGCCAACTCAGCAGGACCCATTTTATAAGGCCGCTTGGAGATAGGAGCCGTTCTAGGTTCAAGCTCAATTACAAACTCAACCTCACGATCCGGAGGCATACCTGGCAACTCTTCAGGAAAAACATCTGGGAACTCACAGACCACCGGAACACTCTGAATAGCTTCCATAGCTTCATCATTCAGAGCCGCCAAAGAGAAAAGCTGGATAGCAGGAGTCAGACTTGGAGAAAAGACTATATGGCCTTCAGGAATCTTCAGAGAAACCGAGCGTTCAGCACAATCAATCACAGCTGCATTTGCTGTCAACCAATCCATGCCCAAGATGACATCAATGTCAGAATTGCCCAGAACAATTAAGGATGCCGAGAACGAAGAGCCACCAATCTCAATTTGATTGCCATGGCTGATTTTAGCAGCTGCCATTGTTGCTCCAGGAGAAAGGACCATTAACCGCTTAAGGAGAGGATCCATAGCTAACTCATTTTCATTTGCAAACTTGATAGAAACAAAAGAATGCGATGCACCAGAATCAAACAAAACTCATGCAGGGACTGAGTTAACGGGAAGCATACCCATCACAACTCCAGGTGCATGCTCAGCTTGAGCGGCGTTGACATAGTTGGCACGAGCAACAGTAGACCCGGGCTTGGTGTTGATGTTGAGAGCCCGAGGTGGTGGTGCACGAACCATAGGAGAGCTTGCCGCAGATCTTGGAGGTGGTGGAGGAAGAGCTTTGTTTTTCATCGGACAGTTCCAGTTTTGATGCCCAGAGTCTCCACACGTGAAACAAGCACCAGGTGGACGTGGAGCAACGTAGCCAGGGACTCCGCCAAGCGCTCCAGGGTAGTGGTGGTTGTAGCCCCTGGGAGCAGCAGTGAGGAAGTTTGTTGGCCTTGCCGCGAAGCTTGAAGGTCTTGGTGGAGCCGGGAGCGACGGTGGGGTGTTAGGAACCCAGACACGACGCTTAGAAGGAGTTGACATAGCTGAAGAGCTTGCTGCCTCGCGGTTGTGTTTCTTTGACTCCTCAAACACTTGCTTACTTGCTTCTTCCTGCAGAGCTATATGCTGAAGTTCCAGAAAAGACGCCGGCCTTGCATGTGTGATTGCATATTTAATCGATGAATTGAGCCCTTGCCGGAACCTCTTTTGCTTATTCTTGTCATCAGAGATCTCATCGCCACCATAACGAGAAAGGTTCATGAAGTTCCTGATGTAGGTATTGACATTGTCATTTCCCTGCTTGAGGTTGAGGAACACTTCCTTCATCCTCTCCATGACGATTCTCGAGATCTCGCTCTTTGAAGGCTCCAGTGAACTGTTCCCAAGTAGGCTGAAAACCAATGCAGTTTGTGTTCAGGTAATTCTCCCACCAGAGAGCTGCATCTCCCTTCAGAAGGTGAGTAGCACATTTTACCCATTCTTGCTCGGGAACATCAGTAGTCTCCAGTAGCCTTGACATCTCACGCAACCAATCATCAGCATCAAGTGGTTGATCAGAAACATCAAATTGGCGTGGGTTGAACTTCAGGAAGCTTTTGATGTCTCCTCGCTTGGGAGGTGGAGGTAGCGGAGCAAACTCATTCCTCCGAACACTCTCTTCAAAACGCTGTTGGTTCTGCTGCATTGCTGCCAAGGCATTGGCGATGTTTGACAACACGGACCCCAGTTCAGGTGGTATGTCCTCATCAGAACGGCGTGGTGGCGCCATCCTGTTATTGATATAAAACACAAGTCAGTACTATAATGGAAAATAATAATAATCCAAAATAGTACCAAGATGGAATTAACCAAGATTAAAGGATACAATTTACTAAGATGATATTAAAATATCAACAAAGTTCAAAGCACCTAGAAGATATTAAGCATATCACACACGACTGAAAAGGAGTGTGGTACACAGATATATCAAAGAAAAAATTTCCGCAAATTTCGGCATTAAAATACCAAGAGATCATAAAATCACTTAACGAATCAAGATTAGTGACTTTACCAATTCAATATACAAAAGCGAATGATAAGAGTAGTGGTATGGTCGCGACTCCATCCCGCACTCAAATCATTACTCCGCACATGAATAAGTAGAACACATATCCTAACCCCTTCTTCTCACGACGAACCTAAAGATTAGTAACTACGGAAACGAACACCCCAAACAAGATAACGTCGGATAACAAAGAGTAAGACAGATCGTGGCGGTATACAACGAATCAGATAGATCGCGTCGGTTTGCCAAAGCCTGTCGGTATGGAATGTACCAACAGTTGATAACCAAAAGGCCGATAAAGATAACAACTTGGATGCAACAGATAGACAAGGAATTACACACACACACACACACACAACCTATGGTACTACGGAAACCCAGAACACATGAATCCTAGTTTGAACTTTTAAGAAGAGGATTGAAAACGTTACACTTCCTTAGCAGAAAAGGGTGGGTGGGTGGGTAAGAAGAAAAGTGGAAGCAGTCCTACTCTCGCGTTTTGTTTTTCCCTAGTATACATAGCTACCAAAAATATTTGCTAGACTGACAACGACCATTTGGCTGAGACCCTGAAGGGCGGGATGGCTCTGATACCAATTGTAACTACCTCGGTGAATTACGCTCCTAGTTACAAGCCTGGATGAGCGGAAATGGTTGAAATAGTACGGTGGGGCCCAAATGCCACTCACAGGTAGACCTTGCGGCCGTCCCAACCATTTCCAAACATCGGGACAAGAACGGGCGTGAATCGGCGAAGGGATCAACTACATACACAAATGAGTATGTATGCAAGCCACCATACAACAAAGACATCGAGCCATTCCATCTAAAAAGAAAGGAAAATATAGCATACGGCAAGATTCAAATGTCCTAGATAGATATAATAGTTTAGGATATCTCCTCATACATCAAACATCGAGTATCAAAGTGAGCGGCAAACAAGATCCGAGTACGGATAAGAAGCAAATCGGCATAAGATGCCCCATAAATAAACACATCCCGCCCACAGATCTCACGGATCCCCGTTCCCAGAATCTCTACACCGAATGATCGTTGCCCACATCGTCCGCCTCCTCCACCCAGTATCCCTCTTGTGAGTGTACCTGTCCATCTGAATCAAACAATTTATCATGTGAGACCCTAGGGGTACTCAGCAAGTCTTTATGCCTCTAAAGGGGACACAACCTGGGGTGACGCAACTGTAGCAAAAGATAATACCTATCAATTCTATAGATACTCGCTAACCATCCGCCTAACCAAAGATAGACGGATGTCCATGAATTAATGACAACAGTTATAACAGTAATGTCAACAGATCCATCCTCCTCCTCGCTTACCAACGAGGAAGCGGACGAACACCCCCCCATCCGTTGGCAGTTTTATTATCCATTCCATGAGTATTGCACTAATTACTAGTCAATTACTTAGTCAATTAAAAGCGGTACTTTAGTTATGCTTGTCTATGGTCGAGAAACTGTGCTCCAAGTCGTCCATAACCGCGGACACGGCTTCCAGAAAGTTTTACCCTAAAGGGGTGCACAAATAGCAACACACACTCGATCAACCTCGGAAAAACCAAATCAAAACCCAATGAGGCCTTCACGACAAAGCAATCGCAGGATTCAGAAATATTTCAGGGGGCCACCCCATTGAGTACACCCGCAACGAAGTTAGCTGACTCCGAGACGGACTCAAGGTTTGCGTCAATGGCTGTAAACGACTGGGAACCCGAAAATGTGACTGGGCTTGCCGATACCGCGAAAACACTCCGCTGACCTAAACAGTACAGGTGCTCCTCGCACAATCATAAATAAAGCAGTAAAGCATGGCATAAGTACAGGATAGTAAATAAAACCTCAAACTAGTTTGTGGCCCCAAGAAATAAGAATGAATCAAGCTCTGGCTCAGGGGGGTCCCATAAGCCTCCCGGATGTGGATAGCGCGAATATTCAAGGAACAGGAATCAAGTACGCGGGGTCCTACGGGACACAAGTGAGCAGGAAAAACCAAATAGCAGATATTGCTCACCGGTGCCACTTTCATTAGTTATCCCATTACTACTCAGATTAACTTGTTTAGGTACCTCGTTATCCATCAGACTCTCACATACCCTACACATGCTGTTCTACGACTCGCATGGCTCAAACAACTCCTGTAGTAATGGCTCATGGGATGGAGGAACAAGCTTCAGTGGGGTTTAAAAGTAAAGGCTATGCAGTACTTGGGATTCAGTTTAATGCAATCGCGACTCGATGATGCAAGAATAAGATAGAGGCAATAGGTACTGTATGTATGCAGGCATGTGGTAGTGCTTGCCTGGCAGCTCAGTTGAAGCGAGAGAAGGATAAGGTAGTGCTCACAGGTTTCTTGATATATCCACCTTTCGTCTATTCGAAGAAGAACCAAACAAACAAGGGCCAACATAAATAAAGTGCAAAAGCATAAGAATAAAATGCGACAAGCAAACAATCATGCCATGATGAATGATGCACAAGTTGCAGGGCAATAGAGTAGCATGGCATGGGTGAGGTGTAGAATACAAGAATAAACATTTTATGGTGTTTTAATCACATTTTATACTTCCATAAGTTGCTGTTTACATTATATTTATATGATGCATGCTGCAAAACAGAACATGGAATGCATAAACAGAAAGGTCTCGTCGAGCTGATCATTTTAGACATATCATTTGTTAAATTTGGAGTTATAAAACAAAAGTTATTAATTTATTAAGAAAAGGGCATTTTATTGTAATTTTAATCCACTTGGAAAATAAAGTGTTCAAAATATATTTTGGATAGCATATTTGAATTCCTCACATTTTTCTGATTTCAAAACGTATATCATTTGTATTATTTGGAATTATATTTCAAAAGTTAATCAAAACAGATTTGAATTTGAATTAAAACAAATTTGAAAAGATTTAAATTAAAACAGAAAAGAACAGAGACTTTTTACACTCAGAGGAAGCTAGCCACTGTCGCTGACAAGTGGGGCCATCAGCTGACTGGGACAAACGCGCACAGAAAGGCTTTTCCCACCGCGGCTCGACCTAGCCACAGTAGATGACAGGTGGGGCCACGACAGCCCCAGGGCCACACGCGGGCGCGCCAGCGAGGACGCGACACGTGGGAGATCCAGGGAGTGCGGGTTGAGGAGTACAAACTCCGGGATCCTTTTTGCAAACACGCCACGGGAGGCTGCCATGTGGGCCTAGAGGAGCGCGGGTTGAGGAGGTAAAAACTAGGGGGGTAAGTGCAAAAAGGCCGCGGGTACTGTGGATCTTCTCTGAATCTCTGATGAAATCGACGCACGACGGGCAATGCGCCTTCGACACGGTGGGGATCGAACTCGCGACCTCGCGTGCGCTCGCGGCGGCGGTTATCGCTGCGGCTCGAAGGGGTTGTTGGTAGGTTGCTGTGGCGCGGCTAGGTAAGGTTCTCGCGACGAGAGGATCGGCCGACGACGGCGCCGCCAAGGCCAGAGCGCTCGACGAAACGCACAACGCGAACAGGCAGCGGATCCGCAAGCGGAGGTGTCTGGGAGGGTCGGGCGCTCACCGAGAGGTTGTTGGAGGTGGTGGTTCGGGCAGAGGCGCCGGCGATCGTCGACGAGGCAGGGGCCGAGCGAAGCTAGGGTTTCGTCGGGGTGGCGTCTGCAGCGAGCTGGGCTTCTCCTCCTCGCCGGCGTGTATGAGGTGAAGCAGGGGAGCCGCGTGATCTTCCTCGACACCCTTGATCGCCACGCCACCGGCTGGTAAGGATAAGGGAAGGTGGAGGCCGACGGTGGCCGGCGTTGGGGGTAGACGGTGGTGGGGAGGAAGGGGAGGAGAGGGCGAGGCCCTGGGCGGATCTGGGAGAGGCAGAGGAGGGCCGGGAGATGGGGTATAAAGCAGAGGGAGAGGGGGTGCCGTGGGGAGGTGGTGGAGGGTAAAAGGTGGCTCGGCCACCTTTTTCTCCTCTACCCCCATGTGCTCGAGCTAGGAGGCAGGCAGGGGCAGGTAGGCCTGGGGGAGGGGCTGCAAGTGGGACCAGAGAGAGGAGAAGGGGAGGCTCGGGTGTGGCATGGAGCTAGGTTAGGAGGGGGGCTCGGGCTAGGGTTTGTTTAGGGTTGGGGTAGAGGTAGCTAGATGGGGCCTGCATGGCATAGAGGAAGGGTGAGAGAGGGAAGGCATGGTGTAGCGCGGTTAGGAGCTAGGGTTTTGGAGAGAGGGGTAAGTAGCTAGGTTAGAGCTTGGTTAGGGTTAGAGAGAGGCTAGGGTTTATGGGAGAGGATAAGTGAGAGGGGTGGTGTAGCTAGATAGGATTGAACAAAACCAAAACAAGAGTGACAAAAGAAAGGGGTGAGGGAAAAGGTCTAGATACTTGCATGCATCTAGCTAGACCAAGCAAAAGATGGAGAGGGGGAGAGGTGAGAGAATGATCCACTCAAAGAATTTCAAATAAAATCCAAATGACTTAGATGTGGTGGTTCTTGCATGGCCCATGCATGGATAGTAGATGCCACATTTGATTTTGTGAGAACAAAATTAAATCCCATGGCATTTATTTCCATGCATTCCCAAATATGGAATAAAGGTCAAGCAAAAGAAATTAGAATTAGATCCATCCTATCTCCCATGAGCTAGATTGAATACCAAAAGAAAATAGAATACAAGCTCATGGATAATGGAATGGTGGAATTATAAGGTGGTGAAAGAAAGGTGGTGGAGTGGAATAAAAGATATGCCCCCAACTCAACTTGGGCATTTAAACAATATATCAATATCCAAATACAATATCAAGAGACAAATACAATTGATAATGCATATGAGAGAAGAACCAACACAACAAGGGTTTTATATGATGCTCAAATGCAAGGTGGCATGATGACATGAGCATGATATAATGATGATGCAACAATTATATATATGAAGTAGCCATTATATTACTAGACCAAGTAGCATTACAATTGTTAGACAAATGGGATGCTACATTCAACCATTTGCCATCTCCCCTTATGCGAGCAAGAACATCAAGGTTGATGTCCTCGTACCATGAAAGCACGAAGGAGAGAGCCTTGTCCGCTGCAGCCCAGCCGGCCGACTCGCGCCATTGATCCAGCCGGTCTTCAGTAAGGAGCAATCTGTCGGCGAGTGGCTCGATAAGTTCAAGTGGGTCTTCATCCGTCCAGAGCATGCGAAATGCATGGATAGCCGCTTTGAGCAAGTCAACACTGCAGGATCTGAGGGTCTTGACCCGTTTAGACACCGCTGCAAGGAGCTCCTCCATGGACACCTCGCCGTCAGCAGCAGCACCAGCTTCGGCTCTCACTTTATTCATGGCGCGGATGGCAAACATGTTGGCCTCAGGAAAGTTCTCTGCAAGCAAAAAGAGAAACTTAGCAAATAGCAAGGGCAGATGGAAAAAATCCAGTAGGACTTGGACAATGCGTAAAGAGTAAGAACTCACTACCGAGAAAGAAGTTGATGGCAGCGAGCTTGCTATGCCAAGTCTTGGTCTTGGCTTGAAGGGCGTCGAGGTTCATATTTGTCGGCTCGACCAATGACTCGGCCTCGTCGAGCAACTTCTTAGTCTTCTCGGTGCTAGCAGCCTGCTGCTCGTTCTTCTCGGCAAGCTCCTCCCGCACCCCCTTCACCTCGGCCAAGTGCTTCTGCTCCGTCTCCGCCATCAGTTTCTTCAGACGAGTCACCTCATCGTGCTCCTTCTGGAGTTCGGCTTGGTGCTTCTCTGCTTATTCAGAACAAATATTTGTCATACCAACAGAAAAATTTCAGCAATTGGCTTAGGGAGGTAAGAAATTTACTCTCGGTATCGCTGATTTGCGAGTGAAGTTCATTGCTGGTGTACTGAGCAGTGGCTGTGAAACAAGAGTGAGAGGAAAAATGAGAAGATGGACTGAGGAAAATTGCACCAAACAGAAAAGAGGAAGAGCAAAAATATTACCTTGGCTTTAGGTGTCAGTCTGTAGCTTCTCATACGCAAGTTCGAGCTTGCAATGCGCCAGGACGAGAGCTTGGTGCACCTTGGTGCGCTCTTTATGCGTAAGCTAATCAAAGAAGACAGATAATAAGAAAAAAGTTGAGTCAGGCGACCTGCCGAATAAAAAATCTTAAGAGCTTACAGCCGAGTAAGTTCCTTACTCGCCAGTAAACTCGAGGGCCAGGGATTGAAGCTCTAACATAAGTTTGACTTAAAGGAATCAAAGAGCTTAAGAGCTTACAGCCGAGTAAGTTCTTTACTCGGTAGTAACCTCGAGGGCTAGGGATTGAAGTTCTAGCATACAGGCTTGAAGTAAAGGATCTAAAGACTAAGTGACTATTGAGGAGCTTACAGCCGGGTAAGTTTCTTACTCGACTGTAAGCTCGGGTACTAGGTGATATGTATAAAGAAAATACTCAATAACACAAAAGAGTAAGAATTTAAATTACCTCGTTGACTTCGTCGATGCGGGCCATCAGAGTAATGGCCAGCTGGGTCATGTCGAAGACGGCCTTGGGGCCCAGCTTCAGCTTCTTCCCGACACGAGTGCTAACCTCTTGCTCGCCTGCTGCATTCCATGCCACAACGTAAGTCTCAGCCGAACCAAGGCTCTTGCCACTGAGTGGCCGAGTAAGAACTCGACCCGTTTTCAGGGCAGTTCCCATAGTGGCACGTGTTGCAGCGGCAGAAGTATGGAGGGGAACAGCCCTGGAGTCATCACCTGACCCGGCAGCCGCAGTTTCATCCCCCTTACCTGTTGAAGCGAGCTTTGTCGCCGATGTTGGAGGCCGCATCTGAGGAGCATAACCCGGAGCGCAAACTAGAGTTGTTTGCTTGGAAGAGGTGGATTTGCCAGAAGAGGTTCGAGTAGAACCAGAAGCCTTGGGCTGGGTCTGGCCCTTTGACAGAATTTGAGAGCGAGCAGGAGGATTTGGAGAAGATCTTGGAGGCCCCTGACTGGGTTCAGCAGTTTTGATGGCTCCAAGATCAGGAAGTTGTTCATTCACATCAGCTTGAGGGCTGATGCCAGAGGAATTGGTGGCAGAGGGTTTCTCGGCGCCAGACTTGGGGGCACCAAGATCAGGAAGTTTTTCCTGGCCAACGCCAAGAGCACTAGCCGAACGACCCACCGGATCTGATTGACACTGAGAAGCGTGAGCCTCAATAGTGCTAGCCTCAACCCGAACGGGACTCGATGCCGCCGAGTCAGCTAGAGGAGGTGCATGCCTAAGCGGCGAGGCAATGCTAGAAGCAGCCTAACTCGCCGTGAAAGGTGCAACACTGAAAACAACAAGACACATATAAGAGAACATCAACGACGAGAAAGAAAAGAACAGAGAAGGCAAAGTAAAAACAAACTTACCCGGTGACAACCGGTTCGTGGGCGACTCAGCGTGTGACTCGGCGCCCAGCAGCTTGGAAGTCGTGCCAGTCGGCAAGAAGCGCAGTCCGAGTGGGCTTGTTCTTCTTGGCCGACTGGGTGCTGGAGGAGGCTCCGTGTCGCTTCGGCTTGGCGACGGGGATCTTGCCGACTCCTCCCATGGCGAGAGGAGGAGTGTCATGTACCTGGCCAGCTGCAAAAGTAAACAACAGGCTTACTCGGATAAGCAAAGAGATAAAGCTCACGAGGCATATACCTTCAAAATTGTACAATCATCATCCTCATCATCGTCAGACCAGTCTTGTAAGGGATTGCGAGATCGACTCTTACCCAAAGCAGAAGCGGCTGCAGTGTGCGGGATCGGCATGAAGCACTCCAGGTCATACTCGACCTCATCCGAGTCAGAGCGGTCCCCATGATATCCAGCAGGAGGGACAGTACTGTCATCAACCTGGTGAAGGAGATTCTGCGAAAGACAAACAGAATGAGAGACTAAAAACTAAGCTAAGAGTGGCAAAAGAGCTAAAGCCTACTCAGCGAGAAAGTAATCCGGAAACTTACCCAGGGGACAGGCCTGACCTGGCTAAACGGAGGGCAACTCCAGGCCCAATCATTCGCCAAGTTCAATTTAAATATTGAGCTTACTCGGCGGGCGATGGAGTCATGGGTGAGATCCTTAGTGGAATGCCGAGTGGGATCATGGGACCCGCTCATGAAGCACATATTGTGGCACCTGGCTTGGATGGGGCTTACCCGACGTGACATGAAGGTGCACATGAGGTCGAAGTCGGCGAGATGAAAGTTCTCATCCGGCGACAATAACCTTTCCAGAATTGCATTGGCTTCGTTCACCGCAGCGTCTTGGTCGCACGGGTCAAGCTGCCAGTGCTTCTTATGGGGGACCTCGTCTGAGAAAGGGGGAAGCCGAATGTTATCGGTGGACCCGCTATTTTTGACATAGAAAAAGGTTCTATGCCACTTCTTGCAAGAATCAATACCAGCAACCCGAGGAAAGATGGAATCCCTCCTAGGCGTGATGCTGGCGGCACCGCACCGAGTAGGCTTCTTCTCGGCACGGGGAACTTCAGGCTAGGGAACAACCTGAACTTTGAAGCGAAAATACTTGGCCCACAGAAGAATTGTAGGCCAAATTCCAAGATAGGCCTCACATGCAGAGATGAAGCAAGAGAGAGAGAGAGGCAATTGCATTGGCAGGAAGATGGTGGGTCTGCAGACGAAAGGTAGAGAGAAACGAGGAAAATAAAGTGCTCACGAGAAGCGCAAAACCACGTTCGAAATGGGAAAGGAAAACCACCCGCTCACCAGCTTGAGGTTTGGGGGAGATCTCACCGGCGGGGAGGCGGCAATCCACTTGCAGTGGGATGCGTCTGGTGGACCGGAGCCACTCCACTTCTTCGGTGGAGACCTCCGAGCCTTCCCAGCCACCGCGTTCGCCGGCAGGGACCTCCTACTCCTTGGCACCGTCGCGAGCATCCAAAAGGTCGTCGGATTCTATCTCCTCCTCGGTAAGGAGAGGCTTGGAGCAGCAAGGACCCGTGCTGGAATCGAAAGAGGACAGGGGCAATCGCAGCATAGGAGCAAGAGGGAGAAGGAACCGCAAAGGGGGCAGTTCAATCTTGGAGGTGCGAGGAGGAAGAAAGGCTAAGGAAACTGAACGGGCGTGGGGGAAGTGGAAACCCCCAACCCCTACTTAAGGGCAGTAAAAACCCCCGTAGTGGGATCTAACTGTGTTGTGCGGCCAGCGTGTGGCCGTGTACAAGGCTGGGTGAGCCAGTCAGCGAACGCCACGTAGCCAAAGATACACGAAAAATCCAGTGCCACGTCACGACTGGAAGGACAAGAGGCGTAGACCGATGGGACTGCCACAATGACGGGGAATAATCAAGCCGCCATCGTGCCGCCAGAACTTGGAACAAAAATTGAGGCAAGTAATCATGATTACTAGTTGTCAGTGACTGAAGCGCGCCGAAGATGACCCGGAATTGGCCAAAATAACTCGGCTCGAGGCAAGAATGAGCCAAGAAGTCAAAGAATTGACCCGAAATTGTCGGACTAACCAGGCAAGGTGCAAAACTGAGATAGATAAAAGACAAAAACTAAGTTCCATTCACATAAAAGGAACCTGGAGACGCCTAACAGCTTGAATTGCTAGACCTCACCAGCTTCGGGGACTAATTTCGGGGGGATAACCCCCGGTAGGGTCACGAGAGGGGAAACATAGAGCGGCTGGGTTGGCTCCGAGTAAAAAATGAACCAGGCCGGGTAAGAACGGCCGGGAAAGATAAGCATGAGAGCCGAGATACAAACTATCTCGAACCGTATAGGACAAAGTTGTAACCCTTGCAGGTACCAACGAGCCGAGTCAACCGAAGAAGGGCCAAGTCAAGAAGGACACGTGGCACCTTTCCGAGTAAGGTTCGGGAAGGACCATGGTAAAGCATGGTAAAAAGAGAAGGGCGACGCCGGGTGACATAAAAGGAGCTGGGTGACGCCCAAAGCAAGCGCTGACGTACAAAGTAACAACATGACGCCAAAAAGAACAAGAAGCAGCATACCAAAAGACCGTTAACTGTCAAGCTTTATGGACCGGGCCTATGGGCTTAGGGCAAGCCCATAACCCGACCCATATTGTAGGGACCAAGATCCAAACAGTAAACCCTAAAACCCAAAGGGGTATTAGCTAGCTAGCACTGCCTATATAAGGGAGGGCATAGTAGTAGTAGAGGGGGGTTGGACCAAGTAGAGAACAGGTGCTGCGTACTCAAGCCAATACAGCACAAGGAGCACTTGTAATCTTTGGGGTATCAATCAAATTGTCAAGTGTGGAGAGTTCTTCTTGTTCTTCGTGCATGGCTCGACCATGCACTCCCTCCCCGGTGACCACAAGCACCCATTCGGCCCCCAACTTAAGCCTATGCATGGCATCTGCCGTGCCACCACCACGGCAAATCACCTGGGTGGAATGGTAATAAAGGTTTGTGTTGAGTGGTTACACAAGGCCCAGGATGGCTACCTTGTGTATCACACTTGTGGAAAGATACCCAGGAACAAAGAGATTTGAGATGTCAAGTGTTGAGAAGCTTCTAGTGCAGCCACATGGCAATATGGGCTCTGCCTTGATCATATAGGTTGCAATAACTTAGCCAGATGGACAGAAGGTGGTAGGGTGATAGGATGGAACGCGTCCATTTGGTCTAAGGGAATGCTTCTGAAAGATCTTGTCTCGATGCATGTCGAGTCTTGTGGGGAAAGTGCACCACCTCTCGAGAGGGTAAAACCTAAGTACTTAGTCGTGTCCCCGGCAATGGACAATTTGAGCATCAAGACATTGAAGCTATCAAGGATCTCCTCATCCTAATTTCTAAGTTAAAAACTTGTTGTTGAACAATTGTAAAGGTTCACAAATTTCTATTGGTAGTTCCTTGGGTGATTTTGACAAATAAAAACTTAGTGTTTTCAACTAATAAGGAAAACTTATTTTGAGCAAAGCAAGCCTATGCTACACTTAGCCAAATGCATATAGATGTTAGATACCACTATTCTACCATAGTATCACTTGCCAATACAATTCAAATGTATTGACCCTTGTGGCTGTAACTTATTATGTTGAAGGTTTGTTTGATGTTAGTCAAGTTTGGTGAGTAGGGATTACAAGTCTACAACCAACATGATTGCGTGTGGCATATGAAGATGAAGGTCTCCATGCTATATAGTTATTTCTGCTGCATTGTAATGAGATAGCCAAATGAGCTATGTAAGATGTAATGAATTATTTTATTCCTGGTTATAGTTGTAATATGACCTTTGTTTCTTGATATTACATCTTAAACTGTGGATGCGATCTATTGATACAGGGACTAGGATTGTAAACACAGCGATCTCTACCTTATTAGGTTGGGACCTCTACAGATACCTGGCATATTCCCCAGTATCTCCTTGGATGCTAAGCATACTCCCTACACCATGTTCCAGTCTGAGCCAGGGCCGTCCCAAGACTGGCACGAGATTTATTGGTCTTGTGCTGGCTTGACAGCATATAGCTGTGGGGGTTGAAGGTTCATCTGAGGATGAATCAAAGGGCATCCGGTGTGAGCTGATTCGGCCTAGAGGTTTCTGGAGAGAGGGAAATTCGGCCTGCCTATATTCTGATTTGGCCTAGAGGACTTCAAGCCTAGCCGACTTATTTCTAAAGGCCCAGCCGAATAACTTTAGCAAAGGGCCCAGCCAAGATATACCTTGTGTCTCCCGCGGTGGGCTGAGTCCAGAGGTGGCCTAGCCGGATCTTGTAGCTGGGTCGGCGAGGCAGCTCCAGTGGTGGGACGGATTAATCCTCATCCGGCCCACACGAGTGGCTTCTTGGCGAGGCGAGCTGGAGCTGGTGACCCGCGATGGGCCGAATTGCTCCCGTCTCGGCCCACCCGGGGGATATGAGCGACGTGGAGCGGAGAGGTTGTCAGGGAGCACCATCTCGGCCCACCTTCATTCTTTCTTCAACCTGGTGCATCCACTTCTTTGCATCGGCGTGGCTCTTACGCTTGGTGAGGTTGAGTTCCTTGTCCTCCTTATTAATATGGCCCATCTGTCGATTTGACCAAGGTTTAGAGTAGGAACGAAAGGAGTATGGAAGAAGAAGAACCCGTACAAGCAATTTTATTTAGAAAATAGGTTTTTATTAGCTAAGGTATTAAACTATAGAAGATATAAAACAATTAGTCGCATCTATATTGTAGCGAAATTTATCCATTTTGGTCCCTAATAGGTCACCTAGAATCTTTGAAGCTTAGTCTTCAATGTCTTCATGATCTTGACAATCTTCATGATCTTCGATCCTTCAAGGCTTTAGTTAATAACATTGACTTAACGCCTTCGAAGTCTTTGGTACTTGTAGCTTTGAAGTCTTCGATTCTTGTATCATTAGTCTTGGAACATCTTTTGTGAAGGTCTTTAATTCGTGACTTGAGGGAAACATTGAGAAGATCTTCATCGGAAAGGTAGTCTTGAGAGAAGTTTCTTCTTTAAGTACATAGTGGTTATTTCTAATGTTGAAAAGAAGAGACTTAAGAAATTTTAAAACTCCAAGGATAGGTGATGATAAGTATGAGAGTTTTCTAAAATAACTTAGAAAATATTACTCCTAAGGTTCTTCCAAGGCTAGGGTCACGATCTACAGCCAACTTATGCTCTGATACCATCTGTAGCAACCTCGGATCGATAAAGATCCTAAGTCCCTGTGATTAACATGCTAGTCCCTGGATCAATAGCTAGCACTCACAGTCGATGAAATATCATGTAAAACACAAGTATTTATTACATGAATCGAATAATCCAGAGTTTACATTATTATAACAGAAGCGATATAAATACAACTTGGAGTCCCATCAATGCCACAGGCAGGTTGAGTGAAGACCCGCGATCCTAGCGCACCTTTCAATGATTTCCAGATTCTGCACCTGAAACATGCAGCCAAACGAGTTGGGTCAATACTTTGAATGTATTGGCAAACTACACCACGGAAAGAATAAGGCTAACTCTACATGCAAGGCTGAGTAGGCTTTGGAGTTCATTTGCATAAAACCATTTTTCTCTAAATAAGAAGAAAAGAAGAAGAGTTTTATCCTACTTTGTAAACATTTGCTTGAGTAAAATAGGGTCGAATGGCACACGAGGATATTACTCACCAAGTGTCCAAACAACCAAACACTTGGATATTACTCACCAAGTGACACTTGGATATTACGCACCAAGTTCCCAAAATCCCACCCATTAGCGATATTACTCACGCCATGCGGTTTCAAAACTTTTTTAGAAAGGAGAGAGGAAGATCCTTCAGAGGCTCCATCCTTCAGATGTTCAATGTTGTTCTGTTTCCGTGAACACGGCTGATCGATCAGATTGCAATACTCTCGAGAGTTTGTGCACTTTACCCACAATCCACGATCAAGTCCTTTTACAGACAAGACCATGGCAAGGCTTTCCCTTAGTAGCCCCTCTACCTTCTGGATCCAACCGTGCCAAGAACCTCCAAATGTTGGTACCCAGCTGAGGTTTCCCACTAAGTACTAGGCCAAGACAGAGCCCATATGTATTGTGGTTGCACTGGAAGCTTTTGAATTCTGAAACATGGCAGACTTCTTTGATTCCTGGGCGGCCGTCTTCCACCAAAGTCTCACTCGTTGACCCGATTACCATTCCTCCTAGAAGAAAACTTAGTTTTTATTTTGAAGTGGCTTTGGGAAGAAAATGTCGCTCAAGAGAGCCTTTATACTAACAAAATTTCTTGGCTTTCAAACCCCCCAACGGTACTTTATATATACATAGCATAACAAGTACTTGGCAAAAATAGGGGTAACCTATTAGGAGGGGAAAAATCCTAAGTATAGAGCTACTCATGGCATACTACAAAATCATCGCACTTGCAAAATAATACTAAGGAAAATACTACTAGAACATCCTACACATGCATACTACAGAATTTGAAGACCACATGCATAGAATCAAAACTTTGACGATAATATGAACAAGTGGTGTAACTTGCCTTATTAATAATGTTCTTGATGATTGTATTCCTCTGTTGCAATCACACTGAGAAAAGAGTAGTTCCAATCAAAACAATTGCAACATAGCAAACACAACAAGAATGATCACAAACATGCATGATGATTTTTATGACACAATGGTTGTAATTAGATCCCTGAACAGTATTAGATCATATGGTGCATGTAGGAGATCATTTAATGCAATACGATATTTATCATTAAATCTTGATGACCAAATAAGAGGTTTTAATAGTTCTGTTGCAACTTCTGTCCTAATTTTAGAATAAAATTTGGTTCTAAATTTTAATGTATAGAGGACATTATTACGAACCAGTAGGAATTGGATTCACCCTAATCGGAGTTTTAAATATTTTTCTATGATTTAATTACTACTTAATAGAGTTTAAATAATTTAAAATATTTACTAAGTCAAAAATTATATCTAAGACCATATCTGTATTCTACTAAAAATTGTGAATCCAAAGACATATTATTTATATTTTTCCGATCTATGAATAATTTATGATGAATTTAATAATTTAACTGGGCATTAAAAGTAATTAAATTACTACAGCAATTTTTATATTTTAAAAGTTGTATCTAACATTATATTAATTTTGTATATTAAATTATGAATCCATATATACCATATTTGCATTTTTTGGATCTACAAATAATTTATTATGATTTATTTAGTCTAAAATGTCCATTAAACCATTTAAATTATTTCCATAAAACTATACAATAAGAGTTAGAACTAATCATGTATTAATATTCTACATAATTTTTTGAATCCGTAGATATGTTATTTGCTATTTTTGGATATATAGATCTTTTATTATGAATTTCCTAAGATCTATCTATTTTCTGCAATTTTTCGATTAGACTTAATGATTTTTATTGCATAAACGAATCGACGACGACTGGCTGACTTGGCGCCAGCAGATGGCGATGCCCTCGCAGTGCCTGTTGACTAAGATGCCACGCGGCGGACTGTGATTGGCCGGTACCCTTTGGGTTGGCGATCTAATATGGATCATCCAGATCAGATCATGTGGCTAGGAGCCAAATCCTCAAGGGCTCACTGGCAGACGGTGGTTGTCGATGGTGGGCGGCACAGACGGTGGTCTCTAGTGACTCTCTAGGGCTTTCGGCGGTGTTGGAGATGTGGACGGGGTTCGGGATGGGATAGCGACCTTGATGGTGGTAACGACGATGTTTTCTTCTTGCTGGAACGGCCACGGCATGCAGATGGAGTGGCAGCAGGGCCGACAGTCTCTGTGGTCTCCGGCGGAGCCCCGACGACGAATTCAACATGCTCTGGTGTTCCTGTGAGAGGGGAAAGAGATCAGGGAGAAGCGGGATTGAGTGGAGAGAAGCACCAGAGGAAAAGGGGGGCTCGGGAGGTACGGAATCGAGCTCATCCTCGAGCTCCTGGTAGCGGTAATGGCGGTGACGGCTGCAGATTGATCTGGGGCGGCTAGGGTTTGTGGATGGTGAAATTTCGCTTGGGAAAAAGGGGAGGTGGTTTATATGGGGAGGATTTCGTCCAGAGGGGGCAAACAAATCGAACCGAATCGGCTGATTTCATGGGATTAGGATCGGACACGATGAACTCGTGGGGATTGTGGTCTCTGGCTAGGGAAAGGAGATGACAAGTGGGCCCGGTCTATCGGTGATTGCGAGGGAAAAAACAAAGGGAAGGGTTTTCTCTCAGCGGGCTGCGGCTTCCGTTGCTCTGGGCTGGCCCACCGCGCTATGCGCTGCTCACTGGTTGGAAGCGGCGACAAATAGAGGGGAGGAGGGAGCGGGCCAGGCCGGGTGGTCCGCGGGGTAGGTTAGTTTTTTTATTTTTTTATTTTTTTCTATTTTCTTATTTCCTTTATATCTTTTTTCATATGATCACCAAATGGGTTGATTCTTGTCTCCAAATTTTTCTAAAATTATGTAGATCATCATAGGATCCTTTATAGCAATAGTTTTCATATTTAAACAAATGGATTCATAGTACCTTGTTTGTAGTCTTGTAGGAGTATTTTTATTAATTTCAAAAATAGGGTTCTCTAAACGGTGATTTAACTTAAGAACTTGTATTAATAAAAGGATCATGGATGATAAATCAAACAATTGTCTTGGATTTGTTCAAAACTTGGTAGTCATAGTAATCCTCTTCTTTTAATGTGGCTTAGTAAAATATCAAACAACAACAAAAGTTTCTTTTCATTCAAAGATTTCAACAATATCAAACAATTCAATAAACTTATTAATTTTATTTAGACATTCCAAAATAGGAAAATTTTGGGATGTTATAGACTACCACCCTTAAAAGGAATCTCGTCCTCGAGATTCGAGAAGGCTAGAAAGGAATGGGTTCGGTTCACACTACGGTACTACCACCCTTAAAATATTTTATTTGTTGGGTTTGCTGGGTACAATGATTTGTAAGCTTAACTGACACTAACATAATTCACCGTAGTCTAATGGACGGAATGAACTTCTTTCCATTGACATTGCGATTGCAATTTCCACCGCCATGCTTCCTTTTCTCGGGACAATCTTACGCGTAATGTCCGGTTTCACCACACTTGTAGCATGTCACCTGGCTAGGATCTTTCTTGGGCTTCTTGTTGCTACTACATACATTACCATTACCATCATTGTTTCCATCCTTTCCAGCCACATCCTCCTGTTTTGGATAGTCAATAGCATAATGCCCATGATTGTGACACTGGAAGCACAAGACTTTTCTTAGATCATTCCTCTTCTTTTGTAAGGATGACATGCCTTGGCGCACTCCATTTCTAACTTGCTGATTCACTTGTTGTACCATCGGGTAAAGGTGACATTGAGAGGGGTTGTGGTTGGTACCTTCGCACAGGAAGCATGTAACTTGAGAGGTGGGGCATTCTTCAGATGGGTGTATTTCTTCACAATAGGGGCACTGATGACGATGCTCCTTGGAGGTAAGTCCTATTTCTCCACATATCGTGCAAGATGAATGTTTTGGGACTTCAACCTCTTGGGTTTTGGTATACGAGTGACAAAACGATACTGTAGTAGAACTTCTTTAAATTCTCCCCAAGATATCATCCCTTGATGATCATTAATGGCGTGTTGCATCTCCCACCAGGTTGCAGCCTCGTCCTTTAGGAATTGGGTGGCATAATGAACCATTCTATTGGCTTCAATGTTGGCATCCTTCATTCTTTCTTCAACCTGGTGCATCCACTTCTTTGCGTCGGCGTGGCTCTTACGCTTGGTGAGGTTGAGTTCCTTGTCCTCCTTATTAATATGGCCCATCGGTCGATTTGACCAAGGTTTAGAGTAGGAACGAAAGGAGTATGGAAGAAGAAGAATAACCCGTACAAGCAATTTTATTTAGAAAATAGGTTTTTATTAGCTAAGGTAATAAACCATAGAAGATAGCAAACAATTAGTCGCATCTATATTGTAGCGAAATCTATCCATTTTGGTCCCTAGTAGGTCACCTAGAATCTTTGAGGCTTAGTCTTCAATGTCTTCATGATCTTAACAATCTTCATGATCTTCGATCCTTCAAGGCTTTAGTTAATAACATTGACTTAACACCTTCGAAGTCTTTGGTACTTGTAGCTTTAAAGTCTTCGATTCTTGTATCATCAGTCTTGGAACATCTTTTGTGAAGGTCTTTAAGTCGTGACTTGAGGGAAACATTGAGAAGATCTTCATCGGAAATGTAGTCTTGAGAGAAGTTTCTTCTTTAAGTACATAGTGGTTATTTCTAATGTTGAAAAGAAGAGACTTAAGAAATTTTAAAACTCCAAGGATAGGTGATGATAAGTATGAGAGTTTTCTAACATAACTTAGAAAATATTACTCCTAAGGTTTTTCCAAGGCTAGGGTCACGATCTACAGTCAACTTATGCTCTGATACCATCTGTAGCAACCTCGGATTGATAAAGATCCGAAGTCCCTATGATTAACATGCTAGTCCCTGGATCAATAGCTAACACTCATAGTCGATGAAATATCATGTAAAACACAAGTCTTTATTACATGAATCGAATAATCTAGAATTTACATTATTATAACAGAAGCGATATAAATACAACTTGGAGTCCCATCAATGCCATAGGCAGGTTGAGTGTAGACCCGTGATCCTAGCGCACCTTTCAATGATTTCTAGATTCTGCACATGAAACGTGCAGCCAAACAAGTTGGGTCAATACTTTGAATGTATTGTCAAATTACACCAAGGAAAGAATAAGGCTAACTCAACATGCAAGGCTGAGTAGGCTTTGGAGTTCATTTGCATAAAACCATTTTTCTCTAAATAAGAAGAAAAGAAGAAGAGTTTTATCCTACTTTGTAAACATTTGCTTGAGTAAAATAGGGTCGAATGGCACACGAGGATATTACTCACCAAGTGTCCAAACAACCAAACACTTGGATATTACTCACCAAGTGACACTTGGATATTACGCACCAAGTTCCCAGAATCCCACCCATTGGCGATATTACTCACGCCATGGGGTTTCAAAACATTGTTTAGAAAGGAGAGAGGAAGATCCTTCAGAGGCTCCATCCTTCAGATGCTCAATGTTGTTCTGTTTCCGTGAACACGGCTGATCGATCAGATTGCAATACTCTCGAGATTTTGTGCACTTTATCCACAATCCATGATCAAGTCCTTTTACAGACAAGACCATGGCGAGGCTTTCCCTTAGTATCCCCTATACCTTCTGGATCCAACCGTGCCAAGAACCTCCAAATGTTGGTACCCAGGTGAGGATTCCCACTAAGTACTAGGCCAAGAAAGATCCCATATGTATTGTGGTTGCACTAGAAGCTTCTGAATTCTGAAACATGGTAGACTTCTTTGATTCCTGGGCGGCTGTCCTCCACCAAAGTCTCACTCGTTGACCCGACAACCATTCCGTCCAGAAGAAAACTTAGTTTTATTTTGAAGTGGCTTTAGGAAGAAAATGTCGCTCAAGAGAGCCTTTATACTTAGAAAATTTCTTGGCTTTCAAACCCCCCAACGGTACTTTATATATACATAGCATAGCAAGTACTTGGCAAAAACAGGGGTAACCTATTAGGAGGGGAAAATCCTAAGTATAGAGCTACTCATGGCATACTACAAAATCATCGCACTTGCAAAATAATACTAAGGAAAATACTACTAGAACATCCTACACATGCATACTACAGAATTTGAAGACCACATGCATAGAATCAAAACTGGGACGATAATATGAACAAGTGGTAAAACTTGCCTTATTAATAATGTTCTTGATGATTGTATTCCTCCGTTGCAATCACACTAAGAACAGAGTAGTTCCAATCAAAACAATTGCAACATAGCAAACACAACAAGAATGATCACAAACATGCATGATGATTTTTATGACACAATGGTTGTAATTAGCTCCCTGAATAGTATTAGATCATATGATGCATGTAGGACATCATTTAATGCAATACGATATTTACCATTAAATCTTGATGACCAAATAAGAGGTTTTAATAGTTTTGTTGCAACTTCTGTCCTAATTGTAGAATAAAATTTGGTTCTAAATTTTAATGTATAGAGGACATTATTATGAACCAGTAGGAATTGGATTCACCCTAATCGGAGTTGTAAATCTTTTTATATGATTTAATTACTACTTAATAGAGTTTAAATAATTTAAAATATTTACTTCGTCAAAAATTATATCTAAGACCAGATCTGTATTCTACTAAAAATTGTGAATCCAAAGACATATTATTTATATTTTTCCGATCTATGAATAATTTATTATGAATTTAATAATTTAAGTGGGCATTAAAAGTAATTAAATTACTACAGCAATTTTTGTATTTCAAAAATTGTATCTAACATTATATTAATGTCGTATATTAAATTATGAATCCATATATACCATATTTGCAATTTTTGGATCTACACATAATTTATTATGATTTATTTAGTCTAAAATGTCCATTAAACCATTTAAATTATTTCTATAAAACTATACAATAAGAGTTAGATCTAATCTTGTATTAATATTCTACATAATTTTCTGAATCCGTAGATATGTTATTTGCTATTTTTGGATATACAGATCTTTTATACTGAATTTCCTAAGATCTATATATTTTCTGCAATTTATCGATTAGACTTAATTCTTTTTATTGCATAAACGTTGACTGGACGCTGACCTGGCTGACTTGGCGCTGACGGAGCAGTAACGGTGCGCTGACTGTGATTGGCCGTTACCCTTTGGGTTGGCGATCTAATATGGATCGCCCAGATCAGATCATGTGGCTGGGAGCCAAATCCTCAAGGGCTCACCGGAAGACGGTGGTTGTCGGCGGTGGGCGGCGCAGACGGTGGTCTCTAGTGATGCTCTAAGGCTTCCGGCGGTATCGGAGATGCAGACAAGGTTCGTTATGGGATGGCGACCTCGATGGTGGTAACGACGATGTTTCCTTGCTGGAACGGCCACATCGTGCAGATGGAGTGGAAGCAGGGCTGACAGTCTCTATGGTCTCCGGCGGAGCCCCGACGATGAATTCAGCATGCTCTGGTGTTCCTGTGAGAGGGGAAAGAGATCCGGGAGAAGCGGGATTGAGTGGGGAGAAGGACCAGAGGAAAAAGGGGGCTCAGGAGGTATGGAATCGAGCTCATCCTCGAGCTCCTGGTAGCGGTAATGGCGGCAACTGCTGCAGATTAATCTGGGGCGGCTAGGGTTTGTGGATGGTGAAATTTTGCTTGGGAAAAAGGGGAGGTGGTTTATATGGGGAGGATTTCGTCCAGAGGGGGCAAATTAATCGAACTAAATCGGCTGATTTCATGGGATTAGGATCGGACACGATGAACTCGTGGGGATTGTGGTCTCTGGCTAGGGAAAGGATATGACAAGTGGGCCCGGTCTGTCGGTGACTACGAGGGAAAAAACAAAGGGAAGGGGTTTTCTCTCAGCGGGCTGCGGCTTCCGTTGCTCTGGGCTGGCCCACCGCGCTATGCGCTGCTCGCTGGTGGGGAGCGGCGGCAAATAGAGGGGAGGAGGGAGTGGGCCGGGCCGGGTGGTCCGCGGGGTAGGTTAGTTTTTTTATTCTTTTTTTTCTATTTTCTTATTTCCTTTATATATTTTTCATATGATCACCAAATGATTTGATTCTTATCTCCAAATTTTTCTAAAATTATGTAGATCATCATAGGCCCCTTTGTAGAAATAGTTTTCATATTTAAACAAATGGATTCATAGTACCTTGTTTGTAGTCTTGTAGGAGTTTTTTTGTTAATTTCAAAAATAGGGTTCTGCAAACGGTGATTTAACTTAAGAACTTGTATTAATGGAAGGATCATGGATGAGAAATCAAACATTTGTCTTGGATTTGTTCAAAACTTAGTAGTCATAGTAATGCTCTTCTTTTAATGTGGCTTAGTCAAATATCAAACAACAACAAAAGTTTCTTTTCATTCAAAAATTTCAACAATATCAAACAATTCAATCAACTTATTAATTTTATTTAGACATTCCAAAATAGAAAAATTTTGGGATGTTACAATAGGCCTTGTTTCCAAACTTTAAAACACCGTTTGCTACTAGATCTGTTGCATTTTGATTGCTTCCATCCTTTTGTCTTTAGTCTTTACCTCACCCTCAAGCTATTTTCTGGCACTCACACACGTTACCCCACGTCAACAACAAGTCAGAAGCTATTTTCTGGCACCATTACCGCTTGTATTTCACTATCTCTTCGCCAAACTAGTGCACCTATACACCTGAGAAGTGTATTAGGTGTGTTGGCGACACAAGAGACTTCTTTTATCTTGATTGCAGGGTTGCTTGAGAGAGAATACCTTTGACCACTTTCTCCCTGGGTTCGATAAACCTTGGGTAATCCACTTAAGGGAAAATTGCTGCTGTTCTACAAACCTCTGCACTTGGAGGCCAACAATTGTCTACAAGAATAGAAGTGCGTAGACATCAAGCTATTTTCTGGCGCCGTTGGGGAGGTTTTGGGCCTTTTACCTTTCCTCCACGTCAAGCTCCATCAAAGCTATTTTTTGGCACCGTTGCCGGGGAGATAAGTTAAAAGGTACTCACATCCTCCGGTGTGAGTGCTCGAAGTTATTTCCTTTAGATTATGCATTTTTGTTTTTTTGTTTCTTTTTTTCACTAGTTAGGCTTAATGGAAAACAATAAAAAAATTAGAGAGCTTTATAGTATCTATCTTGAGTTAGGACATAAAAGAAAATTAAAAAACCTATGGAACTTTATTTGCATGCTAATAGCAATGTTATTAGTATGAATTCTTTGGAAACCATTATTGTTAATTCTATGGAAAAGTCTAAGCTTGGGGAAGCTAGTTTTGATGAAATGATCTTTTTAGTCCCCCATCTTTGGAAGATAGCTATTCTATTGCTTATGATGATACCAAACCTCCAATATATGATGATTACAATGATGAATATGATATTTTCAGTGCACCTACTATTGAGGAGGAAATCAATTGTGATTACAATATGCCTCCTATACTTGATGATTATGGTGATGAGAATAATAATATAGCCATTTTGTTGAATTTTCTCCCACTACAATTAATAATAATGACTATTCTTATGTGGATAGTAATAATTATTTTATGCATGTGGCTCATGATAATAATGTTTTATGTGATAGTTATATTGTTAATTTTGTTCATGATGCTACTAAAAGTTATTACGAGAGAGGGAAACATGGTCTTATGTATCTCAAAAATATTAAGTTTCCCCTCTTTATGTTGAAAATCTTGAAGTTGCACTTGTTTTGCTTTCCTATGCTTGTTGCTTTGTTCTGCATGACTTTTTTCTTTACAAGATTCCTATGCATAGGAAGTGGGTTAGACTTAAATGTGTTTTGAATTTGCTTCTTGATGCTCTCTTTTACTTCAATTCATATTTCTTATGTGAGCATCTTCTCAAACTATCAAGCCTAACTTAAAGGCAGTAAATAAAAGTACTTGTTGGGAGATAACCCAAGAGTTTTCTTGAGTCTTGGAAGTTATTACTTCAGTAATGACCTCTCCTTATCCTTTTTATTTGATTTTTGTTGCTCCACCGTAAAAATTCGTGAGGAATCTCTGTAAGTCGTATTGAGCTGATATTTTACGAATAAATCCCCCAGTATGTTAGATAAATTTCGTAAGTTCAACACTTTTTGATTTGAGCAACATAAGCTCTTCGAAAAAATCGGTTTCCACCTATTGGTCTGTTTTGACAGATTTCTGCCACTATTTGCATTTGCTTCTTATTGATTCCTTTTTGGGTTCTTTTTGGGAAATTGAGATTTTTGAGGGAATTGCTACAGTACCTTGTGTTTTTAGTGAAATTTTAATGTTTCTAAACCAAAACCCAAAGGTCTATTATCTTTTGAATACACTAATGTTGCTAATGAAGATTGTGTGAAGTTTTGTATGAAGGAAAATTTTCAGGTGTAGAGAGAGAATGATGTAATGAGATGAAGAATGGACAAAATCTCAAGCTTGGGGATGCCACCCCGTGTCACCCCAAGAAATATTCAAGAGGTACAAGCGTGAAAGCTTTTGGATGCCCAAAGCATCCCCTTCTTCATCAATAAAAAGCTCAAGTCTTTCTAGACACTTCGTTTTTATTGTTTCATGCACAAGTTGTGTTGTTCTTGGAGTGTGTTAGTTTTCGTTTTTGGTTTTTATTTGCTTAGTTTGCTTGATTGAGTTGGTTGATCACAGAACACTTCTTTTGGTGAGACACACTTTGTTTTCATTGCCTAGAACACTCTAGTTTTCATTGCCTTAGTTTTCTTATGCTTTTTTCTTAGAACTTAAAAAGTTCTTCTTTGTAGATTTGTGAGACAAGCTCACTGGTCTTTATTGATCATTATCTTTGTGAGTTGTTTCAAGTAAGTTGATTGGTGTGGAAAAAAGTAGAAAGTTTCGTTCTTAAGTGGTACAAAAAGGAGCTTGCTTTGACTGTGACTTAGACTTTAGCATGTCATGCTAGATGTTGTTTTGACCTTATGCTTAGTGATTATTGTTGTAGCATGACTGATGAACCACAAGTATAGGGGATCGCAACAGTCTTCGCGCGTAGTATTACCCAATTTATTGATTCGACACAAGGGGAGCCAAAGAATACTTGCAAGCCTTAACAACTGAGTTGTCAATTCAGCTGCACCTGGAAATAGTTCTTGCTCACAGAAGTTTATTGATGGTGCTAGGAAGAACTTCATGGGAAACCCCAAGATCAAGGTGTGAAGCAGCACAACAGCAAGTTTTCCCTCAGTAAGAAACCAAGGTTATCGAACCAGTAGGAGGAAGGAAACGTCACACAGGTGTTGCAAGAAACGCGGAAACCTGCACAACACAAACTCAAGACTTTGCCCCAACGAATCAGTGAGGTTGTCAAGCTCACTGGTTTACTATAACAAAGGATTAAACGTATGGTGTGGAAGGTAATGGTGGTTTGCAGCAAGTAAATAAGTAACAATGGAAGATGTATCAATGGTAAAGATTGGACCGTGGTCCATATTTCACTAGAGGTGATCTCCTTAGATAAACAACATGGCATGAAGGGTAAACAAATTACAGCAGGGCAATTGACAGGAACTGAGCAAGGAAATCAATGCAATACCAGACAAAAAGATCTTATGAGATTCGATTGGGCATTACAACAAGATACATAGACCGCCACCTAACTTCATCTATGACTAGAAGTCCACCTTTGGGTTATCATCCGAACCCCCTCCAGTATTAAGTTGCAAGCAACAGACAACTGCTTTAAGCAAAGTGTGTAAGGTAAACAATCCACTTGTTCCATGAACAAGAGACCGTTGTTTTCTCCCTAGTAGCAACAGCACATCTACAACCGAAGAGATTTCTATCACTTCCCTTGGAAACTAGAGGCATGAACCCACTATCGAGCATAAATACCCCCTATTGGAGTCACTAGCAACTACTTGGCCAAGATAGCTACTAACAACGGAGAGCATGCAAGATCACAAACAACACAGACATGATAGAATCATAAAGACAAAATCTTTAATCAATCTGACATAGTAATCTTAATATCCATCGGATCCCCATAAACACAACATGCATGATTACAAATAGATTAGATCTTGATCATGAACGGAGCTCACAAGTTCTATACATGAAAGCACAAGGAGGAGATACAACCATCTAGCTACTACATTGTAACATCCCAAAAATACCAAACTTAGATCATCAAACACTAATCATCAAGATTAGGGTTAACAAAAACTTTTCTAAATAAACTCATGAATGCATGTATATGTGTATGCATGGATTTTGAATTTCTTTAAAAACCACCTTGTTTGTGTGATACATTGCTTGTAAAATGTTTCTTAGGTGAAATGAACATCATCTAAAACATTTCCCACACTTTTCCTAAAGACAAGTAAATCAAAACAAATATATTAAGTGAATGGTCATTTTGACCAATTTAACTCCCATGCCTACTTTGGCTGTCTCAAACTTTCAGAACCTAATAGAAACTTTTCTGGATCTTTGCACCCCTTGAATGTACTCATAACAGAGTATCAAGGCCCACTTTGTGATCATCTAGAAACTTTCAATTGCATAGTTTAAATGACAATTCAAAATTGAATCTTTATCATATGGGAAGATCCCACTTTTCCAAAACCCACTCAAACAAGCTCAACTTTCAAAACCCAAGCATCTGCAGACTCACCAGCACCAATCTAGCAAACCCGCCAAAATTCATTTCAAAATTCAAAACTTGATTTCATGCGGCCATTTCATCAAACAGGTTGCAGACACAAATCAAACAAAACATCAAACACTATAGTGTGCAGTGATTCTTGCCTAACTTGTTCCCTAGTTAGCTCACACACAACTCAGTAGATCATCTAGGAAGTTTAGCCACGCACTAGCACCACTGTGAGCTTGCCATTGTCATCAATGGTGAACAGCCGAGCACCCCAATGTCACCCCATTGTGGACAGCAGGCTAGAGGAAGAACTAGCCGTGCCAACCTTGCCTGGGAGGCAGCCCACCGTCCACTCCTCCTGTCCCAGCCGCGGCGTTGCCAAGCCACAGACCACGCGCTGCGCGCCCAGACCATGCCGAGCGTGCGCCAGAGCGCCACCCTCGACCATCACCCACAGACTGCGCGCCGCCCTCACCGCGTGCACACACGATCACCACCGACCCAGGAGACCGCCAGACATCCC
Organism: Avena insularis; assembly: GCA_023614405.1. Lineage (NCBI taxonomy): Eukaryota > Viridiplantae > Streptophyta > Magnoliopsida > Poales > Poaceae > Avena > Avena insularis. Next base: position 292,242,434 of record CM042691.1, on the reverse strand, counting down.
CGTTTGTCGCCCCGTGCCATACAGCCACCGCCCGCCGTCGAAGACGCCGCATCTGCCGCGCAGAGCACCAGCCGTTCCAGACCAAACCACACCACCCCATGCCTCGTGACCATGTCATTGAGCATCGCCAGGAGACACCGCACCGTCCCCTACCCTTGCCCATGCCTTTAGCCGCCTGTAACCTCGCCCCCGACGAGCTCACCGTGCGCCCCGACGGTTCCCTCGCTCGACTATAAATAGAGGCCACCCCCGCACGATTTCTTCACACCATCTCACTCCCCTCTCCTCACTGACCGTGCCACACCTCGCCAGAATTTCATCGGAGCCCGCCGCCTCTGGAGAAGAAGGGAGCCAGCGATTGGAGCCGCCCCAGGAGAAGCCACCGGTACCAGGAGGTTCACCGTCGTCGACTTCGTCGTTCGCCCGCCTCGCCGACCCTCGCCCGTACCCCGGTGAGCCCCCAGCACCCCTCACTGGCCGCGCTAGGTTTCGTTCTCGCCGGAGTTGTCTCGTGTCGATGACCCCGGCCGTTGGATTAGAACTAGATCGAGCGATCCACGTTGCCCCATACCGCCCAGCCCGTGTCACAGACAGTGGGGACACCCACTTAAGAAGCCAGGGAGCAATGCGCTTAGCAGGCCGGCCGTTAAATTTCCCATGAGCCCAGCGATTCAAATTAAATCTTTTTCTATTTCAATTCAAACACACTTCAGCACTCAACTTCAAAAATCAACCCAGATCGATTCAGTGCACCAATTTGAATGAAACCAATTTTGTTGGAAAGGTCTGTGAATGCTTAATCCAAGACCGTTGGATTCAAGTCATTTGGATCTCTAGATCACCCCTCGTAAAAATAACAAGGCAGAAGCTTTTCTGCATTCAAACATTTTTCAAATTGAAACCATAAAAGCTTTTGAGTTGATTCCAACTCTCAAAAATCACATTTAACCATACCTTTCAGAATATATAAAAAAATATATAGGTTTACTTGCAGAAATACTATTCAAGTAATAAAAGAATGCTTCATAAGCATTTCTAGCCAATTTAATTAATTAAAATAAAAGGGTAAAACCTTATTAAATTGTGACACCACTTTAAATCACATTCCCATGGACTACAATAGTTGGTGATGACATGTGTCAACATGATCCCATGTTTAGTTTGGAGAATATTAAATCTTAAGTAATTTTTCAATGAGTAGAAATTACTTTTCTAAAAATAAAAAGATTTAAACCAAGCCTTAACCTTGTAATGTTAGAGATGATGCTAGATCATCTATAGGACCCCTGTGTGTGATGATTGCAAGTAGTTAATTATTGTTTGGTGATTGTGTACCTCGTATTTATTCATAGATGCTAGTACCGACCAAGGATACGAGGAGGAAGGAGGATACGACGAAGAGGAAGCCCAGGAGAACTTCAACCACTGCTCTGCACAAGGCAAGCTAACACTTGCAAGATACTATACCTATGCATGCTTATACTGATATTGATGCAAGCTAACCCTTGCCAGATACCCTACTGATGCCACAAACCCATACTTGTGATATGACTACTATATGTCTTAAGCATATGTGATCATACCCACTTGATAAACCAAATCCTAGTTTTATGTGGAAGCTTCTTACTTTATTTCTTTATCAAAACTTACTTAGAGTCTACCTAAGAGTTTGGTAGATACTAGACAGTTGTGCTGAAGGTTGCATAAAGAGCATAAAATTTGGCCTAAGCTAGAAACCTTGATATCAGCCTAAGATATAAGATTGGACTTAGTGAAACTCCACTAGTTACCACCCCTCATTAGTACTACCCCCACCTGTAGATGCTACTGCTAAGCATAAAACTTGATCAACTTTTAGATGGGAATACTTGGTGGAAAAATGGTTATGAAAACCTTGGAATGATGGATCATTCTATTGAAATGTTTTGGACATGTGTTTCCAAACACTTGATGATTCTGGTGATAAAAATGTTGAGGCATGAGCCTTAGCCCTTTATAAAACTGATGGTTGTCTGGATGCGATACCATTCCAATTTTAGCATACAACAACAATACCCGAATATTGGGTAGGGCTTGACTGGAAACTTATATACCTTAGTATTAGTTCCCTCCCGGCCAAGGTCTGAGATGAGGCTACCTTGTGAAGATTTTCCACATGTGCAGTACCCAAGATGACAGCTGGTCATGGTTGGGAGGCCAAACTCACAGGAGAGGTGCTTATACTAGGGCGTGTAATTGAAAGGTTAGGATTGATTATCCGCATAGTGAGTATGGTGAATTCAAGATTTGTTCCTGACGGATGTATCGAATGTTGTGGTGAAAGTGTACAATCTCTGCAGAGTGTCAAACTATTCGAATAGCCGCGTCATGATTATGGACAATTAGTGGCCATCTTGTTCCCCGTCGGACTTTTCAAAATGACTTGTGAAATGAATTGAGACTTTGACTTGACCACAACAGAGTTGTGACCTGAATTACAAGATCCCACTTAGGAGTTATAAAATTGTGACTAGCTTTGGAACTTAGTAGAGATAAACCTGGCTTTTTGCAAAACAACCCTAGAGCCTAGTATCCTATTATCCAAAAAAAATCCCTTACATGTTAGTATTAGTTTGCGAGTACTTAAAGAGTACTCATGGCTTTGTCCACAGCTATTCCATGGCGGACTATGAAGAGGAGTACGGAAGATGGACCCCGGGAAGGTTCACGACAACTAGGATCATATCCCATCGTCAGCATTGCCTGTGACCCCGAAGATGGAGCTTCGCCTACGCTACCATTATTATTACGTATTCCGCTGCTTGATGTTGTGTTAAGAACTGGATCATGAGATCCCCATTTGTGTAAGAACTTATGTATCGTTTGTAATGGATGAAGTACTATGGTATCCAATTCTGTTATGTCTCGCAAAAATGGTAATCCTGGGATTGCGATGTATGGCATAACAGGCATCTAGGATTGAAAAATCCGGGTGTTGACAAGTTGGTATCGAGCCATCCTGACCATAGGATACCCTAGTTAGATTGGACGTTGAACCAAAAACTTAGTTTCAAAACCAAAGAACAAAAATATTTACGAAAACTTATTCTCATTCTTACCTCTTTAATTCTTTAATAAAACTTCATGTTCCTCAAAAACTCTTGCAAAATAGATAAAATTTTGACACACTTGATCACTCTCCTAATCTACTCATCCTCTATTTTTATAGATGGACGTGAAGTACAGCAAGTTTTACCAACTTGGTAATGGAGGAGACCTTATCTTTGAGAGGGATCTGGATCAGCTTTCGGAACTGGAGCGTCGCATCCCGAGTTCTTCGGAGCTCAGCTCAATGATCAAGGAGGAGAAGATCTGCAGTGGCTAATTGTTGCAAGTCTCCGAGGAAAGATTGAACCTCCCACTGCGGAGAGAATTCAGTTTACCTTGAGGGAAAACAACTGGCTCGATGGACTTGCCAGAGCAATGCAGGAAGCTCTTTCCCGTCTGTGTGGGCAGAGCATCAATCAGATCAAGGGTACTCGCTTTGAGTTTTGCCCAAGGCGTGATGCAAATGGCCAACCATTGGAAGACCCATACCACCCCGAGCTGAAGACTCAATTGGACCACCTTAGCTTCATGATGTATGATCGTCAGTAGGAATTGGACAACTGCCGTGACTATTGCAACCACAAGTCTGCCATCATCAAGACGAAGGACCAGACCATCGCCATGGTAGCAAAGGATCGCAAGTCTCACCGCCGTCATCTCGACAAGAAGGAGCGCATTATTGCCCGTATTCTCCATCGCATCTCATCTCTGGAAGAGACCATCCACGAGAGAGACATGCAGTTAGAGGAAAGGGAGAATGCCGGAGAGGATCTTCGTGGAGACCCTTACTCCTATCTCAGCGATGACGATGATTTTCTGGAGGATCAGGCCATGGACTTCTTCACCGATGAGGATGATTTCGCCTTCATCGATGATGCTAAATATGATGAAGCCACAGACTCCAAGGAGTAGTAGCACTGAGCACTAGCGTAGTGAGTAGTAGTCGGTCCCACTGTATCGTAGTTTCCAGAATGGTTCTTAAAACCATCTGTTTTTCCTTGCTGTGGTGTGCGTTGTATCGAGTGAATGAATGAATGAAAAAGCAAGTTGATAGAAAAACCTTCAGTCAAACTCTAAAAACTTTTCAAAAACCCAAAACCTTAGAAATTTCCCTCTTTTCTCATGATATATATCAATCTTCAGATGCCACGTGGAGGAAGTGGTTCAGCCCCGGACCCGATGTTGCAGATCCTGCAAATGTTGAGTTCGACATGAAGGCTGAAAGAGCGGAGCGTCAAGCCAACCTAGCCACTCTGCAGCAATGGCAGCTAGCCCACAACAACCAAGGCCACGGAAATCAGGACAACCACGGATCTAAGCTCAAGAATTTCCAGAATACCAACCCACCCGTTTTCACCAAGTCAGAAGAACCCCTAGATGCTGATGATTGGCTGCAAACCATGGAAAACAACCTAGAAGTCGCCGGAGTGGAAGCCAACGAGAAAGTCCTGTTCGCCACCCATTATCTAGCCGGAGATGCCAGGGCATGGTGGAACAGTGTTCGTGCAATGACCAGAGGCCAGATGATGACCTGGGAGGAATTCAAGGTCAAGTTTAGCAGAACCCATGTGCCACCAGGTTTGATCAAGAGAATGAGAGACGAGTTCAGAGAATTGAAGCAAGGAAGGATGACTGTAGTGGAATACCGTGACAAATTTTTGTCATTAGATAGGTATGCCCCGGACGAGATAGACACCGAAGCCAAGAAGAAAGAAAGATTCCTGAATGGTCTGCATGACGAGATGCAGACAGTGTTAGTCAATATCCCCTTTGTTGATATTGAAGCCCTTGTCGACTCTGCTATCCATGGAGATCACCTGTCTTGTTTGTGGACAAGAAGGATGGAGGTAACCGTTTGTGTACGGATTATCGGAAGTTGAATGATGTCACCATCAAGAACAAGTACCCCTTGCCTAAGATAGAAGATTTGTTTGATCAGTTGACCGGTGCCAAAGTGTTTTCTAAGATTGATCTTAGGACTAGCTATCATCAACTCAAAATTCGTGCAGAGGATATCCCAAAGACTGCCTTTACCACCAGATATGGATTGTATGAGTATACAGTCATGTCTTTTGGATTAACCAATGCCCCCGCTTATTTCATGAACCTCATGAATAAGATTTTTATGGACTTCCTGGATAAGTTTGTCGTTGTTTTCATCGATGACATTCTGATTTATTCCAAATCAGAAAAAGAACATGAGCTACACCTAAGGACCATTCTTGGAACCCTTAGAGAGCATCAGCTGTATGCAAAATTTAGCAAATGTGAATTCTGGTTACAGGAAGTAGGATTCCTCGGTCACATTGTATCAGCCAGAGGAATTGCCGTTAACCCTGCCAAAGTGAAAGATGTAGAAGATTGGCAAGCCCCAACCACTCAAACCCAAGTTCGTGCTTTTCTCGGATTGGTGGGATATTACCGCAAATTTGTAGAAGGATTCTCTAGTATCGCCAGACCCATGACCCAATTGCTGAAGAAGGACAAGAAGTTTGAATGGACCGACAAATGTGAAGCGAGGTTTCAAGAACTCAAGAGGAGATTGATTTCAGCCCCAATCTTGATCATGCCGGATATCACGAAGCCCTTCGATATGTATTGTGACACATCCAAGATTGGTCTCGGATGTGTGCTAATGCAAGAAGGCAAAGTTATATCTTATCTATCGCGACAATTGAAGCAACATGAACAAAATTACCCAACCCATGACCTCGAACTCGCAGCCATAGTTCTAGCCCTGAAGACATGGAGACATTACCTGATGGGAAACCATTGTGAGATTTATTCGGATCACAAGAGCCTAAAGTATATATTCACTCAGAAGGAGCTGAATATGAGGAAGAGAAGATGGATTGAGCTAATCAAGGATTACGACCTGGACATTCACTATCACCCTGGTAAAGCCAATGTGGTAGCCGATGCCCTTAGCAGATTACCGTGCCGCTTGAACTCCATGATTTTGAAGGAGCAACCAAGTTTGCACAAAGAGATGGAAGATTTTCGAATGGAATTAGTAAGTGAAGGATTTTAGGCTAGCATAGAACTTCAGCCCACTTTGATCAGTCAGATGAAAGAGGCGCAGAACGGAAATGCCAGTATCGACAGAATCAAGCGTCGTATTGGTACAGGCAAAGTACCCGGTTTCACCGAGGACGAAGAAGGAGTTTTGTGGTACAAAGGACGCCTTTGTGTACCATCAGATTCTGAGTTAAAAGAAGTTATCTTGAAGGAGGCTCATGATACTCTTTATTCTATCCATCCCGGAGGAACTAAGATGTATCAAGATTTGAAAGAGCAATTTTGGTGGCATAAGATGAAGAGAGAAATCAAAAGCTATATCGCCAAGTGTGATATATGTCAGCGAGTCAAGGCCGGACATCAAAGACCCGCTGGATTGTTGCAACCTTTGCAAATTCCGGAATGGAAATGGGATTCTGTAGGAATGGACTTTATCACTGGACTACCTACTTCTAGTAGGGGAAATGACTCTATTTGGGTCATAGTGGACAGATTGTCCAAAGTCGCCCATTTCTTGCCCGTCAAAACCACCTATCAGAGTTGTACATCGCTAGAATCGTTAGTTTGCATGGAGTCCCCAAGAACATAGTATCAGATCGAGGAACTCAGTTTACCTCGAGATTCTGGAAGAAAGTCCAAGAAGGTTTAGGAACCTGCCTAGATTTCAGTACCGCGTATCACCCTCAGACCGATGGACAAACGGAGCGAGTAAATCAAATACTCGAAGATATGCTTAGAGCATGTGTGCTAGAATATGGATCCAAGTGGGAAGATTGTCTGCCGTTTGCAGAATTTTCATACAACAACAGTTACCAAGCCAGTTTGCAAATGGCCCCATTTGAATTCATGTACGGAAGAAAGTGCCGCACCCCTTTGAACTGGTCGGAAGTAGGAGAGTGTCAACACCCGGATTTTTCAATCCTAGATGCCTGTTATGCCATACCTCGCATTCAAAGGATTACCATTTTTGCGAGACATAACAGAATTGGATACCATAGTACTTCATCCATTACAAACGATACATAAGTTCTTACACAAATGGGGATCTCATGATCCAGTTCTTAATACAACATCAAGCAGCGGAATACGTAATAATAACGGTAGCGTAGGCGAAGCTCCATCTTCGGGGTCACAGGCAATGCTGACGATGGGAGATGATCCTAGTTGTCGTAACCTTCCTGGGGTCCATCCTCCAGGTACTCCTCTTCATAGTCTGACCATGGGAATAGCCAGGGACAAAGCCATGAGTACTCTTTAAGTACTCGCAAACTAATACTAACAGGTAAGGAGTTTTTGGATAATAGGACACTAGGCTCTAGGGTTGTTTTGCAAAAAGCCAGGTTTATCTCTACTAAGTTCCAAAGCTAGTCACAATTTTATAATTCCTAAATGGGATCTTGTAATCCAGGTCACAACTCTGTTGTGTTCAAGTCAAAGTCTCAATTCATTTCACATGTCATTTTAAAAGTCTGACAGGGGAACAATACGACCACTCCAACTGTCCATAACCGCGGACGCGGCTATTCGAATAGTTTGACACTCTGCAGAGATTGTACACTTTCAACACAACATTCGATACATCCGTCAGGAACAAATCCTGAATTCACCATACTCAGTATTCGGATAATCAATCCTAACCTTTCAATTACACTCCCTAGTATAAGCACCTCTCCTGTGAGTTTGGCCTCCCAACCATGACCACTGTCATCTTGGAGTGCTGCAGTGGACAATCTTCACAAGGTAGCCTCAGCTCAGACCTTGGCCGTGAGGGAACTAATACTAAGGTATATAAGTTTCCAGTCAAGCCCTACCCAATATTCGGGTATTGTGGTTATACGCTAAAATTGGAATGGTATCGCATCCAGACAACCATCAGTTTTATAAAGGGCTAAGGCTCATGCCTCAACATTTTCATCACCAAAATCATCAAGTGTTTGGAAACACATGTCCAAAACATATCAATAGAATGATCCATCATTCCAAGGTTTTCATAACCATTTTTCCATCAAGTATTCCCATCTAAAAGTTGATCAAGTTTTATGCTTAGCACTAGCATCTACAGGTAGGGGTAGTAATAATGAGGGGTGGTAACTGGTGGAGTTTCACTAAGTCCAACCTTATATCTTAAGCTGATATCAAGGTGTCTAGCTTAGGCCAAATTTTATGCTCTTTAAGCAACTTTCAGCACAACTGTCTAGTATCTACCAAACTCTTGGGTAGACTCTAAGTAAGCTTTGATAAAGAAATAAAGTAAGAAGCTTGCCATAAAACTAGGATTGGTTTAGCAAGTGGGTATGATCACATATGCTTAAGGCATAAAGTAGTCATCTCACAAGTATGGGTTTGTGGCATCAGTAAGGTATCTTGCAAGTGTTAGCTTGCACAGGTCAACTTGATTAGTAAGGCTGGCATCAATGTCAATATAAGCTTGCCTTGTGCAGAGCAGTGGTTGAAGTTCTCCTCGGCTTCCTCTTCGTAGTATCCTCCTTCCTCCTCGTAGTATCCTTGGTCGGTACTAGCGTCTATGAATAAATACGAGGTACACAATCACCAAACAATACTTAACTACTTGCAATCATCACACACAAGGGTCCTATAGATGATCTAGCATCATCTCTAACATTACAAGGTTAAGGCTTGGTTTAAAACTTCTTATTTTTAGAAAAGTAATTTCTACTCATTGAAAAACTACTTAAGATTTAATATTCTCCAAACTAAACATGGGATCATTTTGACACATGTCATCACCACATATTGTAGTCCATGGGAATGTGATTTAAAGTGGTGTCACAATTTAATAAGGTTTTACCCTTTTATTTTAATTAATTAAAGTGGCTAGAAATGCTTATGAAGCATTCTTTTATTACTTGAACATTATTCCTGCAAGTAAACCTATATACTTTTATATATTCTGAAAGGTATGGTTAAATGTGATTTTTGAGAGTTGGAATCAACTCAAAAGCTTTTATGGTTTGAATTTGAAAAAATGTTTGAATGCAGAAAAGCTTCTGCCTTGTTATTTTTACTATGGGTGATATACAAATCCAAATGACTTGAATCCAACAGGCTTAGATTAAGCATTCACAGACGTTTCTAACAAAATTGGTTTCATTCAATTTGGTGTACTGAATCGATCTGGGTTGATTTTTGAAGTTGGGTACAGAAGTGTGTTTGAATTTAAAAAGAAAAAGGTTTAATTTGAATTGCTGGGCTGCGCGGGAAATTCTAACGGGTCGGCCTGCTAAGCGCAGTGCTCCGGCGGGCTTCTTAAGTGGGTGTCCCCACTCGTCAGTGACACGGGGCTGGGCGAAGCGGTATGGGGCAACGTGGATCGTTCGTTCTAGTTCTAATCCAACGGCTGAGGGTCATCGTCGACGCGAGACAGCTCCGGTGAGAACGAAACCTAGCGCGGCCAGTGAGGGGTGCTGGGGGCTCACCGGGGTACTGGCGAGGGTCGGCGAGGCGGGCGAACGACGAAGTCGACGACGGCGCACCTCCTGGTATCGGTGGCTTCTCCTGGGGCGGCTCTAATCGCTAGCTCCCTTCTTCTCCGGCAACGGCAGGCTCCAGTGAAATTCCGGCAAGGTGGTGCTCGGCTTGCTCTAAGGATGGTGTGGCACGACCAGTGGGGAGAGGGGAGTGAGATGGTGTGAAGAAATCGTGCGGGGGTGGCCTCTATTTATAGTCGAGCAAGGGGAGCTCGTCGAAGCTGGCGTTACAGTCGGCTATAGGCATGGGCAAGGGTAGGGGACGGTGTTGTGTCTCCTGGCGATGCTCATAGACATGGTCGCGAGGCATGGGGAGGTGTGGTTTGGTCTGGAACGGGCGGTGCTCTGCACGGCAGAGGCGGCGTCTTCGACAACGGGCGGTGGTTGTATGGCACGGGGCGGCAAACGGGGGTGTCTGGCGGTCTCCTGGGTCGGTGGTGATCGTGTGTGCGCGCGGTGAGGGCGGCACGCGGTCTGTGGGTGATGGTTGAGGGTGGCGCTCTGGCGCACGCTCGGCATGGTCTAGGCGTGTCTTGTGCGCGTGGTCCAGGGCTTGGCAACGCTCGCGGCTGGGACAGGCAGTGGCGGTGGACGGTGGGTGCCTCCCGGCATCTTGGCTAGGCTTGCTGCTGCTCCTAGCTTGCTGTCCACAATGGGGTGACATGGGGGTGCTCGGCTGTTCACCATTAATGACAATGGCAAGCTCACAGGGGTGCTAGTGTTGGGCTAATCTTTCTAGATGATCTACTGAGGTGTGTTTGATGTTTTGTTTGATTTGTGTCTGCAACTTGTTTGATGAAATGGCCGCATGAAATCAAGTTTTGAATTTTGAAAAGATTTTTGGTGGGTTTGCTAGATTGGTGCTGGTGAGTCTGCAGATGCTGGGGTTTTGAAAGTTGAGCTTGTTTGAATGGGTTTTGAAAAAGTGGGATCTTCCCATATGAAGAAGATTCAATTTTGAATTGTCATTTAAACTATGCATTTGAAAGTTTCTGGATGATCACAAAGTGGGCCTTGATACTTTGTTATGAGTACATTCAAGGGGTGCAAAGATCCAGAAAAGTTTCTGTTAGGTTTTGAAAGTTTGAAACAGCCATAGTAGGCATGGGAGTTAAATTGGTCAAAATGACCATTCACTTAATATATTTGTTTTGATTTACTTGTCTTTAGGAAAAGTGTGGGAAATGTTTTAGATGATGTTCATTTCACCTAAGAAACATTTTACAAGCAATGGATCACACAAACAAGGTGGTTTTTAAAGAAATTCAAAATCCATGCATTCACATATACATGCATTCATGAATTCATTTAGAAAAGTTTTTGTTAACCTTAAACTTGACGATTAGTGTTTTGATGATCTAAGTTTGATATTTTTGGGATGTTACAAACCTTCCCTCCTTAAACAGAATCTCGTCCCGAGATTTGAAAAAGGACGAAAAGATTACCTAGGATTTGAAGAGATCGGGAAACTCCGTCCTGATGTGATCTTCGCGTTCCCAGGTAGCTTCCTCTACTGTGTGATTGCTCCATTGAATCTTGAGAAACTTGATGCTTCGGGTTCTGGTAATTCGAAAGGCTTCTTCCAATATACGGATGGGTACTTCGGGATAGGTCAGGTCATCGTTGATCTCTATGGTATGGTGATCGATATTCTTGAACACTTCGGTCTTCTCGGGGACTTCGAGACATTTGCGAAGTAACGAGATATGGAACACATTGTGCACAGCTGACATCTCTTCTGGTAGCTCCAGTTGATACGATACTTCTCCTCGACGGTTCAAAATTTTGAAAGGTCCGATATATCTGGGTTCTAACTTTCCTTTGAGTTGGAAACGCTGCATTCCCTTCAATGGCGACACTTTCAGATAAACAAAATCTCCGATGTTGAAGGCGAGGTCTCGACGTCTCTTGTCGGCGTAACTCTTCTGTCGGGATTGGGCTGTCTTGAGGTGTTCACGAACCTTGTGAACCTTCTCTTCTGCTTCTCGTAGGATGTCGGGTCCGAAAATCTAACTCTCTCCTACTTCCGACCAGTTCAAAGGGGTGCGGCACTTTATTCTGTACATAAATTCAAATGGGGCCATTTGTAAACTGGCTTGGTAACTGTTGTTGTATGAAAATTCTGCAAACGGCAGACAGTCTTCCCACTTGGATCCATATTCTAGCACACATGCTCTAAGCATATCTTCGAGTATTTGGTTTACTCGCTCTGTTTGTCCATCGGTCTGAGGGTGATACATGGTACTGAAATCTAGGCGGGTTCCTAAACCTTCTTGGACTTTCTTCCAGAATCTCGAGGTAAACTGGGTTCCTCGATCCGATACTATATTCTTGGGGACTCCATGCAAACTAACGATCCTAGCGATGTACAACTCCGCTAGCTTCGAACTCTGATAAGTAGTTTTGACGGGCAAGAAATGGGCGACTTTGGACAATCTGTCCACTATGACCCAAATAGAGTCATTTCCCCTACTAGAAGTAGGTAGTCCAGTGATAAAGTCCATTCCTGTAATCCCATTTCCATTCCGAATTTGCAAAGGTTGCAACAATCCAGCGGTCTTTGATGTCCTGCCTTGACTACCGACATATATCACACTTGGCGATATAGCTTCCGATTTCTCTCTTCATCTTATGCCACCAAAATTGCTCTTTCAAATCTTGATACATCTTAGTTCCTCCGGGATGGATAGAATAAAGAGTATCATGAGCCTCCTTCAAGATAACTTATTTCCACTCCGAATCTGCTGGTACACAAAGGCGTCCTTTGTACCACAGAACTACTTCTTCGTCCTCGGTGAATCCGGGTACTTTGCCTGTACCGATACGACGCTTGATTCCGTCGATACTGGCATTTCCCTTCTGCGCCTCTTTAATCTGACTGATCAAAGTGGGCTGAAGTTCTATGCTAGCCAAAAATCCTTCACTTACTAATTCCATTCGAAAATCTTCCATCTCCTTGTGCAAACTTGGTTGCTCCTTCAAAATCATGGAGTTCAAGCGGCACGGCAATCTGCTAAGGGCATCGGCTACCACGTTGGCTTTTCCAGGGTGATAGTGAATGTCCAGGTCATAATCCTTGATTAGCTCAATCCATCTTCTCTGCCTCATATTCAGCTCCTTCTGAGTGAATATATACTTTAGGCTCTTGTGATCCGAATAAATCTCACAACGGTTTCCCATCAGGTAATGTCTCCATGTTTTTAGGGCTAGAACTACGGCTGCGAGTTCGAGGTCATGGGTTGGGTAATTTTGCTCATGCTGCTTCAATTGTCGCGATAGATAAGATATAACTTTGCCTTCTTGCATTAGCACACATCCGAGACCAATCTTGGATGCGTCACAATACACATCGAAGGGCTTCGTGATATCCGGCATGATCAGGATTGGGGCTGAAATCAATCTCCTCTTGAGTTCTTGAAAACTCGCTTCACATTTGTCGGTCCATTCAAACTTCTTGTCCTTCTTCAGCAATTGGGTCATAGGTCGGGCGATACTCGAGAATCCTTCTACGAATTTGCGGTAGTATCCCGCCAATCCGAGAAAAGCACGAACTTGGGTTTGAGTGGTTGGGGCTTGCCAATCTTCTACATCTTTCACTTTGGCAGGGTCAACGGCAATTCCTCCGGCTGATACAATGTGACCGAGGAATCCTACTTCCTGTAACCAGAATTCACATTTGCTAAATTTTGCATACAACTGATGCTCTCTAAGGGTTCCTAGAATGGTCCTTAGGTGTAGCTCATGTTCTTCTTCTGATTTGGAATAAATCATAATGTCATCGATGAAAACAACGACAAACTTATCCAGGAAGTCCATAAAAATCTTATTCATGAGGTTCATGAAATAAGCGGGGGCGTTGGTCAATCCAAAAGACATGACTGTATACTCATACAATCCATATCTGGTGGTAAAGGCAGTCTTTGGAATATCCTCTGCACGAATCTTGAGTTGATGATAGCCAGTCCTAAGATCAATCTTAGAAAACACCTGGGCACCGGTCAACTGATCAAACAAATCTTCTATCTTAGGCAAGGGGTACTTGTTCTTGAGGGTGACATCATTCAACTTCTGATAATTCGTACACAAACGGTTACCTCCATCTTTCTTGTCCACAAACAAGACAGGTGATCTCCATGGGGGCGCACTCGGTTGAATCAATCCGATTTCCAACATGGAATCCAGTTGCTTCTTCAGTTCTTCTAGTTCTGACGGGTTCATACTATAGGGTCTCTGGGCTATGGGTCCTGTTCCGGGGATTAGTTCGATGATAAACTCGATATCCCGATCTGGGGGCATACCGGGCAAAATATCTGGAAATACATCGGGGTATTCACAGACTTCCGAACTTGGTCAATGGTAGGTTGGGCTAGACTCTTGTTACACTTGAATTGACGAGGTAAGGTTTCAGATATATGCTCGACTGATATTCCGGTGGTACTGGTCATGGTGATGGCTTTCTTGGCACAGTCAATCAATCCTTTATGTTTGGACATCCAATCCATTCCTAGTACTACTTCCAAACCTTTAGTTCCGAGTACTATTAGATTAGCATAAAAATCTATGCCATGGATTCGGATAGGGACTGCTTTGCAAATTTGCCTAGCCTTGGTGGTTGATCTGGGAATTTGTACAATCATCACATGCTTCAATTTGGTTGGTTGAATTTTACTAGTGCCGGCAAATTCTTCGGTGACAAATGAATGCGATGCACCAGAATCAAACAACACTCTTGCAAGTACTGAATTAACAGAAAACATACCCAGCACGACGTCTGGTGCTTCGTGAGCTTCTTCAGCATGCATGAGAAAAAGACGGACATTGTGGTTGAGTGAATTCCCTGGGGCAAATCTTCTCCCTGGCTGGACACGACGCTGCTGCTGAGCTGGGACATTGGCATTGGGGGCTGTAGCATTCTTCTTGTTGGGTGTAGGGGTCTCAACCTAATAAGGTAGATTCCTCCTGTGTTTACAATGCTAGTCCCTGGATCAATAGCTAGCATCCACAGTTAAGATGTAATATCAAGATACAAAGGTCATAATATAACTTTATAACCAGGAATAACATAGTTTTATTACATCATTACATAGCTCATTTGGCTATTACATTACATTGCAGCGGAATAAATAAAATCAAGGGTCCTTCATCTTCAAAGTGCCACAGGCAGATGTTGGTTGTAGACTTTGTAATCCTAATCAATCAATCTTCACTAAAAATCAATCAAACCTGCAACATTACAAGTTACAGCCACAAAGGTCAATACATTTGAATTGTATTGGCAAGTTTCACTACTATGTAGAATGTAAGTGGATCCTATCATTATATGCATATTTGGTTGAGTAGAGTTTTAGGCTCATTTGCATAAAGCAATATTTTATCCTATCTTTTCAAAATGGTTTTGGTCCTTTGTCAAATCTCTTTTCCAAGAATCCCTTGAACTCCTTGGTAGACACTCAAGTGTTCAAGTCCTTGTCAAAAATCTCTTGAGCTCCTTGGTAACCCCAAGTGCATCAAGCTTAACAAAATCTCTTTGAATTCCTTGGTAGACACACAAGGGCATCAAGTTTTTATTTTTGAAGTTGGAATGTCGAGATCTCCCATAGTTCAAACTTTAGTTGCTCAGTATTGTCCATAACCGGGGACACGGCTAAGTACTTAGATTTTATTATCTTCTGCAGAAGGAGTACACTTTACCCACATGTCACAATCCCATCTTGTTACCACCAGTGGCCTACTGGATTAGTGCTCACCAAGATGGAGTACTGGCAGACTGAGAATGTGACGAAGTCTTTCCAAAAGGTCCTCCCATACATCATTGCTAGCTTTGTCTTCAGCCCCCATGAAGCATTTCCAGATCCCCATGTCCAGTAACTAAAGACAATGTATGGGTCTTCCTAATGTAATTGACTAAGCCAGAGCCATAATAGCATGTGGTTGCACACGAAAGCCACAATTGGAGAAGCATGTTTGATCTCTAAGTTTCCTAGGTGGTTTTCTTTTGGAGCCCAACACAAAGTGATTACCATAGACATGGTTCCTTTTGTTGCCACCTTCTCCAAAACATAAAGTATCCTCCACCTAGATGATTCATTGAGTCCTTGTTTTATTATATAAAAACACAAGTCCTTTTCTCAACTTTGTAAATATCCACATGTATCTCTTTTCAAAGTATAGCATGGCTAAGCATGTACAATGTTTTCACTAAGTAATGTAAGGGCATCCTATTAGGATTTAGCATAGCATAAGTATAAATTATTTTCATGCATGTTTCCAAAATCCACTAAGTATAATGAAAATAGTAGGACTTTTGAATGATAGTGTAACTTGCCTTTTTGGTAGGGAATAGTGGTTCACTCCTTGATCTTGCTAGTCTCACACTTCTCTAACTTCACTACAAGTCAATCAAGCAAACACAAAATCAACTAACATTCCAAACCAATATTCACTCAAACAAATCCACATACACAAGACAATGGAAACCAATTCATGCTTGGGAGCATGCACAAGATAGTTTTATTTTGCAAAGAGGGTATCTATTGGATTTCTAAACTTTGTAAGATCCAAATTGGTCATTTACCAAAGTGGCAAAGTCATTAGCAAGAGGTTTTGTCCAAAAACCATTTTTAAATCTATTCATCATTTTATGTGGTGAAGAAAATGTTTTTATCAAAACAAAGCTTTTAAGTTTTTCACCAAATGAGTTGCTAGCTTGCAAAGCTTGGTGTTTTGGGTCAGTAGGTTTGATCCAAAACATTTTCTCCAAAGTTCTTTACTCAAAATCATTTTCATAAACAAATCATTAGTTTTATTTAGCTAGAAATGGACTAAACCCATTAATCCAATCTAAACTTTTCCAAATTCATTTTCCAAAACATGGGTTGATTCCTAGGGTCAGTAAGGTCACTACAAACCATTTTGCAAAGGTTATAATCCAAAAATCATTTTTAAACAATTTTTATACTCTAAACAAGCTCACAAAAGAATCTGCAAAAACAAGCAAACTAACAGATACTATTTGCTAAAATAAGGCAATGGTTGGTTAGGTCTTGCTCTCCTGAATCCAACGACATAAAATTTGTAATTTTTGGACGTGTGGATCCAAAGTTACAAGGGTTTGAAGTTTGCAAATAAATCTGATTCAAATTTCTTTTAAAACAGATCTAGTGCCACGCGGCAGGATTTTACTGGACGGTACCGTTTCGCGCGGATCAGCGTTGCGGTGCGTTGGATCTAGTTAGATCGCACGGTTCTAAAAGCATACCCCTTCGGCGTTTAAGTGATCTAATCCCGTTCGCCCGATCTAGATCTAACGGACCTAATCAAATGGCCATTAACTGGCGGCGCTGCGCGGCTGCTGGCGGCGGAGCGACCAGACGGTGTCTGCGCCGGCGAAACAGGAAGCGAGAGGGGAAAAGAGAGTGCTCACCGAGTTCGTGGAGTGACGTTGAGGCTCAACTCGCTTGCGGTTGGTAAGGGGGTGTACTGGAGCGGGCTGGATTGCTCGCCGGAGTGGAACTACGCCTCGGCCTTGCTCAGTCGTCGTCGAGGACAGCGCTGGAGTTCACTCGGAGACAAACCAGATGCACGGTCATATGCGCAAAGACACGGCGAATGTGTGTGCGTGAATGAGAGGAAAAGGGGTGGTCTGGTCTTACTGGAGGAACTCAACGGAGTTGAAGTCAGACGGCGGCGCTGTCAGAGCTTGTCAAAGCCGACGCTCTGGGGAGCCCGCGGTTGAACGGTGGGTACAGGGAGATGCGTCTGGGAGTGGGGAAGCTGCTAGGGTGCACAGGGAGGCACGGGGCGGTGTCGAGTCGCCGGAATCGGCACCGGACTTCGTCGGAACAGAGGGTGCTCGGGGAGGAAATTGGGGAGGTCTAGGGCGTGCCAGCGCGGGGTGTCAGAGGGGAAATATAGAGGAGGCATGGGCGTTTAAGACTGCGTGATCAAATCGAGTAACGGTGGTCGCGTTAAGGCGAATTAAGTCTGCGAAATCATCGGCAGGAAACAGCGACGAGGGGGAAGAAGAGGTCGCGCGGGTGTGGACGATGAACAGGGGGAAGTGGGCCTACCGGTCAGTGGGGAAGAAACGAGAGGGAGGTCCACTGGTCAGTCTCTGCGCGGGTTCAAATACTAGTGCGAAACGTTTTCTTTCGGGGTGAGGAGCTGGGCTGTTTCTGGGCCTGTTTGGGCTGCTGGGTTGGGTTGACCCTTTTTATTATTTTTTTCTGTTTCTGAATCTTTTTCCTTTTTCTAATTTTATTTCCTGCTTGTATTTCCAAACAAACAAACATCATCCAAATCAATTCAAACAACATCCAAACTTTGTAATATTGAGATTAGTTCTGTTCAGTAACATGAACCAAAATCCAAATTCAAATTAATAATTTTAATAATAGGGTCCATTATTAATTAACTAAATAGATGTATCAATTATTAAATCCATAGGTTTTGATTTAATTCAAAGCTCCACTTGAGAACTAAATAATTTTAAACCATTCAGTAGGTGGTATTTGAGAATAAGGAATATTTGGAAAGCTTGTTTAAAATAAAATAACATTTTTTGTTATAGGGTCCATTAATAATAAAATTGGACCTTGGTTATTAAATCAAATAGGATTTGATTTATTTCAAAGCTTTTATTTAAATCCAAATCTTCTCAAAAACCAAACCAGTGGATTTTATTTGAGAATATAAAATATTTGGAAAAACTTAATTTTAAACAATTAATCAAGTCTTTGATGGTTTATTAATAATTAAATACAACAGACCTTCATTATTAAATCAAATAGGATTTGTTTTATTAAATATTTATTTTGAAATCTAAAATAAAGTCAAAACACTTCAGTAAGTTTTATTTATAAAATATTTGGAAAACTTATTTAAAGTAATTAAATAAGTTTTAGTGTTTATTTAAAATGGGAAAAACCTTTTAATAAAATTGGATATTAAATCCTTTATTGTTTTATTTTAAATAAACATTATTATTTAAAACAAAGTAAAACCTTTTGTTTCACAAACTTGGCCAAGTGTTTATTTGGCTTTATAAAATAATCTTTATTTGAAAACCTTTCCTTTTATTGAGAACCAAAACCTTTTTATAAAAAGATTCAAAATAGCAATTCCAATTATTTTATTTTCCTTTTATAAATGTTTAATCTTTTAAATCCCTTTTAGGATTTTGTTTAATCCACATAGGTTTGAAGTTCCATTTAAATTCAAAAAGTTTCTTCTGGCCCTAAAAATCAAACAAAGTTTTATTTTATTCATTTATTTTCACATTACAAGATTTGGAAAATCTTGGTATGTGACATTGGGGAACTCGTTGGAATAGTGGCCTTTATTTCCATAGTCATAACAGGTCACTTGTGACTTGTCCTTGGCTGCGACAGGCACAGCATTGCTTCCAGTCCTCGGGGCAGTGTTGGGGTTGGTGGTAGTATTGTTGGTGTTGAATTTGGGTGGGGCGCAGGTGAAATTGCTAGAGTTGCCGGGGTTGTTGTGATTTCCTCCGGGTCTAGGGTTTCCACGGTTGGGATAGGTCGGACGGGTCATAGGGGGTCTGTTGGTTCTTGGGGCAAATCCTAGAGATGGGTTGGGGCGATACTTTCGGGTCTAATGGGTTCCTGGTTGATGCATCATGCAACGCTTGCGGTTCTCATTTGCTTGGTTGATCTTTCCTTCCATTTGGATAGCAGAGTCGACAAGGGCTTCAATATCAGCAAAGGGGATATTGACTAACACTGTCTGCATCTCGTCGTGCAGACCATTCAGGAATCTTTCTTTCTTCTTGGCTTCGGTGTCTATCTCGTCCAGGGCATACCTAGCTAATGACAAAAATTTGTCACGGTATTCCACTACAGTCATCCTTCCTTGCTTCAATTCCCTGAACTCGTCTCTCATTCTCTTGATTAAACCTGGTGGTACATGGGTTCTGCTGAACTTGACCTTGAATTCCTCCCAGGTCATCATCTGGCCTCCGGTCATGGCACGAACACTGTTCCACCATGCCCTGGCACCTCCGGCTAGATAATGGGTGGCGAACAAGACTTTCTCGTTGGCTTCCACTCCGGCTACTTCTAAGTTATTTTCCATGGTTTGCAGCCAATCATCGGCGTCTAGGGGTTCTTCCGACTTGGTGAAAACGGGTGGGTTGGTATTCTGGAAATTCTTGAGCTTAGATCCGTGGTTGTCCTGATTTCCATGGCCTTGGTTGTTGTGGGCTAACTGGGCTATCTGTTGCAGAGTGGCTAGGTTGGCTTGACGTTCCGCTGTTTCAGATTCGCGGTCAGAAGTCAACAGTTGCAGGATCTGCAACATCGGGTCCGGGGCTGAACCACTTCCTCCACGTGGCATCTGAAGATTGATATGGATCATGAGAAAATAGGGAAATTGCTAAGCTTTTGGGTTTTTGAAAAGTTTTTGGAGTTTTACTCAAGTTTTCTAGCAACTTGCTTTTTCATTCCTTCACTCATAGCACACAGTACAACACACACCACAACAAGGAAAAACAGATGGTTTTAAGAACCATTCTGGAATCTACGATACAGTGGGACCGACTACGACTCACTACGCTAGTGATCAGTGCTACTACTGCTCGGAGTCTGTGGCTTCATCATCTTCAGCATCATCGATGAAGGCGAAATCATCCTCATCGGTGAAGAAGTCCATGGCCTGATCCTCCAGAAAATCATCGTCATCGCTGAGATAGGAGTAAGGGTCTCCACGAAGATCCTCTCCGGCATTCTCCCTTTCCTCTAAGTGCATGTCTCTCTCGTGGATGGTCTCTTCCAGAGATGAGATGCGATGGAGAAGACGGGCAATAATGCGCTCCTTCTTGTCGAGCTCACGGCGGCGAGCTAGCATGGCGATGGTCTGATCTTTCGCCTTGATGATGGCAGACTTGTGGTTGCAATAGTCACGGCAGTTGTCCAACTCTTGCTGACGATCATACATCATGAAGCTAAGGTGGTCCAATTGAGTCTTCAGCTCGGGGTGGTATGGGGCTTCCAGGGGTTGTCCATTTGCATCACGCCTTGGGCAACACTCAAAGCGAGCACCCTTGATCCGATTGATGCTCTGCCCACACAGACGGGAAAGAGCTTCCTGCATTGCTCTGGCAAGTCCATCGAGCCAGTTGTTTTCCCCCAAGGTAAACTGAATTCCCTCCGCAGTGGGATGTTCAATCTTTCCTCGGAGACTTGCAACAATTAGCCACTGCAAATCTTCTCCTCCTTGATCATTGAGTTGAGCTCCGAATAACTCGGGATGCGGACGCTCCAGAAGTTCCGAAAGCTGATCTAGATCCCTCTCAAAGATAAGGTCTCCTCCATTTCCGAGTTGATAAAACTTGTTGTACTTCACGTCCATCTATAACAATAGAGGATGATTAGATTAGCAGAGTGATCAGGTGTGTCAAAATTTTATCTATTTTGCAAGAGTTTTTGGGGAACATGAAGTTTTATTAAAGAATTAAAGGGGTAAGAATGAGAATAAGTTTTCGTAAATATTTTTGTTCTGTGGTTTTGAAACTAAGTTTTTGGGTTCAGCGTCCAATCTAACTAGGGTCTCCTATGGTCAGGATGGCTCTGATACCAACTTGTCAACACCCAGATTTTTCAATCCTAGATGCCTGTTATGCCATACCTCGCAGTCCCAGGATTACCATTTTGCGAGACATAACAGAATTGGATACCATAGTACTTCATCCATTACAAACGATACATAAGTTCTTACACAAATGGGGATCTCATGATCCAGTTCTTAATACAACATCAAGCAGCGGAATACGTAATAATAACGGTAGCGTAGGCGAAGCTCCATCTTCGGGGTCACAGGCAATGCTGACGATGGGAGATGATCCTAGTTGTCGTAACCTTCCTAGGATCCATCCTCCAGGTACTCCTCTTCATAGTCTGGCCATGGGAATAGCCAGGGACAAAGCCATGAGTACTCTTTAAGTACTCGCAAACTAATACTAATAGGTAAGGGGTTTTTGGATAATAGGACACTAGGCTCTAGGGTTGTTTTGAAAAAAGCCAGGTTTATCTCTACTAAGTTCCAAAGCTAGTCACAATTTTATAATTCCTAAATGGGATCTTGTAATCCAGGCCACAACTCTATTGTGTTCAAGTCAAAGTCTCAATTCGTTTCACATGTCATTTTAAAAGTCCGGGGAGACAAGATGTAGCCCTCAACTGTCCATAACATGACGCGGCTATTCGAATAGTTTGACACTCTGCAGATATTGTACACTTTCACCACAACATTTGATACATCCGTCAGGAACAAATCCTGAATTCACCATACTCAGTATGCGGATAATCAATCCTAACCTTTCAATTACACTCCCTAGTATAAGCACCTCTCCTGTGAGTTTGGCCTCCCAACCATGACCACTGCCATCTTGGGTACTGCACAGGTGGACAATCTTCACAAGGTAGCCTCTGCTCAGACCTTGGCCGTGAGGGAACTAATACTAAGGTATATAAGTTTCCAGTCAAGCCCTACTCAATATTCGGGTATTGTGGTTGTACGCTAAAATTGGAATGGTATCGCATCCAGACAACCATCAGTTTTATAAAGGGCTAAGGCTCATGCCTCAACATTTTCATCACCAAAATCATCAAGTGTTTGGAAACACATGTCCAAAACATTTCAATAGAATGATCATTCCAAGGTTTTCATAACCATTTTTCCATCAAGTATTCCCATCTAAAAGTTGATCAAGTTTTATGCTTAGAATTAGCATCTACAGGTGGGGTAGTAATAATGAGGGGTGGTAACTGGTGGAGTTTCACTAAGTCCAACCTTATATCTTAAGCTGATATCAAGGTGTCTAGCTTAGGCCAAATTTTATGCTCTTTAAGCAACTTTCAGCACAACTGTCTAGTATCTACCAAACTCTTGGGTAGACTCTAAGTAAGCTTTGATAAAGAAATAAAGTAAGAAGTTTGCCATAAAACTAGGATTGGTTTAGCAAGTGGGTATGATCACATATGCTTAAGGCATAAAGTAGTCATCTCACAAGTATGGGTTTGTGGCATCAGTAAGGTATCTTGCAAGTGTTAGCTTGCACAGGTCAACTTGATTAGTAAGGCTGGCATCAATGTCAATATAAGCTTGCCTTGTGCAGAGCAGTGGTTGAAGTTCTCCTCGGCTTCCTCTTCGTAGTATCCTCCTTCCTCCTTGTAGTATCCTTGGTCGGTACTAGCGTCTATGAATAAATACGAGGTACACAATCACCAAATAATACTTAACTACTTGCAATCATCACACACAAGGGTCCTATAGATGATCTAGCATCATCTCTAACATTACAAGGTTAAAGCTTGGTTTAAAACTTCTTATTTTTAGAAAAGTAATTTCTACTCATTGAAAAACTACTTAAGATTTAATATTCTCCAAACTAAACATGGGATCATTTTGACACATGTCATCACCACATATTGTAGTCCATGGGAATGTGATTTAAAGTGGTGTCACAATTTAATAAGGTTTCACCCTTTTATTTTAATTAATTAAAGTGGCTAGAAATGCTTATGAAGCATTCTTTTATTACTTGAACATTATTCCTGCAAGTAAACCTATATATTTTTATATATTCTAAAAGGTATGGTTAAATGTGATTTTTGAGAGTTGGAATCAACTCAAAAGCTTTTATGGTTTGAATTTGAAAAAATGTTTGAATGCAGAAAAGCTTCTGCCTTGTTATTTTTACTATGGGTGATCTACAGATCCAAATGACATGAATCCAACGGGCTTGGATTAAGCATTCACAGACCTTTCTAACAAAATTGGTTTCATTCAATTTGGTGTACTGAATCGATCTGGGTTGATTTTTGAATTTGGGTACAGAAGTGTGTTTGAATTTAAAAAGAAAAAGGTTTAATTTGATTCTTTGGGCTCTGGAAATTTAACTAAGGCCGGCCTGCTAAGCGATGCTCCGGGCTGCTTAAGTGGGTGTCCCCACTGCGTGACACGGGACATGTATGGGGCGGTATGGGCGAATCGATCGATCTAGTTCTAATCCCGGTGAGGGTCATCGTCGGACGCGAGACAGCTCGCGAAGCGAAGCAGCGCCAGTGAGGGTGCTGGGGGCTCACGGGCATGGCGAGGTCGGAGCGGGCGAGCAGCGAAGTCGACGGCACCTCCTGGTACCGGTGGCTTCTCTGGGCGGCTCAATCGCTGGCTCCCTTCTTCTCCGGCATGGCAGCTCCAGTGAAATTCCGGGCGGTGGTGCTCGCTTGCTCGAGGATGGTGTGCACGGTCGGTGGGGAGAGGGGAGTGAGATGGTGTGAAGAAATCGTGCGGGGGTGGCCTCTAATTATAGTCGAGCGAGGGGACCGTCGGGGCGCACGGTGAGCTCGTCGGGGGCGACGTTACAGGCGGCTATAGGCATGGGAAAGGGTAGGGGACAGTGTTGTGTCTCCTGGCGATGCTCATAGACATGGTCGCGAGGCATGGGGCGGTGTGGTTTGGTCTGGAACGGGCGGTGCTCTGCTGGCGTCTTCGGCAAGCGGTGGTTGTAAGGCGGACAAGCAGGGGTGTCTGGCGGTCTCTGGGTCGGTGGTGATCGTGTGATGAGGGCGCGTGATCGTGGGTGATGGTCGAGGGTGGCGCTCTGGCGCACGCTCGGCATGGTCTGGGCGTGTCTTGTGCGCGTGGTCCAGGGCTTGGCAACGCTCGCGGTTGGGACAGGCAGTGGCGGTGGACGGTGGGCTGCCTCCCCGACATGCTGGCTAGGCTTGCTGCTGCTCCTAGCTTGCTGTCCACAATGGGGTGACATGGGGGTGCTCGGCTGTTCACCATTAATGACAATGGCAAGCTCACAGGGGTGGTAGTGTTGGGCTAATCTTCTAGATGATCTACTGAGGTGTGTGTGAGCTAACTAGGGAACAAGTTAGGCTCAAAACACTGCATACTATAGTGTTTGATGTTTTGTTTGATTTGTGTCTGCAACCTGTTTGATGAAATGGCCGCATGAAATCAAGTTTTGAATTTTTAAAAGATTTTTGGTGGGTTTGCTAGATTGGTGCTGGTGAGTCTGCAGATGCTGGGGTTTTGAAAGTTGATCTTGTTTGAATGGGTTTTGAAAAAGTGGGATCTTCCCATATGAAGAAGATTCAATTTTGAATTGTCATTTAAACTATGCATTTGAAAGTTTCTGGATGATCACAAAGTGGGCCTTGATACTTTGTTATGAGTACATTCAAGGGGTGCAAAGATCCGAAAAAGTTTCATTAGGTTTTGAAAGTTTGAGACAGCCAAAGTAGGCATGGGAGTTAAATTGGTCAAAATGACCATTCACTTAATATATTTGTTTTGATTTACTTGTCTTTAGGAAAAGTGTGGGAAATGTTTTAGATGATGTTCATTTCACCTAAGAAACATTTTACAAGCAATGGATCACACAAACAAGGTGGTTTTTAAAGAAATTCAAAATCCATGCATTCACATATACATGCATTCATGAATTCATTTAGAAAACTTTTTGTTAACCTTAAACTTGATGATCAGTGTTCTGATGATCTAAGTTTGATATTTTTGGGATGTTACAGAGAGAGTCAGATTTTCGGACCCGACATCCTACGAGAAGCAGAAGAGAAGGTTCACAAGATTCGTGAGCACCTCAAGACAGCCCAATCCCGACAGAAGAGTTACGCCGACAAGAGACGTCGAGACCTCTCCTTCAACATAGGAGATTTTGTTTATCTGAAAGTGTCGCCATTGAAGGGAATGCAGTGTTTCCAACTCAAGGGAAAGTTAGCCCCCAGATATATCGTACCTTTCAAAATTCTGAACCGTCGAGGAGAAGTATCGTATCAACTGGAACTACCAGAAGAGATGTCAGCTGTGCACAATGTGTTCCATATCTCGTTACTTCGCAAGTGTCTCGAAGTCCCCGAGAAGACCGAAGTGTTCAAGAATATCGATCACCGGACCATAGAGATCAACGATGACCTAACCTATCCCGAAGTACCCATCCATATATTGGAAGAAGCCTTTCGAACTACCAGAACCCGAAGCATCAAGTTTCTCAAGATTCAGTGGAGCAACCACACAGAAGAGGAAGCTACCTGGGAACGCGAAGATCACATCAGGACGGAGTTTCCCGATCTCTTCAAATCGTAGGTAATCTTTTCGTCCTTTATCAAATCTCGGGACGAGATTTTGTTTAAGGGGGGAAGGTTTGTAACATCCCAAAAATACCAAACTTAGATCATCAAACACTAATCATCAAGATTAGGGTTAACAAAAACTTTTCTAAATAAACTCATGAATGCATGTATATGTGTATGCATGGATTTTGAATTTCTTTAAAAACCACCTTGTTTGTGTGATACATTGCTTGTAAAATGTTTCTTAGGTGAAATGAACATCATCTAAAACATTTCCCACACTTTTCCTAAAGACAAGTAAATCAAAATAAATATATTAAGTGAATGGTCATTTTGACCAATTTAACTCCCATGCCTACTTTGGTTGTCTCAAACTTTCAGAACCTAACAAAAACTTTTCTGGATCTTTGCACCCCTTGAATGTACTCATAACAGAGTATCAAGTCCCACTTTATGATCATCCAGAAACTTTCAATTGCATAGTTTAAATGACAATTCAAAATTGAATCTTTATCATATGGGAAGATCCCACTTCTCCAAAACCCACTCAAACAAGCTCAACTTTCAAAACCCAAGCATCTGCAGACTCACCAGCACCAATCTAGCAAACCCACCAAAATTCATTTCAAAATTCAAAACTTGATTTCATGCGGCCATTTCATCAAACAGGTTGCAGACACAAATCAAACAAAACATCAAACACTATAGTGTGCAGTGATTCTTGCCTAACTTGTTCCCTAGTTAGCTCACACACAACTCAGTAGATCATCTAGGAAGTTTAGCCAGGCACTAGCACCACTGTGAGCTTGCATTGTCATCAATGGTGAACAGCCGAGCACCCCAATGTCACCCCATTGTGGACAGCAGGCTAGAGGAAGAACTTGCCTTGCCAACCTTGTCTGGGAGGCAGCCTACCGTCCATCGCCACTCCCTGTCCCAGCCGCGAGCGTTGCTAAGCCCTGGACCACGCGCACAAGCCGTGCCCAGACCATGCCGAGCGTGCGCCAGAGCGCCACCCTCGACCATCACCCATAGATCGCCGCCCTCACCAAGGCACACGATCACCACCGACCCAGGAGACCGCCAGACATCCCCGTTTGCCGCCCCGTGCCATACAGCCACCGCCCACCGTCGAAGACGCCGCCTCTGCCGCGCAGAGCACCAGCCGTTCCAGACCAAACCACACCGCCCCATGCCTCGCGACCATGTCGTTGAGCATCGCCAGGAGACACCGCACCGTCCCCTACCCTTGCCCATGCCTTTAGCCGCCTGTAACCTCGCCCTCGACGAGCTCACCGTGCGCCCCGACGGTTCCCTCGCTCGACTATAAATAGAGGCCACCCCCGCATGATTTCTTCACACCATCTCACTCCCCTCTACTCACTGACCGTGCCACACTGTCCTCAGAGCAAGGCGAGCACCACCGCCGAATTTCACCGAGCCCGCCACCTGAGAAGAAGGGAGCCAGCGATTGAGCCGCCCAGAAGCCACCGGTACCAGGAGGTTCGCCGTCGTCGACTGCTCGTTCGCCGCCGACCTGCACCGCCCGGTGAGCCCCAGCACCCTCACCGGCCGCTTAGGTTTCGTTCTCGCCGGAGTTGTCTCGCGTCGACGATGACCCCCAGCCATTGGATTAGAACTAGATCGAACGATCCACGTTGCCCCATACCGCTTCGCCCAGCCCCGTGTCACTGACGAGTGGGGACACCCACTTAAGCAGCCCGCGGGAGCACTGCGCTTAGCAGGCCGGCCCGTTAGAATTTCCCGCGCAGCCCAGCGATTCAAATTAAATCTTTTTCTATTTCAATTCAAACACACTTCAGCACTCAACTTCAAAAATCAACCTAGATCGATTCAGTGCACCAATTTGAATGAAACCAATTTTGTTGGAAAGGTCTGTGAATGCTTAATCCAAGCCCGTTGGATTCAAGTCATTTGGATCTCTAGATCACCCCTAGTAAAAATAACAAGGCAGAAGCTTTTCTGCATTCAAACATTTTTCAAATTTAAACCATAAAAGCTTTTGAGTTGATTCCAACTCTCAAAAATCACATTTAACCATACCTTTCAGAATATATAAAAAAATATATAGGTTTACTTGCAGAAATACTATTCAAGTAATAAAAGAATGCTTCATAAGAATTTCTAGCCACTTTAATTAATTAAAATAAAAGGGTAAAACCTTATTAAATTGTGACACCACTTTAAATCACATTCCCATGGACTACAATATGTGGTGATGACATGTGTCAAAATGATCCCATGTTTAGTTTGGAGAATATTAAATCTTAAGTAGTTTTTCAATGAGTAGAAATTACTTTTCTAAAAATAAGAAGTTTTAAACCAAGCTTTAACCTTGTAATGTTAGAGATGATGCTAGATCATCTATAGGACCCCTGTGTGTGATGATTGCAAGTAGTTAAGTATTGTTTGGTGATTGTGTACCTCGTATTTATTCATAGACGCTAGTACCGACCAAGGATACGAGGAGGAAGGAGGATACTACGAATAGGAAGCCGAGGAGAACTTCAACCACTGCTCTGCACAAGGCAAGCTAACACTTGCAAGATACTATACCTATGGAAGCTTATACTGATATTGATGCAAGATAACCCTTGCCAGATACCCTACTGATGCCACAAACCCATACTTGTGATATGACTACTATATGCCTTAAGCATATGTGATCATACCCACTTGATAAACCAAATCCTAGTTTTATGTGCAAGCTTCTTACTTTATTTCTTTATCAAATCTTACTTAGAGTCTACCTAAGAGTTTGGTACATACTAGACAGTTGTGCTGAAGGTTGCATAAAGAGCATAAAATTTGGCCTAAGCTAGAATCCTTGATATCAGCCTAAGATATAAGGTTGGACTTAGTGAAACTCCACTAGTTACCACCCCTCATTAGTACTACCCCCACCTGTAGATTCTAGTGCTAAGCATAAAACTTGATCAACTTTTAGATGGGAATACTTGGTGGAAAAATGGTTATGAAAACCTTGGAATGATGGATCATTCTATTGAAATGTTTTGGACATGTGTTTCCAAACACTTGATGATTCTGGTGATAAAAATGTTGAGGCATGAGCCTTAGCCCTTTATAAAACTGATGGTTGTCTGGATGCGATACCATTCCAATTTTAGCGTACAACCACAATACCCGAATATTGGGTAGGGCTTGACTGGAAACTTATATACCTTAGTATTAGTTCCCTCACGGCCAAGGTCTGAGCAGAGGCTACCTTGTGAAGATTGTCCACCTATGCAGTACCCAAGATGACAGCTAGTCATGGTTGGGAGGCCAAACTCACAGGAGAGGTGCTTATACTAGGGCGTGTAATTGAAAGGTTAGGATTGATTATCCGCATACTGAGTATGGTGAATTCAGGATTTGTTCCTGACGGATGTATCGAATGTTGTGGTGAAAGTGTACAATCTCTGCAGAGTGTCAAACTATTCGAATAGCCGCGTCCGCGGTTATGGACAGTTGGAGTGGCCATACTGTTCCCCCGTCAGACTTCTCAAAATGACTTGTGAAATGAATTGAGACTTTGACTTGACCACAACAGAGTTGTGACCTGAATTACAAGATCCCACTTAGGAGTTATAAAATTGTGACTAGCTTTGGAACTTAGTAGAGATAAACCTAGCTTTTTGCAAAACAACCCTAGAGCCTAGTATCCTATTATCCAAAAAAAAACCTTACATGTTAGTATTAGTTTGCGAGTACTTAAAGAGTACTCATGGCTTTGTCCCTGGCTATTCCCATGGCCAGACTATGAAGAGGAGTACCTGGAAGATGGACCCTAGGAAGGTTACGACAACAAGGATCATCTCCCATCGTCAGCATTGCCTGTGACCCCGAAGATGGAGCTTCGCTACGCCAAGTTATTATTACGTATTCCGCTGCTTGATGTTGTATTAAGAACTGGATCATGAGATCCCCATTTGTGTAAGAACTTATGCATCGTTTGTAATGGATGAAGTACTATGGTATCCAATTCTGTTATGTCTCGAAAAAATGGTAATCCTGGGAATGCGATGTATGGCATAACAGGCATCTAGGATTGAAAAATCCGGGTGTTGACATACATGGACCCATAGTCCAAGGTGGAACTACTCACGCATCATACCGGAGAAGAAGGCCTCCGGGATGATCTCCCCTTCGTCAGGGTGCCAGGAAGAACTTCAGCTCCCCCCGATGTAGGGACGATGGTGGCGGCGGCTACAGAAGGTTTCGTGGAGTTTTGGTTGGGTGCCTAGGGTTTCTCCATCGGGGGCTTCTTATAGGCGAAGAGGCAAGGAGGGGGCGCCCGGGTGTAAGGTTCCCAACCTTTAATAAGGTAGAGATCCTTGTGTTTACAATGCTAGTCCCTGGATCAATATCTAGCATCCACAGTTAAGATGTAATATCAAGAAACAAAGGTCATATACAACTTTATAACCAGGAATAAAGTAATTTATTACATCTTACATAGCTCATTTGGCTATCTCATTACAATGCGGAAGAATATAACAATAGCATGGGGTCCTTCATCTTCAAAGTGCCACAGGCAGACATGTTGGTTATAGACTTGTAATCCTATTTCAACACACTTCACTAATATCAAACAAACCTGCAACATAACAAGTTACAGCCACAAGGGTCAATACATTTGAATTGTATTGGCAAGTGATACTATGGTAGTATAGTGGAGTCTATTATCTACATGCATTTGGCTAAGTGGAGCTTAGGCTTGCTTTGCTCAAAATAGATTTTCCTTATCATTTGAAAACACTAAATTTTTGCTTGACAAAATCACCCAAGGCATCTCCCAATAGAAATTGGTGATCCTTCAACCCTTGTTCAACCACAAGTTTTTAACTTAGAAATTGGGATGAGGAGATTCTTGATAGCTTCCATGTCTTGATGCTCAAATTGTCCTTTACCAGGGACATGGCTAAGTACTTAGATTTTTCTGTCTGCAGAGGTGGTGCACTTTCCCCACAAGACTTGGTTTCACCAAGACAAGATCTTTCAGAAGCCTTCCCTTAGACCAGAATGGACGCGCTCCAACCTATCAAACCCATACCACCAACTGTCCATTTGGCTAAGTTATTGCAACCTATGTGATCCAGGCAGAGCCCATAATGCCAAGTGGCTGCACTTGAAGCTTCTCAACATTTGACATCTCGAATCTCGTTGTTCCTGGGTGGCCATCCACAAGTGAGATACACAAGGTAAACCATAGAAATGGGCCTTGTGAACCACTCAACACAAACCATTCCTTCCATTCCACCCAGGTGATTCATTCACTTAGTTGTTTTATTAAACAAAACACAAGTCCTTGTCTTAGAAATATTCCACAGTATGAATATATAGTCCATCCTTGTTTTCTACTAGCTAAGCTAAGCATGATGGTAGTCAGAATCTTAACTTAGGAAATTTCTACTAAGGTTTCATCTACTAGGATTTCCCATGGCATAGTTTATACTTAGCAAAAATTCCATGCAAGTCCTACTTAGAAATATCACTAATGCATAGTGAAAATGAGGGGACAAAAGTATGATGGTAGAGAATATAAGTTCACTCCTTGTCTTTGCAATGATCACACTCTTCAAATCACTACAATTCAATCAAGCAAGGGCACAATTTCAATCTACCATTCAAGCAACATCACATAAATTAATAAAATCAAAACAATGCATGCAAGCATGCCAAACTTTGTTTTATTTACAAAAGTGGTTTATAATAGGTTATAAACATTCTAAAACACTTATTGGTCATTTTGTAAAGAGGCAAAACTATTTGCAAAAGATTTTACCTATAAACCATTTTTAAACCAAATCATTATTTTATGTGGAAAATGCCTTTATCAAAGTAGCAATCTTTATAGGGTTCACCAAACACATATTTTAAATCATAAAACTTGGTGCTTGGGGTCAGAGAGTTTATTCCAAAACATTTCCCAAAGGTTTTCTTCAAAAAACATTTTTAACAAATAAACTATATTTTTATTTGACTAGAAATGGTTTAAATCAAAGGTTTATTCTTTTGCTTCACCAGATATATTTTTGAAACCACAAATTGATTTCTATGGTCAGTAGGTTCAAAACAATCCATTTGCCAAACGTTTTATCTCAAAAATCATTTTAGAACAATTTTTATATTCTAAACATGCATACACAAGTTTCTGCAAAAACAATCAATTTAGCAGAAGCATTTTACTAAACAAAGTGCATGGTTAGAAAGTACTTGCTTTGCTGAATCCATAGATATAAAATTTGCAAAATTTGGACGTGTGGTTTGAAAGTTATGAATTTTTCAAATTGGAACATCAAATAGACAAGTTTCTGGTTTCTATAAACAGGCAGTGCCACGTGGCGTGTTTTTATTCGTCGGTACCGCTTCGCTCGGATTGATCGCTGTGGAGCATTGGATCTAAGTTTAATCGTGCGGCTCAGAGGCACTACTTACCTCTTCGGGTTAGTTCTAATCTTAGTCGTCAGATCAAGATCCTACGGACCTCACTACTTTGACCATGAAGCAGCGGCGCTGGCGGCGGCGTGTGGCGGCGCGCGGTCAGACGGTGGCGGTGCTGGTGATGCAGGAAGCGATAGAGGGTGGGTAGAATCTCACCAGGTTCACGGCGTGACGCTGAAGCTCAACGTGGTCTCGGCAGGGTCAGGGGTGCACGGGGTCACTAGCGATTCCTCGCCGGAGTTCTCTCTGGTGACGGTTGCCCTCTGTTGAAGACGAAGGTGACGCTACGGTGCATGCCAGGGCAAGAAAAGGATGCAGTCAGATGCGCAAGATCGCGGTGAGCACGCGTGTGTGAAAGAGAAGGAGAGGTGCGGTCGGAATTTACCTCGAATGCTCGTCGGAGATATGGCAGACCACGGCGGTGCTCAGTCGTGGATGAAGTCGAAGTTTTGGGGCGCGCGCGGCCAAGTGGGCAATACTGGGAGATGCAGTGAACGATGGGGAGCATGCTCGTTTGCTGCAGCGAGCAAGGGGTGGTGTAGACTAGCCGGAATTGTTGTCGGAAGGTCGTCGGAACAGTGGCTTGTCGCAAAGAATTAGCGCAACCTGGGGGCAGAGAGGGAGGGGCGAGTGCAGGGAAATGGGGAGGAGAGGCAGGCGTTTAATTGAGCATGGTCGCGGCGAGATTTAAGCGAGGCATTAACGCGTATTGATGTGAGTTTAAACCAACAAAAACGGCCGGCGAGGTTGGCGCGGGTGGGGAAGATGATGATGTGGCGTGGGGTCTGTTTGGCAGCGAGTGAGAGAGAGGAGGAGTGGGGCCTGGTCGTCAGCGACAGAGTGGGTTCTTTCCGTGGTGAGAAAACGTTTCGGGGGAGAGAGGGAGAGGTGGGCTGCGAGTGGGCTTAGTGGGCCGGCTAGCTGGGCTGAGTCTTTTACATTTTTTTTGTTCTGATTGTTTTCCTTTTTCCATTTCTTTTATTCTGTTTTGATTTTAATTAAACAATTCAAACACTCATTTGAATTCATACCTTTGCCAAATTTGTGAATAATCAAACACTGATTTATATCACATTCTGAAGTCAAATTTAGAATAATATATTTATCCTTTTTAGTGTCTTTTAATTATTTAAAATAGGTTCTAGTTTTAATTAAATAAGATTTAGTAATATTATTCAATCTCCATTTGAATTTAAATCTCCACCAATCTTTGGGTGAATTTTAATTCTGTTTAACAACATATTTCAAAGTCCAAAATAAAATAATTCTTTTATTCTTTTAGGATCTATTAATAATTAAATAAAAATACATAGTCTTTAATTCAAATAGGTTTTAATTTATTTTAAAACTCTTTTTGAAATCTAAATAATATCAAAATCTTTTTAGTAGGTTTCATTTGAAAACTAAAACACTTGGAAATCTTAATTAAAATAAATTAACAAGTTTTAGTGTTTATTTAAAATGGAAAAACCTTTACTTTAATAAAAAATGGATATTAATAAATCCTCATTATTTTATTTAAATAAATCTTTACTCTTTTTATCAAATAAAAACATTTTATTTCAAAAGCTTGGCCAAGATTTAATTTGGCTCTATAAAATAATCCTTATTTATATTTCTACCTTTGCTTTATAAAAACCATATCTTTTTATTAAAAGATTCAAAAATAGTGATTCCAATTATTAAAACTCTTTATTAATTGTTTATCTTTTTAAATCCCTTTTGGATTTTATTTAATCAAAATAGGTTTTGATGTTTCCAATTGGAATCAAAAGTTTCTTCTCACCCTAAAAATCAACAATTGTTTATTTTGTTTATTTATTTTCACATTACAAGATTTGGAAAATCTTGGGATGTGACACTGGGGGGCCCACACCCTGCCCAGGCGCGGGCCAGGTTAGCCACGCCTGGGGGGTGTGGCCACCCTGTGGCTCCCCTCTGTCTCGTCTTCTGGATTCGTGTCGCCCACGGTAAAATATTGACTTTGACTTTTGTCCCGTCCAATTCCGAGAATATTGATTTTCTGCCTTTCTGAACCAAAAACAGAAGAAAACAAGCAACTGGCACTTTGGCAACTTATTAATAGGTTAGTTCCAAAAAAAGATATAAAAACACCTCAAAGTGTAGACACAGCAAAGCAAAGTAGATACTGACCAAGCATGGAACATCAAAAATTATAGATATGTTTCCAACATATTAAGCATCCCCAAGCTTAACTCCTTCTCGTCCTCGAGTAGGTAAGTGGTAAAAAGAATAATTTTTGAGGTGACATGCACCATCAAAACCAAGATCAAACCATTTGCAAGCATTGAAAGCTGGGATCAAAGAACTCTAAACATGTGCATGAAAGATGGAGTTCTAACAATAAGACAAAGTAACTATGCATGCACGATGAAAGGCTACAAACAGTGATCATGAATAACATGCATTGAAAAACGTATGTTTGTATCACATACAGAAAACATAGCATAGTGGCAATCAGCTTGTCCCTCAAAGAGTAGCAAATAGATGCATAGGACACCTTCAAAGTTCACAAGGGTGACTAGAAACAAATAGCACAAGAACAAGTAATATCACAATATGCATCAATCAATAAGTGTTGGGACACTACACATAGAACTAAGAATGTCAACTATGCTCTCTTAATGGTGCCTAAAGGTAGAAGGTGGAGACTCAATAGTAGTGGAAGAGAGGCCCTTTCATAAGGGAAGCAGGGATTTCAAGTTTCAAAAAGAGCTTCCAAAAATTATGGTACTTGTTAGCTTTCAGCCCTCATTGCCCCCATCATAAGCATCTTGAAGTGATTAAGGTTAAAGTGAACAAACTATGGAGTATATGCTTGAAAAAGTATAAGTTGGCAATCTCAAGTCCCTTAAATACGAGGGCCACACCTCATGCTACTCAACTTCAGTCACCTGTAAGTTCTTGTCATTGTAAGTACATGCATATCATAGAGAACCGCCAACGGGGTACCCCTTGCACATGGTACAAGAGCTATCCCATAACCAAAATGACAAGGCAAGTAGACAATGAGCATCTCAGCGATCTTTTTATTTACTATATGCATAGCTTTTTATTGAGGATGCTTCATAGATAGCTTACTATGGTGATGCGGCAAGTTTCCACCATGATTAGGCATGGCCCAGGCGTTTCTCTAACACAAAATACAAACTCCATGGACTTACAAGATCCCTCTTTATTTCACACCGGTGACATGCATAGACAAAATAGCATGATATCAACTGGGTACAAAGTACTAGTGCAATGTTGAAAACGTTCCCCATGACAGCATGGTTCTGCTAATTCCAACGTATAAGTGCAAGCATATACAACATAGACGACCCAATGGTTCAAGTTTATTAGGGGCAAAGAATATAAAGTGTGCCATCAAGTTTGTGAGGGATTTAATCTCTAAATTTTCACATAACAAAATAGTTTTTAATTAGAAGATAGCTGAAAACAAGAATATACTTAGAATGTTGTAACACACCATGCATAGGAGTTTATAGTGGACACTTTGGAATAAATTGGTTTCTTGGGAGTTGGAAGCATGAGTAGAGCTTACTCATACAAGTGGAGGCTAGCAAAAGACTGGGAGCAACCAACTAAGAGAGCAATAATGGCCATAATCATGCAGAGCGACAAAACATTACTAATCAAAGCATAGAGTGGTACTACAAGTCAATGACTAAATGATCATAGAGGCTATGGTGACTTGTCATAGTCATAACATGGTGTGAGCATGTGCCAAGTCAACCTAAACAAAGCATCAAAGGAGAATACCACAATACTATGCTTTTGCATGCTAAAACAACCCATAATTTCTTCAAGGCACACTAACCAATCCCAATTGTTTGGAGCAAGACATTCTACAGCAATAATCACTAAGCATAAGGTCAAAACAACACCTAGCATATCATGCTAAAGTGTAAGTCATAGTCAATGCAAGATCCTCTTGCACATTCAAGCAGGAACTTCCTACTCATGTCCAACACCAAGCAACTTATTTGAAACAACACAACGAGAACAGGGGTCCAAACTACTTTATTCAAGCAAACTAAACAACCTAAGCAAAGAAAACGAAAATTAAGACACTCCAAGAACAACACAACTGTGCATGAAACAATAAAAACGAAGTGTCTAGACAGACCTGAGCTTTTTATTGATGAAGAAGGGGATGCCTTGGGCATCCCCAAGCATTCAAGCTTGTACCTCTTGGATATTTCTTGGGGTGACACCATGGTTGCATCCCCAAGCTTGAGCTTTTGTCCATTCTTCATCTCATTACATCATTCTCTCTCTACACCTGGAATTTTTCCTTCATACAAAACTTCACACAATCTTCATTAGCAACATTAGTTTATTCAAAATATATTATAACTTTGGCAAAGCTTTGGAACAGCAAAACTTTTCACTAAAAACACAAGCTACTGTACAAACTCCTTCAAAAATCTCAATTCCCCCAAAAGAGAACTCAAAAAGGAATCAATAAGAAGCAAATGCAAATAATGGCAAAAATCTGTCAAAACAGACCAGCAGGTAGAAACCAATTTTTTCGAAATATTCTGTTGCTCAAATCAAAACGTGTTGAACTAACAAAACTTAGCTAACATATCAAATAATGGCAGCTCAATATGAGTTACAGAGACTCCTCACAAATTTTTATGGTGGAGGACAGAAATCTGTTTTGGGACAACAACCCCCCAAATCTTACTTCCCTCTCATTAGAGGTCATTCTTGGCACAAAAAGCAAACAAAAAGAATAAGTGTCAACACCTGGATTTTTAATCCCAGATGCCTATTATGCCATACATCGCAATCCTAGGATTACCATTTTTGCGAGACATAACAGATTTGGATATCGCAATACATCATCCATTACAAACCATACATAAGGTCTTACAAAAATAAGGATCTCATGATCCAGTTCTTAATACAACTCAAGCAGTGGAATAACGTAGAGATAACGATAGCGTGGGCGAAGCTCCATCTTCAGGGTCACATGCAATGCTGACGATGGGAGATGATCCTAGTTGTCGTAACCTTCCTGCGGTCCGTCATCCTGATACTCCTCTTCATAGTCTGGCCACGGGAATAGCCAGGGACAAAGCCATGAGTACTCTTTAAGTACTCACAAACTAATACTAATAAGTGAATGGGTTTTTTGAGTAGGATACTAAGCTCTAGGGTTGTTTTGCAAAAAGCCAGATTTACCTCTACTAAGTTTAGAAGCAAATAAAACTAGTTGAAAGTTTTATAACACCTAAGTTGTAAGATCCCTCCCTTTATAAAGGTAAGGATTCCTGTGATTGCAATGCTAGTCCCTGGATCAATGCTAGCATCCACAGTTTAAGATGAAGTACACAGAAACAAAGGTCATTATTACAAGTCATTCCAGAGACAAACATAGTCTTTTACAACTCCATGGCCATAGGCCTAGTACAAGAGTTTAAATATGTAATAAGATAAATAATTCTTCATCTTCATGTGCCACAGGCAAGCATGTTGAGTGTAGACTCATGACTCCTAATCATCATCAGAATAACCTGCAACATCACAAGTTACAGCCACAGTGGGTCAATACATTGGAATAGTATTGGCAAGTGATACCTTAGTATAATATTGGTAGTCTAGATACTATATGCATTTTTCCTAAGTGTAGCTTTGCTTTGCTCAAAATAGGTTTTTCCTATTAGTTGAAAACACTAAGTTTTTATTTGACAAAAACTTTCCCAAGGAACCACCAATAGAAATTGGTGTACCTTCACCTTTGTTCAACCACAAGTTTTTACTTAGAAATTGGGATGAGGAGATTATTGATAGCTTCCATGTCTTGATGCTCAAGTTGTCCAATACCATGGACATGGCTAAGTACTTAGATTTTTCCATCTGTAGAGGTTGTGCACTTTCCCCACAAGACTTGATTTTCACCAAGACAGGACCTTTCAGAAGCCTTCCCTTAGACCAAATGGAGGCGCTCCAACCTATCATCCCACTACCACCAACTGTCCAAATGGATAAGTTATTGCAACCTATATGATCCAGGCAGAGCCCATATTGCCAAGTGGCTACACTAGAAGCTTCTTAACATATGGCATATCAAATCCCTTTGTTCCTGGGTGGCTTTCCACAAGTGAGATACACAAGGTAAACCATATAAATGGGCCTTGTGTAACCACTCAACATAAACCATTCCTTCCATTCCACCTAGGTGCTTCATTCACTTAGTTGTTTTATTAAGCAAAACACAAGTCCAAAGACTTAGAAATATTTTATCATAGCATGAATATATAACCACCCTTGTTTGCTACTAGCTAGGCTAATCATGGCATAGATAAGCATCTTAACTTAGAAATTTGTAGCAATTCTACAACTACTAGGATTTCCCAAGCATAGCATATAGACCAAAATATTCATGCAAATCTAGCAAAATATTTCTAGTGCATAGTTGAAAAACTTAGGAATAAAATCATGAAGCACCACTTGCCTTGGTAGTTTGGAGAGTAGCTACAATCCTCACAATCACAATCACTATTTGCACCAAAATCTACACATAAAATATTGGCACAAAATCACATATACAATTTATACAAGCAAAAATATATGAATGTATGCAATATGCTATGTGATGATTTTCTACACCAAACAAGACAAGTGCACAGTACTGAAACATAAACAAGACCAAAACTTGCCAAATAAACTTTATTTGCATAGCAAAACATTTTCCAAATAATTATTAAACACAAAAATAGGCCTACACATGTTTTTGTAAAAACAACCATTTTAACAGAGGCAAAACTTTAAACACATTGCATAAATGGAAAGGATTTTCTCTCCTGATTCCATTGATATAAAATTTGTCAAATTTGGACGTGGGATTCAAAAGTTATTAATTAAACAAGTTTAAACATCTAATAGATCTAATTCAGAAATTTAAAACGAAATTCATGCCACGCGGCGCTTCCTGATTGGATGGTACCGCTTCGCTCAGGATCACGCTTCCGAACCGTTAGATCTAACTAAAACGCGCGGCTCAGATCTGCCCGTATCTCTTTGCCTAGCTTCTAATCTCAACCACTGGATCTAGATCCAGTGGATCAAATCACTCTGACCACAACTCGGCGGCGCAAATGGCCCAAACGGCAGCGACGGCTCTGTCGGCGATGGATCGGAGAATCTAGCGAGGGCTGGGGACAGTGATGATGCTTACCGGCGTCGCAAGGTTGCGGGGAAGCTCCAGAGGTTGTTGGCATGGACAGGGGCGAGCTACAGTGGCCGTGGGAGCTCGTCGGAGTTGAGCGCAGCGTCGGGTGCTCGGTGGCGAAGATGTTGGTGACGCTCTGGATCACCCTAGCATGAGCAAGTTGTATCAGGAGGTGTGCAAGGCTACGGCGAACACTACTGGATCAAGGAGAAGTCGAGGGGCGGTCGAGTTTTACCTCAATCGCTCGTCGGAGTCGAGCGACGGTTCTGATGTTTGCGGGCACGAACGGTGACGGCAACCTGGGCCACGAGAAAGCAAACAAAAGGCATCAGGGAACGCGCAAGGACATGCTGGTCATGTTTGTTTGAACTAGAGACAGGGGACGGTCGGAGCTCACCGTGATGGCTCGCCGGAGTGGTTCAGGACAGCGGCGACGTGAGCTTGATTGTGGACAGCCTAGTGGCGCTCTGTCGTTGGTGAGTGAGGGGAATGGAGCGGAGAGAGGAGGGGATCTTATAGCCGGAGCAGGGGCGGAGATCACGCACGCATTCATCGCCAATTAAGTGGATTAAAATCGCGGCAGAGGCGGGGGAAGAAACAGGCGGCGACGGCGTCTGTGCGCGGGATTTGGGGAAGAAGGAGTCGACGTGGAGAGGGTCCACCCGTCAGCGACTGTTTAGGTAGTGCGGGTGCGGTGAGAAAAACAGGGAGAGAGGGAAATCCCAGGTGGGCTGGCTAGTGGGCTGCTTCTGCTATTGGGTTCAAACGCTAGCGCCGGCCTTTTTCTATTTCTCTTATCTTTTTCTTTTACTGATTAATTTCCAGAAACCTAATTCAAACAAATTCAAAACAATTCGAATTCAAATCTTTTCTGGATTTTTGTAGAGTGCAACCTTCATATTTTTGGGCATAAAACCATGTGGTCTCTCTGTACTAGCTTGGTCCCTTTGATTGAACAAAATAAACAGTGCTATAGCACTTGATTTGAATAAGTTTTGGAAATGGTTTTTTAAATTATATTTGTTTTGTAAATTTTCACCAAACTCCAAAAATCAAACAAAGTAACAAGAGAGCAAGCAAGGCTTGGTTTAAAACAAATAAACTCTTCAATTGAGAGTGGCATTGGTTTAATAGTTGCTCACATAAAATAATGCGAATCAGATGCTCCTATTTTTTTTGAAATGGTTTTGAAATGGAACCCTAAATGATCATGGATGCATGGATGATATGCATGAGTTTTGAAACATGATTTTAGGGATGTTACAAATCTAACCCCCTTAAGGTGAATCTCGCCCTCGAGATTCGGATTGGCTAGCAAATAGGTGAGGGTGGTCTTTCCGAAGATCATCTTCTCTTTCCCATGTTGCTTCTTCTTCGGAATGATGGTTCCATTGAACTTTGCAGAATTTGATAGTCTTAGTCAGAGTAACTCTTTCTGCAGTCTCAAGAATCATGATAGGCTTCTCCTCATAAGTGAGATAACTTTCCAATTGGACCTCTTCCAAAGGTATAGTATCCTTCAAAGAAGTCTCTTCCATTTCTGGATGACATTTCTTAAGTTGACTCACATGAAACACATTGTGAACAGCAGACAAAGACTCTGGCAATTCAATCTCATAAGCTACTTCTCCTTTACGACTCAGAATCTTGAATGGTCCAACATATCTTGGGGCCAATTTACCTTTGACACCAAACCTATTCACTCCACGAAGTGGTGACACTCTAAGATAAGCTCTATCACCTACTTCATAGGTGACTTCTCTACGCTTAGGATCTGCGTAGCTCTTTTTTCGGGATTGTGCTATCTTTAGTCTGTCCTTAACTAGCTTGACTTTCTCTTCATCCTCTTTGATTAGTTCTGGTCCGAACAAACTTCTTTCTCACACACCATTCCATAGCAATGGGGTGGTACACTTTCTCCCATAGAGAAACTCAAATGGTGCCATCTCAATACTGGCTTGATAGCTGTTATTGTAAGAGAATTCTGCGTAAGGTAGACTTTCATCCCAACTGGCTCCATAGTATAGAGCACATTCCCTCAACATATCTTCAAGAATCTGATTGGTCCTTTCTGTCTGTCCATCAATCTGAGGATGAAATGCAGTGCTGAATTCCAACCTCGTTCCCAATGACTCATGTAGCTGCCTCCAAAAATGAGAAGTGAATTGGGTTCCCCTATCAGACACAATACTCTTGGGTATTCCATGTAGACATACAATTCTACTCATATAGATCTTGGATAACTTAGCACTTGTATAAGTTGTCTTCACGGGTATAAAATCAGCCACTTTAGTCAAGCGATCCACTACTACCCAAATAGAATCATATCCTGACCGGGTCCTTGGCAATCCGGTGATGAAATCCGTAGCAATCTTGTCCCACTTCCAATCAGGAATAGGTAGTGGTTGTAACAATCCTGCTGGTTTCTGATGTTCCGCTTTCACTCTACTACATACATCACACAAAGCAATATGTTCGGCGATGTCCTTCTTGAGATTATTCCACCAAAATATTTCCTTCATATCCATGTACTTTTTGGTGTTACCCGGATGAATGGAATATGGTGAGTTATGTGCTTCTTGTAATATCAGTTTCCGAAGCTCTGGATCTTGTGGAACATAGATACGTTTTCCATACCATAAAGTACCCTGTTCATCTTCATGGAATCCTTTGGCTTTTCCCATGCCAATGTTTTCCTTAATCTCTTCAATTTCCATATCTGTCTTTTGGGCTTCTTTGATCTTGTCCAACAAAGTGGGTTGAACATCCAAAGACATGAGATGTCCCTCAGGCACAATCTCCAATCTAAGATCTCTAAATTGGGAACACAGATCATCTAGCAATTCTCCTTTAGTAAGGCCATTCACAAAAACCTTACGGCTTAGAGCATCCGCTACAACATTTGCTTTACCGGGGTGGTATTGCAAACTCAAGTCATAGTCCTTGATGAGTTCTAGCCATCTTCTTTGTCTCATGTTAATTTCTTTCTGGGTGAAGATATACTTCAAACTCTTGTGATCTGTGAACACTTCACATCGCTTTCCCAAAAGATAATGTCTCCATGTTTTGAGTGCATGTACAACAGAGGCTAACTCTAAATCATGAGTAGGGTAGTTTACCTCATGAGTTTTGAGTTGTCTCGAGGCATAAGCCACAACTTTCCCTTCTTGCATAAGTACTGCACCTAATCCATGATGAGATGCATCACAATACACTTGGAAATCTTTCTCCAAATCTGGCAAACACAAGACTGGTGCTATCACTAGTCTCTTCTTCAATTCTTGAAAGCTGAGTTCACATCCTTCAGACCAAGCAAATTTCTTGTCTTTCTTAAGCAGTTCTGTCATTGGCTTAGCTACCTTGGAGAAATTCTCAATAAACCTTCTGTAGTATCCTGCCAAGCCAAGGAAACTACGAACCTCTTTCACTGACTTAGGAGATTCCCATTCAGTTACAGCTGAAAATTTAGCAGGATCAACTACTACACCATCTCCTGACACAACGTGTCCCAGAAAACCAACTTCATTTAACCAAAATTCACACTTGTTGAATTTGGCATACAGCTTATGCTCTCTAAGCTTCTCAAGTATCAAACGTAAATGTCCTTCATGCTCTTCTTTGCTCTTGGAGTAGATCAAAATGTCATCGATGAAAACGACAACAAACTTATCAAGGAACTCCATGAACACCTTGTTCATCATATTCATGAAGTATGTTGGTGCATTGGTCAAACCAAATGGCATCACGGTATACTCATACAATCCATACCTTGTGGTGAAAGTTGTCTTATATATGTCTTGTTCCCTTATCTTGAGTTGGAAATAACCTGATCGGAGATCAATCTTTGAGAAAACACAAGCTCCTTCTAACTGATCAAACAAGTCATTGATTCTAGGCAAAGGGTATTTATTCTTGATGGTCACCTCATTGAGTGAACGGTAATCTATGCATAACCTTTGACTTCTATCTTTCTTTTCCACAAACAAAACTGGTGCTCCCCAAGATGAAGAACTTGGTTGGATAAATCCTTTCTGCAACTGTTCTCCATGCTGCTTCCTGAGTTCTTTCAACTCATCCACTGACATCTTTTACGGTCTCTTTGCTATTGGTCCAGATCCTGGTAGCAAATCAATAAGAAATTCCACATCTCTATCTGGTGGAATTCCTGGCAATTCTTCCGGAAACACATCCGGATATTCACTCACAATTGGCACACTATCTATGCTAACCCCCTTAAGAGAATTTAGCTTACTCCCTTTTGATTCAAAGTTAGACTTGAATCTAATCCGTTTCTTTTCCGGGGTTGTGAGTGTAACAGTAAAATTGGCACAATCTAGTACTCCTTCATACTTGGTCATCCAATCCATTCCTAAAATTACATCCAGTCCTTGGGAATCTAGGATTATCAGACTCACTGGAAACTTATGTTTTCCAAACTCTATCACTAGATCCCGGCATCCAAGACTTACTATCATATCTCCACCTGGAGAACTTACTTTTATTGGACACCCAATGTTTTCAGTTGGAAACCCATTTCTATCAACAAATGCTTTTGATATGAATGAATGTGATGCACCAGTATCAAAAAGAACAAGTGCTGGAATAGAATTGAGTTTGAACGTACCAGCCACAGCATCAAATTCCTCATAGATATCCTCCACATTAATGTGGTTCACTTGTCCCTTTTGAAAAGGGTTGGGCTTATTGGGTCCTTCAACTTTCTTTTCTGGGCATTCATTTGCATAATGCCCCATCTTCTTGCACTTGAAACATTCAACCTGACTAAGATCATGTTGGGGATATGCTATATGGGTATCCTCATAGCATGTATCTTATCCGACTAACCCGGGTGGCCCATAGTCGGTAGCATGGCCTATGGCCTGCTGGGCGGCCCAGTTAGGTGGATCCAGAAGGGAGGCCCATGCCGAATAAAGGAAGGCTAC
Organism: Avena insularis; assembly: GCA_023614405.1. Lineage (NCBI taxonomy): Eukaryota > Viridiplantae > Streptophyta > Magnoliopsida > Poales > Poaceae > Avena > Avena insularis. The sequence continues at coordinate 292,198,108 of CM042691.1, read as the reverse complement.
GGTGGAGTCACCAGCGTACCTGGAGCCTTGGAGTGCAAGATACACAAGACTAGTAATAGACGTTGTAGAACTCTGTAACCTGTCCGGCTAGGACTTTTCCCTGTAACCCTAGGACCTGACGACTATATAAGACAGGCCTATGGTAGCCTCTAGGGCACGACAACTTAGTATCGTTTACACACGCCTCGCACAGCGAACCTATCTCTGTAACTCGGCGTATTGCCATTATAGTGATTTATAGCAGGAGTAGGATTCCGCCACCGTTGTGGGATCTGAACCTGGGTTAGCTGTGTTACCTCGTACCCGTCAACCGTCCGCCTTACCCCACGTCTCTAAACACGCACTGTGAGGAACCCTCCATGGCGTACTCGTCAGCAATACCACGACAGTTGGCGCCCACCGTGGGGCAAGAGGCGCTTCAGGCTCTTCAGCGGGGGAGGACCAAGATCTTCACGGGAATCGGCGAAACCGTAGCCATCGGTCGCGTTCTCTTCTCCGGCAACGTTCCGATCGTCCCCCCCGACGAGTTATGGATCCCGGCGAAGACGAACCCTACGCGGTGTTCGATCGTTCCTATCGGAGACATCCACCTCTTCATCGGCGAAACCGACTCGGGCACTAGTTCCCTGGAAGTCGGAGGAGCATCAAGACCTGCACGGACCGCCTACGGGCTGGATACGTTCGCGGAAGGGTCGATGTCGGATCTCTCTCCGGAGTTCGCCGACAAAGATTGGAAAGCATCAAGACCCGCACGGACCGCCTACGGGCAGGATACATTCGCGGAAGGATCGATGCCGGACCTCTCCTCGGAGTTTGCCGGCAAATATCGGAAAAATTCAAGGCCCACCCAAACCGCCCCTATGCAGGATATAAAGGTGGAAGATCACTGCAAATCCGCCGGCTTTGCCCGTGCGTCTGGACGGCAGAGATCCAAGTTCGTCGGCGTGGTTACCATCTTCGATCTGGCGCGTTGCGTTCAGAGAGAGGGCGAAAACCCCCGCGACTACCTCGCCAGGTGGCTCCGTATACGGGCCGACCTGGCCAATTACCCCAATGACGATGCCATCTATCACTTTGTGGAAGGACTGGACCACGGCACGCTTCTTCGACACTCTCTAAGGCGGCAACAGGCGTCAGGACGCCTCACCTTCGAAAGCATGGTGAACACCGTCAACAACTACGCGGAGGCTGAAGCGGCAGCTCAAACAGCGCTTGCGCTCATTGACGGAGCTCCTCCGATTCAGCCACCGCACCCGCCTCCGGCCGCCATCGTAGTAGCAGTACCACCACCTCCAGTCATCGTCGCAGCCGTTGCACCCCCACCGCCCATCATCGAGGAGGTCCTGGCGCCCTCCGACTCTGTCATTGACGCGCTTTATGCTGATTTCAGTGCAGATTTAGAGGAAATAGACTTCAGCCCAGAAGAGCTAGACTCCGCTATGCAGGAGATGGAGGAGGAGTACTCGCGCGACGAGCAAGCTAATAACACCGTCATGTCCCGAGGGGTGTTCTTCACCATTGGGACAGCGATGGATGAAGACCAACCCGGGCAAGCTCCGCCTACGGTGCTGGATAAGGGGAAGGGCCACTTATTGCTGCTGACGAGGATCACGCAAAAGTCATGCCTCCCCCGTCTAATCCAGTGCAGTAGCCGCAGGAACTCGGCACCGGTCCAAGCAACAACAACACCACAAACTTGCCGCCTCCAGCATCTACGTCGGCAGCAGCCCATGTTACTCCAGCTGATAGAGTGATGTACGGCAATCTCCTCGTTGAGCCACTAACTGTTGATCATATCCGGAACGTGACTCAGCTTGAAGAGAAGCGCCAGCAACTGCTGGAGGAAGCGCAAGCCATCGCGGAGCAAGGCGCTAAACTAGATCGAGATCTGGTAAACACGCAGAAGTCCATAGAAAAAGCTAGAGCAATGGAGGCCGAGTACAAGACTCTGCTCCAGCAGCAGAAGGCTTAGAAGGCTCCGGCTTGCGTCATCAACGACCCTGGTGTATGGCGCAACCTAGGATGGGCTCCCTCGAAGCCGGCACAGGCCAAGCCATATGTTGACAGTGAAGGCAAGCAGGTGATGCCCACCCCACTCCTTAACCTCGCCGTCGCCAAGACCCTTCTTGAGCAGGATAGATCGCCCGAGGCAGTGGAACAGGTCAATGACCTAGTGTAAAGGTGGTGAAGCAGCAGGAAAAGGCCACCTCTCAGAGGCTTGAGTCCGACCCAGCTCTTTGCCAATCTAGCCAGTATAATCCACCAAGGGACAGATCTCCTCTTGATGTCGGGTCCCAGACGGGTTCATCGGAACGAAGACGGAGGGATGCGCGCAATAGGAAGGATGCTATCCCCATATCCTCCGACCAGGGAGAAAAGGCCCAACCTCATCGCCCATCGCCACCGCCCCGATCCCCCCGACGTCAGGAAGACTACAAGGCTCACCATCGCACGGATATGCCCCCACCAAGGCAGTGTGGCATTGTCATCCGCGACAACACGGAGCAGACCCGTCATGATGGAAAGCACAACGAAGGACATAAGAGCAGGTCGCGCCATGACCCTCCGCGTCCGACAAGTAACCGTGACAGGCATGAAGCATCGCAGGAGGGTAACAGCAAGAAGGCTAACCCACCGCCACCTCTGCCTCTGTCACCGCCAAGCAGTCACCATGGCGGAGGAGGCCTGCGTCGTTCGTTCAGCCCATCCCCTGTTGACAAAAAGAAGAAGAACCCGGAGCCGTAAGATGCACGTTCACGGATCGATAAGATTCACGAGGCCCGGGAAGGATCATACCTGGGACCACGTTGCTTTGGACCTGCAATACGGTCCGCAACTTACCCCAAAGGTTTCCGGATAGACAAGACCATCAAGCCCTATGATGGCACCGCCAAGCCTGCCACATGGTTGCAGGACTACGGCAACACGGTGGAGATTGCCGGAGGCAACCCCAACGTCGTCGTCAAGTACCTCCCGTTAATGTTGGCGGGTACGGCCCGTCAATGGATCGACGACTTGCTGGAAAAATCCATCTACAACTGGCTGGACATGCAAGAAGCATTCACCAAGAACTTTGAGGGTACATACAAGCGTCCCTGCACGGTGGGTGATCTACAGCGGTGCGTGCAAGAGAAAGACGAGACATCTCGTGCCTACCTCTCTCGCTGGCTGGATATGAAGAATTCCTGCGCAGGAGTGCATGCCCAGACCACCATGGCCGCCTTCATCGATAGGTTGGAAAGGGGCACGTTGCTCCGACATAAGCTGAAGCGCTTGCATGAAAATCATCATCTTGACTTGAATCAGATGATTCAGTTAGCTAGTGAGTTCGCAGCTGTCGACGACGACGCTCATGGCTCTTTGCCGGCAACGTCCGTTCCAACCCAAGCCCGGAGGAACAGCAGTACAAAGCGGAAAACCGCTCCAGAAGAAAAGCAATCTACCGACATGGTCGCTATGACTTTTGCAGGACGAGGCGAAGGCGGACAACGTGGCCGAGAAAGGGGAGCAGGCCATGGGCAGCAGCGAGGAAGCGAAACCAACTCGGCGCCGCTCCGCGTTCCCCAAACGTACGAGGAGTACCGCGATATGCCGTGCCTCGTACACCTCGATGTCAACGGCAAGGCCACCCATACCAATCGACACTGCAAGTTCGTCAATGACCTCAAGGAAGACCCAGAGTCCGGCTATAAGCGAAGTCGGAAAAACAGACCGCGAGGCAAGGGCAAGGGGAAGAAGAAGGAGGAGGATTCCAAGGATTCAAGTGACATGGACGAGGACGTTGACCCTAAGCATGCCGCCAAGAACGACGACAAGGGAAAGAACCCCTTCGCAAAGAAGGCCCTAGTCTACCACACTTTCCTTGGCACCCCCACCGTCCGACAATAGAAGACCTCTCTGAGGATCCTGAGGGCCACTCTCCCCCCAGTTCCCCAATACCTGTGCTGGTCGGAGGTTCCAATCACTTGGGACAGAACGGACCACCTAGACCTTGTGCCCATGGAGAACCAGTACGCCATGATCATCAACCCCTTGATTGACGGCGTGGAGTTCACCAAGTGCATGGTGGATAGTGGAAGCAGCATCAACATCATGTACCTAGATACACTGCAGAAGATGAACTTGACGGAGGCAAACCTAAGGCGGACCAACACCATGTTCCATGGTGTAGTTCCTGGTCGGGAGGCTCGGTCCCTTGGGTGCATCACACTTTAGGTAGCCTTTGGCGACGTTAATAATTACCGCCAAGAGCGCATGACCTTTGAGGTAGTCCCCTTCAAGAGCGTGTACCACGTCATTTTCAGCCGCGACATATTCCACACGTTCATGGCCAAGCCATGCTTCGTCTACAACAAGCTCAAGATACTCGGACCGAACGGTGTCATCACCGTATCCGGAAGCTTTACCAAGGCAAGGGACTACGAGATCAATGAAGCAGCCGTTGCAGAAGCTGTCCTCTACACCGAAGAATTCAAGGAGATCTAGAGCAAGGTCAATGACTCAGAGATGCCCGCGTCGGAGAAGCAGATCTCCGACTCCGCTCCTGCGTTCAAGGCCGCCATCGAGACCAAGCAGGTGGAACTTGTGGTAGGCGATGCCTCCAAGACCGTCGCCATTGGGACGAACCTGGATCCCAAATAGGAAAGCGCGCTCGTCGAGTTCCTCCGTGAGAATAGGGACATCTTTGCCTGGCAACCCGCCAACATGAAAGGTGTACCTAGGGAACTTGCCGAGCACAACTTAAACATAGATCCAAAATGTAAACCAGTGAAACAACCTCTACGACGCTTCGGAGATGAGAAGAGACGTGCCATTGGCAAAGAGATAGCTAGGTTACTTAAGGCTGGTTTTATCCGAGAAGTCCTTCACACCCGATGGGTGGCCAATCCTGTACTTGTCCCCAAAAAGGGAACTACTGAATTAAGAATGTGTGTTGATTACACCGGCTTGAACAAAGCATGTCCCAAAGATCTGTTTGCTTTGCCTCGCATTGACCAAGTCATGGACTCGACGGCTGGCTCAGAACTTTTGTGTTTTCTCGATGCATACTCAGGATACCACCAAATCAAAATGAGGAAGTCGGACTAATTGGCCACTTCGTTCACTACCCCTTACGACACGTTTTGCTATGTCACAATGCACTTTGGGCTGAAAAACGCAGGTGCTACCTACCAGCGGACAATGCAACGTTGCCTTCACGACCAAATTGGTCGGAACGTTCACGCCTATGTGGACGATATTGTGGTAATGTCTAAAAAAGTCAAATGACTTAATCTCCGACTTAAAAGAAACCTTTGATAATCTTCGGAAATACAACATGATGCTCAACCTTAAGAAGTGCGTCTTCGGGGTTCCAGCCAGCAAATTGTTGGGCTTCATCCTTTCCCAGCGCGGAATCAAGGTCAACCCGGAGAAAATCAAGGCCATCTTAAACATAAACCGTCTGACATGCCTAAAGGACATCCAACGACTAACAGGTTGTGTTGCAGCAGTTAGTCGGTTCGTCAGCCGACTTGGAGAGAAGGCTATGCCACTGTACAAGTTGGTGAACAAGGCGGACAAATTCACATGGACGGACGAGGCAGATGCAGCATTGAAGCAGCTCAAGGAGATTCTTTCCTCAGCGCCTATCCTTGCAGCACCCGAGCCTGGCGAGCCCCTGTTAATTTACATGGCGGCAACCAACCGGGTTATCAGCATCGTCGTCATGGTAGAGCGGAAGGAACCAGGCTATGAGCACGGAGTTCAATGACCAGTTTACTACGTAAGCGAGGTCTTGACGGAGCCCAAGCAGCGTTACCCGCACTACCAAAAGATAGCTTATGGAGTATTCCTTTCTTCTCGCAAGCTGAGGCATTACTTTCAGGAGCACCCAATCACAGTGGTGAGCAAGACTCCGTTGTCCGACATTATCAACAACAGCAACGCTACAGGAAGGGTCGCGAAGTGGGGCATTGAACTTGCCGCCTTCGAGATCACCTACAAGAGACGCGACGCTATTAAGTCACAAGCTTTGGCGGATTTTATTGCAGATTGGACGGAGGTGCCAGATGCTACTCCATTGCCAGAACCAGAGTACTGGGTGATGCACTTTGATGGATTAAATTTGCTCAACGGCTCGGGGGCTTGTGTATTGCTACAGTCACCAAAAGGAGACAAGCTACACTACGTTCTGCAGATCCACTTCGAGGCTACAAATAACATGGCGGAGTATGAAGCACTAATTCATGGACTGCGTGTAGCCAAGGATATTGGCCTCAAGCGCATAGTTTGCTGTGGAGATTTCGACTTGGTTGCCCAGCAGGTGGCTGGCACCTGGAATGCGCGGAACCCTATGATGGCGGCATATCGTGACGAAGTGGACGAGATAGCCAAGAGCTTCTTGGGCTACGAAGTCAAGTATGTGCCTAGGGAGCAAAACGAGGCGGCTGATCTATTGTCTAAACTTGGATCAGGGTGCAAGCAAATTCCGCCAGGAGTTTTCCTAGAGCATCTACGCACACCATCCGTGAAGGGCGCCGACATCGACAACCCGGATAGAGCTGATTCTTTTGTCAACATGGTGACGAAGATCCCTCCGGCTTGGACAAAACCATTCACGGAATATCTTGAACACGGAACTTTGCCCGACGACGAGGTCGAAAGACGGCAGATAGTACGATGAGCAAAGGGTTATACCATAATCAATGGGCAACTCTACAAAAGGAGCACTACTGGTGTATACCTAAAGTGTGTTTCCCAGCTAGAAGGTATGGAAATCCTAAGCGAGATCCATCTCGGAGATTGCGGGCATCACGCCGCTCCTCGATTGTTGGTCGCGAAAGCCTTCCGGCAAGGATTCTACTGGCTGACCGCGAAGGCGGACACTGACAAGCTGGTAGAAACATGCACAGGATGCCAGTATTATGCCCGACAACCACATGTTCCCGCTGAAGAATTGCGAACAATACCAATAACTTGGCCGTTTGCAGTCTGGGGGCTAGACATGGTGGGGCCATTACAAACAGCACCATGTGGATTTACACATCTGCTTATAGCAGTTGACAAATTCACCAAATGGATAGAAGCTAAACCCATTAGAAAGCTTGATGGGGCAACTGCCCTCAGGTTTGTCCGGGATCTAGTGGTGAGATTTGGTCTCCCACATAGCATCATCACCGACAACGGCAGCAACTTATCACTCGGAGAAGTGGAGGCCTATTGCTGGGACAAAGGCATCCGACTTGATCTTGCATCTGTGGCACACCCACAGCCCAATGGTCAAGTTGAGCGAGCCAATGGGTTAATTCTGCAGGGAATCAAGCTACGTCTTGAGGCGCCGCTACATAGAGCAGCTGGAGCCTGGGCGGAAGAATTGCCATCTGTGTTGTGGAGTTTACGAACTACACCCAACAGATCCACCGGCTACACCCCCTATTTCATGGTATATGGAGCAGAAGCCATCCTACCTTCCGACATCCTCCACGATGCACCAAGAGTTGCCGCCTACGACGAAGATGACGCTGAAGAATCCAGGCGCCTAGATGTGGACCTTCTCGAGGAGGAGCGCGTTTTGGCATGCCAAAGATCCGCCATCTACCAGCAGAAGCTACGCAGCTACCATAGTCGCCGCGTTCGGCATCGCTCGTTTAAAGAAGGGGATTTGGTGCTCCGACTTAAGCATAAGAAGTCACACAAATTATCCCCGCCATGGGAAGGACCATTCATCATAAGCAAGGCGCTACTCAATGGGTCTTACTACCTTGTCGACAATCGTGAGCTCAAGGATAGACCCAGCAAAGATCATAAGCTTAAGCGACGTGACCCGGATGATGACTACCCGGAGCTTGATCGGCCATGGAACATAGCACAGCTACGTCCTTTCTACACTTAGCATTTTTTATCTAATCGTGTATCTCTTATATGATCAATGAAATATAGATCTTTGGTTCACTCATATTGCTGAGTCTTTTACCTCCTTTAGTGTTCATTTTTGGATCATATAAACCTTTATGCACAAGCTTTGCGTTTGCACTTGTGAAAATTCCGCCTACGGGCGCTAGCTTAAGTTTTCTGGTCTACACATTCTTTGTTGTTTTTATGTGGATTCTGGAGTAGTGACTTTCGGCACTTATTGTCGGTGATTTTGTGTTCAGGTTATTGACGGTGCCATTGGGCATCATCACCTAAGCGCATGGTTCCGATAACGAGTCTTCCGACTCACGAAAAGTCAAGCATAAAAACCAAAGTAATGGATAAGCCAGCATTTTCTTAAAAAATATATACATATTGGGCATTAATTCTTAAGTAGCAGGATAAGACAACCACTGTTTTCCGCCTTAAGATTACATCACCAAGTTTTTTTTTCAATGCACATCCCAGAAGTGAAACAAGAATTACAAAGCGTTTTTTCACTCCTTGGGTGCAGGGGACTTGGAGGCCGCATCATCACCAGCCGGAGATTCACCCTCAACGTCACCACTATGAGGAGACTCGGAGGATTCAGGTTTGGCGCTGTCAAGAAAGTTCCTGGGCACAAAGACGTCGACATCCACCAACTCGGCAACCCTGGTGTCATAACCCGCGAGTGATGACAAGATGGCTTCGTGACCGATCTCTTTGCCGTCATCATCTACGTCGGGGATACCAGATGTCACCGTGTCGATGTCGGCACCTTCATAGTGTTCCTTTACCATGGACAGCGACATCCTTGCGCCAGCCCGTGCACATGAAGCTTTCCAGCTTGCAACATGCTCGGGGGCTCGGCGCAGGATCTCCGAGTACTTCACCATGGAGTCTGAGGCCTTCATATAAATTTGCAGGGTCTCGGTGATCTCTTTGGCTTGGGCGATGGCGGTGTTGATGAAGTTGCCGGCAAGAATCATGCATTCCTTGTCCGAAGGAGGCGAAAGGTTAAACCTGTGGCTGAAAATTCCGACAACGATTGCATGAGTTCAAAAAATTCTAAGTATCCAGGCTACAGAACTACAAGGCGGAGGACACTTACTGAAGATGTTGGCCTTAGCCTGCCAGACGACGTCCGCCAAGGATCCGTTCTCTTGTTGGAGAAGCTTAAACGCCTCGCTATGGCGAAGGTTTTGCTCATCGGCAGCTTGCTTTTGATCCTTTAGGATCGCAAGCTCCTCCTTTAAGCGAATGATATCAGCGGAGGCAGAGTCCTGCAGGACTTTCATGGAATCCTCGTGCATCTTCAGCATTTCTTCCCTCTCCTTCTTAAGGATCTTGTTCTCGCTGTCCAGATGTTGAATATGCTTGGACTGCTCGACAATATCCTTGGCCTTGGCAACATGCTCTGCAAGTCGGAGAAAACAAAGTACACCATGAGTACTCGAAGAAAGAAGGCACAAAAGTAAGACAGAAGTGCGCAAAAAGAAAACAGACTCTTGTTTTTGATGATCTTCTCCTTCAAGATGGCGGTTTTACCCTTTTCAGCTTCAAGGTCCGCGCGCATCTTCTGGTACTTGTCGTTGGTCATGCCTCTCCGAGCATTCTCATTCTATGGAAGCAAATATAAAGTTAAGTCGTTGTTTGGTCTGCTTGGAGCTTCTAGTCGGAAGTTTTCCACCTAGATGCTCGGGGGCTACAATGAGAGATTTTAACTTGGAAATATTCTTAGCTTTTCTTTAAGTATCTAGTCAGAGCTAATTCAGTTCTCAACTAGAAGCTTGGAGGCTACAGTATAAAGTTTTAAACTCGAAAAATGCTTAGCTTTTCTTTAAGCATCTAGTCGGAGCTAATTCAGTTCTCCACTAGAAGCTTGGGGGCTACAGCACTCAAAATTATGAACACTGTGTATGCTACTCTTAGAGCATCTAGTCGGAATATTTCATTCCATCTAAATGCTTGGGGGCTACAGTGAGAGTTTTTTCTAATTTAGTCACTCTTAGAGCATATAGATGCAAAACCTATGGTTTTCCGCTCACATCCCTGGGGCTACAGTGGGATACTCATATGAAATGCAAAAGGTAAAGTAAAACTTACAAGTGCGATGATCTTGAGGCTTGTAGCGCTCTCGGCCAGCAGCTTGCCAAAGGCAATGCTGTTTCCTCGCAAGATGTCTGCTTGTCGGAGTAGCTCCTCAAGACCGCACGTCGGAGATGATGGCACTCCTCCAGGAACCGCAGTCGTGTTACTCGGCATGAGCGCTGGGTAAATGATCTTCGGGAAATCGATGGGTTTACAGCGTCAGAGGCGCCTCGCAGAAGTACCAGGTCCCACCGCGGCCTTGCCGCTACTGATGGCATCCTTAGCCGGAGCTTCAGCCATTTGGAGAGCAGCACTCTCCTGCGTCGCCTGCTCGCCGACAACAGCAAGCTCGGTTGAAGCGCCAGAGTCCACTTCCATGACGGAAGGGCCTGGTGCCTCCTGGACTTGGGAGCTTGTCGGAGCAGAGGAGGGCTTGACGACAGGAGTGGTAGGAGCGATGGCGGGGGAGGAGTCGCGATGCAGCATATCTGTAATAGTTCTAGAAGCCCCAAGAGTCTTGGAGGACTTCTTGAGGCTAGTTGTGGCTTTCTTCCTGAAACATGCAAAATGCATAAGTACAGGAATGAGATAGATAAAATAAGACAATGTCAGAGAATAAGAGGCTTACACCAGGGGGGGCGCTTTGGCAAACATCCCGGTGGCTCTCTTCTTTTCCGCCTCCAGGGCGGCAGTACTCTCTTTGGAGGCTCCACCCTCCGTCTTCTTTTTCTTGCCTATGTCGGCAACGTCAGAGGTGGAGCTCTTCCGCTTTCGCTCCAACGGGACTTCATCGTCGGACACGACCGTGACTTCCTTCATCTTGGGATCATAGATTTGGGCGGCCAGGTTGCCCTCCTCTAGATCGCTAAGCTGTTAAGAGAGAAATCATTGTGTTAGACAAGATGGTATTAGCAAGACGGAAAAACTGGAGCAATGTCATACACGGAAAATAAAATTCTACCTTTGGGCACTTTCCATCTACGAACATGTCGTAGGTGAGGGTGAATCCACGCCTCTTATCCTTCACCTTGACGATGTCCTTAAGGCGGAACTTGACGGAGTCGCTCGAGAAGTTGTCCTTGGAGATCCGGAGGGAATCCCTTCGGTCGCCGATGTACTCGTGCATGAGCTTCGTACGGTGCTGTAGAGGTTGGATCCGCCTGATGAACCAGCACATGGCTAGGTCCAAGCCGGTTAGACCCGTATCTACGAACCACTTGATCCGCCTTATTGCGCGAGAAGCGTCGAGGTCGGAGGAAAGGGAGGCATGGGATCGCCATGTGGAGACTTCGGCGGCGGCTCCATCCACGAAGTCCGGGTACATTGCTTCTCGGCCCGACAAAGGAATGTCGGGGCCATAGAAGTATGTCCGCTGCCAGTTCTTGCATGACTCGTGGCCGATGATGTCGGGGAACCGCCGGCCAGGACGGATCTTGAAGCTTATGGTGCCGCAGTTTCTAAGCTCCTCCTTACTGTGTCCGGCTTCACGTTTGACGGTGAAGAAGTACACAAACAAATCTAACCTAGGCTTAATCCCTAGGTAACCCTCACAAAGTTCCGCGAAGTTGCTAAGCACTAGGATACTATTGGGGGAGAGGTTGTGGGGTTGGACCTTGAAGTGATTCAAGACGGACAGGAAGAAGTGGGAGATGGGCAGAGAAACGCCGCGTACCAGTTGCGCCTTGAGGTATACTTTCTCTCCGACTTGGGGAGAAGGGGTCACCTCGCCGGCCGGTGCCGCCCGCCAGGCGAGGCCTTCAGTCGCAGGAAGGTAACCCTCAGCGACCATCTCTTGGATGTCGCGGCCGGTGATGTCCGAGCTGCGCCAGTCGCCCTTGTGCGAGTCTGTCTCCTCGTCCAGAGGCTCCAGCGCCGCCAGTTTGGGTCACCGCCGGTGGTTTCAATCACCGCCGATGCAGGGATGACCAGCCCCTCTGGCGGCACGACGACGGAGCTCGCCGGCTTCGCCATGGCTTCGCTTGACGTCGCCATCGACGGGGAAGAACTGCTGCTGGCCATGGGGTACTGGGAGGAAACGACTGGTGCAGAGGATGAAGCTAGGGTTTCTCGAGGTTTTTGCGGAGAGTTTGAGGAGACGCGCGGCTGGAGGAAGAAGATAATGACGCGAGAGAATAGGGTGAAAAAAGTGGAAGTGTCCCACGGTTACTATTTATCCTACTATGCGTCAAGATTCGTGCAGTTAATCGAACGGTTGCCACGTAGACGACGTGTTCGTGAACGTGCGCGGTAATTTCGCCACGTCTCCAACCGCCGCCGCCAACGGTTCGTATTGCTCGCGCGGGAAAATCGGATATGATTGCGTTCTCTGCATGTGTGAGTTACGAGGTGTCGCTGACCTATAGCCTACGTCGCCTTAACTGACATGGTAGATGAGCCGTCCCATCGAAGATTCCGGAATGGACGAATTTAATCCGACAACGGGAGCGTACGATAGAAGATTCAGCATTTCTCCGACTTACTCATAGAAAACGGAGAAAACCTTGCAGGGTTCTTTGAGAGGACTACAAGATATTGCTTGACGATTTACCGACATCCATCTAGATGGAGCATTCCATAAGAAGAGGAAAGACGGCGCAAGATCTCGGAGTTCTCCGGGGGCTACTGTTAGGGATATGCTATATGGGTATCCTCATAGCATGTATCTTATCCGACTAACCCGGGTGGCCCATAGTCGGTACCATGGCCTATGGCCTGCTGGGAGGCCTAGTTAGGTGGATCTAGAAGGGAGGCCCATGCCGGATAAAGGAAGGCTATGGTGGAGTCACCAGCGTACCCAGAGCCTTGGAGTGCAAGATACACAAGACTAGTAATAGACGGTGTAGAACTCTGTAACCTGTCCGGCTATGACTTTTCCCTGTAACCCTAGGACCTGACGACTATATAAGCCGGGCCTATGGTATCCTTTAGGGCACGACAACTTAGTATCGTTTACACATGCCTCGCACAGCGAACCTACCTCTGTAACTCGGCGTATTGCCATTATAGTGATTTATAGCAAGAGTAGGATTCCGCCACCGTTGTGGGATCTGAACCTGGGTAAGCTGTGTTACCTTGTACCCGTCAACCGTCCGCCTTACCCCACGTCTCTAAACATGCACTGTGAGGACCCCTCCATGGCGTACTCGTCGGCAATACCACGACAGATCCTTCTTGACAGGTTGGCTTCCACTGCCACTTCCACTTCCATTGTGGTGGATCTTATATCCACCCTTGTGATTCTTGTACTTATCGTTGTCATGACTACGGTTGAGCTTGTTTTCATGATAACGGTTGTGGTTGTGGTTCTTGTTGAACTTCCCATGCTTGTGGGATCCAGAACTCCCACTGTCATCATAATGGGAACGCTTGTGAGATGATCCCGAGCTGTGCTTGTTAGAGTGCTTTCTCTTCCCCCTTTCCACTTGTTTCATCTTGCTCTCCAAAATAGCAGCCTTGTCACAAAGAGACTGGTATGTGGGAACATAGGCCACAGCTAACTGCAGGTTCAATTCATCATTCAACCCTTCAAGGAAATTTTCCTTCCTCTTAGCATCAGTGTCAACTTCATCCGGTGCATATCGCGCCAGATTGTTGAACTCCTCAATATATTCAGCCACGCTGCGGTGGCGCTGCTTCAAGTTATGGAACTCTTTCTTCTTCAAACTCATCACTCCGGATGAGATGTGAGTAGTACGGAAACCATCTTCAAAGATAGTCCATGTCACATCCTCAATGGGAGTGGTGATCTGGAAGTTATCCCACCAAGTGGCTGTTGGTCCCTCCAACAAGTGTGCTGTAAATCTGACCTTCTCTTCATCAGTACAGCCCACGGTTACCAAGTCCTTATTCACAGATCATAGCCAATCATTGGCCACCATAGGATCAGTAGTTCCTGAAAACTTTGTTGGCCTCAGTATTAAGAACTGGTAAGCATGTCAAAGCCCGGTGGGTTATTCTGATTGTTGTTGTTGTTGTTGTTGTTATTATTATTATTGTTGTTGTTGCTGTTCTGATTCTGGATGAACGTGGTCATCATTTGCATAAACTGAGTCTGAGCTGTCATCATCTGCTGCATCTCAGGGGTGATGTTGTTGTTGTTGGGGTTGGGATTGGCATGTCGGGGAGGCATCTATGGTTTTCAATAAGGATAAGAATGAGATACTGTCACATCCCAAGATTTTCCAAATCTTGTTATGTGAAAAATAAATGAATAAAATAAAACTTTGTTGATTTTCAGAGCCAGAAGAAACTTTTTGGATTTAAATAAAACTCCAAATCTATTTGGATTAAACAAAACCCTAAAAGGGATTTAAAAGGTTAAACATTTATAAAAAGAAATAAAATAATTGGAATTGCTATTTTGAATCTTTTTATAAAAAGGTTTTGGTTCTCAATGAAAGGAAAGGTTTTCAAATAAAAAAAATTATTTTATAAGGCCAAATAAACACTTGACCAAGTTTGTAAAACAAAAGGTTTTACTTTGTTTTAAATAATAATGATTATTTAAAATAAACCAATAAAAGATTTAATATCCAATTTTATTAAAAGGCTTTTCCCATTTTAAATAAACACTAAAACTTATTTAATTACTTTAAATAAGTTTTCCAAATGTTTTATAAATAAAACATACTGAAGTGTTTTGACTTTATTTTAGATTTCAAAATAAAGATTTAATTAAACAAATCCTATTTAATTTAATAACCATGGTTCATTCCATTTAATTATTAATGGAACCTAAAATAAAAATGTTATTTTATTATAAACAAGCTTTCTAAATATTCCTTATTTTCAAATACAACCTACTGATTTGGTTTTGAAAATAATTGGATTTCAAATGGAGATTTTATTAATAAAATCAAATCCTATTTGATTAATAAATCATGATCCATGTTATTAATTAATAATGGACCTACAAATAAAATTATTATCTTGACTTTAGAATTTGGTTCAGGTTACTAAACAGAACTAAATTCAGAGTTACAAAATTAGGTGAAGATTTGAATTGTTTTGATTGCTTGGAAATTGTTTGAAATTTAAGACAGAATATAGAAATAGAAAAAAAAAAGAATCAGAAACAGAAAAAAAATAAGATTTAAGCCGACCCAACCCAGCAGCCCAACAGGCCAGGAACCAGCCTAGTTTCCTCACCCCGCAAGAAAACGTTTCGCACCTAAATGTCGACCGCGCGAGGCCCGACTCAGGACCTCACTCATTTCTTTTCCCACTGACCGGTGGACCCCACCTCTACTGCTCATCGTCCACACCCGCACGACCCTGTCACCCCCAAACCTCGCTGCCGTTGCTGCCTTTGAATGCCGCGTTCAATTCACAGTAATGCCGCGCGTTAATCTCGCCGTGACTGCACGATATTAAGCGCCTGCATCTTCCCCTCCCTTTCCCTCTGTCGCCACCGTCCGAGCCTCCCTGAGCACGCTGGCAGCTTCCCCACTCCCAGACGCTTCTCCCCGTGCCCTTCATTCAACCGCGGGCGCCTCGGAGCGTCGGCTTTGACAAGCTCCGACAGCGCCGCCGTCTGTTTCTTCTCCGACGATGTTTTCCAGGTGAATCAGACCGCCCCTTCACTTCTTGTTCACGCACACAGCGTTGTCTTGATCCTGCGCATCTGACCGCGCCTTCGTTTTGCCTTAAGGCGATCTGCAGCAATGTCCTCGACCTCAACCAGAGCCACCTGCCGCCAGAACGAACTCCGGCGAGAGATTCCACCTGACCCCGTGCGCCCCTTGCCACATCGACCACACGTCGAGCACCACCTCGTCCTCGCGACCACGGTAAGCCTACTCTCTTCCTCTCTCGCTTCCTAGAACCACCGCGAGCACTTTGTCTGGCCGTCGTCGCCGTCCACCACCGCGCATCGCCGCCCATCTGTGACCGAACAATAGCATCCGTAGGATCTTAATCCAACGCCTACGATAGGTCACTTAAGCCGCGAAGAGGTACGCGCCCTGTGTCGTGCGATTAAATTAAATCCAACGCACCGCATCGCCGATCCGGCCGAATCGGTACCGTCCAGTTAAAACACGCCGCGTGTCACCTATTCTGTTTAAAAACAGATTTGAAAACAGAATTATTTGCAAACTTCAAACCCTTATAACTTTGGATCCACACGTCCAAAAATTACAAATTTTATGTCGTTGGATTCAGGAGAGCAAGACCTAGCCAGCCATGCCCTTGGTTTAGCAAATAGTATCTGTTAGTTTGCTTGTTTTTGCAGATTCTTTTATGAGCTTGTTTAGAGTAGAAAAATTGTTTAAAATTGATTTTAAGGTTAAATCTTTTGCAAAATGGATTATAGTGACCTTACTGACCCTAGGAACCAACCCATGGTTTTGAAAATGAAAAAAAAAATTAAAATGGATTAATTGAATTAGTCTATTTTTAGCTAAGAAAAGATAATGGTTTTATTATGAAAAAGGATTTTAGAATAAAAGCTTTGGGAAAATATTTTGATTCAAAGCTACTGACCCAAAACACCAAGTCTTGAGAGTTAGAAATTTTAGTGAGAAACTTAAAGATTTTTGATTTGATAAAACCATTTTCCACCACATAAAATGATGAATGGATTTTTTTAAAGAATAGTTTTAGGGCAAACCCCTCTAACTAATGACTTTGCCATTTTGGTAAATGACCAAATTGGATCTTACAAAGTTTAGAAATCCAATAGAGACCCTCTTTACAAAATAAAACTATCTTGTGCATGCTCCCATGCATGAATTAGTTTCCATTGTCTTGTGTGTGTGAATTTGTTTGAGTGATTACTGGTTTGGAATGTTAGTTGATTTTGTGTTTGCTTGATTGACTTGTACTGAAGTTAGAGAAGTGTGAGACTAGCAAGATCAAGGAGTGAACCACCATTCCCTACCAAAAGGCAAGTTACACTATCATACAAAAATCCTACTATTTTTATTATACATTAGTGGATTTTGAAAACATGCATGAAAATGATTTATACTTATGCTATGCTAAATCCTAATAGGATGCCCTTACATTCCTTAGAGAAAATCTTGTAGTTGTACATGCTTAGCCATGCTTTATTGTGAAAAGAGATACATGTTGAGATTTTACAAAGTTGATAAAACGACTTGTGTTTTATATAATAAAACAAGGACTCAATGAACCACCTAGGTGGAGGATACTTAAAGTTTTGGAGAAGGTGGCAACAAAAGGAGCCATGTCTATGGTAAACACTTTGTGTTGTGCTCCAAAGAAAACCCACCTAGGAAACTTAGAGATTGAACATGCTTCTCCAATTGTGGCTTTCGTGTGCAACCACATGCTATTATGGCTCTGGCTTAGTCAACTACATTAGGAAGACCCATACATTGTCTTTAGTTACCGGACATGGGGATCTGGAATGCTTCATGGGGGCTGAAGACAAGCTAGCAATGATGTATGGGAGGACCTTTTGGAAAGACTTCACACTCTCACCTGCCAAGATTCCATCTTGGTGAGCACTAATCCAGTAGGCCACTGGTGGCAACAAGATGGGATTGTGACATGTGGGTAAAGTGTACTCCTTCTGCAGAAGATAATAAAATCTAAGTACTTAGCCGTGTCCCCGGTTATGGACAATACTGAGCAAGTAAAGTTTGAACTATGGGAGATCTCGACATTCCAACTTCTAAAATAAAATAAAACTTGATGCCCTTGTGTGTCTACCAAGGAATTCAAAGAGATTTTGTTAAGCTTGATGCACTTGGGGTTACCAAGGTGCTCCAGAGATTTTGATGAAAACATGAACACTTGGGGTTACCAAGGAACTCATGAGATATTATAAAGCTTGATGCACTTGGGGTTACCAAGGTGCTCAAGAGATTTTGATGAAAACTTGAACACTTGAGTTTTTACCAAGGAGTCCAAGGGATTCTTGGAAAAGAGATTTGACAAAGGACGAAAACCATTTTGAAAAGATAGGATAAAATATGGCATTATGCAAATGAGCCTAAACCCTACTTAGCCAAATATGCATGTATTGATAGGATCCACTCATCTTATATATAAAAGTGAAACTTGCCAATACAATTCAAATGTATTGACCCTTGTGGCTATAACTTGTAATGTTGCAGGTTTGATTGTTTTAGGGAAGATTGTTTGATTAGGATTACAAAGTCTACAACCAACATCTGCCTGTGGCACTTTGAAGGTGAAGGACCCCATGATTATAATTATTCCGCTGCAATGTAATGTAATAGCCAAATGAGCTATGGTTTGATGTAATAAAATTATGTTATTCCTGGTTATAAAGTTGTATTATGACCTTTGTTTCTTGATATTACATCTATACTGTGGATGCTAGCTATTGATCCAGGGACTAGCATTGTAAACACAGGAGGAATCTACCTTATCAGGTTGGGACCTCTACAGATGGTATCAGAGCATTGTGTTGCCTGTAGGAATTGTAACCCTAGGATTGGACAAAAACCCTTAGAAGAATAGGAGTTATATTGGATCCAAAACTTATTTACAAAAACACTTGTAAACTCTTTCCTCCACCATTTTGGTTTCAACTTTACATCTCTTTTATTTCAACTTGATGGAAAAACCTACCCATAGCCAAGGACTACACCATGTGTAAAGGACTTCTTCAACACTTTCAACTCTAATGACTTCAACTTCTTCAACTCTAATGACTTCAACATCTTCAGCATATTCACCAAGGACTTCCAACTTGGATACCACTAAGGACTACAAGTGAAACAAGGAAATCTTGCTCAAGATTTAGAGACTGAGGGAATGCAAAAGTTGGAAGGAGCCTACATCACTTGAAGTTTTGTGACCAAGAGTTTTTCTCAAGGAAACCATGATCTCATACAAGAAGAATCATGAAGGAAGGAAAAATCACAAGTGAACCCTATAGATGGACCACCATATTTTAGCTAAGTCAAAACACACCAACTTATGTGGTGTAACAAAAATATTTTGTTGCCTAAGTATGTGCTTGAACCTTGTTTGAGTGAAATGTTTGGTTTGTGGTTGCATGCACATTGCTTGTGTGAATTGTGATGTGTGTGATTAGAATTGAGTCCTTAGAAATATCTTGCCTATTCTGATCTTCCTTTAACCCAAACAGATGACTACTCCCAAAGACTCCAAGGTTGATGACACCAACACCAACCAAGCTGACTGCATGAAAGAGCTCATAGCAACCCAACACCAGTTGACCCAACTGATAGCTCAGTTCATAGCCAACAATAGTGATAAAGATCCAGCACTGCAAAAGTTTTTGGAGGAACAATCCCAACTGATGCTTAAGGTGACTAATCAAATGATCAGCATGGAAGAAAGCTATCCCAAAGGAGTTTATGATAACAAAGATGACAAGAATGTTGTTCTAGATGGAGCCCCAGCTTGCATTATTTGTGGAGACAAGGATCACACTTCCAAGGAGCATGAAGGTCAATGCCCTAACTGTGAAGAGAATCATCCTATTGGACAATGTCCCACCTCTCAAGCTACTTGTTACCTTTGTGAAGGAAACGACCATGTCCCTACCCAATGCCCCATCTATTCCATGGTAGAACAGAGGAAACAAGAAGGATCCAAGTCTACCAAAGGAAAAGGACCACTTATACCTCCAAACAAGATAACCTACTTCAAAGGATCAAAGAAACCCAAGAAACCAAGACAGGACATGCACCTTGTGCAATGCCGTAAATGTAAGGAAATGGGAGACTACTCCAGTGAGTGCCCAGAGAACAAGAAAAATAAGGGAATTGACCAAGTGGTGTGCGACAACTGCAAAGAACCAGGCCATTATGTAGCAACTTGTCCACAAGAACAACGCAAATAACTCCAAGATATCCACTGTTTCAATTGTAAGAACCCAGGACACTATGCAAGCAATTGTCCAGAGAAGATGAAGAACAAGTTAAACAAGCCTATGGAGAAGCTCAACCTTGGCTCATGAGTCAAGCATGGAAACTAAGGACACAAATGCAACTATTTGCTTAGAGAAAGTTTTCCTAGGATTCCAAGAAGGACAACATGTAATTTTTGTTTGAAAAATTTTAAGGGTGGTAGTACTCTAGTTGTTTTGAACATGCTTGTAACCCTAACCTTCCCAAATCTCGGGACGAGATTTATTTTAAGGGTGGTAGCCTGTCACATCCCAAGATTTTCCAAATCTTGTTATGTGAAAAATAAATGAATAAAATAAAACTTTGTTGATTTTCAGAGCCAGAAGAAACTTTTTGGATTTAAATAAAACTCCAAATCTATTTGGATTAAACAAAACCCTAAAAGGGATTTAAAAGGTTAAACATTTATAAAAAGAAATAAAATAATTGGAATTGCTATTTTGAATCTTTTTATAAAAAGGTTTTGGTTCTCAATGAAAGGAAAGGTTTTCAAATAAAAAAAATTATTTTATAAGGCCAAATAAACACTTGACCAAGTTTGTAAAACAAAAGGTTTTACTTTGTTTTAAATAATAATGATTATTTAAAATAAACCAATAAAAGATTTAATATCCAATTTTATTAAAAGGCTTTTCCCATTTTAAATAAACACTAAAACTTATTTAATTACTTTAAATAAGTTTTCCAAATGTTTTATAAATAAAACATACTGAAGTGTTTTGACTTTATTTTAGATTTCAAAATAAAGATTTAATTAAACAAATCCTATTTAATTTAATAACCATGGTTCATTCCATTTAATTATTAATGGAACCTAAAATAAAAATGTTATTTTATTATAAACAAGCTTTCTAAATATTCCTTATTTTCAAATACAACCTACTGATTTGGTTTTGAAAATAATTGGATTTCAAATGGAGATTTTATTAATAAAATCAAATCCTATTTGATTAATAAATCATGATCCATGTTATTAATTAATAATGGACCTACAAATAAAATTATTATCTTGACTTTAGAATTTGGTTCAGGTTACTAAACAGAACTAAATTCAGAGTTACAAAATTAGGTGAAGATTTGAATTGTTTTGATTGCTTGGAAATTGTTTGAAATTTAAGACAGAATATAGGAATAGAAAAAGAAAAAGAATCAGAAACAGAAAAAAATAAGATTTAAGCCGACCCAACCCAGCAGCCCAACAGGCCCAGGAACCAGCCCAGTTTCCTCACCCCGCAAGAAAACGTTTCGCACCTCGTATCTGACCCGCGCCGAGACTGACCAGTGGACCTCACTCTCATTTCTTTTCCCACTGACCGGTGGACCCCACCTCTACTACTCATCGTCCACACCCGCGCGACCCTGTCCCCCCAAACCTCGCTGTCGTTGCTGCCTTTGAATGCCGCGTTCAATTCATAGTAATGCCGCGTGTTAATCTTGCCGTGACTGCACGATATTAAGCGCCTGCATCTTCCCCTTCCTTTCCCTCTGTCGCCATTCCCTCTCTGCCCCGAGGCTGCCCCAATTTGACTCGACACACTCCCAGCTCCGACCATCGTCTCCGACCGATTCTGGCCAAGCCACACCACCCCGAGCCTCCCTGAGCACGCTGGCAGCTTCCCCACTCCCAGACGCTTCTCCCCGTGCCCTTCATTCAACCGCGGGCGCCCCGGAGCGTCGGCTTTGATAAGCTCCGACAGCGCTGCCGTCTGTTTCTTCTCCGACGACGTTTTCCAGGTGAACCAGACCGCCCCTTCACTTCTTGTTCACGCACACAGCGTTGTCTTGATCCTGCGCATCTGACCGCGCCTTCGTTTTGCCTTAAGGTGATCTGCAGCAACGTCCTCAACCTCAACCAGAGCCACCCGCCGCCAAAACGAACTCCGGCGAGAGATTCCACCTGACCCCGTGCGCCCCTTGCCACATCGACCACACGTCGAGCACCACCTCGTCCTCGCGACCACGGTAAGCCTACTCTCTTCCTCTCTCGCTTCCTAGAACCACCGCGAGCACTTTGTCTGGCCGTCGCCGCCGTCCACCACCGCGCATCGCCGCCCATCTGTGACCGAACAATAGCATCCGTAGGATATTAATCCAACGCCTACGATAGGTCACTTAAGCCGCGAAGAGGTACGCGCCCTGTGTCGTGCGATCAAATTAGATCCAACGCACCGCGTCGCCGATCCGGCCGAATCGGTACCGTCCAGTTAAAACACGCCGCGTGTCACCTAATCTGTTTAAAAACAGATTTGAAAACAGAATTATTTGCAAACTTCAAACCCTTATAACTTTGTATCCACACGTCCAAAAATTACAAATTTTATGTCGTTGGATTCAGGAGAGCAAGACCTAGCCAGCCATGCCCTTGGTTTAGCAAATAGTATCTGTTAGTTTGCTTGTTTTTGCAGATTCTTTTGTGAGCTTGTTTAGAGTAGAAAAATTGTTTAAAATTGATTTTAAGGTTAAATCTTTTGCAAAATGGATTGTAGTGACCTTACTGACCCTAGGAACCAACCCATGGTTTTGAAAATGAAAAAAAAACTAAAATGGATTAATTGAATTAGTCTATTTTTAGCTAAGAAAAGATAATGGTTTTATTATGAAAAAGGATTTTAGAATAAAAGCTTTGGGAAAATATTTTGATTCAAAGCTACTGACCCAAAACACCAAGTCTTGAGAGTTAGAAATTTTAGTGAGAAACTTAAAGATTTTTGATTTGATAAAACCATTTTCCACCACATAAAATGATGAATGGATTTTTTTAAAAAATAGTTTTAGGGCAAACCCCTCTAACTAATGACTTTGACATTTTGGTAAATGACCAAATTGGATCTTACAAAGTTTAGAAATCCAATAGAGACCCTCTTTACAAAATAAAACTATATTGTGCATGCTCCCATGCATGAATTAGTTTCCATTGTCTTGTGTGTGTGAATTTGTTTGAGTGATTACTGGTTTGGAATGTTAGTTGATTTTGTGTTTGCTTGATTGACTTGTAGTGAAGTTAGAGAAGTGTGAGACTAGCAAGATCAAGGAGTGAACCACCATTCCCTACCAAAAGGCAAGTTACACTATCATACAAAAATCCTACTATTTTTATTATACATTAGTGGATTTTGAAAACATGCATGAAAATGATTTATACTTATGCTATGCTAAATCCTAATAGGATGCCCTTACATTCCTTAGAGAAAATCTTGTAGTTGTACATGCTTAGCCATGCTTTATTGTGAAAAGAGATACATGTTGAGATTTTACAAAGTTGATAAAAGGACTTGTGTTTTATATAATAAAACAAGGACTCAATGAACCACCTAGGTGGAGGATACTTAAAGTTTTGGAGAAGGTGGCAACAAAAGGAGCCATGTCTATGGTAAACACTTTGTGTTGTGCTCCAAAGAAAACCCACCTAGGAAACTTAGAGATTGAACATTGTTCTCCAATTGTGGCTTTCGTGTGCAACCACATGCTATTATGGCTCTGGCTTAGTCAACTACATTAGGAAGACCCATACATTGTCTTTAGTTACCGGACATGGGGATCTGGAATGCTTCATCGGGGCTGAAGACAAGCTAGCAATGATGTATGGGAGGACCTTTTGGAAAGACTTCGTCACACTCTCAGTCTGCCAGTACTCCATCTTGGTGAGCACTAATCCAGTAGGCCACTGGTGGCAACAAGATGGGATTGTGACATGTGGGTAAAGTGTACTCCTTCTGCAGAAGATAATAAAATCTAAGTACTTAGCCGTGTCCCCGGTTATGGACAATACTGAGCAACTAAAGTTTGAACTATGGGAGATCTCGACATTCCAACTTCTAAAATAAAATAAAACTTGATGCCCTTGTGTGTCTACCAAGGAATTCAAAGAGATTTTGTTAAGCTTGATGCACTTGGGGTTACCAAGGTGCTCCAGAGATTTTGATGAAAACATGAACACTTGGGGTTACCAAGGAACTCATGAGATATTATAAAGCTTGATGCACTTGGGGTTACCAAGGTGCTCAAGAGATTTTGATGAAAACTTGAACACTTGAGTTTTTACCAAGGAGTCCAAGGGATTCTTGGAAAAGAGATTTGACAAAGGACCAAAACCATTTTGAAAAGATAGGATAAAATATGGCATTATGCAAATGAGCCTAAACCCTACTTAGCCAAATATGCATGTATTGATAGGATCCACTCATCTTATATATAAAAGTGAAACTTGCCAATATAATTCAAATGTATTGACCCTTGTGGCTGTAACTTGTAATGTTGCAGGTTTGATTGTTTTAGGGAAGATTGTTTGATTAGGATTACAAAGTCTACAACCAACATCTGCCTGTGGCACTTTGAAGATGAAGGACCCCATGATTATAATTATTCCGCTGCAATGTAATGTAATAGCCAAATGAGCTATGGTTTGATGTAATAAAATTATGTTATTCCTGGTTATAAAGTTGTATTATGACCTTTGTTTCTTGATATTACATCTATACTGTGGATGCTAGCTATTGATCCAGGGACTAGCATTGTAAACACAGGAGGAATCTACCTTATCAGGTTGGGACCTCTACAGATGGTATCAGAGCATTGTGTTGCCTGTAGGAATTGTAACCCTAGGATTGGACAAAAACCCTTAGAAGAATAGGAGTTATATTGGATCCAAAACTTATTTACAAAAACACTTGTAAACTCTTTCCTCCACCATTTTGGTTTCAACTTTACATCTCTTTTATTTCAACTTGATGGAAAAACCTACCCATAGCCAAGGACTACACCATGTGCAAAGGACTTCTTCAACACTTTCAACTCTAATGACTTCAACTTCTTCAACTCTAATGACTTCAACATCTTCAGCATATTCACCAAGGACTTCCAACTTGGATACCACTAAGGACTACAAGTGAAACAAGGAAATCTTGCTCAAGATTTAGAGACTGAGGGAATGCAAAAGTTGGAAGGAGCCTACATCACTTGAAGTTTTGTGACCAAGAGTTTTTCTCAAGGAAACCATGATCTCATACAAGAAGAATCATGAAGGAAGGAAAAATCACAAGTGAACCCTATAGATGGACCACCATATTTTAGCTAAGTCAAAACACACCAACTTATGTGGTGTAACAAAAATATTTTGTTGCCTAAGTATGTGCTTGAACCTTGTTTGAGTGAAATGTTTGGTTTGTGGTTGCATGCACATTGCTTGTGTGAATTGTGATGTGTGTGATTAGAATTGAGTCCTTAGAAATATCTTGCCTATTCTGATCTTCCTTTAACCCAAACAGATGACTACTCCCAAAGACTCCAAGGTTGATGACACCAACACCAACCAAGCTGACTGCATGAAAGAGCTCATAGCAACCCAACACCAGTTGACCCAACTGATAGCTCAGTTCATAGCCAACAATAGTGATAAAGATCCAGCACTGCAAAAGTTTTTGGAGGAACAATCCCAACTGATTCTTAAGGTGACTAATCAAATGATCAGCATGGAAGAATGCTATCCCAAAGGAGTTTATGATAACAAAGATGACAAGAATGTTGTTCTAGATGGAGCCCCAGCTTGCATTATTTGTGGAGACAAGGATCACACTTCCAAGGAGCATGAAGGTCAATGCCCTAACTGTGAAGAGAATCATCCTGTTGGACAATGTCCCACCTCTCAAGCTACTTGTTACCTTTGTGAAGGAAACGACCATGTCCCTACCCAATGCCCCATCTATTCCATGGTGGAACAGAGGAAACAAGAAGGATCCAAGTCTACCAAAGGAAAAGGACCACTTATACCTCCAAACAAGACAACCTACTTCAAAGGATCAAAGAAACCCAAGAAACCAAGACAGGACATGCACCTTGTGCAATGTCAGAATGTAAGGAAATGGGAGACTACTCCAGTGAGTGCCCAGAGAACAAGAAAAATAAGGGAATTGACCAAGTGGTGTGCGACAACTGCAAAGAACCAGGCCATTATGTAGCAACGTGTCCATAAGAACAACGCAAATAACTCCAAGATATCCACTGTTTCAATTGTAAGAACCCAGGACACTATGCAAGCAATTGTCCAGAGAAGATGAAGAACAAGTTAAACAAGCCTATGGAGAAGCTCAACCTTGGCTCATGAGTCAAGCATGGAAACTAAGGACACAAATGCAACTATTTGCTTAGAGAAAGTTTTCCTAGGATTCCAAGAAGGACAACATGTAATTTTTGTTTGAAAAATTTTAAGGGTGGTAGTACTCTAGTTGTTTTGAACATGCTTGTAACCCTAACCTTCCCAAATCTCGGGACGAGATTTATTTTAAGGGTGGTAGCCTGTCACATCCCAAGATTTTCCAAATCTTGTTATGTGAAAAATAAATGAATAAAATAAAACTTTGTTGATTTTCAGAGCCAGAAGAAACTTTTTGGATTTAAATAAAACTCCAAATCTATTTGGATTAAACAAAACCCTAAAAGGGATTTAAAAGGTTAAACATTTATAAAAAGAAATAAAATAATTGGAATTGCTATTTTGAATCTTTTTATAAAAAGGTTTTGGTTCTCAATGAAAGGAAAGGTTTTCAAATAAAAAAAATTATTTTATAAGGCCAAATAAACACTTGACCAAGTTTGTAAAACAAAAGGTTTTACTTTGTTTTAAATAATAATGATTATTTAAAATAAACCAATAAAAGATTTAATATCCAATTTTATTAAAAGGCTTTTCCCATTTTAAATAAACACTAAAACTTATTTAATTACTTTAAATAAGTTTTCCAAATGTTTTATAAATAAAACATACTGAAGTGTTTTGACTTTATTTTAGATTTCAAAATAAAGATTTAATTAAACAAATCCTATTTAATTTAATAACCATGGTTCATTCCATTTAATTATTAATGGAACCTAAAATAAAAATGTTATTTTATTATAAACAAGCTTTCTAAATATTCCTTATTTTCAAATACAACCTACTGATTTGGTTTTGAAAATAATTGGATTTCAAATGGAGATTTTATTAATAAAATCAAATCCTATTTGATTAATAAATCATGATCCATGTTATTAATTAATAATGGACCTACAAATAAAATTATTATCTTGACTTTAGAATTTGGTTCAGGTTACTAAACAGAACTAAATTCAGAGTTACAAAATTAGGTGAAGATTTGAATTGTTTTGATTGCTTGGAAATTGTTTGAAATTTAAGACAGTATATAGAAATAGAAAAAGAAAAAGAATCAGATACAGAAAAAAATAAGATTTAAGCCAACCCAACCCAACAGGCCCTGTGAACCAGCCCGCTTCCTCACCTCAAGAAAACGTTTGCACCTCGATTCAATTCGACCAGACCCACCAAAGGACCTTACTCTCATTTCTTTTCCCACTGACCGGTGGACCCCACCTCTACTGCTCATCGTCCACACCCGCGCGACCCTGTCACCCCCAAACCTCGCTGCCGTTGTTGCCTTTGAATGCCGCGTTCAATTCATAGTAATGCCGTGCGTTAATCTCGCCGTGACTGCACGATATTAAGCGCCTGCATCTTCCCCTTCCTTTCCCTCTGTCGCCATTCCCTCTCTGCCCCGAGGCTGCCCCAATTTGACTCGACACACTCCCAGCTCCGACCACCTTCTCCGACCGATTCCGGCCAAGCCACACCACCCCGAGCCTCCCTGAGCACGCTGGCAGCTTCCCCACTCCCAGACGCTTCTCCCCGTGCCCTTCATTCAACCGCGGGCGCCCCGGAGCATCGGCTTTGATAAGCTCCGACAGTGCTGCCGTCTGTTTCTTCTCCGACGACGTTTTCCAGGTGAACCAGACCGCCCCTTCACTTCTCGTTCACGCACACAGCGTTGTCTTGATCCTGCGCATCTGACCGCGCCTTCGTTTTGCCTTAAGGTGATCTGCAGCAACGTCCTCAACCTCAACCAGAGCCACCCGCCGCCAGAACGAACTCCGGCGAGAGATTCCACCTGACCCCGTGCGCCCCTTGCCACATCGACCACACGTCGAGCACCACCTCGTCGCGACCACGGTAAGCCTACTCTCTTCCTCTCTCGCTTCCTAGAACCACCGCGAGCACTTTGTCTGGCCGTCGCCGCCGTCCACCACCGCGCATCGCTGCCCATCTGTGACCGAACAATAGCATCCGTCGGATCTTAATCCAACGCCTACGATAGGTCACTTAAGCCGCGAAGAGGTACGCGCCCTGTGTCGTGCGATCAAATTAGATCCAACGCACCGCGTCGCCGATCCGGCCGAATCGGTACCGTCCAGTTAAAACACGCCGCGTGTCACCTAATCTGTTTAAAAACAGATTTGAAAACAGAATTATTTGCAAACTTCAAACCCTTATAACTTTGTATCCACACGTCCAAAAATTACAAATTTTATGTCGTTGGATTCAGGAGAGCAAGACCTAGCAAGCCATGCCCTTGGTTTAGCAAATAGTATCTGTTAGTTTGCTTGTTTTTGTAGATTCTTTTGTGAGCTTGTTTAGAGTAGAAAAATTGTTTAAAATTGATTTTAAGGTTAAATCTTTTGCAAAATCGATTGTAGTGACCTTACTGACCCTAGGAACCAACCCATGGTTTTGAAAATGAAAAAAAAAATTAAAATGGATTAATTGAATTAGTCTATTTTTAGCTAAGAAAAGATAATGGTTTTATTATGAAAAAGGATTTTAGAATAAAAGCTTTGGGAAAATATTTTGATTCAAAGCTACTGACCCAAAACACCAAGTCTTGAGAGTTAGAAATTTTAGTGAGAAACTTAAAGATTTTTGATTTGATAAAACCATTTTCCACCACATAAAATGATGAATGGATTTTTTTAAAAAATAGTTTTAGGGCAAACCCCTCTAACTAATGACTTTGCCATTTTGGTAAATGACCAAATTGGATCTTACAAAGTTTAGAAATCCAATAGAGACCCTCTTTACAAAATAAAACTATCTTGTGCATGCTCCCATGCATGAATTAGTTTCCATTGTCTTGTGTGTGTGAATTTGTTTGAGTGATTACTGGTTTGGAATGTTAGTTGATTTTGTGTTTGCTTGATTGACTTGTAGTGAAGTTAGAGAAGTGTGAGACTAGCAAGATCAAGGAGTGAACCACCATTCCCTACCAAAAGGAAAGTTACACTATCATACAAAAATCCTACTATTTTTATTATACATTAGTGGATTTTGAAAACATGCATGAAAATGATTTATACTTATGCTATGCTAAATCCTAATAGGATGCCCTTACATTCCTTAGAGAAAATCTTGTAGTTGTACATGCTTAGCCATGCTTTATTGTGAAAAGAGATACATGTTGAGATTTTACAAAGTTGATAAAAGGACTTGTGTTTTATATAATAAAACAAGGACTCAATGAACCACCTAGGTGGAGGATACTTAAAGTTTTGGAGAAGGTGGCAACAAAAGG
Organism: Avena insularis; assembly: GCA_023614405.1. Classification (NCBI taxonomy): domain Eukaryota; kingdom Viridiplantae; phylum Streptophyta; class Magnoliopsida; order Poales; family Poaceae; genus Avena; species Avena insularis. Next base: position 292,168,875 of record CM042691.1, on the reverse strand, counting down.
AGCCATGTCTATGGTAAACACTTTGTGTTGTGCTCCAAAGGAAACCCACCTAGGAAACTTAGAGATTGAACATGCTTCTCCAATTGTGGCTTTCGTGTGCAACCACATGCTATTATGGCTCTGGCTTAGTCAACTACATTAGGAAGACCCATACATTGTCTTTAGTTACCGGACATGGGGATCTGGAATGCTTCATGGGGGCTGAAGACAAGCTAGCAATGATGTATGGGAGGACCTTTTGGAAAGACTTCGTCACACTCTCAGTCTGCCAGTACTCCATCTTGGTGAGCACTAATCCAGTAGGCCACTGGTGGCAACAAGATGGGATTGTGACATGTGGGTAAAGTGTACTCCTTCTACAGAAGATAATAAAATCTAAGTACTTAACCGTGTCCCCGGTTATGGACAATACTGAGCAACTAAAGTTTGAACTATGGGAGATCTCGACATTCCAACTTCTAAAATAAAATAAAACTTGATGCCCTTGTGTGTCTACCAAGGAATTCAAAGAGATTTTGTTAAGCTTGATGCACTTGGGGTTACCAAGGTGCTCCAGAGATTTTGATGAAAACATGAACACTTGGGGTTACCAAGGAACTCATGAGATATTATAAAACTTGATGCACTTGGGGTTACCAAGGTGCTCAAGAGATTTTGATGAAAACTTGAACACTTGAGTTTTTACCAAGGAGTCCAAGGGATTCTTGGAAAAGAGATTTGACAAAGGACCAAAACCATTTTGAAAAGATAGGATAAAATATGGCATTATGCAAATGAGCCTAAACCCTACTTAGCCAAATATGCATGTATTGATAGGATCCACTCATCTTATATATAAAAGTGAAACTTGCCAATACAATTCAAATGTATTGACCCTTGTGGCTGTAACTTGTAATGTTGCAGGTTTGATTGTTTTAGGGAAGATTGTTTGATTAGGATTACAAAGTCTACAACCAACATCTGCCTGTGGCACTTTGAAGATGAAGGACCCCATGATTATAATTATTCCGCTGTAATGTAATGTAATAGCCAAATGAGCTATGGTTTGATGTAATAAAATTATGTTATTCCTGGTTATAAAGTTGTATTATGACCTTTGTTTCTTGATATTACATCTATACTGTGGATGCTAGCTATTGATCCAGGGACTAGCATTGTAAACACAGGAGGAATCGACCTTATCAGGTTGGGACCTCTACAGATACCCATAGATGCTAAAATGCACAATACATCACATAGCAAATCACAATCATGCATCATAGTAGTAAATGTTCAACAACACAGATAGCACGTTTTTGGAAACGTAAACACACCAATAGCAAGCCATCCACATGTTGGATGTTCATTGCGACTCAATAATCCAAGACATGATAAATAAAGGTAAATGAGTAGTCATCACTACTCCTCTGCATCAACCTCCTCGTCAACAAATGTAAGACATGCAATCTCCATTGTGGTCTTGTATTCCTCGACATTGGTGGTCAAGGTCTCTACTTTGGCTTTGAGAGCCCTCTTCTGTGAACGAAGCCTCTCAATCACAGTCTGCTGATGCTCGAGCTCGAAGTCCTTGGCCTCTAGTTCTGCAGTCATGTCTCGAATCCTCTTGTTCCTTTCTTGGACTCGCTTCTCTTGACTCTTGAACTTTCTATCCTGACTCTCAAACTTGGCCTCCATCTCTTTGACTATCTCATCTTGCTCCACGAAGAGCTTGTCCTTCTCACGAAGCTGCACCTGGAGTTCGTCATTGCTAAGCATGACGTTGGTCCTATCAGTGTCTATGTGCCTAAGAAGAACCTCTAAGTCCTGGAGGTATAGACGAATCGGCTCTGTCGTCTCTCTCGAAGTATCCTCAAAGTCAATGGCCTCACCATCCTCATCACGTCTACAGAAAGTGTGGAAGTGACTACCTCTAACCTCTCGAGAGTGTCTCCCTAGTAAACGTCCAAGCAAATCCTGCATGACTACCTCTAGGCCTCTCTCCTTGACATCATGCATGAGCTTGAAGATGATTGCCTCCGTGGTAGGCTCAGTCTGGCATCCTGGCTGATTAACCTTGAAGCCCCAAAGGTCTTTCCTCTCAAACTTGGTGAGGGGAAGCATCATGATGGTAGGAAGTGGGAGATTGAGCAGACTAGTGAGCTCAATAATACGAGTGCCAAAACGAGTTCCCTTGAACTCTTCAGGCGTGTTGATAGTAACATTAGGCATCTATTTTACAAGATAGAAAAAGTTAGAATCAACACAATTAAAGATTAATCATAAGACAAGGCATCACATGCATATCTTTGGAAATCAAAACACACAAGTCATGGCATACATAAAACCATTACAACATCCAAGGTTCAACTTATTTTAAACAACATTTGGAAAATAAAATGATAACTGTGGTGGTCCAACTAATGTAGTACGTTACAATCCCATCTCACTTGCCAAGTTGGCTAACAGGGCATCCCTAGAGGCAATCTGTTTGTCTAGATCACATGACTCCATTACTAAGCCTATGATGTCCTTCCTTAAACTTTGGTTGGTAGCCTCTAACTCTTGGGTATGCTTCTTTACTTCCCTAAGGTCATTCTGGGTGTTAAGCATTCTGCACTTGATTCTAGCACCAAGTTCTTTGATGGCCTTCCAAGCTGCATCCCTTACTGAATCAAAGAATGTGGTGTGCATCACTGAGTTGGTGACCATGCAGAATCCTGAGTCTTTGTGGTTGTCTTCCTTGTTTTTATACAAGTGAAGTTGCACCCACCAGTACTCAACTCCTTCATCCATCACAGGAAAACCTTTGTACACAGCTGCACCATGTATTCCCATGGCAACCATGAGGTCCTTGAGAGCCTTGGGGAATTCTGTCTCACATTCCAAAGTCATAGTCATGAGTGGTCCCTTCTTCACGGCTTTTTTGATGGAGTTCATCTACAAATAGAGATGAGGAAGAAGATTAGAAAAGTTTACGAGAAGAAAAGACAAGTGTGGAAGTTGTTTAAATTTTTTTCCTTAGTGGTTTCCAATTCTAGGGTCATAATCCTACAGGCAACACAGTGCTCTGATACCATCTGTAAGATCCCTCCCTTTATAAAGGTAAGGATCCCTGTGATTGCAATGCTAGTCCCTCGATCAATGCTAGCATCCACAGTTTAAGATGAAGTACACAAAAACAAAGGTCATTATTACAAGTCATTCCAGAGACAAACATAGTCTTTTACAACTCCATGGCCACAGGCCTAGTACAAGAGTTTAAATATGTAATAATATAAATAAGTCTTCATCTTCATGTGCCACAGGCAAGCATGTTGAGTGTAGACTCATGACTCCTAATCATCATCAGAATAACCTGCAACATCACAAGTTACAGCCACAGTGGGTCAATACATTGGAATAGTATTGGCAAGTGATACCTTAGTAGAATATTGGTAGTCAAGATACTATATGCATTTTGGCTAAGTGTATCTTAGGCTTGCTTTGCTCAAAATAGGTTTTTCCTATTATTTGAAAACACTAAGTTTTTCTTTGACAAAAACTTTCCCAAGGAACCACCAATAGAAATTGGTGTACCTTCACCTTTGTTCAACCACAAGTTTTTACTTAGAAATTGGGATGAGTAGATTCTTGATAGCTTCCATGTATTGATGCTCAAGTTGTCCAATACCAGGGACATGGCTAAGTACTTAGATTTTTCCATCTTCAGAGGTTGTGCACTTTCCCCACAAGACTTGATTTTCACCAAGACAGGACCTTTCAGAAGCCTTCCCTTAGACCAAATGGACGCGCTCCAACCTATCATCCCACTACCACCAACTGTCCAACTGGCTAAGTTATTGCAACCTATATGATCCAGGCAAAGCCCATATTGCCAAGTGGCTGCACTAGAAGCTTCTTAACATATGGCATCTCAAATCCCTTTGTTCCTGGGTGGCTTTCCACAAGTGAGATACACAAGGTAAACCATATAAATGGTCCTTGTGTAACCACTCAACATAAACCATTCCTTCCATTCCACCCAGGTGTTTCATTCACTTAGTTGTTTTATTAAGCAAAACACAAGTCCAAAGACTTAAAAATATTTTATCATAGCATGAATATATAACCACCCTTGTTTGCTACTAGCTAGGATAAGCATGGCATAGATAAGCATCTTAACTTAGAAATTTCTAGCAATTCTACAACTACTAGGATTTCCCAAGCATAGCATATAGACCAAAATTTTCATGCAAGTCTAGCAAAATATTTCTAGTGCATAGTTGAAAAACTTAGGAATAAAATCATGAAGCACCACTTGCCTTGGTAGTTTGGAGAGTAGCTACAATCCTCACAATCACAATCACTATTTGCACCAAAATCTACACATAAAATATTGGCACAAAATCACATATACAATTTATACAAGCAAAAATATATGAATGTATGAAATATGCTATGTTATGATTTTCTACACCAAACAAGACAAGTGCACAGTATTGAAACATAAACAAGACCAAAACTTTCCAAATAAACTTTATTTGCATAGCAAAACATTTTCCAAATAATTATTAAACACAAAAATAGGCCTACACATGTTTCTGTAAAAACAACCATTTTATCAGAGGCAAAACTTTAAACACATTGCATAAATGGAAAGGATTTTCTCTCCTGATTACATTGATATAAAATTTGTCAAATTTGGACGTGGGATTCAAAAGTTATGAATTAAACAAGTTTAAACATCTAATAGATCTAATTCAGAAATTTAAAACGAAATTCATGCCACGCGGCGCTTCCTGATTGGATGGTACCGCTTCGCTCAGGATCACGCTTCCGAACCGTTAGATCTAACTAAAACGAGCGGCTCAGATCTTCCCGTACCTCTTCGCCTAGCTTCTAATCTTAACCACTGGATCTAGACCCAGTGGATCAAATCACTCTGACCACAACTCGGCGGCGCAAATGGCCCAAACGGCGGCGACGGCTCTGCCCGCGATGGATCGGCGAATCTAGCAAGGGCTAGGGACAGTGATGATGCTTACCAGCGTCGCAAGGTTGCGAGGAAGCTCCAGAGGTTGTTGGCGTGGACAGGGGCGAGCTGCAGTGGCCGTGGGAGCTCGTCGGAGTTAAGCGCAGCATCGGGTGCTCGGTGGCGAAGACGTTGGCGATGCTATGGATCACCCTAGCATGAACCAGTTGTATCAGGAGGTGCGCAAGGCTATGGCGAACACTACTGGATCAAGGAGAAGTCGAGGGGCGGTCGGGTTTTACCTCAATCGCTCGTCGGAGTCGAGCGACGGTTCTGATGTTTGCGGGCACGAACAGTGACGGCAACCTGGGCCACGAGAAAGCAAACAAAAGGCATCAGGGAACGCGCAAGGACATGCTGGTCACATTTGTTTGAACCAGAGACAGGGGGCGGGCGGAGCTCACCGTGATGGCTCCCCGGACTGGTTCGGGACAGCGGCGGCGCGAGCTCGATTGGGGACAGCCTAGCGGTGCTCTGTGGTTGGTGAGTGAGGGGAATGGAGCGGAGAGAGGAGGGGATCTTATAGCTAGAGTAGTGGCGGAGATCACGCACGCATTCATCACCAATTAAGTGGATAAAAATCACGGCAGAGGCGGGGGGAAGAAACGGGCGGCGACAACGTCTGTGCGCGGGATTTGGGGAAGAAGGAGTCGACGTGGAGATGGTCCACCCGTTAGCGACTGTTTAGGTAGTGCGGGTGCGGTGAGAAAAACAGGGAGAGAGGGAAATCCCGGGTGGGCTGGCTAGTGGGCTGCTTCTGCTATTGGGTTCAAACGCTAGCGCCGGCCTTTTTCTATTTCTCTTATCTTTTTCTTTTACTGATTGATTTTCCAGAAACCTAATTCAAACAAATTCAAAACAATTCGAATTCAAATCTTTTCTGGATTTTTGTAGAGTGTAACCTTCATATTTTTGGGCATAAAACCATGTGGTCTCTCTATACTAGCTTGGTCCCTTTGATTGAACAAAATAAACAGTGCTATAGCACTTGATTTGAATAAGTTTTGGAAATGGTTTTTTAAAATTATATTTGTTTTGTAAATTTTCACCAAACTCCAACAATCAAACAAAGTAACAAGAGTGCAAGCAAGGCTTGGTTTAAAACAAATAAACTCTTCAATTGAGAGTGGCATTGGTTTAATAGTTGCTCACATAAAATAATGAGCATCAGATGCTCCTGGTTTTTTTTGAAATGGTTTTGAAATGGAACCCTAAATGATCATGGATGCATGGATGATATGCATGAGTTTTGAAACATGATTTTAGGGATGTTACATAAGGGGGAACTTGAATTTCATGTCACAACTCTGTTGTGGTCAAGTCAAAGTCATAAACCATTTCATAAGTCATTTTGAAAACATCTGACGATAGAACAGTATGGCCACTCCAACTGTCCATAACCGCGGACGCGGCTATTCGAATAGTATGACACTCTGCAGAGATTGTACACTTTCACCACAACATTCGATACATCCGTCAGGAATCAATCCTGAATTCACCATACTCAGTATGCGGATAATCAATCATAACCTTTCAATTACACGCCCTAGTATAGGCACCTCTCCTGTGATTTTGGCCTCCCAACCATGACCAACTGTCATCTTGGGTACTGCACAGGTGGACAATCTCACAAGGTAGCCTCAGCTCAGACCTTGGCCACAAGGGAACCCATACTAAGGTATATAAATTTCCAGTCAAGCCCTACCCAAATTTCGGGTATTGTGGTTGTATGGTAAAATTGGAATGGTATCGCATCCAGACAACCCTTAGTTTTATAAAGGGCTAAGGCTCATGCCTCAACATTTTCATCATCAAAATCATTTGGTGTTCGAGAACACATGGCAAAACATTTCAGTAGAATGACTCATCATTCTAAGGTTTTCATAACCATTTTCACCAATTGTTCCCATCTAAAGTTGATCAAGTTTTATGCTTAGCACTAGCATCTACAGGTGGGGGTAAATACTAATGAGGGGTGGTAAACAAGTGTATCTTATCTAAGTAAATCTCATGTCTCAGGATGACATTAAGATTATCTAACTTAGGCCAAGTTTTATGCTCTTTATGCTACCTTCAATTATCTTTCTAGAATCTACAAGTCACTAAGTAAACTTTTGATAGAAAGCTTTTAATAAAGAAAATAAAGTACTAAGCTTGCAAGTGAAACTAGGATGGTGTGTCAAGTGGGTATAATCACATATGCTTAAGGCATATAATTGGCATAGTAACAAGCAAGTAGTATCTTGCATAAGTAGGGTATCTTGCAAGTGTTAGCTTGCAAGGTTGCAAGTATAGGCTTGCTAGGATATTAGTATATAAGCTTGCTAAGTTGCAAGTGTTAGCTTGCCTTGTGCAGAGCAGTGGTTGAAGTTCTCCTCGGCTTCTTCCTCGTACTATCCTCCTTCCTCCTCGTATCCTTGGTCGGTACTATCGTCTAAAAACAAATACGAGGTAGACAATTACCAAACAATACTTAACTATTTCTAATCATCACTCAAAGGTTCACACTAGATGATCTAGCATCATCACTAACATTACAAGATTAAAGCACTTGTCCCAATTATTTTATTTTAGAAAAGTAATTTCTACTCATTAAAAAATTACTTAAGATTTAATATTCTCCAACTCAAACATGGGATCATGTTGAAACATGTCATCACCACATATTTCAGTAGATGGGAATGTGAATTAAAGTGATGTCACAATTTAATAAGGTTTAACCTTTTTATTTTATTTTATTAAAGTGACTAGAAATGCCTATGTGGCACTCTTTTATTACTTGATCATTATTTCTGTAAGTAAATGTAACATCCCAAAAATCATGATTTATAAAGTTTGCACATCATTCATGCATTCATAAGCATTTGATCTTTTCAAATGAATTTTCAACATAAGAAACCATATTTTGCCTATTACCTATTCAAGTAAGGCAAGGTTTATATTTTACTTTATAAATATGATTAGGATCTGTAATGATTGGAAAGTAAATACCAAGGCCTACCAAAGCCATACAAAAGTTTCAAAACAATTCAAACATAAAACAATTTATATGCCTATTATAAATATTTAATTAAGGCATGGTTTTAACTCTATTTTTAATGGACCAAAGTATTTGTGATCAAACATAAATGTTTTATACACAAATATATGCTTGGATTATTTTACAAAAATCCAGAGGAAGTTTGAATTCAAAGCCATTTGAATATCATTTGAAAATGGGTTAAGAAAATCAAAATAGAAAAAGAATAAGAATAAGAAAATAAGAAAAGGTCGGCGCCACCTATTTGGCCCAGCAACAGAGCCAGCCCAACAAGCCCACCCGGTCCATTTCCTCCCCCTCTCTCTCACCCACGTCGAACCAACCCCGCAGTCGCTTACCAGTGGCCCCAACGCCACGTCGTCGTCTTCCCCAAATCCCGTGCGATGAACATGCCATCGCTGCCCGTTACCTCGCTAATTAAATTTGAAACAATTCCTTTGATTCAGGCAGTAACTCACCCAGCCCTCACCTTCTACTTAAACCCCACACCGCCGTGACCATTTCCCCTCAACCCCCACTCCTTAATCGCCCCCACGATGCTCGCAATTGAGCTCGAACCGCCGCTGTCTGAACACCTCCGGCGAATGATTCCGGTGAGCACCGTTCGCCCCGTGCCTTCTAATTCTTGTTGTAATGCTTCCCTAGTTCCTGCACATCATCTCATGCCATCTGTTTGCTCTGTAATGCCCCAGGACATCGCCTCCGTCGAGCCCAGTGAACGACCGACGCCCCTCTCGTCTCCGGCGAGAAATTCGGTAAGAAATCGAGCGCCCCTTGACTTCTAGATCAAACACCTGTGTGTGATGCGTATTTGTGTAGCCACTTATGTGGTTTATTTGTCCTAGGGAGGCCCAGAGCATCGTCGTCGTATCCGTCAAGCCGTGCCCGATGCCTGCAAGCTTTCCGACGAGCTCCTCCGGCAAACACAGCATGCCCCCGTCCATACCAGCGAGACGTTGAGTATCAGCGTGACCTCACGAGTCTGGTAAGCGTCTCTGCCAACCCTAGCCCCCTCTGGAATCGCCGGAGCACCATTTCCAGTAGCGCCTCCGCTGCTAGCTCCCATTCGCGCCGCCCATCTGTGGTCGATTGATCGGACACCGTTAGATCTAGATCCAGCGCGCCAGATTAGATCACTTAGCGAAGGGGTATGTTTAGATCTGAGCTATGCAATTTCATTTAAATCATGCGGCTCTCGTTGATCGATCCAGCTGAACCGGTACGGGCCAATCAGACACGCCCACGTGTCTGGGATTTTAATTTAAAATCTGTTTTTGAATCTATTAGTTATTCAAACTTGTAAATTCAATAACATTTGTTCTGTTTATCCAAAAAATACAAATAATATACCAATGTAATCACAAAAATAAATCCTACACATCTGTAGGCTTGGTTTTGTGATTTTCTTCTATTAAAATAGAAAATTATGCAGAGACATTTGTAGGCCTAATTTGGGTATAAAAATTATTTGGAAAATGTTTTAAAGGCCAAATTAAGTTTAATTGATGTATAATTGTTTAGTTTATTGTTCAGTACTGTTTTACTTGTCTTGTTTAGTTTGTAAAAATCATCACATGGCATTTGCATGCATTCATATATTTTTGCTTGATTATTTGAAATATGAATTTGGTGCTATCATTTTATTTGTAGATTTTGGTGCTAGTGGTGATTGTGACTATGAGGATTGTTACTCCCAAAACTACCAAGGCATGTAGTGCTTCATATTTTTGTCCCAATATTTTGACTATGCATTAGTGGTATTTTGTATAGGGCTTGCATGATAATTTTGCTAAGTATCTATACGCTATGCTTGGGAAATCCTAGTAGTAGGAGAACTGTTAGAATTTTCTCTAACTTAAGATACTTGATATTGCCATGCTTAGCCTAGCTAGTAGTAACCAAGGGTGGAATATATACATGCTATGGAAAATATTGCTAAGTCATTTGACTTGTGTTTTTACTTAATAAAACAACTAAGTGAATGAATCACCTGGGTGGAATGGTATGTTTGGGTTATGTTGAGTGGTTACACAAGGCCCATATCTATGGTCTACCTTGTGTATCACACTTGTCGAAAGCCACCCAAGAACAAAGGGATTTGAGAAGCCATATGTTAAGAAGCTTCTAGGGCAGCCACATGACATTATGGGCACTGCCTGGTTCATATTGTTGGAGATATGCCCTAGAGGCAATAATAAATGTAGTTATTATTATATCTTTGTGTTTATGATAAATGTAGATTTTGGTGCTAGTGGTGATTGTGACTGTGAGGATTGTTGTTACTCCCCAAACTACCAAGGCAAGTGGCGCTTCATATTTTTGTCCCAATATTTTGACTATGCATTAGTGGTATTTTGTATAGGGCTTGCATGTTATGCTTGGGAAATCCTAGTAGCAGTAGAACTGTTAGAATTTTCTCTAAGTTAAGATACTTGCTATTGCCATGCTTAGAATAGCTAGTAGTAACCAAGGGTGGAATATATACATGCTATGGAAAATATTGCTAAGTCATTTGACTTGTGTTTTTACTTAATAAAACAACTAAGTGAATGAATCACCTGGGTGGAATGGTATGTTTGGGTTATGTTGAGTGGTTACACAAGGCCCATATCTATGGTCTACCTTGTGTATCACACTTGTGGAAAGCCACCCAAGAACAAAGGGGTTTGAGAAGCCATATGTTAAGAAGCTTCTAGTGCAGCCACATGGCATTATGGGCTCTACCTGGATCATATAGGTTGCAATAACTTAGCCAAATGGACAGTTGGTGGTAGGGGGTGATAGGTTTGGAGTGCGTCCATTTTGGTCTAAGGGAAGGCTTCTGAAAGGTCTTCTGTCGATGCATATCGAGTCTTGTGGGGAAAGTGCACCACCTCTGCAGAAGGAAGAATCTAAGTACTTAGCCGTGTCCTCGGAAAAGGACAATTTGAGGATCAAGACATGGAAGCTATGAAGAATCTCCTTATCCCAATTTATAAGTTAAAAACTTGTGGTTGAACAAGGGTAAAGGTTCACCAATGTCTATTGGTGGTTCCTTGGGAGTTTTTGCCAAACAAAAACTTAGTGTTTTCAACTGATAGGTAAAACTATTTTGAGCAAAGCAAGCCTAAGCTACACTTAGCCAAATTCATGTAGAAGCTAGATACTATTATTCTACTAAGGTATCACTTGCCAATACTATTCCAATGTATTGACCCACTGTGGCTATAACTTGTGATGTTGCAGGTTACTCTAATGAGGATTAGGGTTATGAGTCTACACTCAACATGCTTGATTGTGGCACATGAAGATGAAGATTTTTATTTATGTTGTTAAGTTAAACTGTTGTACTAGCCTATGGCTTTGGAGTTGTAAAAGACTATGTTATCTATGGAATGACGATGTAATAATGACCTTTGTTTCTATGTACTTCATCTTAAACTGTGGATGCTAGCAATTGATCCAGGGACTAGCATTGCAATCACAGGGACCTTTACCTTTATAAAGGTGGGGTCTTACAGATGGTATCAGAGCACTATGTTGCCTATAGGATTATGACCCTAGGATTGGATTAGACTAAGAAATCACTAAGGAAAAAGTTTCAACACTTTGAAAATTTCCACGCTTGTCTTTTTCTTCTCGTAAAAACTTTTCAAATCTTCTTTCTTATCTCTATTTGTAGATGAACTCCATCAATGAAGCCATGAGAAAGGGACCACTCATGACCATGACATTGGAGTGTGAGACTGAATTTCCCAAGGCACTCAAGAACCTTATGGTTACCATGGGGATACATGGTGCAGTTGTGTACAAGGGATTCCCTATGATGGATGAAGGAGAAGAGTATTGGTGGGTGCAACTTCACTTGTACAAAAACAAGGAAGACAACCACAAGGAGTCAGGATTTTGCATGGTCACCAACTCCGAAATGCACACAACATTCTTTGACTCTACAAGAAATGCAGCATGGAATGCCATCAAGGAGCTTGGTGATAGACTCAAGTGCAGAATGCTCAACACCCAAAATGACCTTAGAGAAGAAAAGAAGCATACCCAAGAATTAGAGACTACCAACCAACAACTAAGGGGAGACATCATAGACTTAATATGGGATTCATGTGAACAAGATAGACAGATGTCCACTAAAGATGCCCTGATAGCTATTCTATCTAGTGAGTGAGAGTTGTAACGTACTTCATTAGTTGGACCACCACACTTATCATTTTTACTTCCAAAAAATTGGTTTCAGTTATGTTGAACCTTTAGTGTTTGTAATGGATTTGTGTATGCCATGACTTGTGTGTTTGTTGCTAAAAGATGTGCTTGTGATATTTTGTCTTGTGAATTTTCTCTACTTGTGTTGGTTCTAACTTTTCTCTATCTTATAAAAATAGATGCCTAATGTTGTTATCAGCACGGCCGAGGAGTTCAAGGGAACTAGTTTTGGTACTCGTCTCATTGAGCTCACTAGTGTGTTCAACCTTCCACTTCCTAGCATCACGACACTTCAGCTCACCAAGTTTGAGAGGAAGGACCTATGGGGCTTCAGAGTCACACAGCCAGGACACCAGCCAGAGCCACCGACGGAGGCTATCACTTTCAAGCTGATGCATGACGACAAGGAGAGAGACTTAGATGTAGTCATGCAGGAGTTACTTGGACGCCTGGTAGGGAGACACTCCACCGAGCTTAGAGGTCTCTACTTTCACCCCTTCGGGAGACGTAACGAGGAGGGTGAGGCTATAGAGTACGATGATGCTACTAGAGAGACGATGGAGCCGATTCTTCTGTACCTTCAGGACCTAGAGGGTCTTATTAGACACCTTGATACTGATAGGACCAACGTCATGCTTAGCAATGAAGAGCTCTAGGTTCAGCTACGAGAGAAGGACAAGCTCTTTGCGGAGCAAGACGAGATCGTCAAGGAAATGGAGGCCAAATTTGAAAGCCGGGACAAGAAGTTCAAGATCCAGGAGAAAAGAGTCCAAGCAGGAACAAGAAGATCCGGGAGATGGAGGAGGAGTTAGAGGCCAAAGAGTTCGAGCTTGAGCACCAGCAGGGAGTGATTCAGAGGCTTCGCTCACAGAAGAGGGATCTTAGAGCCAATATTGAGGCCTTGACCACTAGTGTTGATGAGTATAAGACCGCCATGGAGAGTGCAGGTCTTACCCTTGTTGATGTGGAGATTGATGCGGAGGAGTAGTGTAGACTACTCGATTATCTTTCATCTACCGTACTTTGATTATTGAGTCGCATTGACCATCCAACATGTGGATGGCTTGCTATGGTGTGTTTGCATTTTCAAAACTTGTTGTTTATGTCGTTCAAACTTTATGTTATTTTGATGCTTGGTTATTGTGGTTGATCTATGTGTTGTATTGTGCATGTTAAGCATCTATGGGTATCTCATTCTTATCCTTATTAAAACCACAAATGCCTCCTCGGCATGCCAACCCCAACCAAAACAACAACAACATCACTCCCAAGATGCAGCAGTTGATGACAGCACAAGCTCAACTGATGCAGATGATGACAACATTCATGCAGAACCAGAACTAGAACCAGAATAACAACAACAACAACAATAACAATAACAACAACAACCAGAATAATCCGCTAGGATTTGACATGCTCACTAGATTCCTTAGACTAAGGCCTGCAAAGTTCTTGGGAACCACTGATCCAATGGTAGCCAATGACTGGTTAAGTTTAGTGAACTAGGACTTAGTGACTGTTGGCTGCACCGACGAAGAAAAGGTCAGGTTCGCAGCACATCTACTTGAAGGGCCAGCAGCAACCTGGTGGGACAACTTTCAGATCACCACTCCCATTGAGGATGTGACTTGGGCTATCTTTGAGGATGGATTCCGTACAGCTCACATCTCATCCGGAGTGATAAATTTGAAGAAAAAGGAGTTCCACAATCTGAAGCAGCGTCACCGCAGTGTGGTTGAGTACATTGAGGAGTTCAACAATCTGGCGCGTTATGCACCGGATGAAGTTGATACAGATGCCAAGAGGAAGGAGAAATTCCTCGAAGGACTGAATGATGAGTTGAATATGCAGCTGTCTATTGCCTATGTCCCAACCTACCAATCACTTTGTGACAAGGCTACCATCTTGGAAAACAATATGAAACAGGTTGAGAGCAGAAAGAGGAAGCATAGCTTTGATAAGCACAGCTTAGGATCGTCACACAAGAATTCCCTAGTGGGAGTTTTGGATCCCACAAACATGGAAAGTACAACAAACACCACAACCACAACCGTCATCATGACAACAAGCATCACCGCAGTCATGATAATGACAAGTATAAGAACCACAAGAGTGGACACAGGAGCCACCACAGTGGAGGTGGAAGTGGAAGTGGAAGTCAGCATGTAAAGAAAGATCTCAGTCAGTTTGAATGCTTCAAGTGTAAGAAGATGAGGCACTATGCTAATGAGTGCCCAGAAAAGACAGTTGAAGGTGCCAACAAGCCCAATCCCTTCCAAAAGGGACAAGTGAACCACATCAATGTGGAAGAAATATATGAGGAATCTGATGTTGTGGCTGGTAAGTTCAAACTCAATTCTGTTCCAGCACTTTTTCTTTTAAATACTGGCTCATCGCATTCATTCATATCAATAGCATTTGTTGATAGAAATGGATTTCCAGTTGAAACTATTGGGTGTCCTATAAAAGTAAGTTCTCCTGGTGGAGAAATGTTAGTGAACTCGGGATGTCATGATCTAGTGATAGAATTTCGGAAGTATAAGTTTCCCGTTAGTTTGATAATCCTAGATTTCCAAGGATTGGATGTAATTTTGGGAATGGATTGGATGACTAAGTACAAAGGAGTACTAGATTGTGCCAATCATACTGTCACACTCACAACCCCGGATAAGAAACGGATTAGAATCAAGTATAACTTTGAATCAGAAAGGGAGTAAGCTAAATTCTCTTAAGAGGGTTAGCATAGACAGTGTGCTAATTGTGAGAGAATATCCGGATGTATTTCCGGAGGAATTGCCTGGAACACCACCATATAGATATGTTGAGTTTCTAATTGACTTGCTGCCAGGATCCGGACAAATAGCAAAGAGACCTTACAAGATGTCAGTTGATGAGTTGAAAGAACTCAAGAAACAACTTGGGGAATAGCTAGAGAAAGGATTTATCCAACCAAGTTCTTCATCTTGGGGAGAACCAGTTTTGTTTGTGGAAAAGAAAGATAGAAGTCAAAGGTTATGCATAGATTACCGATCACTCAATGAGGTGACTATCAAGAACAAGTATCCTTTGCCCAGAATCAATGATTTGTTTGATCAGTTGGAAGGAGCCCGTGTATTCTCAAAGATTGATCTCCGATCAGGCTATTTTCAGCTAAAGATAAGAGAACAAGACATACCTAAGACTACTTTCACCACTAGTTATGGATTGTATGAGTACACCGTGATGCCATTTGGTTTGACAAATGCACTAGCCTATTTCATGAATATGATGAACAAGGTGTTCATGGAATTTCTTGACAAATTTGTTGTCGTTTTCATTGATGACATTTTGATCTATTCTAAGAGCAATGAAGAGCATGAAGGACATTTGCGATTGATACTTAAAAAGCTTAGGGAGCATAAGCTATATGCCAAATTCAGCAAGTGTGAATTCTGGCTGAATGAAGTCGGATTTCTTGGACATATTGTGTAGGGATGGTGTAGCAGTTGATCCCGCAAAAGTGTCAGCTGTAACTAAGTGGGAATCACCTAAGTCAGTGAAAGAAGTTCGTAGTTTCCTTGGCTTAGCAGGATACTATAGAAGATTCATTGAGAATTTCTCAAACGTAGCTAAACCAATGACGGAGTTACTTAAGAAAGACAAGAAATTTGATTGGACTGAAGGATGTGAACTCAGTTTCCAAGAGTTGAAAAAGAGACTAGTGACAGCACCAGTCTTATGTCTGCCAGATTTGAAGAAGGATTTCCAAGTTTATTGTGATGCATCTCACCAAGGTTTAGGTGCAGTTTTGATGCAAGAAGGGAAAGTTGTGGCTTATGCCTCGAGACAACTCAATACTCATGAAGTGAATTATCCTACTCATGATTTAGAGTTAGCCTCTGTTGTCCATGCACTCAAAACATGGAGACATTATCTTTTGGGAAAGCGATGTGAAGTGTTCACAGATCACAAAAGTTTGAAGTATATCATCACTCAGAAAGAAATCAACATGAGACAAATAAGATGGCTAGAACTCATCAAGGAATATGACTTCAGTTTGCAATACCACCCCGGTAAAGCAAATGTTGTAGCGGATGCACTAAGCCGTAAGGTTTATGTGAATGGCCTTACTAAGGGAGAATTGCCAGATGATCTGTGTGCCCAATTCGAAGATCTTAGATTGGAGATAGTGCCTGAAGGACATCTCATGTCATTGGATGTTCAACCCACCTTGTTGGACAAAATCAAGGAAGCCCAAAAGATAGACAAGGAAATTGAAGAGATTAAGGAAAAGATTAGCAAGGGAAAAGCCAAAGGATTCCATGAAGATGAACAGGGTACTTTATGGTATGGAAAACGTATCTGCATTCCACAAGATCCGGAGCTTCGGAAACTGATTTTACAAGAAGCACACAACTCACCATATTCCATTCATCCGGGTAACACCAAAATGTACATGGATGTGAAAGAAAGATTTTGGTGGAATAATCTCAAGAAGGACATCTCCGAACATATTGCTTTGTGTGATGTATGTAGTAGAGTGAAAGCGGAACATCAGAAACCAGCAGGATTGTTACAACCACTACCAATTCCTGATTGGAAGTGGGACAAGATTGGCATGGATTTCATCACTGGACTGCCAAGGACTAGATCAGGATATGATTCCATTTGGGTCGTAGTAGATCGCCTAACTAAAGTGGCCCATTTCATACCCGTGAAGACAACATATACAAGTGCCAAGTTAGCCAAGATTTATATGAATAGGATTGTGTGTCTGCATGGAGTACTCAAGAGTATTGTGTCTGATAGGGGAACTCAATTCACTTCCCATTTTTGGAGGCAATTGCATGAGTCATTGGGAACGAGATTGGAATTCAGCACTGCTTTTCATCCCCAGACTGATGGACAAACAGAAAGGACCAACCAGATTTTAGAGGATATGTTGAGGGCATGTGCCCTAGATTATGGAGCTAGTTGGGATGAAAGTCTGCCTTACGCAGAATTCTCTTATAACAATAGCTATCAGGCCAGTATTGAGATGGCACCGTTTGAATTTCTCTATCGGAGAAAGTGTACTACCCCATTACTATGGAATGGTGTTAGAGAAAGAAACTTGTTTGGGCCAGAATTAATCAAGGAAGCTGAAGAGAAAGTCAAGTTGGTAAAGGACAGATTGAAGATAGCACAGTCCCGACAAAAGAGCTACGCAGATCCAAAGCGTAGGGAAGTCACCGATGAGGTGGGTGATAGAGCCTATATTAGAGTGTCACCACTTCGTGGAGTGAAGAGGTTTGGAGTCAAAGGAAAATTGGCACCAAGATATGTTGGACCATTCAAGATTTTGAGTCGCAAGGGAGAAGTATCATATGAGATTGAATTGCCTGAATCATTGTCTGCAGTTCACAATGTTTTTCACGTGAGTCAGCTAAAGAAATGCCATCCGGAGATGGAAGAGACTTCTTTAAAGGATACTATACCTTTGGAAGATGTCCAATTGGAAAGTGATCTCACTTATAAGGAAAAACCTATCAAGATTCTTGAGACTGCAGAAAGAGTTACTCGGACTAAGACTATCAAGTTTTGCAAAGTTCAGTGGAACCATCATTCCGAAGAAGAAGCAACTTGGAAAAGAGAAGATGAACTTCGGAAAGACCACCCTCACCTATTTCCTAGCCGAATCTCGAGGGCGAGATTCACCTTAAGGGGGTTAGATTTGTAACATCCCAAAAATCATGATTTATAAAGTTTGCATAGCATTCATGCATTCATAAGCATTTGATCTTTTTCAAATGAATTTTCAACATAAGAAACCATATTTTGCCTATTACCTATTCAAGTAAGGCAAGGTTTATATTTTACTTTCTAAATATGATTAGGATCAGTAATGATTGGAAAGTAAATACCAAGGCCCCTACCAAAGCCATACAAAAGTTTCAAAATGATTCAAACATAAAACAATTTATATGCCTATTATAAATATTTAATTAAGGCATGGTTTTAACTCTGTTTTTATGGACCAAAGTATTTGTGATCAAACAGAAATGTTTTATACACAAATATATGCTTGGATTATTTTACAAAAATCCAAAGGAAGTTTGAATTCAAACTCATTTGAAAATCATTTGAAAATGGGTTTAGAAAACAAAAATAGAAAAAGAATAAGAATAAGAAAATAAGAAAAGGCCGGTGCCACCTATTCGGCCCAACAACAGAGCCAACCCAACAAGCCCACCCGGGCCATTTCCTCCCCCTCTCTCTCTCACCCACGTCGAACCAACCCCGCAGTCACTGACCAGTGGCCCCAACGCCACGTCGTCGTCTTCCCCAAATCCCGCGTGATGAACATTCCATCACCGCCCGTTACCTCGCTGATTAAATTCGAATCAATTCCTTTGATTTAGGCAGTAACTCGCCCAACCCTCACCTGCTACTTAAACCCCACACTGCCGCTGTCTGAACACCTCCGGCGAACGATTCCGGTGAGCACCGTCTGCCCCGTGCATTCTAATTCTTGCTGTAATGCTTCCCTGGTTCCTGCGCATCGTCTCATGCCATCTGTTTGCTCTGTAATGCCCAGGACGTCGCCTCCATCGAGCCTAGTGTACGACTGACTCCCCTCTCGTCTCCGGCGAGAAATTCGGTAAGAAATCTAGCGCCCCTTGACTTCTAGATCAAACAAATGTGTGTGCCGCGTCTTTGTGCAACCACTGATGTGGTTTATTTGTCCTAGGGAGGCCCAGAGCATCGTCGTCGTCGTCTCCGTCAAGCCGTGCCCGACGCTTGCAAGCTTTCCGACGAGCTCCTCCGGCCAACACAGCACGCCCCCGTCCACACCAGCGAGACGTTGAGCATCAGCGTGACCTCGCGAGTCTGATAAGCGTATCTGCCAACCCTTGCCCCTGTTGAATCGCCGGAGCACCGTTTCTAGTAGCGCCACCACCAGCACCTATTTGCGTCGCCCATCTGTGGTCGATTGATCGGACACTATTAGATCTAGATCCAGTGCGCCAGATTAGATCACTTAGCGAACAGGTATGTTTAGATCTGAGACGTGCGATTTCATTTAAATCCTGCGGCTCTCGTTGATCGATCCATCCGAACCGGTACGGGCCAATCAGACACGTCCACGTGTCTGGGATTTTAATTTAAAATCTGTTTTTGAATCTATTAGTTATTCAAACTTGTAAATTCAATAACTTTTGTTCTGTTTATCCAAAAAATACAAATAATATACCATTGGAATCATAAAAATAAATCCTACACATCTGTAGGATTGCTTTTGTGATTTTCTTATGTTAAAATAGAAAATTATGCAGAGACATTTGTAGGCCTAATTTGGGTATAAAAATTATTTGGAAAATGTTTTAAAGGCCAAATTAAGTTTAATTGATGTATAATTGTTTAGTTTATTATTCAGTACTGTTTTACTTGTCTTGTTTAGTTTGTAAAAATCATCACATGGCATTTGCATGCATTCATATATTTTTGCTTGATTATTTGAAATATGAATTTGGTGCTATCATTTTATTTGTAGATTTTGGTGCTAGTGGTGATTGTGACTGTGAGGATTGTTGTTACTCCCAAAACTACCAAGGCCAGTGGTGCTTCATATTTTTGTCCCAATATTTTGACTATGCATTAGTGGTATTTTGTATAGGGCTTGCATGATAATTTTGCTAAGTATTTATATGCTATGCTTGGGAAATCCTAGTAGTAGTAGAACTGTTAGAATTTTCTCTAACTTAAGATACTTGCTATTTCCATGCTTAGCCTAGCTAGTAGTAACCAAGGGTGGAATATATACATGCTATGGAAAATATTGCTAAGTCATTTGACTTGTGTTTTTACTTAATAAAACAACTAAGTGAATGAATCACCTGGGTGGAATGGTATGTTTGGGTTATGTTGAGTGGTTACACAAGGCCCATATCTATGGTATACCTTGTGTATCACACTTGTGGAAAGCCACCCAAGAACAAAGGGATTTGAGAAGCCATATGTTAAGAAGCTTCTAGGGCAGTCACATGACATTATGGGCACTGCCTGGTTCATATTGTTGGAGATATGCCCTAGAGTCAATAATAAATGTAGTTATTATTATATCTTTGTGTTTATGATAAATCTTTACATTCATGCTATAATAGTATTAGTCGGAAACATTAATACTTGTGTGATTTGTAAAATAAATTAGAGTCCCTAGTAAATCCTCTTTATAATACTAGCTTGTTGGTTAATAGATGATCGTGGTTTCCTGATCATGAACATTGAGATGTTGTTAATAACAAGATCATATCATTAGGAGAATGGTATGATGGATATACTCCTATAGATAAGCGTAGCATAAAGATCAAGTCATTTTAATAGTTCGTTTGCTATAAGCTTTCTGATACATAGTAACCTAATTCCTTCGACCATGAGATCATGCTAATCACCATCACCGGAAGGATGCTTTGATGACATCAAACACCACACCGTAATTGGGTGGCTATAAAGGTGGCATTGAGTGTTCGAAAAGTATGGGTTGAGGCACGTGGATCAAGAGTGGGATTTGTCCATCCATATGACGGATAGATATACTCTGGGCCCTCTCGGTGGAATGTCATCCAATTAGCTTGAAAGCA
Source organism: Avena insularis (assembly GCA_023614405.1). NCBI lineage: Eukaryota > Viridiplantae > Streptophyta > Magnoliopsida > Poales > Poaceae > Avena > Avena insularis. The sequence goes on along the minus strand of CM042691.1, from coordinate 292,148,051 downwards.
TGTGACTGGCTCACAAGGGATCACATATCACGGGAACGAAAAAAGAGTACTTATCAGTAAAGAGGTTGAACTAGGTATGCAGAGATACCGACGATCAAAACCTCGGATAAGTAAACTATCATGAGAAAAAGGGAAATTGATATTGTATGTAAGTGGTTCATTCGATCGCAAAGTAATCATAGAAATATGTGTGAGCCATATGAATTTCCAGATTCCTCTATTGGTTATTGATCGGAGAAGTGTCTCGGTCATGTCCGCATAATTCACGAACCGTAGGGAGACACACTTAAGGATTCGATGTTGTTGTGTAGTGATGGAATGATGAGTAAGAGACCTAATGTTGTTCGGAGTCTCGGATGGGATCCGGGATATCACGATGAGATCCGGAATGGTCCGAAGAATACGATTCATATAAGGAAAGTCCTGTTTCAGAGTTCGGAGATGATTCCGGTGTTTTCACCAGGAATGTTCTAGAAGGGTCTGGAAGGTCCGACACTCCGGAGGGGAAGGGTACATGGATGTGTCATGACAATGTGGAATGGTTGCATCATGTACTAGGTCACTTGGCTGGGCAATATGAAGAGAGAAATCAAATCCAAGTTTGAAAGTCAAACGCTAATTTGAAAAGTCAAATCCGAAGTTTGCTTGGTGGAGGGAGAGTAGGAAACCTACCTAGGGTAGGAGTTGGAGGAGTACTCCCTCCTCCCAACCGGCCCCCTCCCACCTATATAAGGAGGGGTAGGGAGCCCCTACCACTCACACCCAAAACCATAGTCCCAAGTCGCCGGCACCACCACCTCCAAGTGTTATCGCCGCCTAGGGCTCCTCCCAAGTCGCCGAGTTAGGGTTTCCCCAAACCCTAGCCGCCGTCCACACCCTCCCCTTGGTGCCCTCTAAACCGTAGATCGCCAAGGCCTCTCTCATACTCCACCATACTCGCTCCGGCTTAAGGCGAAGCCCTGCGAGATCTATCCTCTACTTCCGACACCACGCTGTCGTGCTGATGGAATCGCGAGGAGAGTGCTACAACCTCCGCTGCCTGCTGGAACAAGGGAGAGGAAGGTCTTCATCGAAATTTAACGTGTGACCGATTACGGAAGCTGCGGGCATAACGCCGGAAGGATCATCTACGCGATCTTGAGATCGGCAAGAGTACGACTACATCACCCATGAGAATCTTCTCTCATTAATCTCTTTGGAATCTTCGAGGGTGAGTTCCTCTATCGACTCATTGCTACAATCTAGTAGATAGATCTTGGCTTGTTTGTGTGCATGCGGTAGAAATTTTTTGTTTTCCATGCTACGAACCCCTATAGTGGTATCAGAGCCGTGTCTATATGTAGATATGTTGCACGAGTAGAACACAATGGTCATTGTGGGCGGTGGTGATTTTATTATCAATTGCTTTTTGTGTACTTTGCATCTTGCGGTATGATGGGATGAAGCGGCCTGGGCTAACCTTACATGACATCGTTCATGAGACTTGCTCCACGCTCAACATGCAACTTGTATTGCATAAGTGGCTTTGCGGGTGTCTGTCTCTCCCATTATAGTATAGATTTAATTTACAACGGGCACTTGATAGTTCAAGCATCAATGTTGATGTTCTTGTTCATAAGTTAGAACGACACTTATTGAAAGCCCCAAACCACGTAAAATATGCAAAGAAAATTAGACGCGTCTAACTTTGTTTTGCAGGGGTGTGTTGTGATGTGATATGGCCATGATTGTGATTATATATGATGTATGAAATGATCCTTATTGTAAGTTGGAAACCGGCAGGAGCCATATGGTTGTCTTTTAAATTCCGTTAAGACCTGCGTGTCTATTCAAAGTAGTTGTAATAGTTGAAGCTGGTGGACGAAAACCATGAAACGACGCCATTGACCTTGACGCCATACCGGTGATGATGGAGATCATGTTCGTGCTTGAATATGGAGATCGGAAGCACAAGAAGAAAGGCCATATCATATCACATATTATGAATTGCATGTGATGTTAATCCTATATGCATCTTGTATTGCTTAGTTTGCGACGGTAGCATTATAAGATGATCCCTCAAGCACACAATTTCAAGTTATAAAGTGTTCATGCTTAGTAAGCACCGTTGCTAAAGCTCGTTGTTTCGAAGCACCACGTGTCATCGGGTGTGTTAGATTCTACGAGTGTATACAACGTGAGCAAGCCAGATTTGCTCATGCAGAAGCTAAGGTTTGATCTTGACGAGCCTAGCATGTACAGACATGGTCTCGGAACACGGATCACCAAAAGGTAAAGCATGAGTCATAGAGTAGATATGATGAACATGTTGATTGTTCTCCATTGAAGCTACATCAACTCTCGTGATGATCGGTTTTGATGTGGTGGATTTGGTTCGTGTGATCACTAAAACAATTTGAGGGATATTGTTTTGAGTGGGAGTTCACCTAGATTAATTTAACTATTAATTAGAACTCAATTTGTCATAAACTTAGTCTAAACTATTACAAATATGTTGTAGATCAATGGCGCCCCCTACCATCAATTTTAATGCGTTCCTAGAGAAAGAAAAGTTGAAAAACAATGGAAGCAACTTCGCGGATTGGTTCCGCAATTTGAGGATTGTCCTCAATGCTGGTAACTTGACCTATGTGCTGGATGCACCATTGGTGACCCTTTGCAGCTACTGCTATCGATGAAGTAAAGAATGTTTACCTCACTCGGAAGAATCAGTACTCCACAGTTCAATGTGCTATCTTGTATGGTTTGGAATCTGAGCTTCAGAAAAGTTTTGAGAACCATGACCCACATGATATTGTCCGTGAACTCAAAATGATATTTGAGGCTCACGCGGCAGTTGAGAGTTATGAGGCTTCTGAAAAGTTCTTTAACTGCAAGATGGAAGAGGGCAGCTTCGTCAGTGAGCACGTGCTTAAGATATCTGGGCACGCAAACAAACTCCAAAGCTTGGGTATAGTGATTCCTAATTCTTTGGGGATTCACCGTGTCCTCCAATCACTACCACCAAGTTACAAGAACTTTGTGATGAATTACAATATGCAAAACATGGACAAGACGTTGCCAGAACTCTTCTCCATGTTGAAATCTGCAGAAGTGGAGATCAAGAAAGAGCACCAAGTGTTGTTGGTCAATAAGACCACCAAATTAAAGAAGCAAGGCAAGTCTAAGAAAAAGGGAAACTTCAAGAAGGGCGGTAAGAAAGTTGCCGCGCCGGCGAAGAAGACCAAGGCTGGGCCTAAGCCTGATACAGAGTGCTTTTACTGCAAGGGAGAAGGTCACTTCAAGCGGAATTTCCCAAAGTACTTGGCGGATTTGAAGATCGGCAACATCAAGAAGAAAGGTATATCCGATATACATGTTATTGATGTGTATCTCACTAGTACTCATAGTAGTGCCTGGGTATTTGATACTGGTTCGGTTGCTCATATTTGTAACTCGAAACAGGTACTGCAGAATAAATGGAAGCTAGCGAAGAATGAGGTGACGATGCGCGTTGGACATGGATCAAAGGTTGATGTGATCGCGGTCGGCACGCTACCTCTTCATCTACCATTAGTATTAGTTTTATACTTAAATAATTATTATTTGGTGCCTGCGTTGAGCATGAACATTATATCTCGATCGTGTTTATTGCGAGACGGTTACTTGTTTAAGTCCGAGAATAATGGTTGTTCGATTTATATGAGTAATATGTTTTATGCACATGCACCTTTGATAGATGGTCTATTCTTATTAAATATCGATTGTGGAAAAACACACACTAATAACATTGAAGATAAACGTTTGAAATTGAGCGATGACTCGACCTATATGTGGCACTGTCGTCTTGGTCACATTGGAGTGAAGCATATGAAGAAACTCCATTCCGATGGACTTCTTGAATCACTTGATTACGAATCACTTGAAAGATGCGAAGCATGTCTGATGGGTAAAATGACTAAGACTCCATTTTCTGGTATGATGGAGCGAGCTATGGACTTATTGGAAATCATACATACCGATGTGTGTGGCCTAATGAGTGTAGCATCGCGCGGTGGTTATCGTTATGTTCTTACCTTCACGGATGACTTAAGTAGATATGGGTATATCTATTTCATGAAACATAAGTCTGAAACTTTCAAGAAGTTTAAGGAATTTCAAACTGACGTAGAGAATCAACATAACAAGAAGATTAAATTTCTACATTCTGATCGTGGAGGTGAATATCTAAGTTACGAGTTTGGCGAGCATTTGAATAAATGCAGAATACTTTCACAATTGACACTGACGGGAACACCACAGCGTAATGGTGTGTCCGAACGTCGTAATCGAACTCTCTTAGATATGGTTCGTTCTATGATGTCACTTACAGATTTACCGCTATCGTTTTGGGGTTATGCATTAGAAACAGCCGCATTCACTTTAAATAGGGCACCATCTAAATCCGTTGAAACGACACCGTATGAATTATGGTTTGGGAATAAACCTAAATTGTCGTTCCTTAAAGTTTGGGGTTGCGAAGCATATGTAAAGAAGTTACAGCCGGACAATCTTGAACCCAAAGCGGAAAAATGCATCTTCATAGGATACCCGAAGGAAACTATTGGGTATACCTTCTATCATAGATCCGAGGGCAAAATCTTCGTTGCCAAGAATGGATCCTTTCTAGAGAAGGAGTTTCTCTCGAAAGAAGTGACTGGAAGGAAAGTAGAACTTGACGAGGTTGTTGAACCTTCTCTCGAACTTGCGAGTAGCGCAGCACCGGAAGTAGTTCCTGTGGAGCCTACACCAATAAGAGAGGAAGCTAATGATGTTGATCATGAAACTTCGATTGAAGTTACTACGGAACCTCGCAGGTCAACGAGAACTCGTACCACTCCTGATTAGTATGATCCCGTTATGAGTGTCATGTTGGTGGACAACACCGATGACCCTGCGACATATGAGGAAGCAATGATGAGCCCAGATTCCAATAAATGGCAAGAATCCATGAAATCCGAGATTGGATCCATGTACGAAAACCAAGTATGGACTTTGGTGGTCTTACCGGATGGCCGGAAGGCTGTCGAGAACAAATGGATTTTCAAGAAGAAAACAGATGCTGATGGTAATGTTACTGTCTATAAAGCTCGACTTGTCGCAAAAGGGTTTCGAAAAATTCAAGGAGTTGACTACGATGAGACTTTCTCACCGATGGCAAGCTAAAGTCTGTGAGGATTATGTTAGCAATCGCTACATATTATGATTATGAGATATGGCAGATGGATGTCAAAACGGCGTTCCTCAATGGAGACATTGATGAAGAGTTGTATATGATGCAACCCAAAGGTTTTGTCGATCCTAAAGATGCTAACAAGGTATGCAAACTTCAATGGTCCATATATGGATTGAAGCAAGCATTCCGGAGTTGGAATCAACGTTTTGATAAGGTAATCAAAAGCTTTGGTTTTATACAAACGTATGGAGAAGCTTGTATTTACAAGAAAGTGAGTGGGAGCTCTGTAGCATTCTTAATACTATATGTAGATGACATATTGTTGATTGGGAATGATGTAGACCTTCTTAATAGTGTCAAGGATTATTTGAATAATAGTTTTTCAATGAAAGATCTTGGCGAAGCAGCTTACATATTAGGCATAAAGATTTATAGAGATAGATCAAGATGCCTAATATCATTGTCACAAAGTACATATTTGGACAAAGTTCTAAAGAGGTTTGGAATGGAAGATAGCAAGAAAGGGTTCTTGCCCATGTTGCCCAATACGACCTTGAGTAAAACTCAAAGTCCAGCAACGGCAGAAGATAGAGAAGGATGAGTAAGACTCCCTATGCCTCAGCCATAGGATCTCTAATGTATGCTATGCTATGTACTAGACCCGACATTGCATATGTTGTTAGTTTGACTAGCAGATATCAAAGTGATCCAGGAGTGGACCATTGGACAGCGGTCAAAAACATCCTTAAGTACTTGAGTAGAACTAAGGATATGGTTCTTTCTTATGGAGGTGATGAACAGCTCATTGTTAATGGTTACACCGATGCTAGTTGGAACACCAATCCGGATGATTCTAAATCTCAATCTGGATACATATTTACTTTGAATGGTGTAGCAGTTAGCTGGAGAAGTGCAAAGCAAAGCGTTGTGGTGAGATATTCAACTGAATCGGAATACATAACTGCTTCGGAGGCTTCACAAGAGGCGATATGGATGAAGGAGTTCATTACAGAGCTCGGTGTGGTTCCAAGTGCGCTGGACCCAATGTCTATCTATTGTGATAACACAGGCGCCATAGCCAATGCGCAAGAACCAAGGTCACACAAGAAGCTGAAGCACATCAAGCTACGTTTTCACGCTATTCAAGAACATATCCAAGATGGTGACATAAAGATTTGCAAAGTACACACAGATCTGAATGTGGCGGATCCGTTGACTAAACCTCTCCCGAGGGAAAAACATGACCAGCACCAAACCGCCATGGGTGTTCGGTATATTACCATGTAATCTAGATTAGTTGACTCTAGTGCAACTGGGAGACTGTTGGAGATATGCCCTAAAGGCAATAATAAATGTAGTTATTATTATATCTTTGTGTTTATTAAAAATTTTTACATTCATGCTATAATAGTATTAACCGGAAACATTAATACTTGTGTGATTTGTAAACTAAATTAGAGTCCCTAGTAAAGCCTCTTTATAATACTATCTTGTTGGTTAATATATGATCGTGGTTTCCCGATCATGAACATTGTGTTGGAATTATGCCCTAGAGGCAATAATAAAGATGTTATTATTATAATTCTTGTTCATGATAAAGTTTATATTCCATGCTAGAATTGTATTAAGCGGAAACATTAATACTTGTGTGGTTTGTGAACAACACCGTGTCCCTAGTACGCCTCTATGGACTAGCTCATTGATCAAATGATGGTTAAGGTTTCCTAACCATAGACATGAGTTGTCAATTGATAGTGAGATCATATCATTGGAGAATGATATGATGGACAGACCCAAACTAAGCGAAGCAAATTAGATCGTATCATCGTGTTCATCTTTGCGAAGCTTTTCCTATGTCAAATATTGTATTCCTTAGACCATGAGATAATACAACTCCCTGGTATCGGAAGAAAGCTTTGAGGTCATCAAACGTCATCCTATGAGAGGGTGATCATAAAGGTGTCTCTCAGGTGATCGGAAAGTATCTGTTGGGTTGTATGTATCGAGATGGAATTTGTCCCTCCCAAGTCGGAGAGATATACTTCGGGCCCACTCGGTAATTGATATCAACACCGCTTGCAAGCATGTGGTTAAGGAGTTAATCACAAAGTGATATCGGATTACGGAACGAGTAAAGTACTTGCTGTGAACGAGATTGAACTAGGTATTACGGTACCGACGATCGAATCTCGGGCAAGTAAAATATCGCGAGACGAAGGGAATATATATATGGGATTGTTTGAATCCTGACATCGTGGTTCATCCGATATGATCATCGATGAATGTGTGGGAGTCAATATGGGTGCCCAGACCCCGCTGTTGATTATTGATAGAAGATCATGTCTGCATATTCTCGAACCCGCAGGGTCACACACTTAACGTGTCTCGACGCTAGGATAGATTGGATAATTGGTTTATGAATTTTTGTTCGGAGTCTCGGATGGGATCCGGGATATCACGAGAGGTTCCGGAATGGTCCGGAGAATAAGATTCATAAGGCGGCAGTTTTTGGAGTTCGGAATTGTTCCGGGTTAATCGGTATTGTACCGGAAGCTTCTAGAACCTTCCGGAAGGGGACCAACGTGGCCCCACCTTCTGGGAGGGGGCATGGGCCTATGAGGGAGTTTCCTGGCCGCTTTGGGCCAGGGGCACAAGGCCCCATAGGGCCCAGCCGATCCTAGAGAGTTTAAATCGTTTAAACTAGAGATAGGGTTTCTAGAAGAGGGGAGAGTCCATGCCCCCCACTCCTTATCCTTTGGGCTTGGGGGAGGGGCTAGGGCTGCGCCCCCCCTCTATATAAAGAGGGGTGGGGGCGCACCAACCCCCCACACCTCTCCTCCAAACCCTAGCCGCCTTGCTAGCTTTCCTCTCTCCCTCCCGACTGTTTGTAGGCGAAGCCCTGCAGCAGAAATTCTCCACCATATACACCACGCCGTCGTGTTGTAGATCCAATCTATCTCTCCACCTTACTTGCTGGTCCGAGGAAGAAGGAGACGTCGAGTCTTTGCACGTGCATCTCACGGAGGCACCGCCACTTGTGGTGCTAGATCGGATCGGATCACGAGGAGGAGAAGCGAACGACTACATCACCCACGCTCCGTTTAACGCTCATTGCGAATCTTCAAGGGTATGAAGATCTAATCCAATCTCTCGTTGTTTGCATCTCCTAGATTAGATCTTGGATTTCCTCGTTCGCTCCGTAGAAAATTTTGATTTACTATGCCGAAACCCTTCAAAGGGTATCGAGCTAGATCTATGCGTAGATGTGATTCACGAGTAGAACACAACATGGTTGTTGCGCGTTGATGTTTTCTGTTGCAAGCCTCTTGTTTGTGTTCTTCTTATGGCCGGGATAGTGAGATTGAAGCGTCCAGGCCAACCTTACGCGACGTCGTTCGAGACCGCTCCGCACTTGACGTGTGGCTTGTTCCACACATGCGGCTGGTGGATGTCAGTTTCTCTCACTATAGTTGTCATGGGATTAACACCGGAGTTTGGCAACCATAATATCACCGTTGTGGCTTTCCGTAGGTAAGAATCGTTCTTAGCATCTACTCCCATAAGCCACGTAAAACATGCAACAACAAAGTAGAGGCGTCTAACTTGTTTTTGCAGGGAGTGTTTTCTGTGATATGGTATGGCCCAAGATGTGATGTGTATATTGTATGCGATGATCATGTTTTGTAATGTTTCATGACTTGCATGTCGATGAGTACACAACCGGCAGGAGCCATATGGTTGTTTTTATAATTGTGTATGACCTACGAGTCAACTTCTTATACGCCATGTAATAGCTTCACTTTATCGCTAAGTAGTTAGCAATAGTTGTAGTTGCTATTCGTGGTGGAGGCAATCATGGTGGAGTGATGGAGATCATTGCGCGAAGATTGGCTATACCATGTCACATAAAGTTATATGCATGTGATGTTTATCCTTTTATGTATCCCATTATGCTTAGATCGCGACGGTAGCATTATAAGATGATTCCTCACTTAAAGATCAAGATAAAAACTGTGTTCTCCCCAAGTATGCACCGTTGCGAAAGTTCGTCGTGTCCAAGCATCACGTGATGATCGGGTGCTATAGACTCTACGCTCACATACAACGGGTGCAAGCCAGTTTTGCACACGCGGAAATACTTGGGTCTAGCTTGACGAGCCTAGCATGTACAGACATGGCCTCGGAACACAAGAACCGAAAGGTTAAGCATGAGTCATATGAATGATATGATCGACACTTTGTTGTCCACCATTGAAACCACATCTCTTCTCGTGATGATCGGATTAGGTGTGGTGAATTTGGATCGTGTTCACTAAACAACTTGAGGGATGTTGAATTTAGTGGGAGTTCATCTAGTAATTTGATTAAGTTGAACTATTTATCATGAACATAGTCTAAATTGTACTTGCCAATACTGTAGATCACATGGCCAAGTCCAACTTCAACGTTTTTGCTGAGAAGGAAAAGCTTAGAAACAATGGGTCTAACTTCACCAATTGGTTCCACAATCTAAGAATCATTCTGTCCGGAGGACAAAAGGACTATGTCCTTGGGAAAGCGTTAGGTGACCCCTGCGCAATCGCTACCGCTGATGAGAAAGCTGTCTATCGCCAAGTAAAGATGATTATGGTGTGATTAAGAGCACCATGTTGTTTGCTATGGAACCGGAGCTTCAAAATCATTTTGAAACCTATCCCGGGCCCTTTGAGATTCTCGAGGAGCTGAAAACCATGTTTCAGACTCAAGCCCGTTCTGAGAGATATGAGATCTCTGAGAAGTTCTTTAACTGCAAGATGGAGGAAGGGAGTTCTGTTAGTGAGCACGCCATAAAGATGTCGGGCTACACTCAACGCCTTGAGCAACTGGAATGCACAATTCCAGAGGAGCTCAAGATTGACAGGGTTCTGCAGTCACTCCCTCCTAGCTACAAAAGTTTTGTAGTGACTCATAATCAGATTGGTTCCACTGATACGATCACCGAGCTCTTCGCAAAGCTGAAGGCTGCGGAAGTGGACATCAAGAAGGATAATCATGTGTTGATGGTCAACAAGCCCTCCTTTAAGAAAGGTAAGGGAGCAAAGAAGCCCTTCAAGAAGGGCGGCGGCAAGCGCAATTCCCCTGCTGAGAAAAAGCTCAGGTCTGGTCCCAAGCCGGACACTGAGTGCTTCTATTGCAAGGACAAGGGTCACTGGAAGCGCAACTGTCCGAAGTACTTAGCGGACAAGAAGGCTGGCACCATCAAAGGTATATTTGATATACATGTTATTGATGTTTTCCTTACTAGCCCTCGTTGTAGTGCCTGGGTATTTGATACCGGTTCAGTTGCTAATATTTGTAACTCGAAACAGGAGCTACGGAATAGATGGCGGCTTGCGAGGGATGAGGTGACGATGCGCGTTGGCAACGGATCAAGAGTTGATGTGATGGCCGTCGGCACGCTCTCCTTAGTTTTACCTTCGGTATTAGTTTTAAACCTTAATAAGTGTTATTATGTGCCTGCGTTGAGCATGAACATTATTTCTGGATCGTGTTTATTGCAAGACGGTTATTCATTTAAATCGGAGAATAATGGTTGTTCTATTTATATGAGTAACATCTTTTATGGTCATGCACCTCTTGTGAATGGTTTATTTCTTCTAAATCTCAAAAGGGATGAAACACACATCCATAACATTGAGGCTAAGAGATGCAAAGTAGATAGTGATAATACTACTTATTTGTGGCACTGTCGTCTAGGTCATATTGGTGTAAAGCGCATGAAGAAACTCCATTCTGATGGACTTTTGGAGTCTCTTGATTTTGAATCATTTGACACATGCGAACCATGCCTCATGGGTAAGATGATCAAAACCCGTTCTCCCGGATGATGGAGCGAGCAACGGACTTGTTGGAAATCATACATATCGATGTATGCGACCGATGAGTGTTTCGACCTTGGTGGATATCGCTATTTTCTCACTTTTACCGATGACTTAAGTAGATATGGGTATATCTATTTAATGAAACATAAATCTGAAACATTTGAAAAGTTCAAGGAATTTCAGAATGAAGTGGAGAACCATCGTAATGTAAAGATTAAGTTTCTACGATCCGATCGTGGAGGTGAATATTTGAGTTATGATTTTCTCACGCATCTTAAAGCAAGTGGAATCGTTTCACAACTCATGCCACCGGAACACCACAAGCAATGGTGTGTCTGAGCGCCGAATCGAACCCTATTAGATATGGTCCGATCAATGATGTCTCTTACTGATTTGCCGTTATCATTTTGGGGTTATGCATTAGAAACCGCTGCATTCACTTTGAATAGGGCTCCATCTAAATCCGTTGAGACGACACCGTATGAACTGTGGTTTGGTGCTAAACCTAACTTGTCGTTTCTTAAAGTTTGGGGATGCGAAGCTTCGTCAAGTAGTTGATGCCGACAAGCTCGAACCCAAAGCGAGAAATGCGTCTTCATAGGATACCCTAAGGAAACTATTGGGTATACCTTCTATCACGTAACCGAAGGCAAAGTGTTTTTCAAGAAGAACGGTTCCTTTCTTGAGAAGGAGTTTCTCTCGAAGAAGTGAGTGGGAGGAAAGTAGAGCTAGACGAGGTTATTGAACCTTCTCTTGAATTGGAGAGTAGCGCAGCACCTGAAATTGTTCCAAAGGTCCGCACCAACAATAGAGGAAGCTAATGACAAGGATCATGAAGCTTGGACGATGTGCTCTTGAGCGTCGCGGGTCGACAAGGTCGCGTGCCCCCCGAGTGGTACGGCAACCCTATCTTGGTGTCTTGCTAGTTGAAGACAGTGAACCTCTGAACTATGAGGAAGCGATGATGAGCCCAGACTACGAGAAATGGCTAGAAGCCATGAAATCCGAATTGGGATCCATGGCGAAAACCAAGTATGGACTTTGGTGGACCTCCTAGCGGCCGAAAGGCCGTTGAGTGCAAATGGATCTTCAAGAAGAAAACGGACGCGGATGGTAATGTTACCGTCTATAAAGCACGGCTTGTCGCGAAGGTTTTCGACAAGTTCAAGGTGTTGACTACGATGAGACTTTCTCTCCGTAGCGATGTTTAAGTCCATTCGGATTTTATTAGCAATTGCTGCGTTTCATGATTATGAAATATGGCAGATGGATGTCAAGACTGCTTTCCTCAATGGCAACATTGATGAAGAGTTGTATATGATGCAACCCAAGGTTTTGTCGATCCTAAGGATGCTGATAAAGTATGCAAACTTCAGCGTTCTATTTATGGATGAAGCAAGCATCTCGAGTTGGAACCTTCGTTTTGGTCAAGTGATCAAGAGCTTTGGATTTGTTCCAAATTGCTATGAAGCTTGCATCTACAAGAAAGTGAGGGGAGCTCGGTGGCGTTTACGGTACTATATGTGGATGACATATTGATTATCGGAAATGACATCAACATGCTTAACGATGTGAAGAGTTATTTGAACAAGTGTTTTTCAATGAAAGACCTAGGTGAAGCTGCTTATATATTGCGCATCAAAATCTATAGAGATAGACAAAGGCCTTTGATAGCTTTAAGCGGTACATACCTAGACAAAGTTCAAAAGGTTCAGAATGGATAAGGCAAAGAAAGGTTCAAGGCCTATGTTGTCGTGTAAGATATTGAGCAAGGCTCGGTGTCCAGCCACGGTAAATGATAGGGAAGCTATGAGCAAAGTGCCTTATGCCTCGCCATAGGTTCCATCATGTATGCCATGTGTACTAGACCGGATGTGTCCAATGCTCTTAGTTTGACGAGGATATCAAAGTGATCCAGAGTGGAACACTGGACAGCCGTGAAGAACATCCTAAAGTACCTAAATAGGACTAAAGAAATGTTCTTAGTCTATGGGGGTGATGAACAGCTTGTCGTAAAAGGTTACGTCGACGCTAGTTTTGACACCGACAAGGATGATTCTAAATCTCAGACAGGATACGTTTATATTTTGAATGGAGGAGCTGTGAGCTGGAGAAGCTGCAAGCAAAGCGTGATCGCGGGATCTACAGTAGAAGAGGAATACATGGCTGCTGCAAAAGCGTCAAGTGAAGGAGTTTGGATCAGAAACTTCATCACTGAGCTTGGTGTGGTTCCAAGTGCATTGGACCCACTGGAGATATTGTGTGACAACACTGGCGCCATAGCACTCGCTAAGGAACCAAGATATCATCCAAAGACCAAGCATATCAACCGCAAGTTTCATATAATCCGAGATTATATAGCAGATGGAGATCTGAAGATTAGCAAAGTACATACGGCTCTGAATGTCGCAGATCCATTGACTAAACCTCTTCCACGTGTAAAACATGATCAGCACCTCAGTGCCATGGGTGTGAGATTGTTGCCAGATGTAAACTAGATTATTGACTCTAGTGCAAGTGGGAGACTGTTGGAATTATGCCCTAGAGGCAATAATAAAGATGTTATTATTATAATTCTTGTTCATGATAAAGTTTATATTCCATGCTAGAATTGTATTAAGTGGAAACATTAATACTTGTGTGGTTTGTGAACAACACCGTGTCACTAGTACGCCTCTATGGACTAGCTCATTGATCAAATGATGGTTAAGGTTTCCTAACCATAGACATGAGTTGTCAATTGATAGTGAGATCATATCATTGGAGAATGATATGATGGACAGACCCAAACTAAGCGAAGCAAATTATATCGTATCATCGTGTTCATCTTTGCGAAGCTTTTCCTATGTCAAATATTGTATTCCTTAGACCATGAGATAATAAACCTCCCTGGTATCGGAAGAAAGCTTTGAGGTCATCAAATGTCATCCTATGAGAGGGTGATCATAAAGGTGTCTCTCAGGTGATCGGAAAGTATCTGTTGGGTTGTATGTATCGAGATGGAATTTGTCCCTCCCAAGTCGGAGAGATATACTTCGGGCCCACTCGGTAATCGATATCAACACCGCTTGCAAGCATGTGGTTAAGGAGTTAATCACAAAGAATATCGGATTACGGAACGAGTAAAGTACTTGCTATGAACGAGATTGAACTAGGTATGACGGTACCGACGATCGAATCTCAGGCAAGTAAAATATCGCGAGACGAAGGGAATATATATATGGGATTGTTTGAATCCTGACATCGTGGTTCATCCGATATGATCATCCATGAATGTGGGAGTCAATATGGGTGCCTGCACCCGCTGTTGATTATTGATAGAAGATCATGTCGCATATTCTCGAACTCCGCGGTCACACATAACGTGTCTCGGCGCTAGGATAGATTGGATAATTGGTTTATGAATTTTGTTGGTCTCGGATGGGATCCGGGATATCACGAGAGGTTCCGGAATGGTCCGAGAATAAGATTCATATAAGGCAAAGTTTTTGGAGTTGAATTGTTCCGGTTAATCGGTATTGTCGGAAGCTTCTAGAACCTTCCGGAAGGGGACCAACGTGGCCTCACCTTCCGGGAGGGGCATGGGCCTATGAGGGAGCTTCCTTTGTCCTGGCCAGGGGCACAAGGCCCCATAGGGCCTAGCCGATCCTAGAGAGTTTAAATCGTTTAAACTAGAGATAGGGTTTCTAGAAGAGGGGAGAGTCCATGCCCCCCACTCCTTATCCTTTGGGCTTGGGGGAGGGGCTAGGGCTGCGCCCCCCCTCTATATAAAGAGGGGTGGGGGCGCACCAACCCCCTACACCTCTCCTCCAAACCCTAGCCGCCTTGCTAGCTTTCCTCTCTCCCTCCCGACTGTTTGTAGGCGAAGCCCTGCAGCAGAAATTCTCCACCATATACACCACGCCGTCGTGTTGTAGATCCAATCTATCTCTCCACCTTACTTGCTGGTCCGAGGAAGAAGGAGACGTCGAGGTGCTGCACGTGTGCATCTCACGGAGGCACCGCCACTTGTGGTGCTAGATCGGATCGGATCACGAGGAGGAGAAGCGAGTACGACTACATCACCCACGTTTCGACGAACGTTCCGCTGTGCGAATCTTCAAGGGTATAAAGATCTAATCCAATCTCTCTCGTTGTTTGCATCTCCTAGATTAGATCTTGGCTTTCCTTCTGTTCGCTCCGTAGAAAATTTTGATTTACTATGCCGCGAAACCCTTCACATTGAGATGTTGTTAATAACAAGATCATATCATTAGGAGAATGGTATGATGGACATACTCCTATAGATAAGCGTAGCATAAAGATCAAGTCATTTTAATAGTTCGTTTGCTATAAGCTTTCTGATACATAGTATCTAATTCCTTCGACCATGAGATCATGCTTATCACCATCATCGGAAGGATGCTTTGATGACATCAAACACCACACCGTAACTGGGTGGCTATAAAGGTGGCATTGAGTGTTCGGTAAGTATGGGTTGAGGCACATGGATGAAGAGTGGGATTTATCCATCCATATGACGGATAGATATACTCTGGGCCCTCTCGGTGGAATGTCATCCAATTAGCTTCCAAGCATGTGACTGGCTCACAAGGGATCATATATCACGGGAACGAGAAAAGAGTACTTATCAGTAACGAGGTTGAACTAGGTATGCAGAGATACCGACGATCAAAACCTCGGATAAGTAAACTATCGTGAGACAAAGAGAAATTGGTATCGTATGTAAGTGGTTCATTCGATCGCAAAGTAATCGTACAAATATGTGGGAGCCATATGAATTTCCAGATTCCTCTATTGGTTATTGATCGGAGAAGTGTCTCGGTCATGTCCGCATAATTCACGAACCGTAGGGAGACACACTTAAGGATTCGATGTTTTTGTGTAGTTATGGAATGATGAGTAAGAGACCGAATGTTTTTCGGAGTCTCGGATGGGATCCGGTATATCACGAGGAGATCCGGAATGGTCCGGAGAATAAGATTCATATAAGGAAAGTCCTGTTTCGGAGTTCGGAGATGATTCTGGTGTTTTCACCAGGAATGTTCTAGAAGGGTCTGGAAGGTCTGGCACTCCGGAGGGGAAGGGTACATGGATGTGTCATGACAATGTGGAATGGTTGCATCATGTACAAGGTCACTTGGCTGGGCAATATGAAGAGAGAAACAAATCCAAGTTTGAAAGTCAAACGCCAATTTGAAAAGTCAAATCCGAAGTTTGCTTGGTGGAGGGAGAGTAGGAAACCTCCCTAGGTAGGAGTCCCACTCCCTCCACCCGCCGTCCAAGGAGGAGGAGTTGGAGGAGGACTCCCTCCTCCCAACCGGCCCCCTCCCACCTATATAAGTAGGGGTAGGGCGCCCCTACCCCTCACACCCAAAACCCTAGTCCCAAGTCGCCGGCGCCACCACCTCCAAGTGCTGCCGCCGCCTAGGGCTCCTCCCAAGTCGCCGAGTTAGGGTTTCCCCAAACCCTAGCCGCCGGCCACACCCTCCCCTTGGTGCCCTCTAAACCGTAGATCGCCAAGTCCTCTCTCATACTCCACCATACTCGCTTCGGCTTAAGGCGAAGCCCTGCGAGATCTCTCCTCTATTTCTGACACCACGCCGTCGTGCTGCCGGAATCGCGAGGAGAGTGTTACAACCTCCGCTGCCTACTAGAACAAGGGAGAGGAAGGTCTTCATCGAAAAATGTGTGACCAGGCTGTGACCCAACACAGGCCTTGAAGGATCGTCTACACAATCTTGAGATCGGCAAGAGTACGACTACATCACCCACGAGAATCTGCTCTCGTTAACCGCTTTGGAATCTTCGAGGGTGAGTTCCTCTATCAACTCGTTGCTACAATCTAGTAGATATATCTTGGCTTGTTTGTGTGCATGCGGTAGAAATTTTTTGTTTTCCATGCTACGAACCCCTACACATATAGGTTGCAATAACTTAGCCAAATGGACAGTTGGTGGTAGGGGTGATAGGTTTGGAGCGCGTCCATTTTGGTCTAAGGGAAGGCTTCTGAAAGGTCTTGTCTCGATGCATGTCGAGTCTTGTGGGGAAAGTGCACCACCTATGTAGAAGGAAGAATCTAATTACTTAGCCGTGTCCCCGGAAAAGGACAATTTGAGCATCAAGACATGGAAGCTATCAAGAATCTCCTCATCCCAAATTCTAAGTTAAAAACTTGTGGTTGAACAAGGGTAAAGGTTCACCAATATATATAGTGTTTCCAACTGATAGGTAAAACCTATTTTGAGCAAAGCAAGCCTAAGCTACACTTAGCCAAATTCATGTAGAAGCTAGATACTATTATTCTACTAAGGTATCACTTGCCAATACTATTCCAATGTATTGACCCACTGTGGCTGTAACTTGTGATGTCGCAGGTTACTCTGATGAAGACTTTTATTTATGTTGTTAAGTTAAATTCGTGTACTATAAAGACTATGTTATCTCTGGAATGACGATGTAATAATGACCTTTGTTTCTATGTACTTCATCTTAAACTGTGGATGCTAGCAATTGATCCAGGGACTTGCATTGCAATCACAGGGACCTTTACCTTTATAAAGGTGGGGTCTTACAGTAAACCTATATATTTTTATATATTCTGAAAGGTATGGTCAAATGTGATTTTTGAGAGTTGGAATCAACTCAAAAGCTTTTATGGTTGAATTTTGAAAAATGTTTGAATGCAGAAAAGCTTTTGTCTTGTTATTTTTACCATGGGTGATCTACAAATCTAAATGGTTTGAAACCCACGGGCTTGGATTCAGCATTCCAATACCTTTCTAACAAAATTTGTTTCATGCATTTTGGTTCAGTGAATCGAGCTGGGTTGATTTTTGAATCTAGGTACAGAACTGTGTTTGAAATTAAATGAATAAAAGTAAATTTGAATTGTTGGGTCACGCGGGACGTTTAACTGGGCCGGCCCACTGCGCACACCGCACGCGCGGACTGGTTAAGTGGTTGTCCCCACGTGTCATTGAGACAGTGAGGGGCAAAGCGGTACGGGGTGATCTAGGCCGCATGATCTAACTCTAATCGAACGGCTCTGGTTCATTGTCCACGTCGAGAAGCGCCGGCGAGACAGAACCCTAGCGCGGCAGGTGGGGGTTGTGGGAGGCTCACCGGGGCTCAGGCGATGGTCGGCGATGGGGGCGAACGACGGCAAGTGACGACAGTTCTCCTGGTGCAGCAGCTTCTCTGGGCGGCTCTGTCGACGCGCCTCTCCTCCTCTACAGCGGCAAACTCCGGTGAAATTTCGGCCACCTGGGGCTTGCCTTGCTCCGGGAGTGAGTGGGTGCGATCAGTGAGAGGTGGGGAGTGAACTGGTGTGAAGAAAACGAGCGGGGGAGGTCTCGTTTTATAGTGGCTGAAGGGTACAGACGGGCGCGGGCTGATCTTGTCTTGGTCGACGGCACAGAGGGCTAATGGCATGGGCGATGGTAGGGGCGATGCTGTGCTCCCTGGCGAAGCTCAACGGCTTAGTGGCGAGGCATGGGGTGATGCTGATCGGTCGGAACACGTCGATGCTCTGGGCAGGTCCGACGGCAAATTTAATGGCGCACGGGTTCTCCTGGTCATGCGGCGGCAAACGAGGTTGTCTGGCGGGGTGCTGGAGTGCTAGCGATCATGCACGCAAGCGGCGAGGGCGGCACGCGGTCTATGGGCGCTGGTCGAGTGTGGCACACTAGCGTGCTCTCGGCTCACATGCAGAGAGACTAGGCGCGTGCTTGGCGGGTGGTCCAGTGGCTGGCTGCGCTCGGGGCTGGGACAGGGAGTGGCGATGGACGGTGCTACGTGTTCCAGACAAGGTTGGCGGGGCTAGTTCTTCCCCTAGCTCGCTGGCGACATTGGGGTTGGCAAATGGGCTCGGCATGGTCACCATTAATGGCTATGCCAAGCTCAGAGTGGTGCTAAGGCTGGTTGATTGGGCTAGATCATCTACTGAGAGTGTAGTGAGAGCTAGAGAGGGAACAAGGTTGGCCAAATTCGCTTCTCACTATAGTGTTTGTTGTTTGTTTGTTTGCTGCAAACAAGGTGTTTGATGAAATGGCCGAAAGAGATTCAAATTTGAATTTTGGATTCAAACTTGGTGGGTTTGCTAGGCACATACTAGGGAGTATCTGGTTAGTTGGATTAGTCAAGGGGCACTAGTTTGGTTGGGTTTTGAAAATGTGTGATCTTCACATATGATAAAGATTCAATTTTGAATTGTGATTTGAATGAGGTTGCCAAATGTTTCTGCAAGTTTGAAAGGTGGGATTTGTTTCATTTTTACTTGGTCTAGCAAGGGGTGAAAAGAATTGGAAAAGTTTCTGTTTGAAATCTTGGACTAGAAACACTCAAAGTGACCTAGTGAGCAAGATTGGCAAAAATGACCATTTTCCTTAATTGATTTGTTTTTGATTTTCTCTTTATTTGTTTCTGCTTGGAAATGTTTTATATGATGTTATTTTCACCTTTAAACAATTTATTTTTATTTAGGTTAATCACACAATACCATTCATGCATTTATCAAATCATCACATACACACATGCATTCATATGATTTAAATTAATCAAAGTTTTTGTTAACCCTAATTTTAGTGATTAGAGTTTGATGATCATTGTTTTATATTTTTGGGATGTTACAATAAGGAGAGGTCATTACTAAATTAATAACTT
Organism: Avena insularis; assembly: GCA_023614405.1. Lineage (NCBI taxonomy): Eukaryota > Viridiplantae > Streptophyta > Magnoliopsida > Poales > Poaceae > Avena > Avena insularis. Next base: position 292,128,332 of record CM042691.1, on the reverse strand, counting down.
CCAAGACTCAAGGAAACTCTTGGGTTATCTCCCAACAAGTACTTTTCTTTAACGCCTTTAAGTTAGGCATAAGAAGCAAGAATAATCAAGTATTTTCAAATGAGGCATTAACATCAAACCTTGCTTTCAAAAGAGGGGCAAAAAGAAATTTCTTTCTCCTCATAGGGAAGTGCTCAATACCTTTCTTGAATGGAAAATGATATTTAATGGTGCCTTCTTTCATATCAATGATGGCACCAACAGTTCTAAGAAAAGGTCTTTCCAAAGTAATAGGACAAGAAGCATTGTATTCAACATCCAAAACATAGAAATCCACAGGGACATAAGCATTGTTAACCATAATGAGAACATCATTGATACTCCCCATGAGTTTATTTTTAGCATTATCATTGAGTGGGACATCCAAATAACAATCTTCCAAAGGTGGCAAATCAAGCATTTCATAAATCTTCCTAGGCATAATAGAGACACTAGAACCAAGATCACATGAATCTTTGAGATCAAAGTCATTCACTTGCACATTAATAATGGGTTCCCAACTATCTTCTACTTTCCTAGGAATAGAAGCTTTGTGTTTTAACTTCTCTTCCTTAATCTTAACAAGAGCATCTGTAATGTGTTTAGTGAAAGCAACATGCATATCACTAGCATCAGGACTTCTAGCAAGCTTTTGCAAGAACATAATCACTTCAGAAATATTGCAACCATCAATATCAAAATCAAACTTAGCATCACTAGTAGTAGGCTCAATAGGCTTAGGCATAGTAGGAGGAGGAACAAGACTACTTGTGGTTTAGTGGTGATAGTGCACACACTATTGTTTCTATCAATTTCAGCTTCCCTTTCCCACTTAGCATGAAGTTGGGCTAACAGTCTAACATTTTCATCAATAGTAACTTGTATGGCATGAGTGGCAGCAAAGGTACTTTCCGTGGTTTCGGGTTTAGCAACCATTTTATTAATCAAGGAGGACTGAGCTTCAGACAAAGAGGATATATTTTTCTCAACATTTAAAAGCTTTTCCTCTATAGCCTTATTGAAAGTGGTTTGTTTACTAATAAAGTCTTTGAGCATGACTTCAAGTTCAGAGGGGGCACTTCTAGCATTGTTGTAAGAGTTTCCATATGAATTGCCATTATTAGGAGGATAAGGCCTATAGTTGTTACCACCAAAATTACTCCTATAAGCATTGTTGTCGAAATTGTTGTTTCTAATGAAGTTCACATCAACTTGCTCTTCTTGAGCAACCAAAGAGGCTAAGGGAACACTATTAGGATCTAGAGGAGCTTTCCCATTAATAAGCATAGCCATAATAACATCAATCTTATCACTCAAAGAGGAGGTTTCTTCAACATAATTTACCTTCTTACCATGTGGAGCTCTCTCAGTGTGAAATTCAGAGTAGTTAACCATCATATTATCAAGGAGTTTTGTTGCAGCACCCAAAGTGAGGCCCATAAAGGTACCTCCGGCAGCTAAGTCCAACAGGTTTCTTGAGGAGAAGTTCAAACCTGCATAAAAAGTCTGGATAATCATCCAAGCAGTGAGTCCATGAGTGGGACAATTCTTAACCAAATATTTCATTCTTTCCCAAGATTGAGTAACATGTTCATTATCAAGTTGTTTAAATTTCATAATTTCACTTCTCATAGATATAATTTTAGCAGGAGGGTAGTACTTTCAAATAAAAGCATCTTTGCACTTAGTCCAAGAATCAATACTATTTCTAGGCAAGGATAGCAACCATTCTTTAGCTTTTCCTCTCAAGGACAAAGGAAAAAGCTTGAGCTTAATAATATCTCCATCTACATCCTTATACTTTTGCATCTCACAAAGTTCAACAAAGTTATTGAGATGGGCAGCAACATCATTAGAACTATCACCAGAAAATTGCTCTCTCATCACAAGATTCAACAAAGCAAGCTTAATTTCATAAAAGGTAGCATCAGGAGCAGATGGAGCAATAGGTGTGCTAAGGAAATCATTGTTGTTGGTGCTAGTGAAGTCACACAACTTAGTGTTCTCAGCAGAGTTCATTTTGGCAATGGTGGGCAAGCCAAAAACAACAGCAGCTAGAGCAGGAACTAAATTTTTTGTGTTTTTGAATAAAGAAAGAAAACCAAACTAGACTAAATTTTTTTGAGTTTTCGAAAACAAGAGGGAAACAAAACCAAACAAAAGAAACTAAGCAAACTAAAAACAAAGTAAAGAGAAAGGAAGTGCAGAACTCCCCTTGTGAAGACGTCCTTAGCCTCCCCGGCAACAGTGCCAGAAAAAGCTTGATGGTGTTGGGAAGCACTTCATCAAGAAACCCCAAGAGCAAGGTGTGAAGTGGCACAGCAGCAAGTTTTCCCTTAGTAAGAAACCAAGGTTATCGAACCAGTAGGAGAAAGGAAATGTCACACATGTGTTGCAAACAACGCGGAAACCTGCACAACACAAACTCAAGACTTTTCCCCAACGAATCAGTGAGGTTGTCAAGCTCATTGGTTTACTGTAACAAAGGGATTAAACGTATGGTGTGGAAGGTAATGGTGGTTTGTAGCAAGTAAATAAGTAACAATGGAAGATGTATCAATGGTAAAGATTGGACCAGGGTCCATAGTTCACTAGAGGTGATCTCCTTAGATAAACAACATGGCACGAAGGGTAAACAAATTACAGCAGGGCAATTGACAGGAACTTAGCAAGACAATCAATGCAATACCAGACAAAAAGATCCTATGAGATTCGATTGGGAAATACAACAAGATACATAGACCGCCATCCAACTGCATCTATGACTAGAAGTCCACCTTTGGGTTATCATCCGAACCCCCTCCAGTATTAAGTTGCAAGCAATAGACAACTACTTTAACCAAAGTGTGTAAGGTAAACAATCCACTTGTTCCATGAACAAGAGACCATTGCTTTCTCCCTAGTAGCAACAGCACATCTACAACCGATATCTGTCACTTCCCTTGGAAACTAGAGACATGAACCCACTATCAAGCATAAATACCCCCTCTTTGGAGTCACTAGCAACTACTTGGCAAAGATAGCTACTAACAACGGAGAGCATGCAAGATCACAAACAACACAGACATGATAGAATCATAAAGACAAAACCATTAATCAATCTGACATAGTAATCTCAATATCCATCAGATCCCTGCAAACACAACATGCATGATTACAAATATATTAGATCTTAATCATGAACGGAGCTCACAAGATCTATACATGAAAGCACAAGGAGGAGATACAACCATCTAGCTACTACATGGACCCATAGTACAAGGTGGAACTACTCGCGCATCATACCAGAGAAGAAGGCCTCCGGGATGATCTCCCCTCCGGCAGGGTGCCGGGAAGAACTTCAGACCCTCCCCCCCCCCCGATCTAGGGACGATGGTGGCGGTGGCTACAGACGGTTTCGTGGAGTTTTGATCGGGTGCCTAGGGTTTCTGCATCGGGGGCTTCTTATAGGCGAAGAGGCGAGGCAAGGGGCGCCTGGGGGACCACACCCTGCCCAGGCGCGGGCTAGGCTTGGTCGCGCCTGGGGGTGTGGCCACCCCGTGGCTCCCCTCCGTCTCGTCTTCTGGATTCGTGTCGCCCACGGTAAAATATTGACTTTGGATTTTGTCCCGTCCAATTCCGAGAATATTGATTTTCTGCCTTTTTGGAACCAAAAACAGAAGAAAACAGGCAACTGGCACTGTGGAAACTTGTTAATAGGTTAGTTCCAAAAAAGATATAAAAACACCTCAAAGTGTAGACAAAGCAAAGCAAAGTAGGTACTAAACAAGCATGGAACATGAAAAATTATAGATACGTTTCCGACTTATCATTTATCAGTAGCAACAACAAATCAACAGCAGTAGTAAAACATGAGCAATAGTAACAGTAACAGTAATAGTAGGATTCGAGTGCGGTAGGCATAGGGATGGATGAACGGGCGTTGCATGAATGAGTCTAAACATGTAACTTGAAGATCTAGGGCATTGCAGATAACTAATAACAAGCATCCAAGTACTAAATAATCCTAGGCATGTTCTCCATATATAGTCATACATGCTCGCAATGAGAACTTGCACAACATCTTCTATCCACCCAGCCCGTGGCAGCGGGGCCTCTAGGGAACTACTGACAATTAAGGTGCTCATTTTAATAGAGCATCGGAGCAAAGCATTAACACTCTGTGAACACATGTGATCCTCATATCACAGCCATCCCCTCCGGTTATCCCAATTTCTGTCACTTCGGGGCCTTTGGATCCGGACAATGATATGTGTACACAACTTGCAGATAAGATCACAAACAATACTATCATAATGATTCAATAATAAGTTCAAATTTGAGATCATGGCATTCAGGCCGTACTGACAAGCATTAAGCACATCAAGTTGCAACAAAGTCAAATAGCACTAATAGAGATACTAGGCACTGTGCCCTAACAATCTTATTCGATTACATGATAGAACTCCTCCAATCCCTACCATCCCCATAGCCTACTGTGGGGGATTACTCACTCATGGATGAGGGAAACATGGATGGTTGATGGAGAGGTGTTGGTGATGACGATGGCGATCATGCTCTCCAAATTCCCTGTCCCGGCAGGGTGCTAGAACGGAGTTTCTAGATCCGAATCTATGTTTCTGGTGGTGGCGGCATAGCGGAACTCTTTCTGGAAAAACATCAAACCCCCCTCGTTTTTAGGTCAAGGGGTAACTTATAGGCGCAGAGGGAGGCCAAGGGGGTGCCTGGGGTGGCTGCACCCCCCCTAGGCGCGGCTAGGGATGGCCCATGCCTGGCAGGGGTGTGGGCCCTCCAGGCATCCACTCCGTCTCATACTCTGGCTTCGTGTGTCTTCTGGTGAAATAGGATTTTTGGCATATTTTCCCAGATTTTCCCGATAGTTGAGTTTCTGCACAAAAACTAGACACCAAGGTAATTCTGCTGAAAATAGCATCAGTCCGTGTTAGTTGTATCCAAATCACACAAGTTTAGAGGAGAAAAAATAGCAAAAGTGTTCGGGATATTAGATACGTTTTGGACGTATCAACTTCCCCCAAGCTTAGCTTATTGCTTGTCCTCAAGCAATTCAGTTGAAAACTGAGTACGATAAAAGAACTTTCACGAACACATTTGCTTCATATGATGTATATATTCTCAGCACATGAGTAGATTCTTAAACCATTCGTAATAAAGAGTATGCAACTAAGTATACTCAATAGTCATTGCAAGCTATGAAGAGAAACCAACTCAATAATAATAAGTAGCATGAAACATAAACATAAGAAACATTGCAATGCTCATAAAAAGGTATGATAGAGTGGTATCTCGCTTGCCTTTGTTTGTAGAGCACAATATAAATGTCAAGGCACCTCTGAAGTTCAAGTGAAGACTAGAGATAAAGACATCAGAGATACAAGCATCAAAGTCATGACATAATTAACCAAGTTTTGAGACAAACACAAGAATGACAACTATACTCCCAAGAAGGTGCTCATAGAATAGGTGGTGACTCAACAAGGAAGTGAAAAGGTTTTGAAGAGTTTGAAAGGCTTCCAAATGCTGAAGGTAAGGTACTCGTTAGCTTTGAGCTCTCATTTCCCCTATCATAGGAATATTTATGTGGTTAAGGTGAAAGTGAGGTCCAATGAGTTATATGCTTGACAGACCATAAACTGGAAATCCCAAGTCCCTTGAGTACGAGGGCCGCTCCGCATGCTACTCAACTTTGGTTACCTGTAAGTTCTTGTCATTGTAAATACATGCATATCATAGAGAACTACCAACGGGGTACCCCTTGCACATGATACAGGAGCTATCTCGTGATCGAAATGACTAGGCAAGCAGACAATGAGCATCTCAACGATCTTTTTATTTACTATGTGCATAGCTTTTTATTGAGGATGCTTCACAGAATGCTCATTATGGTGATGCTGCAAGTTTCCACCATGATTAGGCATGGCTTAGGGCTAGCAGCCCAGGCGTTTCTCTAACACAATGTATAGACTCCATGAACTCACAAGCTCCCCTTTTATTTCACACCGGCAACATTCGCAAATAAAAGAGCAAGGTATCAACTAGATATGTATCCAAAAAGTGTTGAAAGCGTTCCCCGTGACAGCACGGTTCTGCTGACTCCCAGCATATAATTTGCATGCATATAACTTTCATGGACAGGTCACAATGGTTCAAGATTATTAAGTGCAAGAAATAAATTGTGCCATCAAGTTTGTGAGAGATTTACTAACTAACTTTCTCAAAACATACAAACATTTTATTTGGAAGAAAACAGGGCATAATGAATATGCATTGAAATAGCAAATGATGCTAATAGGTAGATATGGTGGACACAGTTGGCAATATTGGTTTTGGGAGTTGGAAGCACAGGTAGATCTCATACTCAGTGCAAGTGAAGGCTAGCAATAGAGAGGGAGTGACAAACAAGAGAGCAATAACTGTCACAATCATGCTTGCAACAAAAAAGGACTAATTATGGCATGAAAGTGATACAAGAACTCTGAGGCAAAATAAATCATCGAGGCTTACTGACTATTGTTTAGTCATATGCATGCATGAGAATGTGCCAAGTCGATTCACGTGAAACACTCAGAGGAGGATACCACAATATCATACCAAGTTATGAATAAAACAATGCAAGCAAACATTCATATGACATGCTACAAACTATTAGCAAGCTGGAGCTAATCACAAGTAAGCAAGAACTACTAAGCATTCAAAATAACATACACCTTACATGAACAGGCTAAGCATGCTCACAAGGATGAGTATATGTACAAAAATGAAAACAAATAGAGTTCATTACCAGCCTCTTACCACTCCTCAGTGTCTTAATCTTCATTATTGCCTTTCACTTGTGTGACTTGAATAATAACATGAAACCAAACTCCACTGAGGATGGCTGAACCCTGCAAAGAACTCACAAAACCAAAGAAGAACAACAAATATTTTTGGTGTTTTTGATTTTTTAAAACAAGACAAACAAAGCAAAAAACAAACCAAGCAAAAGCAAACAAAGAAAAAGCAAACAAAGCAAAATCTTTTTGGATTTTTCTTTTAAGGAAAACCAAAGCCAAAAAGCAAAGAAGAAAACCAAGAGAAACAACAAAAATATTTTTGGTATTTTTGTGTTTTTGAGAAAGCGGCAACAAGAACCAAAAAGAAAGAGAAATAATGGATATGCAAAGAACCGACGAAACATGATATATAGATAAGTGTGATGTCGGTGTACCACCCCCCAAGCTTAGGCTTTTGGCCTAAGTGGGGCTCAATCCCATGGTGCCCAAGAAGGTGCACCTCCGTAGTACGTCGAGGAGACTCCCTCATCCTGGTATGAGCTCAAGGACTCCCATGTGTAGTACACAGAGGGGTCGTATGAGGGTGCTTTCCCCTGATAGTGTCCATGGAAACCAAGAACACGCAGCTTGTCATCCATATCCTCGTTTGAGCGTGACAAAGGTCCGTGAGAAATACTGAACAAAGTGGTTTGGGGTACAGGGATCTCTCTCTCTTCCCCATCAATAAACAACATTCTATAAACCAAGCTCTCAAGGGTAGAGCTAGTGGTGACAAAGTGATGCGCTTTCATAGCAGCAAGATCAAGCCTCTGAGGAGCCAAGACTGTATCATTTGGATCAACAGCAAGGTCCAAGGCAGAAGCAACACATGCAGCAATAATTCCCCCATAAATGGGTCCCTTAGTAGCTAAACGATGAGCAATGAGAGAACCAAGATTGTACCTAGTTTCATTGTTGAGAACAACAACTATGAAGGCCAATTGATAGTTGGAAATATTACTAGTGTTCTCCCTACCAAGAACACTAGTGGCAAGATAGTAAGCAAAGTACCTGATGGCTGGGAGTTGAATATTTCTTATCTTTCCCCATTGGGCTCTACAGTCATCATCATTGGTTATCCCGCGGTAAAGCTCCAACAAATCAGCGGGTTGAGCTGGAATCTTCTTTGCCGACCCAGTTGTACCAAGTCCCAGGGCCTCACAAAATTTCTTCAGTGTCATATTATAAGACCTGCCATAAATTTTGAAAGACACATCTGGTTTGAACATGATGTAGTAAAAGAAAAGCTCTCCACAAATGTTTTAGTGAGCGTAGCATATTGCATGCTCTCATCCTGCATTTAGCTTGTTAGTCTAGCCCTCCGAACCAGGGTCACGAAATCATCAAGAATCCTAGCAACCCGCAAAAAGGTTAGGCAAGGAAAGGTGGAGGGGTGCGCATCCCCCTCATCTCCCTCATCGCCGAATCGCGGAGTAATGAGATCCTCATTGTATGAGGGCCTAGCTCGGGAGGATGATCTTGAAGTCCTTCTCCTTCTAGGTGCATCACTTGCAAATATTTCACCAAAGGTGTGGTTGTCCATGACCACATTTTCTGAATTTTTTAGACAAACATCAAACCAAGTGATTTCCAAGTTGATAAATGACGAGAAACTACTATAGGAACTTGCTAGAGGGCTACACATGCATCAAAATGAAATCTCTAATCATAGAACAAGCATGCAAGCTCACACAACCTGCCACCTATATCATCAAAATACTCAAGATACAATCTACCAATCACAAATCTAATTGGACAAGTGGAGGAGGCACATACCAAGGAGCAATTCCTCCAAAAATCAGTAGCAAAGATGGTCTGAGCAAGGAGATCAAAAATCGAAGCAAGAACAGCAAGAACTCGAGCTTGAGAAAGTTTTACGATGTTTTTCGGGAGAGAGAAAGAAGATGGCTGGGAGGAGGCACCTTGGAGGGGCCCAAGTGGGCCACACCCCACCCAAGCGCCACCTGTAGGGAGGCCACGCCTACCAGGGGTGTGGGTGCCTGGGGTAGCCCCCTGGGTAACTCCAGGTGTCCCTCTGCCCCTTTTTTCAAGGAAAAATTTATTTTGAATTTTCTGGAATTTTTCGGGAAACTTTATTTTTCGCCAATTTCTAGGGTATGAAAATTGATTTTCTCACAGAAACAATTTTTTTAGAAGAAGAAAAGGCAAACAAAAACCAAACTACAGAAGTTCTAAGACACTCTAACAAGCAAGCAACTAGCTAACAAGAGCAAAAGCAAAGACTAGGAAGGAGAAAAGTAAAAGGGAGAAAGAATAACCACACTGAAAACATTATTTTGTTCATTAAAATCCTTTTGTTAACAAGGTTGATCAATTCTTGTTACAAAAACAATCTTAGATGAGGCAAACTTTGTATTCCACCAAGTGATTATGTTACCTCAAGCTTGATAACAATTGTCCCAATCATAATAGTTTCAAAACTTTCTTGTGGAATGGAACAATATATTTCTCCAACCTTAATGGTCTCAACATTTTCAACGGAATTAAGGAAATAGCTCTTAGCAACCTTCTTGGGGAAATAGACATTTTGCTCTTTGTCATTACTATTGAATGTTACTTTTCCTTGATTACAATTGATGATAGCACCTACAGTATTAAGAAAAGGTCTCCCAAGAATAATAGACATATTATCATCTTCAGGCATTTCAAGCACAACAAAATCAATTAAAACCAAGCAATTATGATCCACTTGAACAGGAACATCCCCACATATACCAACAGGAATAGTAGTTGACTTATCAGCCATTTGCAAAGATATATCAGTTGGTATCAACTTCTCTAGCTGGAGTCTCTTATAGAGAGAAAAAGGCATAACACTAAGTCCAGCTCCCAAATCACATAAAGCAGTTCTAACATAATTATTCTTAATAGAGCAAGGAATAGTTGGTATACCTGGATCACCAAGTTTCTTTGGAACCTTACCATTGAAGGAATAATTAGTAAGCAAAATAGAAATCTCCTCATAAGGAATCTTCCTTTTATTAGAGAAAATATCCTTCATATACTTTGAATAAGGAGGCAACTTAATAGCATCAGTCAAAGGAATTTGCAAAAATAAAGGCTTCATCCACTCACAAAACTTGTTCTAGTGTTCTTCTGCCTTTGACTTGTGTTTCTTACCTAGAAAAGGCATAGGTTTCTGCACCCAAGGTTCTCTCTCTTTACCATGTTTATTAGGAATAAAATCTTCCTTAGTGTACCTAGTGTTCTTAGTGTGCTTCTCAGGTTCTTCCTCAACTTCCTCCTTATCAGGAGCGTCATTTTTATCAATAGCACTCTCAGTTTCAGCATCAGAGACAGATATACTATTAGGATCTATAGCAGTTCAAGTGGTTCCTCAACTATTCTTTGGCTCCTGCTCCCGCGTCGACCTCTCCTCTGCCCCGTGCCGCCAACTCCCCGCTGGACTAGGAGCTGCACCACCAAGGGCCACCACCAGGAAGAGAACCAGGAGCTCCACCATGGCGAGTTGCCAGATTTTGTCTATTGGATTAATTCATGCAGATTTGCTTGAACTAGAAGCATCAGATGTGAATGTGTTTATTTGCTTGAACTAGTTGTTTATTTGAAAGCAAATCTATGGAGTATATTTGAAAGCCAATGACATGAGATTTTGTCCCCTACCAATCTTCTATATTTGAAAGCAAATCTTTGGAGTATCCTACCAATGGCATGAGAGTTTAAGTACTGATTATTTGAAAGAAACATCAGATGTGCATGTGTTTATTTGCTTGAACTAGCTGTACCTATTGTATTAACATATGTACAATAGCATTGCATTTACCTTGACAAAAAATCATTGGTGTTCAAATTTCTGATTTCAAAACGCAGCTCTGCTTTGTTGAGGAAATGCTTCGAGTTTGACACCAGGACTGGCGTTGCAGGGCTTGAAGGAGCATCTCGGATATTTCTCGACGATTAGATCACGCTTCAAAGGTAAAATTCATTCACGTCTTTTGTAATTAATGTGGGTAGGTTTATTTCTGGTCTAGATAACCAAGTCAGTCACCTTACCTAGGCGTCTCCCGTTCGGAAGGGTTACGCAAATAAATATGCATTAAATTGCATATTTATATCCATAACTCTTTCGGATTGTCCATGTTTTTGGACAACCCAATGATGTGTAAATTGGGTATGTTTTCCATGCTTTTCTCTGCTCCGAGACCGGATTTTGGTGGTGCCTCCCCGTTGTTCTCTAGATGCACATCCTCTCGGCTTTTTTGCCAAAACGTGTATATGGAGAACAGCGGGGAGGTGCTGCCAAAATTCTGTCTCGGTTTAATGTATAGCATGGAGAACATATCCAATCTACACATCTTCAGGTGGGATTAGATCCTTTACCTATTAGAGAGATATGTAGGTGGATGCATGCCGTAAAACATGATTTTTCTCGAATTAAATGGACTATTTTTTTTAAATTAAATGCATTATATGCTTTTTTGGTACTTCTTAGAGGATGGAGAATCGTCGTGCCTGGATGTACAATGGCCGACTTAGTCAGGCGAAAATGACCACAGAATGGAAGGAAAAGACCAACAAGTTCTTGGAAGCAGCGTTTGATGGCACTAGTGGAGCTTTCTGTCCGTGCAAACTCTGTCATAACAAGAATCGATTGACAAAGACACAAGTGGGTGAACACCTTTGCAAAAATGTGTTCACGCCAATGTACACAACTTGGGATTTCCATGGCGAGTCAAAATCAAAACGTGCGAGAGATGATGTTGATGAGGCAGATCAGAGCACACAAAGTCATGGCATGGGAGAATTTGATACTGGGATTGACCGATGCATGGATGACTTCCGCAATGCGATTACTGAAGATCGGATGTAGGTGATACACAGGAGGAGGCGGAGCAAAGCACAAAGAAGTACTATGATACTTTGTTTGCGAACCAGAAACCCCTTCATGCTAACACTGAGGTGACCCGACTTGATGCCATTGCACGTCTAATGGCCTTCAAGAGCGACAGAAACTTGAGTAGAGATGGTTTGATGATCTCTTGGTCGTTGTTGGGAGCCTTATGCCGCAAGGTCACTTGTTGCCAAAGACCATGTACGAGGCGAGCAAAATCCTCTCTAACTTAAGATGTCATACGAGCAGATAGACGCTTGTCCAAAGGGATGCATGTTATTTAGGAAAGAACATGAGAAAGCAAAATATCGTGTCGAGTGCAAATCATCTAGGTATATGGAGGTTGACATTGGTGATGGTCAGAAGCGCCAGACTGGGGTTGCCCAAAATATCCTTCGGTATCTTCCATTCATACCAAGGATCCAACGGCTCTTTATGAACGTGGAAACTGCCCAACATATGAGATGGCCCACACTAGGCAAAAGAAGTAATCACGAAAGATGATACATCCATCAGATGGTTCAGCATGGAAGAACTTCGCTAAAAATTACCCCAAGGAAGTCTGCTTGGACATCGGATCATTACAAACGCGCCTATGGTGGCATCATTGGATTTCTTATTCGGGAACATTTTCCTGGGCTAGTAAAGATGCCGGATGGTTCCCAGGAGCCTGATTGGACATGGGATCATTACAAATGCGCAGAGGATACCGAGTATGGCTCAGCCGCTGGTCGTGTGGTCAACGAGTTTTGGGTAAGTTTCGTTCACACTATTAGTCAACAATATACTCCGATCGAGCAACACAATTTGACTTCTCTTGGTTTTCTTCATTGCAGGATTTTTTTACCCCGACTGGCGGTACATTTGAAGAAGGATGTAAGGTGATGGTCGAGAAAGCCAAGAAGCTAATCCCCGAGATGCACTATGACGCGCGCGTGAACTACGTGACCAATTGGTATGGGTACGAGAAGAAGATTGCATTGCCGAAGAAGCGCGCCCGAAAAAGGCTTCTAACACGTGAGCAATACATGAAGGTAGGCATATTTGCTTCTTTTTACTTCACACATGACTACCGTTTACTTTCATTCCTCTATTAATTTATATCATATGTATGTAGGTGCCTCCTCAGTATGCCGCCTCCAAGGGCCAATGCTTTCAGTTTATGGTTGCCAGGTGGGTATCCAAGGACTATGTGAAAGCTCACGTGGATGCGATGCGCCGGCGTGAGATGTTGGGTGAAGGAACACACCATCAAGGCAACCTAACCATCACTGGCGTCATCCAGAAAAGGGTGAGCAAATCCGTAATTTATTTATTCCTACTACTTTATTCTATATGTGTGATTGTCTATTTTATTTATCTTAATTCTTTCTCTTGCAGAAACTTGACATAGGCAAGGACATCACTCACTTTCAGGCTTTCTGTTCTACCCGGAAGGTGAAGAAACCCGAGGAGGGGAAGTCAAAGTGGATGACCCTAGGATCTGAGCTGAGGGTTGGAAAATACGAGACGAAGTACAAGGAGTCGCATGGCGAGAACTCAAACCTGCTCACGGAGCCCTTCGACCCTGAGGTTGCTATGCTAGTAGGAGACGGCAAGAAGAATGGTCGATTATATGTTGCCGACGGTTGCGTCCCTGAGATCTCCATTCCATCTAAGAGGCAACTCTATGGTAGTGGAAAGGGCTCGCGTATAGAGACGCGCCCACAACCTTCAGAGGTCATGTATAGCAGGATGCAGGTATGGTCCTCTTCATTGATCATACAATAATTGACTATATGTTTGCATTGTAACGATGATGATGAAATTATGATAACACGATGTAGGCTCAACTAGAGGAGGATCGGCGAAAGCGAGAGGAGGCTGAGCAAAAGGTTCTCCAAATGCAGGAGATGTGGGTTGAGCAACAACGAGCAATGCATGTTAGGTTTGCAGCCTATGATGCGCAATTTCATGTGAGTTCTTTCCTATAAGATTGGATGGCTAACTCCATTCAACTTGTAAAACTTACCTTCTCAAATTTATTTACAACTCTTAGCTTCTACGAACGGCACAGCTCCTCCCGTTCTTCCTCCTTTGCCTTCGATGAACTTCCAATTCGTAAGTTGTGTTGCATCTATTCAATACTCCATATTATTGTGACATGTTTACCGTCTCATAAACGTTTACCATGTTTTGTAGGGAATGCCTTCGGCCGGATCCAACAACAACCCGACCCCTCCGGAGGATGAAAGCCCTGTGACGCCTGCCACTACGAGCGTGCCCATGCCGAATCTGGACAACCCGAACATTAGGAGGCAACTTTGTGAGTTCCCACACTCTTTGTCAATTTCTTGTTTGTATACATCTTGTGTCAAATTATACCAAGTCCTTACCATATAGCTACATAGATACCAAGTTTTTTGGTTGTTCCAAATATACCCTTGTTAGAATCAAATATCAATATTCTTTGGAGAATCATCTTACCATATACATACCAAGTCCACATAGATACATAGATAACAAATTTGAATTTGCTTGTGCAAAACTATACCTTGTTAGAATCATGTCAATATTCTTACCATATAGCTACATAGATAATAAATTACAATTATGCTAGTGCCAAATTTACCTTATTAGTATCATGTAAATATGTTTGTTAGAATCATCTTACCATATAGCTATATATATACCTAGTTTGAACTTTTTAAAATTGCATCATTTTTACTCATGCTTGTGTGTTTTGCACTTTGTAGGATTACATCAAGGAAGCCTATGTTGTGGTGGAACATGGTCGCCGTTGATGGAGCTATGTACCACATGCTAGAGGACTTGTGTGCCACTTGGTTGTGTTGATGGATATGTGAACTTGAATTCAAGTGTTTGTTGAACTTGTGAACTTTGTATACATGTTTGATGTACTAGTGCACTTGTGAACCTATTATGTGAGTTCTTGTTGTGATATATGTGTGTTGTGAGCCTACATGTGATTATATATGTCCAGATTTTTTTTGAAATGCAGGGTATAATGAAAAATAGCATAAACCTGCCAATTTTTCATGGACTTTGCCGTGTATCCCAGGGAAAACACTCGGCAAAGAGAACATCTTTGCCGTGTACCCCAGGTAAAACACTCGGCAAAGAGAACATCTTTGCCGTGTATCCCTGATAAAACACTCGGTAAAGAGATAATATTTGCCGTGTATGGCAGGCAATACACTCGGCAAAGAGTACGGCTGTGCCGTGTTTTACCCTAAGAGACACTCGGCAAAAATTACGTCTTTACCGTGTGTTGCAACAAAAATACTCAGTAAATATTATAAGTCGATGTGTCTGCGTTTGTCGGAAACACTCGGCAAACGGCTGACGCCGTCTTCAGCTGACGCGCCGTGAACGCATTATTTTACCGAATGCGTGGCTGGTAGACACTCGGCAAAAGTTTGCCGACTATCTGGGAGTTAAACACTTGACAAAGTCATGTTTGCCGGCGGGGTGTGCGCTCTTTGCCGAGTGTAAATATACGGCAAACGTTTGCCGAATGTATTTCGATCTTTGCTGTGTATTTTAAATACCTAGTAAAAATTCGTTTTCCTGTAGTGAGAGCTTTGGACAGAAACAACATGTCTGGTTTTAACCGCTCATGAAGCTCTAGAAGCCCTCGAACTATCAAGGACTTGCGCATCCCTCGGTAGTTTCACCCTATGTTGATCATTGCTCCTGACGGCGCCCATCAAACAAGCCCGCTAGTGAATTAGATGGTGATTGCGATGTGTCACTCCCCCCTTTATGACTCTTGTTAATCCCCGAGCCTATGCCCGTGCTCTCGGGCACAGAACCTTGCCTAAACTTCACGTACTCAAATTTTGCAGCGGTGAGAAACTAACAGCAAGCAACATGGATCAAAGGAGCCTCCCGTGTTCCTTTGGTGATTCCTAAGTGACACCCTCTATTTGTAATGGGACTCGGCTCCTTTGCAGTCATGTTGTTACTGTACACGTACTGTAGCGTTTAAATCAACCGTCTGATCTAATCGGACGACTCTTCTCTCTCGCCCTTAACTCTGTTATTAGCTTTTTTTCTGGAAAAGAGCATATATTAATATCACAAAGACATCAATTACACCTAGCCTCTGCAACAATGCATGTCCTAGCGGCTTTATGAATGCACACAACTCAGAAAAAAAAAAGAGAAATTACAAAAAAGAAAAGTCCTGGTACAGGAAACTAATCCTCAAAGAAACGACACCGAGTACTCCATAGATGATGGGCCACTAGATGGTGGTCCTCAGGCTCATGACAACGATCGGCCGGTCGGCCGGTCAGCTCAGCTATAGCCGCAGCCGTGCAGATGAATTAGTGTCCCGAATCTCGAGTCGTCGATCTAGTTGTTTGATTGGCGATTTCTTCAATTTTCTCGATCAGGTGCCAAAGAATTGCTATACTGCTATTGTGTGAATTGATCCTTCGTCTAGCAACACCTTGTTCAGCCGCCTGAACCTTAGTTGTGCAGCTCGTCTAGGGCGAGTTCCCGACCTCCGGCTCCTCCGACGTATGTGCGTGCTTCATCCGCGCGGCTGCCCCTACAGCTGAGCTGGCCGACCGACCGGCCGATAGTCTCCAGGAGCCCGAGGACCGGAGGAGCCCGATAGTCTCCAGGAGTCCAGAGGCGCGTCAGCTTGTAGTCCTCGGCGTCTCTGTATCGCAGGTGCCTTTTTTTTGAGTTAAAAGAAAAGTTAAACGGGAGAACGAAGAGCCATCGGATTGGAGTGGACGGTTGATTAAAACGCTACAGCAATTGTACAGTAATAATGCTACTGTAGAGGAGCCAATCCCTTTGTAATGACATGGAAAAATCATGAGGCCAACTTCTTTTCTGTGAACACTTCTTCACAGCTCCATTCATGGATTGTACCCATAGGAGAAATTTACAATACAGTACATACACCATAGAGAGAAACTAACATAATTGAGCTTGAAGTGGTAGCTAAACTGCATCCCACAAATCAGAATAGTTCAAGATAGAGAGGTATCATGGGCATTCATAGCCCACACATAACAAAACTAAACTGCTACTCCACATATCAAAGGAATGAACACAGATCGAGCATATGAAAAAGCATCATCATATCAGCAGAAAGATAAGCAAAATTGCATCAATTCAGAATCAGATCATATCGATCACATAGCATAGCAGTGGTTCATCTTACTAGAGCAAAATCATGAGACTAAAAATGTTCACCTCTGACCACATGTTGGCCAGGCCAGTACTGATCGATCACAAACACGGTTTACACTCGACAAACTACCATGACGGAGAACACATGAACATACTGCCAATAACACTACGAGGCCCAATACAGAAATCTCGGTACCAGGTCAAAATCCACTTGCTGTCTACTACGGACTCTACACATGAAACAGGACGATCATAGTCTTGGGGAGGGGGCTGCACCTGCACCTGTGCCTCAGTTCCAGCGGACGCTGAAGAGGATGATGGTGATGCTGGCTATGAGCATGGCGCAGGTGATCCCCTCGGACGACGGCGCGCCAGAGTGTGGTGTCTGGGGCGCCGGTGGGGGGATGGCAGCAGGCACAAGCGGGGAAGTAACCGTGTAGGCAGGGACGGCCTTGGAGTGCGCGGCGCCGTGGTCCCTTGGTGGGGCAGGTGCCTCATCTGTAAACCACACAAAAAGTGGTCCTGTTAAAATTGCAACGCAGCAGGCACTGTTTCGGTTTGACTTGCAAGCAACGCAAAAAACGTAGCACCCTGTGACTAAACATAGGTAGGGGATCAACATGGAAAACGTATACCAAAGATCTGGTTGGAAATCATGTGGGGACACGAAGGAGAAAACATCAGACTGAAGAAAGCAAAAAAGCAGAGAGATCCGCTGCGTAACAAATAAAGCACGGAAAGCTTTTGCTCTGCCTACGGTAGAGCATTTTTGACCGCGCAGAGAGGACAATAACCGCTCAACTGCACAGAGAGGACAAAAACACAAATATACATGCAGAACAAACAGCAGAAAACACATGCCGCTCCCAACCTTGACGATGGTCGTTTCGATATGAATCTTTATGAACGGATCGTTGGAAAAGTCAGGTAGAAAAGAAACCAAGTTATAAATAAATGACTCTCAAACCAATAGAACGAAAAAATTCGGAGAAGGGCAGACATACCTCTTCATGACTTGCAAAATTAAGCATAGACCCAAGATGCAAATGGGGCTGCACTAGATCCAAGAAAACGGCAGAAAAAGTGGCGAATAACTGACGGGAAGCATGAACAGGCCACGGCGATCTAATGCGAGCGCGTCCGATTAGCAGTAACGAACTAAGCTGCACGCGCGGGTTGCTCGCCACGGCAGACGGCGAGAACCTGACGCCGCCGTTCCAGATAGCAAAAGCCGAACAAATCAGAACACCAACAACCACACTGCCAACAACTCGTTAAACCATCAAACCCCCCAAAAAAACGCGACACGAAACGGAAAAACAGAGAGAGAGTCGTGTGGGAACGCACCTTCGCAGGCGGCGGCGAGGTCGACGCCTCCGGGACGCAGACCGCCGCAGGATGTGTAGATCGTGAGGAGGTGAGTCGCGTTTAGGCCGGCCATGACGAGCTGGTGCTCGGCGGCGACGCGGCACAAGCAGGGGATCCCGCCCCTGAGGTCAAAGGCGGCGACCAGCGGGACGCAGCATTCAGCAGTGAGCATGTCGGGGTCAGGTGGGCAAAAAAGAGATACGTGGGTCGCAAGCTTTGTGGGCTCGCACGTGGACCCCAGATGCGGCCCGACGGTGGCTGCCGCCCCGGGGAGCAACGCGGCCAGTAGGCCGACCACCAGGAGGAGGCGGAAGGGCCACTCCATGGATGGAGATCTCACGCTCGCTGGGTTCCTACGGCTAGTGTTCGGGCTGGCTATTCTGTGCGGCGGTGGGGAAGGGTGAAAGGCTCCGGTGGTGGAACGAGGATGAGGCCGAGCCAGAAGTGGTAGCGGCAATATATAGGCAGAGGAGCAACAAGAGCATCTCTAGTCGGAGCAACTTGGCAACAATCGCCTTTTTTGGGTTAGGAGAGCAAAACATTTTTTTTTTGATATTAGGAGTCAAAACATTTGCTCTAACAACTTTCCAATATGTCAGTGCCGGATCCAGAATTTAGACGCAGGGTGGTCCACCTTCAAAAAAAAGTTTTTTTAAAACAAAAATCAAGCAACGCGGGTAGAGGTCCGCAGTCCCCTAATCCCTCGTCCCTTCCCTACCCATCTTGCGCCGCCACCCATTGTGTCGTCGCCTCCCATCTTGCAGCGACACTCTCCATATCGAGGGACCGCGTGAGGGAGGAGTTGTAGGGACGGGTGCGCTGGTTGCTGAGAGTCGGCGAGCTCGAGCGATGGGCGGTGGTCTCCATATCGAACGAAGGAAGGCACGAAGCGAACGACTGAACGAAGGAGGCCATCCTGGGCGACGGACGGCGGTGTCTAATATCGAATGGAGGAAGTTATGAAGCGAAAGACTAAACGAAGGAGGCCATTTCATGTTTTTCTTGGGATCGACTCGCTGATCGCGTCCTCTGGAAATGGAATTTTTTCTAGTCTCTCCATTCTGAAAAAGATGTCTTAGATTTTTCAAAAATTAGATGAATCTATACACTAAAATATATCAAGTTTAATTTAAATTTAATCAAATTTGAAACATTCTTTCCAGGACAGAGAAAGTATTTTTTCTGCTAGGTATATCGAGCGGACCAAAATTCCAGGGTGGTCCAAGCACCACCCTGGCCACCCTATGGATCCGCCTATGCAATAAGTGGTCTCCCACCATAAAATTTTAGGTGATCACGCTTTTTTATTACTCCTATTCATATATCTACCCACAAAATTTAGGTAAAAGTCAACTCCTATCCAAATCTTGCCATGTCAGCAAAAACAGAGGCGGGAGCTGTCCAACCGCTCACAATTTATTTAAATAATATATTTTTTATTTAATTTCATGAATAATACATGTTTTTAAAAAATTGCAGAATTAGCGCGGGTCAACTCCCGACCGAAACCGTCGGGATTTAAACCCTAGATCAGTCTGTTGGGGGCCGCATGTCACGACAGAGAGATAGTCGGTGGTTTAACCACCGACCAGCCTTGTTGGTGGTTCAACACCGATTGTCGTTGATGCACGCGACAGGTGTATGGATCATGCGACGTGTGATTCATTTAGGGAGATTTCGTTAACCTAAAATAGTTTCCGGTTCATGCCATTTATCTTCGCCATTCAATTCATGTCAAATATTTTTTTCGCTGCAATTTCCCGCCGTTTATCTCCCGCCACTCATTCCCCCTTTTTCTCCTGCTTATTTCTTCCCCCTCAGTTCTTGTTTGTTTGCTCTATAAAAGTAGCTCTTCACGAATTTCAGTAAGCACACCATTCTCAACGAGAGAACCACTATGTCGAACACGTTCCCTGGCCACAGATGTCCATAGAACTTTTCCATTTAGCCAGGAACTGTACGATAGACAATAATCCAGCCAAATGGAAGGATCTCATTGTTGGGGTTCCAGGAAGAAAATCAAAAAAATTACTATGACGGATCGTCCCGATGCCCAAGATCTATCCACGAGTATTGAAGTAACGACCAAGAGGTTTCAGATACATACCCTTATAGTCCGAAAGCGGTTAACATTCCGAGGGGAACATGGTTGATGTAGTCGTGCTCGTAGCCGACCTCAAGGTCGCGAAGCTCCTCGCAGGTCACCCCTTGCTCTATCACCGTGCAGCAGTCCGGCTCATGACATCCAAAGTGCCCCAAGTGTTGCACCTCGTGGCTTCATACACATACGGTGTACGACGAGAACCTCTGTCTCCCCGATCACGCCGGGAGTGCGGAGTAGATCTCCGGCTTCAGAATCCCCGCAGGACAACGGTGTGTTGTGGATGCGTCGTCTCTTGTGCGAATAGCCCTGGGTCGCGCCAACGAGTGGAGACAACTAGAGAGAGATTGGAGAGGAGGAGGAGTTCCCAACTCATGGGATCTGTAGATTGATGTCATCCTCCAAGGGGAGAGGGGGCCTCCTTATATAAGTGGGAGGGGGCAGCCTTGCCCCTCCCCTAAGGCAACCAGGCGGCGACCCAAGGGGGAGAGGGGCAGTGGCCAAGGGGGCAGCCCTAGGGCGCCCCAAATCCTAACCCTAGCCGGCCGAGGAGGCGACCCTAGGCGCCAAACACTAGGCCCCAAGGCCCTTCTCCCTTCCGGTTTCCCTCATGGGCCCTTTTTCCCTAGGGAAGTTGGCCCATTAGTGGAATAACCTTTCAAATTAGATTTTAATATTATATTTAATATTAATTAAATTAATTAATATGTAAATACATATTTACGAAATCCGAATTGACATGAAACACCTTTCGGTTCCCCTTCTATATTCTCCGAACAGCTTTGGAACATCCCAGAATAGTTCCGGCCCTCTCACCAGAACTCTTCCGGTTTCCTTTCTTTATCTGAACAACTCGGATCTTTCTCCTCGGAAAAATTCTGACTTTCTTTTTCTCTACTATGATTCCAACTTACGGAAAACCTCAAGCTCATCGCACCCTTAAGTGTCTCCCCTCACGGCTCGGGAACAGCTACAGACATGACCTAGACTCTCTTGCGTCAATGATCAACATCGGGACCGTGATGCCCATAATGATCCCTTTGCATTCCATATTGTCGATGTCGTTTGAACCGTAAATGTCGAGTTCATTTCCCTTTGTTTCTTTGACACTACTTGTCCGAGATCCGATCGTTAAGGTATCTCTATACCTTGTTCAATCTCGTTACCGACAAGT
The DNA here is from genome assembly GCA_023614405.1 of Avena insularis. NCBI lineage: Eukaryota > Viridiplantae > Streptophyta > Magnoliopsida > Poales > Poaceae > Avena > Avena insularis. The sequence continues at coordinate 292,106,814 of CM042691.1, read as the reverse complement.
ATTTTTTACTTGTTACCGCGATATTACATCCCGGTGACCTCACATGTTGCAACATATATGGTTGTAATCTCACCAAGTCGGCCTAACTGTATCTTACCCATCACTGGGTGAACAAATCCTGCTCTTGACGTAATATACTCAACATGTTCCTCCAGATACCCAACGTACGCCTTTATAATCACCATTTTACTAAGTGACGCTTGATGCTGTCAAAGCAGCCTCAGAAGACAGTGATTATGATATAGTCTCACGGTCTAAGGAGAATGAGACTTCGTTTATGACTATTCCAACGATAAACTTTGTGACTTCACTACAAGGAATCTGTCTATATATGACCCTCCATTTTTGTCACAAAATCGTCATAGTAGTCTGTTTATGACGATTCTATGACGATTTTGAGATCGTCAAAAGCTGGGCGTCGCAAATGAACTATAACGACGATTTTGATGAAATCGTCATAACTGTCTATGACGATATTGAATCGTCATAACCATTATGACGATCCAATATCGTCACGGGCAAGTTGGCCTCGCCAGGTCAGATCCTACGTGGCCAATCCAACGTGGCAAAGAATCAGCCCGGTCCATTTTGAAGGTCTATATGGGCCAAGCCCAATAATTTTAGCCTTTTATTAACTGGGTCTTAGCCTTTTCGATGCTCTTTTTCTTTTAGGCCTAGGCCTTTTAATATCCGTTTAATTATTGGGTTTGGCCATTTTCGGTCCTTTTAAGATTTGGGCTTCGACCTGTACACGATCCATTTCTTTTTCCTTTTTTAGCCTTTATTTTCTGAAATTGTACACTGTTCAGAATTAGAATATTTATGGTCAAGGCCTGTTTAGAGCCCAAATATGATCTAGTTCACTAGTACATCGGACAAGCAAAACAAATAATCCAAAAACGAATTCAAATTACAATCACAACATTTAATCAAATATAAGTCTCATCTGTCGATAATCAACACGTATAAGATGCATTTCAAACACCAAGCATATCTGAGATAGCGAGAGGACACGCTCCACTAAGAAGGTACAAATGGATCACTCGGTGAGATAGCGGCTAGTGATCGGTTGGGGTATTAACTGCTTTGCTAAACTGGCGAGAAGTCTTTGCATCTATCACCTTGGCCTTGAGCATCAAACGACTCGATAAGATGAAGAACCTGTCTAGTCCATATCAAGAAGAATTCGAGTAAAACCTTAGCAGCACGATCATTCTCCAGCTGATCAAAAAGTGGTTACAAGCTCTCACCAAGCATCTGCACAAATTATGCAAGAGTTGTAATGAATATAGTCATCAGTAATGAATGAAACTGTAATGGATGAAACTCTATGTCAGCATGGACGAACCCACTTTCTATAGTAAAGTGAAGTTCTTTTTTGCTAAATGTTCACACTGTCCAAGAGCAAAAGGCAATACCATGCATATACTTAGACATCACAATCACTCGATGGACCATAAATTGAGGTCATGGTGCACAGGTAAACAATATTTATAATTATCGGATCTGAGCTAGAAAACAAATGGTGGTTCCTAATTTTATAATTATTAGGACATCCAACTCAAGTTAGGTACATCCAGCATGAACCCAATATAAGTATGGCACAACTCAGGCATATTAAGTTTGGCACTACCATCAATTAAAATCAACATAGTATAGATGGTTCTCTATTTTGGACATATTGCACTAACAATGCTCTTGGTTTCTCAGTACAGAAGCATCCTGAATCCAGAAATGAAACTTCCTAGAAATCACAGCAGCAGCAACCACATACCCGAACAAAGAGGAGCAACAGAAATCAGATCAGTGTGGTGCTACCAGACTTGAATTTTACCCCACCTGAAGAAGATGATGTCCATATAGTACAAGGAGAACATGTAGGTGCATAAGGCCTGCTGCGGGTAGGTCCTAGAGGAGCCAAAGTCATCCTTGGAAAGTGGCAACCACCGATTATGCGGCATCACAGATGATTCTAGAGTCCCACAACAAAGATCCAAAACAAACAGGTCAAGGACAGAATGACTAATAAAAGTAGTGGATTCTTTCGTAGATCTGTACTGTCATGATATAGAAGAAATTGAGGATTTGGGATACCAAATTGATCATAGAAATGGAAATTATTATACATGGCCTAAGCCTATATTTCTATCTATACATAAACCAGTAGCAAAAGAGGAAAATATGCTGCATAGTAATCTATTGCCTTCTATTAGAAAAAGAAGGGAATACTATATCAAACACACAAACGTGCATGGTCATGTACCCAGCCAGGTCGGATCGGATCATATCGAAAACAGGAGCTACCAATCATCATCAATTGATTATCAAACTATAACTTTGAGCTATCAACTCACTTGGGTGAATTAACAAGGACTATAAGGGAGTGGGAGAGATCGAATACTTATCTGAACCAAACCACAGCGATGGAGACGGTGAGGGTGGGGATCTGACGATGTAATGATAATGGGTGGCTTCATTATCTTATGCTACCGACATTTTCTGAGAAGCATATCCTGATTTGAGGGTATGAAAACCAATATAATGTTATGCCAATATGGTTTCAACTCAAGGAAAATTAGTAGTACAAATAAAACCAACTAGGTTATTACATGTTAACTCATCTGTAAACAAGCATAGTCCTAGGAAGTTTCAGAAGAACATTAGCTATCCTTTTCATACTTAGTAGAAATCATAATTCAAGACATGGACAGAAAAGGTTTGCTGCACAACTATATTGTTAAATGTGTGCAATATGTGACTTGAGAGAAAGGAATAACTAGTTTCTTAATGCACATGAATAATGATAACATAATCCTAACATGTACAAGCCAAGGAACAACTAATGTTCTCGCATATGCACTGTTAGTAAAGATCAACTAGCATGGTCACATAACATGTATACTAATTGGACATCGGGGAATCTGCAGTGACGTCGGGGAAGCCACAGTCCAATAAGACCATTAGGCATCGACAGAAATAAAACCATAGACATCACAGCAAAGCCACTCTCCAATAAGATTCAAGAAAGTAATCAGGCGGTATCATCAGTAGGTAGGAAAAGAGGGGGAAATGGCTACCTCGAGAAGTCCTCGAAAGTGGAGAAAGTGTGGATGGGGTGGATGGTGCTCCACGAGTCCTGCAACCTGTACTTGCCAATAGTGCAGGATAACAGAATAAGCAATACATGAGTCACACTAATAAGATAGGTCAGACAACTACCATTAGAGATAAGAAGCTGCCATGAAAATATATATATTGTTATTGAGGCATTTATACTACTACTGTTTAGTAACAGAAAAATCTAATTCAAGTCAAAACAGCAGCAACTTCTAAAGTGATGATGGATCAACAATTCCACTACTCTCCTTAGAAACAAGTATAGAACTAGGGCTAACCATTTAACAGGCCTTAGCATAGCTTAGGCATAAAAGAAAATCGACTTTATCTAGCATTTAGAATAGGCCTGGCAGTTCCAGACTTGTTGCAATACGAGAAAGGTTTGAAATTTAGACCACTATTCTCTGACGAAGCATCATGGTGAAAATTACTAAACAACATAAGATAATGCCCATACTAAGACAAAATTATCCCATTCTCTCTCTATTCTAGCCATTCAAACCAAACAAGCATCCGTAGACCCTAGCAAACTTCTACAGCACCCTGTCGCAGAGCAGAACAGAAAAGGAGCAGAGGTGTGAGAGCCATATAGATACCATGAAGAGGTCGAGCTCCTCTCCTCGAGGTCCGAGGGCCCAGTAAGCGTTAAGTGGGGCGGTAGCGACAGGCGTCGATCTTGAGGCTGGTCGGCCGTGGCGACGACGAGGCGGACGACCTCCTTCATCCATGGAGGAGGACGGTGTGCAACATCAAGACATGGCACTGCCAGAAGGAAAGCAAGGCACAATTAGGTGGCCACATGACGCATCATGATCTCATGGCAACCGTAGGTGAGAGAATAATTATCAATGAGGGATATGAGAAGGTTTTGGAAATAAATAGACTCACACAAATACATACATAACCATGACTATCTTATTGAATGAAAGGCACCATGTTGGTAACTAAACAAACCTCAAGCGAAGGTATGTTACCAGAATAATATTTATTTCTCAAATACACTCGAACCAGAAAGTATGTTACTAGAATATAATATTTACTTCTCCAATGTTCATAGTCATGCATATTGATACTACTTGATAATACTCAAGAGAATATTTTAAGGGAAAAAATCAAGATTAATATGGTCTGACTAAACTAATGCAAGCATGGTCTGATCAAACATGTAGAGTGGATGCATTATTTATTCTACCATAAACACAACCGTAACAAACAAATTAATGCCTTCATGCAAAGAAGAACAGATAATAACAACAGTTTTGCACCAAAGGATATAAAACAGGTGCGATTATTTCACACTTATCACCCCTTCTTTCTAGCTACAACCATGCATACATGGACCTGATATGAAAAACAACATTAAAGCACTAGATGCATTAAGAACGATAACTGGTTCATAGTATCATGAGCTACACCCCTTGTTCACCAAATTTTTGACACCACTGGAACACCACAGGAGGGCACCAACACCACCAGAACACCATTGGAGGGCACCACCAACACTGGAACAGCAAGGTGTCATGGGAAAAACCGAATGTCAATAAGCACTCAACACAGATCAGTTCCTAGAATAGGTGTATGCATAAGAGAATCGAGGTATATACATATTTTATACCTATATGGCTATACATTAACTAGTAGTACTACTACTAACAAAATAATCTGAGGCATTGACAAATATTCATGACAACATGGGTACTATTATGAGAGTGCATGTTTTAAGTAGTGTAAGCATGTTTAAACAATATCAGATTACTTTGTGCACATAGCAGCATGGGTTCCTCATGATTATTGAAAGTACCAACACAGATTATAATTACTTATCATGAACCATATAAGTAGACCACAAGCAGATGGATTACATGTGTTTTGATATATATACAACTAACTAAATCACATTAGACTTATCCAGATAATAAAGCATCAAAAAACAAAGTTGTTAAACAAACACAAACTAATCTGGTACCTAAATCCGATGTCTTATTCGAAAGACCTGCAGCAAGAACTCATGTATAACATGTTTAAAACTGTAGGTTTCAAGAAGTGAAAGAGTTTGAATCTTTCAATTAGCACCGATTACCTATTTCAGGGGATGCAAATCTCTTATCATTTTGTATTTCAGGGGACAGCAGATAGAGGTGCTAAGAGAGGACCCGAGAGAGATAGGGGCGAGGTAGGGTGAAGAGAGAGACATGACCTGGAAGTGCCGCAACATGGTTGGGATCCAGAGCTTCCGCTGCTCCTCGAACCTATGTCGTCCTTGATTTATAGCATCCCGCCATGGCCAAGACCTGAGATGCTAGACTGAGCTCGACCTCCATCCCATCCATGCTTTGGTGGAGAAGGAGGCTCCAGCCTCTAGTGCCTAGGTTGGCGTCCGCGCCGTCGCCTCTGGTCCCTGCCATGCCGCCGCCTCCGCCCTCGGCATGCTCTTCCCTCAGTGTCCGGCAACCGGCTAGTTGCCCTACTCCGATCGTGGCCTTGGTGTCCGCGAGCAGGACCTCCGCATCCTCTTCGCCTCCCAGACGGTGGCGGTCGACGTTGGGTCGAGGTGGACCTTGTCCTCCGATCAACGGGTGGAAGCACCGGCCGCTGCGGCTCCTCCCGGGCTTGCGGAGGTGGATCTGAGGAACGAGGGGAATGGGGGGAGCGCAGCAATGGGATCTGGAGGTGATGGCGATCTGGAGGTTAGGTCGTGGCGGCGGGGATCGAGGGGTGGCAGCAGCGCACACAGAGGAGGGATGGCGGCGGGGATCGATCGGTTTGGAGGTAGGGTGTCGCGTGTGGGGACGCAAGTTGAGGCTCGGCGGGGAGATCGGCGGCGCACGGGGAGGCGATATGGAGGATGTGGGAGGTTAGGGTTTGACTGGAGGCAATATGGAGAGGTGGCGATGGCTCGATCTGCGGCTGGGCCTAGGGTTAGCAGTGGAAGAGTGGGTGCGTGTTTTTCTTCCCGCTGCTGGCCCATTCCGTTCGGTCCAAGTGCTGATGTGGCCGTCCAGTCATATTAATATGATTAAATTTAGCAATATGACGATTTAGATTGGTCATATTAGGCTAAAAATAAAATCCTAAGCTGTATTACATAGATTATGACGATTTTATCTTATAAAATTATGACGATTTGGACCCAAAACGTCGTAATTCTAAAGGGTTTTGACCTCTCCAAATGGTCTACGACCATATTGTGTGAAATCGTCATAGATCTATGACGATTTCATTCCCCGTCACTATGAGAAGGTCACAAGTAAACACATTTCTTGTAGTGCTTGATCATGTCGCAATCTTTGAGGAATGTCCATCATATCATTCACCAATGATATGACCTTGCTGTCAACCAGCGCTATCACTTCATGATCAAGAAACCTTGATCATCATGTTACCCAACGAATTAGTAATAGAGGATACTAGAAACTTATGTTTCATATCACACTTGTATCAATGTTTTCACTTGAATACAGTTATAGCACAACATGAAACTATTACGAACTTATTAGGATATGACAATAATAAACCTTTTATTATTTTCTTCTAGGGCATATTCTCTTCAGTCTCCCACTTGCACTAGAGTAAAATAATGTAGCTGCTATTTACTAATCATAAACCATATCCCCATATGCGTTTATTGATCATGCTACTCATGAGAAATGTCATGTCCCTGTTCTGTTTTATCATATTAGTGTGTCTTTTGCAAATCATTAATGTCTTCCTAATTTTGAAATTCCCTCCATTATCTCATAATGGGTTGAAGTATTCGTTTTTGCGTGTGTACTTTGTTTATATTGTTTACAATCACGGTCGTTGAGTCAATTTAACCTTCACTATTGTCATGTAAACATCGGAAACACACTTAGAGAAGTCGGACTTCTTTAGCCAAAATATACTTCTATCTTTATGTACCTAGTGCATAACATGCAACTATGTGCCGAACTTCGCTTCTTGCTATTCAAGAACTAACTTTAACTTTGGTTCAGTGATTAACTCCAGAATCACTTCAAGACATGTTCTTTCAACCAGATCCTTTTTGGGTCATATTATGTCGAGTATACAGTATGGTTCCATGGAAGAACCTATGACTAAGGAATAGGAGATGCAACACATCTCTTTCTTTCTTTTAACCATAGTTGTAATACTGAGTCTAACTCAATGCTTCATACAAGTAAGAACCTCTTTCTTATCTTGTTCCATTCTGAACTCCTTCAGAATCTTACCTAGGACATTCTGAACGCCTTCGGAATCAAGTCTAGGAAGCATCCAACAATAATGTTTATTAAACTCACTAATCTATCTCGATAGATTCCATTATTTAATAAATTGTTCAACTTCATCCATATTTACTAGCTTAAATGTTATTAATACTAATCACACCATTCATATATTTCATCCACTTATTTCAGAATGATAACACGCTCCCACTCAAATATGGCATCCATATATGAGATCCTAGGACTATCTCCCACTCAAAATGGCATCCATATATGAGATCCAGGGTTTTCACTTAGCCCCCACTCAAAATATGTCTCTTATATATTGAGTCTTAGCCATTAATATATCTCCTACATATTAAGGTTAAGCCAAGCCAATATGCTCCCACTCAAATGAAAGCCCTCTCATCAATCCTGGACATTACAAAATTCTTTGATCATTATCAAATTGATAATTTTAACTGCGAGTTCCCAATATCCATATATTGCTGGAGTACATCCAATATACTCAAGCATCGCTAATTTTGTAGTCAACTCCGTGAATTTGTCCAAACATCCTTTTGTGACAAATCAAGATTTATGTCTTTCCATTAAGTTTCATTTCCTTTTTATGACTTTGCAGTCATTTAGAAATATTAAGCAAACATCTTTCCTTAATAAGATCAAGTAACACATTACTTTTCAATCTCAAATGTAACTTAATACATGATTTTTATGACTCCTAGTCATTTCTCGCATTTAGGTCCATCATGCTTCTTTGTATTTCGTAGGTACATCTTGGTCAAAACATGACAAGTGAATCAATAATATAATCCCGCAATCTTACATAATATATCTTCTTAAATCCTACTTTCTTTTGTAAAAGTATTCGCTAAAACTTTATGATCATTATCATTAGTTTATCCTCTATTTGTAGAGTTCAGTTTCACGAAACAAAAATTTCACTGCGCCACTCAACAATCTGGAGGTAAGGTCAAAGTACCTTGTTTTGAAATTTTACTTTCTTCCACCTGTATATTCATTAAGATACATCAAATCTTAGGAAAACAGCAGGTTTGCCCTATGTGGAACATGTATTCATACTCTCCAAAGAATACGCTACAAAGACTTGTTTATTCGCCATGATTTCGAATTATTGAAATCTCTAGAAACTCGAATATGACATAACTCTTATGGTGTTGTTTCCATGAATCTTTAGATGTTCCTTTCTATTTCAAACGAGTGTTTGCTTATTATAATCTTTAACTCTAAATGATAACTATAACCCTGATAAGAGATAATATGAGACCGCTTGTATCTAATACAATATGATTATGATGTTTAGACATATCAACACCTTGAAATTGTCCAGTTATCATAATTTGTGAAACATATTTCACAAGTCCTTTTATGCCAAAACTTAACTTAAATACGTTAGTCATATTGATCAAATCAAAGATACTTTGTGTTACTGTTAATTTCATATCCCACTTTGTTTTTGAACTTATTTGAACAATCAAATCCTTTCAAAACTTCAGTTTCATTAAGTAAATACACCTATTCAGTTAAGTCCACAATGAAATACTGATTTCCACTATTTGTTACAAATACGAGACATCACTATGTATAAAATTCGACATTTCTTTGCATATTACCGTTGTACCAGAATGCGGAGTTTTTGGTCATCTTGCCAACTGAGGCATGGTTTTGCAAAGTCATTAGATCAAATATCTAAGACCCCAATTTTCATCTATGTGAAAAACATGCAATAACCATCATGACTTAAACAATAGTGTCATTTCATTATTAACCTTCAGATATCCTTTAGCATTCTAATCCTTTATAAATGCTTAACCTATTATCATTAACATAGTGATGACAATAACTCATTTATAATCATAATGTGACCATAAAGGTATTACTCATAAGAATAGTGCAACTGGATTGTAACTTATTCATATGAATAATCGTCTTGCCAAAAGCAAGACACACAAACAAGAACTATAAAATTATATTCAAGTTCACTAATCCAAATGATAAACTTTGACGGAAGGAGTGATGTCGTCCATTAACTAGTTTGCTTGCCGTCATCAAGCCACATTGCCTCAGTTCGAGCAATTCTCAAGAAAATCATCATGTTTTCACAAAATGGGACAAGTATCCAATACTTCGTAAACTATAACGAATTTTGCAAGAATCACATTTATAACTTTGTATATCTGACATATACCTTTTTCATCCGTGACCTCCATTACAATCAAGCCCTTCTAAGAGTTCTCAACTCTAATGGAAGATTGCTACGCGATTCTCCAAATATTCTGTTTTCATCTACCAAGGAAGAAAACTTATCCAACGGCTCATACCTTATGTGCCTTATTTTGCAGAATGCAAAATAGTAGTCCAACTCTCCATCGAATAGAGAATGGCCCCTTTTGGATGATTTATGGAGAAAACACAAACTTTGTGGAGCCATCGGACTATATCCTAACGGTCATTGTATCAAGAAGAGAAGATCAGCTTATTACGAGGATATCCCTTGGGCGTGGGTATTAATCTATGAGGTTGGACCCTTTTACTAAGTTCCATTTCAAGCAAGAAATTTCTCATGGTCACAAAGGACCTCAATGAGATAGGCCATGATCTACTAAGATATTTGCAAATAGACATCTAGACTTAGTTCATACTAATGAGTTCAATTCATAATTGAGATCCCACTAAAATCTATATGATCTGATCGATTGCATAAGACCCGCGGTAGAAATAGAACGGGGATAGTCATCCCCTGGACGATTTTAGCGACCACACGATCACAATTCACTATGCAACCCTTGATCATCATGTCCGGCAAGATAGCTTCAAAGGTATACATTCTCTAATGCCAATCACATCTCCATGCGACTCATGCTCGATATTTCGATCTCCTGTGTTCTGAGGCCATGTCTACGATCTTGTTACTTTGCGGCCAAAAAGTTCGCAGGCGAAGGTATCGCGGGGTGCGAGTTGCGTGTAATCACCGTGATTCGAAAAGTTGGTGGGGGTAATTACCGAGAAGGGCATTTCGAGTGAATGCTGGCCAAACCAAATATTTTCAAATCTTAGCCGTTATGTCAGGATATTCCATTACATTAGTACCTGCCATGCCCCTGATGTGCCCCTTCTAAGTCACTTGCACATGCCGCACGGGCAAATCCATTTCTATACTTTCCTAACGCCCGACACTGAATCCGGCAGCAGCAGTGGTCCTTTTTCTCCCTCCTACACTGAATCAGGTTCGACGGTGGCGACGGTTGTTTTATCCCCGCCGCCTCCCCCTCCCACCCACACCCCATCCCTCCCCACCCACCCACCCACACACACACTGAATCCGGCGGCGGCATGTCAAGCGAGGCCAAGGTGGTAGCTATGTCGGCAACTGATTCAGCTTCGTCCGAGCCAGCGTCTCGGGCATACCGCCAAACAAGCGAAGCAGCTGCGGGGTCTGCAGCCTAGGTTAGCGAGGAGGCCAGCCAGAAGTCTGCTAACAGGGTACCTATGAGTAGCGGGTTGAAGAGAAAAGCTAGGACGGCGGTGGAGTGTTCGTTGCAATCTTGAGGTCATGACCACCAAGAGAAGAGCGAGAGGTGAATTTTTCTTTTCTGTGCCTTGTCTTGCAAGTAGATTAGTTACTGCAAAATTAGTGTCGAAGAAAACCACCCAAGAGAAGAGCGAGAGGTGAATTTTTCTTTTCTGTGCCTTGTCTTGCAAGTAGATTAGTTAGTGCAAAATTAGTGTCGAATGAACTGAAAGGTCCCCTTTTTAATCAAATTAGGAACATCTTCGATGCAACAGACCTATGTGCAAAAGTAGTTCAAAGTTCATGTCCGCTAGTACACTGGAAAACTAGATTTTGGTTGCGAGGGGTTGTGTTCGGGCAGGATGTGATTCTGCTTGTCAACTACATAGAGGTTGTGTCTGTTTCGCAGCTAATAGATATGCTTCATTCTATCATTCCTTGGGGATCTAGACAGAGGGAAAAATTGGTGTGGCGTAACATGAGTAATACCTATGTGCAAATTGAGCACTCCTACGAGCTTCAGATGCTTTGTCACATCCCAAGATTTTCCAAATCTTGTAATGTGAAAAAGAAATTAATAAAATAAAACTTTGTTGATTTTCAGGGTAAGAAGAAACTTTTGAGTCCATTTGGGAACTTTCAAAACCTAATTGGATCAAATAAAATCCTAAAGGGATATAAAAAGTTAAATAAACAATAAACTTCAAAATATTTAAAATTATTATTTTGGATCTTTTAATAAAAAGTTTTTGGTTTTCAAAAGAAAAGGTAGATTTATAAATAAATATTATTTCATAAAGCCAAATTAAAACTTGGCCAAGCTTTTGAAATAAAATGTTTTGTTTTGATTAAAAATAGTAAAGGTTTATTTAAATAAAATAACCAATTTTATTTAAATAAAAGGTTTTACCATTTTAATTAAAACATCAAAACTTATTAAATTATTTTAAATAAGTTTTCCAAGTATTTTATATTCTCAAATAAAACCTACTGAAGTGTTTTGGTTTTATTTTAGATTTTCAAAATAAAGATTTCAATAAAACAAATCCTATTTGAATTAAATGAATAAGGTCTATTCATTTAATTATTAATGGACCATAAAATAAAAGGTGATTTTACTTTAAACAAGTTTTCCAAGTATCTTCTATTTTCAAATAAAAACCTACTGATTTGGTTTTGAAAATATTTGGATTTTAAATGGAGATTTTATTAAATAAATCAAACCCTATTTGATTAAATAACTAAAGGTCCATTTTATTTAATTAATGAATGGATCCTAAAAAGAATAAAAATATTATTTTAATTTGGGATTTGGTTTATGTTGATAAACAGAACCAAAAACTCATTACAAAGTTTAGTGATTGTTTGAATTGTTTGAATGTTTGAATAGTTGATTGAAATTCAAAACAGAAATTGATTTGGAAAAAGAAAAACAATCAGGAAAGAAAAAATGGAATCTGGACTTAGCCCAACCGGCCAAGCCCACTAAGCCCAGCAAAGAGCCCAGCTTTCCCTCCCCGAAGAAAATGCTTCGCACTCGTTTCCTGACCCGTGCAGTGAATGACTGGTGGCCCCAAACCCCTCTCTCTTCCCTCACTGCCAGGTAGGCTCCACAAACGCTATCGTTGTTTCCACCCGCGCGACCTGTTCTTCCTCCCCTCGTCGCCATTTCCTGCAGTGATTCCGCGACACTAATTCGTCTTAACGCGGCCATCATTACTCGCCTTGACCATGCACGTTAAAACGCCAGCGTCTTCTCCTCCTCTCCCCTCTGTCGCCACTCCCTCTCTGCCCCGAGGCTGCCTCAATTTGGCTTGGCACTCTCTGTTCGCGACACTCCGGTGCGATTCCGCGACTCAACACCGCCCGTGCCTCCCGAGCACACTAGGAGACTCTCCACTCCCAGGCCTTCTTCCGTACCACCCATGACCATGGCGCCCCAGAGCAACGTCTGCAACAAGCTCTGAATGACGCCGTCGTCCGCTCCAACTCCGACGAGCCCTACAGGTAGTTTCCGGCCGCCCCTCTTCCTCTCGTTCACGCACACAGATTTGTCTTGAACCTGCGCGTCTAACCGCGTCTTCGTTTTGTCTCGAGGTGAACCACAACACCGTCCCCAACCACAACCAGAGCCACCCGACGCCAGGAGCAACTCCGGCGAGCGATTACCGCCACGACAGAGCGCCCCTTGACCCAAGGAGACCACGTCGAGCTTCCTCAGGCCTTTGCGAACGTGGTGAGCACCTTCCCATCCTTCCCCGTTTCCTGTTTCGCCAGTGCCGCCACTGTCTGACCGTCGCCGCCGCTAGCCACCGCCGGCGCCGCTCGCATATGGTCAAGCATGCTAGCACCATAGGATCGAGATCTGACGCTCATGATTAGATCACTTAAGCAGCGAAGGGGTACGCTTCTGAACCGTGCGATCTGTTAGATCCAACGCACCACAGAGCCGATCCGGCCGAACCGGTATTAACCAGTGAAATAGCGACGCGTGGCCAGTTTCTGTTTAAAACAGATTTTGAAATCAGATTTAATTGCCATTTTGAAACCATTGTAACTTTTGATCCACACGTCCAAAAATTGCAAATTTGGTATCATTGGAATCAGTAGAACAAACCCTAGCCAACCATGCCTTTAGTTTAGCAAATAGAATCTATTAACTTGTTGGTTTTTGTAGAAACTTTTGTTTGCTTGTTTAGATTAGAAAAATTGTTCAAAAATGTTTCTGGGGATAAAATCTTTGGCAATTGGTGTGATTTGAACCTACTAACATTAGGAAACACTTTGTGGATTCAAAAATGAATTTGGTGAAACAAAATAATGATTCTTTGATTTAAAACCATTTCTAGTCAAATAGAAATGTGGTTTATTTATTAAAAAATGATTTTGAAGGAAAACCTTTGGGAAATGTTTTGTTTTAAACTCTCTGACCCTAAAAACAAGGTTTTGTGGTTTGAAAATATATTTGGTGAACCCTATAGGCTAATGCCTTGGTAAAAATATTTCTACACCACATAAAATGATGCTTTGTTTTGAAAATGGTTTAGGAAGTGAAACTTCTTGCAAATGACTTTGCCACTTTACAAAATGACCATTAGGTGTTTTCAAATGTTTATGACCCATTAGGAACCACTTTTCCAAATAAAACAAAGTTTGGCATGCTTGCATGCATTATCTTAGTCCTATGATTTTATGTGTTGTTATGCTTGATTGGTAGATTGAGATTGTGCCTTGCTTGATTGATTTGTAGTGACTTGAAGAGTGTGATTGTTGCAAGGACAAGGAGTGAACCCATACTCTACCAAAAAGGCAAGTGATGCTTCATACTTTTGTCCCATTACTTTCACTATGCATTAGTGATTTTCTCTAAGTAAAACTTGCATGGAATTTTGCTAAGTATAAACCTTGCTATAGGAAAACCTAGTAGATGAAACCTTAGTGGAATTCTTCCTAAGTTAAGGTTCCTATTACTATCAAGCTTAGCCTAGCTAATAGTAAACATGGGTGGAATATATATTAACACTATGAAAAAATATTCTAAGTCTGAGGACTTGTGTTTTTGTTTAATAAAACAACTAAGTTAATGAATCACCTGGGTGGAATGGTTATTGCTTGGTGGTTTTTGGTTGAGTGGTTACACAAGGCCAGGGGACTGGTGAACATTGTGTATCTCACTTGTGGATGGCCACCCAAGAACAAAGGGATTTGAGATGTCAAATGCTGAGAAGCTTCAAGTGCAACCACTTGGCAATATGGGCTCTACCATGATCATATAGGTTGCAAGAACTTAGCCATATGGACAGTGGGTGGTAGTTTTTGATAGGTTGGAGCGCGTCCATTTTGGTCTAAGGGAAGGCTTCTGAAAGATCTTGTCATGGGAAACCAAGTCTTGTGGGGAAAGTGCAGCACCTCTGCAGAGTGTAAAATCTAAGTACTTAGCCATGTCCCTGGTAAAGGACAATTTGAGCATCAAGACATGGAAGCAATCAAGAATCTCATCATTCAAATTTCTAAGTTAAAATCTTGTGGTTTGAACAAGGGTTAAAGGATCTTCAAACTTTGATTGAGAAAAATGTTTTTGTCAAGCAAAAACTTAGTGTTTTCAAAATGATAAGGAAAATCTATTTTGAGCAATGCAAGCCTCAACTCCACTTAGCCAAATGCATATAGATGATAGACTCCACTATACTACCATAGTATCACTTGCCAATACAATTCAAATGTATTGACCCTTGTGGCTGTAACTTGTATGTTGCAGGTTTGATTGATTTTAGTGAAGATTGATTGATTAGGATTACAAAGTCTACAACCAACATCTGCCTGTGGCGCTTTGAAGATGAACGACCCCATGCTTATAGATTTCTGCTGCAATGTAATGTAATAGCCAAATGAGCTATGTAAGATGTAATAAAATTATGTTATTCCTGGTTATAAAGTTGTATTATGACCTTTTTTTCTTGATATTACATCTTAACTATGGATGCTAGCTATTGATCCAGGGACTAGTATTGTAAACACAGGGGACACCACCTTATATTGTGTAAAGGTTGGGACACTCCCTCTACAGATGGTATCAGAGCATTGTGTTGCCTGTAGGATTTGTAAACCTAGGATTGGACAAAAACCCTTAGAAAATAGGAGTTGTACTTGTTCCAAAACTTATTTACAAAAACACTTGTAAACCCTTTCCTTAACCATTTTGATTTCAACTCTACATCTCTTCTATTTCAACTTGATGGAAAAACCTACCCCATGGCCAAGGATTCCACCATGTGCAAAGGACTTCATCAACTCTAGATTCTAATGACTTCAACGTCTTCAACTCTAATGACTTCAACTTCTTCAAGTCTAATGACTTCAACATCTTCAGCATTTTCCCCCAAGGACTTCCAACTTGGATATCACTAAGGACTACAAGTAAGACAAGGAAATCTTGCTCAAGATTTAGAGACTGAGGGAATGCAAAAGTTAGAGGGAACCCACATCATTTGAAGTCTTGTAACCAAGAGTTTTTCTCAAGGAAACCATGATCCCAAGTAAGAAGAATCAAGAAGGAAGGAAAGATCACAAGTGAACCATATAGATGGACCACCATATTTTAGTTAAGACAAAACCACCAACTTAAGTGGTGTAACAAAAATATTTTTGATTGCCTAAAAATGTGCTTGAACTTTGTTGTTGAGTGAAATGTTTTGTTTGTGATTGCTTGCACATTGCTTGTGTGAATTGTGATGTGTGTGATTAGAATTATTTCCTTAGAAATATTTTGCCTATTCTAATCCCAATCCAACCCAAACAGATGACTTCTCCAAGAAACTCCAACATCAAGGATTGTTACAACAACAACCAAGAGGACAACATGAGAGAACTTATAGAAACCCAAAACCAGTTGATCCAAGAGACAACTCAGCTTTTAGCCAACAACAATGGACTAGACCCAGCCATACAAAGGATTTTGAAACTTCAATCCCAATTGTTGCAAGGATTGGATACTCAAGTGATCAACATGGGAGAAAACTTTTCCCAAAGAGCTAATGACAACAAGGATGACAAGGATGTTATTTTAGAAGGAACCAAGGCTTGCAATATTTGTGGAGACAAGGATCACACTTCCAAGGAGCATGGAGATCAATGCCCCAATTGTGAAAAGAAACATCCAACTAATCAATGCCCCACATCTCAAGTGACTTGCTTCCTATGTGAAGGAAATGATCATGCCCCTATTCAATGCCCCATCTATCCTATAGTTCAACAAATGAAGCAAGATGGAATGCATCAAATGTTTGGAAACCTCCATAAGGGAACAACTTCTACCAAGATGGATGAAGGCAAAGTCAGAACCATGCCAAATAAGGCCAAATCCAAAGTGACCACAAAGTGTTGCTACTCTTGTGAAGAAGAAGGTCATATCTCTAGTAACTTCCCCAAGAGGAGAGAAAGATTTCCCACCTTTGAGGTGAGGTATGAAGAGCATGAACTAGAAGAACTCTTAGCTTTGGAGAGACCCAAAAAGAAGAAGAAAGACAAAAGCCAGTTGCAATGTTATAATTGCAAAGAGATGGGACACTATGCCAGTGAATGCCCAGGAAAGGAGAAGAGCCAAGAAGACAAACAAAAGCTAGTGAAACCCAAGATGAGGAAGGATATTAGCCAAGTGATGTGCAAACACTGCAAAGAGTTAGGACATTATGCATCATATTGTCCAGAGAAGCCACCTCAAGACCTCAAACTTATCACATGTTTCAAATGCAAGGAGCTAGGCCACTATGCAAACCTCTGTCCAGGAAAGTTACACCAAGATCCCAAGCAAGCCAATATGTAATTTTTGTTTGAAAATTTTTAAGGGTGGTAGTACCCTAGTTGTTTTGAGCCTACTTGTAACCCTAGCCTTCTCAAATCTCGGACGAGATTTATTTTAAGTGGTAATTGTCACATCCCAAGATTTTCCAAATCTTGTAATGTGAAAAAGAAATGAATAAAATAAAACTTTGTTGATTTTCAGGGTAAGAAGAAACTTTTGAGTCCATTTGGGAACTTTCAAAACCTAATTGGATCAAATAAAATACTAAAGGGATTTAAAAAGTTAAATAAACAATAAACTTCAAAATATTTAAAATTATTATTTTGGATCTTTTAATAAAAAGTTTTTGGTTTTCAAAAGAAAAGGTAGATTTATAAATAAAGATTATTTCATAAAGCCAAATTAAAACTTGGCCAAGCTTTTGAAATAAAATGTTTTGTTTTGATTAAAAATAGTAAAGGTTTATTTAAATAAAATAACCAATTTTATTTAGATAAAAGGTTTTACCATTTTAATTAAAACATCAAAACTTATTAAATTATTTTAAATAAGTTTTCCAAGTATTTTATATTCTCAAATAAAACCTACTGAAGTGTTTTGGTTTTATTTTAGATTTTCAAAATAAAGATTTCAATAAAACAAATCCTATTTGAATTAAATGAATAAGGTCTATTCATTTAATTATTAATGGACCCTAAAATAAAAGGTGATTTTACTTTAAACAAGTTTTCCAAGTATCTTCTATTTTCAAATAAAAACCTACTGATTTGGTTTTGAAAATATTTGGATTTTAAATGGAGATTTTATTAAATAAATCAAACCCTATTTTATTAAATAACTAAAGGTCCATTTTATTTAATTAATGAATGGATCCTAAAAAGAATAAAAATATTATTTTAATTTGGGATTTGGTTTATGTTGATAAACAGAACCAAAAACTCATTACAAAGTTTAGTGATTGTTTGAATTGTTTGAATGTTTGAATAGTTGATTGAAATTCAAAACAGAAATTGATTCGGAAAAATAAAAACAATCAGGAAAGAAAAAATTGGAATCTGGACTCAGCCCAACCGGCCAAGCCCACTAAGCCCAGCAAACAGCCCAGCAAACATCCCAGCTTTCCCTCCACACTGAAACGCCGCACTGACAATTGAATGACCGTGGCCCCAAACCCCTCTCTCTTCCCTCACTGCCAGGTAGGCTCCACAAACGCTGTCGTCGTTTCCACCCGCGCGACCTGTTCTTCCTCCCCTCGTCGCCGTTTCTTGCAGTGATTCCGCGACACTAATTCGTTTTAATGCGGCCACCATTACTCGCCTTGACCATGCACGTTAAAACGCCAGCGTCTTCTCCTCCTTTCCCCTCTGTCGCCACTCCCTCTCTGCCCCGAGGCTGCCTCAATTTGGCTTGGCACTCCCTCTGTTCCGACGACACTCCGGTGCCGATTCCGGCGACTCAACACCGCCCCGTGCCTCCCTGAGCACACTAGGAGACTCTCCACTCCCAGACGCTTCTTCCCGTACCACCCATACGACCGCGGGCGCCCCAGAGCAACGTCTGCAACAAGCTCTGAACGACGCCGCCGTCCGCTCCAACTCCGACGAGCCCCACAGGTAGTTTACGGCCGCCCCTCTTCCTCTCGTTCACGCACACAGCTTTGTCTTGATCCTGCGTGTCTAACCGCGTCTTCGTTTTGTCTCGAGGTGAACCACAGCACCGTCCCCAACCACAACCAGAGCCACCCGACGCCAGGAGCAACTCCGGCGAGCGATTACCGCCACGACAGAGCGCCCCTTGACCCAAGGAGACCACATCGAGCTTCCTCAGGCCTTTGCGAACGTGGTGAGCACCTTCCCATCCTTCCCCGTTTCCTGTTTCGCTAGCGCCGCCACTGTCTGACCGTCGCCGCCGCTCGCATATGGTCAAGCATGCTAGCACCGTAGGATCGAGATCTGACGCTCGTGATTAGATCACTTAAGCAGCGAAGGGGTACGCTTCTGAACCGTGCGATCTGTTAGATCCAATGCACCGCAGAGCCGATCCGGCCGAACCGGTATCGACCAGTGAAATAGTGACGCGTGGCCAGTTTCTGTTTAAAACAGATTTTGAAATCAGATTTAATTGCCATTTTGAAACCATTGTAACTTTTGATCCACACGTCCAAAAATTGCAAATTTGGTATCATTGGAATCAGTAGAACAAACCCTAGCCAACCATGCCTTTAGTTTAGCAAATAGAATCTGTTAACTTGTTGGTTTTTGCAGAAACTTTTGTTTGCTTGTTTAGATTAGAAAAATTGTTCAAAAATGTTTTTGGGGATAAAATCTTTGGCAATTGGTGTGATTTGAACCTACTAACATTAGGAAACACTTTGTGGATTCAAAAATTAATTTGGTGAAACAAAATAATGATTCTTTGATTTAAAACCATTTCTAGTCAAATAGAAATGTGGTTTATTTATTAAAAAATGATTTTGAAGGAAAACCTTTGGGAAATGTTTTGTTTTAAACTCTCTGACCCTAAAAACAAGGTTTTGTGGTTTGAAAATATATTTGGTGAACCCTATAGGCTAATGCCTTGGTAAAAATATTTCTACACCACATAAAATGATGCTTTGTTTTGAAAATGGTTTAGGAAGTGAAACTTCTTGCAAATGACTTTGCCACTTTACAAAATGACCATTAGGTGTTTTCAAATGTTTATGACCCATTAGGAACCACTTTTCCAAATAAAACAAAGTTTGGCATGCTTGCATGCATTATCTTAGTCCTATGATTTTATGTGTTGTTATGCTTGATTGGTAGATTGAGATTGTGCCTTGCTTGATTGATTTGTAGTGACTTGAAGAGTGTGATTGTTGCAAGGACAAGGAGTGAACCCATACTCTACCAAAAAGGCAAGTGATGCTTCATACTTTTGTCCCATTACTTTCACTATGCATTAGTGATTTTCTCTAAGTAAAACTTGCATGGAATTTTGCTAAGTATAAACCTTGCTATAGGAAAACCTAGTAGATGAAACCTTAGTGGAATTCTTCCTAAGTTAAGGTTCCTATTACTATCAATCTTAGCCTAGCTAATAGTAAACATGGGTGGAATATATATTAACACTATGAAAAAATATTCTAAGTCTGAGGACTTGTGTTTTTGTTTAATAAAACAACTAAGTTAATGAATCACCTGGGTGGAATGGTTATTGCTTGGTGGTTTTTGGTTGAGTGGTTACACAAGGCCAGGGGACTGGTGAACATTGTGTATCTCACTTGTGGATGGCCACCCAAGAACAAAGGGATTTGAGATGTCAAATGCTGAGAAGCTTCAAGTGCAACCACTTGGCAATATGGGCTCTACCATGATCATATAGGTTGCAAGAACTTAGCCATATGGACAGTGGGTGGTAGTTTTTGATAGGTTGGAGCGCGTCCATTTTGGTCTAAGGGAAGGCTTCTGAAAGATCTTGTCATGGGAAACCAAGTCTTGTGGGGAAAGTGCAGCACCTCTGCAGAGTGTAAAATCTAAGTACTTAGCCATGTCCCTGGTAAAGGACAATTTGAGCATCAAGACATGGAAGCAATCAAGAATCTCATCATTCAAATTTCTAAGTTAAAATCTTGTGGTTTGAACAAGGGTTAAAGGATCTTCAAACTTTGATTGAGAAAAATGTTTTTGTCAAGCAAAAACTTAGTGTTTTCAAAATGATAAGGAAAATCTATTTTTGAGCAATGCAAGCCTCAACTCCACTTAGCCAAATGCATATAGATGATAGACTCCACTATACTACCATAGTATCACTTGCCAATACAATTCAAATGTATTGACCCTTGTGGCTGTAACTTGTATGTTGCAGGTTTGATTGATTTTAGTGAAGATTGATTGATTAGGATTACAAAGTCTACAACCAACATCTGCCTGTGGCGCTTTGAAGATGAACGACCCCATGC
Source organism: Avena insularis (assembly GCA_023614405.1). Taxonomy (NCBI): domain Eukaryota; kingdom Viridiplantae; phylum Streptophyta; class Magnoliopsida; order Poales; family Poaceae; genus Avena; species Avena insularis. The sequence goes on along the minus strand of CM042691.1, from coordinate 292,085,719 downwards.
TTATAGATTTCTGCTGCAATGTAATGTAATAGCCAAATGAGCTATGTAAGATGTAATAAAATTATGTTATTCCTGGTTATAAAGTTGTATTATGACCTTTTTTTCTTGATATTACATCTTAACTATGGATGCTAGCTATTGATCCAGGGACTAGTATTGTAAACACAGGGGACACCACCTTATATTGTGTAAAGGTTGGGACACTCCCTCTACAGATGGTATCAGAGCATTGTGTTGCCTGTAGGATTTGTAAACCTAGGATTGGACAAAAACCCTTAGAAAATAGGAGTTGTACTTGTTCCAAAAACTTATTTACAAAAACACTTGTAAACCCTTTCCTTAACCATTTTGATTTCAACTCTACATCTCTTCTATTTCAACTTGATGGAAAAACCTACCCCATGGCCAAGGATTCCACCATGTGCAAAGGACTTCATCAACTCTAGATTCTAATGACTTCAACGTCTTCAACTCTAATGACTTCAACTTCTTCAAGTCTAATGACTTCAACATCTTCAGCATTTTCCCCCAAGGACTTCCAACTTGGATATCACTAAGGACTACAAGTAAGACAAGGAAATCTTGCTCAAGATTTAGAGACTGAGGGAATGCAAAAGTTAGAGGGAACCCACATCATTTGAAGTCTTGTAACCAAGAGTTTTTCTCAAGGAAACCATGATCCCAAGTAAGAAGAATCAAGAAGGAAGGAAAGATCACAAGTGAACCATATAGATGGACCACCATATTTTAGTTAAGACAAAACCACCAACTTAAGTGGTGTAACAAAAATATTTTTGATTGCCTAAAAATGTGCTTGAACTTTGTTGTTGAGTGAAATGTTTTGTTTGTGATTGCTTGCACATTGCTTGTGTGAATTGTGATGTGTGTGATTAGAATTATTTCCTTAGAAATATTTTGCCTATTCTAATCCCAATCCAACCCAAACAGATGACTTCTCCAAGAAACTCCAACATCAAGGATTGTTACAACAACAACCAAGAGGACAACATGAGAGAACTTATAGAAACCCAAAACCAGTTGATCCAAGAGACAACTCAGCTTTTAGCCAACAACAATGGACTAGACCCAGCCATACAAAGGATTTTGAAACTTCAATCCCAATTGTTGCAAGGATTGGATACTCAAGTGATCAACATGGGAGAAAACTTTTCCCAAAGAGCTAATGACAACAAGGATGACAAGGATGTTATTTTAGAAGGAACCAAGGCTTGCAATATTTGTGGAGACAAGGATCACACTTCCAAGGAGCATGGAGATCAATGCCCCAATTGTGAAAAGAAACATCCAACTAATCAATGCCCCACATCTCAAGTGACTTGCTTCCTATGTGAAGGAAATGATCATGCCCCTATTCAATGCCCCATCTATCCTATAGTTCAACAAATGAAGCAAGATGGAATGCATCAAATGTTTGGAAACCTCCATAAGGGAACAACTTCTACCAAGATGGATGAAGGCAAAGTCAGAACCATGCCAAATAAGGCCAAATCCAAAGTGACCACAAAGTGTTGCTACTCTTGTGAAGAAGAAGGTCATATCTCTAGTAACTTCCCCAAGAGGAGAGAAAGATTTCCCACCTTTGAGGTGAGGTATGAAGAGCATGAACTAGAAGAACTCTTAGCTTTGGAGAGACCCAAAAAGAAGAAGAAAGACAAAAGCCAGTTGCAATGTTATAATTGCAAAGAGATGGGACACTATGCCAGTGAATGCCCAGGAAAGGAGAAGAGCCAAGAAGACAAACAAAAGCTAGTGAAACCCAAGATGAGGAAGGATATTAGCCAAGTGATGTGCAAACACTGCAAAGAGTTAGGACATTATGCATCATATTGTCCAGAGAAGCCACCTCAAGACCTCAAACTTATCACATGTTTCAAATGCAAGGAGCTAGGCCACTATGCAAACCTCTGTCCAGGAAAGTTACACCAAGATCCCAAGCAAGCCAATATGTAATTTTTGTTTGAAAATTTTTAAGGGTGGTAGTACCCTAGTTGTTTTGAGCCTACTTGTAACCCTAGCCTTCTCAAATCTCGGGACGAGATTTATTTTAAGGGTGGTAGCCTGTCACATCCCAAGATTTTCCAAATCTTGTAATGTGAAAAAGAAATGAATAAAATAAAACTTTGTTGATTTTCAGGGTAAGAAGAAACTTTTGAGTCCATTTGGGAACTTTCAAAACCTAATTGGATCAAATAAAATACTAAAGGGATTTAAAAAGTTAAATAAACAATAAACTTCAAAATATTTAAAATTATTATTTTGGATCTTTTAATAAAAAGTTTTTGGTTTTCAAAAGAAAAGGTAGATTTATAAATAAAGATTATTTCATAAAGCCAAATTAAAACTTGGCCAAGCTTTTGAAATAAAATGTTTTGTTTTGATTAAAAATAGTAAAGGTTTATTTAAATAAAATAACCAATTTTATTTAGATAAAAGGTTTTACCATTTTAATTAAAACATCAAAACTTATTAAATTATTTTAAATAAGTTTTCCAAGTATTTTATATTCTCAAATAAAACCTACTGAAGTGTTTTGGTTTTATTTTAGATTTTCAAAATAAAGATTTCAATAAAACAAATCCTATTTGAATTAAATGAATAAGGTCTATTCATTTAATTATTAATGGACCCTAAAATAAAAGGTGATTTTACTTTAAACAAGTTTTCCAAGTATCTTCTATTTTCAAATAAAAACCTACTGATTTGGTTTTGAAAATATTTGGATTTTAAATGGAGATTTTATTAAATAAATCAAAACCTATTTTATTAAATAACTAAAGGTCCATTTTATTTAATTAATGAATGGATCCTAAAAAGAATAAAAATATTATTTTAATTTGGGATTTGGTTTATGTTGATAAACAGAACCAAAAACTCATTACAAAGTTTAGTGATTGTTTGAATTGTTTGAATGTTTGAATAGTTGATTGAAATTCAAAACAGAAATTGATTCGGAAAAATAAAAACAATCAGGAAAGAAAAAATTGGAATCTGGACTCAGCCCAACCGGCCAAGCCCACTAAGCCCAGCAAACAGCCCAGCAAACATCCCAGCTTTCCCTCCCTGAAGAAAACGCTCGCAACTCTGCTCCGACGATGAATGACTGGTGGCCCCAAACCCCTCTCTCTTCCCTCACTGCCAGGTAGGCTCCACAAACGCTGTCGTCGTTTCCACCCGCGCGACCTGTTCTTCCTCCCCTCGTCGCCGTTTCTTGCAGTGATTCCGCGACACTAATTCGTTTTAATGCGGCCACCATTACTCGCCTTGACCATGCACGTTAAAACGCCAGCGTCTTCTCCTCCTTTCCCCTCTGTCGCCACTCCCTCTCTGCCCCGAGGCTGCCTCAATTTGGCTTGGCACTCCCTCTGTTCCGACGACACTCCGGTGCCGATTCCGGCGACTCAACACCGCCCCGTGCCTCCCTGAGCACACTAGGAGACTCTCCACTCCCAGACGCTTCTTCCCGTACCACCCATACGACATGGCGCCCGAACAACGTCTGCAACAAGCTCGAGCAGCGCGCCGTCCGCTCCAACTCCGACGAGCCCCACAGGTAGTTTACGGCCGCCCCTCTTCCTCTCGTTCACGCACACAGCTTTGTCTTGATCCTGCGTGTCTAACCGCGTCTTCGTTTTGTCTCGAGGTGAACCACAGCACCGTCCCCAACCACAACCAGAGCCACCCGACGCCAGGAGCAACTCCGGCGAGCGATTACCGCCACGACAGAGCGCCCCTTGACCCAAGGAGACCACATCGAGCTTCCTCAGGCCTTTGCGAACGTGGTGAGCACCTTCCCATCCTTCCCCGTTTCCTGTTTCGCTAGCGCCGCCACTGTCTGACCGTCGCCGCTCTGTATGGTCAAGCATGCTAGCACCGTAGGATCGAGATCTGACGCTCGTGATTAGATCACTTAAGCAGCGAAGGGGTACGCTTCTGAACCGTGCGATCTGTTAGATCCAATGCACCGCAGAGCCGATCCGGCCGAACCGGTATCGACCAGTGAAATAGTGACGCGTGGCCAGTTTCTGTTTAAAACAGATTTTGAAATCAGATTTAATTGCCATTTTGAAACCATTGTAACTTTTGATCCACACGTCCAAAAATTGCAAATTTGGTATCATTGGAATCAGTAGAACAAACCCTAGCCAACCATGCCTTTAGTTTAGCAAATAGAATCTGTTAACTTGTTGGTTTTTGCAGAAACTTTTGTTTGCTTGTTTAGATTAGAAAAATTGTTCAAAAATGTTTTTGGGGATAAAATCTTTGGCAATTGGTGTGATTTGAACCTACTAACATTAGGAAACACTTTGTGGATTCAAAAATTAATTTGGTGAAACAAAATAATGATTCTTTGATTTAAAACCATTTCTAGTCAAATAGAAATGTGGTTTATTTATTAAAAAATGATTTTGAAGGAAAACCTTTGGGAAATGTTTTGTTTTAAACTCTCTGACCCTAAAAACAAGGTTTTTTGGTTTGAAAATATATTTGGTGAACCCTATAGGCTAATTCCTTGGTAAAAATATTTCTACACCACATAAAATGATGCTTTGTTTTGAAAATGGTTTAGGAAGTGAAACTTCTTGCAAATGACTTTGCCACTTTACAAAATGAACATTAGGTGTTTTCAAATGTTTATGACCCATTAGGAACCACTTTTCCAAATAAAACAAAGTTTGGCATGCTTGCATGCATTATCTTAGTCCTATGATTTTATGTGTTGTTATGCTTGATTGGTAGATTGAGATTGTGCCTTGCTTGATTGATTTGTAGTGACTTGAAGAGTGTGATTGTTGCAAGGACAAGGAGTGAACACATACTCTACCAAAAAGGCAAGTGATGCTTCATACTTTTGTCCCATTACTTTCACTATGCATTAGTGATTTTCTCTAAGTAAAACTTGCATGGAATTTTGCTAAGTATAAACCTTGCTATAGGAAAACCTAGTAGATGAAACCTTAGTGGAATTCTTCCTAAGTTAAGATTCCTATTACTATCAAGCTTAGCCTAGCTAATAGAAAACATGGGTGGAATATATATTCACACTATGGAAAAATATTCTAAGTCTGAGGACTTGTGTTTTTGTTTAATAAAACAACTAAGTTAATGAATCACCTGGGTGGAATGGTAATTGCTTGGTGGTTTTTAGTTGAGTGGTTACACAAGGCCAGGGGACTGGTGAACCTTGTGTATCTCACTTGTGGATGGCCACCCAGGAACAAAGAGATTTGAGATGTCAAATGTTGAGAAGCTTCAAGTGCAACCACTTGGCAATATGGGCTCTGCCATGATCATATAGGTTGCAAGAACTTAGCCATATGGACAGTGGGTGGTAGTTTTTGATAGGTTGGAGCACGTCCATTTTGGTCTAAGGGAAGGCTTCTGAAAGATCTTGTCTTGGGAAACCAAGTCTTGTGGGGAAAGTGCACCACCTCTGCAGAGTGTAAAATCTAAGTACTTAGCCATGTCCCTGGTAAAGGACAATTTGAGCATCAAGACATGGAAGCAATCAAGAATCTCATCATTCAAATTTCTAAGTTAAAATCTTGTGGTTTGAACAAGGGTTAAAGGATCTTCAAACTTTGATTGAGAAAAATGTTTTTGTCAAGCAAAAACTTAGTGTTTTCAAAATGATAAGGAAAACTTTTTTTTGAGCAATGCAAGCCTCAACTTCACTTAGCCAAATGCATATAGATGATAGACTCCACTATACTACCATAGTATCACTTGCCAATACAATTCAAATGTATTGACCCTTGTGGCTGTAACTTGTATGTTGCAGGTTTGATTGATTTTAGTGAAGATTGATTGATTAGGATTACAAAGTCTACAACCAACATCTGCATATGGCACTTTGAAGATGAAGGACCCCATGCTTATAGATTTCTGCTGCAATGTAATGTAATAGCCAAATGAGCTATGTAAGATGTAACAAAATTATGTTATTCCTGGTTATAAAGTTGTATTATGACCTTTGTTTCTTGATATTACATCTTAACTATGGATGCTAGCTATTGATCCAGGGACTAGCATTGTAAACACAGGGGACACCACCTTATATTGTGTAAAGGTTGGGACACTCCCTCTACATGCTTTGGGAGTGTTGTGCAGCTAATCGTCATGTGAAAGTTGAAGCGATGATTGATGATATGTATGCAGATACTAGGATGTTGCTGCTAGAGCTTCTGTTGCTCGAGTTTAGGGACCACCAGATGATGATCAAGCTAAGTTCAATATACACCTAGATGTGGATTCATACACATCAAAACTTGATGGCGGAGTTAATAAGCCAATTTCATCATGTACTGTGGAGATAGTCGTCGATTCCAAAAACATAACTCTTGTTGACCTGAGAGAGATGATTGGTGAGGAAATCATTATTGGCCCTAAGCAGATGGCACGACTCCGGTGGTGGCATCATAAGAAGCAGGAATTTATAGAGGTTTTGGATACCGATGATTTGATGCAGATTATGCGACGAAAGAAGCAAACCGGAAATGTGTTATTCCTGGCTGCCATTTCTGATGTTGTTGGAGAGGTTGTAGTGGATGTAGAGGCCCCTGTTGTGGCTGAACAGAACGAGGCGATAGATGTTGATCAGATCTTATGTGAGCTGCTACCCAGGGCTTCTCAGATAGACTACAGGGTGCCCCTGCATGTATTTGTAACAAAGATTTTTGTTGCTTTGAAACTGTGTTGATGTGATCGTGTTTGTTTAGAGATGGCAATCCGATGTTCTGTGAGCTATTGAGATTTTTGGACATATCACTCGATGAAAGCATCGTTGTTGCAATAAGACACAAGTACATTGTAGTTGACATGATTATGTTTGCTGAGATGATGTGATATATTTGTTTCTGAGATTATGATTGTTGAGAGATTGTAATATAATGTGTTGTGAGCTGTTGGGATTTTGGGACATAACACTCATTGAAACCATCTATGAACAAGGTGATATATAAGTACCTTGTAGTTGACATAATTATGACGTAATATAATGCTATGTGAGATCACTAATTTGACTAATCGCTGGATAACTACCTGTTACTTAGAAGGAAGTACTATCATGGATGAATGAGCATAGGGTTTAGGAAAAAACTTACTAAGTAGGAGTGATGACCCACAAGTATAGGGGATCGCAACAGTCTTCGAGGGAAGTAAAGGCCAAAATTATTGATTCGACACAAGGGGAGCCAAAGAATATTTATAAGCCTTAACAGATGAGTTGTCAATTCAGCTGCACCTGGAAATAGTCTTCCTCGCAATAGTTTATCAGTAGCAACCGTTTTGTAATAGCAGTAGCAAAATAACAGCAGTAGTAAAATAAGAACAGCAGTAGCAATTGTAATAAACAACAGGATTAAAATGCGGTAGACATAGGGATGGATGGACATGCATTGCATGGACAAGATAATTCATGTAATAATCAAGACAAAGGCATTGCAGATAATAAATATAAAGCATCCAAGTACTAATTAACCATAGGCATGTGTTCCGTATATAGTCGTGTGTGATCGCAATGAGAAACTTGCACAACATCTTTTGTCCCGCCAGCCCGTTTGCAGCGGGGCCTCAAGGGAATCTACTGGCAATTAAGGTGCTCCTTTTAATAGAGCACTGGAGCAAAGCATTAACACTTCATGAACACACGTGATCCTCACATCACAGCCATCCCCTCCGGTTATCCCAATTGCTGTCACTTTGGGGCCTCGGGTTCCGGACAACGATATGTGTACACAACTTGCAGGTCAGATCACAAACAATAATATCATCATGAATCAATAACATGTTCAGATCTGAGATCATGGCACTCGGGCTCTAGTGACAAGCATTAAGCACAACAAGTTACAAAAATGTCAAAAAGCACTAACAATAGATACTAGGCACCATGCCCTAACAATCTTATGAAATTACATGAGCGATCTCATCCAATCCCCTAACATCCCCATAGCCTACTGCGGGGATTACTCACACATTGATGGGGGAATCATGGATGGTTGATGGAGAGGCGTCGGTGATGATGATGGCGATGATCTCCTCCAATTCGATCTTGGCACGGTGCGAACGAGTTTTGGTTTCGAATCGCGTTTTCTGGTGGTGGCGGCGCAACGGGACTCTATCTGAAAAACGTCGACCCCCCCTGTGTTTTTAGGTCAGAGGGCATATGTAGGCGAAAGGAAAGGTCGAGCCGGAGTCCGGGGTGGCCACACCATGCCCTGGCATGGCCAGGCCTGGCCCGCGCCTAGGGGTGGTGTGGGCCCCTCAGGTCTTTTCTCCCCTCCGTCTTCTGGCTCCGTGAGTCTTCTGGAAAAATACGATTTTTGGCATATTTTCTAGGATTTTTTTAAAAGTTGATTTTCTGCACAAAATAAGACACTAGAGCAGTTCTGCTGAAAGCAGCGTTAGTATGTGTTAGTTATATCCAAATCACACAAATTAGAGGAGAAACAATACCAAAAGTGTTCGATGAAGTAGATATGTTTTGGACGTATCAAGGAGATAGTGATCTATTGGACGAACAGGTCTAGGCCATCATGCTAGTTTCAGCGTCCACGGCCGCCCTGGAATATGTAGTAGAGTAACAAGAAGAAGAATAAGAAGTAGACATAGAAGAAGAATAAAAAAGAGAAGAAGAAGATTGTACCGGGAGAAGCCCTGGCCTGCTAGAACATTCAGCACCTCCGCCGCCATCGTCCTGGTTTTAGGGTCCACGGACACCCTGGAATATGTAGCATGGTAATAAGAAGAATAATAAGTAGACGAAGAAGAAGAAGACTGTACCGAGAAGAGCCCTGGCCTGCTGGAACATTCAGCGCCGCCGCCGCCATCGTGCTGGTTTCAGGGTCCACGACCGCCAATATGTAGCATAGTAATAAGAAGAAGAATAAGAAGTAGACATAGAATAAGAGGAATACTGTACTGGGAGGAGCCCTGGCCTGCTGGAATATTCAGCGCCGCCGCCATCGTGCAGGTTTCAGGGTCCACGACCGCTCTGGAATATGTAGCATAGTAATAAGAAGAAGAATAAGAAGTAGACATAGAAGAAGAAAACAGAGAAGAATAATAATAATAATAAGAAGAAGACTGTACTAGGAGCGGGAGGAGCCCTAGCCTGCTGGAACATTCAGCGCTATTTCTAGGAGAGATTGGGTCTCTATGCGAGGGGGGAATGAGAAGCTCGTTGAGCAGGAAGTCGAAGGTGGCGAGCTCTCTCGTTTCTCTTCGCTCGCATGGTCGATCCGCCTCTCTTACGGGGAGCCATGGCTAATGCAGATGGAGGAAGGTGGGGGCAGGAGGAAGAAGAAAGTGATGGGAGGTGGAGAATTGTCAAAGTGTCCAATCTGTGGTACAGTCTTATACAAGACCACCGTTTACTCCGGTGCTATCTCAACCTACATCCACCGTTCATTTGTTAATCGTTGTCCTATGTTTCTCCCTTACCCAAGAAGCGTGACTGGTAGAACCAGGGAATAAAACCCATAGTGCAGATGATGGGACTCGATTGGACTGGCTTTAATGAGATGGACGGTTCAGCAGGGGCTTCGGCGCGCTCCGCCTAGTATCCCATGGATAAAGGGGCCGATGTGGGACCCCCCTGTGTTTTTAGGTCAGAGGGTATATGTAGGCGAAAGGAAAGGTCGAGCCGGAGTCCGGGGTGGCCACACCATGCACTGGCATGGCCAGGCCTGGCCCGCGCCTCGGGGTGGTGTGGGCCCCTCAGGTCTTTTCTCCCCTCCGTCTTCTGGCTCCGTGGGTTTTCTGGAAAAATAGGATTTTTGGCATATTTTCTAGGATTTTTTTAAAAGTTGATTTTCTGCACAAAATAAGACACTAGAGCAGTTCTGCTGAAAGCAGTGTTAGTCTGTGTTAGTTATATCCAAATCACACAAATTAGAGGAGAAACAATACCAAAAGTGTTCGATGAAGTAGATATGTTTTGGACGTATCAAGGAGATAGTGATCTATTGGACGAACAGGTCTAGGCCATCATGCTGGTTTCAGCGTCCACGGCCGCCCTGGAATATGTAGTAGAGTAACAAGAAGAAGAATAAGAAGTAGACATAGAAGAAGAATAAAAAAGAGAAGAAGAAGATTGTACCGGGAGAAGCCCTGGCCTGCTAGAACATTCAGCACTGCCGCCGCCATCGTCCTGGTTTCAGGGTCCACGGCCACCCTGGAATATGTAGCATAGTAATAAGAAGAATAATAAGTAGACAAAGAAGAAGAAGATTGTACCGAGAAGAGCCCTAGCCTGCTGGAACATTCAGCGCCGCCGCCATCGTGCTGGTTTCAGGGTCCACGACCGCCAATATGTAGCATAGTAATAAGAAGAAGAATAAGAAGTAGACATAGAATAAGAGGAATACTGTATTGGGAGGATCCCTGGCCTGCTGGAATATTCAGCGCCGCCGCCATCGTGCAGGTTTCAGGGTCCACGACCGCTCTGGAATATGTAGCATAGTAATAAGAAGAAGAATAAGAAGTAGACATAGAAGAAGAAAACAGAGAAGAAGAATAATAATAAGAAGAAGAAGACTGTACTCGGAGCGGGAGGAGCCCTAGCCTGCTGGAACATTCAGCGCTATTTCTAGGAGAGATTGGGTCTCTATGCGAGGGGGGAATGAGAAGCTCATTGAGCAGGAAGTCGAAGGTGGCAAGCTCTCTCATTTCTCTTCGCTTGCATGGTCGATCCGCCTCTCTTACGGGGAGCCATGGCTAATGCAGATGGAGGAAGGTGGGGGCAGGAGGAAGAAGAAAGTGATGGGAGGTGGAGAATTGTCAAAGTGTCCAATCTGTGGTACAGTCTTATACAAGACCACCGTTTACTCCGGTGCTATCTCAACCTACATCCACCGTTCATTTGTTAATAGATGTCGTATATTTCTCCCTTACCCAAGAAGCGTGACTGGTAGAACCAGGGAATAAAACCCACAGTGCACATGATGGGACTCGATTGGACTGGCTTTAATGAGATGGACGGTTCAGCAGGGGCTTCGGCGCGCTCCGCCTAGTATCCCGTGGATAAAGGGGCTGATGTGGGACTACGAGGGAGGAAGTAATTGCGGACTGCACATCTAGTGTTCTCCCTACCAAGAACACTAGTGGCAAGATAGTGAGCGAAGTACCTGATGTCTGGAAGCTGAATGTTTATTATCTTTCCTTGTTGAGATCTACGGCTATCATCATTGGTTATTCCTCGGTAAAGCTCCAACAAATCAGTGGGTTGAGCTGGAATCTTCTTTGCTGACCCAGATGTACCAAGTCCAAGAGCCCTACAAAATTTCTTCAATGTCATATGGTAAGACCTGCCATAAACTTTGAAATAAACATCTGGATGGAACACACTGTTAGTAAAGGAGAAACTCTCCACAAATGTTTTGGTGAGCATAGCATATTGCGCGCTCTCATCCTGCATAAGACTCATTAGACCAGCCCTCCGAACCAAGGTCATAAAATCATCAAGAATCCCATCAACCCGCAAGAAGGTTTGGCAAGGAAAGGTGGAGGGATGCACATCCCCCTCATCTCCCTTGTCACCAAATCACGGAGTGATGAGATCCTCATTGTATGAGGGCCTGACACTGGTGGATGATCTTGGAAGCCTTGCCCTTCGAGGTGCATCACCCTCAAATATTTCACCAAATGTGTGGTGGTCCATGACTTTCCTTTTCTGAATTTTTAGACAAGCATCAAACCAAGTGATTTCTAAGTTGATAAATAATGAGAAACCACTATAGGAGCTTGCTAGAGGACTACACATGCATCAAAATGAAATTTCTAAGCATAGAACAAGCATGCAAGCTCAAACAACCTGTCACATATAGCAACAAAATACTCAAGATACAATCTACCAATCACAAATCTAATTGGACAAGTGGAGGAGGCACATACCAAGGAGCAATCTCTCCAAAAATCAGCAACAAGAGGGGCTGAGCAAGGAGATCGAAAATTGCGAGCAAGAACAGCAAGAACTCGAGCTTGAGCAAGTTTTCCGGTGTTTTTCGGGAGAGAGAAAGAAGATGGCTTTGAGGAGGCAGCCTGGAGGGGCCTGGGTGGGCCAGACCACCCAGGCGCCGCCCACAGATAGGTCGTGCCTACAATGGGTGTGATGGCCTAGGGTGGCCCCCTGGGTCACTTCAGGTGTCCCTCTGCCCCTTTTTTCGAGGAAAAATATATTTTGAATTTTCTGGGATTTTTTGGGAAACTTTATTTTTGGCCAATTTCCAGGGTATGAAAATTGATTTTCTCGCAGAAACAGTTTTTCAGAAGAAGCAAAAGCAAACCAAAAGCCAAACTACAGGATCTCTAAGACAAACTATCAAGTAAACAACTAGCAAAACCAAATCTAGCAAAAGAAAGACAAAGACTAGGAAGGAGAAAAGTAAAAGAAAGAAAGTATAACCACAGTGAAAACATTATATTGTTCATTAAAATCTCTTTGTTAACAAGGTTGATCAAGTCTTGTTACCAAACCAATCTTATATGAAACAAAACTTTGCATTCCACAAGGTGATGTTACCTCATACTTGATAGCAATGGTCCCAATCATAATAGTTTCAAAAATTTCTTGTGGAATGGGACAATATATTTCTCCAACCTTGATGCTCTCAATATTTTCAGTGGAATTCAGGCAATAGCTTCTAACAACCTTCTTGGGGAAATAAATAGTATGCTCTTTGTCATCAATATTTAATGTTACTTTTCCTTGATTACAATTAATGACAGCACGTGCAGTATTAAGAAAAGGTCTCCTAAAAATAATAGACATATTATCATCTTCAGGCATTTCAAGCACAACAAAATCAGTCAGAACCAAGCAATTATGAGCTAATTGAACAGGAACATCCTCACATATACCAACAGGAATAGTAGTTGACTTATCAGCCATTTGCAAAGATATATCAGTTGGTATCAACTTTTCTAGCTGGAGTCTCTTGTAGAGAGAAAAAGGCATAATACTAACTCCAGCTCGCAAATCACATAAAGAAGTTCTAACATAATTATTCTTAATAGAGCAAGGAATAGTTGGTATACCTGGGTCACCAAGTTTCTTTGTAACCTTACCATTGAAGGAATAATTAGCAAGCAAGTAGAAATATCCTCATTAGGAATCTTCCTTTTATTAGAGACAATATCATCATATACTTTGAATAAGGAGGCAATTTAATAGCATTAGTCAAAGGAATTTGCAAAACTAAAGTTTTCATCCACTCACAAAACTTGTTGTAGTGTTCTTCCTCATTTGACTTGTGTTTCTTACCTGGAAAAGGCATAGGTTTCTGCACCCAAGGTTCTCTCTCTTTACCATGTTTATTAGCAATAAAATCTTCCTTAGTGGACCTAGTGTTCTTAGTGTGCTTCTCAGGTTCTTCCTCAACTTCCTCGTTATCAGGAGCATCATTATTACCATTACCACTCTCAGTTTCAGCATCAGAGACAGGTATACTATTAAGATCTATAGAAGGTTCAAGTGGTTCCTCAACTACTTTATGTTTCTTTTTCTTTCTCTTACGAGGACTACCACTATTCTCAGTTTGTTGAGAATCCTGCTCAATTCTTTTAGGGTGTCTTTCAGGATATAAAGGATCTTGAGTAGATATACCACTCCTAGTTCTAATTCCATAAGCATGTTTATCTCCTGAGGCATCAACTAGCATATCCTTTTGTACCTTAGCAAGTTGATCAAGTTGGGTTTTAACCATTTGAAAGTGTTTACAAAGCATTTTAATATGATTAGAAGTTATTTCCACAATATCTTTCAACTCATGGATAGCTCTAGAGTTTTCCAATAAATGATTCTGAACTTGTTTATTAAAATTACCTTGTTTAACAATAAATGTGTTAAGTTCCTCTAAGCATTGATCATGAGGCTTACCATAGGGAATATCCCCTTCATTAAAGTTGAGAGAGTGTACCTCAATAGTAGATGAGTGAGGAATTGGCTTGCATAATTCTTCTATAGGAGGTAGATTCTTCACATCTTCAGCTCTAATACCTTTCTCCTTTAGACATTTCTTAGCTTCCTTCATCACTTCATCATTTAATGCAATAACTCCCCTCTTGTTTGTTGTTGGTGTTGGAACTGGTTCAGGCACAATTGGTTCAGGTGTATTTACCTCAGTTGAAGTCAAATCATCATAATTCTTGCTTATCTTAGCCATTAATTCTTCAGCATCTGTAGGAGTTATTTTCCTGAAAACACAATCAGCAAAGCTATCTAGGTATGTCCTAGAATCATCAGTTAGTCCATTATAATAAATATCAAGAAGCTCATTCTTAGGTAATTGGCATCCAGGATGTGCATGAATCAAGGCACATAACCTTGTCCATGACTCAGGCAATTTCTCTTCTCCTCCCTGTTTAAAATCAAAAAGTCTCTACAAAGCAGCATGTCTAGCACTGGGAGGAAAATATTTCTGGAAGAAAGAAGCAATCAAGCAATCAGGGATATCAATGGAACCAGGAGGTAATCTATTAAACCAAGCCCTAGCTTCACCTTTTAGTGAAAAAGGAAAGATCTTAGTAACAAAGTACTTGCGCGTCTTAAAATCATCAGAGAATAAAGCACTCATAGTAGAAAGCTCATTCATATGAGCCACAACACTCTCATTTTCAGTCCCACAGAAAGGTTCTTTCTCAACAACATCCAAGTAGTACAAATCAATAGAGAAATCATAGTCTTCATCTTTAATATCTATGGGAGAGGTGGAAAACTTAGGATCAGAGGACAGTTTAGGCATAATAGTATGTCTAGCAAGGAGACTCTTAATAGCACTAGTACCATGTGTGTTTCGGCACTCTTCAACAAATTCATTACTGAACTCAATGTAACCATCATTAATATCCTAACTCTCTCTAGACTCAGGTGAGCTAACAGTTGTAACAGTGTCTTCACTAGGAGTTTTGGTATTTCCTAGACTAGCCATAGTAGCATCTAGGAAAGGACCTAATGAACCACTCGCATCAAGCACAGTAGAAGTAACATCATGAGCATCAAAAGCAGTTTCAGACTCAGCAGTAGCAGCAGTGTGTGTAGCATGAGTATGTGGTGGTGGTGTGACAAGCTTACTTATAACATACGGTGAATCAAGAGCAACATAGGTGTTTAGGACTGTACCTCTTCTTGTAGTGGATGGTAAAATAGGGAACTTTCCATCACGAGACTTCCCCATGATGAAAGGAGTAGCAGTGAACAATAATAGATCCAAGTGAACTTACAAATAAAGCTATGCTCCCCGGCAACGGCGCCAGAAAATAGTCTTGATGACCCACAAGTGTAGGGGATCGCAACGGTCTTCGCGGGTAGTATTACCCAATTTATTGATTCGACACAAGGGGAGCCAAAGAATACTTGCAAGCCTTAACAACTAATTTTTCAATTCAGCTGCACCTGGAAATAGTTCTTGCTCACAGAAGTTTATCACTAGCAACAGTTTGTAGTACCAACAGCAAAGCAACAGCAACAGTGAAACAAGAGCAGTAATAACAGTAACGGTAATAGTGGGATTCGAGTGCGGTAGGCATAGGGATGGATGGACGGGCGTTACATGGACAAGTCTAAACATGTAACTTCAAGATCTAGGTACTCCTAGGAAAACGATTATAGGTAGATTTTAATCCTGTGGCGCATATAGGGAAAATGCTCCACTAAAATTAATTCTGTGGCGCATATAACAAATGATCCACATAATTCATGCAATTCTGTGGCGCAAATGGCTATATCGCCCACGAAAATTCTGTAGCCATATAGCCATGCCACGTAATTTCTGTGGGCCCCGTGTGGGCCTGACCCAACACATGGGCATGCCAGAATTCTGTGGTGCATATGGCTATATGCGCCACAGAAAGTGAGAATTCTGTGGTGCATATGTTATATGCGCCACCGAATTTTGACATTTTGTGGCGCATATAGCATATGCGCCACAGAATTCCCACTTTCTGTGGCGCATATAGCCATATGCGCCACAGAATATGCCAAACAGATCTAAAAAAGGTGGCATCCCCTCCTACCTACCACCACCCTTTCCCTTCCTCCCACCTCCAACTAGCTCGTCCCTCTCCTCCCTCCCACTCCATTTTGCTCATACTCACCTCCATTGTTGATAGCTAGACCTACTTTGGTTCATGTACTTGTGAGGGAAGCTACTCCTACTTTGTAAAGGTACTACACCTACCCATACTTTGCTCCTCCACCGCTATGCCTTTGGTTGTGGATTTGTGAGGTGTGCATGGGTACTTGTGTGTGATGCATGTTTTGTGTGTCCGGCGGGTCTCGGAGCATGCATGCATATATGGATGTTTTGTAGGTGAAGATTGGTCCCGGGGGCGGTGCGCGATGGCGAGACGATGCTCGTTTGCTTTGTGTTGTTTTTGTTGAATGCATGCATGCTTGCTTCTCGAGGAGCTTTGTGTTGTGCTTGAATGCATGTTGCTGGCGCCGGGTGCATGGAGGTTTGCCGAAATGTTGATACACGTCCATTTTTGCAAATCGCTGCACTAGCCATACGTCCTACTTTTAGGATAGGTCATGCCGAAATTTTTCGGTGATCATGCATATATGTGTGCACTTCATGTGTGTGTGCATGGTTCTAACACTCTCTCTTTAATTTGGTCTATGTTAACGCGCAGGCGACCATGGTCATCCATATGAGCGAACACTGGGTGGTTAGATACAAGGCTGACACGGTGGCCGATATGGTTCAAAACAACATGACAAAGATAAGATGTCCGTGCCAAACGTGCAAACACCGGAAGTGGATCAACCCTGATTCCAGACAACTAGAGTCTCACCTTTTCACGCGTGGTTTCATGCCCGGCTTCTTAGTGAATGAGCTGCCGGCAGATGGCGGTGGCCATGATGAAGAAGAGGTCGGGGGCAGGGGAGAAGATGAAGGGTCTCCCGGACATGGTCATCATGACGAAGGAGAACATGATGATCATCATGAAGAAGGATATGCCGACGGACAAGATCATCATGAAGGAGATGATGCCAGAGCAGATGGTGGTGGTGGCGGAGAAGAAGAGAGCACGGACACGACGCTAACTTTGGCCTTGCGGGACCCTCATCTTCAAGAAATTCTCCTCAAGCAGACGACCAACACGAAAGCTGTAGCCAGAGAGAAAGCCAAGCTGGCACAGATGGAGGTAGACGAGAGGACTCCATTGTATCTTGGGTGCCGGACCGAGGATACATGCTTGAGTGTAACGCTGAAGGCTTTGGAGATGAAGGCGGAGCACAAATGGACCGACACTAGCTTCAACGCTCACATGAAATTCTGGCACGCTCGTCTTCCCAAGGACAACACACTGCCAACAAGTATCAAGGAGGCGAGGAAAGTAGTTTGCCCACTAGACATGCCGTACGTGAAGTACCACACATGCATCAACGACTGTGCACTTTATCGGAACGAGTACAAGGACAGAACCTCATGCCTAGTGTGCGGCCAGGGACGGTACAAGAGAGGGAACAAGAAATTTCCCCGAAAAGTGGTGTGGTACTTTCCTATCACTTCTCATCTGCAGCGGTATTTCATAGACCCTAAGGAACCAGAGCTCATGCAATGGCACGTGAAGAGGGAGAAGCCGGAAGATGATCCGGAGAAGGGCAAGATCCTGACACACCCCACGGACGCTAGCCAGTGGAATGCGCTAGACATCGAATTCAAAGATGAGTTGGGGATCGATCCAAGGAACGTCAGGCTGGGCATGAGCACCGACGGACTCAATCCCTTTGGCAACCAGAGTAGCATGCACAGCACCTGGCCCATGTTTGTATGGCCGTACAACCTCCCCCCTGGCTGTGCATGAAGCAGCGGTACGTACACATGAGTATCCTTATCCAGGGGCCGAAACAACCAGGTGTCGACATGCATCTGTATCTCGGGTTCTTGAAAGAGTTAGCGACGTTGTGGGAGACGCCGGCACATACGTGGGACGCCTACACTGGAGATTATTTCGACCTGAGAGCCGCGTTGCTCACGACGGTGCATGACTATCCTGTTAAGGGATATGTAGCATGCCAGGTGAACCATGGTTTTGTGCATGTGTTAGGTGCATGGACAAGACCCCGCATCTGCAGCTGCCGAGGGATCCCGCGTCTTCGAAAACCGTGTTCCAGAGGACTCGAATGTGGCTCCGCAAGGATCACCCGTGGAGAAAACGCGGAGACCTGTTCAATGGCAAATACGAGCTTGATAATGCCCCACGACCTTTGAGCGGCGAAGAAATCAAGGATCTTCTAGACAATTGGGAAGAGTGCCCTGCGCCGGGAAAGAAGCGGCCGAGGGAACAACCGCCACCGTTGCATGGAGTATGGAAGGCGAGGTCTGTTTTCTGGGACCTGCCTTACTGGAAGGTCCTCCACATGCCCCATAGCCTCGATATGATGCACATCACGAAGAACGTTACTGACGAGGTTTCGACTCGTCAATGCCCATTGTTATGGACTTGGGTTTTGGAGAAGATGGGGATGCTGGAGATCGTGGAACGGTTAGCAAACAAGCAACACGGGGACACAAGGTTTACCCAGGTTTAGGCCCCCGGAGGGAAAACCCTACTCATGCTTGTCTGCTCTTGATTACGGTGGAACCGAAGGTTATAGAGGTGCGCAGATGCAATCTGGCGTGAAGGTGTGTATGCGAAAGTATGAGAGAGCTCTAGATCTGTAGATCTATCATGGAGGTGGAGATCGTAGATCTATCTATTGGGGGTTATGGCGTGTGTAGGTTATGCCCTCCTCGTTGGACCCTCCTAGCCTTTATATATGGGGAGGCTAGGTCTCAGGTACCGATACGAGTAGGTTACAAGTTAGATTCGAACTCTAGTCTTGAGGTTTCCTCGTCTTGTGCAATTGGGACTCCGTGTCCATATGGGCTTCGTTCTAGACGAACCGCCATAGGCGTCATGGACCCGGGTAGGTCGTCGAGTGGGCCTTCCGTCGGGCTGGACCAGGTAGGATAACATCAGGTACCCGTAGAGTATAACCATGTCAGTAGCCCCCGAGTGTTCAGTCGAATCGTAGATTCGGCTGAGGACTCTTCAATCCTTCGGGTGCAGCTATCTCCGTTTGTCCAGAGAATGATTTGAGTGTGTAGGGATTGTTGATGCGTGTGCAGGCGTGGAATTCCAGTAAATTTAAATGATGTACCCAACGCGTCCGTCCGGATTTCCATCGCGCCTGGTGGCATGGATTTTCACTAGCAGAGCGCAGTCGTGTGCATTGCCAGGCCATCAGATGATATCTGTAGGTCTTATCTTTGTGTCGCGGACACGGCATCCGAATTTTTATTGCCGCAGAGGCGTTTCGGGTGGCCAAGGAGGATGCTTCTCACTTAGCGTTAATCAGTGCAGAGTTGCCAAAAAGTTTTTGCATTCTGATCCGAAGGATCGCAGTTGAAGAATTCATAGGGTGCGCGACCAGCGCTCCCTATGGGAGTAGCCCCCAAGTGTCTGTTCGAGTCGTAGACTCGAGCAGAGACTTTAACTCAGCCATTGTTTGACTCCAGGTCTGTAGGACACAAATTTTTCGGATGCTTGAATCCATCCTCCCTATGGGAGTAGCCCCCGAGTCCGTAGTGGAGTCGCAGACTCGACGTAGGACTCGAAGAATAGCTTTGCAGTGTGATATCTTGATTATGCTTCGGGTGCGCGGCTAGCGCTCCTGATAGGAGTAGCCCCGAGTGTCTAGTCGAGTCGCAGACTCGAGTGGAGACTCATGGGAGGAGAAGCCACTGACCCGGAAGTGCATCGAGTCAGCGTCTCACGCATAAGGATCCGAGAGTAAACGTAGCGGAGTTTATGTAGCGGAGTCGTGCGGCGTTTAGCCGAAAGGACTCGACGTTGCGGGTGAAGTCGACGGCGTTTATTCTATCGGGTGCGCGGCCAGCGCCACTTTTGTCGACGATTGATGTGGTCATCCGAGGAATGCATCGACTCGGGTCTTGGCGTTAGTCGACTCCGCTGGAGGACCCGATAGAATAGCTCGGCATAGTCGACGTCCTTGTAAGCTGTAGAAAACATGAAGAATTGTGAAGTACTTGTATCTTGTAAATAATAGTTGCATGTCAGCTTGTAAGGTAAAATTCTGGTGCCGATTGTGTCGACACTTTTGCACTGTATGCTAGGCCTTTTCGTTAGCCTGATTACCCTTAGTCTCAGTACCTTTCCGAGGCACTCGGATTTCAAGGATTCGACGGTCAGGTAGAATCAGCTACTCGGGCTGTCGCGTTCGAGGTGCTCGAGTGCGTGGAGCCGATGGCACATTAGGTTACTCGAAGAGGGCGTAGCCCCCGAGTGTTTCGAGTGCGAGTTAAAAAAGAAACCAGCTCTAAGTAGAGGGAAAACTTAGCTTTGTTGGTAGTTGTCGTGGATGGAGTCGACGTGGTAGCGGGTCACGCGGCGGACGTAGTCAACGCGGTGGACCGCAGACAGAGCAGCGACGGGTTCCTGGGGTCGATGGCGAAAGTGAGCTCCGCATCCGAAGATTGCCGCAGTCGAAGACCGCATCGGGTCACCGGAGTCGAAAACTGCAGAGGGTCGCGGGAGTCGAGGGAGCCCCGAGTCATGGTCGCTGAAACCGATGCAGCTAGTTGCCACAATCGAAGATTGTGTCGGGTCGCCGCATCCGAAGGATACAGTGGGTCGCCGAATCCGAAGACTGTGGTTGGTCGTCGAGGCCGAGGAAGCCCCCGAGTGTAGATTCAGTGTGATCGAGGCGGCGTTCGAGAGCCAATGCGGCGGACCAGAGTCAACGCGGCAGCGATTCGCCGAAGCCGACGGTGATAGCAGTTTGTTGCAATCGAAGATTATGGAAGGGCGACATAGTCGAAGAGTACAACAAGTCATCATGTTCGTAGACCACAACGGGTCATGCGGCGGAGTTGGCGCAGCCCCCGGTGTAGATGCAACACGGTCAAAAGTAGGTGTCGTTTGCTCTAGGTCGATGGAGTGGCGGACGTAGTCAATGCGGTCATCAGATCACCGGTAGAAGTAGACATGGCTATGGCTGGCCGGCGCTGATGTACGCTCCGTGTCGTCTCCGTGATCCGATTCATGTTTGTGTAGCATGTGTATTACAAAAGAAATTAGGTAAAAGATTAGGTCTTAAATAAAATAATTAACTCGTAGAGTAATCAGTGCATGATATAGACGAAGATTGAATAGAAAAAAAAACCATTAGGCATGGCACATGCAATCGAGCATGGATGCATGTCTGATTGGAATTTTTCTCCGTGTTGGGCAAGGTCACGTGTGTTGCTTCCTTGATCTGATTTGACCTTTCTTCGCCTGAACATCTGAATTCAATCAAGCTGGCCTGGCATCACGTTTCCTTTTTGCTTGGTGGCCGCAAATCGCCAACTTCACGGACCACAAAAAGCAACATACGCGGATGACGTGTTGAAGTCAGCTCCCTGCATAGTCGAAGTAGATCTGTTCCTCGATAGTCATTGAGTTGTAGATTGTTTTGGATGGGACCGTCACGATCGCACAATCAGCGCCCCCAGTCCCCACGGACGGCGCCAATTGACGAGGTTTCGTCTCATCAATGCCCATTGTTATGGACTTGGGTTTTGGAGACGATGGGGATGCTGGAGATCGTGGAACGGTTAGCAAACAAGCAACACGGGGACACAAGGTTTACCCAGGTTCAGGCCCCCGAAGGGAAAACCCTACTCCTGCTTGTCTGCTCTTGATTACGGGCAACCGAAGGTTCTGAGGCGCAGATGCAATCTGGCGTGAAGGTGTGTATGCGAAAGTATGAGAGAGCTCTAGATCTGTAGATCTATCATGGAGGTGGAGATCGTAGATCTATCTATTGGGGGTTATGGCGTGTGCAGGTTATGCCCTCCTTGTTGGACCCTCCTAGCCTTTATATATGGGGAGGCTAGGTCTCAGGTATCGATACGAGTAGGTTACAAGTTAGATTCGAACTCTAGTCTTGAGGTTTCCTCGTCTTGTGCAATTGGGACTCCGTGTCCATATGGGCTTCGTTCCAGCCGAACCGTCATAGGCGTCATGGACTCGGGTAGGTCGTCGAGTGGGCCTTCCGTCGGGCTGGACCAGGTAGGCTAACATCAGGTACCCGTAGGGTATAACCATGTCAGTTACCGAGAGCCTGCTCGGCACTCTGATGAACATGCCGGATAGGACCAAGGATGGGCCAAAAGCAAGAATCGATCTGAAATTGCTTAGCATTAAGAAGGAACTTCAGTGCCCCGATAGTAATGATGCTGGCGATGACGATGAACAGACGTAAGGGACCCAGGGTCACCGCAAAAGGGCTAAGAAGAAAGGGGTGGTGCTTAAATCATGCTTTACTCTGAGCGAGGAGGAGCTCCAGAGGTTTTTTAGTTGTCTCATAGGAGTCAAGGTTCCGCACGGCTACTCTAGGAAGATAAGCAGATATCTGGACGTAGCGAAGAAGAGGTTCAGCGGGATGAAGTCTCATGACTGTCACGTGCTGATGACACAGATAATCCCCGTTGCGATCCGAGGGATAATGGACGAGTACGTCTGTGAGACGCTGTTTGGCCTCTGCAACTTCTTCGACGTCATCTCTAGGAAGTCTATCGGCGTGAAGCAGCTCGGCAAGCTACAGGAAGAGATCATCGATATACTATGCGAGCTCGAGATTTACTTCCCTCCCGCGTTCTTCGACATCATGGTGCATCTGCTTGTCCATGTCGTGGATGACATCATCCATATCGGGCCGGCGTTCCTGCACAACATGATGCCGTTCGAATGGCTGAACGGTGTCATCAAAGGATTCATTCGCAATAGGTCCCGTCCAGATGGAAGCATAGCCAAGGGATTTCTGACCTACGAGTGTATATCCTTCTGCCAGAACTACCTAAGCATCGAGAACCAGGATGTCGGTCTGCCCACCAGAAGCACCTAGGGAGGCTCACTGGACTTGGTCACCGCAAGGGCTACCGCGCACTCCACGTCGGCATCAAACTCGAACATGCTGAATTTGACAGGGCAAACTGAGTCGCGCTACAACACATAGAGTTGGTCGGCCCCTGGGTGGATGAGCACAAAACCTTAATCGAGCAGAAGCTTGCTAATAACCTGGGTAAGATAAGGAAGAAGGGAGACGTAACCAGATAGCACAACGCTAGCTTCACGGGGTGGTTCAAGAAAAGTCTACTGGAAACTCCCATGCCATCGCCTTATACTGAAGATCAGAAACTCATATTCTCACTCTCACAGGGCCCCGGGCGCAACGTTAGGACCTATCGGACATACGACATCAACGACTACAGATTCTACACCGAGGAGAAGGACAAGAATAGCAAATACCAAAACTCAGGAGTAACTATGATATCATACGCCAATGACGAGACTGATGTCAAGGAAAGATTATACGGAAGGATCGAGGAGATATGGGAACTCGACTACTGCGGAGTGACGGTGCCGATGTTTCGTGTCAGATGGGCCAAGAGTGTTGAAAAAGATGGCCGATTTTCACCACCATGGTTATACCCGATGCCAAATCGAAGAACGCCTCCACAAAAACTGAGCCATGGGTGTTCTCTAGCCAAGTTGATCAATGCTTCTTCATTACCGACCCGGCAAAGCCAAGCCATGTTGTCGCGAGGAGGGGCAAGAGGAGCATCATCGGAATCGAAGGACCTGCCAACAAGCAAGACATCGACAAGAACGGTGATCCCAAGATCGAAGAGGAATTCGACAAGTACTTCGACAAGCCTACTACTGATGCTAAAGTAAGAAGGAAGATCACCCTACCGGCTAAAGGTTGCCCGTACACGAGAAGAAATCTCAAGGTGGCCAGCCTAAAGTATTCTACCGCAAAGAATAAGGGCAAGAAAGTTTTTGTGAAGAGACACTAGCGCTACCTCGAAGCCGACTTAGCGGTTTTTGATGCCTTTTTTTGTACTAATTAATGCTGCGGATATATTGATGTGGGTGTGTGTGTGACAAGCATATATAATATATTATTACCATCCTTAATAGGCAAATATATTAATTCTTGTTTTTAATAGTAAAATATATTAGTTCTTGCCTTATATATATTTACCATCCTTCAAATATTTTTAAAAAATTTAAAAAAAATTGGAGCTGCCAGGAATCGAACTTGGGGCATCAGTGTGGTGGAGCAAGCGCTGAACCAATGCAGTGAGTTGTGTTTAATGTCACATATGTGCAACGATCGTTGTTGTACCATCAGTACAAATTCTGTGGCGCATATCTAACAGATGCGCCACAGAATTATGTGACTTGGCCATTTTGAGCAGCGCGGTGCTTCTTCCCTCTTTACTTCCCCCAAACCATTTTGATGAACCCTAGATACTAGCCGTGTCGCCGTGCTCAATCTCGCCGTCGCGTGCTGCCCATTGTCTTGCCGCTTCGGCCATTCCACCATCACCACCACCACCGCAGTGACCCCACCCTCCCTCCTTCTTCCCTGCCCTTCCTCCCTCCTCTCCCTCGCCGTGACCCCTTGCAGTGACCTCGCCGTGACCCCACCCAGAGCCCCAGGAGGAGGAGGAGGCTCCATGGCGTCAGGACCACCACCACCACGGCCACCACACCCCGCGCGCAGGTGACCCCCTCCCCTCCTTCTTCCCTGCCCCCTTCCTCCTCTGTCCATGCTGACCTCGCCGTGACCCCGCGCAGGTGACCTTGCCGTGACCCCATGAAGAGCACCAGAAGGAGGAGGAGGAGGCTCCATCGGCGTCCAGGACCACCACCATGGCCACCACACCCCGCACAGGTGACCCCCTCCCCTCCTTCTTCCCTGCCCTCTTCCTCCTCTGTCCACGCCGACATCCCTGTATGATTGATGCTTTCCCATAATAGCACAATACAGAAACGATTTGAAATTGAGCAAATATTAGGATTGTATAGCAAACAAATAGAAGTTTGTCTTTGAGTGTTACTGACTAACCATGGCCTTAGTCTTACTATATTTGGTAATGTTCATGGGGAGGAATAGAAATGGCGGTTTACACCCCGGACACGATGCTAATATTTGGTGCAGCAGCAGGGCAACAGTGTTGGCTTCTCTCTGCATCATTGTTTTCTTCTCAGCCCTTATGTTGCCACACCAGTAGAAAATAACCTTTTGTTTCTCTTCCGTGTGAAAATGACAAGAGCACCTCCTCTCCTATGCTATGCTTTAGCACCTGTGAGCGTCTAGGACATATTTTAATAATCCATGTCCAATAAGTCACTTCTATGAACAGATAAGATTCAATTTGAATATTTCAGGACAGGTTAATGCAGCGAATACTGAACTATGATGCATATTTTCAGGGAAATATAACATAATTATAGTCATTTCGATAGTTTTTATAGTTTTTAGAGCACTGCTGCACTGGTAATAGTATTGGGGTTAGATTGCTCTCTCATTTTTTGTTGATATCTCAGTTTCATGGTTTAGTTGTGCATGCCATCTCTGTGAACCAGCTCAAAACCACTGTTGTCCCCTTTAGCTAAGCCTTGTTCCCTGCCCTCGTTTGTCTCTAGCTGTCTCTGAAAAAAGCTCTTGTATTAGGAGGTGTAGCTAGTGCTCATCAGACTCTGGGCTGGCTGCTTCACTCAGCCAGCTTATTATTGCAGGGAGCAGCCTTCCTTTCCTTCAGGCTTATACTCCTAGGAGGGCATCTTCCCTGTTCATGTGCTGTCTCCTTTTACTGTTTTTGTATCCTTCTTTGATAGCCTAGGGGTGGAGTTGTTGCGGGACAGACTTAACACAAGAGATGTGCTGAATAGAAGAGCCTTCTTCTTGCCAGATTACTCATGCATAATGTTCAATGATCAAGTTCTTGAAACAAGATATTATATGTTCTTTAAATCTGGAGCACCATATGTGGCTGTTTTTGCTACTGTTTAAATCTGGAGCACCATATGTGGTTGTGGAGCACTATTTGTGCTTTTTTGTATGTGGAATGTTTGCACGGAAGTCACCCGAGCAGCCCATTTCTCCTGAAATGTTGATTTCGTTCCATTTCGGTCGAGAAATGGGGCTCATATGTCAAAAAAATAGCAAAGGTCATGCCGAATTTTTCGGTCGGACACTTCGTAATTTTTTTTGACATATGAGCCCCATTCTCGACACCGGAATGGAGAAATGGGCAACTCATTTTAAATATTGTCAACACTAATTAATACTAACTTAGTTTAATTTGTTTAGAACTGTACAAACATGTCGGTCGCCGATGGGGCCGGCACTTCTAAGGCCGCCATGAGCATCGAAGACCAAGCTAGAGCACCGAACCTCACTTTCTGGGAGGTGGCGTCCCAGTATGAGGCGGCGGAGTCTCAGCATGAGGACGTGGCAGCTTCTGCGGGCCACGATGGGGATGATGAGAAAGAGGGGATTTCTGACTTACGAGTGTATATCCTTCTGCCAGAACTACCTAAGCATCGAGAACCAGGATGTCGGTCTGCCCACCAGAAGCACCTAGGGAGGCTCACTGGACTTGGTCACCGCAAGGGCTACCGCGCACTCCACGTCGGCATCAAACTCGAACATGCTGAATTTGACAGGGCAAACTGAGTCGCGCTACAACACATAGAGTTGGTCGGCCCCTGGGTGGATGAGCACAAAACCTTAATCGAGCAGAAGCTTGCTAATAACCTGGGTAAGATAAGGAAGAAGGGAGACGTAACCAGATAGCACAACGCTAGCTTCACGGGGTGGTTCAAGAAAAGTCTACTGGAAACTCCCATGCCATCGCCTTATACTGAAGATCAGAAACTCATATTCTCACTCTCACAGGGCCCCGGGCGCAACGTTAGGACCTATCGGACATACGACATCAAAGACTACAGATTCTACACCGAGGAGAAGGACAAGAATAGCAAATACCAAAACTCAGGAGTAACTATGATATCATACGCCAATGACGAGACTGATGTCAAGGAAAGATTATACGGAAGGATCGAGGAGATATGGGAACTCGACTACTGCGGAGTGACGGTGCCGATGTTTCGTGTCAGATGGGCCAAGAGTGTTGAAAAAGATGGCCGATTTTCACCACCATGGTTATACCCGATGCCAAATCGAAGAACGCCTCCACAAAAACTGAGCCATGGGTGTTCTCTAGCCAAGTTGATCAATGCTTCTTCATTACCGACCCGGCAAAGCCAAGCCATGTTGTCGCGAGGAGGGGCAAGAGGAGCATCATCGGAATCGAAGGACCTGCCAACAAGCAAGACATCGACAAGAACGGTGATCCCAAGATCGAAGAGGAATTCGACAAGTACTTCGACAAGCCTACTACTGATGCTAAAGTAAGAAGGAAGATCACCCTACCGGCTAAAGGTTGCCCGTACACGAGAAGAAATCTCAAGGTGGCCAGCCTAAAGTATTCTACCGCAAAGAATAAGGGCAAGAAAGTTTTTGTGAAGAGACACTAGCGCTACCTCGAAGCCGACTTAGCGGTTTTTGATGCCTTTTTTTGTACTAATTAATGCTGCGGATATATTGATGTGGGTGTGTGTGTGACAAGCATATATAATATATTATTACCATCCTTAATAGGCAAATATATTAATTCTTGTTTTTAATAGTAAAATATATTAGTTCTTGCCTTATATATATTTACCATCCTTCAAATATTTTTAAAAAATTTAAAAAAAATTGGAGCTGCCAGGAATCGAACTTGGGGCATCAGTGTGGTGGAGCAAGCGCTGAACCAATGCAGTGAGTTGTGTTTAATGTCACATATGTGCAACGATCGTTGTTGTACCATCAGTACAAATTCTGTGGCGCATATCTAACAGATGCGCCACAGAATTATGTGACTTGGCCATTTTGAGCAGCGCGGTGCTTCTTCCCTCTTTACTTCCCCCAAACCATTTTGATGAACCCTAGCTACTAGCCGTGCCGCCGTGCTCAATCTCGCCGTCGCGCCGCGCTTGCCCCGCTGTGCCGCCGTGCCGCGCCCGCCGTCCACCATCACCACCACCACCCCGCAGGTGACCCCCAGCCCTCCCCTCCTTCTTCCCTGCCCCCTTCCTCCTCTGTCCACGCTGACCTCGCCGTGACCCCGCGCAGGTGACCTCGCCGTGACCCCACACAGAGCACCAGGAGGAGGAGGAGGCTCCGCTGGCGTCCAGGACCACCACCACGGCCACCACACCCCGCGCGCAGGTGACCCCTCCCCTCCTTCTTCCCTGCCCCCTTCCTCCTCTGTCCATGCTGACCTCGCCGTGACCCCGCGCAGGTGACCTTGCCGTGACCCCATGAAGAGCACCAGAAGGAGGAGGAGGAGGCTCCATCGGCGTCCAGGACCACCACCATGGCCACCACACCCCGCACAGGTGACCCCCTCCCCTCCTTCTTCCCTGCCCTCTTCCTCCTCTGTCCACGCCGACATCCCTGTATGATTGATGCTTTCCCATAATAGCACAATACAGAAACGATTTGAAATTGAGCAAATATTAGGATTGTATAGCAAACAAATAGAAGTTTGCTGTGCTGAGTGTTACTGACTAACCATGGCCTTAGTCTTACTATATTTGGTAATGTTCATGGGGAGGAATAGAAATGGCGGTTTACACCCCGGACACGATGCTAATATTTGGTGCAGCAGCAGGGCAACAGTGTTGGCTTCTCTCTGCATCATTGTTTTCTTCTCAGCCCTTATGTTGCCACACCAGTAGAAAATAACCTTTTGTTTCTCTTCCGTGTGAAAATGACAAGAGCACCTCCTCTCCTATGCTATGCTTTAGCACCTGTGAGCGTCTAGGACATATTTTAATAATCCATGTCCAATAAGTCACTTCTATGAACAGATAAGATTCAATTTGAATATTTCAGGACAGGTTAATGCAGCGAATACTGAACTATGATGCATATTTTCAGGGAAATATAACATAATTATAGTCATTTCGATAGTTTTTATAGTTTTTAGAGCACTGCTGCACTGGTAATAGTATTGGGGTTAGATTGCTCTCTCATTTTTTGTTGATATCTCAGTTTCATGGTTTAGTTGTGCATGCCATCTCTGTGAACCAGCTCAAAACCACTGTTGTCCCCTTTAGCTAAGCCTTGTTCCCTGCCCTCGTTTGTCTCTAGCTGTCTCTGAAAAAAGCTCTTGTATTAGGAGGTGTAGCTAGTGCTCAACTTTGCCTCTGGGCTGCTTCACTCAGCCGACTTATTATTGCAGGGCAGCCTTCCTTTCCTTCAGGCTTATACTCCTAGGAGGGCATCTTCCATTCATGTCTTGTCTCCTTTTCTGTTTTTGTATCCTTCTTTGATAGCCTAGGGGTGGAGTTGTTGCGGGACAGACTTAACACAAGAGATGTGCTGAATAGAAGAGCCTTCTTCTTGCCAGATTACTCATGCATAATGTTCAATGATCAAGTTCTTGAAACAAGATATTATATGTTCTTTAAATCTGGAGCACCATATGTGGCTGTTTTTGCTACTGTTTAAATCTGGAGCACCATATGTGGTTGTGGAGCACTATTTGTGCTTTTTTGTATGTGGAATGTTTGCACGGAAGTCACCCGAGCAGCCCATTTCTCCTGAAATGTTGATTTCGTTCCATTTCGGTCGAGAAATGGGGCTCATATGTCAAAAAAATAGCAAAGGTCATGCCGAATTTTTCGGTCGGACACTTCGTAATTTTTTTTGACATATGAGCCCCATTTCTCGACCGAAGTGGAAGTGAATCGACACTTCAGGAGAAATGGGCAACTCATTTTAAATATTGTCAACACTAATTAATACTAACTTAGTTTAATTTGTTTAGAACTGTACAAACATGTCGGTCGCCGATGGGGCCGGCACTTCTAAGGCCGCCATGAGCATCGAAGACCAAGCTAGAGCACCGAACCTCACTTTCTGGGAGGTGGCGTCCCAGTACGAGGCGGCGGAGTCTCAGCATGAGGACGTGGCAGCTTCTGCGGGCCACGATGGGGATGATGAGAAAGAGGGGGACGAGGACTACCGGATAGATCGAGCCGAGGAGGAGGATGCGACCAACTCCGATGGTGGAGGCCGCACGACCGATGGCGGGGACCGCACGACGGATGGCGGTAGCAGCAACCCTTCTCTTAAGAAGAAGAAGCTGAGGAAGGATCGGAAGCCGCAAAAGCTCGCTGACACCACCGACGAGATCACTCTGGTCTCGGAAAGTGGCCAAACGTTGGAGCCTCCGGATGTTGCCGCCGGGTTCGACATGCAACTCGGGTGCATCGTCCGGGCAAGCATGTCGATCAACACGGAGCACCTGAGAAGTGAAGCGAATGAGCGGTTGGTGGCAAACTGCATTAAGAAGCTTCACCGACGGTACAAGTTGCCGGCCCCGTACACCGACAAACTGGACCCGTCCAATAAGGTGAACAGGTTAGCCATCACGAAGATGGACAATGCCTTGAGCAGCTGGAGAACCCGGGTGAGGAACAAGATCGAGAAAAAGTAAAGTGGGGAGAATATCAAGAAGGGTGAGCCCATGATCGACGAAGATGAGTTCAAGATATTCAAGGCAGAGACGGAGACTGACGATTCGAAGGAATGGACATAGTGGGGTCGGCAAATGCGGGAATTGAACATAGGTAACCACCGATGTGGAAGCGGCGGTTATGGGGGAAAGAAGGCCATATGGGCATGGGAGGACGCCGAGATTGAGCGTCTCGGGAAAGAAAACCCATTTTTAAAAATCACGGACGAGCAGACCCGGAACTTTGTCCGGGCCCGCTACTATCTGGACAAGGATACCATGGAATTCGTCACCGAAGATGACGATGTGAGGAAGTTTGAGGAGAAGCTGGTAAGTAATTTACCCGCGGTCCATTTGCTTTCATTTTGAATAATGAAGGCAAGTTCCTAAATGTGGGTTCACCTTTCCTTGTCTGCAGGACGCTGAAATCCGGCTACGCATGAGGCGCTGGACCCATCGTCCCAGGGCTCGACGGAGCCATGGGACACGGTTTTCAACAGGGAAACCAACGCCTGCAAGGGGAGGCAGAAGTCCGACCCGCCCACGCCAGCTGGCCGAATCTCTGGATTTGGTACGAGCACAAAGTTCGGCGAGTACTACAACGAGGAAGCCAAGAAGAGAAAGGAGAGGCGGACCCAGTCGGCGGGTCAGGATCAAGCCGAGAAGGAAGAGCTAAAGCGGAAGATCGCGTATCTGGAGGCCGAAGGTGGGCGGGACGAGGTGAACGCCATAGTGGAGCAGAAGATCCTTGAGATGCTACCCCCTCGGCTGATGAGGGGATAGCAAAATGGAATGCAGACGGTCAGGTGGGGCCGATACAAGTGCCCAGCACCGGCGGCAGCACTTCAAGCCACTAAGTGTCGCCGGACATGGTTACCCCGCCGCCCTCCATCCCCGTGGCGCAGCCGATGGAGTTGAATGCGCTGGAGCTGCCCCCTCCTGCCGAGACTACCAAGGCGCAACAGCTAGCGGTGCTTCCTAATGCACCCAAGCCGGAGAAGAACAAGGATCAGCCGCCGGCCGCCTGTGTCTCAACATTAGCCGAGCTCGGCTCCCTTACGAAGGTAAAATAAGTAGTTAGTCAGCGTGCTCTACTTAATGCCTTTGATTGGCTGCCATCTCATGATGCATATCTATATGCCTCAGGGCACTCAGTGCGTGCTCCTGCATAAGGTGCCTGGCGGTGAGTTGAAGGATGTTTCCACGGGCAAGCTAATACCACCGGCGAACCGCATGATGCACTACAAGCCCATGGATGATGTCGTGATGCGCATCGAGTTGGTTCGGGTGTTGGGGGGTGCGAAGACATGGACCCTCCCATGCAACCTCCAAGAGCCGACGAGCACCTGACCCTGGAAGGTTTCCATGGCTATCCCATGATTTGGCCAAAGACCCAGATTAGTATTGGGTCTCGCTCCACCGGCGCCACCTCGATCGTTCGGCTGCCAAGGACGAAGCCTCCTGCTGCACCGGTCATCATCGCCGCCACCACAAGCCGTCACCAGAGACTCTTATTGGGAGCGTCTGCACCGGCGCCACAAGAAACCAAGGGCGTGGTTGCTCCTCGACCGCCATCGCCACCACCCCAGGACGACATGACATGGCGGCCTTCGATGCCAACATCGAGGTGGATGATGATGATGAAACGATTGACGTCAAAGCCTTCGTCAACACCGGCGCCGGCAAAGGACCATTCATGCCTCCTCTCGATGAAGAACCATCATTCCGCGATCAAGCTACCCATCCCAAGAAGCGCCTGGTCTTCCGTGGGTTTTCTTAGGAGACGCCTCCAGCCGCCGAGACACAACCTCCATCGGCCGGAATCATTTTCAGCCCTGACACACTCCACAGGATGGTAGGTGAGGGATAGCATCGCCAGTGGAGGACACTGTTGATGAGAAGAGGAAGAGGGTGAGGAAGAGACCGAACAGGAACAAGGACAAGGCTGCGAGCCAGCCCGCTCCGATCCGTTACTGGGACGATGTTGTACCACCCCGCCAGGATGGCTTGACCAGAGTGCACGAAGCTGGTCAGCCCATACTGCCACCGGAACTGCACCACCTGGCTTCGGGAGCTATGATGAGTTTGCATGAAGGTATCCGGACACTGGAGGGACTCCTTCTCAAGGACAATAACCCGAATTACCCGGTGTTCACCATCAAGGTGCCGGATGACATGGGCTTCGTCACCGATGCCCCCGCGGATGTGTTCTTCATAGCCTACGAGGACATCTTCAAGCTATTCCACTCGAGACGGCTGGACTATTACTTGGTTCGCCTATTCGCGCTCAATCTGGCGATGAAGGTCAAGAGAGAGCAAACCCCGTCTGTCACGATAGCGGATCCCTACTACATGCGGGACAACCAGCTGGAAGAAGGAACAAGGACCCATGCCCGGGCAAAGTCCTACCTTCAGAATCTATTGATGGAATGCAAGAGGAAGGACAACATCCTTGTGCCTTTCTTTCCCGTGTAAGTGTACACATCCTCCTACCGCCATCGTAACACATAAGTATTTCTTTCCATTGCTATTTTCCAACATCCCGTTCCACATTGTGTGTTGCCCGCAGAGACAAGTACTGCACGCTCATCGTCCTCTCCACGAGGTATTCGCTTGCCACCTACTTCGACTAGGGGAGTGCGAGAAGGAAGAACTACGCCAGAGTAAAGAGCGTTTTGGATGATGCTATCAAGGGCTGTGCCAAATAGGGAGGCCCCTTCGACTATAAGGGGGAGGCTTACAGGGACAATGGCTTACACAAGTTCAAGCACGTGTGCGATCCCATGCGTCAAGCAGACATCTAGCAGCGTGAAGGAGGCCTTCTACATTTGCCATCACCTCAAACGGTTTGTCCAGGATGGCGAGATGCTAACGCTGCCATCTTCTCTCTGAGGATGGGCACAAAAGTTGCATGGGATCAATGACTCCGATCTCATGGAAGACTTCCATGATATGTAGGTGAAGCTATCACATATCATCGTGGAACAAGTCAACACAACTGGTGGGCTCTTTCACCAGCCTAGGCAGTTCACCAAGAGGGAGATAGAAGCTCGCCTCAAGGCGCAGGGTGACTTCAGGACATGGACGATGAAAGACATGTACAAGCCGTTCCCGGCGCCCTCTGAGGAGAAGTATACTTGAGAGAGAGAGCGTGTGTATCGGTGGACACATGTAGTGTGTGTGTCGAAAAACGTAACTTATCTTGCCTAGCTTGAAACCGCCGTTGTTATTATGTCGTGTAATAACCATGGTCGTTGTTATTGTGTCGAACATGTTGTCTTGTTTCTTTCATTGTCATAGATGCATTATTTTAAGTTTATGAATGAGTTGCTCTAATATTTGTCAACATATATATTTGCATGATGTACTAATATGCCTTGTCAATAGATATGCCAACGTATATTGTGTACAAGGGTCGGGTTCCAGGTCTGTACGAGGAGTGGGTGGACTGCCACCAACAAGTGGACAAGTTCAGTGGCAATAGCTACAAGGGATATGCGACTAGAGAGGAGGCGGTGGCCAAGTGGAGGAGACACATATGGAAGATGAACCAGACAAAGATCTTGATGTCGCTCCTCCTCACCGGCATCCTTGATTCTGATGTACTATATATTCTGTTTTAAGGTAGTAGGTGGTGACAACATCACGCGGTTGTAATTAAGTTATGTGAGTGAGATGAACACTTGTGAAATGTACACTTGTACACTTATTCGGTTCTAATATGTGTCTAATATGTGATTGATGAACACTTGTGAACATTTGTGCTTGTTGATGTATTATATGTGAACTAGAACATTTGTACTGCTGTGTGCAGCTTTTCTGTGTATTTCTATGAAATTTAGGTGTATTTCTTGTAGTATACCTGTATTTGTACTGAATTCTGAAAATTTCGAAATTCTGAAAAAAGTATTCTGTGGAACATATGGCATATTCGCCACAGAATCTGGGACATAATTCTGTGGCGCATATGTCATATGCGCCATAGAATCTAGGACAGAATTCTGTGGCGCATATGGCATATGCGCCACAGAATGTTGAGAACCACAGAATGTTGATAATTCTGTGGCGCATATGGCATATGCGCCATAGAATTTAAATTTTAGTGGCGAGGATTTAGTGGAGACACCCATATGCGCCACAAAATTCTAATTTGGTGCGCCACTGGTAGAGTTTTTCAGGCAATTTCTCTTCTTCTCCCTGTTTAAAATCAAAAACTCTGCAAAGCAGCATGTCTAGCACTGGGAGGAAAATATTTCTTGAAGAAAGAAGCAATCATGGCTATCAATGGAACCAGGAGGTAATCTATTAAACCATGCCCTAGCTTCACCGTTTAGTGAAAAAGGAAAGATCTTAGTAACAAAGTACTTGCGCGTCTTAAAATCATCAGAGAATAAAGCACTCATAGTAGAAAGCTCATTCATATGAGCCACAACACTCATATTTTCAGTCCCACAGAAAGGTTCTTTCTCAACAATATCCAAGTAGGACAAATCAATAGAGAAATCATAGTCTTCATCTTTAATATCAATGGGAGAGGTGGAAAACTTAGGATCAGAGGACAGTTTAGGCATAATAGTATGTCTAGCAAGGAGACTCTTAATAGCACTAGTACAATGTGTGTTTCGGCACTCTTCAACAAATTCATTACTGAACTCAATGTAACCATCATTAATATCCTAACTCTCTCTAGACTCAGGTGAGCTAACAGTTGTAATAGTGTCTTCACTAGGAGTTTTGGTATTTCCTAGACTAGCCATAGTAGCATCTAGGAAAGGACCTAATGAACCACTCGCATCAAGCATAGTAGAAGTAACATCATGAGCATCAAAAGCAGTTTCAGACGCAGCAGTAGCAGCAGTGTGTGTAGCATGAGTATGTGGTGGTGGTGTGACAAGCTTACTTATAACAGACGGTGAATCAAGAGTAACATAGGTGTTTAGGACTGTACCTCTTCTTGTAGTGGATGGTAAAATAGGGAACTTTCCATCACGAGACTTCCCCATGATGAAAGGAGTAGCAATGAACAATAATAGATCCAAGTGAACTTACAAATAAAGCTATGCTCCCCAGCAACGGTGCCAGAAAATAGTCTTGATGACCCACAAGTGTAGGGGATCACAATAGTCTTCGCGGGTAGTATTACCCAATTTATTG
Organism: Avena insularis; assembly: GCA_023614405.1. Taxonomy (NCBI): domain Eukaryota; kingdom Viridiplantae; phylum Streptophyta; class Magnoliopsida; order Poales; family Poaceae; genus Avena; species Avena insularis. The sequence continues at coordinate 292,050,128 of CM042691.1, read as the reverse complement.
ATTTGACACAAGGGGAGCCAAAGAATACTTGCAAGCCTTAACAACCGATTTGTCAATTCAGCTGCACCTAGAAATAGTTCTTGCTCACAGAAGTTTATCAGTAGCAACAGTTTGTAGTACCAACAGCAAAGCAACAGCAACAGTGAAACAAGAGCAGTAGTAACAGTAACGGTAATAGTGGGATTCGAGTGCGGTAGGCATAGGGATTGATGGACGGGCGTTACATGGACAGGTCTAAACATGTAACTTCAAGATCTAGGGCATTGCAGATAAATAATAACAAGCATCCAAGTACGAAACAATCCTAGGCATGTGCTCCAAATATAGTCATATGTGCTCGCAATGAGAACTTGCACAACATCTTCTGTCCAGCCAGCCCGTGGCAGCGGGGCCTCTAGGGAACTACTGGAAATTAAGGTGCTCCTTTTAATAGAGCACCAGAGCAAAGCATTAACACTCCATGAACACATGTGATCCTCACACCATAGCCATCCCCTCCGGTTGTCCCAATTATTATCACTTTGGGGCCTTTGGATCCGGACAATGATATATGTACACAACTTGCAGATAAGATCAATACTATCATAATGATTCAATAATAAGTTCAGATCTGAGATCATGGCACTCGGTCCCTAGTGACAAGCATTAAGCACAACAAGTTGCAACAAAGTCAAATAACACTAATAGAGATACTAGGCACTATGCCCTAACAGATCTTATTCGATTACATGATAGAACTCATCCAATCCCTACCATCCCCAAGCCTACAGTGTGGGATTACTTATTCATGGATGAGGGAAACATCGATGGTTGATGGAGATGCGTTGGTGATGATGATGGCGATGATCCTCTCCAAATTCTTCATCCCGGTAGGGTGCCAGAACTGAGTTTCTGGATCAGCGATCTTGGTTTCTGGTGGCGGAACTCTTTCTTGAAAACTATCGAACCCCCCTTTGTTTTTAGGTCGAAAGGCAACTTATAGGCGCAGAGGGAACCCGAGGGGGTGCCTGGGGTGGTTGCACCCCCCTAGGCGCGGCTAGTGGTGGGCCCGCGCCTGGCAGGGGTGTGAGCCCCCAGGCCCCTTCTCCGTCTCGTCTTCTGGCTTCGTGGATCTTCTGGTGAAATATAATTTTTTGGCATATTTTCCTGGATTTTTCCTGATAGTTGATTTTCTGCACAAAAACAAGACACCAAGGTAATTCTGTTGAAAACAGCGTCAGTCCGTGTTAGTTGTATCCAAATCACACAAGTTTAGAGGAGAAACAATAGAAAAAGTGTTTGGGAAAGTAGCTATGTTTTGGAAGTATCATCCACCCCACCACCGACCTCTCCCACCGCCACCCCGCTCCTCCACCTCCTTGTCATGGCTTCGCGGGGAGATGGCCAGGAAACGTGTGAAGATCACAGAGACGATGAAAGCGACGTGAGTCATCTCATACCTTACATTTTATGGGGATTTATTTATTTTGAGCTAGATCTACTCTGATTACTCATGTACGTCTGGTGTGCTAGGCCATCGCGACTTTGTACGAATCCGATTATCACGGTTTAGCAGAGGGAGAGAGTCCTCCCCGTTGTAAAAACCATGATCTTGTGGCGGCTAAATTTGTAGCATTCGAGGGACGCAACACAGGCATGAGGTTCTTAGGGTGTGGGAAGGGTGAAGCGTGGCCAACCAAAAGTTGCGGCATTGTCAAATGGGTAGATCCAGAGTGGCCACTGTCTATAAACAAATCGCTAGATAAACTATGGGAGAAGAATGCTGAGATGAAAGAAGCCTTAGTCAGCGCACTTCTTGAGAGTACTGAGATGAATTTAATGACCCTCGATGATGCACCAATCCTTCGCCGTGCAATCCGTAGGTTGGAATCCAAGGTTAGAAAAGTCGGGAAGGAGAGGGACGTGGCGATGGCCCTGAAGGCTAAAGCAGAAGAAAGTCCACGATGTCACAACTACCAATATGCACAGGTTCATGAGGATCAAGGCAGAGAAAGAACTGACCAAGTGCAAGCAGGATGCAGAAAAGATGGCGCTGACGATTCAAACCCTGGAGTGGCAGAATGAAGGGCATCGTGCTAAGGTTAGGAAGATAATATATGTGTGTGAAAACTAGGTTTGTTCATACTGAGCTCCCTATTGTTAATTTTAATAGCATTCGTCGACCAAGTGGTCTGATGTCTGAACTAGTAGGAGCCCAAGATGAAGCATGTCCGTGTATTTTCAATTGTGTGTGGGAATGCTCGAAACAAAATGTAGTATTTTTCGACCACGTGGTCTGAAGTCTGAACTAGTAGTGTCTGCTTGGAACAAATTGGGCGTTTGTTTGTCTATCTTATGCCTTTCTTTGTTCGTTTTGTCCGATGGTGGTAATCTAACTTTGCTGGTTTGTTTAAGCGGAATCTACGTGGATTCTGCCACATGCAAAGGGCACATACACAATTTCTATTGTGGAAGCACGAGCACCTGTTATTGCGTCGAACACAGCTATCGATAATTCCAATTGCAGCCCGCCAAACCCATTACAATAATTGCACTCTCATTAAACATAACTGAAATTGCAACCAGCCTAAACAACATCTAGACCTAGATCACGGCACTGTCATCGGATTCCACCTCGATTGGTGGCCCCTCCACGCCATTCCCAGCGACATCCACTCCCACCCGTGGCTTGCCCTTCGCCAAGGAGGCTTCAATGGCGTTCTACATTGCTTTCTACCATCCTCATCCTTGTCGGAATCAACAATGATGAAGGGTATGGGGGTGGGAACGATCGAGCCCCTTCGTGCCTGGCGGCTCCTGGTCGATCTCGACGTCGCAGCAGTGCGTATGTAGATAGGAGGGGCCGAGCTCAGAGATGCAGTGTAGATGTTCGTCTCAAGAAACCATGGCCATTTTATACTGTGACGGTAGGATCTAGGGGTGGATCCGCCTCGGCGAGCCCGACCGCGAGCTCTAGAGTGGATGGATCTGCCACCGCGAGCCATGAAGGCAGATTTTTCCTGATACAGGGTGTACGGGGAGGGTGGAAAACTGTGGGACCAGGCGTGTGACAGCTACTCGGCAACGCCTCCCAGCGATATGTAGGCGGGCATGAGGCCAAAAAAATTCGGTCAATGAGCGCGAAAGGGCCTTTAAACAATGAAGGTGTGAACTTTGGAGGAGCCCCACCTGTCAGCCCAAAGTGAACGGTAGGATTCCCCTCGAGTTACTGGGTGGGATAAATCACGCTTCACCATTCCCCTACTTTGACATCCAAGGCTCCTCCGCCGTCCCCTCTTTCCTCTGCCCTTGCTCCCCTAGCCCATGGCTCGTAGCTCATGCAGTTTGTCTCGGGCGGAATCAGGGTCGGCTCAACGCCGCTAGGCGGGTGCCCCCATCATGTACCGAAAGACACCCTACGATTACTACCCCGAGATGCTTTGTTTATGAGGTAAGAAGATGCCAAGGTGGATTTCTTGGACCGACAAAAATACTGCAGGAAAATTCAGCAACTACGGCATCAGAGCGGTAACCTCATATGCTATGCGCAGTTGGTAACCCCGATCCGGGAACCGTTATGTAATTTTGTGTTTGTTTGCTTTGATTTTTCGCAGGAAGGGAGGGGATCGGGATGTGACAAGTTTGTGTGGATCAAAAAGTCCCTTACAGGTTTTCACAAGGAGCTTGTTTAGGATCTTTGTGATGCTATGTGGGACAAGAAGGAGGAGATTCGTGCGCTGGAGTGAGAGATCCGGGAGCTTCTCCAGATGGAGGGGAGGCAGGAGCAGGGAGGAGGCGTGCAAGCTAAGTTGTGGAAGCAAGCTGGTAAGATAGACGAGCTAAAGATTGGGCCAAAAAGTGGAAACAATTTCCTCATTATCTAGGCATTATCTGTTTCCTTTGCTATTTATGTTGCCATGGCGTTTTCCAGCAGCTGAAGTAAATTGCTGCTTCGTGGGATTGTAGCAGCTTAGAACTTGTTTTTCAGCTCAGAACCTGTTAATAAGTGTAATGCTAAAAACAGGGATTTAATTCGACTGGCGCAAACAGTAAGCGCTTTTGTAAATTATGTCTGTGCCACTAACATCCATCGAACTTGTTGGGATATGCTATATAGGTATCCTTATAGCATGTCTCCTATCCGAATAACCCGGGTGACCCACAGTTGGTAGCATGGCCCATGGCCTGCTAGGCATCCCAGTTAGATGGATCCAGAAGGGAGGCCCATCCCGGATAAAGGAAGGCTACGGTTGGATTCACCGATGTACCCGGGGACTTGGAGTGCAAGATACACAAGACTAGTAATCGACGGTGTAGGACTCTATAACCTGTCCGGCTAGGACTTTTCCCTGTAACCCTAGGACCTGGCGACTATATAAGTCGGGCCTATGGGAGCCTTTAGGGCACGATCTCAGACGTTCATAGACAACTTCAGACAACCTCGCACAGCGAACCTATCTCTGTAACTCGGCGTATTGCCCTTATAGTGATTTATAGCAGGAGTAGGATTCCGCCACCGTTGTGGGATCTGAACCTGGGTAAGTTGTGTTACCTCGTACCCGTCAACCGTCCGCCTTCCCCCACGTCTCTAAACACGCACTGTGAGGACCCCTCCATGGCGTACTCGTCGGCAATACCACGACAGTTGGCGCCCACCGTGGGGCAAGAGGCGATTCAGGCTCTTCAGCGCGCGAGGACCAAGATCTTCGCGGGAATCGGTGAAACCGTAGCCATCGGTCGTGTTCTCTTCTCCGGCAACGTTCTGATCGTCCCTCCTGACGAGTTCTGGATCCCGGCGAAGACGAACCCTACGTAGTGTTCGATCGTTCCTATCGGAGACATCCACCTCTTCATCGGTGAAACCGACTCAGGCACTAGTTCCCTGGGAGTCGGAGGAGCATCAAGGCCTGCACGGACCGCCTACGGGCAGGATACATTCGTGGAAGGATCGATGTCGGATCTCTCTTCGGAGTTTTCCGGCAAAGATCGTAAAAATTCAAGGCCCACCCAAACCGCCCATGTCCAGGATATAAAGGTGGAAGATCGCTGCAAGTCCGCCGGCTTCGCCCGTGTGTCTGGACAGCAGAGATCCAAGTTCGTCGGCATGGTTACCATCTTCGATCTAGCGCATTGCGTTCAGAGAGAGGGCGAAAACCCCCGCGATTACCTTGCCAGGTGGCTCCGTATACGAGCCGATCTGGCCCACTACCCCGATGATAATGCTATATATCACTTTGTGGAAGGACTGGACCGTGGCACGCTTCTCCGGCATTCTCTAAGACGGCAGCAGGCGTCGGGATGCCTTACCCTCGAATGCATGGTGAGCACCGTCAACAACTACACGGAGGCTGACGCGACAGCCCGGACAGCGCTTGCGCTCATTGACGGAGATCCTCCGATTCAGCCGCTGCCACCACCGCCTTCGGTCGCCATCGTCGTAGCTGCGCCGCCACCTCCAGTCATCGTCACTGCTATTGCACCTCCACCGCCCGTCATCGAGGAAGTCCTAGCACCCTCCGACTCTGTTATTGACGCGCTTTATGCAGACTTCAGTGCAGATTCAGAGGAAATAGATTTTAGTCCAAAGGAACTAGACTCCGCCATGCAGGAGATAGAGGAGGAATACACGTGCGACGAGCAAGCCAACAATGCCGTCACGTCTTGAGGGGTGTTCGTCACCATTGGGACGAGGGTGGATGAAGATCAACCCGGACCAGCTCCGCCTACAGCGCTGGAGAAGGGGCCACTTATTGCTACTGACGATGATCGCGCAAAGGTCATGCCTCCTCCGCCTAACCCAGTGCAGCAGCCGCAGGAACTCGGCACCGGCCCAAGCAACAACAACACCACAAACTTGCCGCCTCCGGCATCTACGTCTGCAGTAGCCCAAGTTACTCGAGCTGATAGAGTGATGTACGGCAATCTCCTCGTTGAACCACTGACCGTAGCTCATATCCGGAACATGACTCAGCTTGACGAGAAGCGCCAGCAGCTGCTGGAGGAAGCCTGCAGCCATCATGAACAAGGCGCTAAGCTAGATCGAGATCTGTTCAACGCGCAGAAGTCCATAGAGAAAGCTAGAGCAATGGAGTCCGAGTACAAGAATCTGCTGCAGCAGCAGAAGGCCAAGAAAGCTCTGGCTCGTGTCATCAACGATCCTGGTGTACGGCAAAACCTAGGATGGGCTCCCTCGAAGCCGGCACAGGCCAAGCCATACATTGACAGTGAAGGCAAGCAGGTGATGCCCACCCTACTCCTTAACGTCGCCGTCGCCAAGACCCTTCTTGAGCAGGATAGATCGCCCGAGGCAGTGGAGCAGGTCAATGACCTAGTGGGCAAGGTGGTGAAGCAGCAGGAAAAGGCCACCTCTCAGAGGCTTGAGTCTGACCCAGCTCTTTGCCAACCTAGCCAGTATAAGCCGCCAAGGGACAGATCTCCTCTTGATGTCGGGTCCCAGACGGGTTCATCAGAACGAAGACGGAGGGATGCGCACAATAGGAAGGACGCCATCCCCATATCCTTCGACCACGAAGAAAAGGCCCGACCTCGTTGCCCATCGCCACCGCCCTGGTCCCCCCGACATCGTGAAGATCACAAGGCTCACCATCGTACGGATATGCCCCCACCAAAGCAGTGCGGCATCGTCATCCGCGACAACACGGAGCAGACCCGTCATGATGGAGAGCGCAACCAAGGACACACGAGCAGGTCATGCCATGACCCTCCGCGTCCGGCAAGCAACCGTGACAGGCGTGAGGCGTCGCAGGAGGGTAACAGCAAGAAGGCTAACCCACCGCCACATCCACCTCCATCACCACCAAGCAGTCACCATGGCGGAGGAGGCCCGCTTAATTCACGCAGCCCATCCCCTGTTGACAAGAAGAAGAGCCCGGAGCCTTACGATGCACGTTCGCGGATCGATAAGATCCATGAGGCCCGGGAAGGACCATACCTGGGACCACGTTGCTTTGGACCTGCGATAAGGTCCGCAACTTACCCCAAAGGTTTCAGGATTGACAAGACCATCAAGCCCTATGACGGCACCGCCAAGCCTGCCACATGGTTGCAGGAGTACGGCAACACGGTGGAGATTGCCAGAGGCAACCCCAACGTCGCTGTCAAGTACCTCCCGTTAATGTTGGCGGGCACGGCCCGTCAATGGATCGACGACTTGCTGGAGAAATCCATCTACAATTGGTTGGACATGCTAGAAGCATTCACCAAGAACTTTGAGGGTACATACAAGCGTCCCTGCACTGTTGGCGATCTACAGCAGTGCGTGCAAGAGAAATAGGAGACATCTCGCGCCTACCTCTCCCGCTGGCTGGACATGAAGAAGTCCTGCGCAGGAGTGCACGCTCAGACCGCCATGGCCGCCTTCATCGATGGGTTGGAAAGGGGCACGTTGCTCCGACATAAGTTGAAGCGCTCGCAGGACAATCACCAGCTTGACTTGAATCAGATGATCCAGTTGGCCAGTGAGTTCGCAGCTGCCGACGATGATGCTCGCGGCTCTTTGCCGGCAACAGCCATTCCAACTCAACCTCGGAGGAACAGAAGTACAAAGTGGAAAACCGCTCTAGAAGAAAAGCAATCTACCGACATGGTCACTATGAATTTTGGAGGACGAGGTGATGGCGGACAATGTGGACGAGGACGGGGAGCTGGTCGTGGGCAGCAACGAGGAGGTGAAACTACCTCGGCGCCGCTCCGCGTTCCGCAAACCTACGAGGAGTACCGCGATATGCCGTGCCTCGTACACCTCGACGTCAGCAGCAAGGCCACCCATACCAATCGACACTACAAGTTCGTCAACGACCTCAAGGAAGACCCGGAGTCCGACTATAAGCGAAGTCGGAAGAACAGACCGCGAGGCAAGGGCAAGGGGAAGAAGAAGGAGGAGGGGTCCAAGGATTCAAGTGACATGGATGAGGACGTTGACCCCAAGCACGCCGCCAAGAGAGACGATAAGGGAAAGAACCCCTTCGTGAAGAAGGCGCTAGTCTACCACACTTTCCTTGGCACCCCCACCGTCCGACAACAGAAGAACTCCCTGAGGATCCCGATGGCTACTCTCCCCCTAGTTACCCAGTACCTGTGCTGGTCAGAGGTTCCAATAACTTGGGACAGGACGGACCACCCAGACCTTATCCCTACAGAGAACTAGTACGCCATGGTCATCAACCCCTTGATTGACGGCGTGGAGTTCACCGAGTGTATGGTGGATAGTGGAAGCAGCATCAACATCATGTACATGGATACACTGAAGAAGATGAACTTGAATGAGGCAAACCTAAGGCGGAACAACACCATCTTCCATGGCGTAGTTCCTGGTCGGGAGACTCGGTCCCTTCGGTGCATTACACTTCAGGTTGCCTTTGGCGATGTTAATAATTACCGCCAAGAGCGCATGACCTTCGAGGTGGTACCCTTCAAAAGCGTGTACCACGTCATATTCAGCCGCGACATATTCCACACGTTCATGGCCAAGACATGCTTCTTCTACAACAAACTCAAGATACCCGGACCAAACGGTGTCATCACCGTATCCTGAAGCTTTACCAAGGCAAGGGACTGCGAGATCAATGAAGCAGCCATTGCAGAAGCTATCCTCTACAGCGAAGAATTCAAAGAGATCCAGAGCAAGGTCGATGACTCAGAGATGCTCGCGTCGAAGAAGCAGATCTCCGACTCCGCCCCTGCGTTCAAGGCCGCCATCGAGACCAAGCCGGTGGAACTTGTGGTAGGCGATGCCTCCAAGATCACCGCCATTGGGACGAACCTGGATCCCAAATAGGAAAGCGCGCTCGTCGAGTTCCTCCGTGAGAATAGGGCATCTTTGCCTGTGTCACATCCCAAGATTTTCCAAATCTTGTAATGTGAGAAATAAATAAACAAAATAATTATTTGTTGAAATTTTGGGTAAAAAGAAACTTTTGTTTCTAAATGGAAACTTAAAAATCCCATCTTGAACAAACTTTGGTTAGTGTTTGAATCTAATTAAATTCAAATCAAGTGGAATGCATTCCTCATAAAATGCATCTTGAAATTTAAACACTTGGAAAAGTTAAACCAAAACCCTAAAACCCTAATGGGAGAAAAATCACTTCCAAGTTATCTCTAAGTCTATGGATTGGATCCATATAGAAATTGATCAAACAAACATTTCAAAATGGTCAAGAATAACAAATGGAAATATTATAAAATCATATAAATTGATTTCATTCAATTTGGAGCCATAGATAAAATCTTATGAATTTAATAAGATAAGGAAAAGTAAATTCCAAAGCTAATAAAACACTTATCCAAAATCCATACCAAATGGTGAGCAAATAATCCTAAAGATATTTAAAAGGATAATTAAACATTAAATATGATTTTACAAATTGGAGTCACCAAGTTTGGATGTATAAATAAAAAGGTATGGATTTTATAAGATGAAGAAAGAAATATTAAATAAGGATTATTTAAAGATCAAATTTAATATTGGCCTAATCCATTAATCAAATAGAATGAATAGAATCCAAATCCAAATAAAATAAAAGGATAATAATTTCCAAACTAAAATAAAATGGCATTAACCCTTCTATCCCTATTTTAATAAAGACAAATCTCTAATAAGAATAATTATATAATTCATGAGAAAATAGTATTTTAGAATTTACCCAAGTGGAATAAAAGTTTTTTAAATTAATTTAAATAAATAAATCTTCCAAATAAAACTATGGAATTAAAACTATATTTAATATCATTGGAAATAAAATAAATACCCAATTCAAATGATTTATGAATCATATTAAATATATTCCAAATGATTCTAGGTGAATATTTTGACACCCATTAAGTGAATAAAAACCTACTGAAAAGATTTGGAAGGATTTAGAAATTTAAATGGAGTTTGAAATTATTATTAAATCTTATTTGATTTAAAACAAGGGCCTAATTAAATAAATAAAAGACCCCAAAAATAATAAAACTTTATTCCAAAATTGACTTCAGATTATATTACTAATCAATATTTAAACCTACACAAATTTTGGTTGAGATTTGAATTCAAATGGATGTTTGAATTAATTAAACAAAAATCAAACAGAAATTGGAAATAGAAAAAGGAAAAACAATCAGATAAAAAAATGGAATAGGAGCAGCCCAACTAACCTAGCCCACTAAGCCCATCAGCAGCCCACTCCATCTACCCCACAGTGAAACGTTATTCACTCACAAACGAACCCGCAGAGACACCGAAGGATGGACCCCACCTCCTCTCTTCCTCTCTCGCTGACGCCAGGTCCCACCGCCAGCTCCCTTCTTCCTCACCCTCCTGCTGACCTCGCCGGTCGTTGCTGCCAAATGAATGCCGGCGTGAATACGCAGTAACGACGCCATTTAACAGCCCCGCGATCACGCGTACATAAGCGTCTGCCCTCTCTCCCTCTTTTCCCTCACTCGCCGCACCTCCTCCGCCCTAGGGCTGCCCGAATTTCTCTCGGCAACATCCACGACTCCGGCGAGATTCTCCGACGATTCTAGCCACCACCTCTAGCCCCACTACCTCCAGAGCACATGAGCTTGCTCGCCATCATCTCCTGCACCTGCCAGTGCCTTTCCTTCATTCGCGCGAGCCTCAGACGCTCGGCAACAACCTCGACCGAACTCCGCCACCCTCTGCCTCGACCCCGGTGACTCCACACGGTGAGCTCTGACCTCCCTCTCCCCTCTCTTTGATACTCCTGTGCGCGCCACGACCTTGCGCATCTGACCGTGTCTTCCACTCGTCTTAGCGCACTCTGTAGCTTTGCCACCAATGACGTCTAAGCGCAACCGACGGTGACCACTACTCCGGCGAGCAATTAACGACCACCCCGAGCGCCCCTTCGCTAGCAAGGACCACCTCGAGCACCCCCACGACAAAGCGAACTCGGTGAGCACCTCCCTTCACTCCATCGCTTCCTAGACTCACCGAACCACCGCCACCAGACACGCTGCCGCCACTCGCCGCCGCCAGCGCTGCCCATCTTTGGCAAACATGCTGCGCGCCGTCCGATATTGATCTGACGACTAGGATAGAAACTAACCCGAAGGGGTATCGAGTGATATGAGCCGTGCCGATTAAACTTAGATCCAATGACAGTTGTCTGTCGATCCAACCGAAGCGGTACCGACGAGTAGTATCACGCCACGTGGCCATGTTCGTTTGATTAAAAACAGAATTGATCTATTAGATGTTCTAATTTGAAAAATTCATAACTTTCAAACCACACGTCCAAATTTTGCAAATTTTATATCAATGAAATCAGCAAGACAAGTACTTTTGACCGTACACTTTGTTTAGTAAAATGCTTCTGTTAAATTGATTGTTTTTGCAGAAACTTGTGTATGCATGTTTAGAATATAAAAATTGTTCTAAAATGATTTTTGAGATAAAACCTTTGGAAAATGGTTTGTTTTGAACCTACTGACCATAGAAATCAATTTGTGGTTTCAAAAATATATTTGGTGAAGCAAAGGAATGAATCTTTGATTTAAACCATTTCTAGTCAAATAAAAATATTGTTTATTTGTTAAAAATGATTTTGGAGGAAAACCTTTGGGAAATGTTTTGATTTAAATTCTCTGACCCCAAGCACCAAGTTTTGTGCTTTAAAAATGTATTTGGTGAACCCTATACAGATTGTTCCTTTGATAAAGGCATTTCCAACCACATAAAATAATGATTTGGTTTAAAAATGGTTTATGGGTAAAATCTTTTGCAAATAGTTTTGCCACTTTATAAAATGACCAATAAGTGTTTTAGAATGTTTATAACCTATTATAAACCACTTTTGTAAATAAAACAAAGTTTGGCATGCTTGCATGCAATATTTTGTTTCTATTATTTTATGTGATGTTGCTTGAATGGTAGATTGAAATATTGCTTGCTTGATTGAATTATAGTGATTTGAAGAGTGTGATTGTTGCAAGATCAAGAAGTGAACTTATATTCTCTACCAAAAAGGCAAGTGATGCTTCATACTTCTGTCCCATTATTTTCACTATGCATTAGTGATATTTCTAAGTAGGACTTGCATGGAATTTTTGCTAAGTATAAACTATGCCATGGGAAATCCTAGTAGATGAAACCTTAGTAGAAATTTCCTAAGTTAATACTCCTACTACTATCATGCTTATCATAGCTAGTAGAAAACAAGGGTGGAATATATATTCATACTATGGAATATTTCTAAGCCTGTGGACTTGTGTTTTGTTTAATAAAACAACTAAGTGAATAAATCACCTAGGTGGAATGGAAGAAATGGTTTGTGTTGAGTGGTTCACAAGGCCCATTTCTATGGTTTACCTTTGTGTATCTCACTTGTGGATGGCCACCCAGGAACAAAGAGATTTGAGATGTCAAATGTTGAGAAGCTTCAAGTGCAGCCACTTGGCATTATGGGCTCTGCCTGGATCATATAGGTTGCAATAACTTAGCCAAATGGAAAATTGGTGGTGGGGGATTATAGGTTGGAACGCTTCCATTCTGGTCTAAGGGAAGGCTTCTGAAAGATCTTGTCTTGGTGAAACCAAGTCTTGTGGGGAAAGTGCACCACCTCTGTAGAGTGTAAAATCTAAGTACTTAGCCATGTCCCTGGTAAAGGACAATTTGAGCATCAAGACATGGAAGCTATCAAGTATCTCCTCCACCCAATTTCTAAGTAAAATTGTGGTTGAACAAGGGTTAAAGGATCACCAATTTCTATTGGAAGATGCCTTGGGTGTTTTTGTCAAGCAAAAACTTAGTGTTTTCAAATGATAAGGAAAATCTATTTTGAGCAAAGCAAGACTAAGCTCCACTTAGCCAAATGCATATAGATGATAGACTCCACTATACTACCATAGTATCACTTGCCAATACAATTCAAATGTATTAACCCTTGTGGCTGTAACTTGTTATGTTGCAGGTTTGTTTGATATTAGTGAAGTTTAATGATTAGGATTACAAGTCTACAACCAACATGTTTGCCTGTGGCACTTTGAAGATGAAGGACCCCATGCTATTTTTATATTCTGCTGCATTGTAATGAGATAGCCAAATGAGCTATGTAAGATGTAATAAATTATGTTATTCCTGGTTATAAAGTTGTATTATGACCTTTGTTTCTTGATATTACATCTTAACTGTGGATGCTAGCTATTGATCCAGGGACTACCATTGTAAACACAGGGATCTCTACCTTATTAAAGGTTGGGAACCTTACAGCCTGGCAACCTGCCGACATGAAAGGTGTACCTAGGGAACTTGCCGAGCACAGCTTAAACATTGATCCAAAATCCAAACCAGTGAAACAACCTCTACGACGCTTTGGAGATGAGAAGAGACGCGCCATTGGCAAAGAGATAGCTAGGTTACTTAAGGCTAGATTTATCCGAGAATTCCTTCACACCCAATGGGTGGCCAATCCTGTACTTGTCCCCAAAAAGGGAACCAATGAATTAAGAACGTGCATTGATTACATCGGCTTGAACAAAGCATGTGCCAAAGATCTGTTTGCTTTGCATCGCATTGACCAAGTCATTGACTCGACGGTTGGCTCGGAACTTTTGTGTTTTCTCGATGCATACTCAGGATACCACCAGATCAAGATGAGGAAGTCGGACCAATTGGCCACTTCGTTCACTACCCCATACGACACGTTTTGCTATGTTACGATGCCCTTTGGGCTAAAAAACACAGTTGCTACATACCAGCGGACAATGCAACGTTGCCTTCACGACCAAATTGGTCGGAACGTTCACACCTATGTGGACGATATCGCGGTGATGTCTAAAAAGACAAACGACTTAATCTCCGACTTAAAAGAAATCTTTGATAATCTCCGGAAATACAACATGATGCTTAACCCTAAGAAGTGTGTCTTCGGGGTTCCAGCTGGCAAATTGTTGGGTTTCATCGTTTCCCAAACGCGGAATCGAGGTCATTCAATGAACCGTCCCAAACGCGGAATCGGAGAAAATTAGGGCCATCTTAAACATAAACCGTCCGACATGCGTAAAGGACATTCAATGACTAACAGGTTGTGTTACAGCAGTTAGTTGGTTCGTGAGCCGACATGGAGAGAAGGCTCTGCCGCTGTACAAGTTGCTGAAGAAGGCGGACAAATTCACATGGACAGATGAAGCAGATACAGCATTGAAGCAGCTCAAGTAGATTCTTTCCTCAGCGCCCATCCTTGCAGCACCCGAGCCTGGAGAATCCCTATTAATTTACATGGCGGCAACCAACCGGGTAATCAGCATCGTCGTCGTGGTAGAGCAGAAGGGACCAGGCTATGAGCACGGAGTTCAACGACCAGTTTACTATGTGAGCGAGGTCTTGACGGAGTCCAAGCAGCGTTACCCACACTACCAGAAGATAGCTTATGGAGTATTCCTTGCTTCTCGAAAGCTGAGGCATTACTTTCAGGAGCACCCAATCACAGTGGTGAGCAAGACTCCACTGTCCGACATTATCAACAACAACGACGCTATGGGAAGGGTCGCGAAGTGGGGCATTGAACTTGCCTCCTTCGAGATCACCTATAAGAGACGCGACGCTATCAAATCAGAAGCCTTGGTGGATTTTGTTGCAGATTGGACGGAGATGTCAGATGCTACTCCGTTGCCGGAACCAGAGTACTGGGTGATGCACTTTGACGGATCAAAGCTGCTCAATGGCTCGGGGTATGGTGTATTGCTAAAGTCACCGACAGGAGACAAGCTACACTACGTTCTGCAGATCCACTTCGAGGCTACAAACAACATGGCGGAGTATGAAGCACTCATTCACAGACGACGTGTAGCTAAGGATATTGGCATCAAGCGCATAGTTTGCTGTGGAGATTCTGACTTGGTTGCCTAGCAGGTGGCTGGCACCTGGAATGCGCGGAACCACTATGATGGCGGCATATCGAGACGAAGTGGACGAGATAGCCAAGAGCTTCTTGGGCTACGAAGTCAAGTATGTACCTAGGGATCAAAACGAGGCGGCTGATCTGCTGTCTAAGCTTGGATCAGGGCGCAAGCAAATTCCGCCAGGAGTTTTCCTAGAGCATCTGCGCACACCATCCGTGAAGGGAGCCGACATCGACAACCTGGATAGAGCTGACTCTTTCGTCAACATGGTGACCAAGGTCCCTCCGGCTTGGACAAAACCGTTCATGGAATATCTCGAACATGGAACTGTGCCCGACAACAAGGTCGAAAGACGGCAAATAGTACGACGGGCAAAGGGTTATACCATAATCAATGGGCAACTCTACAAAAGGAGCACTACTAGTGTATACCTAAAGTGTGTTTCCCAGCTAGAAGGTATGGAAATCCTACGCGAAATCCATCTCGGAGATTGCGGGCATCACGTCGCTCCTCGATCGTTGGTCGCAAAAGCCTTCCGGCAAGGATTCTACTGGCTGACCGCAAAGGTGGACGCCGACAAGCTGGTTGAGACATGCATGGGATGCCAGTATTACGCCCGAGAACCACATGTTCCTGCTGAAGAATTGTGAACGATACCAATAACTTGGCCATTTGCAGTCTGGGGGCTAGACATGGTGGGACCGTTACAGACGGCACCTTGTGGGTTAACGCATCTTCTTGTAGCAGTTGATAAATTCACTAAATGGATAGAAGCTAAACCCATTAAAAGCTTGATGGGGCAACTGCCCTCGGGTTTGTCCGGGATCTAGTGGTGAGATTTGGTCTCCCACATAGCATTATCACTGACAACGGCAGCAATTTGTCGCTCGGTGAAGTGGAGGCTTATTGTTGGGAGAAAGGCATCAGACTTGACCTTGCATCTGTGGCACACCCACAATCCAATGGTCAGGTTGAGCGAGCCAATGGATTAATTCTGCAGAGAATCAAGCCACGTCTTGAGGCACCGCTACACAGAGCAGCTGGAGCCTGGGCGGAAGAATTGCCATCTGTGTTGTGGAGTTTATGAACTACACCCAACAGATCCACCGGCTACACCCCTTACTTCATGGTATATGGAGAAGAAGACATCCTGCCTTCCGACATACTTCACGATGCACCAAGGGTTGCCGCCTACGACGAAGATGACGCTGAAGAATCCAGACGCCTAGATGTGGACCTTTTCGAGGAGGAGCGCGTTTTGGCATGCCAAAGATCTGCCATCTACCAGCATAAGCTACGCATCTACCATAGTCGCCTCATTCGGCATCGCTCGTTTAAAGAGGGGGGTTTGGTGCTCCGACTTAAGCAGAAGAAGTCACACAAATTATCCCCACCATGGGAAGGACCGTTCATCATAAGCAAGGCGCTACTCAATGGGTCTTAATACCTCGTTAACAATCGTGAACGGAAGGATAGACCCAACAAGGATCATAAGCGTAAGCGACATGGCCCGGATGATGACTACCCGGATCTTGATCAGCCATGGAACATAGCACAACTACATCCTTTTTACACTTAGCATTTTTTATCTAATTGTGTACCTCTTATATGATCAATGAAATAAAGCTTTCTGGTTCACTCATACTTCTGAGTCTTTTACCTCCTTTTGTGTTCATTTTTGGATCATATAAAACCTTTATGCACAAGTTTTGCGATTGCACTTGTGAAAATTCCGCCTACGGGCGTTAGCTTAAGATTTCTGGTCTACACGTTCTTTGTCGTTTTTATGTGGATTCTGCAGTAGTGACTTTTGGCACTTATTATCGGCGATTTTGTGCTTATGTTATTGACGGTGCCATTGGGCATCATCACCTGAGCGCATGGTTCCGACAACGAGTCTTACGACTCACGAAAAGTCAAGCATAAGAACCAAAGTAATGGATAAGCCAGCACTTGCTTAAAAAATAGATATACATGCTGGAAACAAGTTCTTGAGTAGTAGGAAATAACAACCATTGTTTTCCGCCTTAAGTTACATCAATAAGTTTATTCTGCACATGCAGCAAAGGTGAAACAAATAATACAAAGTTGTTCTTCATTCCTTTGGCGCAGGAGACTTAGAAGCAACGTCATCACCAGCAGGAGAGTCACCCTCGAAGTCGGCGGTGTGAAGAGACTCGGAGGAGCTTTGGTTGCCGCCATCGATGGTGTTCATCGGCATGAAGACATTGATATCGACCAAGTCGGCAACTCTAGTGTCATAACCCGCGAGCGACGACAAGATGGATTCATGGTTAATCTCTTTGCCATCGTCGTCTACGTCGGGAATGCCAGAGGTCACTGTGTCGATGTCGGCATCTTCATAGTGTGCCTTCACCATTGACAGCGCCATCCTTGCGCCAGCTCGTGCACATGAAGCCTTCCAGCTTGTGATACGCTTGGGGGCTCGGCGCAAAATCTCCGAGTACTTCGCCATGGAGTCTGATGCCTTGATATTTATCTAGAGGGGCTTGGCGATCTTCTTGGCTTGCGTGATGGCGGTGTTGATGAAGTTGCCGGCAAGAACCATGCATTCCTTGGCTGGAGGGGGCGATCGGGTTAAACCCATAGGAGCTGCAAATTCCGACAAGGAGCGCATGAGTTCAAAAATTCAGAATACCCAGACTACAGAAATCTAAGACGGAGAAAACTTACCGAAGATGCTGGCCTCAACTTGCTAGAGGGTGTCCACCAAGGATTCTTTCTCTTGTTGGAGGAGATTATACGCCTCACTATGGCGTTGATTCTTCTCATCGGCATCTTGCTTATGATCTCTTAAAATAGAGATCTCCTCCTTCAAGCGATTGATTTCCTCGGTGGCGGAGTCCTGTAGGGCCTTCATTGATTCTTCATGCATTTTCAGCATGTCCTTCCTCTCGTGCTTAAGAATTTTGTTCTAGCTATCCAGCTGTTGAATGTGCTTGGATTGTTTGACAATATTCTTAGCCTTGGCAATGGTTTCTGCAAGTCGGAGAAAGCAAAGTACATAGTGAGTACTCAGAGAATATGGGCACAAAACCAAGTCGGAATGCAAAAAATAAAACAGACGCTTGATCTTGGTGATCTATTCCTTCAAGAAGGCAGTTTTACCCTTTTCAGCTTCCAAATCTGCACGCATCTTCTGGTACTTGTCGTTGGCCATGGCCCTCTGAGCACACTCGTTCTGTGGAAAAAAGGTCAAAGTTAAAACGTTCTTTGGTCTGCTTGGAGCATCTAGCCGGAAATTTTCCACCTAGATGCTCGGGGGCTACAACGAGAGTTTTTTACATAGCAATATGCTTAGCTTTTCTTTAAGCATCTAGTCGGAACTAATTCAGTTACAACTAGAAGCTTGGTGGCTACAGTATTGAAATTTATATAAACTGCGTATGCTACTCTTAAAGCATCTAGTCAGAATTATTCATTCCACCTATATGCTTGGGGGCTAAAGTGAGAGGTTTTCTAACTTAGTCACTCTTAGAGCATGTAGATGCAAAGACCTATGGTTTTCCGTCTACATCCTCGGGGGATACAGTGGGATACTCATATGAAATGCAAAAGGCAAATAAAACTTACAAGTGCAATGATCTTGAGGTTTGTAGCACTCTCGGCCAGCAGCTTGCCAAAGGATTCACTGTTTCCTTGCAAGATTTCTGCTTGTCGGCGGAGCTCCTCTAGACTGCACGTCGGAGATGTCGGAGCCGCACCATGGACCAAAGCAGTGCTACCTGGTGTAAGTACCAGATAGACTATCTTTGGATAGGTTATGGTTTTCTTGGGTGCAGGGGCGCCGCCAACGATAGAAGTACCTGCTTCCACCACCGCCTTACCTCCACCGATGGCATCCTTAGCCGGAGCTTCAGCCATTTGGTGGGCGGCACTCTCATGCATCGCCTACTCGCCGATGACAGCAATCTCGGTAGAGGCACCTGAGTCCACTTCCATGGCAGAAGGGCCAGATGCCTCCTTAGCTTGTGAGCTTGTCGGGGCAGACGAGGTCTTGACGGAGGGAGTGGCAGGGGCGATGGCGGGAGATGCGTCGCTATGCAGCATGTCCTTGATTGTCCTAGAAGCCCCCAATTTGGAGGTCTTCTTCAGGCTGGTCGTGGCTTTCTTCCTGAAACGTGCAAAAATGCGTAAGTACAGGAGCAAGACAGATGAATAGACAATGTCGGAAAGAAAGAAGCTTACACAAGTGGGGGTGCTTTGGCAAAGGGGATCCCGGTAACTTTTCTCTTTTCTGCCTCCAGGGCGGCGGTAGTCTTCTTGGAGGCTCCACCCTCCGTCTTCTTCTTCTTGCCTCCGTTGGCAGCGTCAGAGGTGGATCTCTTCCGCTTTCGCGCCAATGGAGTGTAGCATCCCCCGGGGATAGGGTTAAACTAAGCTTAGATCACTATCTAAGGTAAGTTCAACTCCCAAACACGGAAGATCACAGTATGATTCGGTAACATTACAGAACACATGGATTCAACAGCATAAGTTTAAACTCTCAACAGAGTAAGATATTAGAGTTATTACAAACCAGAGGTCATAGACCCGACATTACATCACACAGCGAAAGCAAAATATGTTGTTCTACACAATAACTTAGCAAAAGGCCTAAGAGGCCATAAACAAAAGTGACGTCCATCCCATAGTCCACAGGCTGCTACCTGGGACCCCCAACTACTCGTCGATGTCAACGTAGAAGCCACCTTCAGTTGCAACCAGATCCTCTATAGAAAAACAACAATGGCGCAAGGCTGAGTACGAGAATGTACTCTACAAGACTTAGATTACCTAGTATCTACATGCTCTGGCTAGAAAGGCTTTCTATGGATTTACTTTTGCGAAAAGCAATCTTTATTTGTAAACAAGAGAGAGAAGAGGCTCGTCTACTCAGAATCTTTTAAAAAGGGATAAGATAGCGACTTCTTCATCTTGTTCATCACATCTCGATAACCACCAGCTTCATCAGAACCTCCTATCTAGGATCACCCCCTCGACCCAGAGGAAGCATCCTTAAGCACACGTGGATCAACAAGTTTTACAATGGTTAAAGTTATCTATGATCTTAGAATCTGGTCACCAAGCATTCATAACCGTGAACATGGCTTTTTGAAAAGATTAATACCCTGCAGGGGTGTACAACTTTACCCACACGTATCAACCGACTCTTAATGCCAAATATTATTAGCCCTCTTCCTTGGAGGGACGGCAGAGGGTGGTTGACCACGACCTTTACCTTGCTTCCGCCGAGACCATGAGTCACGCAATAAGTATGATTCCGCCATAACGGGTCAAATCCCGAAGCCGGTACTTAAAGATGTGAGGCGAGGTTGGTTTACCAGGGGCGCTATCTACCCCAAGAAACCGCGGCCACGCTTCCCTACCTGTTATGATGCACCTCCATCACCTCCTCTTTCGGAAACATTTTCAATGCGTATGCCAAATGGAAAGCCCAAACTATGTGACTCATGGAATCTACTAGGCAAGTTAGTGAGTCGAGGGGTTCCCAAGCCTCGTGTGGCTGATCTCGGTTCCAAAGGCAAGAACTCAGTTCCTAGTGGTGGCGAGCATAGGACTATGAATACCACACCCAACGTGGCCTCCCATACAAGCCTTAGCATGATTAATTAACTCCTTCGATGATGTCACCATCTCCTACCTCACTACCTTCCTTGGCACCTCTGATTCATCATTGAATAGATTAGACGTTGTTTCTATGCTTGGCTAAGCTGTCGGTAACAAGAGCTCTACAGCGCTTACATGCCAAACCTAGGTATGCTAGGAGCAGTGGACCAGGAGTATAAGGCTACAAAAGGGAAACAATGCAGCAGATAGGTAACACTAGCTACTGACAAAGGACCACATTTGGAATCGTGTGCATCATAGCAAGAAAGTAATATACTTTATAAAACATAGGTTCGGAATGAGATGCTACGCTTGCCTTGTCCGTCAAAAGACATGTACGGATCTTCGTTGTTGTTGACTTCAGCTTCGGGTTCGGATCCAATCGCGAAGAACCAAATACCGGAAAGGGGGAAGCAACATTCAATACATGGCATGTGCAATGCTCAATCAATATGGATGATATGACAAGTTGAATTTCATCAAAATGAAACCCTAAGGCATGCTTGACAACTTAAATGGGGTTCCGAGGGTTGAAAACCCTAATTCGGGAAACTCCGGAACACATGAGAGGGGTTGATTTAGTTCTCTAATTGAACTTGTCATTAAAGTTGATTAGCAATGCATGACTATAGCTTAAGTAGGTAGAACTCATTTTTCTGAACATTTTGATACATTATTTGTATTTTTCTGACTTATAAATAATAAGTTATTGAATTTTCAATATTTAAATCAATTTCTGAAATTATTAAACCTTTTATTAATTTAAATAAGCCAGGAATACTTTTTACACAGGGGGCTAAGCTAGCCACAGACACCGACAGGTGGGCCCGTGGCCACCTCAGCAGCCACACACGCGAAAAGGCTCAGGGAAATTTTTTACCGGGGCAGAGGCTACCCACACCGACTGACGGGTGGGGCCAAGGCCACGCAGGCAGGCCACGCGAGCGCCACGCGGGCCTCGCCGGAACACGGCCAGACGGCGGCGGCAGGCGGCGCTAGGGGGCGATCTGGGACGCGCGGAGAGGCCTAATCGAACCAGAGCGTCACCACGAACCTAAACAGGGCGGTGCCGCTAGGGTATGGTCGCCGGAGCGGGCTACACGGCGACGAACGGCGGCGGTGCTCTCTGCTCTTCGGCGCGGGCACGACACAGCGGGCTATAGGGGGAAAGGAGGGTGCCTTGAGCACCGCATGCTTACCCTGAGCGCGTAGATGGCGACGGTGAGGCCGGAGGAGCTTCGGAGTGGCGGTGATTTGACGACGACGGCGGCGGCAGAACCTCGGGGACACGAGCGCGTCCGTGCCAGAGGGGGATACGCGGCTCGATTCCTCCGGCTAGAAGACGGAGGGCTTCACAGCGGAGCTCCTAAGCTACTCGGACGGGCTCGGGGTGCACGGAAACGAGCTCTAGCTCATCGCCATTGCGGCTAGGGTTCGGTGGGGAGGATCTCTGCCGAGAGAGAGTGAGAGGGAAAGGGATAAGGGGACGAGGAGAGAGAGCCGAGCAGCGGCGTTCATATCCTGGCTCCGGGGGCGGCGGGGCGCTGCGATTTCGGCGAGGATCGGGCGACGGCGGCGCTGCCACGCAGGAGCTTCGCCGGCGTCCTTCTGGCGAGGAAGAAGAAAGGAAAAAAGAGGTGAAGGGGTACCGGGCCGGCTGCAGGCTCCGCTTGGGCCAAGGTGGGCCGCGGAAGAGGAAGGGAGGAGAGGGAGCTGCTGGGCTGCGGCCTGGCAAGGCTCTGGCTCCATTTTTTTCTGTAAAACTATTTTCCTTTTTCTGTTTTTGATTTCTGTTTTAAATTTTCATTTCAAATCTGTTTTGAATGATTTTAAAAATACCAGAGGGGTTTTAGCAAACTTTCAAAATACTATGAGGGCCCTTTAGTCCAATTGGGCTCCAAATATTTTGTCATTTTGAAAATTCAAACTATTTGAATGGATTCCAGAAAGAGGGGGAAAAACTAGTGTTTAGTGTTTTGCAATTGTTCTTTGGTTCACACACTTAAACACATGCAATACTTATTTGAGTTTAACACATGCATGCAATGCGTAGGTACTAATTACATATATTACAACCATGGGCTATTACATGGAGCATCATCGTCGGACACGACCGTGACTTCCTTCATCTTTGGATCGTAGATTTGGGCAGCCATGTTGTCCTCCTCTAGATCGCTAAGCTGTTAAGTGAGAAGTCACCGTGTTAGATGAGGTGAATTTGCAAGACGGAAGAACTGGAGTATATGTCATACACGGAAAATAAATAACTACCTTTGGGAACTTGTCATAGGTGATGGTGAAGCCACGCTTCTTGTCCTTCACCTTGACGATGTCCTTAAGGCGGAGCTTGACGGAGTCGCTCGAGAAGTTGTCCACGGAGATGCGGAGGCTATCCCTTCTATCGCTGGTATACTCGTGCATGAGCTTCGCGCGGTGCTACAGAGGTTGGATTTGCCTGATGAACCAGCACATGGCTAGGTCCAAGCCGGTCAAACCCGTCTCTACGAACCATTCTATCCGCCTTATGGCGCGGGAAGCATCGAGGTCAGAGGGAAGGGAGGCCTGTGATCTCCATGACGAGGCTTCAGCGGCGGCTCCATCAACGAAGTCCGGGTACGTTACTAGTCGGGGCGAGGAGGATATCTGGTAGTAGAAGTAAGTATCTTTGCCGATTTTGCGGGGACTCGTGACCGACGATGTTGGGGAACCACCGACCAGGATGGATCTTGAAGCTTATGGTGCCGCAATTCCTAAGTTCTTCCTTACTAGCTCCGGCTTCACCCTTGACGGTGAAGAAGTACACGAAGAGGTCTAGCCTAGGCTTTATCCCTAAGTAACCCTCGCAGAGCGTCGCGTAGTTGCTAAGCGCTAAGATACTGTTGGGAGAAAGATTCTGGGGCTGGACTCTATAGTGGTTCAAGACGGAGAGGAAGAAGTTGGAGATGGGCAGGGAGACGTCGCGTACCAGTTGGGCTTTGAGGTACACTTTTCTTCGGCTTGGGGAGAAGGTGTCACCTCGCCGGCCGGCGCCGCCCGACAGGCGAGCCCCTCCATCGCAGGGAGGTAGCTCTCGGCGATCAGCTCCTGGATATCACGGCCCGTGATATCTGAGCCGCGCCAGTCGCCCTTGTGCGAATCAAGCCGGCCGGCGAGGTGACACCTTCCATCGCAGGGAGGTAGCCCTCGGCGATCAGCTCCTGGATATCACGACCCGTGATATCTGAGCCGCGCCAGTCGCCCTTGTGCGAATCAAGCTCCTCCTCCAATGGCTCCAGCGCCGCCAGATTGTGGTCACCGCCGGTGGACTCAATCACCGCCGAGGCGGGGATGACCAAGCCCTATAGGGGCACGACGATAGAGCTCGCCGGCTTCGTCGCGGCTTCGCTCGACACCGCCATGGAAGGAGAGGTGCTGCTGCTGGCCATGGAGAGAGGTTGGAGGTAACTGGTGCGGACTGAGGCTAGGGTTTTTCGCGAGTTTTGCGCGGAGAGCTCGAGGAGGCACGCGCTGGAGGAAGAAGACGATGCGAGGAGAGAATGAGGTAAAAGGTAGAAATTCCACCACGGTTACTATTTATCATCTCCAGCATCAAGATTCGTGCAGCATGATCGGACGGTTGCCGCGTAGACGACGTGTTCGCGAACGTGCTCGGAAATTTCGCCACGTCTCCAACCGTCGCCGCCAACGGTTCGTATCGCTCACGCGGGAAAATCGGACATGATTGCGTTCTCTGCATGTGTGAGTTATGAGGCATCGCTGACCTAAGCCTATGTCGCCCTAGCTGACATAGGCAGATGAGCCGTCACATCAGAATATTCCGGCATGGACGGATCCAGTCCAGCTACGGAAGAGTACGATGGAAGATTCAGCATTTCTTCGACTTACATATTGAAGACGGAAAAAACCTTGCAGGGTTCTTTGGGAGGACTACAAGATGTTGCTTGACGATTTGCCGACATCCATCTAGACGGAGCATTCAATGTAAAGAGGCAAGACGGTGCAAGATCTCGGAGTTCTTCGGGGGCTACTGTTGGGGATATGCTATATAGGTATCCTCATAGCATGTCTCCTATCCGGATAACCCGGGTGGCCCATAGTTGGTAGCATGGCCCATGGCCTGCTGGACGGCCCAGTTAGATGGATCCAGAAGGGAGGCCCATATCGGATAAAGGAAGGCTACGGTTGGAGTCACCGACGTACTCGGAGCCTTGGAGTGCAAGATACACAAGACTAGTAATAGACGGTGTAGGACTCTGTAACCTATCTGTCTAGGACTTTTCCCTGTAACCCTAGGACCTAGAAACTATATAAGTCGGGCCTATGGGAGCCTTTAGGGCACTATCTCAGACGTTCATAGACAACTTCACACAACCTCGCACGGCGAACCTATCTCTGTAACTCGGCGTATTGCCCTTATAGTGATTTATAGCAGGAGTAGGATTCCGCCACTGTTGTGGGATCTGAACCTGGCTAAGTTGTGTTACCTCGTACCCGTAAACCGTCCGCCTTCCCCCACGTCTCTAAACACGCACTGTGAGTACCCCTCCATGGCGTACACGTCGGCAATACCACGACAAAACTGGAGAAGCAATCCCCATCGGCTCTGGTGCTGCGAATATATAGATAGTAGTGGCACATTCACAATTTCGCCTTCAACAAGTGTCTTCAGGCATTACCAAATCTCAAGTCACTACGAGAGTGGGATTGCATAGTCAATGAACGGATAAGTACGAGAATGTGAAATAACTCATATTGTCTTAAGACACCGCTACACGCTTGTTTCGCCCGACAATTCCCACGAACACAGCTCCAAAATTTTATAGAATACATAGATAGGTTTGACATCAACACATTACTGTGCTTCTTTGGTGCCAACCTTCTTGCCCTTCTTGGGTGCCACTTATTTGCCTCGGTTTCCACTGTCTTCTTCATTGCCCGCCTTCCTCCTCTTTCTAGGTGCCAGCTTTCTTACCTTCACATACTCTACATCTCCGGGTCGAGGGAAGTTAGACCAATCAGCATCAGAATCGTGTTCAGCCTCATCACCCCACTTGTTTTGATTTTCTTCCCGCGGCAAAATCACTGAGTCTCGTAGTCATGTTTCTTACCTTGCGCTTCCTGCCAAAAGACAGGACATGGTTAATCACCCAATATATACAGAGTACGACCAATATTTTTGTATAGGTACCATCTCATACCTAGGTTGGCTGCATTAAGAGGACACCCCGCTTCTCTATGGCCTATAAGTGTCACATCCCAAAATTTTCCAAATTTTGTAATGTGAAAAAAAATTGTTGAAATTTAGGGTGAAAAGAAACTTTTTTATTCTAAGTAGAAACTTAAAATACCATCTTGAACAAACTTTGAATAATATTTGAATCCAACTAAATTCAAATCAAGTGGAATGCATTCTTCATAAATGCATCCTGAAATCTAAACACTTGGAGAATAAACCAAAACCCTAAAACCCTAATGGAATAAAATCATTTCCAAGGTATCTCTAAGACCATGGTTTTGATCCATATAAACATTTGTCAACAAACATTTCTAAATGATCAATAAAGACAAATATGAATATTATAAAACCATAGAAATCGGTTTCACTTAATTTGGAGCCATAAATAAAATCTTATGAATTTAATAAGATCAGGAAATTGAATTTCCAATGCTAATAAAGCACCTATCTAAAACTCCATACCAAATGGTGAGAAATTAATCCTAAAGATATTTAAAATGATAAATAAATATCAAATAAGATTTTACAAATTGGAATCACCAAGTTTGGATCTATAAATAAAAAGATATGGATTTTATAAGATAAAGAAAGAAATAATAAATAAGGAGTATTGTAAAAGCCAAATTAAATCTTGGACAAATCCATAAATAAATTGAATGAATGTGATCCAAGTTCAAATGAAATAAATGGATAAATAATATTGAAATAAAATAATTTGGCCCTAACCAAATTCTATTTCATTTGATTAAGACAAATCCCTAATAGAAATGATCAATTAAATCATGGGAAAATAACTAGAATTTACCCAAGAGGAATTAAAGTTATTTAATTAACTTAAATGAGGTCAAAGAAATCTTCTAAATAAAATTTATGGAATTAAAACCATATTTGATTTCATTGGAATAAAGACAAATACCAAATTTAAATGATTAATAAATCATATTAAAAATATTCCAAATAATTTAAGGTGAATTATTTGACACCCTAATAAATAAATAAAACCTACTGAAAAAGGTTTGGTAAAAATTTGAATTCAAATAAGAGTTAAAATTATATTTAAAATCTTGTTTGAATTAAGACAAGGGCTTATTTTAAATAATTAATATACCCTAAAAAGAATAAAGGAATTAATTTAAAATTTACCTTAGAATGTATTATTAATCAGTATTTGATTATACACAGAGTTTGGTTGAAGTTTGAATTCAAATAGTTGTTTGAAATGATTAAACAAAATCGAAACAGAATAATCGAAATAGAAAAAGAACAAGGAAAAACAATCTATACAAAAAAAATGAAACGAATCTAGCCCAGCTAACCCCAGCCCACTAAGCTCAGCATCAGCCCACTCCCCCTCTCTCTGCGCGCGAAACGTTTTCACCAGAGAATTAACCCGCAGAGTCGATGACGAATGGACCCCACCTTCCCCCTCTCTCTTTCACTAACAAACGGACCCCATCGCCACCTCGACGTCTTCCCCAACGCGACATGTTCCTTCCCCAATCCCCGGCCGTTTCTGCCGCTGATTACTCGCGATCAATCCACCTTAATGCCGCGATTATTTCTCGTCGTGACCACGCCGTATTAAACGCCTTATCCTCCTCTTTCATTTCCCCCAGACATCGCCTCCCCTCTGCCCCTAGGCTGCCTCAATTGCAAGCTCGAGCTCTCTGCCCTGACGAGTCTCTCCGGCCGATTCCGGCGACGTAGCTCCTCCCCTCGCCTCCCAGTGCACGCGAGCCTGCTCACCATCTCCTAGTGCACCTCCCAGTGCCGCTCGCTAGCCCGCTCATTCACTAGAGACTCGCCAACCTCGACACCCGAGCGCCACCGTCGGCTGCCACTTCTCCGGCGACCCTTTCCTGTAAGTACCGTCCACCCCTTGCCCTCCTTTTGATGCTCACTTGTCTACAACACGCGTACAAAGCTAATAGCACCCTCAGTTCGCTCTCCTGTGGCATGTAGCCTCGCCAACAACGACGACCAGAGCGTGCCCAATGCCGTGCGGACTCCGGTGAGCAATCCACGGCAACCACGAGCGCCCCTCGACCCAAGAAGACTACGATGAGCATCAGCACGAACCAGGCCCAGTGAGCTTATTTCCCATCTCCCTTGCTTCATGTATCACCGGCAACCCCGCTTGCCGAGCGCGCTGCCGCCAGTCGTCGCCGCTAGCGCCGCCCGTTTAGGGTTAGTTGCTTTAGACCGTTGGATCTTGATCCATTGGATACGATTGATCATAACTCGAAGAGGTATGGTTGAACCTGAGCCGCATGATTTCACTTTAATCTAACGCACCAGAGAGGCCGATCCAACCGAAACGGTACCAACGAATGATATACAGCCACGTGGCCTAGGTTTAGATTCAAAAACCAGAAACTATTCTATTAGATGATCAAACTTGTAAATTGCATAACTTTTGGTCTACACGTCCAAATTTTGCAAATTTTATATCAATGGAATCAGAAAGACAAACTCTATCCGACCATGCACTTTGTTTAATGAATTGCTTCTGGTAAAATGGTTGCTTTTGCAGAAACTTGTGTACGCATATTTTGAATATAAAATTCATTCTAAAATTATTTTTGTGATAAAATCTTTGGCAAATGAATTTTTTTGAACCTACTGACCATAGAAACCAACTTGTGGATTCAAAAACATATTTTGTGAGGCAAAAGAATAAATCTTTGATTTAGATCATTTCTAGTCAAATAAAATGTTGTTTATATGTTAAAAATACTTTTTGGAGGAAAACCTTTGGGAAATCATTTGTATTAAACTCTCTGACCCTAAACACCAAGTTTTAGAATTTAAAAATGTGTTCTGTAAATTATTACTTTGCTAAAGGCATTTTCAACAACATAAAATATTGATTTAGTGTAAAATGGTTTATAGGTGAAACCTTTTGCCAATGGTTTTAATATTAAACACTTGACCATAAAACACCAACATTTGTGTTTAAAAATGTATTTGTCAAACACTAGAAAATATTACTTTGGTTTGAACCATTTCTAGAAAAATAAAAATGACTTAAAAAAGGCCATTTTCACTAACTTAATATCAAATGATTTTACCACATTTACAAATGACCTTGCCTCTTTTGTAGATGACCAATAGGTGTTTTCAAATGTTTATAACCTATTAGAAATCACTTTTTCAAATAAAACAACCTTTGGCATGTTTGCATGCATTGCCTTGTTCTTATTATTTTATGTGATGTTTGCTTGAATGGTAGATTGAATATTTGCTTGCTTGATTGAATTGTAGTGGAAATTGAAGAGTGTTAATATTGCAAGATCAAGGAGTGAACTTATAATTCTCAACCAAAAGGCAAGTGATGCTTCATACTTTGTCCCATTATTTTTCACTATGCGTTAGTGATATTTCTAAGTAGGACTTGCATGGAATTTTTGTTAAGTATAAACTATGCCATGTGAAATCCTAGTAGATGAAACCTTAGTAGAATTTTCCTAAGTTAAGATTCCTACCACTATCATGCTTAGCTTAGCTAGTGGAAAACAAGGGTGGATTATATTCATGCTATGGAATATTTCTAAGTCAAGGACTTGTGTTTTATTTAATAAAACAACAATGTGAATGAATCACCTGGGTGGAATGGTAGGAATGGTTTGTGTTGAGTGGTTACTCATGGCCCATTTCAATGGACTACCCTGGTGTATCACACTTGTGGAATGCCACCCAGGAACAAAGAGATTTGAGATGTCAAATGTTGAGAAGCTTCAAGTGCAACCACTTGGCATTATGGGTTCTGCCTGGATCACATAGGTTGCAATAACTTAGCCAAATGGACAGTTGGTAGTAGGGGATTGATAGGTTGGAGCGCGTCCATTCTGGTCTAAGGGAAGGCTTCTAAAAGATCTTGTCTTGGTGAAACCAAGTCTTGTGGGGAAAGTGCACCACCTCTCCAGAGTGAAAAATCTAAGTACTTAGCCATGTCCCTGGCAAAGGACAATTTGAGCATCAAGATATGGAAGCTATCAAGAATCTCCTCATCCAAATTTCTAAGTTAAAAACTTGTGGTTGAACAAGGGTTGAAGGTTCACCAATTTCTATTGGTGGTTCCTTGGGTGTTTTTGACAAGCAAAAACTTAGTGTTTTCAAAGGATAAGGAAAAATCTATTTTGAGAAAAGCAAGCCTAAGCTCCACCTACCGGTAGTATACTGTTCGTAAAATCTTGGGAAAATTCTACTGCATGGGCATTGCTATTTAGAAACAGTACCAATTGGAATTACTCAAAAAGGAATTATAAAACTCCCTGAGTAATTAAAACACTGCAGAAAGCCACTAGACAGTTTCTGCAGAAGTTTTTACTGTAAGCCTATCCTTTTAATTCATGATGAGATTCCCCTCGTTCCACTGAATCCAGGGACATATTACACGCAATTTTTGGAGTTACAGATCTTTTTCTACAAATTAATTACTCCAAAAAGGCCATTAACTCAATTAATTAAACTGTACTAAATCTTGCTGCAAAAGTGTGAAACAATGGTACAGCAAGATTCTACACGACTTACTGAACCTACACATATTTTATTTGCAATTTTTGGCCCAGCGGATTAATTTCTATGCAATTTACAAGTTTCTATGAAAATCTGCCAATTAAATCGATTAAAGAAAATACCCGATCAAGCGTATGCATTGGTATCGCCCACGTCTTCCGACTGGTGTTGACTGGGCGTTTGACTAGTCAGCGCCTGGGGCTGACCGGTCAACGGCCGATCTGGGCCGTGGATCAGAGATCCAACGGTCACGAGGGATGGCGGTTGCGGACTCACCGGAGACGGCGGCGGCGAGCTCGGTGGCGGCGTTCGGCTCTGGCGACGGCGGTCGATGGCGGTTCCTGCGCGGAAGGGAAGGCGGTCAGCGCGCGGACCGAGGCGATCGACGCGGCAGCGGCGCGAGGCGGCGATCTTGGCGAGCGTGGCGGCAGGCTTGTGAAGGGTAATGGCGGCGGCAATGGCGGCAGCGGCGGCAGACAAGGCGGCCAGCGTGGCGGAGGGCGGCGGCGGCGGGTGCAGCTCCCGAGGCGGCGGCGGCTGCGTGGGGAGAGGGAGAGGTGGGGTCCATGACCTTTGTGGGGCCCCCCCAGTCCTACCCTACACTGGTCCACCTCTGGCGGCGGATACAATGGGCACACCGTTCTATTTTTTTGATCCTTTTCTTTTTCCTTTTTGCATTTTAGTAAAACCTCCGTAACTTCTTCATACGAACTCCGAATCGGGCGATTCTTGTTCCTAATTTTTTGTAAAATCGAGGGGAACAACCTAGTGTCAAAGGATGAGTGAAACCACTAGGCTACAACGGTGGACAATACAAGTCCTACTAAAGCCTCCCGCAGGAGCCTCGTAGTAAAATAGAGTAGGGTTTTGAAAATAGTGTTTTTCCGAATCCTTTCAATCGATGGTTTTGCATGGAAGAGTATGATGCAATGGCATGAATGATATGCAGAACCAAATCTAAAATTTGGGATGTGACAAGACTAACCCCCTTAAGATGAATCTCGTCCCCGAGATTCGGCGCGGCTAGCAAATAGGTGTGGGTAGTCCTCTCGGATGTCATCCTCACGCTCCCAAGTGGCTTCCTCTTCAGTGTGGTGGCTCCACTGCACCTTGCAAAACCTGATCGTTTTGGTACGGGTAGTCCTCTCCGCTGTCTCCAGAATCTTGACCGGTTTCTCCTCATAGGTCAAGTCGTTCTCAAGCTGAACCTCCTCTATCGGTACAGTGTCTCTCAATGGTGTATCTACCATCTCCGGATGGCACTTCTTCAGCTGTGACACGTGGAACACATTGTGAACAGCGGACAGAGCCTCTAGCAACTCCAACTGATAAGCAACTTCTCCTTTGCGTGCTAAGACCCGATACGGTCCAATAAACCGAGGTGCCAGCTTACCCTTAATCCCAAATCTCTTGATTCCACGAAGTGGCGACACTCTGAGGTATGCTCTATCACCTATCTCATACACCACTTGCTTGCGCTTGGCGTCAGTGTAGCTCTTCTGTCTTGATTGTGCTACCTTCAGCCTGTCCCTAATCAAGGCGACCTTCTCCTCAGCATCCTTGATCAAATCAGGCCCAAACAACTGACGTTCTCCTACTCCATCCCACTGCAATGGTGTCCGGCACCGTTTCCCATATAGCACATCGAACGGTGACGTCTTGATGCTGGTTTGATAGCTGTTGTTGTAGGAAAACTCAGCATATGGAAAATTCTCATCCCAACTAGAACCATGAGCCCAAGCGCAAGCTCTCAGCATGTCTTCCAAAATCTGGTTCACCCTCTCGGTCTGTCCATCAGTCTGTGGGTGAAACGCTATGCTAAACTCCAATCTAGTCCCAAGTGACTCGTGCAATTGGCGCCAGAAGTGTGAGGTAAATTGGGTGCCTCTATCAGATACTATACTCTTGGGAACTCCATGTAGGCACACAATTCTGTCCATATAAATCTTGGCCAACTTTGCACTCGTATAGGTCGTCTTCACCGGTATAAAGTGGGCTACCTTGGTCAAATGGTCGACCACTACCCATATGGAGTCATATCCTGACCTGGTCCTGGGCAATCCTGTGATAAAATCCATTCCCACTCTATCCCACTTCCAATCCGGCATGGGCAATGGCTATAGCAATCCTGCTGGCTTCTGGTGTTCCGCTTTCACTCGGCTACATACATCACATAGGGCGATATGCTCTGCGATGTCTCCTTTCATGTTGTTCCACCAGAATTTGTCCAAGTACTCCATAAATACCTTGTTCATCATGGTCATGAAATATGCCAGGGCATTCGTTAGTCCAAAAGACATAACTGTATACTCATATAAACCGTACCTAGTGGTGAAGGCGGTTTTTGGTATGTCCTCCTCCCGGATCTTCAATTGGAAGTAGCCTGATCGAAGATCAATCTTGCTGAACACCTTTGCTCCTTCCAGTTGATCAAACAAATCATTTATGTTCGGAAGGGGGTATTTGTTCTTGATAGTCACTTCATTCAGCGAGCGATAGTCCACCACTAATCTCTTGCTGCTGTCTTTCTTCTCCACAAACAGAACAGGTGCTCCCCATGACGACGAACTAGGCTGAATGAATCCCTTGTCCAACTACTCCTTCAGCTGCTTCTTCAATTCCTTCAGCTCATCCACATCCATCTTATATGGTCTCTTTGCTATACGTCATGTTTCCGGCATCAGGTCGATAAGAAACTCCACTTCCCTGTCAGGTGGCATTCCTGGCAGCTCTTCCGGAAACACGTCGGGGTAATCCCTAATCACTGGCACAGTATCCATGCTAACCCCCTTAAGAGAATTCAGCCTACACCTTCCCGGTCGCACTGCCGACTTGAATCAAATTCTCTTACCATCCGGGGTTTTGAGTGAAACAGCTCGCTATGCACAATCTATGTGTCCCTCATGCATAGACATCCAATCCATACCCAGAATAACGTCTAACCCCTGTGATTCCAACACTACCAAATGTGCACTGAAGTTGTGTGTTCCAATCCTCACAGTTAAGTTGCGGCATCCCGCACTAGCTATCATATCTCCTCTAGGCGAACTCACTCTAATGAACCCTTTCATAGACTCAGTAGGTATCTTATACTTATCCACAAATGCCCTTGATATGAATGAATGAGATGCACCAGTATCGAAAAGTATGAAAGCTGGGTGAGTGTTGATTGGGAACTTACCAATCACAAGGTCAGGCTCATCTGGAATCTCCTCCACATTCATGTGGTTCACTGTGGCCTTCTCGTTGTTGGTTGGCTTCAGTCCTTTCCTCTCTGGACAGTTGTCAGCATAGTGTCCCTTCTGTTTACACTTGAAGCATGTCACCTTACTCAGATCCTTCTTCACCAAGCTGCGATCACGGTTGCGGTGATGTCCACCGTGTCCTCTAGAGTGGTGAGAGTGTCCTCCCTTGTGGCTGTGGTGGGTGCTCCTATGGTTGTCATGACGATGCCCATCGCCTCCATGGTGGTGGCAGTCATGGCTCCCATGGTCACTTCCTCCATGCTTGGAGTATCCATCATACGAAGTGCGAGACTTGTGGTGTGAACCAGAGTGGTGATTATTGCTCTTTCTCTTGCGGTTCTCCACCTGTTTGTGCTTCCCTTCCAAGATCCTGGCCTTGTCCATAAGCTCCTGGAAAGTGGGGCAATAAACCACCAGTAGCTGCACGGAAAGCACATCACTAAGGCCATCCAGGAATCTCTCCCTCCTTTTCGCATCAGTGTCAACATCCTCAGGTGCATAACGGGACAGGTTGTTGAACTCCTCAATGTACTCAGCCACAGTGCGGTTGGTTTGGCGCAAGTTGCAGAACTCCTTCCTCTTCAGGCTCAGAACTCCTGAAGACACGTGATTGGTCCTGAAACCTTCCTCAAACATTGCCCAAGTCACAGTGTCCAGCGGGTGGGTGATCTGAAATGTGTCCCACCAAGAAGCGGCTGGTCCCTCCAGTAGGTGAGCGGCAAACCTCACCTTCTCAGCATCAGTGCATCCAACCGTTACCAGATCCTTGTTGACTGAACGCAACCATTCGAGAGCAACCATTGGCTCCGTTGCAGTAGAGAACTTAGTTGGCCTTAGCCTCAGAAATCTGGTGAGAGCATCTCCCTGAGGCTGGTTGTTCCCATTGTTGTTGTTGTTCTGAGCTTCCATGAACTGAGTCATAACTTGGGTCAGCTATGCCTGAGCTGCCATGAGCTGCTCCAACTCAGTGGGTTGACGGCGGGGAGGCATCTGCGGTTCAGCACAGGTAAGTTTAGAGAGAATCAACTACGATAATAGGATTCTACCCATGCAGTATGACCAAACAACAACAAACAATAGCAGACAATCTCAAGCAAGCAACACATCAACAAACAAGTGATCCAGCAACATCCCAGGGGTTATCCTAGCAGTATATACCTACTGAAATAATTTTACAAGAGTTGGCAATGGTTAACTAAGCAGTTGATTAACTAAACAAAAAGCAATCTGCGAGTAACAGTCCAAGGCGTTCACGAATTTTTCTACCTGACTTAGACTAAATCGAAAATTTAGCTGATTTTTGCACATACTGAAGAGAGTTTCAAGACCAGCCCTATTTTTCAGATTTTTCCCAGTTACCAGAAAAATATGAAAAATCGTCTACAATCTTCTTGTATCAGCAGAAAACTGCAGCGAAAATAACACAGATGTTAACCAAACTTGCCATAACTCTTTCATAAAATTCGCACAAATAATTCCTGGGATATTGGAGTACACAAATAAGCAACTAATCACTCTTAAACTAACAGCAACTAAGTTTCACATCGATCGAGACTAATCCTAACGATTTTACCTAACGAGGACTAATTGGTGGACTTCTATCTACTTCTTGAAGAGGTTGCGGTAGGTCCTTGCACTCATGCGTTGGCGCTTCGGTCCACGGTTCAACCATGGCGGCGGAGTGTACACTTCTCCTGAATCATCACTTGAGATCTCAAACTCCACCTCTTCTGGATCCTCCTCTTCTTCTCCACTCTCTGCTGCGACTGCAACAGCTTCATCTCCTCCACCATCATCGTCTTCGTCCTCATCATCCCCATTGTTGCCATCATCTCCATTGTCATCATCACTTTCTCGGCTAGAGCTCCATTCTCCCTTTCCATGTCCTCTATGTGCCTCCGACGGGGCGGCATGTTGTTCCTGTCGCCCGGGGTAACCACAATGTGCCCATCTTCATCACGCCTCCCATAGTCACGGTAGGGTGAATCTGCTGGCGAGAGGGTGTGGACATGATGGCCTTTGGCGAGACAGGCTTCATGTATGGCCAAGTTGATTCCAAGTCCCGATTCGGTATGTCTTGGTGTAGATCAGATGCACAGGATTTGGCAAGGCGGCATCCCTGAAGATGAAGGTGGTGATCTCCCATGCATCCTCACCATATCCATAGGTGTACAGCCTTCTTCCCTTGAACATGGGCAGTGGCAATCCCAATGTCTGCGAGAGCTGCGCTAACTTCCTTGCAAAGGGCCTTGGTGACTCCATGGTGGCATACTCAGTCCTGACTTCTCCCATCTATCAATTAAAGAGGAAAGTGTGAGAATAACATATGATAAGAATTTACGAGAGTGAAAGACATAAGATGAAAGACAGAGTTAATATAGGTTTTAATAAATCTATGGCTTCCTAATCCAATCCTAGGTCACGATCCTACAAATGACACACGGGCTCGATACCATCTTGTAACACCTTGTTACGAAAAGACCGAGGCTTCTATGTGACATGCCAATCCCTGGATCGGTTCATTGGCCCACAATAGAATAAGATGAATAACATAGCAAAATATCCGTGTATCATGAATAACGAAGATCCAGAGTACCATTATTACAATAAAAGCTTAGCCCAAGGCTAGCTCAAATTATTCAGGTAGCAACTTAAAAAAAGTAAATCCTCCATTCTTCAAATTGCCCACAAGTGAACAAGTGCCGAGTGGAGTACCGTGGCCTATATCGATTACTCAGAATCGGAATAACCTGCAACATGAAACGTAGCAGCCCCGAAGGGTCAATACATGGAATGTATGGCAAGTAGAGCTAGTAATGGAGACAATAGTACTAACATCTACATGCATATTTGGCAAGTGGAGCTGTGTCTGGCTTGCATTTGCAAATACCTTTGTCCTACTTTCATAAACAGTTTTTGATTTTCTTTGAAAAGATCCCAATTAAGTTAACCCAGCAATATTAAAACAATTATGAAATTAGAATGAGCGAGAAACATGTCATGGAATCAATATCAAGCAACTCAGATGTCCATAACCGAGGACACGGCTAATCGATTAGATTATACACCCTGCAGGGGTTAGTACACTTTTCCCATGTGACTTCGCCAGCCCAGCTCGTACCATCACTCTCATTTTGGGTGATGATAGGGAGAAGTCCAAGAAGAGACTGTTCGGGAAGTAGCTCCCCAATCCCAACGCGCACCGGTCCAACCTACCAAAATTCTACATCTCTGGATACGCGGGTTCGGGTTACCACAACCTACTAAGTCCAACCAACCGCCCATTTCATTATTGGCACATGGTTGTACACGTAAGCTACCAAATAAAGAAGCCAATCAATTTCTCTAGATACCTGGGTGCCTTTCCGCAATGAAACCACCAAAAATTATCAATACCATCACACCCAGGAGATTCATTGATTAGGTTGTTTTAGATTTCACAAACCAATACTTTTAGAAACAAGTCTCAGTGATGTAACCCAGCCCTCATTCAACATAGCATGGCTAAGCACATCTACCAACGGTGGTTCATCTACAAGGAAAGTCCTACCACATAATAGGACATAGCATAGCGATAGTCTCATCCTACACATGCGTCTACAAAATACACGACAATGCATAGAAAATAATAGGACAATATCATGAACAAAATAGCATCTACTTGCCTTGGTTGTAGCGGTCGGAAGAACAATCCACACACGAGCAAGCGTTGCACTCGTCACAATCTACACGATACAATTGCAATCATAAACAAACAATCCACAAGCATTTGCAACAAAGATGATGCATGAATGCATGCATGACAAGTGGGGTGACGCTACAGCAACACCACATAATAGTATTCAGTAGAGGTACTGATTGCATGCATGGAAAATAGTTTTAGCGCAAGGAAAACTAATATGCAAAGTATAATACTCAAATCTAGAGCTAGAACCCAATTAGTTCACTACCGGTAGTATACTGTTCGTAAAATCTTGGGAAACTTCTACTGCATGGGCATTGCTATTTAGAAACAGCACCAATTGGAATTACTCAAAAAGGAATTATAAAACTCCCTGAGTAATTAAAACACTGCAGAAAGCCACTAGACAGTTTCTGCAGAAGTTTTTACTGTAAGTCTATCCTTTTAATTCACGATGAGATTCCCCTCGTTCCACTGAATCCAGGGACATATTACACGCAATTTTTGGAGTTACAGATCTTTTTCTACGAATTAATTACTCCAAAAAGGCCATTAACTCAATTAATTAAACTTTACTAAATCTTGCTGCAAAAGTGTTAAACAATGGTACAGCAAGATTCTACACGACTTACTGAACCTACACATATTTTATTTGCAATTTTTGGCCCAGCGGATTAATTTCTACGTAATTTACAAGTTTCTACGAAAATCTGCCAATTAAATCAATTAAAGAAAATACCCAGTCAATCGTATTCGTTGATCGCCCACGTGGCCGATCAACGCTGACTGGGCGTTTGACTAGTCAGCGCCTGGGGCTGACCGGTCAACGGCCGATCTGGGCGTGGATCGCAGATCCAACGGTCACGAGGGATGGCGGCTGCGGACTCACCGGAGACGGCGGCGGCGAGCTCGGGGCGGCGGCGGTGATCGGCTCCGGCGACGGCGGTCGGCGGCGGTTCCTGCGCGGAAGGGAAGGCGGTCAGCGCGCGGATCGAGGCGGTCGATGCGGCGGCGGCGCAGGCGGCGGCGCGGGCGACGCGGCGGCGGCGGCATGGCGCGGCGGTGGCGGCAGACGCATGGGCGGGCGATGATGACGGCGGCGCGGCGTGGAGGGAGAGGTGGTGGGGTCCGCGGCGAGGTCCGCGGCCTTTTGTGGGGCCCCACGCGGGTCCTACCCAGACACGGTCCTGGGGCGGCGGCGGATACAATCCGCCGCACGGGCGGCGCGCGGTGCTGGCCGGCTAGGCCGGCGCGGCCCAGCAGGCTGGCGCCGTTCTATTTTTTTTGATTCTTTTCTTTTTCCTTTTTGCATTTTAGTAAAACCTCCGTAACTTCTTCATACG
Source organism: Avena insularis (assembly GCA_023614405.1). Lineage (NCBI taxonomy): Eukaryota > Viridiplantae > Streptophyta > Magnoliopsida > Poales > Poaceae > Avena > Avena insularis. Next base: position 292,011,626 of record CM042691.1, on the reverse strand, counting down.
AACTCCGAATCGGGCGATTCTTGTTCCTAAATTTTTGTAAAATCGAGGGGAACAACCTAGGGTCAAAGGATGAGTAAAACCACTAGGCTACAAGGGTGGACAATACAAGTCCTACTAAAGCCTCCCGCAGGAGCCTCGTAGTAAAATAGAGTAGGGTTTTGAAAATTGTGTTTTGCCAAATCCTTTCAATCGATGGTTTTGCATGGAAGAGTATGATGCAATGGCATGAATGATATGCAGAACCAAATCTAAAATTTGGAATGTGACACTATCTTCAGGATTCATCCTTCTAATCCTCTTTGTTACCATATATATCTTCATTTCAAATAACTCTTCTATCCACTCAGGAGTGAGTTAACTCCATCAATTATCATAATGATTTCATTCTCTCCGAATTCTTCCATCCTATAGATGATATTCAATTCTAGCATTACTATTTACCCCTTCTTACTTATTTCTTTATAGGTATTAAGTGAATTCTATAATAAGGACAAGAGTTGATAGATCAAGAATTGATAGATGAAGAGTTGGTGAATCAATAGTTGATTACTCAACATTGATAAACAACAATAACTGAGATAGGGTTCCATAGGAATTAATATGGGAAGAAAAATATATGGTGAATGATCTTGAATTGGTTTCCCTCCTACTCCAAATAACTAAAGAGTTAGGGTTAGGTATTACCATGATACTCATGGTATAAATAAATGAGATTAAGATTTAGTGGTTACATTCCTATTACTTAATTTATATTTATAACTTGGTATTCATGGGTTGTGTAATGAATACTGGGATATGATTACTTAAGGATCAAATATAATCCATTAAGTAATGTATTAGGGTTTAAATTTTATTATATTTTATCTACCCTTAGATCAAATCTCCCTTACCCAAAATAAGGTTTTAGCACAGGTCATATTGAAACTTATCGTAGTCAACTTGATGATCTACTTAAATTCCATCAAGTTAAGAGAAGCTTCAATCACTTCGACAAGTTTTTATTTAAAAGCGCGAAAATTATTCAGATTTTCTATGCATGAATGCAATGCAAACATCTGTGTTCAGCTTATTTCTAGGCTCTAATGCTCAGATGTTACAGACTCTCCCCCTTAAAATAAACTTCGTCCTCGAAGTTCGCACTCTCATGTTTCGGAGTAGGGAATTGTCTTGCAATGGTTATGATATGTCTCAACTCCATGTTAACCTCAATGGGAATAATTGTAATATCCCATATCCAGATCTTTTCCCTAAATCCTCATCATACTTGGCAATTTTTAACTCGGTGTCTCCAATACTCCAAAGTTCTCCTACTATTCTACTATAGGGATATGTCTTTATTATGAACTTCTTAAATAGGGGAGTTTTCCTTAGTTCATTTTTTTCCTAATTAGGTATCTGATCCAACTCCTTTTATTTAATCATCGAACTTTCTTACTATACGATGTAAGATCTAGGAAGTCTCACTAAAACAGGTTTTAAATTTCTGTTAGCCAATAGTTATAGTCAAAAGACTAATCTTTGTTTTACCATTGTATGAGTTGGACTAGCAATTCTTCCAAATGTTGGTTTTGAACACATTTAGTCCAAACCCATTGGAATTTCTTGTTCCTCTACACATGTCAAATTGGATATGTTTTATTCCCCTATGAAAGGGGCACTTAAAATTTGTTTCTTTTAGAATTAGTCTGTTAGGATTAATCTTTTATCACCTTCAAGCTTTTACCTTATTAAGCTTTAGATAATCATTTGTTATTCCTTAAGTATTTATTTAATTTTTATTTAATGTTTACTCTCCCCCTTAGGGTTTACTAATAGCCTTCAAACTATCTATTTAGTATTTATTAGCTTTATAATTAGAATATTGGTCTCTATCCATCTTATACTCTACCGAGTTAAAGTTTGATGAAAGATTGTATGGTGTATCCACACAATTGTGGATCTCCGAAGTGAAACTTTCAGCATTATTTGTCTTACTTACTATTGGGACACTTTCGCTTTGATAGGTCAATTTTCGCGAAGAATCTCGAAAGATGATCGCTTAAAATTTTATACTCCTTTATGTCTTGCTTGGCTTGGACCAAATCTTATGCTCTTTATGCAACCATTAAGATGATCTGGTTAACTATGTCAACCATCACCGGCTGCGGACAAGATACCAACTGCGGATCAAATACTAGTTGCAGATCATCCTATGTTGTAGGTATTACCCTACGGCTTCCGACATACTTCTAGCATTCTCCCTGAATTGTCAGAGCTTGAATACCACTTTGGTTCCAAAACTTCTTCTTTGCACTTATTCATCATACTACCATGAACTAGTAAAATTACTCTATTAACTTATTAGCAAGATTACCTACTTTGATTGAACTTTAACTTTATTACTTCTTGTTGCTCCATACATCTTCTACACTAAACTTCCTTCTTATATCTGGCTAAGAATAACCTGAACTTTACCCATCCTCCAAATTGAGTTGATACTCCTTATACTTGGATTTACCCTTCATGTAGGTCTTCATCTTGGTCTTCGGAACTCGTCACTCCCTTACACGAATTCCCATTACTATCTAGGTCTATAACATCAAGTAGTAACTGGATGTTGCAACATGCATTTGGACATCAAGTCAAACTTCATGTACAGATCTATTCAAACAAGAAGATCCAAGAAGAAAAAATAAATCCAAATGTGGTACATATAACACACAATATTCTAAGCCCAGAATATAGTGGTTGAGTATAATATCTCTAGAATTTAGGCTTAGTTGCGTAGTATATGACACCTCCTCATATAGGTTTACATTGTGATACTTAGCACATAAGGTCAAACTAACCTTTGCCTCATAATTTACCCAATTGCTCGGTTGTAGTAGGATACTTTTTAAGCAAAGTGGCCTCAATTTGGTTTCGGCTAACCTTGTGTCTCACTTTTAGAATGACTGACTGCAACTAACCTTTCTTTATTAGTAAACTAACCTCACATGATTACTCCAAATGACTAATCAGATCCTATTTGCTAACTTAAACTAAAGAGTATTAGAAATTTTTAGCACTTATGAGTTCTATCATAGTTCTACCATGTTATTATCTTACTTCTACCTCAAGATAATTCACTAAGTACTTGTCATATTTACACTTACATCATGGTTTTGGAGCTAATATCACCATGATCTTATTATGTTTTGGCTCTTTATCATGATTTAAGAGCTAATCTAACCATGATAACTTTACTCCTCACTACACTGTTATTAAGTCATAACATAATTGCACTTCATCATGTAGAATTCTGAAGTGAATTCCACATGATTACTACTCATTACATCCACATTTGTCCTAATGATATTCATCAGGTTGTCTTTGGTTATTAACTAACCATAAGATTCCACTGTCTTATATGAATTCTAGGTTTAGGCTACACCATTAAGACTACTTCAATTTATGTCTTGCACTTTTCTATAGTATCTTGGTGGTTTATGTCTCCCTCGCAGGATACTAAAGAGCACTATACTTGAGAAAATATAAAATAATTACTTCCTAAGAAAGAATGACTTAAACATCTGACTTATGTGTGACAAGGTTATCCTCAAGTGGATACTCATCACAAGTCATAAGAACATTTGGTTTAGATAAGATGGGTTCTATAGTCACTATCCAACCTACAGATCTTCCTAAAAGGGTTTAATACTAAGGTCAAAGCATATGCTCTGATACCAACTGCGGTGACCCAGCATACCACTGCATGATGTAGTACACTATAGTCGTTGACATAACACCAATGAAACACCGTTCACTAGTATTACATCCCTTAGAGGAGTACAACAGAAACATAGCAGGTCCAAGACATGACTATAGGTTACAACTCAACTCTTTACACAAGATCCAGAGAACACTCTAGGTTAAAGAGAGAGAAAGAAACTTCTTACAAAGAAGAATCAGGAATAAATAACTCATAGCTACCATACTTATAAAACTAGTAGCTAAACTACGAGGATTGCATTGCTGCTATTGCAATACTCTACAGAAGTAGGTTCTATGGTTAGAAATTCTATTCTTATCTAATCAGCAACTTCGTCTTCACTTGAGTTGATGTATATGTTGACTTTCTTGACTTCATTGAAGAGCGTTAGCTTTTGATGATGATTCCTGGAGAATAAATTGATGTAGACATCGTCTGTACTGGCTTTAGAACCTAGAAAGGGTTAAGAAGATACTTTGAGTACGAGCGTACTCAGCAAGTCCACTAGAAAAGGAGTGTTTGATGCACTATAACTACAGCCACAGACCGTAGGTCATAGGCAATGCAAGTTTTCGTAAACATTTCTTCAAAGGTTGCTTTTATTCTGAAAGCTATGTCCGTTAGCCTTCAGGGTTTACCAGAACTTTCATGGAGTTCCTTTCACTTGGTTAGCTCCTTCCCGAGCAGTAGTAGCAAGTTACAGTTCTTACACTCTGCAGAGGTGCGTCACTTTACCCATGAGAGAACTTAGGTTTTGTTGCACGGCCGGGAGTATGTCCCCGTTCAAACTTCCTTGGTTTGAGGGCCAACCTAAGATCCAAGCCAATCACTGCCTTCTCTGCGACCCCGCATGTCTCCTTGGTGTACACCATGCCCACCTATTGAATTACGGAAATGGTTTGTACAGACCGTTCAGATGCCGGAACTATCGTGGGATGTTGAGGGCTCCCACCCATATGCTGCATATCCTCTACGAATTACCATAAATAATATGCATTCTACGAGTGATAACAGCCACGACCAAGCATCCACTCCATGCGAGAGGGAAAAGATACAGCTGACTTCTCCGTCCCATTCCAAATCTCATGGTCAACGCGTAATATACGGCGCAAGAATCACTGGCGACATTGGTTGTTAAGTCCTAGGTAATATGTTCCTTTACCACCAGAATTCTTATAGTAGGTTATTACCTCATGGTAAATAACCTATAATCACATTATTATGAAAATAGTGTTTTCTGACCTTTTTCAAATGCAGGTGATGACAACACTGGATTTGTAAAATACTTTACAGAAAATAATCAAAGGGATTTACCTTCCTATAAAGATGTGGTTAAGGTTTATGAATAAGTAAACAATATTATTTATACTTATGAACTCACTTATAGTGTTTTGATTTGTTTATAAACTTGTGGTTAAAGTAAAGAAATGGTGTTTATTTTATTATAATTAATCTTGGAGATTTTAGATTGGATAAGGATTCTTTTATAAAATAATCTACACTTATGGTTGAAGGATAATTTAAATAAATATCATTTAAAATGTGTTGAACCATTTTGACTTCATATTATCAATATTGAAGACTGGTATTACTTATTAAGTCTAAATTGGCAATTTTAAGAAATTAAACAAATTTTATTTACCTTATATGAATTATTTATTAAGGAAATAAGTTTATATTTAAGTTATTAAAGTTGTTCAATCTTTTATTTAACTCAAAAGTGGAATATCACATTTTTAACATGTAGGTATTATTTTTGTGATCATTTTGGTATATTACATTTATTTTTGTGATTTATAAACAATAAGATATGATTTTAATAAGGTTTATTAGTATATAAATACTTAATAATTAACAAATATTTAATTATGGGAAAGATTAATGTATAATTATAATTTTAAAGTATAATTCTTATTTTTCTAAGATTTTTGGTATTTTATTTAGATTTTTAACATTTACCAATATTAAAATATTAATTATCAAAGTTTTATTAATTATAAAACCTTTATTAAATAATATTTATTTAAATATTCATCATAATAATATTTGATAATAGTTTTAAGTTGTAGATTTTATTTTCTAAACATTTTCATATATTATATGTATTTTTCTGATTTATAAAACAAAAGTTATTAATTAAATAGGTTTTAATTCCTTTATTACATTTCAGGAAATATTATATTTGAATTAATATTGTTTTACCAATTACTAAACATACACATAACTTTTTATACCTAGCCTAAACCTACCCAAGCCATTGACCAGTGGGCCGCATGCCACATCATCCTTTAGGTTAGTGAAAACATTTGTTATTGGCCTTATTTCTACCCGCAGCTAATGACAGATGGGGCCAATGCCACGTAAGATGCCACACGGGCAAGGACCGGGTCAAAATAGCTGACTGTTTGACTCGGTGTGAGGCTGACGTCCCAGTGACGTCACCTCGCCGGTGACACAGGGACGGCGAACGACGACAACCATCTGGCGGTTTCGAGGGAAGGTGATGGCTATAGTTCGAACGAGTGTAACCTGGGGAAACTAATAGAGGTGGCGCCCCTAGCGTATTGTCACTGGAACCGTGACCACGACAGCGACCGGCGGCAGCGCAGGGCGGAGCCCTACGGAAGTGAAGCTACGATGAACGATAGCGCAAAATAAGGGGTCCTGGAGATGCGTTAGCTCACCCTGAGGCTTGTGCGGTGGTCTACGAGAGCCAGCGAGGTCGAAGGTGAGCGCTCGGTCAAGAATTCCGGCAAACTCCGAGGGAAGGGAACGATGAAATTCTCCCTCCACAAAGGTCCCCTTGATGTTTTACTTCACCCAAACGATCTACGTAGCACGACGTTCCTCCCCATCCATACCACAGTCTTCGGGAAGCACTTCCTCGACGGCCAGCCGAAGCTCGCCGACGATGGTGTCGGGTTGAAAAGGAAACTAGAGAGCGAGAGGGAGGATGATTTGAAGATGAGGATTGAATAGAAGCTCGAGGCGGTCTCAGGCGGCAGCTTTATAAGGCTCGGTAGGCTTGGACACATCGGCACGACGGCGATGACGGTCGAGGCCTGGCGGTGATTGGGTGTTTGATTCGAGCACGAATCTTGATGGGACAGGTGGATACGGACTCCAGGTGAATAGGGCAAAGCTAAGGGGTAGTCCTCGCGTCCGAGATGGTCCACAATGACGGCGGCGATGTGGCTCGCCGGCAGCTGTCGGTCGGCCAGAGGAAGACAAAGACGATGGTTCTCTCCCGCGTGGGACCCGCTCGCTAGAGAGAGAACGAAACGGTATGTGAGCTCGGGCCGAGGTGGGTTGCTGATGGGCTGCTGCAAACCAAGCGAATTGTTTCTGCTGCTACACGTGAGTGTCAGTTAGCAGGTATGGTACTGGGCCGTGGGCCAGATCTGTATTCTTCTATTTTTTTCCTGGTTCTATTTATTTTCCAATTTCTGTTTTGTTTTTAGCTTTGAATATTACACATTTTATTGAAATTTTTTATGGAACTTATTTTCTGAATAATTGTAGTAATATTGAAGTTATTAAGAATCAATTTGTAAACTTTTATTATATATTGTTTAGGGTTTCTTTATTTTATTTATATAGATCCCTTTTCTATTATTATTTGTGAGGGCCTTTAATATGAATTTAATTGGGCATAAATTCATAAACTTATTATAGAATGTATTACTACTAACTAATGAGATTTTATTCTTATTAATGCATAATATTAAGGCAACTTTTATGTTTAGTGATCCTTCATAAGTATTTGATACATAAGGTTCTAAGTATTAATAAGGTTTGAAATTATAAATGCTTACCCTAGGGTTTTAGGATTCTTAATACATTTATATTCTTTTGTTGATGTGAATAAAGATTAATGGCTAAACACATTGTCTTTATGTTTGAGATCAGAATGATGTTATCTGGAATGTTTCATGAAAAGGACTTGATAAAAATAATTCCTAAGCACATATGGTTATGATAATTAGAAATGATAAAGATGTGCTTAATTGATTTGTTATAGGAAAATATTCCTATGAGGCATTGTGGAAACAAGATGATGGATCAACCATAAAAAGTGGATATTAGGTTTGGTCTTAGATTTAGGGTTTAGTGTTTATCAAGAATTCCTATCTTCCATACTTCATAATCCTGGACTTCTAATTAAGGAATTCCTTTCCTAGATATACTACTTCTTTATATACATCATCATGTGTTAACATGATGAGCTTTACTTCACTAGAATATTCTTATCCATCTTTTATTCTTCTAAATCCACTTGTAAATCCATAAGCTTAACACTAAATCTTTTCCTAACCTTATCATATCCATACTTGGTTAAATCAACTACTCTTCTAATAATAATCTCCAACCCAACAAGTGGTTACTTCTAACTCCACTCATACCTTTCCTTAGTCATCCACCTTAATAATACTCCATTATCTTATACTAGGTTTCAATCATGTTCTATCCACCAATGTCACTTATACATGATATAAGCATTCAATCTTAATGACCTAAACATGATCATTATAATCCTGTGATCATTTATGGCTTAGTTTTCCAGTTGGCTAATCAAGTCTTTCATCAATACAACACTACAGTTGTATTATCTTCTTAGTATCTCTATTGGATTAAGGAATGCTATTCATGGACTATGCTTCCTTAATCCAATAGGATTACTTCTTGGTATCTATCTTCAGGATTCATCCTTGTAATCCTCTTTGTTACCATATATATCTTTATTTCAAATAACTCTTCTATCCACTCAGGAGTGAGTTAACTCCATCAATTATCATAATGATTTCATTCTCTCCAAACTCTTCCATCCTATAGATGATATTCAATTCTAGCATTACTATTTACCCCTTCTTACTTATTTCTTTATAGGTATTAAGTGAATGCTATAATAAGGACAAGAGTTGATAGATCAAGAATTGATAGATGAAGAGTTGGTGAATCAATAGTTGATTACTCAACATTGATAAACAACAATAATTGAGATAGGGTTCCATAGGAATTGATATGGGAAGAAAAATATGTGGTGAATGATCTTGAATTGGTTTCCCTCCTACTCCAAATAACTAAAGAGTTATGGTTAGGTATTACCATGATACTCATGGTATAAATAAATGAGATTAAGATTTAGTGGTTACATTCCTATTACTTAATATATATTTATAACTTGGTATTCATGGGTTGTGTAATGAATAATGGGATATGATTACTTAAGGATCAAATATAATCCATTAAGTAATGTATTAGGGTTTAACTTTTATTACATTTGATCTACCCTTAGATCAAATCTCCCTTACCCAAAATAAGGTTTTAGCAAAGGTCATATTGAAACTTATCGCAGTCAACTTGATGATCTACTTCAATTCCATCAAGTTAAGAGAAGCTTCAATCACTTCGACAAGTTTTTATTTAAAAGCCTGAAAATTATTCAGATTTTCTATGCATGAATGCAATGCAAACATCTGTGTTCAGCTTATTTCTAAGCTCTAATGCTGGGATGTTACAATAAGGCAGAGATATTATGGTGGAAAGTAATCTCTCAGATGAAGCAGAGCAAGGGGCAACAAGGAACTCACAACACACACAACACTAGAGAACTCAACACTAGGTCAACTGGCTTAGAAACGGCATGCCAAGAAGGCACCTAAGTTTTGAAAGACTAGAAGAGATATAAAAACTTTTCCAAGATCAATACCAGATAAGATAACCTAGAGTTAGAGCGAAACTAGGTAAGGAGAAAAGAAGCATACTAGAGTTTTCGCAAATACTTTTCATCTTTGAAGTAATTTTCACAAACACTAGACTCAACATCGACCAATAGCAAGGTTTTCCTACTACCGCATCGCCTCGATACCAAGAACTATGACACCCCTGGGATCGGGGCTAAACAAATCCCAGACCTCCGTCTGAAATAAGCTTAACCTTGAGCTTGAGAATATCTAGTGAAGAATCGGTAACACAGCAGTGACCCTACGACACAAAATTTATTACAGCAAGCTCATAACTGAATAGAGAACCAAATTATTACAAGCAGAGGTCACTGACCACAAACATCAAACAACAGAAGGCAAATTATGCTATTAAGTATAGCAAACTTAACAAATGGCCTAAGAGGCCTGAAGCATAACGATGACATCCCAGCCATAGATTCTAGGCTGCCGGCCGAGAACCCCAAGATACTCGTCGATGTAGTACCAAACGAATCTTCAGGGAGCACTTACTCTGCCAAAAGTATCAACAAAGTAAGGGTGAGTACAGGGTGTACTCCGCAAGACTTATGGCTGGTGGAGTTGTTTTGCATAAAGCCATCTTTTGTTTATAAAACAAGAGAGAGAAGAAACTCGTCTAATCAGACTATTTCAAAAGGAGATAAGAGAGGGACATATCTGAAATATTGATCATCATCTTTTGATATCCACCAATCATCATCATCTACCTACTAGGATCACCCCCTCGTACCCATGAGGAAGCATCCTTAAGCACACGTTAATCTGCCAAGTTTTTTGATTAGGTTATATTTCTCTATGATCTTAGAATCTGGTCGCCAAGTCGTTCATAACCGTGAACACGGCTTTTCGAAAAGATTATTACCCTGCAGGGGTGTACAACTTTACCCACATGTACTAACCTTCTCTTAATGCCACAATGATTAGCCCTCTTCCTTGGAAGGCCGGCAGAGGGTGGTTAGACACGACCTTTACCTTGCTTTCGCCGAGACCATGAGTCATGCAATAAGTATGGTTCCGCCGTAATAGGTCAAATCCCGAAGCTGGTACTTAAAGATGTGAGGCGATGTTGGTTAACAAGGGCACCATCTACCCCAAGCAACCCGGTCCACGCTTACCTACCTGTTATGAATGCACCAACTTCACCTGGCAAATCTTTCAAAAGATTGTATATGCATATGTCGAATGGAACGCCCGAACTATGTGACTCATGGAATCTACTAGGCAAGTTAGTTAGTCATGAGGTTGTCTAGGCCCCGTGTGGTTGCACGCTCGTCTTGGTTCCAAAGGCAAGAACTCGGGTCCTAGTGGTGGCGAGCATGGGACTAAAAAAACCACATCCCACCATGGCCTCCCATACAAGCCTTAGCATGTTTAAACTCATATCACCTCTGATATCATCTCATCGCGTTCTCCTTTCATACTAGATTCTATGCATCTGATACATCATCTGGATGGACCAAACTCAATAGCTATGCAGGGCTAAGAAGACACATATAAAAGCTCTAGCATTGCACACAAGCCAAACCTAGTTATGCGTGGAGCAGTGGATCAGGTAATATAAGCTCAAAGGGAGTATGCAGTAGATAGGATACTCTATCTACCGATAAAAGACCACAGTAGAATCGTATGCATCATGGCAGAATTGAAATGCTTTCGAAATTGTAGGATTATACCATGGTGGGGCTATGCTTGCCTTTGCCAGTTGATAGCAGATAAGTAGATCTTCGAAAGCCTTCATCTTGACTTGATTATTGTTGGTCAAGTATTATTCGTCGATCTTCGATCTTTGATGGTCTTGTTCTCGGTCTTCGATCTCGATCTCGATATTGTATTCTATCGGGAAGAACGACACACCGGAAATTAAGGGGAAACAATTAACACATGGCATCGATGCAATGCTCAAACAAGAATGATGATATGACAAGTTAAATTGTATTGAATTGAAACCCTAAAGCATGCTCGACAATTTAATCGGGGTTCCTAGGGGTAGAAACCCTAATTCGGAGAAACTCTAGAGCATATGAGAGGGGTGCATTTGTTCTTCTAATTAAACTTGTCATTTAAGTTGTTAATCAATGCATGATTATATCTTAAATAGATAGATTTCATTTTTCTGAACATTTTGGTATATTATACATATTTTTCTAACTTATAAATAATAAGTTATTGATTTTACAAGATTATATCAATTTCTGAAATTATTTAAAACCTTTTATTGCATCATTATGACATCAGCTAGGGGTCAGGGTTATTTTTCACCTAAGTAGAAGCTAGCCATAGTGGCTGACTACTGGGCCCAGGGCCACATCAGCAAGCCAAGCTGGCAAAGTGGGACCAGGGCAGGTTTGACTGGGCTGACCACGCACTGACGCCCGGGTGATGTCAGCGTGACGTCACCGCAGCCAGGACCTCCCAGATCAAGCTCAGAATCGACGTAGGAGGCAGTGCTGGGCTTCGAGAGTGCGCGCGTTCGACGCAGGAGTCCACGGTGAACCAAATAGTGGTGGTTCCGCCTCGTTTGGGTCACCGGAGCTTCGGCTCCGACGAGCTCGGACGGTGGCACGCACAGGTGCTCATGGCAGAGACGATAGAGAGGAGGAGGAAGGTATTGGAGAGCACTAGTATACTCAAGGGCTCGCCAGGGTTGCGACTGTGCGGTCGGGAGGGCGTGGGGTGGCCGCAATCGACGGCAACGGCCGGAGTCGGGGGAGGAGGTGGCGATTGGGGCATCTGGGGCCACCTCGGCTTGCTCCGCTTGGTAGGAAGAACGATTCCACCATGGCGGTCTCAACGATGGCCACGGATCGGGCTAGGGCGGTCGGGAACGGCGACGCCGGTGAGCAACTGTGGGGCTAGGTTTCGCCAGAGGTGGGGAATGAGGGAGAGAGCTCCAGCGGGAAAGGGAGAGGATAAGGAAGAGGCAAGGCACCGCAGGGGTCTTATCCACGTCTCCAGGGCGGCAACACGCATCGCGGCACGGCGGCGAGGCGACGGCATCGGCGCAGGACAGCGAGCTGCTTCGCTCGTCCTTCGTCCGAGGAGGAAGAAAGGTGAGGGACGTCGAAGGGGTACTGGGCCGAGTGGGCCGGGTCGCATTACGAGGGAGAGAGGAAGGGAGGGAAGATGGGTCATGCCCACCGGGCTGCTCTCTGGTTATTTTTATTCAGAAATAGTTTTCCTTTTCTGAAATCTATTTCTCTTTTGTAAATTTCATTTTGAATTCTGTTTTGAATATTTTCAAAATACCAGAAGCTTCCATAAAATATACAAACTATTGTGGGGCCCTCATAACCAATTGGGCTCCACATACTTTGGTACTTTTTGGATATTTCAAAACCATTTTGAAGGAATTTCAAAGAGAGGGGAGATATTAGGGTTTTAGGGTTTGCTTTAGTTTCTTGTTGCATGCATTCTTTTTATATGATGCTTATGAATGCACAATCAACCCTAAATATTGATTTACTAAAAACTGGGGTGTTACACTGAGCAACAACACCAGCAGTTCTCGCAATGGCCTCCCGAAGCCTTAGTTTGCACAACAGAAGCATGGATTGGTTCAGTAGCAGGCTGAGCAACAACACCAGCAGATTCCACAACAGCGGGGCGGCCTCCCGAAGCCTTAGTTTGCACAACAGCAGTAGTTCTGTCAACAGAAGCACGACCTGCATCCACAACAGGGTCTTGCACCATGGCAAAACGGGCACTCCTTCGAGGAGGTTGCGCTGCAGAAGCATGGCGCAGACGAGGAACCACATTTTGCTTAACATCAGCGAGGCTTCTAGTCAGACCACCCTGAGCTTGAATAGTAAGACCACTAGGAGTGGAAGCAGCTTCCACATCCACTATTCTACATTCCAAGAGAAACATTCGAATGTGAGGAAACCGGTTTCAGCAACCCAGACATCTTATTGTCACGCTTTATAGTAACCTTTCTGCGTTGTTCATCCATGAATCTGAACCATGTAGTATACATCGGCCCCATTTCAATATGTTTATGCAGAGCAGCAACCATACCAGGGATAGTGCAAATATGCGCCGGTGCTTCTTTAATCGCGACATAAGTGCCATAATTCCACTTGGCCTTCACATTTGGTATCCGCGGTTGGTATCCATTGACGCGTACCGAAACCACGTAAGGGGCCTCTGGGGGCCCTAGTTGATAGAAATTTGGGGAAAAAATAAGAACTTGTCTATCAGTGTTCGACCAGCAAACAATTCTAGGTTCGATCTATCTCTTTCAGGTCAATAGACCAATTGCAGTTATAGTTAGTGCGAAAAGCAAAGAGAAGAGTAGCTCACCCGCATGTATCCAAAACTTCTTTCAGGGTACGATGATCTGCCATCCTCTGTGCTGCTCAGCTCGTCCGGCGGTGGAGGAGGGATAAATCCTCGGAACGGTGGGCACAACATGCGGCATTAGAGCTCGGGATCGGCGAGAGGGCACATCAACTTGGCGCCAGAAGGCAAATGCACCAAGGGATCGTTCTAGGTGGAGGGTTGATTTTGCTGCCGGCGGCGCTAGGGTTCATGCGAAGGAGTGAGTGAATTTGTGAATTTTGTCAACGCTGCGTGCGGTCTAGTTCCTCGTTTTGCCTACGTGGTTGCCGACTTGGCGCTCACGTAACGGATAAAGTAGTGACATGGAGGTCCCGAACGTCTCTTTCATGGGGCAGTTGACGGAAAGTTTGTATTTGGTAGGGGTAGGATGAATTCGGCTCGAAATGGGCCTTCTGAGTCATTGGCAACCCAAGTTTGCGAAACCCAGTGATTACACGGAACTTGGACCTCGCGTTGCACTCGCATGGGAAGTTAGACCCCGTGATTTGAAATCCCCCGAAGTGAAGCAGGATGCTGATGGTATCACTCTGGGCAATCAGCGTATGCAACGAAGCTGGTTGAGAAGGTCGTACTGTCGGGTTGCAATCCAGTGCACATCCCGATGGAGCCACGGCTAAAATTGAGGAAGGAGAGCTCGAACCCACATGTTGACATCACCCTCTATCGGATCATAGTTGGGATCTTGCACTAACTCCTGCACAGGTGGCCGGACATCACGTTCGTCATCGACTTTGTCAGCAAATTCATGGAGGCTCCATCGATGGAGCACTGGGCGGCGGTGAAGCACCTCATCAAGTACATTGTAGGCACTCGAAACATGGGGTGCAGATACGAGCGGAATACGGGCAAGACATGGCTGATTAGCTATAGTGTTCTTATTGTGCTGGTGATGTCGACGACAGGAAAAGCACCTCCGACATGGTGTTTCTATTTGTGGGAGCGTAGTTTGCTGGCAATCCCAGAAGCATAAAGTGATTGCGCTCTCCTCATGCAAAGCAGAGTACATCTTCGCTACCACGGTGTCCTTCTAGGGCATTTGGCTTCGGCGCATGATCGGTGATCTGCTCGGAGGCAACGAGGACAATGTCAAGCTCTTCTTCGATAACCAGTTTGCGATTCAGCTTGGCAAGAACCCTGTCTTTCATGAAAGGAGCAAGTTGTAACACCCCAGTTTTACTTAATCAATATTAGGGTTAGTTTTGTGCATCATGAGCATCATCATTTAAATTGTGCATTGGAGAAAACAAATCAAAACTCTAAACCCTAGTTTTCTCCCCCTCTCTTTGAAACACATTCAAGTGGTTTGAATTTTGAAAACCCCCAAAATTATTGGAGCCCAAATGGATTAAAAAGGGTTCATAAATATTTTATATTTTTTATAAAAGCCTCTTGTATTTTAAAATAACTCAAAACAGATTTGTATATGGAAATACAAAAACAAAAGTGAAATCAGAAATAGAAAAATGATTTCTAAAAAAATAGCAGCCAGGAAGCCAGCCAGGCCGGCCCAGTTTCTTTTCCTCTCTCCCTGTCGCTCGCGCAGCCGCATCAGGCCCATCCCCGGCCCAAGCGCAGCCCATGCCCGGATACCCCTTTGCTGATGTCTTCTTCCTCCTGGCAAGCTGCTCGCTGTTTTGCCATGTCGCCTGATGCTCGCCGCCATGATTCCCGCCATCCAGAAGTCGCCATGATGATAAGGATGCCACGAGATCCACCGTGATCCACTCGCTCTCCCCATACCCGTCTATCTCCCTCTCGTGCTCTCTACAGTTTTTCCCCAAACCCACTAGAACCCTAGCTTGCAACACTAACGAGCCCCGTCGTCCCCGACCTCCCCTCGCTCCATTGTGATGCCCTGAAGAAGCTCCTCGTCGCCCTTGTCATCCTCGTGAATCCACGCAAACGAGGAAGCCACCACCTCATCAGAATCGAGCTCATACCCGCTGTCGGCCGCCGCAGTCGACGCTTCAATTCGTCGCCACCCGTCCTCCCCGAGCCTTCCCGACCCCTCCATCGCGCTCATGGTGAGACGCTGGTCACGCCAGACCCTTCCTCTACTCCCCTTGCTTCCTGATTTGTCCTTCTCGCGCCACCGAAGCGCCACGCCAGATCGCCTTCGGAACAACCTCCGGCGACCATTCAAGGGCGGCGCTGCCTCCAGCTCGCTCGTCTCGATGCCCCGGATCAAACGCACGCACGCACGCACACATTCCCGCTCGCCTCCTGTGTCGTTCCCCGCCGCCGTCTATCCCTTTGGCCGGCGAGCCGACGTGGCGCCCGTGTGGAGTCCACGTGGTTCCTGCGTGGCCCTGGTCCCACCAGTCAGCCTCTAGGGCTAGGCTCTGCCATGGTAACAAATGCCCCTGAGCCCATTTTGCGTGTGTGGCTGCTGAGGTGGCTACGGGCCCATCTGTCAGTCACTATGGCTAGCCCAGCCCTTGGTGTAAAAAGGTTTTCGGTTTTATTTAAATTAAGAAAAGGGTTTAATAATTTTAGAAATTGTTTTGAATATTGTAAATTCAATAACTTTTAATCTGTAATTCAGAAAAATACAAATAATATATCAAAATGTTCAGAAAAATGAGAACTATCTAATTAACCTATAATCATGCATTGTTCAACAACTTAAATGACAAGTTTAATTAGAAGAACTTAGTAACCCCTCTCATATACATCCGGAGTTTCCCCGAGTTAGGGTTTTCAACCCTCGGAACCCCGTTTAACTTGTCGAGCATGCTTTAGGGTTACATTTAAATACAATTCAACTTGACATATCATCATTCTTGTTTGATCATTGCATTGATGCCATGTGTTGATTGTTTCCCCTTTCTTTTCGGTGTTTGATTCCCTCTGGTAGAATACGGTATCGAGATCGAGATCGAAACCCGAGGACAACACCATAGAATATTGAAGATCGACGAACATTACCTGACCAGTTGTAATCAAGTCAAGTACCCAATGATCGAAGCCCTGCTTTCTGGTTACCAACTGGCAAAGGCAAGCATAGCTGAAATGGACCGTATGGGCACCTAGAGGGGGGTGAATAGGTGCTAACCAATTTTTAATACTTTTTCAATTTTAGGCTTGACACAAAGTAAATTCTCTAGATATGCAACTACGAGAATTTCCCTATATGCAACCCTAACTACTAAGCACGTAAAGAGAGGAGCGAAGGAACCGTAGTGGAGCACGCGGAGACACAGGGATTTGTTTTACCGTAGTTCCTTCCTTGTTAAGGGAAATACATCTGTGTTGGAGGGGTGGGCGGTTGTAAGACCACCACGCCACAATAGGCCTCACCCTATTCTCCGATGGATCTCGCCACGAGAGGCCTGATCCACCTTCTCCACTATTGGATCCCTTCGAGGCGGGAACCGATGCCTTTTACAACGCTACCGGGGCACACACCCACAACTGAATTGGGGGCTCCCGAGATGACAAAAAGTAGATCGGTGATTCTCCAAATGAATGGAGAGGAGATGAAGCGCTTGATTGCTGATGATGAAGATCGAGTTCTCCTCCTTCGATTCCCCAAGGGACGGGGGCCTTTGGGTGGATCTAGGTGGAGCTCTCTTGGATGAAGGTTGCAGATCAGATCTTGTCTTTTTAGAATGAATCAAGAGGTCTGGCAGGAGGGGAAAGGCTGGCTTAAATACCCCCTCCCCGGATCTAGCCGTTGAGCAACTTTGGGGGCGGATTATCCTCCCCCACTAGGGGCGGATTATCCGCCCCTGGGAAAACTCCGCCCCAAGGGCAGATTTTCCAGGAGAAACTCCGCCCCTCTCTAGGGCTGGCGCCTGCGTGACTTGGTGAAGATCTTGGGGGGCGAATAATCTGTCCCCCTCCTGGGGCAGATTATCCGGCCTACCAGAAAGTTCGGCAAACACTCTGCCCCCTCTCTGGGGCTTGTGGCTTTGCGATGAGTAAGGGGGCGGACTATCCGGGCCCCATGAGGGGCGGATTATCCGGCGAGGCCGGAAAATCCGGCCAAAACTCCGCCCCCCTTCTGGGGCTTGCGCCTGCTTGGTGCTCACCTTGCAAGTTAGTGTAGAAGTAATCCAAAGCAATGATCTCTTCTTTAACCTTAAGACTAGTAGGATCATCCATGTCAATCATAGCCTTAGGAAAACAAGAGTTAGGAGTCGTTACCTCGGAGCTTCTTGTCATGAGACAAGTAGCATTCTTGTTGATGATGTTTTCGTTCGGGGAGTCGAAGAGAGATGTTGATATAGATGTGGTGGCTATAGCAGCCACCTCTTGAGAGCTATCGTCCCCGTCCCCGTCCTCATCTTCACTTCCCGATGAATATTCATCTTGAGCCACTAGGACAATATTTGGTTGCTTCTTAAAGGGAGCATTCTTCTTTACAAACTATTTCTTGCGTGGAGCCTTTGACTTGTCCTTGAAAATGAGTCTTCCTCCATTATCTTCCCTATTTTGATATGGACACTCAGCTACAAAGTGCAGCCGGTCACCACAGTTGAAACATGTTCTCAGCTTGGGACCATTTTCTTTTATTCCATAGGCTCCACTCTTGCGTTCTATTCAGCTTTAGCCTTGGCTGGATCTTTCCAAAAATTTCTAGCATAAAGAGCCAAGTATTGTCCGTGGATCCTTTTTATATCCTCGGGACAGTCCAGACCTTCTATGGCATATTCATCATGATCAATCACACTAGTCTTCAAGGCCATGTTGACCCCCTTTTGCATCCCCATAGCTCGAGCACGAGCATCTTCGGCATTCTTGGCATCCACTTTGAAAGCGGCCATTTCTTGCATTACCTCATTGGATGTCATGAGGTGATAGTTATGCCTACCTTGGAGACTTTTCAAATCTGTGGGCTCAAATGGCATAAGAGCACCGATTTGGCGCTTGATCCATGCATCATCAACATGAGTTGCACCGTGGTTTCTGAAAGTTGTGGCTATTGCCTTGAGCCTCCTATACATGTCCTCGTGGTCTTCTCCATCCAACATATAGAATCCTTCAGCTTCATTGCTCAAAGCATCATATCTATTCCTTCTCATACTTTCATTTCCGACAAAGATATCGGTGAGGGCATCCCAAGCTTCCTTAGCTGTGCTAAGATGCTGAATGTGTGGCATGTCTTTGTCACCCACACCAAGTTGTATCATGTGTAGAGCTGTAGCGTTGAGTTGGCTATCGACAACTTCTCTTCTTGTGAGATTGTTGGGGTTGCCAACATGAAGACCATTTTCTATGATTTTCCACAACTCAATGGAGGAACTGCACACATGAGACTTCATCAAAAATTGTCATTGAGTAAAAGTAGATGCAGAAAGTTTGGGTGGATCACCCCTATTATGTATATGTGGGTGAGGGATAGGTGGATCAGGAGAATACACATGAGAAACCTCATTGTATCCATCCTTACCACTATCCTTTTTCGAGGAGGAGCTCTTGCTAGTGTCATCCACTACTAGAGAAAAGGCTATAGGAGACATGCTTATGCGAGGCACATTTAGACATATGCGCCTCCTATAAAAATAGGCGAGGCGCACTTTGCGATATGCGCCTCTAGTATAAAAATAGGCGAGGCGCATATGATAAGAATGCGCCTCCTATAATCCCTGTACGGACAGAATCTAGCAGCCCCATATTATGCGAGGCGCATTCTAGTCATATGTGCCTCCTACATATCAGATAGGCGAGGCGCATATGGACAGAATGCGCCTCGCATAATCTGCGTGGGCCCGCGTGTTGGTAGGTGCACGAATATGCAAGGCGCATATGGCTATATGCGCCTCCTATATTTGATAATATGCGAGGCGCATATGGCCATATGCGCCTCAAGTAACTCCTGCGGGCCCGGGCGGTGGTAGGTGGCCGCATATGCGAGGCGCATATTGCTATATGCGCCTCCTATAGTTTGAATTATAGGAGGCGCATATTGTGCAATATGCGCCTCGCATAACCTGGCACCACTTTTTCCCACACGGCACGGGTCAGACGGAGCGATGGGCCCACCACGTCAGCACGCCATCCTCCTCCTCTTCCTCGCGGCCATGCTCCCCATCCTCTCCTCCTCCGTCTCCCACCTCCTCTCCGCCCGCCTCACCCCGGCTCTCCCTCTCACCGCGTGAAACCCTAACCGCCTCCTCCTCCTCTCCCTCCTCCCCTCCTCCTCCCCGCTCCGCGCCTTCTGCCCCTCCTCTCGCGCCACCTGCTCCACCGCCGCCGCCATGGCCGACGCCACTCTCGTCGCCGACAACCCGCCCCGGGATCCGGCGCCCTCCTCGCTCGCCTCGTAAGCTATCCCTTCCCTGACCGACACTCCGATCGCTTTGGCCCTCCGCGCTGGCTTCATATACACTCGGTCGTCTGGATCTGACTGGTTTTGGCTGCCGCAGGAGGGCGAGCTGGAGGCGCTCGAGAAGGGCGTGGAGCCGGCGTGGGGCAAGCTCGTCGTCCCGCTCGAGCGCATCACCGATAGGCTCGACGTCGTCTGGAACGTCGTCGACCACCTCAAGGCCGTCAAGGACTCCGCCGACCTCCGCGCAGCCGTCGAGGACGTCCAGGTACCCGCTCTCCTCCTCTTACTCCCATGCCCTCCCGCCGCGCCCCTGGTTTGAATTTAATCCTGCCCTCGCATGCGGTCATTCTGTGTTACAGTTGAATAACCTGAAAGCAAAAAACCAAACATGACAATTGTACACCTGAGGCATGAGGCATGGGATGAAAGTCACAAAAGTTAGTCGACATACATGCCCAATTCCTTTTCTGAGAATCACCAGTCTGTAGTTTATGTTCCATAGATGATATACATTCTGATAAAAAACAGGGGAATTCGAAAATTGATGACTACTGGGTTTAAGCTAAGAGCTTCACGGGTGTATAAATGTGTTGCTTTATTTCCATCTAGATGAGTGAAGTGCAAACTGAATTCCTCGAGGTTGGAGAATGAATGCTTCTTTCATCTCCCTGAACAAGTGGACACAGGATGAGCGCTCCTTCAATTCACTTTGCCATGGGTGACAAAAGTTTGTCAATCAGTTTCCACCCATACTCTGGTATACCCATCTTCTCTCCCCAACAGAGTAGCATCTATGCATGCAAGAACTTCAGCTATTAATGGGACAGTGACATTCATATACTTCCTGCATTCCACTACAGCCAACAGTCCATCACCATTTCTGGCAACAACTCCCAACCTAGCACAAACTGAGCAGTTGTCATCGGTATTACTTTACATCTTCAGTTATTGTAGCACGACCAGCCGTTGTCCATAAATCCATTGGTTTCACCGATTGATCAACAAGCTCCATAGACTGCAGGCGCTTACTATACTTATCCATGATTATATTTATTTCTGCTCCCCCAAAGTAGCCCATAAAACTCATATTGCAATTGTTGTATCCGTCTTGTCTAAAACTAAATTATCCAGTAAATCTGTTGGACAAGTGGCTAGATTCAGTCTTGGCATCTTCAAACCAAAAACTTAAAGTCATGCAAGATAACTTTCAATAAGAATGTTCTGATTTGTGTAAAAAAATGTTCTGATGGCAAGGATTTGGCCAAGGCCTTGATGATAACCATGCAAAAAAAATTCTAGGTTGGCTGCTATAATTAGCTTCCTATTGTAGTGTTCAGAAAAACATGTGGTGCTGAATTTCTGTAAGTAGTTTTCTTTTATAAATTAAAATCTCTTTGGTATACTCAGCTAGCATCTGCTCTAGATCTGCTATATGAAGCCTGCAAAATGAGAAGTTGACACAGTTATAGGCAATAAAATAGTGATTTTTTATATTGCTTGTCAATATACCAGGCCTTCAACGCCATCAGGAATTCGCCGGAATGGGACAGCCTCAGCAATGCTCGCAAGCGTGTCGTAGATGGTAACCTTCTTCTCTATATAGCCACAGTACCACGCCGAATCAATTGTATTGCCGTTAAGTAATGTTTCTAGCTGTCGATACTTCCTAAGTTGCCCATGTCGGTTTTGCCGTGTTTGTTTTCTTGTTTCACTTCGCGTGCTGCGATTGAGTTTTTCCACTCCTAATACCATTTCTTCTTTCCTGAGTCGGGACAAATAAAGGACGTTGTTCTTGGTGGAGTTGCACTTGAGGATGAGCAGAGGGAGAAATTTAATCAAATCCAGCAAGTAGGTTCTTTGTTTCCTTTTTACCGTATGCTGACAGATTCTAGCTGGTTGAACCTCTTTGTTAGTTAAGCGAAAGTTATTCCAGTCATACTTAATTTTCCCTGGTGCATGTCGATTAATGTAGTGCTGAATTTTTTTCAGAGCTTGAGAAGTCGATGAGAAGTTCGATGAGAACGTCTTTGGATGCGACAAAGAAATTTGAGAAATTAATTATCGATAAGAAAGAACTTGATGGCTTGCTCGCTTGACCTTCGCCTAGCAAAGACAAACTAACGTGTCAAAGGTGTGTGCTATAAACGCGTCATCAATATGGAATCTTGAAGTTTTCCATGATTTTTAATGCCGACAAGCGCTTCTTTAGGGCCATGAAAATGCTTCGGCTGAAAATGGACCTTGGATCATCACATTGGATGCACCAAGCTTTATGGTTGTTATGCAACATGCTAAGAACAGAGCTCTGCGTGAGGAGGTTTATCGTGCCTATCTGACGCGTGCCTCGAGTGGTGAGCTTGATAACACGGACATCATAAGTCAGATTCTAAAGTTGAGGCTTGAGAAGGCTAAATTACTTGGGTACAAGAACTATGCTGAGGTGTGCACGCTTACCTTTGTCCCCTCTACATTTAATTTAGAACAGTGCCAAATCAGTTGTGTTTTGGCTAACGGTGATTTATCATGAAGGTAAGCTTGGCTCGAAGATGGCAAGCTGACCGGGTGCAAGACCTTCTTGAGAAAATCCGTGCTGCTTCCTGGGATCATGTTGTTCAAGGTACACCCAGTGAAGCTGTTCTCTTTGAGATTCTTTACATCAAATCAATATATCCTGTTTCTAGCTATTGTTCCAGATCTTTTGCCTATTTTATTGTAATTTTCTAGAGTTATAGCAGCTGAAGGCATAGTCTGGAGTCCTGTTCTGTTATTTATGTTTGAGGTTTCTGTTTCTTACGTTTGCGAGCTCCCAAACAAAAGAAGGAGCAATTTCCTGTCGGCATTATATGATGATATCTGTACATTTAATCTTCTAATTTCCAATTTACCATACATCTTATTGTAGCATGTTGGTCTAGTGACTATTCTTCTCGATTGCGTTCTACAAATTTACATGCGAGATGTATGGGCATTTTCTGGACATATTCATATTAGAGAGAAAGCTCAAACAAATTTGGAACATGTCTTGGCTATTGTAGTTTCACTGAATTTTCATGATATGATACATTTATTTTCATTACTGAATGTTTCTTCTAACTCTAGTCTTTTCTGTAATCTATGTAGTATACCACAGCATTCCAGAGGCTTGACTCTAGGCCAAGCAACCCAGCTCAAGGAGCTGCTCCATTGCCACCCACTAATCCAAGTACTAATGTTGCTAACAGTTCGTTGTCTGAAACTTTTCACCTTGTTTCTAGACCACTCCCATATGATACTGATCCTAGATATGCCCGAGTTCAAAGAGAGGGGTTGGTATCAAGGCGTGAAAAGTCAGTAAATCTTGTGAACTGCTAGCTATTGCTTTCCACTGACATAAGTAATATTATCTTTATTATGTGTAGGAGATGGCGAGGAGGTGTTATGTCGTGTACATCGGTCGGGTTCCAGGTGTGTACGAGGAGTGGAAAGACTGCCAGAAGCAAGTGAACAACTTCTCGGGCAACAACTACCAAGGCTATGAGAGTAGAGAGGTGGCGGAAGAGAAGTGGAGGAGGCATGGAAGGAAGAAGTGGAGTAACTTCCTCGTGATCACCACCTTGTTGCTCTTCATGGTAGGTTATGTGTTCTACTTCATCTAGGTAGAGCTACGTCGTTGGAGTTGTAATGTGATTGTGAACTTGTACTCGGAGGTGTAATGTGATTGTGAACTTGTACTCGGAGGTATGAACTTGTGGCACAAACACTTGATGTATGAACTTGTATGTCATGATTGATGCGTAATGTATTGTATTGATGTTGGTTCTATTATGCTTTGGCAAATTGCAAGTTTCTGAAAAATTCTGTGCTCTTTATACTGTATTCTGGACTATATTGTATATTTGAATATTTGTATATTATTATTTATAGTGGTCTGTAAAACTTGAATTTCAAAAATATTACCGGAGGCGCATATAGGATACTATAGGAGGCGCATATACTATAAATATACGAGACGCATTGTAAAACATATGCGAGGCGCATATTGTATGTGCCTCCTATACTTCACATATGCGAGGCGCATATCGATATGCGCCTCGCATATGTGAAGTATAGGAGGCGCATATCATATGCGCCTCGCATAAAAAATACCCGAGGCTTGAAGCTAGAGGCGCATATGATATGCGCCTCGGATAGGCTTTTAGGTGCGCCTCGGATAGGCTTTTTTCTAGTAGTGATCACCAACCACTTCGTTCTCCTTGGAATCGGTTTTACCTGTTTCCTTGGATTGCGGAGTGGTAGCCTCAGAGTTAGATGGAGGTGATGTTGTGGATGTGGAGAGACGCATTATCAATTGACGCATCTCTTCCATCTTAGCCTCCATTGAACTCACCAAGGTTGTTTCCAACGTCTTGAGATCGTTCATGGTGACTACATCCGGAGCATCACTCCCATCTATCTTGGAACCCATACTTCTCTTAGGCGGTTAAGACCGAAATAAGAGTCGGGGCTCTGATACCAATTGAAATGGATCGTATGGGCACCTAGAGGGGGGTGAATAGGTGCTAACTAATTTTTAATACTTTTTCAATTTTAGGCTTGACACAAAGTAAATTCTCTAGATATGCAACTACGAGAATTTCCCTATATGCAACCCTAACTACTAAGCACGTAAAGATAGGAGCGAAGGAACCGTAGTGGAGCACGCGGAGACACAGGGATTTGTTTTACCGCAATTCCTTCCTTGTTAAGGGAAGTACATCTACGTTGGAGGGGTGGGCGGTTCTAAGACCACCATGCCACAATAGGCCTCACCCTATTCTCCGATGGATCTCGACACGAGAGGCCTGATCCACCTTCTCCACTATTGGATCCCTTCGAGGCGGGAACCGGTGCCTTTTACAACGCTACCGGGGCACACACCCACAACTGAATTGGGGGCTCCCGAGATGACAACAAGTAGATCGGTGATTCTCCAAATGAATGGAGAGGAGATGAAGTGCTTGATTGCTGATGATGAAGATCGAGTTTTCCTCCTTCGATTCCCCAAGGGACGGGGGCCTTTGGGTGGATCTAGGTGGAGCTCTCTTGGATGAAGGTTGCAGATCAGATCTTGTCTTTTTCGAATGAATCAAGAGGTCTAGCAGGAGGGGGGAGGCTGGCTTAAATACCCCCTCCCCAGATCTGGCCGTTGAGAAACTTTGGGGGCGGATTATCCGCCCCCCACTAGGGGCGGATTATCCGTCCCCCTGGAAAACTCCGCCCCCACTCTGGGGCTGGCGCCTGCGTGACTTGGTGAGGATCTTGGGGGGTGGATAATTCGGCCCCCTCCTGGGGCGGATTATCCGGCCTAGCCAGAAAGTCCGGCCAACACTTCGCCCCCTCTCTGGGGCTTGCGCCTTTGCAGTGAGCAAGGGGGCGGACTATCCGGCCCCCTTGAGGGGCGGATTATCCGGCGAGGCCAGAAAATCCGGCAAAAACTCCGCCCCCCTTCTGGGGCTTGCGCCTGCTTGGGAATAGGGAGGGGCGGATTATCTGCCCCTGGTGGGGGCGGATTATCCGCCCCCCAAAGGCAGATACTTTTCCTTTTTTCCTAGAGAGAGCTGCAACACTTCAATACACATTAAATAATCCTTGATATTGTTATCTAACACAGAAAACACTAGGGATTAAGAAATGTTCTTTCAATAGCCCCACCATGATATACTCTTATGATTACGAAAGCATTTCTATTCTTGCCATGATGCATACGATTCTACCGTGGTCTTTTATCGATAGATAGAGTATCCTATCTATTGCATTACTCCCTTTGAGCTTATATTACCTGATCCACTGCTCCTAGCATAACTAGGTTTGGCTTGTGTGCAATGCTAGAGCTTTTATCTGTGTCTTGCTTAGCCATGCTTAGCTGTTGAGTCTGGTTCATCCAGATGATGTATCAGATGCAGAGAATCTAGTATGACAGGAGAACATGATAAGATGAGATCAGTGATATGATATTAAACATGCTAAGCCTTGTATGGGAGGCCACGGTGGGATGTGGTTTTTCTAGTCCCATGCTCGCCACCCTTAGGACCCTGGGTTCTTGCCTCTTGAACCAAGACGAGCGTACAAACACACGGGGTAAATGAGGACCCCATGATTGACTAACTTGCCTAGTAGATTACATGAGTCACATAGTTCGGGCATTCCATTCGACATATGCATAGAAAATCTTTTAAAAGATTTGCCGGGTGAAGTTGGTGCATTCATAACAGGTAGGTAAGCGTGGACCGGGTTGCTTGGGGTCGT
This sequence comes from Avena insularis, assembly GCA_023614405.1. Taxonomy (NCBI): domain Eukaryota; kingdom Viridiplantae; phylum Streptophyta; class Magnoliopsida; order Poales; family Poaceae; genus Avena; species Avena insularis. The sequence continues at coordinate 291,985,276 of CM042691.1, read as the reverse complement.
TGGAGCCCCTGTTAACCAACCTCGCCTCACATCTTTAAGTACCGGCTTCGGAATTTGACCCATTACGGCGGAACCATACTTATTGCGTGACTCATGGTCTCGGCGAAATCAAGATAAAGGTCGTGTCCAACCACACCCTCTGCCAGCACACCAAGGAAGTGTGTCAAGTGGCGCTAAGAGTCGGTTGGTACGTGTGGGTAAAGTTGTACACCCCTGCAGGGTAATAATCTTTCGGAAAGCCGTGTCCACGGTTATGGACGACTTGGGAACGGATGGGAGATCATAGAGAACATGAACCTAATCGTAAAACTTGGCAACTAATGTTTGTTAAGGATGCTTCCTCATGGGTACGAGGGGGTGATCCTAGTTCAGATGATGATGATTCGGTGGATATCAAAAGATGATGATCAATACTTTGGAGATGTCGCTCTCTTATCCCCTTTTAAAATACTCTGAATAGACGAGCTTCCTCCCTCTCTTGTTTTATAAACAAAAGTGGCTTTATGCAAAATAACTCCACCAGTCATAAGCCTTGCGGAGTACACCCTGTACTCACCCTTGCTTTGTTGATACTTTTGTAGCAGAGTAAGTGTTCCCGAAAGATTAGTTTGGTACTACATCGACATCAACGAGTAGCTTGGGGTTCCCGGCCGGCAGCCTGGAATCTATGGGCTGGGACATCATCGTTATGCTTCAGACCTCTTAGGCCACTGGTTAAGTTTGCTATACTTAATAGCATAATTTGCCTTCCATTGTTTGATGTTTGTGGTCAGTGACCTCTGCTTGTAATATTTTGATTCTCTGCTCAGTTATGAGCTTGCTGTAATAATTTTTGTGTCGTAGGGTCACTGTTGTGTTACCGAATCTTCACCGGATGTTCTCGAGCTCAAGGTTAAGCTTATATCAGATGGAGGTCTGGGATTTGTTTAGCCCTGATTCTGGGGGTGTCACACAAGCTCATCAAGACCAGGTACCATTTCATCTGCGAGTGCATCAGGATGGCAAGATCGCCGTCGAATATGTCCACACCAGCGAGGAGCAGCTCACAGATATTATGACCAAGGCACTGCCTCGGGACAAGTTTGAGGAGCTGCGCATGAAGAAGGGGATCGTCGACCTTAGCAGCTGATTAAGGGGGAGTTTTTTGGTTAACTGCCTTGTCAAGCTTCGAAAAATAAACTGTTAGGGTTACACTGTCATACGACAGTTAGTGTTTTTTTGATTCAGAAATAAGTTGAGCTGCGACTTAGTCATTCTTTGGATTCTTTAGTAGCTAGATTAGCTCGACGCCAGGATCTATATCATGGGATGGCACGATGTAACGATCATGGCGTCAGTTTAGGCAGGTCATGCAAGAGACGTTGGGATGGCAGCGTTGCTCCGCTGCTGTTTTTTCGGTTTTCCGTTAGCTTTGAAACAACCAGATAAATGGAGAATAGAAGATCAAAAAAGTACGTTTTACACAGCACCAAAATCATTCCGTGTCCTTCCTCTCTGAAATTCTCTTGCGGTTGCCATAGTTGTGTGAGTTGAGAGCAGCTTGGAGCTGACACAAAGGAACCTCTGCCCGGTTCGCTCCTGCCCGACGACAATCTCCTACATCAGTACAGCTGCCTCTAGCCTATCAGAGGAACACGACACCTCTTCGTCTGCATGCCCGCCACGTGAGGAAATCATGTTACTCCTTCGTCTCTCCTTCTCTGGCACCAGCACCGGAGTCGGGCGTGACCATCGGCCTGACGCACTACACGGGGGGTGGGGGTGGCGCCGCCGGGACACACCGCCGTCTCTAGCCACCGGATGACTTAGGATCCGCTCAATCGTGTGCAGTAAGTGTTGAAAATATAAGCAATAATTTATATGATTTAATTTAAATAATAAACTGATAAAACATGATTATACAAATAGTACTAAAACCAATCATGCAGATTAATAAAGTAGATAAACGGATTACATCTATACAAGATAAACATATCACATCTACATAAAGTTTTAGAACTAGAAACTCTAGCATAATCTGAAAGAGATAAATTGAGATCACATAAATTGTAGGCTAAATAGTAGCAGCGTTAGTACCAACAGCGTTGTCACCCATGTTGAGGTTAGTGAAGAGGTCGGTGACATCCAGGAAGAAGTCGTCGTTTAGGAACTCGTCGTCGGATGAAGTCATGGTTGCCAGTAGTCGCGCTTGAGTGCTTCCTAAAAACCTGTTTGCCCCTCACCCCGTACAGGTTTGCGAGAGGCGGAGTTCCGGAGGCCTACTGACCCGATCTGTGGTGCATGCCGCAAGCCGAGATAGGGAAGACAAAGACGACGACGCAAGGTTCTGGAAGTAGGTGCGTGTAAGGAGTACCGATTAGGTTTAGCGTAGATGCTCATATAGTACAGGTCAGGGAGATCGTGGGGCACAGCCCACGTCCGAGTCGGTAACATCCCACGATCCATAAAATCTGTAAACGGTTGATTGATTAATGCATCCATTAATGACTTGTAATTAATCCATGATTATATTTTCCTAAACAGCAAAATAAAGCTCGGCTCAGCGAGATTCCTCCAACCCGCTGCGTGCGCTTCGTGACAAGGCGAGGCGAGGCGGGTGGCGTCGGAGGAGAAGTGCGTGAGGGCTTCTCTTCTTCTCACACCTTAGTGAGTGGTTCAACACTCTACTATATAAGGTCGTCCAACTCCCCTCCATTAGCAATGTGGGACTAAACTTTATCATCACTGGCACAACCATATGGTTCCATACACAAGTCTAGTGGGCCAAAATAATTTCAGAATTTGTCTGATGGGCCAACAGCCCAAAACTCACCAAATTTCAACAATCCCCCACAAATTCTCATTGGCATATCACATCACTTTTATTCCAGAACATTGTTTTATATACCGGTGTATAGTGAAGACTGTTAAGTTGAACTTCCACGTTAAACTTTATGTTACACTAGCTAGCAACTTGAACATTGGACTATGCCTTGAATTACAAGTTTTTTGCGCGCTAGTTTCACACAAAATCTAGACTGTTATAGGGCTGCCATTGGCTTCCCCGTGGTTTGGAGCTTATGCGTCATACTCCAGGGCCTTTTATGAGTTTATTAGAGAGCATCCAACTCTCATGGACTACGACGTTTGATAGTCAGACTCATATAGGTATATTCCTAAAGAGATGTTCTGCAGGATAACATCTCTGTTTATAAAAGCCACTTGGAACACATTAAGATAAATATCAAGTTGCCATGCAGATTAAGAGAGTATTGCATCTTTATGAATATGTGAATATAATATGGGGATACCCTCCTCTCAGATGATCAACATCTTGTCTCCCAACTCTAATTCACGGGATCTCCGATCACATAGAATGGGTTGCCACCGGGGTCAACTCATAGTGTGGGTCTCAAACCCATCTCCGTCGATGCATTATATATTGCATGATAAACCCTTTGTAAAGGGATCTGCCAGGTTCTTAGATGTTTGGATATAATCCAACGCAATAATTCCGGAGTTTCTCAGTTTTCTGACAGATTTCAATCTCCTCTTCACATGCCTTGACGACTTCATATTATCCTTCGAACTATTTACTTTGAAGATCATAGTTTGATTACCATAGTTCATTGGGATGGTGGGTATTGGTTTTTCAACCACATGTAAGTCCATCATGAGATCACGAAGCCACTCTGCTTCAATAGTGGTTTTGTCTAATGTTGTGATTTCTGCTTCCATTGTGGACCTCGTTAAGATGGACAGCTTGCAAGACTTCCAGGAAACAGCTCCACCACCAAGTGTAAACAAATAACTACTCGTGGCCTTAATCTCATTGGATCAGATATCCATTTTGAATCACTATAACCCTCAAGTACCCGTGGATACCAGGTATAGTGAATACCATAACTTGCAGTGCCTTTCAAATAGCGCAAAACTCTCTCAAGAGCATGCCAATAATCATCTCCAAGATTTTACACAAATCGACTCAATTTGCTTACAGCAAAGGAGATGTCAGGTCTAGTAGCGCTGGCTAAATACATGAGCGAGCCAATGATTTGAGAATATCTCAACTGATCTTTAGCAATCCTTCGATTCTTTCGAAGTAGCACACTTAGATCATGAGGCGTTGGAGAAGACTTGCAGTTCATTACCCGAAGCGCCTCAATATCTTTTCCACATAGTGAGATTGAAATAGTGTAATCCCACCATTGTCATCCTTTAGTAGCTTGATGTTTAAGATTAGATCAGCCACTCCCAAGTCCTTCATCTCAAAGCAGCGAGATAGAAACTCTTTGACCTCCTCAATAATATAGAGACACATAATAACTCCCTCGCCCCCCACCATGGCAATAGCACACACATTTGTCAGATTCGTTTACAACAAAGCTTTCAGCAGTTAAAGTTCTTTCAAACTTCTCATGCTACTGCTTAGGAGTTTGCTTGAGACCATACAAAGACTTCATTAACTTACACACCTTTCCTTCTTGACCATCTACTATAAATCTGTCAGGCTGCTCCATATAAATTTCCTCATCTAGCTCTCCAGTTAGAAAAATTGTCTTAACGTCCATTTGATGAACGAAAAGACCATGTGAAGCAACCAAGGATAGTAGTATTCGAATAGTGGTCAATCTGGCTACAAGTGACACTACAAGGAATGCATTAACTAGTGACCTTTCCATAACGATCATTGTTTTTTGTCACAGATCTATGACCATTTCAAACCAACTAGTTATAGTCATATATATATAGGGTCGTGCTATTTGACTCCGTGTGTGCAGAATATTATTCTGCACCCACCCATCCCGCGTGCCTCGTCCGCAACACATGTGAGGTAATTTTACGGCGGGCCTTGGAACCTGAGCATGAATCCATGCCTCCTGCCTCGGCAGTTCTGCATGTGACATAATGTTACGGCGTGCTTCAGAACCAGCGGCCTATGTGACGTAACATTTCACATTTTCGCATGTGCACTATATATTTACACCGAAACATTGCATGTGAGGTAGAGGTAAGCTGACGTAATGTTTTATAGTTCAGTGCAAACAACGAATATTTTCGCATGTGTCCTATATATTTACACCGAGACATTGCATGTGAGGTAATCTGACATAACGTTTTATAGTCCAATGCAAACAACGAGCTATGCAATGGCCAATGGAGGTAAAATTTACATCCCAACGAAAGTAATAACCTGATTTAATTAGTTGCTAGCAAAAGGCATAATCTTAATTGGGCATATCATGCTCTATTGTTCACCAAAGGATTCAATACTAACTTAACAGAATGAGTGGTCTCAAACGTAAGAATTCTACATCAAACATCATAATTTCCTGTACCACGAAAATTCAGCTTTTGATAAAGAGGGCATTTAGAGCCACTAAGTACAGTTTGCTTCCAATCAGTTGGCACTGATTACTCCCATAGCTTTATCTACCCCTGGGAATACCACATCTGACCAACACAATCATGTCACTGTCTTGAACGCTAGCTCATGTCTCCCTCAATATAATGCCTAGAATCACATCGTTTCTTCCCAAGATTTATATCTTCTGACCGTCATTAGAATTTTCTCAGGGATACAAGCTAGTCCTCAGGGATACAATGCGAGAGAAAATTGTCCAGGGAGCTGATGTCCAGTACCAAGGCGCTGTTGTTGGAGTCACCGTAGGATCAAGCCAAGGTGCCAATGCCATTGGGTGCCCGAGGCTGTCAGTGGGGACGGGAACTCTGCTATTGACCGTTGTACCTTTGACACCTGTCCAAAGAGCTTGTCAGCTTGCCGGTCCGCAAACAAGGACATGTCTTATGGCGATCTGCTGGTGCTGCCTCTCTTCCCCCTGTCAGACTGGCATCATCAAGGGTCAGATGGCTTACAAAACCAATAAGCAAAAGATCAACTGAAACTTGCAATATCAACAGGGAAGTAATTAGTGGCAATTCGGAGAGCAAACTGCTCGACGATGACCATGGATGTGCCGCTCATGCCAAATCCGAACCCGCCGTTAAAATTGCTGAAGCCAACGGAAAACACGCCGAGGGGCTAGTCTGTCATACTGACTTCCAAATAAAGCAACATAAACTACGCACAAAAAAGGCAACAGAAATAACATTAGGGCAGCATACGTGCTCCGAGTATACCATTTTGTGTTGCGCTGAAGCCATCCGCCGCCCCACCAAATAGACATAAATATCGAGCAGAGTTTTAGAAGTAGTGTCTCATTTGTAGCTATTGGTCTACTACCAAAATGGCGAAATGCAAATGACCAAATAGCAGCCTATGCAATCAATGGAAAAACATGCAGATAATAATGTAGATGAATCAATTTCAAATGTAGTAAATGAAGAAATTTCTATGGAAGACATGCAGTGGTAAACAGCCAGGAAGAAGAAATTACTCATATTTGAATAGATAGCTCTGAAAGACAGGAAAAAGGTTAAAGATCATCATGAACTAAGAAAAAATGATGACATGGATCTTCCATATAGAATCAAAGCCTGGAAAGCAAACATAAAATGTGATTGTTTCAAGAATTTCCCACATGCTAAACCTGTTAGCTCCAATAGAGATTATAAACCCCACAAATAGGATTTTCTTTTGTTTCACTAATAAGTGGCTGATGTATGTATGATAAGAAGGAAACAAAGTACTAAAAAAATTCTTTCCATGAACGATCAGAAGTTATTCCATGCATGATGGCATGCAGAAGGCGAGTCAAGTTTTTATTTTACTTCCAATGAGAAGCCTCATACCTATCCATAACCTTATTGTTGTCAATGAAAGAATAAAACCAAGCCGAATTTAAAATATGAAGTTTTAGCGTAAATTAGGTGCTTATAAATGAACTAGGAAAACTATGTACCTTCCAAACAAGTTGAATATATTCCTAAAGGAAAAAACGTAGAATGGAGCTATACTGCATTATAAATAAGGTAGATAGTAAGCATGATACAGAGCCATAGATGATTACAGCCCTACAAATCTGTTGTAAATCAGTCCATGGAAATTTCTGTTGCTGTGACCTGTTTGAGGCCTTTGGGAGCTATTAAACAAGTAGAAATTTCACACGCTATTTCTAAAATAACCACAAACCCAACAAATAGGCAAATTCATATGGTTGGCAGACTCATATGAATTCAAATCCTAGTTTATCACTAGAAAAATATTATTTATCAGACTCTAATACAAGTATTTTATTTTCTAACTTATTAACATTGAAAGCATCACCATGATGTTTTCAGAAAGGAAGTAGTCCGTCAGACTTGATCGCCACAACATGAATATCCTACAATTGTGAACAACAGAAAAGTAGTTCCTTGATTGGTGTTCTGTTCCATAACAGTTTAGTAACATAATAATTTGGAGCAGTGGCTAGAAAATCAATTTAGCAAAATTTCCATTTAACTTTTTAACATGCTTCAATTCATATATGAACGTATCCTCCTTGATAGGTAATGTATCCACACATTCTGTTTCCACGAAGCAAACTCCCACATAAAATTGATGTCTCAACTCTTCCTAAGAAATACACAACAAAGAAAGCACAACAATTCCACTCCCTTCGGTTTGTTTATGGCCTACTTTTTTGGTTTCCTTCCATAGAACCAGAGCCAAAACAAGATTTTACTGCTGCTCTGCTCTGGTACAGGAAAGCAGTCTAATTTCAAGAAACAAGGCACTGGCTGAGCAAGTAGTGAGGAAGAATGCACGCGAACAGATCACTACAACTATTATCTTATTGCCAACGGAGCTGTTACATATCGGAATTTTATTTAGATCCAATTGATCTGCGGGTGCAAGAAAAAATTAGTACAGCAAACACATACAACCAGGGCCACGGTATTAGCAAGAGCAGGAAGAGAATTTCAATTACCCTAGAGTGTATACGACGAGTCTTCCCCTGCTCCTAGTCGTGGCATTTGAGGACGCACAGGAGGAGCAGGTTGTCCGCCGCCCGACAATCATCCACCGGACTGTCTAGCTCCTATAAAATGCCAACCCAGCGCCGCCGGAAGCCACAACCCGTCGCACGGCTCGACTAGGATGCATATGCCTCCCGTAGCGCCGCCGGCAAGTACCACCCGGATGCGCCACCGTGGCCGCCGATTCAGCCGGACGACCACAACGCAACCGATTCTTCGACGCGGCCATGACGTTGCCGAGGACAACGAGAGCACAGAGCCCAGTTGCCGAGGACAACGAGAGCGCAGAGCCCAGCAGCCGCTCGCCTAGCCACCAAGGACGCCGCCGCTCACCCGCTCTGCATCGCTCGCCGCCGTGGCCATGGCGTCTCAGTCGCAAAACCGCCCGCCGCCCTCCTCGCTCGATTGGAAAACTGGGAGAGAAAAAAAGAGGTGCGGGAGGGTAGTCTCTAGCTCCCGAACCCACGACCGTAATATATATATATATCATATTAATGTGTCAATTTATGATAACATTTTAGGTCCACATGGCGTTGCTTTGTTGACTACTAATTATACTCCTATCTAATGGCATGAGGGACCGACATTGACTTGTCAACGGACCGAATAGTAGATAGAGGGTTGTATTTACTCAATGTTTCACAACTTAAAAAAATGTTGCGTTTGTTCCCACTTCGAACAACTTGTGACACTGCAGGTCGCAGTGTGTTGATTAAGCACATTGTATCATTAACTTGTGAAGAAGACTTGTGTAGCATACACCTTATTCTTGCAACCTCTGGCTTCGAAGCCTTTCTCACAAGGTAGGCTTTGGCATAAGACCACAACAATCAGTTAGGTAAATGCCAATAAAAAGTTATAATTACAAATTGTTTTTATATGAAATGAAGGATATCTGTTTCTCTCACATTTGGAATCACTATAGATGCATGAATATTTTTTTTGTTTATCCAACTAACATGAACAAACATATAGCAATTGGTATTGTACCTATATTATATTATGCTTGCACCCACATTTTTTGGTGGAACCAGGAAGCGATACAATTCGGACGATCGACCCGGGTTATTCTGCATCCACGGGTCTAATAGAGTTTATATATATATATATATATATAGAGTGGCGCTATTTGACATTCTGGGTGTAGAATAGTTATTCTTCATCCACCCCCTATTTTTCAAACCGTATAAAATTTTTACGTCACGTAAATTTTCTCTTACCTCAGAAGTTAAGAAGAACATAAGAAAATTTAGACATGTCGTAAAAAAATTGTTTACATGCCGTAAAAAAATACGGCGTAAAATGCGAATTTTCTCTAATTTTTACACTATAATGATTCATAAATCGTATTTTTATGTCGATTTTTTTACGTTTCTGATGAATATGAACATAATTATTAGTATACAAAACATAAATTTCTATATATGAGAACATAAAAATATGTGGGGTGCAAAATAACTATTCTACACCCTGGATGCTATGTAGGGTGCAAAATAACTATTCTGCACCCTGAATGCTGAATAGGGTTTCTATATATATATATATATATATATATACACAAAACTCCTTGTGTGTCCATCCTCGCCGGAGGAAGCATCTCATGCCGTTGGCTGTTTGGAGATTCTTGTTGGCTAAGAAAACATTCTCCCTTTTATTCATTAACAACGATATCGATTATAGACCAAAGTGGTATTTCCGTGCTTCCCTTTCCGCTGCGCACTGTGTGTCTCTGCGCTGAGCGTGTCAGGCGCTTGCCATCGTCAGAGACCGGACTGACTCTCCGCCATTGCTGTATAGCTCACGGGATTTCACCGTCATAGGGCGTCGTTGCCCGAGAGTAGGCTCTATCGATCCCAAATAAATAATAGTACTAGTAGCCAACACCCCTCGTCCCAGATTCCACCGCCGGCCACCCCCTCCCGCCCCCCTTCCAGATCCCTTCCAGAATCGTCGCCACCGCCGGCTTCCTGGCGACCGGCGCCGTGCTCCCTACCCCCGCCTCCATTCCTAGCCGAGGGAGCTACCCTCCCTACCCCCGCTTGGCCACACGTCGTACACCACCAGGTGGTCCTGTGCGCGCGGCGGGGATTCGTGGAGGAATACATGCCGGTCGTCTCCCTTGGGCTGTTGCTACCGGCGTCCAGCCTGAGGCCGCCGGGGGAACGGATCTGCTGCCGGCGACCACCACCCTGAGCTGTTGCCGGCGTCTATCCGGTGCCACCCCCTTCCTGATGTCTAGCCGCACCGCTCTTCCCCTCCTGCTAGTCGGCCCCTGCTCTCCCGCCCGATCTGCTGCACCGGCGCCGTCACCGACTTGACCGCCACCCCTTGCTTCGTGGTTTCCTGGACTGGGAGCGCCAGATCCAGGCTCCCATGTCTCCGCTCCAGCTCGTCTCGGCGTTGTCGGTGGTGAGGCAGTGTCGGTGTGTCTCCAACCATGGCGGTTGGTATGTACTTCTAGCCGGATCCAGCAACAATACACATACGAGTGCTGGGTGTGGTCGTTTCAGCACCTCCAAATTTTGCACAATTTGTGATTACCATCTCTATTTGGCTAGGTACTGACACATCGTTAGATTTTCTCCTCCTGCTGTGCATTGGTGCTTTGCACGGTGATGATGTCCTTGCTTTGCCCATAGTGTACAGCTCCTGTTCGAGGGAGTAACTGACTGAATCTAACTTATTTTCCAGTAAATCATGAGTTAAGTTGCTAACAGAGCTTGCCGCTATGTTGAATCTAACTTATTTTAGTGCTGTGATTACTCAGCGGCGCAGTTCCGCCGCGCAGAACCCGATTATTTGCCGGAGGGATTTGATCTTGCAGGTGGAGATGAAGCCTGTTGTGGGGATCCTGGTCTCGAAAAAAATGCAGAAGTCGGTAGTGGTGGCGGTTGACCGCCTCTTCCACAACAAGGTGTATAACCGCTTTGTCAAGCGCACCTCCAAGTTCATGGCTCACGGCGAGGCGGACAAATGCAACATCAGCGACATGGTCAGTAACCGACTGCTCGTTTGACACCCTCTCTCTGTTACCTATGATGCTGCGTTTAATTAGGCTATTGCATATGAAGCCATCTGTTTTTCCTATCGCTAATCATTTCCTTATCACGACTGATTTTCGGCGTCACCGAACGAGATTCAGCGTTTTGTTCTGTAGGTCTGTCTGAACGATGTAAATTGTAATGGGTGTTTGAATTCAACTTCTTCAAGTCTAAAGTAGTTCAAATTCAGTGCATGATTATTTAATGGTATAGAAGGTAATTTTATTGTGCTCTTGGTTGGACCCATGGTTCATATGTAAAGACAGGCTAAAATTTGAAGCAGTTTCAGTGTTCGCGTATACTCTACTCTATAAATTTTAGAAAATCCCGCCAGTTAAGCTGGCTTGATCTATAGTTCATACTTAAAGAGAGGCTAAAGTTGTTGATTTATAAATCTACGTTCCTGTTGACTCTCTTTTTTATTGTTCAGCTGTTGATTTATTCATGATGTTTTGGCTCTGCAGTGCTTCACCTGGATCTGTGAGGAGCGCTTGATGAATTTCGTTAATGCCATTGTTCGGAGGCGCACCGGAGAGCTCAAAGGTGAGATGGGGGATGCCAATATCCACTACGGGTGGAGGATTCATCAGCTGTAGCACAAGATGGACGGTGCCATCCGGACGAGCGGGTCTGCGCGTGGTTGTTTGGTGCGGCTGCTGCCAGACGAGTGGGTCTGCGGATCCATCAGTGATTGATTAATAATGGTTGTCTAGGTACTGAATAGTTGTCGTTGATTAGTGTTGATATTGGTCCGTTTTCTGCCATATGGTGGAAATTGATGGTACATTGTGAGATTTTTGGTCATGAATTGAATGCTTCTTGTTCTATTAATCTGATATTTGGTTTGACACCGTCTATTCTGAACTAAAAACACACACAATCCAAAGTTTGTATTCTATGCCACTGCACTGCTGGTAGTTAATATTCTTTGGCTAGTTTGCGCTTGTATGCGTGCTTAACATGACGTCTAGGTATTGTTAGGATGGTGTGGTGATAAATTATTATAGAAACTCTAGTAGACTCACTTGAGGAGTACTGAACTGACCAATTGGCGAGGACTTGAGCTTCTTTTAACTTGTTCATCAGTCTGGTTCTTTATCATACCAAAATCAGTCCGTTAATTACACTTTGTGTGCCATAAATTGCTGATGCCCACAAATTGTTCGTGTAATGCCTAGAGCAGTACTGATCTAACCAATTAGTTTCAAACGGTTTAGGTGCTGAATGCTTCTATTCTTGGTGTTGAACGGGTTAGCCGTGTTCATTCCATAAGGGGCATAAAACCCATGACAAGAGTAGGTGCCGAAGTTTTTTATGCTCGGTGCCAAACGGGATTGACAATCGCATCGGGGTATTTCTCTCTCGACGTGTCTCGTAATTTGTGTTGGTGGTTTTGGATCCATATTTACATGCTCCAGCTTTTTAGTTCGATGGTGCCGGATGCTTTTTAGTTCGAGACCAAGACACCGAACCGTCTTTTGCTAGCACCGAATCAGACGTCCTAAGGAACCGGATGTAGCATAGCCAACGGCAATGGGAAGTGCCGGACGAGGTCGCCCAACGTGTAAAACCGGCTTCCAGGATGACCCTCCCGATACCGAGCGTTCGGGACCGAGGCATCGAGCCGTCGTTTGCTAGCACCGAAACGTCCTGGTACCAAGCGTTCGGGACTGAGTCATCGAACTGAGCGTTCGGGACCGAGGCACCGAACAGTCTTTTGCTACCACCGAACAAATCGTCCTAAGGAACCGGATGAAGCATAGCCAACGACAACGGGAAGTGCCCGACGAGGTCACCCAATGGATAACACCGGCTCCGAGACGACTTCGCATCGGCGTTTGGGACCGAGACACCGAGCCGTATTTTGATAGCACTGAATCAACCGTCCTAAGGAACCAAATGCTACGTAGCAAACGGCACCGGGAAGTGTCGTACGAGGTCTCCCAACCAATAACACCGGCTTCTGGGACGACCCTACCGGTACCGAGCATTCGGGAGCGAGGCGCTGAACCGTCTTTTGCTAGCACCGAAACATTCTAGTACCAAGCGTTCGGGACTGAGTCATCGAACCGAGCGTTCGGGACCGAGGCGCCGAACAGTCTTTTGCTAGCACCGAACAAGCCATCCTAAGGAACCGGATGCAGCATAGCCAACGACAACGGTAAGTGCCGAACGAGGTCGCCCAACGGATAACACCGGCTCCGAGACGACCCTCCCGGTACCGAGTGTTTGGGATCGAGGCGCCGAACCGTATTTTGATAGCACCGAATCAGCCGTCCTAAGGAACCGGATGCAGTCAACGGCACCGGGAAGTGCCGGACGAGGTCACCCATCCGATAACTCTGGCTTCTGAGACGACCACCCCGGTACCGAGCGTTCGGGAGCGAGGCACCGAACCGTCTTTTGCTAGCACCAAAACATCCTGGTACCGAGCGTTTGGGACCAAAGCACCGAAGAGCGTTCGGGACCGAGGCACCGAGTCGTCTTTTTTAGCACCGAATCAGCCTTCCTAAGGAACCGGATGTTGCATAGCCAACGGCAATGGGAAGTGTCGGACGAGGTCGCCCAACGGATAACACCAGCTTCAGGGACGACCCTACAGGTACCGGTACCGAGCATTCGGGACCGAGGCGCCGAATCGTCTAACCCTAATACCAAAACGTCCCTCCTGGTACCGAGCGTAAGTTGGGTGAACAAGCGTACCTTCCGTCTCAGGGTACCCAGCACGGAGAATACTGGCGCTGAATAACCACAATAGTACCGAACCAGCGTTTAGAGGAACCGGCGACAGCATGGCTAACGACACTTAGAAGAGATTGACGGTGTCGCCAAACGGCTAACCCCAACACCTCCTGGTACAGAGCATTTGGGACTGGGCACCGAACCATATTCTGGTTAGTACCGAATTAGATGCCTCAAAAAATATGTTTCCGACAAGAGTTTGGCAGTGTCGCCAAATGGCTAACCATAATACCAAGACAATCGTACTGGTACCGAGCGTCTGGGACCGAGGCACCGAACCATCTTCCAGTTAGTACCGAGTCAGTTGCCTAGAAATAATACGGTTATGAGACGCAAGGGGCGAGGTCGCCCGATGGATATCCCTAATACCAAGACGACCGTCCAGGTACCGAGCGTTTGGGACCGAGGCACCGGACCGTATCGATAATACTGAATCACGTCGAGGAATTGCGGTCAAAGAAAACATATGTGGTACCATTTTGACAAAGGATCGGTGCGTAACAAATCTTGGAACAATTGGGGGCGTACGGATGGCGCCGAACCGGTAGGGTTGATGCCATGTGAAAACCCCCGATAGAACGACGACCGATCCTACCTTTCGTCTCAGGGTACCAAGCACGGAGAACGCGAGGCGTCGAGTAACCACTCTAGTACCGAACCAGAGTTTTAGTGAAATCGGCGAAAGCATAGCTAACGGCCCAAGAAGAGATTGGCAGTGTCGCCAAACGGCGAACCCTCATACCAAGGCGGCCCACCGGGTACCGAGCGTCTGGACCGAGGCATTGAACCATCTTCCGGTTAGTTGAACCATCTTGCGGTTAGTACCGAATATGTTGCCTTAGAAAAAATACGGTCATGAAACGTGAGGGGCGATGCCCCGAGAAGAGATTGGCGGTGTCGCCCAATGGACAATCCTACCACCAGATAGGTGCGAGTTTTAGCGTAAATTGGGTACCGATCCACTGCATGGGAGGTACGTAAGTATCTAGTCAGGCATGGTTCGGGTACCTCTACACCGAAGTTTGGGAGTATGAGCAAAACTTGTAACCGACGAAGGGTATGAGCCATGTGGGTCGGGTAGGTTCGGAATAATCAGGGTGAGATGCGACGGGCTGGGCCGCCAACGGTTAACCCTGATACAAATCGTCTCTTCCCAGCGAGAGACTGGTTACACCAATTTACATAACAGTCGGAAAAATTCAGTTTTACCACACAGACCCAAATGTTCTTTTAAACTGACCACAGAACAACAGCGAGTCTGGCACGAACAAACATTACAAGTACTGTAGCAATAACCAAAAGTCAGCACCAGTTCATTACAGACCGCGGCATTACATCACAGCATACAGAAAGCATCACGACAGAGACAAGTTTCAAGGCCCTCCAGTACATTAAGAATTACATCAACTTATACCTAACGCCGATCTTCACCTTCCCAGAAAAATTACCACGGAAGATTTTGCTGACAGTAGATGAGAACTGGATCGATGCACTGGATCCCCCACCCACAGTGTGGACGAATCTAGTGATGAGGCGTTCGCCACGCAGACGTCCAATGGCAGGCGGCCTCCCACGCCATCTCGCGTATCGCCGGCACGTCTGCTGCGCGGATGGGACACGGTCGGTCTCCGCATCCTACGCCACCGCCCGCTCTGCCAGCCTTGGTGGGGAAGACACGGTCGCTTCCTGCTTCACAGCCTTCCGCATCGGTTGGAAAAACCAGATCCAGGATATTTTAGATCCCAATCAGTACAGATGAATCACCCCACGAAACAAAACAATTAAAAGGTGGATTCTGTTACCAGTAGAGCATGCCCTGCTAGAGTCGACGATCCCGAACGTCGAAGGGCGGCCCCGCCGCGCTTCGTCATCCCAGCGAGCCGGTTCGTCCTCCTTTGACTCGACCAGGGAGAGGGTGGGTGGCTTGGAGTTTCGGTGTATGACTGTGAGCGGTCCGCGGGAGAGGGTGTTTGGTTGGGAACAAGTCAACAGGTTGGCCTTGCCTATCGTTGTGCTTGTGCGGGTGATACCTGCGTGCGCACTCTTTATGCCATTCGGTACCAACATTAAACTGGCCCCACTTGTGTGTACTCTATGCGAGGCCGGGGTTCTGGCCCAAGTTAAGTACCGTCGACTCAGCCAACCCATGCGCGAGTACCTTGTGTTTCAAATTCAAATCGGGCATGCGTTTGCTGACATGGTCCGTGGGATAGCTGACAGGGAGTCAGCCCACTGCTCCAAGCTGCTGCCAACTATCTCTTTTTGACATTTTTTCAAACCAAGATTCAAACAAAAGCTGCAAACACCATCGAAATAGAACTGCCAGACTATGACAAGTTTCCTCTTTTACTTGTGCATGTGATGTTCTAGGTGAGAGAAAGTATTTTCACAAATACTTGGTGTAAAGTGTAAATGAAAAAGATAGACATTGGGTACGCATCGCGGAGCACGTGTGTGGTGCTAGATGCTTCCTCTAACGAGGATGGATATACCAAATCCGCTTCCTATATATATATATATATATATATATATATATATATATATATATCATATTCATGTTTCAATTTATGATAACATTTTAGGTCCACGTGGCGTTGCTTTGTTGACTACTAATTATACTCCTACCTAATGACATGTGGGACCGACATTGACTTGTCAACGGACCGAATAGTAGACGGAGGGACCGGCATTGACCCGTTGACTGACCGAGTATTAAACAAAAAATACGTCGCCGGGGGGGTCGAACACGTGACCTCGCGACCTCGTCCCGGGTTATTCTGCACCCACGGGGTCTAATAGAATATATATATATCATATTCATGTGTCAATTTATGATAATATTTTAGGTCCACATGGCGTTGCTTTGTTGACTACTAATTATACTCCTACCTAATGACATGTGGGACCGACATTGACTTGTCAACGGACCGAATAGTAGACGGAGGGACCGGCATTGACCCGTTGACTGACCGAGTATTAAAAAAAAATACGTCGCCAGGGGTAGGGCTGTCAACGAGCCGAACTCGAGCGAACATTGTTAGGCTCGGCTCGAGCTCGGTAGAAGCTCAAGCCGAGCTCGAGCGAGCCTAGGTTGACCTTCGAGCCTATATCTAAGCTCGAGTTCGGCTCGACCAAAGCTCGAGTAGGTTTGAGCTCGATAAGAAAATTCTAGTACATCGACATGCAGCTACATAGCAAGAAGATAGTAAAGCTTGAAAACGGAATAGCAGATATGGCTTGGAGTTTTATATTATAGTAATACAGTGTCAACATGTCTGCATAATTATTTTAGCGGTCTTACAATAGATGGAATAATAATATTAGTCTCAATTTTGCGACTGTACAAAAATCATGAGCTTTATCGAACTGTTTAAGTTCGGCTCGACTAAGCTCGCGAGCTCAAAAACAGGCTCGAGCTTAATTTGTTAGAGAGACGAATCAAACTCGAGCCGAACTGTTAACGCACCAAACTTTTTTGACAGCCCTAACAGAAGGGTCGAACACTTGACCTCGTCCCGTCCGTAACAGTCTACAATCTAGCCACCAAGGCTTTCTTCTATATATATACTAGAGCAGTTTGTTAAGCTAATTTTTTTTAAATAATACATCTTTTTATTGAATTTCACAAATAATACATAAAACGAGCAAATTGCAAATCTATTGGTCGGTCGGCCGTTCAACAGACGAGTGTGTCGTCCGTTGAACGGACGAAAAGTGTCGTCGTCGTGAGCGGATGATGGCGATTTGACGAAAGCGAGTCTGTAAATGCATCGAGCAGTCGACCAACAGATTTGCAATTTGTTATTATTTGTGCAATTCAATAAAAAAATGTATTATTTTAAAAAAATTAGCAGTTTGTTAACCGTCAATCGTCCACCAAGGCTTCTTGGGCCGCACCCTAGGCTCGTCTCAGGATGACGGAGGCAAGCATTCGCCCGGCCCGTTTCTCTTGACGCGTTCGCCAGTTCGCCTAGAGCGTTCACTGGGCCGGCCACCTCCAGTTTTTCTCTTTTTCTAAATTCTTTTGTATATTTTTCATTGGAATTCTGAATTAAGTCAAACAAAACTCAGAGAGATTATAAAATTTCAAAGAATCTTTTAGGACATTATGGGACACTTTTAACTTCTAGTAAAACTACAAGAAGATATTTTTCATATAAAACCTTAATAGGTGTAAAAAGAGATTTTGAATCATGGTTTTGATAATAGGGGTTTGAAACTGAAATTATTTGTATACGGGATGAGCCTCGCGAAACTTGCATTAGATCTCTGAAAAAACATTATATTATGAGTCTAAAAATGATTTTCCAAAAATTCATAAGCATTAGATCATGTACATGTAGTTCAAATCGGACCCCCTTCCTACCGATTTGGCGAGAATTTGTCTTTTTCTCCATGGGTGGATGGAAAGGTTTGAGATATTGGCCATGTAATATGGTCTAGTATTTTTGAAAATGGGTCGGTGCCATTTTGAATTAGCTCTTTGGTGGTTTCTTCACAAAACGCCCCTTTTTTGCACTCGAAAAATATAAAATGGTTTTTTTGTGCCACGAAAAGAAAAACTTTCTCCTGCAACATTGTGCCATCCCAATATACACATGCATGCACAATATGGACATATTATCACAAATTATGCCGTGGTGCTAGCCTGAAAGCCATGAAATCTCGAACATGATAGGTCATTTCTAAGAAGGTTTTTTGAGTTATTTACAATATACCATGTTTGGTATTTTTCTTTGCAAATATGTCAAATAATATGACACCAAGCGAAGGATTTACCTTGTTAAGACCTTTTTCAATTTCTTATGCCCGTTTTAAACTATGTTCAAAACAGCGGGCATGAAGGTTCATATATAGGGAATGAGCCTCGCTAAACTTGCATTAGATGTTTGAAGAAACATCATATTATGAGTCTAAAAATGATTTTTCAAAAAATTCATGAGCATTAGATCAGGTACATGTAGTTCAAATCGGACCCACTTCCTCCCGATTTAGCAGACATTTGTCTTTTTCGCGAGTGGTGGATGAAAAGGTTTGAGATACCCCGGTTGAGACATTATCCATGTAACATAGTGTAGTAGTTTTGAAAAATACGGTGGTAGAATTTTGAATGAGAAATTTGGTGGCTGCTTCACAAAATGTCTTGTTTTTTGCACTTAGAAAATGAAAAATGCATTTTTTTTGAGCGAAAAAATGAAAACTTCCTCCTGGAACATTGTTCCCCATCCCAAGATACACATGCATGCACAATATGGACACATTATCACAAACTATGCCACGATTCTAGCCATAACATTGGTCGTTTAGCCTAAAAGCCAGGAAACGTCGGAAATGATAGGTCAAGTCTGAGAAGGTTTTTTAGTGATGTACAATATACCATGTTTGGTATTTTTCCTTGCAAATATGTCACATAATATGGTACCACGCGAAGGTTTTACATTATTTGGACCGTAAAACGGCGGCCATGAAGGTTCATATATAGGAGATGAGCCTCGCTAAATGTAACACCCTCAGAATCGGCCCTATGCAAGTTTCGGTGATTCCCGCCAAACCCGCATAGAAACGATTCAAAGGTGTCCACCAGGCACTTGCGTGCGGGTGGAAAACGAAGTAATATCATTACACAATAGTCCACGATGGAACCCACAGAACAGATATATTCAACAACGACTCCAAGAGTCAAGAATACCGATACACAATACAAAGATCCAAATCAACTTGAAAATGATACAGCGTCCGACTATGGACAAGATACAAATGGGGCTAAGAGCCCTGAAGAATAACCAATGGCGTCCATAACTATGGACAATATGCAGACATGATCTTCTATCAATAATTAACAGCGGGGTCTGGAAACCCATATTGACTCCCACATATTCATCGATGATCATATCGGATGAACCACGATGCCAGGATTCAATTAATCCCATATATATATTCCCTTCGTCGCGCGATATTTTACTTGCCCGAGATTCGATCGTCGGTATCGGCATACCTAGTTCAATCTCGTTCACAGCAAGTACTTTACTCGTTCCGTAATCCGATATCACTTTGTGATTAACTCCTTAACCACGTGCTTGCAAGAGGTGTTGATATCGATTACCGAGTGGGCCCGAAGTATATCTCTCCGACTTGGGAGGGACAAATCTCATCTCGATATATACAACCCAACAGGTACTTTCCGATTACCTGAGAGACACCTTTATGATCACCCTCTCATAGGATGACGTTTGATGACCTCAAAGCTTTCTTCCGACACCAGGGAGTTGCATTATCTCATGGTCTAAGGTATACAATATTTGACATAAGAAAAAGCTTCGCAAAGATGAACACGATCTAATTGCTCTGCTTGATTTGGGTATGTCCATCATATCATTCTCCCAATGATATGATATCATTATTAATCGACAACTCATGTCTATGGTTAGGAAACCTTAACCATCATTAATCAATGAGCTAGTCCATAGAGGCGTACTAGGGACACGGTGTTGTTCATAAACCACACAAGTATCAAAGTTTCCGCTTAATACAATTCTAGCATGGAATATAAACTTTATCATGAAAAAGAATTATAATAATAACATCTTTATTATTGCCTCTTGGGCATAATTCCAACAGTCTCCCACTTGCACTAGAGTCAATAATCTAGTTTACATCTGGCAACAATCTAACACCCATGGCACTAAGGTGCTGATCATGTTTTGCTCGTGGAAGAGGTTTAGTCAACGGATCTGCGACATTCAGATCCGTATGTACTTTGCTAATCTTCAGATCTCCATCTGTTATATAATCTCGAATTATATGAAACTTGCGGTTGATATGCTTGGTCTTTGGATGATATCTTGGTTCCTTAGCCAGTGCTATGGCGCCAGTGTTGTCACATAATATCTCCAGTGGGTCCAAGGCACTTGGACCCACACCAAGCTCAGTGATGAAGTTCCTGATTCAAACTCCTTCACTTAACGCTTCTGCAGCAGACATGTATTCCGCTTCTACTGTAGATCCCGCGATCACGCTTTGCTTGCAGCTTCTCCAGCTCACAGCTCCTCCATTCAAAATATAAACGTATCCTGTCTGAGATTTAGAATAATCCTTGTTGGTGTCAAAACTAGCGTCGACGTAACCTTTTACGAGCTGTACATCACCTCCATAGACCAAGAACATTTCTTTAGTCCTATTTAAGTACTTTAGGATGTTCTTCACGGTTGTCCAGTGTTCCACTCCTGGATCACTTTGGTATCTGCTCGTCAAAATAAGAGCATTGGACACATCCGGTCTAGTACATAGCATGGCATACATGATAGAACCTATGGCCGAGGCATAAGGCACTTTGCTCATAGCTTCTCTATAGTTTACCGTAGCTGGACACTGATCCTTGCTCAATATCTTACCTGACAACATAGGCACTGAACCTTTCTTTGCCTTATCCATTCTGAACCTTTTCAGAACTTTGTCTAGGTATGTACTTTGGCTTAAAGCTATCAGGCGTCTTTGTCTATCTCTATAGATTTTGATGCCCAATATATAAGCAGCTTCTCCTAGGTCTTTCATTGAAAAACATTTGTTCAAATAACTCTTCACACCGTTAAGCATGTCAATGTCATTTCCAATAATCAATATGTCATCCACATATAGTACTAGAAATTTCACTGAGCTCCCACTCACTTTCTTGTAGATACAAGCTTCGTAGCAATTTGGAACAAATCCAAAGCTCCTGATCACTTGATCAAAACAAAGGTTCCAACTCCGAGATGCTTGCTTCAGTCCATAAATGGAACGCTGAAGTTTGCACACCTTATCAGCATCCATAGGAACGACAAAACCTTCGGGTTGCATCATATACAACTCTTCATCAATGTTGCCATTGTGGAACACAGTCTTGACATCCATCTGCCATATTTCATAATCATGAAACACAACAATTGCTAATAAAATCCGAATGGACTTAAACATCGCTACGGGAGAGAAAGTCTCATCGTAGTCAACACCTTGAACTTGTCGAAAACCTTTCGCGACAAGCTGTGCTTTATAGACAGTAACATTACCATCCGCGTCCGTTTTCTTCTTGAAAATCCATTTGCACTCAACGACCATTCGGTCGCTAGGAGGGTCCACCAAAGTCCATACTTGGTTTTCGCTCATGGATCCCAATTCGGATTTCATGGCCTCTAGCCATTTCTCAGAGTCTGGGCTCATCATCGCTTCCTCATAGTTCGCAGGTTCATTATTGTCTACCAACAAGACAGTTAAGACAGGGTTGTCGTACCACTCAGGAGGGGCACGCGAACTTGTCGACCTGCGACGTTCAGTAGTAGCATCGTCCGAAGCTTCATGATCCTTGTCATTAGCTTCTTCTATTGTTGGTGCAAACGGCACTGGAACAATTTCAGGTACTGCGCTACTCTCCAACTCAAGAGAAGGTTCAATAACCTCGTCTAGCTGTACTTTCCTCCCACTCACTTCTTTCGAGAGAAACTCCTTCTCAAGAAAGGATCCGTTCTTTGCGACAAACACGTTGCCTTCGGATCTGTGATAGAAGGTATACCCAATAGTTTACTTAGGGTATCCTATGAAGACGCATTTCTCCTCTTTGGGTTCGAGCTTGTCCGGCATCAACTTCTTGACGTAAGCTTCGCATCCCCAAACTTTAAGAAACGACAACTTAGGTTTAGCACCAAACCACAGTTCATACGGTGTCGTCTCAACGGATTTAGATGGTGCCCTATTTAAAGTGAATGCAGCGGTTTCTAATGCATAACCCCAAAATGATAACAGCAAATCTGTAAGAGACATCATTGATCGCACCATATCTAATAGAGTTCGATTCCGGCGTTCAGACACACCATTACGCTGTGGTGTTCCGGGTGGCGTGAGTTGCGAAACTATTTCGCTTGCTTTAAGATGCATGAGAAAATCATAACTCAAATATTCACCTCCATGATCGGATCGCAGAAACTTAATTTTTCTGTTACGATGGTTTTCCACTTCGTTCTGAAATTCTTTGAACTTTTCAAATGTTTCAGATTTATGTTTCATTAAATAGATATACCCATATCTACTTAAGTCATCAGTAAAAGTGACAAAATAGCGATATCCACCGCGCATCGAAACACTCATTGGTCCGCATACATCGGTATGTATGATTTCCAACAAGTCCGTTGCTCGCTCCATTATTCCGGAGAACGGGGTTTTGATCATCTTGTCCATGAGGCATGGTTCGCACGTGTCAAATGATTCAAAATCAAGAGACTCCAAAAATCCATCAGAATGGAGTTTCTTCATGCGTTTTACACCAATATGACCTAGACGGCAGTGCCACAAATAAGTCGTATTATCACTATCTACCTTGCATCTCTTAGCCTCAATGTTATGGATGTGTGTTTCATCGCTTTCGAGATTCAGAAGAAATAAACCATTCATAGCAGGTGCATGACCATAAAAGATGTTACTCATATAAATGGAACAACCATTATTCTCTGATTTAAATGAATAACCGTCTTGCAATAAACACGATCCAGATATGATGTTCATGCTCAACGCAGGCACATAATAGCATTTATTGAGGTTTAAAACTAATCCCGAAGGTAAAACTAAGGAGAGCGTGCCGACGGCCATCACATCAACTCTTGATCCGTTGCCAATGCGCATCGTCACCTCATCCCTCGCTAGCCGCCGCCTATTCCGTAGCTCCTGTTTCGAGTTACAAATATTAGCAACTGAACCAGTATCAAATACCCAGGCACTACAACGAGGGCTAGTAAGGAAAACATCAATAACATGTATATCAAATATACCTTTGATGGTGCCAGCCTTCTTGTCCGCTAAGTACTTCGGACGATGCCCAAAGGACCCTTGTCCTTGCAATATAAGCACTCAGTGTCCGGCTTAGGTCCAGACTTGAGCTTCTTCTCAGCAGGGGCAACGCGCTTGTCGCTGCCTTTCTTGAAGGGCTTCTTTGCACCCTTAACTTTATTAAAGTTGGGGGGCTTGTTGACGATCACCACATGATTATATTTCTTGATGTCCACCTCCGCAGCTTTCAGCTTAGCGAAGAGCTCGGTGATCGTATCAGTGGAACCAATCTGATTATGAGTAACTACAAAACCTTTGTAGCTAGGAGGGAGTGATTGCAGAACTCTGTCAATCTTGATCTCCTCTGGAATCTTGCAGTACAGTTGCTCAAGGCGTTGAGTGTAGCCTGACATCTTAATGGCGTGCTCACTAACGGAACTCCCTTCCTCCATCTTGCAGTTAAAGAATTTCTCAGAGATCTCATATCTCTCAGAACGGGACTGAGTCTGAAATATAGTTTTCAGTTCCTCAAGAATCTCAAAGGGCCCGGGGAAATCCTCAAAACGATTTTGAAGGTCCGATTCCATAGCAAACAACATGGTGCTCATAATCACACCATAATCATCCTTGTGCGACTGATAAACAGCTTTCTCATCAGCCGGCGCATCTACAGTAGGGGCGTCACCTAGCGCTTTCTCAAGGACATAGTCCTTTTGTCCGCCAGAGAGAATGATTCTCGATTATGGAACCAGTTGGTGAAGTTAGACCCATTGTTCTTAAGCTTTTCTTTCTCAGCAAAAACGTTGAAGTTGAAGTTGGACTTAGCCATTTGATCTACAAAATTTGCAAGTACAATTTAGACTATGTTCATGATAACTAGTTCAACTTAATCATATTACTAGATGAACTCCCACTAAATTCAACATCCCTCAAGTTTTTTAGTGAACATGATCCAAATTCACCACACCTAATCCGATCTTCACGAGAAGAGATGTGGTTTCAATGGTGGACAACAAAGTGTCGATCATATCATTCATATGACTCATGCTTAACCTTTCGGTTCGTGTGTTCCGAGGCCATGTCTGTACATGCTAGGCTCGTCAAGTCAAACCCAAGTATTTCCGCGTGTGCAAAACTGGCTTGCACCCGTTGTATGTGGACGTAGAGTTTATAGCACCCAATCATCACGTGATGCTTGAACACGACGAACTTTCGCAACGGTGCATACATGGGGAGAACACAGTTTTATCTTGATCTTTAAGTGCGGAATCATCTTATAATGCTACCGTCGCGATCTAAGCATAATAAGATACATAAAAGGATAAACATCACATGCATATTATTTTATGTGACATGGTATAGCCAATCTCCGCGCAATGATCTCCATCTTGTGTGTGCCAGCATGATATCCATCACTCCATCATGATTGCCTCCACCACGAATAGCAACTACAACTATTTCTAACTACTTAGCGATAAAGTAAAGCTATTACATGGCGTATAAGAAGTTGACACACAGGTCATACACAATTATAAAGACAACCAT
This sequence comes from Avena insularis, assembly GCA_023614405.1. Taxonomy (NCBI): domain Eukaryota; kingdom Viridiplantae; phylum Streptophyta; class Magnoliopsida; order Poales; family Poaceae; genus Avena; species Avena insularis. The sequence continues at coordinate 291,960,254 of CM042691.1, read as the reverse complement.
ATGGCTCCTGCCGGTTGTGTACTCATCGACATGCAAGTCGTGAAACATTACAAAACATGATTATTGCATACAACATACACATCACATCTTAGGCCATACCATATCACAGAAACACTCCCTGCAAAAACAAGTTAGACGCCTCTACTTTGTTGCTGCATGTTTTACGTGGCTTATGGGAGTAACAAGCTATGAACGATTCTTAACTACGGAAAGCCACAACGGTGATATTATGTCTGTCAACATATGGTGTAAATCTCATGAAAACTATAGTGAGAGAAACTGGCATCCACCAGCCGCATGTGTGGAACAAGCCACACGTCAAGTGCGGAGCCGGTCTCGCGAACGAGGTCGCGTAAAGTTGGCCTGGACCGCTTCGATCTCACTATCCCGCGTCATAAGAAGTACACAAACAAGAGGCTTGCAATAGAAAACATCAACGCCCGCAACAAGCATGTTGTGTTCTACTCGTGAAAGACATCTACGCATAGATCTAGCTCTGATACCACTGAAGTGTTTGGCAACATAGTAAATCAAAAAAATTCTACGGATGCGAACGGGGAAGCCAAGATCTAATCTAGGAGATGCAAACAACAAGGAGGGATAAATGAGATCTTCATACCCTTGAATATTCGCACAGCGGAACGTTCAACGGAACATGGTTGATGTAGTCGTACTAGCCTTCTCCTCCTCGCGATCCGATCCGATCCAACACCGCAAGTGGCGATGCCTCCGAGAGATGCACACGTACGGCACCTCAATGTCTCCTCCTTCCTCGGTCCAGCAAGTGGAGTGGATAGATAGGTTGGATCTACAACACGACGGCGTGGTGCAAACGGTGGAGAGTTTCTGCGGCAGGGCTTCGCCTACGCGCAGTCGGGAGAGAGAGAGAGGAGGGCAGCAGCTAGGCGGCTAGGGCTTGAGGAGGTGTGGGGGGAGGGTGCGCCCCTGCCCTCTTTATATAGAGGCTGGCCGGCTTCCCCTTGCCCCTTCCTCCAAGCTTAGGGCCGGCGGCCACAAGGGAGGAGTGGGGGGCAAGTTCCCCCCCTTCTAGAAACTCTCCCAAGGGTTTCCCCTAGGGCTTGACCGGCTGGGCCTATGGGGCCTTGTGCCCCTGGCCCAATGCGGCCAGGGCACTCCCTCGTAGTACCACGGCCCCTCCCGGCAAGTGGGGCCACGTTGGTCCCACTCTGGAAGCTTCTAGAACCTTCCGGTACAATACCGAACAATCTGAAACAATTTCGAAATCCAAAAACTGCTTTGCCTTATATGAATCTTATTCTCCGAACCATTCCTGAACCTCTCGTTATGTCCTGGATCCCATCCGAGACTCCGAACAAAAACTCATAAACCAATTATCCATTCTATCCTAGCGTCGAGACACGTTAAGTGTGTGACCCTACGGGTTCGAGAATATGCAGACATGATCTTCTATCAAAAATTAAAAGCGGGGCCAGGAAACCCATAGTGACTCCCACATATTCATCGATGATCATATCGGATGAACCACGATTCCAGGATTCAATTAATCCCATATATATATTCCCTTCGTCGCGCGATTTTTTACTTGCCGAGATTCGATCGTCGGTATCGGCATACCTAGTTCAATCTCGTTCACAGCAAGTACTTTACTCGTTCCGTAATCCGATATCACTTTGTGATTAACTCCTTAACCACGTGCTTGCAAGTGGTGTTGATATCAATTACCGAGTGGGCCCGAAGTATATCTCTCTGACTTGGGAGGGACAAATCCCATCTCGATACATACAACCCAACAGGTACTTTCCGATTACCTGAGAGACACCTTGATGATCACCCTCTCATAGGATCACGTTTGATGACCTCAAATCTTTCTTCCGACACCAGGGAGTTGCATTATCTCATGGTCTAAGGAATACAATATTTGGCATAAGAAAAATCTTCACAAAGATGAACACGATGACACGATCTAATTGCTCTACTTGATTTGGGTCTGTCCATCATATCATTCTCCCAATGATATGATCTCATTATTAATCGACAACTCATGTCTATGGTTAGGAAACCTTAACCATCATTAATCAATGAGCTAGTCCATAGAGGCGTACTAGGGACACGGTGTTGTTCATAAACCACACAAGTATCAAAGTTTCCGCTTAATACAATTCTAGCATGGAATATAAACTTTATCATGAACAAGAATTATAATAATAACATCTTTATTATTGCCTATAGGGTATAATTCCAACACTAGTGCGATAATATGATTGAAATTACCTCTGGAGCATCTCTTTAAAGTCTGCCCATAGCTCTTGGTCTTTTCGTAACGAGTCCATGACAAGGACTTTTCCTGCGTCAACTTGAATAACTAGTAGAATAAAGTGGAACCTATGCATGCATAACTCATCATCAGTTACACTTAACATCGACTAAGACGAAACATAATGTGTACAAGAGAGGGTAACACTCACGAGAAGTTGTAAGGCAATAGTATTTCCCTTTTGGTTTGTTGTCTCAGTAAAGACCTTAGCAAGAAATCTTCTGTTTGCCCGGGTTTGTGTTTTACCACTTGTTCATGAACTCTATTTGGGTCAACGAACCCAATGTCAAAAAGGCCTCCTTTCATGCATTACATAACCTTTTTCCTGCATAATAGTATATACATATATGGTGAGCAAATATATACATGCAATTAATGAATTGAATGAGCTGAGATAGAAATTACAGAAATAGTACTTACACACAATAAAGGCTGATGGCAGCTTTGTCGAGTTCCTTCTGATTGAATAAAAAATGCAAGTCTTGAATGTTGAAGGTGATCTCGTCGTATCCGCACAAGAAAATCTGATCTCTTATATGCGCCGTGATCCATTCTTCCTTTCTTGTCTTGTAGAAATCAAGGTACCACTTATGCAATCTTCACATTTTTGTTGGTAGATTCTTGAGCTCCTCTTTCTTGACGAGATTCTTCCCATACTTCCATGGTTGTATGGGGTTGACATCGCCTTTGGGAAAGTGGTCTCCCATGATGTTCAAGTATGCAATGTAAGGCATCCCCATCTCATTGGCCTTTCTTTGTAGCTCTTCCTCATAATCATTTACAGGAGGAGCTATTCGTGTGTCGAACACTTGGAGCGGGGCGCACGATTGGTTTTCCTGCTCTTCGAGCATGGGAACTATTTTCTAGGGTGCATGACTACTACTTTCAGACTCCCTCCGCCTTGCATCCCCCTTTATAATCTGGCGCTCATAGTCCGACACAAGTGGGGTTTCAGGTTTCAAAAGATTATTGTAAAACTTCTCCACCACCGCCGGATCTAGTTTCTCCTTTGGCTCAGCCCGTCTAGGTGCAAAGAATTTCTTGACCTCTTCTTCTGAGATCCTCTTGTTCTCCTCATCACTGCGATTCCACGGTAATACCGGCAATGGCTTGGCGGAAGCCTGCGGGACATAGTTTCTTGAACTCTTCGACGTACGGTTTGCTGCGGATTTCTTCGTGGCAGTGCTAGCACTCTTCGTGGCAGTGCTCTTCCGCTAACGCTGACGCGCAGGAGATGGCTGGCGCGCCGGAGATGGCTGACGCGCAGGAGATGGCTGAAGTGCCGGAGACGGCTGACGCGGCGAAGACAGCAGGGGAGTATTCTGATGACCCGGAGACGGCTGAGGCGGCTCAGATTGCTGACGCTGTGGAGACGACGGGGGTGCCAGTGGCTTTGGCCGAGCGTTCGGTCTATTCGGTTTGTTCGGTCCGGTCTTTTCGGTCATTAAAAAATCGGTCATCCAAAAACGCTACACGTATTACGTTCGGTCTTTTGTATTCGGTCTTTGGTCTTTTCGATCTGGTCTTCGGTCATGACCGTATTACCCAAATAGAGAATATTGCATCACCATTTTAGGTGTAACTTCTGCTCCTGCACCTGCAGTTATCGCTTCATCGGCAAAATCTAATCACCAGCTGAGCAATCAGAGCACTCTAGAAGAGAAACAAATAGTGAGAAGGGGAATAAGTGAGGCAGTGTGGTACAGCCGTACAGGAAGGTTCTGACCTTGGCGTTGGTCGTCGAGCCCTCTAGGTCAGGGAAGAACAGGATCCTAGCGCATTGGCCGTCGATACTGCCGGCGACTGGGATTGGACATGTGGCGGCAGAGATGCGGTGGGAACAAAGAAGAGCTAGGTTGGTGCTATGGCGGGCTGACAGCAAGGTGGTGTGGTGGCGGGCGCTGGCTGATGGACAGGGCGATGGACGGGACAGGAGGAGACAGCGCTAGGAACGTCTCCTTCTGTTTCGGCTCGGACAGGGAAAGAGTGGAAGTCAACGAGGGGAAGCGAGAAAAGAGAAAAGCAGGCCCGGCCTCGGTGGGCTGCAGTTTGTGGGGATGTGCATGGGCTGGATTTACCTGGATCGATTGAACTCTCGGTCCTTTCAGTCAAATCGGTCTTCAGGCTGCAACAACCGAACATACCGAATTTATTTTGCTCATATGATTCTCAGGACCGACGAGGAGGCCAAAGACCGAATTACCTCTTATTTCGGGTTCGGTCCCGGTTTTTCGAGTTCGGTCTTCGGTTTCGGTTTTTTGTGCCCGGCCATACCAATGGCCTCCAATTTGGAAGCATGATATGTTCCTTCTTCCAAAGAATGGTTATTTTCACTGCAAATTTGAGTTGAGTTTCCCCTTCACCTGTAGCATGGTCAAGTTGTGCTTCCTCATATTCCTTCACAACCTCATCCACCCCGACAATAGCATAGCCATCTGGAATCGGTCGGGAGTGGTAAGTTCCACCAGCTACAGGAGGTAAGGCATAACCGACCGCCACCTTAATGGATAAGCCCATTAATCTCACATGTAGCTCAGCGTGTTCGCTCTCCGTGATCTCATCCATGGGGTATCGAGGACCCGCCATTTCAAGCGTGGGCTGCACGTTCTCCGTGGAAGCCACGCTGCTTTTCCGCGCAGAGTCTGGGCCGCCGACAGCTTCCAATGCAGGCTCTTCATGCCGCTGAGATGGGCCGGTAGCTTGCTGGCTATTTTGTGCGTTCACTTGTGTGTGCAGCTCCCTAAGTGCATGTTTTATCTGTGTCATCCGGTCTGTACGCTCTTTTTATTTTCTTCCGCGCCATCTGTAAGAGTCTCCCCACGCGGAAAACCCATTCTTCCACGTCATACCCCCTGTACCTCGTGCAAGACCAGGGTGTTCTTTTTTACCGATGACGCGTGTAAGCTGGTCATTCTCTCTGTCGGGATGGAAGGTCCTGGCGGCTATTTCCTCGAATGTCGTGATGACTTCATTGACGGGTTCGGCAAGAATTGTTGGGAAGATACAGAATCCCGTTTCTGGGTCCAACTTTGCCCCCATTCTGTAGAACCAAGTCTTTACACGTAGCTCCCACCCATCTGTCTGGGGTGTGTTCCCTCTATCGCGCAGGGCCTTCTCAGCTTCCTCCCACTTAGGCCTCTAAGATATGTAGCCACCTGACCCCTTCCTCTGGTGATATTCCTTCTTCTGGGCATTTAGCGTATTGGTTTCTGACCTCTTTGTAGCTGTAGCACCTTCCTTGTACGTCACAAAATCGGGCCAGTGAGGTCTTATCTTCGCATAATATGCATCTTCAAAATCTGGAGTCTCCCTAGCTTTGTCAAATTTGTTCAATTTTGTCTTCCAGTTGCGGAAAGCCTCAGTCATCTTCTTTAGAGTCCACTCTTTGACCTTTTACTTTATAATCGGTTTATTTTCATCCTCCTCTAATGGTAGGGTGAAATTTAACAACAGCGAAGTCCAAAGCGTTTCTTTGGATCTTTCATCAATAAAGGTACCGTCGCCCTTCTTTGGCATATTACAATATTCAATTGTGATAGGAATTTGGTCCCTAACAAGAACTCCAGCCTGGCGTATAAATTTGTCTGCAGCCTTCTTGGGCTCCATCAGCCTGACATCAACATGGACTGCTTCGATCGTGAACTTTGCACGATCTTTCAACTGATGTCTCGCGCCTCGCTTGCTCTTTTTCGTAGAAGAAGATTGTTGCTGGATGGTCGATCCGGAGGGCTAAAAGAAGAAATAAGCGTTAATTAATACATGTACATATATACAAATCAATCGTGCAAGTCAGCAGAGGCTTAATCCATGCATATACCTCGACGGACTTTGCAATCACTAAAGTGCGTTCACCAGAGTTGTCATCCTGTCCATGACTACTTGAGCTATCATCATGTCCCTCCAAGTTCAGATATTGTGAGGTGTCCTCGTGGATCATGTTTTCCATTATTTCTTCCTCTTCAAGGTTTCTACTGAGTGGATCCATAGTTTCTAAAAAAATAATATTATCACACAAATATCAGTAATACATCTATTGAAATGCTCAATCAAGGATGATGATATGACAGGTTAAAAGTGTTGAAATATAACCCTAATACATGCTTGGTCATTCCAAACCCTAATTTGGAGAAACCCCGGATTCATATGAGAGGGTACATTTAGTTCTTCTAATTAACTTGTCATGAAAGTTGATTAACAATGCATGGTTGACAATGAGAGGTGTGCTAGGGCGGCGGCTGGTGGCGCTTGGGCGAGAGCGTGGCCGGGATGCATGGGGGTGTGCGTTCGAACCAGCACGACGTGGGCTACCTAAAATGGGCGACTCACCCTCGACGCTTGTGTAGGCTCAGCGAGGGCAGAGGAGGTCAGGGGCGACGGCATAATGGTGGCGGTGGTCGTCGGTGTCACCAAATATACACATATACAATACACATATAATACAATATATATATATACATACACATACAAATATACAAATAAATCGATCCAATATTAAAACATATATAGATCCAATATAGATATATACATATGTAGATACAATATACACAATATATATACACATATATACACAAATATACATATATATATACACATATATATACACAATATATGATACACAATATATATACACATATATACACAAATATACACACATATATATACACAATATATGATAGCTCAGCATGGCGTGGAGCAGGGACAGGCGTGGCAACAGCCGTCGTGGGATGGGACGAGACGGCGGCGGCAACAACGTGGACAGCGGCGACAGTGTGGAAAGGCGAGGCGGCGACGGGCGCTCATGAGTGGGCGGGCAGCGTGAGGACAGCGCGACGGCGAGCGACAGGATGACGGCGGCGGCAGGCAGCGGCGCGGCTGGCGCTGCGGCGTTCTGCTGTAGCTCGCTCTCCCTCTTTTCCTCTACTCAATCGATCTGGCTAGGGGAGAGGAAGAGGAATGCGCGTTTCGCCCCCTCCTTTTGAACACAGGTTCCAGCCACGAACCGGTGTTAAAGGGGGGGGTGTAGGGATTTTGTTTCGTGCGCACCCACCCCCCTTTAACATCGGTTCGTGGCTGGAAGGAGGGCATTTATTTCTTACATTAAATAGGGTGGGGCATTTTTAATTAAGAAATAGGATAGAATTTAGAAAATTCATATCTTTTTCATTTTAACTCAGAAAAATATGAATAATATATCATAATTTTAAGAAAAATAAGATCTATCCATTCATATAAAAACATTTTGTAGTTACTATAGATGAAAATTTTCAAAATGATTTAAACACTTACATATGAATTTTTATTATTTAATTAAGACAAAAATAAAATAGTCAAACCCTAAAACTTTGAACTTAAGAAATATTAAGCATCTGAAAAGGAATCTAACCCTATTTTATTAGATCAAATCATATTTTATTTTGTATTAACATTTTTGAATTGTTTGGATATTTAAATTTAGCATCTTTTGTATACTTTGGAATCTGACAAAACTTGCAACATGAAAATTGTTTGCATTTGAATAATTAATCCTAAAACATTTTTTGTTTTAAAAAAATAAAATTCTAAATATTCAAACTAGTAACAAATGGGAAAGTGCGGGCAGAATGCGCGGGAGGAAAAGGGCGGGAAGAAAAGGGCGGGAAATAATGGGCGGGAAGAAAATTTTATTTCGATAGAACTGGAATTAAAGTACATAATGCAACTAACAGTAAGTTATATAAAGCATGACCGGAAATTAAGATACATAGAAGAACTGAAATTAATATACATGGCCAGATTAAGTCATAATCGACCGAACTTGTTTTGGAATGTTGGAGTGATTCAGTCATGCTCCTGCCTACACCTGTAATACTTGCCACTGTAGTCATCGCACTCGCCACGGCCATCGTCGCTGTCGTCGTCGGGGTCACCGTAGTTGAACGTTGAAGGCTTAGTACGCGTGGGCTGGACTTGAGGGTAGCGCAGGTGGGGGTTAGAGTCGGCGGTCGTGTCGTAGGCCATGACGCTCTGGAGAGTCCGGCCACGCCACCACAGCCGACGGCCGGCCTTGTTGAAGTTCGGAGGAGGTGGGCCATCCTCCTCATGCCCGGCGAGCGCTCTCTCACGCCGATCCCCGAAGAAGGCTTTCCAAGTCGGGAAATAGTCGGGATGCCAATTGGGATTCCTCCGCTGCTCCGGCGTGAGCTCGAAGTAGTAGTGGTTCGTGATGTCCATCCGGCGCGCCACACCTAGAGGGACAGGAGGAACATGCACGCCTCCGGTGCTCAGCATCCAGCCGACGGGGATGCAGTAGCCCGGCGAGCAGGGGTAGTTCAAGGTGCAAAGCGCCTCCGCCTCCCTAGGGGATAGTGGTATGGTGGAAGCCATGGAAAAGAGTGATGAGGTTGCAGATATGAGTCTAGAGATGTGCAATGACAATGGAGGCCAATCCCAGATATATATAGTGAGAAATGACGGAAGAAAATCAAGGGAAGAGTCAATGCCAAGAAATGGCGTGAAGAAAATCAAGGAAAGAATCAAGGGAAGAAATGGCGGGAAGAACTGGCGGGAAGAAAAATGGCAGGGAGAAAAATGGCTCATTTAATACATTTAGTGTTAACGGAAGAAATATGACATTGACTTCCATGTTGAGATACATATGTGTGCCAAAAATGGCTCATTTAATACATATAGTCAATCTTATGATCGCGTCGGTAGTAACCAAGGAGTATCAGCACCGTTTAACATGATGGTTGGGTCATTCTTCACTTTGAAGGGCGGAATTTCATCAAACATATTATAATATTCTGACATGTCTGTCTTGTCCTCCACTCCCACGATGTTTCTTTTTCCTGAAAGAACTATGTGACGCTTTGGCTCATCGTGTGATGTATTTGTTTGCTTATTTTTTCTTTTTTTCGGTTTGGTAGACATGTCCTTCACATAGAAAACCTAAGCCACATCATTGGCTAAGACGAATGGTTCGTCTAAGTACCCAAGATTGTTGATACCCACTGTTGTCATTCCGTACTTCTTGTCTACCTCGACCCCACCTCCTGTTAGCTTGACCCATTTGCACCGAAACAAGGGGACCTTAAAATTAGGTCCATAGTCAAGTTCTCATATCTCCTCTATGAACCCATAATACGTGGTATTTTGTACATTGTCTTCTGCTGCATCGAAGTGGACACCACTATTTTGGTTGGTGCTCTTTTTATCTTGGCCTATCGTGTAAAATGTATTCCCATTTATCTCAAACCCTTGGAAATTGCATACAGTCGAAGATGGTGTCCTGGCCAACAAGTACAGCTGATCTCCAACAGTGGTGTTATTCGTGAGAAGTCTTTGCAGCCAGCCGCCAAAACTCGCCATGTGTTCACTTCTAATCCATTCATCAGACTGCCCCAGGTGTTTGAGGCGTATAAAATTCTTGTGTTCATTGATATACGGGGCAACCAAGATAGATCTTTGTAAAACCATGTAGTGTGCTTGATTGAGAGAATGCCCGTCCCTAGATATCATTGCTTTACATCCTAGGGTGCCTTTTTCACGCAGTCTCCCCTAATGTCGTGATTGTGGAACACCAATCGCCTTAAGGTCAGAAATAAAGTCAACACAGAACTCAATGACCTCCTCTGTTACATAGCCCTTGGAGATGCTTCCTTCTGGCCTAGCACGGTTATGAACATATTTCTTTAAGACTCCCATGTACCTCTCAAAGGGGAACATATTGTGTAGAAATACAAGACTGAGAATGGCAATATCTTCTACTAGGTGAACTAGGAGATGTGTCATAATATTGAAGAAGGATGGTGGGAACACCAACTCGAAGCTGACAAGACATTGGGCCACATCTGTCTATAACCCTGGTAGGCTTTCTGGATCGATTACCTTCTGAGATATTGCATTGAGGAATGCACAAAGCTTCACAATGGGTACTCGAACATTTTCAGGTAGAAGCCCCCTTAATGCAATCGGAAGCAATCGCGTCATAATCACGTGGCAGTCATGAGACTTCAGGTTTTGGAATTTTTTATCTGTCATATTTATTATTCCATTTATATTCGACGAGAAGCCAGACGGGACCTTGATACAACTCAGGCATTCAAAAAAGATTTCCTTCTCTGTTTTGGTAAGAGCGTAGCTGGCAGGAGTTAAGTGGCGTCCTTTACCCTTCTCGTTCTCAAGATGCATAGGATCTTCAGGTTATTTAATACGTTGATGGTCTTGCCGTGCTTCCGGTGTATCTTTTGTCTTCCCATACACTCCCAGGAAGCCTAGCAGGTTCACGCAAAGATTCTTCATCACGTGCATCACGTAGATTAAAGAGCGGGCCTCTAGGACTTTCCAATAGGGTAGGTCCCAAAATATAGATTGCTTCTTCACATGGGCGCGTTCCCGGCATCGTCATTCAGAACAGATTGACTACTAGGACCTTTTCCAAAGATTACTTCTAGGTCCTTGATTATACCAAATACCTCCTCATCGGTACGGAGGACAGACTTCCTCCAGGGTTCTGCCAGACGTTTGAAATGCTTGCCTTTCTTACGGGATGCATGTTTGGAAGAAATCGACGATGCCCTAGGTACACAACCTTCTTACATTTATCCAAATATATACTTTCAGTCTCATCTAAATAGTGCGTGCATGCTTTGAATCCCTTGTTTATCTGCATTGAAATGTTACTAAGAGTGGGCCAATCATTGATGGTTATGAAAATCAACGCTTGTAGGTCAAATGGCTCCCCTTCGTGCTCATCCCACATATGTACACCTAGTTTGGCCCACAGATGTAAAAGTTCTTCAACTAATGGCCTTAGGTACACATCAATGTCGTTGCCGGGTTTCCTCGGGCCTTGGATGAGCACTGGCATCATAATGAACTTCCTCTTCATGCACAACCTATTGGAATTATGCCCTAGAGGCAATAATAAAGATGTTATTATTATAATTCTTGTTCATGATAAAGTTTATATTCTATGCTAGAATTGTATTAAGCAAAAACTTTGATACTTGTGTGGTTTATGAACAACGCCGTGTCCCTAGTACGCCTCTATGGACTAGCTCATTGATTAATGATGGTTAAGGTTTCCTAACCATAGACATGAGTTTTCGATTAATAATGAGATCATATCATTGGGAGAATGATATGATGGATAGACCCAAATCAAGCAGAGCAATTAGATCGTGTCATCATGTTCATCTTTGCGAAGCTTTTTCTTATGTCAAATATTGTATTCCTTAGACCATGAGATAATGGAACTCCCTGGTATCGGAAGAAAGCTTTGAGGTCATCAAACGTCATCCTATGAGAGAGTGATCATAAAGGTGTCTCTCAGGTGATCGGAAAGTACTTGTTGGGTTGTATGTATCGAGATGGGATTTGTCCCTCCCAAGTCGGAGAGATATACTTCGGGCCCACTCGGTAATCGATATCAATACCGCTTGCAAGCACGTGGTTAAGGAGTTAATCACAAAGTGATATCGGATTACGGAACGAGTAAAGTACTTGTTGTGAACGAGATTGAACTAGGTATGTCGATACCGACGATCGAATCTCGGGCAAGTAAAATATCGCGTGATGAAGGGAATATATATGGGATTAATTGAATCCTGGCATCGTGGTTCATCCGATATGATCATCGATGAATGTGTGGGAGTCAATATGGGTTTCCAGACCCCGCTATTGATTATTGATAGAAGATCATGTCTGCATATTCTCAAACCCGTAGAGTCACACACTTAACGTGTCTCGACGCTATGATAGAATGGATAATTGGTTTATGAGTTTTTGTTCGGAGTCTCGGATGAGATCCAGGACATCACGAGAGGTTCCGGAATGGTCCGGAGAATAAGATTCATATAAGGGAAAGCATTTTTTGGATTTCGGAATTGTTTTGGATTGTTCGGTATTGTACCGGAAGCTTCTAGAACCTTCCGGAGTGGGACCAACGTGGCCCCAATTGTCGGGAGGGGGCATGGGACTACGAGGGAGTGCCCTGGCCGCATTGGGCCAGGGGCACAAGGCCCCATAGGCCCAGCCGGCCAAGCCCTAGGGGAAACCCTAGGGAAACCTTCTAGAAGGAGGGGGAAAACTTGCCCCCCACTCCAACCCTTGGGGCCACCGCCCTAGGGCTTGGAGGAGGGGCCAAGGGGGCCGACCAGCCCCCTATATATAGAGGTCAGGGGCGCAGCCCTCCTCCACCCCCTCCTCAATCCTAGCCGCCTACCTGCTGCCCTCCTCCTCTCTCTCTCTCCCTAATTTTAATAAAGACAAATCTCTAATAAGAATAAATGTATAATTCATGAGAAAATAGTATTTTGCGATTTACCCAAGTGGAATAAAAGTTGCAAAATTTATTTAAATAAAATAAATCTTCCAAATAAAATTTAGGGAATTAAAACTATATTTAATTCCATTAGAAATAAAACAAATACCCAATTCAAATGATTTATGAATCATATTAAATATATTCCAAATGAATCTAGGTGAATATTTTGACACCCATTAAGTGAATAAAAACCTACTGAAAAGTTTTGGAAGGATTTAGAAATTTAAATGGAGTTTGAAAATATTATTAAATCATATTTGATTTAAAACAAGGGCCTTTTGAATAATTAAAAAAGACCCCAAAAAAGAATAAAATTTTATTCCAAAATTGACTTCAGATTATGTTACTAATCAGTATTTAAACCTACACAAATTTTGGCAAAGGTTTGAATTCAAATAAATGTTTAAATTGTTTAAACAAAATCAAAATAGAAAAATCAAATGAGAAAATGAAAAACAATCAGATCAAAAAAAATGAGAAGGTGTAGCCCAGCCTAGCTAGCCCAATTCGCCCAAAGATAGCCTAACGCTTGTCCCTCATGAGAAAACGATTCGCACCATCGTATGCACCCGCCAAGAATCAATCGATGGACCCCACTCCTCCCCTCTTTCACGACAAGACGACCCCACCGCTAGCTCCTTTATTCTCACCTCCCACGACCTCACGGCCGTTGCCAATTAATGCTGGCGTGAATACGCTAACCACGCCATTAAACAACCCCACATCATGCATACTAATTCGCTGCGCTCTCTCATTCCCCTCACTCGCCTCCCCCTCTCTGCCCCCAGGCCGAGCAAATTTCGACCTGGAACGCCCTATGCTCCGACGACATGTCTGGCCAATTCCGGCGTTGTCTGACCACTCCTCGCCCCCCGTGCACGCGAGTCTGCTCCTCAATCCTTGGCGCTTCTCTGCACCCTCACCATTCGTGCGTTTCAGATCGTCGACCGTCTTCGTCAACGCCGCCGCCGTCTGCTCCTTCTCCGACGAACTCCCCAGGTAGCTTCCGTCCATCCCCTTCACTCTCGTTGACACGCGTATGATCCCCGTCATTGTGCACATCTAACGGTAACCTTATTTCGTCTTAACGCGCACCGTAGCATCGCCCTCGACGACGACTGATCGCACCCGACGCTAGGAGCTTCTCCGGCGAGGAATTCCGATGGAACCCGTGCGCCCCTGCTACCCGAAGACCACCTTGAGCTTCGCCATACCCCTGTGATCACTGTGAGCCATCCCTCTTCCCTTCTCGCTTCCTGCATCGCCAGCTCGCTGCCGTCGACCATACCGCCATGCCGCCATCAGCGCCGCTGCTTAATGGTTAGAGCGTTGATAGCCGTTAGATGAAGATCGTAAGGATGCGATAGAATCACTTAAAGCGAAGGGGTATGCGATCTGAGCCGTGAGATGTTACTTAGATCCAACGGCTGTTGTCTGTCGATCCAACCGAAACGGTACCGACGAATAGGAACTAGACACGTGGCCCTGCGGGTTTGATTTAAAACAGAATTGTTCTATTAGATGTACCAATTTGAAAAATTCATAACTTTCAAACCACACGTCCAAATTTTGCAAATTTTATATCAATGGATTCATCAAGACAAGTACTTTCTTACCACTGCACTTTGTTTAGTAAAATGCTTCTGTTAAATTGATTGTTTTTGCAGAAACTTGTGTATGCATGTTTAGAATATAAAAATTGTTCTAAAATGATTTTGGGGATAAATCTTTGGCAAATGGTTTGTTTTGAACCTACTGACCCTAGGAATCAATTGGTGGTTTCAAAAATGTATTTGGTGAAGCAAAAGAATAAAACCTTGAATTAAAACATTTCTAGCCGAATAAAAATATGGTTTAATTGTTAAAAATGATTTTGGAGGAAAACCTTTGGGAAATGTTTTGATTTAAACTCTTTGACCCCAAACACCAAGTTTTATGATTTTAAAATGTATTTGGTGAACCCTATAAAAATTATTACTTTGCTAAAGACATTTTCAAACCACATAAAATAATGACTTGGTTTGAAAATGATTTATGAAGTAAAATCTTTTACAAATGGTTTTGCCACTTGATAAAATGATCATTAGGTGTTTTCAAATGTATATAACCTATTAGAAATCACTTCTCCAAATAAAATAATCTTTGGCATGCTTGCATGCATTGTTTTGATTCTATCATTTTATGTGATGTTTTGCTTGAATGGTAGATTGGAACTTGGAGAGTGTGATTGTTGCAAGATCAAGAAGTGAACTTATATTCTCTACCAAAAAGGCAAGTGATGCTTCATACTTTTGTCCCATTATTTTCACTATGCATTAGTGATATTTCTAAGTAGGACATGCATGGAATTTGCTAAGTGTAAACTATGCCATGGGAAATCCTAGTAGATGAAACCTTAGTAAAATTTCCTAAGTTAAGATTCCTACTACTATCATGCTTAGCTTAGCTAATAGAAAACAAGGGTGGAATATATATTCATACTATGGAATATCTCCAAGTCAAGGATGTGTGTTTTGTTTAATAAAACAACTAAGTGAATGAATCACCTGGGTGGAATGGAAGGAATGGTTTATGTTGAGTGGTTCACAAGGCCCATTTCTATGGTTTACCTTGTGTATCTCACTTGTGGATGGCCACCCAGGAACAAAGAGATTTGAGATGTCAAATGTTGAGAAGCTTCAAGTGCAGCCACTTGGCATTATGGGCTCTGCCTGGATCATATAGGTTGCAATAACTTAGCCAAATGGACAGTTGGTGGTAGGGTTTGATAGGTTGGAGCGTCCATTCTGGTCTAAGGAAGGCTTCGAAGATCTTGTCTTGGTGAAACCAAGTCTTGTGGGGAAAGTGCACCACCTCTGCAGAGTGTAAAAAAATCTAAGTACTTAGCCATGTCCCTGGCAAAGGACAATTTGAGCATCAAGACATGGAAGATATCAAGAATCTCCTCATCCCAATTTCTAAGTTAAAATCTTGTGGGTGAACAAGGGTTGAAAGGATCACCAATTTCTATTGGGAGATGCCTTGGGAAAGATTTTGTCAAGCAAAAACTTAGTGTTTTCAAATGATAAGGAAAATCTATTTTGAGCAAAGCAAGCCTAAGCTCCACTTAGCCAAATGCATATAGATGATAGACTCCACTATACTACCATAGTATCACTTGCCAATACAATTCAAATGTATTGAGCCTTGTGGCTGTAACTTGTTATGTTGCAGGTTTGTTTGATATTAGTGAAGTTTAATGATTTAGGATTACAAGTCTACAACCAACATGTCTGCCTGTGGCACTTTGAAGATGAAGGACCCCATGCTATTGCTATATTCTGCTGCATTGTAATGAGATAGCCAAATGAGCTATGTAAGATGTAATAAAATATTTTATTCCTGGTTATAAAGTTGTATTATGACCTTTGTTTCTTGATATTACATCTTAATTGTGGATGCTAGCTATTGATCCAGGGACTAGCATTGTAAACACAGGGATCTCTTCCTTATTAAAGGTTGGGAACCTTACAGATGGTATCAGAGCATTGTGTTGCCTGTAGGACTGTAACCCTAGGATTGGACAAAACCCCTTAGAAAAATAGGAGTTGTATTTGTTCCAAAACTTATTTACAAACAATCTTGTAAACTCTTTCCTTAACCATTTTTGGTTTTGACTCTACATCTCTTCTATTTCAAACTTGATGGACAAAGCCTACCCCATGACCAAAGACTTCACCATGTGCAAAGGACTTCATCAACTCTAATGACTTCAGCATCTTCAACCTTGGATATCAACTCTAATGACTTCAACTTATTCAACTCTAATGACTTCAACATCTACAACATTTTCACCAAGGACTTCAACCTTGGATATCACTAAGGTCTACAAGTGAGACAAGAAATGTTGCTCAAGACTTGAAGATTTAGGAAACACAACTTAGAAGGAATCATCATCACCTTTGGAGTTTTGTGACCAAGACACAAGAATTTTTCCAAAGAAACCATGATCTCATGTAAGAAGAACCAACTAAGAAGGATGGAATGATCTCAAGTGAACCATATAGATGGACCACCATGTTTAGTGTAAGTCAAACCCACCAACTTATGTGGTGTAACAAAAATAATTTTGGTTGCCTAAAAAAAATATGCTTGAAACTTGTTGTTTGAGTGGAATGTTTGATTGTGATTGCTTGCACTTTGCTTGTGTGAATTGTGATGGGTGTGAATAGAATTATTCCCTTAGAAATATTTTGCCTATTCTAATCCCAATCCAACCCAAACAGATGACTTCTCCAAGAAACTCCAACATCAAGGATGATGACAACAAAAACAACCAAGAGGACAACATGAGAGAACTCATAGTAACCCAAACCTAGTTGAACCAAGTGACAGCTCAATTTATAGCCAACACCAGTGAGGTAGATCCAACCATGCAAATGTTTTTGGAAACCCAAACCCAATTGTTGCATAAGGTGACAGATCAAATGATCAACATGGGAAACAACTCTTCCAAAGGAGTTTGTGACAACAAGGATGACAAAGATGATATTCTAGAAGGAACCCAAGCTTGCAATATTTGTGGAGACAAGGATCACACTTCCAAGGAGCATGAAGATCAATGCCCCAATTGTGAAGAGAAACATCCAGCTAATCAATGCCCCACAACCCAAGCTACTTGTTACTTATGTGAAGGAAATAATCATGTCCCTATCTAATGCCCCATCTACTCCATAGTTCAACAAAGGAAACAAGGTGGAGTGCAACAACTGATTGCAGACTACCATGAGAGAGCCAAGTCTACCAAGAAGGATGAAGACAAAGGAAAATCTCAGCTTGCACCTCCATACAATATGACTCAATTTAAAGGACCAAAGAGGAGACATATGTATTATCCAAGGAATAAGAAAAGGTCAAGGAGACCAGAAAACATTCCTACCTTTGAGATAACATATGAAGAACATGAACTAGAAGCACTCCTAGCTTTGGAGAAACCCAAGAAGAAGAAGTATAAGGAGATTAGCCAAGTATGGTGCAACAACTACAAAGAGCTAGGACATTATGTGTCAACTTGTCCATAGAAGATACGTGAAGAACTCAATCTTATCACATGTTACAATTGTGGTAACCAAGGACATTATGCAAGCAACTGTCCAGAAAAGATGAAGCACAAGATAAAGCCTATGAAGGATCTCAGCCTAGTCACATGTTTCAAGTGTGGAAACAAAGGACACTATGCAGATATTTGCCCAGAGAAGTTTCAACAAGATCCCAAGCAAGCCAAGATGTAATCTAGTTGGAAAATTTTTAAGGGTGGTAGTACCCTAGTTGCTTTGAGATAACTTGTAACCCCTAGCCTCCCCAAATCTCGGGACGAGATTTATTTTAAGGGTGGTAGCCTGTCACATCCCAAGATTTTCCAAAACTTGTAATGTGAAAAATAAATAAACAAAATAAAATTTTGTTGAAATTTAGGGCGAAAAGAAACTTTTGTTTTCAAATGGAAACTTAAAAATCCCATCTTGAACAAACTTTAATTAAAGTTTGAATCTAACAAAATCCAAATCAAGAGAAATGCATTCCTCAATGAATGTATCTTGAAATTTAAACACTTGGAAAATAAATCCAAACCCAAAACCCTAATGGAATAAAAATCATTTCCAAGTTATCCCCAAGCCTATGGATTTTATTCATATAAAAATTTATCATCAAACATTTATAAATAGTCAAGAATGATAAATAGAAATATATTAAACCTTATAAATTGGTTTTACTTAATTTGGAGCCATAGATAAAATCTTATGAATTTAATAAGATAAGGAAAAGTAATTTCCAAAGATAATAAAGCACTTATCTAAAATCCATACCAAA
The DNA here is from genome assembly GCA_023614405.1 of Avena insularis. Taxonomy (NCBI): domain Eukaryota; kingdom Viridiplantae; phylum Streptophyta; class Magnoliopsida; order Poales; family Poaceae; genus Avena; species Avena insularis. The sequence continues at coordinate 291,941,802 of CM042691.1, read as the reverse complement.
TGGTGAGCAAATAATCCTAAAAGGTTTTAAAAGGATAAACAAATATCAAATAGGATTTTACAAATTGGAATGACCAAGTTTGGATCTCTAAATAAAAAGATATGGATTTTATAAGATGAAGAAAGAAATATTAAATAAGGATTATTTAAAGACCAAATTAAATCTTGGCCTAATCCATTAAACAAGTGGAATTATTATAATCCAAATCCAAATAAAATAAAAGGATAAAGAATTTCCAAAATAAAATAAAATGGCATTAACCATTCTATCCCTAATTTTAATAAAGACAAATCTCTAATAAGAATAATTGTATAATTCATGAGAAAATAGTATTTTGGGATTTACCCAAGTGGAATAAAAGTTGCAAAATTTATTTAAATAAAATAAATCTTCCAAATAAAATTTAGGGAATTAAAACTATATTTAATTCCATTAGAAATAAAACAAATACCCAATTCAAATGATTTATGAATCATATTAAATATATTCCAAATGAATCTAGGTGAATATTTTGACACCCATTAAGTGAATAAAAACCTACTAAAAAGTTGTGGAAGGATTTAGAAATTTAAATGGAGTTTGAAAATATTATTAAATCATATTTTATTTAAAACAAGGGCCTTTTGAATAATTAAAAAAGACCCCAAAAAAGAATAAAATTTTATTTCAAAATTGACTTCAGATTATGTTACTAATCAGTATTTAAACCTACACAAATTTTGGAAAAGTTTTGAATTCAAATGAATGTTTAAATTGTTTAAACAAAATCAAAACAGAAAAATCAAATGAGAAAACGAAAAACAATCAGATCAAAAAAAATGAGAAGGTGCAGCTAAATAGCCCACTGGCCCATGCCCATCGCTTTCTCTCCCCGAAAAGCGATTCGCACCATCGTCTACACCCGCTCAACAACTGACCGATGGACCCCACTCCCCCTCCCCCTCTTTCGCTGACAAGACGACCCCACCGCTAGCTCCCTTATTCCTCACCCTCCCGCTGACCTCGCCGGCCGTTGCTGCCAATTAATGCTGGCGTGAATACGCGTTAACCACGCCATTAAACAACCCCGCGATCATGCATACTAATTCGCCTGCGCCCCCTCTCTCATTCCCCTCACTCGCCTCCCCCTCTCTGCCCCCAGGCCGAGCAAATTTCGACCTGGAACGCCCTATGCTCCGACGACATGTCTGGCCAATTCCGGCGTTGTCTGACCACTCCTCGCCCCCCGTGCACGCGAGTCTGCTCCTCAATCCTTGGCGCTTCTCTCTGCACCCTCAGCTCATTCGTGCGTGCCCTGTATCGTCGACTCCGTCTTCGTCTGAACATCGCCGCCGTCTGCTCCTTCTCCGACGAACTCCCCAGGTAGCTTCCGTCCATCCCCTTCACTCTCGTTGACACGCGTATGATCCCCGTCATTGTGCACATCTAACGGTAACCTTATTTCGTCTTAACGCGCACCGTAGCATCGCCCTCGACGACGACTGATCGCACCCGACGCTAGGAGCTTCTCCGGCGAGGAATTCCGATGGAACCCGTGCGCCCCTGCTACCCGAAGACCACCTTGAGCTTCGCCATACCCCTGTGATCACTGTGAGCCATCCCTCTTCCCTTCTCGCTTCCTGCATCGCCAGCTCCGTCGCCGTCTGACCGCGCGCCGCCACATGCCGCCATCAGCGCCGCTGCTTAATGGTTAGAGCGTTGATAGCCGTTAGATGAAGATCGTAAGGATGCGATAGAATCACTTAAAGCGAAGGGGTATGCGATCTGAGCCGTGAGATGTTACTTAGATCCAACGGCTGTTGTCTGTCGATCCAACCGAAACGGTACCGACGAATAGGAACTAGACACGTGGCCCTGCGGGTTTGATTTAAAACAGAATTGTTCTATTAGATGTACCAATTTGAAAAATTCATAACTTTCAAACCACACGTCCAAATTTTGCAAATTTTATATCAATGGATTCATCAAGACAAGTACTTTCTTACCACTGCACTTTGTTTAGTAAAATGCTTCTGTTAAATTGATTGTTTTTGCAGAAACTTGTGTATGCATGTTTAGAATATAAAAATTGTTCTAAAATGATTTTGGGGATAAATCTTTGGCAAATGGTTTGATTTGAACCTACTGACCCTAGGAATCAATTGGTGGTTTCAAAAATGTATTTGGTGAAGCAAAAGAATAAAACCTTGAATTAAAACATTTCTAGCCGAATAAAAATATGGTTTAATTGTTAAAAATGATTTTGGAGGAAAACCTTTGGGAAATGTTTTGATTTAAACTCTTTGACCCCAAACACCAAGTTTTATGATTTTAAAATGTATTTGGTGAACCCTATAAAAATTATTACTTTGCTAAAGACATTTTCAAACCACATAAAATAATGACTTGGTTTGAAAATGGTTTATGAAGTAAAATCTTTTACAAATGGTTTTGCCACTTGATAAAATGATCATTAGGTGTTTTCAAATGTATATAACCTATTAGAAATCACTTCTCCAAATAAAATAATCTTTGGCATGCTTGCATGCATTGTTTTGATTCTATCATTTTATGTGATGTTTTGCTTGAATGGTAGAATGAAATATTGCTTGCTTGATTGAATTGTAGTGGAACTTGGAGAGTGTGATTGTTGCAAGATCAAGAAGTGAACTTATATTCTCTACCAAAAAGGCAAGTGATGCTTCATACTTTTGTCCCATTATTTTCACTATGCATTAGTGATATTTCTAAGTAGGACTTGCATGGAATTTGCTAAGTGTAAACTATGCCATGGGAAATCCTAGTAGATGAAACCTTAGTAAAATTTCCTAAGTTAAGATTCCTACTACTATCATGCTTAGCTTAGCTAATAGAAAACAAGGGTGGAATATATATTCATACTATGGAATATCTCCAAGTCAAGGACTTGTGTTTTGTTTAATAAAACAACTAAGTGAATGAATCACCTGGGTGGAATGGAAGGAATGGTTTATGTTGAGTGGTTCACAAGGCCCATTTCTATGGTTTACCTTGTGTATCTCACTTGTGGATGGCCACCCAGGAACAAAGAGATTTGAGATGTCAAATGTTGAGAAGCTTCAAGTGCAGCCACTTGGCATTATGGGCTCTGCCTGGATCATATAGGTTGCAATAACTTAGCCAAATGGACAGTTGGTGGTAGGGGTTTGATAGGTTGGAGCGCGTCCATTCTGGTCTAAGGGAAGGCTTCTGAAAGATCTTGTCTTGGTGAAACCAAGTCTTGTGGGGAAAGTGCACCACCTCTGCAGAGTGTAAAAAAATCTAAGTACTTAGCCATGTCCCTGGCAAAGGACAATTTGAGCATCAAGACATGGAAGCTATCAAGAATCTCCTCATCCCAATTTCTAAGTTAAAATCTTGTGGGTGAACAAGGGTTGAAAGGATCACCAATTTCTATTGGGAGATGCCTTGGGAAAGATTTTGTCAAGCAAAAACTTAGTGTTTTCAAATGATAAGGAAAATCTATTTTGAGCAAAGCAAGCCTAAGCTCCACTTAGCCAAATGCATATAGATGATAGACTCCACTATACTACCATAGTATCACTTGCCAATACAATTCAAATGTATTGAGCCTTGTGGCTGTAACTTGTTATGTTGCAGGTTTGTTTGATATTAGTGAAGTTTAATGATTTAGGATTACAAGTCTACAACCAACATGTCTGCCTGTGGCACTTTGAAGATGAAGGACCCCATGCTATTGCTATATTCTGCTGCATTGTAATGAGATAGCCAAATGAGCTATGTAAGATGTAATAAAATATTTTATTCCTGGTTATAAAGTTGTATTATGACCTTTGTTTCTTGATATTACATCTTAATTGTGGATGCTAGCTATTGATCCAGGGACTAGCATTGTAAACACAGGGATCTCTTCCTTATTAAAGGTTGGGAACCTTACAGATGGTATCAGAGCATTGTGTTGCCTGTAGGACTGTAACCCTAGGATTGGACAAAACCCCTTAGAAAAATAGGAGTTGTATTTGTTCCAAAACTTATTTACAAACAATCTTGTAAACTCTTTCCTTAACCATTTTTGGTTTTGACTCTACATCTCTTCTATTTCAAACTTGATGGACAAAGCCTACCCCATGACCAAAGACTTCACCATGTGCAAAGGACTTCATCAACTCTAATGACTTCAACATCTTCAACCTTGGATATCAACTCTAATGACTTCAACTTATTAAACTCTAATGACTTCAACATCTACAACATTTTCACCAAGGACTTCAACCTTGGATATCACTAAGGTCTACAAGTGAGACAAGAAATGTTGCTCAAGACTTGAAGATTTAGGAAACACAACTTCGAAGGAATCATCATCACCTTTGGAGTTTTGTGACCAAGACACAAGAATTTTTCCAAAGAAACCATGATCTCATGCAAGAAGAACCAACTAAGAAGGATGGAATGATCTCAAGTGAACCATATAGATGGACCACCATGTTTAGTGTAAGTCAAACCCACCAACTTATGTGGTGTAACAAAAATAATTTTGGTTGCCTAAAAAAATATGCTTGAAACTTGTTGTTTGAGTGGAATGTTTGATTGTGATTGCTTGCACTTTGCTTGTGTGAATTGTGATGGGTGTGAATAGAATTATTCCCTTAGAAATATTTTGCCTATTCTAATCCCAATCCAACCCAAACAGATGACTTCTCCAAGAAACTCCAACATCAAGGATGATGACAACAAAAACAACCAAGAGGACAACATGAGAGAACTCATAGTAACACAAACCTAGTTGAACCAAGTGACAGCTCAATTTATAGCCAACACCAGTGAGGTAGATCCAACCATGCAAATGTTTTTGGAAACCCAAACCCAATTGTTGCATAAGGTGACAGATCAAATGATCAACATGGGAAACAACTCTTCCAAAGGAGTTTGTGACAACAAGGATGACAAAGATGATATTCTAGAAGGAACCCAAGCTTGCAATATTTATGGAGACAAGGATCACACTTCCAAGGAGCATGAAGATCAATGCCCCAATTGTGAAGAGAAACATCCAGCTAATCAATGCCCCACAACCCAAGCTACTTGTTACTTATGTGAAGGAAATAATCATGTCCCTATCCAATGCCCCATCTACTCCATAGTTCAACAAAGGAAACAAGGTGGAGTGCAACAACTGATTGCAGACTACCATGAGAGAGCCAAGTCTACCAAGAAGGATGAAGACAAAGGAAAATCTCAGCTTGCACCTCCATACAATATGACTCAATTTAAAGGACCAAAGAGGAGACATATGTATTATCCAAGGAATAAGAAAAGGTCAAGGAGACCAGAAAACATTCCTACCTTTGAGATAACATATGAAGAACATGAACTAGAAGCACTCCTAGCTTTGGAGAAACCCAAGAAGAAGAAGTATAAGGAGATTAGCCAAGTATGGTGCAACAACTACAAAGAGCTAGGACATTATGTGTCAACTTGTCCACAGAAGATACGTGAAGAACTCAATCTTATCACATGTTACAATTGTGGTAACCAAGGACATTATGCAAGAAACTGTCCAGAAAAGATGAAGCACAAGATAAAGCCTATGAAGGATCTCAGCCTAGTCACATGTTTCAAGTGTGGAAACAAAGGACACTATGCAGATGTTTGCCCAGAGAAGTTTCAACAAGATCCCAAGCAAGCCAAGATGTAATCTAGTTGGAAAATTTTTAAGGGTGGTAGTACCCTAGTTGCTTTGAGATAACTTGTAACCCCTAGCCTCCCCAAATCTCGGGACGAGATTTATTTTAAGGGTGGTAGCCTGTCACATCCCAAGATTTTCCAAAACTTGTAATGTGAAAAATAAATAAACAAAATAATTTTTTTTGAAATTTAGGGTGAAAAGAAACTTTTGTTTTCAAATGGAAACTTAAAAATCCCATCTTGAACAAACTTTAATTAAAGTTTGAATCTAACAAAATCCAAATCAAGAGAAATGCATTCCTCAATGAATGTATCTTGAAATTTAAACACTTGGAAAATAAATCCAAACCCAAAACCCTAATGGAATAAAAATCATTTCCAAGTTATCCCCAAGCCTATGGATTTTATTCATATAAAAATTTATCATCAAACATTTATAAATAGTCAAGAATGATAAATAGAAATATATTAAACCTTATAAATTGGTTTCACTTAATTTGGAGCCATAGATAAAATCTTATGAATTTAATAAGATAAGGAAAAGTAATTTCCAAAGCTAATAAAGCACTTATCTAAAATCCATAACAAATGGTGAGCAAATAATCCTAAAAGGATTTAAAAGGATAAACAAATATCAAATAGGATTTTACAAATTGGAATGACCAAGTTTGGATCTCTAAATAAAAAGATATGGATTTTATAAGATGAAGAAAGAAATATTAAATAAGGATTATTTAAAGACCAAATTAAATCTTGGCCTAATCATTAAACAAGTGGAATGATTATAATCCAAATCCAAATAAAATAAAAGGATAAAGAATTTCCAAAATAAAATAAAATGGCATTAACCATTCTATCCCTAATTTTAATAAAGACAAATCTCTAATAAGAATAATTGTATAATTCATGAGAAAAAAGTATTTTGGGATTTACCCAAGTGGAATAAAAGTTGAAAAATTTATTTAAATAAAATAAATCTTCCAAATAAAATTTAGGGAATTAAAACTATATTTAATTCCATTAGAAATAAAACAAATACCCAATTCAAATGATTTATGAATCATATTAAATATATTCCAAATGAATCTAGGTGAATATTTTGACACCCATTAAGTGAATAAAAATCTACTGAAAAGTTTTGGAAGGATTTAGAAATTTAAATGGAGTTTGAAAATATTATTAAATCATATTTGATTTAAAACAAGGGCCTTTTGAATAATTAAAAAAGACCCCAAAAAAGAATAAAATTTTATTCCAAAATTGACTTCAAATTATGTTACTAATCAGTATTTAAACCTACACAAATTTTGGCAAAGGTTTGAATTCAAATGAATTTTTAAATTGTTTAAACAAAATCAAAATAGAAAAATCAAATGAGAAAACAAAAAACAATCAGATCAAAAAAAATGAGAAGGTGCAGCCCGGCCCAGCTAGCCCACCTGGCCCAGCATAGCCCACTGCTTCTCCCCCCGCGAGAAAACGATTCGCACCATCGTGCACCACTCGCAAGCAATCGATGGACCCCACTCCCCCTCCCCCTCTTTCGCTGACAAGACGACCCCACCGCCAGCTCCCTTCTTCCTCACCCTCCCGCTGACCTCGCCGGCCGTTGCTGCCAATTAATGCCGGCGTGAATACGCGTTAACCACGCCATTAAACGACCCCGCGATCACGCATACTAATTCGCCTGCGCCCCCTCTCTCATTCCCCTCACTCGCCTCCCCCTCTCTGCCCCCAGGCCGAGCAAATTTCGACCTGGAACGCCCTCTGCTCCGACGACCTGTCCGGCCAATTCCGGCGTTGTCTGACCACTCCTCGCCCCCCGTGCACGCGAGTCTGCTCCTCAATCCTTGGCGCTTCTCTCTGCACCCTCAGCTCACTCGCGCGTTCCCTGTATCGTCGACTCCGTCTTCGTCTGAACGTCGCCGCCGTCTGCTCCTTCTCCGACGAACTCCCCAGGTAGCTTCCGTCCATCCCCTTCACTCTCGTTGACACGCGTATGATACCCGGCGTTGTGCGCATCTAACGGTAACCTTATTTCGTCTTAGCACGCACCGTAGCATCGCCCTCGACGACGACTGACCGCACCCGACGCCAGGAGCATCTCCGGCGAGGAATTCCGACGGAACCCGTGCGCCCCCTGCTACCCGAAGACCACCTTGAGCTTCGCCATACCCCTGTGATCACTGTGAGCCATCCCTCTTCCCTTCTCGCTTCCTGCATCGCCAGCTCCGCTGCCGTCTGACCGCGCACCGCCACATGCCGCCATCAGCGCCACTGCTTAATGGTTAGAGCGTTGATAGCCGTTAGATGAAGATCGTAAGGATATGATAGAATCACTTAAAGCGAAGGGGTATGCGATCTGAGCCGTGAGATGTTACTTAGATCCAACGGCTGTTGTCTGTCGATCCAACCGAAACGGTACCGACGAATAGGAACTAGACACGTGGCCCTGCGGGTTTGATTTAAAACAGAATTGTTCTATTAGATGTACCAATTTGAAAAATTCATAACTTTCAAACCACACGTCCAAATTTAGCAAATTTTATATCAATGGATTCATCAAGACAAGTACTTTCTTACCACTGCACTTTGTTTAGTAAAATGCTTCTGTTAAATTGATTGTTTTTGCAGAAACTTGTGTATGCATGTTTAGAATATAAAAATTGCTCTAAAATGATTTTGGGATAAAATCTTTGGCAAATGGTTTGTTTTGAACCTACTGACCCTAGGAATCAATTGGTGGTTTCAAAAATGTATTTGGTGAATCAAAAGAATAAAACCTTGAATTAAAACATTTCTAGCCGAATAAAAATATGGTTTAATTGTTAAAAATGATTTTGGAGGAAAACCTTTGGGAAATGTTTTGATTTAAACTCTTTGACCCCAAACACCAAGTTTTATGATTTTAAAATGTATTTGGTGAAGCCTATAAAAATTATTACTTTGCTAAAGACATTTTCAAACCACATAAAATAATGACTTGGTTTGAAAATGGTTTATGAAGTAAAATCTTTTACAAATGGTTTTGCCACTTGATAAAATGATCATTAGGTGTTTTAAAATGTATATAACCTATTAGAAATCACTTCTCCAAATAAAATAATCTTTGGCATGCTTGCATTCATTGTTTTGATTCTATCAATTTATGTGATGTTTTGCTTGAATGGTAGATTGAAATATTGCTTGCTTGATTGAATTGTAGTGGAACTTGGAGAGTGTGATTGTTGCAAGATCAAGGAGTGAACTTATATTATCTACCAAAAAGGCAAGTGATGCTTCATACTTTTGTCCCATTATTTTCACTATGCATTAGTGATATTTCTAAGTAGGACTTGCATGGAATTTGCTAAGTGTAAACTATGCCATGGGAAATCCTAGTAGATGAAACCTTAGTAAAATTTCCTAAGTTAAGATTCCTACTACTATCATGCTTAGCTTAGCTAATAGAAAACAAGGGTGGAATATATATTCATACTATGGAATATCTCCAAGTCAAGGACTTGTGTTTTGTTTAATAAAACAACTAAGTGAATGAATCACCTGGGTGGAATGGAAGGAATGGTTTATGTTGAGTGGTTCACAAGGCCCATTTCTATGGTTTACCTTGTGTATCTCACTTGTGGATGGCCACCCAGGAACAAAGAGATTTGAGATGTCAAATGTTGAGAAGCTTCAAGTGCGACCACTTGGCATTATGGGCTCTGCTGGATCATATAGGTTGCAATAACTTAGCCAAATGGACAGTTGGTGGTAGGGGTTTGATAGGTTGGAGCGTCCATTCTGGTCTAAGGGAAGGCTTCGAAGATCTTGTCTTGGTGAAACCAAGTCTTGTGGGGAAAGTGCACCACCTCTGCAGTGTAAAAAATCTAAGTACTTAGCCATGTCCCTGGCAAAGGACAATTTGAGCATCAAGACATGGAAGCTATCAAGAATCTCCTCATCCCAATTTCTAAGTTAAAATCTTGTGGGTGAACAAGGGTTGAAAGGATCACCAATTTCTATTGGGAGATGCCTTGGGAAAGATTTTGTCAAGCAAAAACTTAGTGTTTTCAAATGATAAGGAAAATCTATTTTGAGCAAAGCAAGCCTAAGATCCACTTAGCCAAATGCATGTAGATGATAGACTCCACTATACTACCATAGTATCACTTGCCAATACAATTCAAATGTTTTGACCCTTGTGGCTGTAACTTGTTATGTTGCAGGTTTGTTTGATATTAGTGAAGTTTAATGATTTAGGATTACAAGTCTACAACCAACATGTCTGCCTGTGGCACTTTGAAGATGAAGGACCCCATGCTATTGCTATATTCTGCTGCATTGTAATGAGATAGCCAAATGAGCTATGTAAGATGTAATAAAATATTTTATTCCTGGTTATAAAGTTGTGTTATGACCTTTGTTTCTTGATATTACATCTTAACTGTGGATGCTAGCTATTGATCCAGGGACTAGCATTGTAAACACAGGGATCTCTTATTAAAGGTTGGGAACCTTACAGTTTCTCTCACTATAGTTGTCATGGGATTTACACCGGATGTTTGCAACCATAATATCATCGTTGTGGCTTTCCATAGGTAAGAATCGTTCTTAGCTTGTTAATCCCATAAGCCACGTAAAACATGCAACAACAAAGTAGAGGCATCTAACTTGTTTTTGCAGGGAGTGTTTCTGTGATATGGTATGGCCCAAGATGTGATGTGTATGTTGTATGCAATGATCATGTTTTGTAATGTTTCACGACTTGCATGTCGATGAGTACACAACCGTTAGGAGACATATGGTTGTCTTTATAATTGTGTATGACATGTGTGTCAACTTCTTATACGCCATGTAATAGCTTTACTTTATCGCTAAGTAGTTAGTAATAGTTGTAGTTGCTATTCGTGGTGGAGGCAATCATGGTGGAGTGATGGAGATCATGTTGGCTCGCACAAGATGGAGATCATTGCGCAGAGATTGGCCATACCATGTCACATAAAATTATATGCATGTGGTGTTTATCCTTTTATGATACTTATTATGCTTAGATCGCGATAGTAGCATTATAAGATGATTCCTCACTTGAAGATCAAGATAAAACTGTGATCTCCCCATGTATGCACCATTGCGAAAGTTCGTCGTGTTCAAGCATCACGTGATGATCGGGTGCTATAAACTCTACGTTCACATACAACGGGTGCAAGCCAGTTTTGCACACGCGGAAATTCTTGGGTTTGACTTGACGAGCCTAGCATGTACAGACATGGCCTCGGAACACACGAACTGAAAGGTTAAGCATGAGTCATATGAATGATATGATCGACACTTTGCTGTCCACCATTGAAACCACATCTCTTCTCGTGAAGATCGGATTAGGTGTGGTGAATTTGGATCATGTTCACTAAACAACTTGAGGGATGTTGAATTTAGTGGGAGTTCATCTAGTAATTTGATTAAGTTGAACTAGTTATCATGAACATAGTCTAAATTGTACTTGCAAATTTTGTAGATCAAATGGCTAAGTCCAACTTCAACTTCAATGTTTTTGCTGAGAAAGAAAAGCTTAAGAACAATGGGTCTAACTTCACCAACTAGTTCCGCAATCTGAGAATCATTCTCTCTGACGGACAAAAAGACTATGTCCTTGAGAAAGCGCTAGGTGGCGTCCCTGCTGTAGATGCGCCAGCTGATGAGAAAGCTGTTTATCAGTCGCACAAAGATGATTATGGTGTGATTAAGAGCACCATGTTGTTTGCTATGGAATCGGACCTTCAAAATCATTTTGAGGAGTTCCCCGGGCCCTTTGAGATTCTTGAGGAACTGAAAACTATGTTTCAGACTCAGGCCCGTTCTGAGAGATATGAGATCTCTGAGAAATTCTTTAACTGCAAGATGGAGGAAGGGAGTTCCATTAGTGAGCACGCCATTAAGATGTCGGGCTACACTCAACGCCTTGAGCAACTGGACTGCAAGATTCCATAGGAGCTCAAGATTGAAAGAGTTCTGCAATCACTCCCTCCTAGCTACAAAGTTTTTGTAGTTACTCATAATCAGACTGGTGCCACTGATACGATCACTGAGCTCTTCGCTAAGCTGAAAGCTGCGGAGGTGGACATCAAGAAAGATAATCATGTGTTGATGGTCAACAATCCCCCCAGCTTTAAGAAAAGTAAGGGTGCAAAGAAGTCCTTCAAGAAGGGCAGCGGCAAGCGCGTTGCCCCTGCTGAGAAGAAGCTCAAGTCTGGACCTAAGCCAGACACTGAGTGCTTCTATTGCAAGGACAAGGGTCACTGGAAGCGCAACTGTCTGAAGTACTTAGCGGACAAGAAGGCTAGCACCATCAAAGGTATATTTGATATACATGTTATTGATGTTTTCCTTACTAGCCCTCGTTGTAGTGCCTGGGTATTTGATACTGGTTCAGTTGCTAATATTTGTAACTCGAAACAGGAGCTACGAAATAGACGGCGGCTAGCGAGGGATGAGGTGACGATGCGCATTGGCAACGGATCAAGAGTTGATGTGATGGCCGTCGGCACGCTCTCCTTAGTTTTACCTTCGGGATTAGTTTTAAACCTCAATAAATGTTATTATGTGTCTGCATTGAGCATGAACATCATATCTGGATCGTGTTTATTGCAAGAAGGCTATTCATTTAAATCGGAGAATAATGGTTGTTCTATTTATATGAGTAACGTCTTTTATGGTCATGCACCTGCTATGAATGGTTTATTTCTTCTGAATCTCTAAAACAATGAAACACACATCCATAACATTGAGGCTAAGAGATGCAAGGTAGATAGTGATAATATGACTTATTTGTGGCACTGCCGTCTAGGTCATATTGGTGTAAAACGCATGAAGAAACTCCATTCTGATGGACTTTTGGAGTCTCTTGATTTTGAATCATTTGACACGTGCGAGCCATGCCTCATGGACAAGATGATCAAAACACCGTTCTCCGGAATAATGGAGCGAGCAACGGACTTGTTGGAAATCATACATACCGATGTACGCGGACCAATGAGTGTTTCGACGCGCGGTGGTTATCGCTATTTTCTCACTTTTACTGATGACTTAAGTAGATATGGGTATATCTATTTAATGAAACATAAATCTGAAACATTTGAAAAGTTCAAAGAATTTCAGAACGAAGTGGAAAACCAATGTAATAGGAAAATTAAATTTCTACGATCCGATCGTGGAGGTGAATATTTGAGTTATGATTTTCTCACGCATCTTAAAGCAAGCTGAATTGTTTCGCAACTCATGCCACCCGGAACACCACAGCGCAATGGTGTGTCTGAACACCGGAATCGAACTCTATTAGACATGGTGCGATCAATGATGTCTCTTATAGATTTGCCGTTATCATTTTGGGGTTATGCATTAGAAACCGCTGCATTCACTTTAAATAGGGCACCATCTAAATCCGTGGAGATGACACCGTATGAACTGTGGTTTGGTGCTAAACCTAAGTTGTTGTAAGGTTTCCAACCTTTAATAAGGTAAGGATCCCTGTGTTTACAATGCTAGTCCCTGGATCAATAGCTAGCATCCAAAGATGTAATATCAAGAAACAAAGGTCATAATACAACTTTATAACCAGGAATAAAGTAATTTATTACATCTTACATAGCTCATTTGGCTATCTCATTACAATGCAGCAGAATATAACAATAGCATGGGGTCCTTCATCTTCATAGTGCCACAGGCAGTCATGTTGGTTGTAGACTTGTAATCCCAATCAGTAAACTTCACTAACATCAAACAAACCCGCAACATAATAAGTTGCAGCCACAAGGGTCAATACATTTGAATTGTATTGGAAAGTTTCACTACTATGTAAAATTAAGTGGATCCTATCATTACATGCATATTTGGCTAAGTAGGGTTTAGGCTCATTTGTAGAAAGCAATATAGTTTTATCCTATCTTTTCAAAATAGTTTTGATCTTTTGTCAAATCTTTCTGAACTTCTTGGAAAACTCCAAGTGCTCCAAATCCCTTTTTGTCACCATCAAGTTTTACTTTGAGAAATTGGAATGTCGAGATCTTCCAGAGCTTCAGGCCTTAGTTGCTCAGCGTTGTCCATAACCGGGGACACGGCTAAGTACTTAGAATTTGATCTTCTGCATAAGTTGTACACTTTACCCACATGACACAATCTCGTCTTGGTGCTACCAGTGGCTGTTGGATAAGTACTCACCAAGATGGAGTACTGGCAGATCGAGAATGTGACAAAGTCTTTCCATAGAAGTCCTCCCAATACACAATGTTAGCTTGTCAACCAGGCACCAATGTAGGGATAAATTTCCCTTACATAATTCTAGTTAACCTGAAGATGCCAATGCATGGGTCTTCCACTATGTAGTTGACTAAGCCAGAGCCCATTTAGCATGTGGCTGTACACGGAAGCCACTGTACGAGAAACATGTTCAATCCTAAGTCCCTGGGTGGTTTTCTTCTAGTGCACATACAAAAAGATAGCCATATAAACATGGTTCCCTTTGTTGCCAACTTGTCCAAAAATTGAGTATCTCTTTCCACCCAGGTGGTTCATTGAGTACTTGTTTTATTATATAAAACATATATCTTTCCAACACTTCATATAATCATATCATGTATCCCATCCCAAATATATAGCTGGGCTAAGCATACTACAACTACAATGTTTTCACTAAGGGAGATATAAGGGTATCCTATTAGGATTTAGCATAGCATAAAATATAGTAATCCTTATCATGCATGTTACAAAATCCACTAAGTGTAATGAAAATAGTAGGACATGGATGATAGTGTCACTTGCCTTTTTAGTAGAGAATGATGGTTCACTTCTTTATCTTGCAAATATCACACACTTCTAACTCCACTACAATTCAATCAAGCAAACATATATTCAACTAGCATTCAAACAATTTGTCACACATAAAATAACAAAACAAGGTCTTGCATGCAAGCATGCAAAAGATAGTTTTATTTGGAAAAGTGGTTTCTACTCGGCTCTAAACATTTTCAATCTCACATTGGTCATTTACAAAAGTGGTAAAACCATTTGCAAAAGGTTTCATCTCATAAACCAAATGTTATGGTAGGGTGATATTTTATGTTGTTGAAAATATCTTTTAGCAAAGTAATAAATTTATATGATTCATAAAATATGTTCTTAATCTCAAAACTTGGTGTTTAGGGTCAGAAGGTTTGAATCAAAACGTTTCCCAAAGGTTTTACTCAAAAATCATTTCTAAACCAAAAACAATATTTTTATTTGACTAGAAATGCTCTAATTCAAATATTTATAACTTAGCCTCACAAAATACATTTTTAAATCCATAAGTTCGTTCCTATGGTCAGTATTTTCAAAACAATCCATTTTTCAAAGATTTCATCCTAAAATAATATCTAGAACAATTTTTATATTCAAACTATGCCTACACATGTTTCTGCAAATTCAACCAATTTTCCAGAAGCAAAACATTAAACAAAGTGCATGGTTGCAAAGTACTTGTTCTGCTGAATCCATTAATATAAAATTTGCAAAATTTGGACGTGTGGTTTGGAAGTTATGAATTTTACAAAATCTAGCATCTAATAGATCATATTTCTGTTTTAATTGAAACTCTGCCCACGTGTCTAAATATTACTGGCTGATAACGGTTCGCACGGATCGACTAATACTGAGCGTTAGATATAATGGAAATCGCATGATGCAGAGGGAGAGTACCGGTTCGCTTGGACAATCTATCGCGTACACACGATCAAAATCCAACGTCACAATCATCGGATATAGCAATGATGGTGAACGGCGGCGGCGCGGTCAGACGATGACGGTGTCGGCGTTACAGGAAGCGAGAAAGCGAGGGCAGATGCTCACCAGAATCGCCACGCCGCTCTGAAGCTCAAGGTCGTCGTTGTTGGTCGAGGGGCGCACAGAGTCGATTGGGATTCCTCGCCGGAGTAGCTTGCTGGCTCGGGCACACACGACCGTGGTCGAAGGCGAGTCTCTGGAACGCAAGCGAGCAAAACAAAGCGTCAGGAAGATTCACACGGGTTCAAGGATCACGGGAACACTCACCAGTGAGCAAGGGACGCACGAGGTCGTCGACTATGGCTCGTCGGAGTCGAGCTTATCATCGGTGGCGCTCAGATATGGACAGAGCCGAGGCTGCGGGGCACGCGCGGCCAAGAAGTTGGCACTGGGAGATGCGCCTGACGATAGGGAGCAAGGCTGCGTGCAGTGGGAGGCGAGGGGTGGCTGTGGTTCGCCGGAATTGGCCGGAGAAGGTCGTCGGGTTACTGGCGGTGTGGGGACAAATTGGAGCAGCCCAGGGGAAGTGGGGAGGCGATGTTTGGGGGAAAAGAGAGAGGAGGGCGAGGCGCTTTAACGAGCGTGGTCACTGTCGATTTTAATCCAGCCATCAACGCGTATTGATCACCACAATCAATGGCAGGAATGGCGAGGGGGACGTGGTCGCGGTGAAGACGATGATGAGGTGGCCAGTGGGGTCCAACGGTCAGCGAGAGAGAGAGGGGCGCGGGGTCCACTTGTCAGCCTGCAGGTGTGTTTTGATGAAAAGCAGTTCACTATGGGGAGAGCTGGTGGGTCATTTCTGGGCTGCTTCGTTTCTCTTTTTTTTATACTAATTGCTTTTTCTTTTTCTATTTGGAATTTCTGTTTTGATTTTATTTCAAACAATTCAAACTCCAATTCAATTCAAACCACCACCAAACTTTGTGTTGATTTTAATTCTGTTTAACAACATATTCCAAAGTCCAAAATAAAATAATACTTTTATTCTTTTAGGATGTATTAATACTTAAATAAATAGACCTTAGTCTTTAATAAAAATAGGATTTAATTTATTTAAAAACTCTATTTGAAATCTAAATAATACCAAAACCTTTTCAGTAGGTTTCATTTGAAAATATAAAACACTTGGAATTTTTATTTAAAATACTTTAACAAGTTTTAGTGTTTATTTAAAAATGGGAAAAGCCTTTACTTAAATAAAATTGGATATTAATAAATCCTCATGGTTTTATTTAAATAAACCTTTACTATTTTTATCAAACAAAATATTTTATTTCAAAAGCTTGGCCAAGATTTAATTTGGTTCTATAAAATAATCTTTATTTATAATTCTACCTTTTCTTTTGAAAACCAAATATTTTTATTAAAAGATCCAAAAATAGTGATTCCAACTTTTATAACTTTATTTATTATCTGTTTATCTTTTAAATCCCTTTAGGATTTTATTTAATCAAAATAGGTTTTGATGTTTCCATTTGGAATAAAAAAGTTTCTTCTCACCCTAAATTTCAACAATTGTTTATTTATTTTTCACATTTCAAAATTTGGAAAATTTTGGGATGTGACAGTTGTCGTTTCTTAAAGTTTGGGGATGCGAAGCTTACGTCAAGAAGTTGATGCCGGACAAGCTCGAACCCAAAGCGGAGAAATGCGTCTTCATAGGATACCCTAAGGAAACGATTGGGTATACCTTCTACCACAGATCCAAAGGCAAAGTGTTTGTCGCAAAGAACGGATCCTTTCTTGAGAAGGAGTTTCTCTCGAAAGAAGTGAGTGGGAGGAAAGTAGAGCTAGACGAGGTTATTGAACCTTCTCTTGAGTTGGAGTAGCGCACCTGAAATTGTTCGGTCTGCGCACCAACAATAGAGGAAGCTAATGACAAGGATCATGAAGCTTCGGACGATGCTACTACTGAACGTCGCAGGTCGACAAGGTCGCGTGCCCCTCCTGAGTGGTATGGCAACCCTGTCTTAACTATCTTGTTAGTAGACAACAGTGAACCTGCGAACTATGAGGAAGCAATGATGAGCCCAGACTCTGAGAAATGGCTAGAGGCCATGAAATCCGAATTGGGATCCATGAGCAAAAACCAAGTATGGACTTTGGTGGACCCTCCTAGCAACCGAAAGGTCGTTGAGTGCAAATGGATTTTCAAGAAGAAAACGGACGCGGATGGTAATTTTACTGTCTATAAAGCACGGCTTGTCGTGAAAGGTTTTCAACAAGTTCAAGGTGTTGACTACGATGAGACTTTCTCTCCCGTAGCGATGTTTAAGTCCATTCAGATGGATGTCAAGACTGCGTTCCTCAATGGCAACATTGCTGAAGAGTTGTATATGATGCAACCCGAAGGTTTTGTTGATCCTAAGGATGCTGATAAAGTGTGCAAACTTCAACATTCCATTTATGGACTGAAGCAAGCATCTCGGAGTTGGAACCTTCATTTTGATCAAGTGATCAAGAGCTTTGGATTTGTTCCAAATTGCTACGAAGCTTGTATCTACAAGAAAGTGAGTGGGAGCTCATTGACATTTTTGGTACTATATGTGGATGACATATTGATTATTGGAAATGACATTGACATGCTTAATGATGTGAAGAGTTATTTGAACAAATGTTTTTCAATGAAAGACCTAGGGGAAGCTGCTTATATATTAGGCATCAAAATCTATAGAGATAGACAAAGACGCCTAATAGCTTTAAGCCAAAGTACATACCTAGACAAAGTTCTAAAAAGGTTCAGAATCGATAAGGCAAAGAAAGGTTTAGTGCCTATGTTTCAGGTAAGATATTGAGCAGGGCTCAGTGTCCAGCTACGGTAAACGATAGAGAAGCTATGAGCAAAGTGCCTTATGCCTCGGCCATAGGATCTATCATGTGTGCCATGCTATGTACTAGACCGGATGTGTCCAATGCTCTTAGTTTGACGAGCAGATACCAAAGTGATCCAGGAGTAGAACACTGGACAGCCGTGAAGAACATCCTAAAGTATTTAAATAGAACTAAAGAAATGTTCTTAGTCTATGGAGGTGTTGAACAGCTCGTCGTAAAAGGTTACGTCGATGCTAGTTTTGACACCGACAAGGATGATTCTAAATCTCAGACAGGATACGTTTATATTTTGAATGGAGGAGCTGTGAGTTGGAGAAGCTGCAAGCAAATCGTTATCGCGGGATCTACAGTAGAAGCGGAATACATGGCTGCTGCAGAAGCGTCAAGTGAAGGAGTTTGGATCAGGAACTTCATCACTGAGCTTGGTGTGGTTCCAAGTGCCTTGGACCCACTGGAGATATTGTGTGACAACACTAGCACCATAGCACTGGCTAAGGAACCAAGATATCATCCAAAGACCAAGCATATCAACCGCAAGTTTCATATAATTCGAGATTATATAACAGATGGAGATCTGAAGATTAGCAAATTACATACGGATCTGAATGTCGCAGATCCGTTGACTAAACCTCTTCCACGAGCAAAACATGATCAGCACCTTAGTGCCATGGGTGTTAGATTGTTGCCAGATGTAAACTAGATTATTGACTCTAGTGCAAGTGGGAGACTGTTGGAATTATGCCCTAGAGGCAATAATAAAGATGTTATTATTATAATTTTTGTTCATGATAAAGTTTATATTCCATGCTAGAATTGTATTAAGCGGAAACTTTGATACTTGTGTGGTTTATGAACAACGTTGTGTCCCTAGTAGGCCTCTATGGACTAGCTCATTGATTAATGATGGTTAAGGTTTCCTAACCATAGACATGAGTTGTCGATTAATAATGAGATCATATCATTGGGAGAATGATATGATGGACAGACCCAAATCAAGCAGAGCAATTAGATTGTGTCATCGTGTTCATCTTTGCGAAGCTTTTTCTTATGTCAAATATTGTATTCCTTAGACCATGATATAATGCAACTCCCTGGTATCGGAAGAAAGCTTTGAGGTCATCAAACATCATCCTATGAGAGGGTGATCATAAAGGTGTCTCTCGGGTGATCGGAAAGTACTTGTTGGGTTGTACGTATCGAGATGGTATTTGTCCCTCCCAAGTCGGAGAGATATACTTCGGGCCTACTCGGTAATCAATATCAACACCGCTTGCAAGCACGTGGTTAAGGAGTTAATCACAAAGTGATATCGGATTACGGAACGAGTAAAGTACTTGCTGTGAACGAGATTGAACTAGGTATGTCGATACCAATGATCGAGTCTCGGGCAAGTAAAATATCGCGTGATGAAGGGAATATATATATGGGATTAATTGAATCCTGGCATCGTGGTTCATCCGATATGATCATCGATGAATGTGTGGGAGTCAATATGGGTTTCCAGACCCTGCTATTGATTATTGATAGAAGATCAAGTCTGCATATTCTCGAACTCGTAGGGTCACACACTTAACGTGTCTCGACGCTAGGATAGAATGGATAATTGGTTTATAAGTTTTTGTTCGGAGTCTCGGATGGGATCCAGGACATCACGAGAGGTTCCGGAATGGTCCGGAGAATAAGATTCATATAAGGGAAAGCAGTTTTTGGATTTCGGAATTGTTTCGGATTGTTCGGTATTGTACCGGAAGCTTCTAGAACCTTCTGGAGTGGGACAAACGTGGCCCCACTTGTCAAGAGGGGGTGTGGGCCTACGAGGGAGTGCCCTGGCCGCATTGGGCCAGGGGCACAAGGCCCCATAGGCCCAGCCGGCCAAGCCCTAGGGGAAACCCTAGGGAAACCTTCTAGAAGGAGGGGGAAAACTTGCCCCCCACTCCAACCCTTGGGGCCACCGCCCTAGGGCTTGGAGGAGGGGCCAAGGGGGCCGACCAGCCCCCTATATATAGAGGTCAGGGGCGCAGCCCTCCTCCACCCCCTCCTCAATCCTAGCCGCCTACCTGCTGCCCTCCTCCTCTCTCTCTCCCGACTACGCGTAGGCGAAGCCCTGCCGCAGAAACTCTCCACCTTTACACCACGCCGTCGTGTTGTAGATCCAATCTATCTCTCCACCCCACTTGCTGGACCGAGGAAGGAGGAGACGTCGAGGTGCCGTACGTGTGCATCTCTCGGAGGCATCGCCACTTGCGGTGTTGGTTCGGATCGGATCGCGAGGAGGAGAAGCTAGTATGACTACATCAACCACGTTCCGTTGAACGTTCCGCTGTGCGAATCTTCAAGGGTATGAAGATCTCATCTATCCCCCCTCGTTGTTTGCATCTCCTAGATTAGATCTTGGCTTTCCCGTTCGCATCCATAGAATTTTTTTGATTTACTATGCTGCGAAACCCTTCACAACCAAGGAGGAAGGTTATAGATACATAGAGTCACAGGCCAGGTGTTGTGACTGCAGCTCTGCTCCCCAAAAGGATTCATGCCATCTGTACTTAGACCAAACCTTAAGTTCCTTTCGTCACGTGTTAAGTACGGGTACTCTCGCTCGACTTTTCTCCACTGTGACCCATCAGCGGGGTGTCTCAACATCGCGTCTTTCTTACGGTCTTCCATGTGTCATCGCAACAACTTGGCATGCTCTTTATTTATGTAGAGACGTTTTAACTGTGGTATTATAGGAGCATACCACATAACCTTGGCAAGAACCTTCTTCCTAGGGGCCTCGCCCTCAACATCGCCAGGGTCGTCTCGTCTGATCTTATACCGCAGTGCAGTGCATACCGGGCATGCATCAAAATTCTCGTACTTCTCATCGCGGTAGAAGATGCAGTCATTAATGCAGGCATGTATCTTCTACACGTCTAATACTACAGGGCAGACAACCTTATTTGCTTGGTATGTACTGTCGGGCAATTCATTATTTCTTGGAAGCAGATTCTTCATTTTTACCAACAACTTTGAAAATGCGCTGTCAGTCACACCGTTTTCTGCCTTCCATTGCAGCAAATCCAGTGTGGTACCTACCTTTTTGTGGCCATCTTCGCAAGTTGGGTATAACAATGTTTTGTGATCCTTTAACATCTGCTCCAGCTTCTCCTTCTCCTTTTCAGTTTCACATTCTTCCTTTGCATCCGACCAAGATCATCATCAGCGGGCCCATGTGCTGCCTCTTGATCTTCATCTACCCCCGTTGCAGTATCATCGTATTCAGGATACATGTTATGATAGTTTTCATCATCCTCTTCTTCTTTGTTGTCTTCCATCATAACCCCTCTTTCTCCGTGCTTGGTCCAACAATTATAGTTGGGCATGAAACCGGACCGAAGCAGGTGGGCGTGAATGGTTTTGGTATTTGAGTAGTCTTTCTTGTTCTGACAGTGAACACATGGACATCACATAAAACCATTGTGACCACGGTTTGCCTTAGCCACAACGATGAAATTTTGGAGGCCCGTAATGTACTCGGAAGTGCGTCGGTCACCGTACAGCCATTGCCGGTTCATCTGCATTATATAATTAATTACGTATATCAAAAATCATTACAGTACATCATGAATTAATAGGGAGATGACCACTTTTACAGTACATCAATGACACATGAAAGGATAAAGTTGCCGACCTTGACCGAGGAGGAAAGAGAAACGAGAAAACTTAATTTGATCTCTCAGGCATTTCACCGAACACCTCTTGTGCATAGGAAGAAAACACAAACTAGCACCCTCTCACCCTCTTTGCTAAGCTCCAAAATGAGAGAGTGAAGCAATGAGAGAGAGGGGGTGGGCTACGGTGTATTATATATAGGTGCACACCCTTTAACACTGGTTCAAGCGACGAACCGGTGTTAAAGGGGGGTCCTACGCGGCGCGGTGGGGAAGGGCCTTTAACACCGGTTCGTGGCTCGAACCGGTGTTAAAGGGGGTGGGCCTTTTTGCTTTCTGGACCATGTTGGTACGGGCAGCCCCTTTAACACTGGTTCATAGGAGAACCGGTGTTAAAGGCCAATTTGGACCTCAACTAAAGGCCTCATTTCCACCCCTTTAACACTGGGAGAAGTGCCATTTTATGGTCAAATAAGGCATAGTCCTTGGACATAAAGTATCAAGTAAGGGCATTGAAGTAGATAGGGCTAAAGATGAAGCTATAGAGAGAATGCCACAACCAAGAGACATAAAAGGTATAAGAAGTTTTCTTGGTCATGTAGGCTTTTATAGAAGGTACATTAGGAATTTTCGATGATAAGTGCCTTATTGCCTTTGATAAACTTAGATATGCTTTATCTCGTGTCCCCATCATTAAACCACCTATATGGGATATGACTTTTGATTTAATATGTGAAGCTAGTGATGATGTTGTAGGAGTAACTCTGGGACAACACATAGGTCGTAGATTTAATATTATACATCATGATAGTAGAACTGTCAATAGTGCTCAAAAGAATTATCCTAAGGAAGAAAGAGAACTCTTTGCTTTTTTTATCTTGTGATAAGTTCAATTCTTATATTGTTGATGCAAAAGTAAGAGTTCAAACGGATCATGATGGTTTAAATGAACTCCTCGAGAGGAAGATTCATAAGCCAACACTGATCCGTTGGATCCTTTTACTTCAAGAATTTGAGTTTGCATTATGCGAGGAGAAGCAAAGATAGTGGATCAGCATCTCTATGCCACAAGATAATGATATTATTGAGAGGAACTTTAGTCTTGATGATTCTTGTTTTCAAGAATTATTATATGAACAAAGGTCAAATCCTCCCAAGAATAAGAAGTCCTTGTTGATGGAGGAGCTTGTCACTTACAACTAAATAAACAGTAAGAGGAAGGTAAGTTTTCTAAATCTAATAAGTGCTTTGTTTTCACAGTTTCTACTTCTAAAAAAAATCCTTTGTATTCCTCTTGTTTTTCTGAAGTTTTTGAGGGGTTTACGTAACTATCTGGTGCAACTATATGGCGGAGAAAAATCTCCACCGTATAGTCGTTAAAATTTTGTATCCCCTTAAGAAATAATTTTTGAGGGTTTCTATAACTATCTGATGCAAATATACAGTCGAAGAAAAATCTCCCTTGTATCGTTGGTCGTTAAACGTTATGTCCCCTTATACGAAATAATTTTGAGGTTACGTATCTATAGCCACATGGCTATGGCGGAGAATATTCTCATAGTATAGTTGGTCATCAAAGCTTCAACACCATTGACCCATTTTCGTTTCCAAAAAACGCTTTTGTCGGTTCTTAGTCAGTAATCTAACTGATCTGGGCTAGAGATATTTGTAAATATCTGCCCGGAACCAACCATATGACCGGAACTATACGGGCCGTGACCGTATAGTTGGTCGTTACAGAGCAGTACTCCTCCAAATCCGCGATTTCTTTTCCTAGTCGGTTTGGATTCTTTTCTTGGGCGTGAATTTGGTTTCTCGCGAGTTTTACCGACCTCTGACCCCTCTTATATACTTCCATTGTGCCTCTCTCTCTCATCACAAATCACCAGAAACAAATCCAGCTATGCGCTATCCAGTACCAGGCCGTGGAAAACCTATGGGGCTCATTTCTTCGAGGGACCTTTCTAGCAGCTCGTCGATGGAGGGCCAGCGATGAGGAGGTGGAGGTTTAGACGGGTATAAAGAGTACGGTCGAGCCAAGCTTCTACAACAGACCCGATGAAATTTGGGCCGGCGTTTACATCTGCCATGACATCTATGATCCCCGAG
Source organism: Avena insularis (assembly GCA_023614405.1). NCBI lineage: Eukaryota > Viridiplantae > Streptophyta > Magnoliopsida > Poales > Poaceae > Avena > Avena insularis. The sequence continues at coordinate 291,917,752 of CM042691.1, read as the reverse complement.
GGATCGGCAATTAGTGATGAAAAGTACTCAAGAAGAGAGAGAAGGCCGCAAGCCGCATGGAAAAGGGCGTGTGGAGACGGTCAAGTACATCACTACAGATCCAAGGCCGCACAAGCATAAGGAAATACCTACATTGGTGCAGATGCTAGCAAGGGCGCCAAGCGCCACAACACGAGGTCTACCACTGAGATTGAAGCCTCAAGAAGAATGGAGGAGAAGCTTCTACTTCCCCGATCCATCAATAATGGATGAGCAAGAAGAAGTTGTCCTACAAAAGATCGTAAAGTCAACCTTTGGAAGTATATCGAGCAGGAGCTACTCCATCGTGTTGAAGTCATCACCGCCTCAATGAGATAGAGAAGAAGGACGATCTTCTCCCAATGGTGGCTAAGCTACGTGAATGGGTGGATAGTTTTCAATCTGATTTGCGTGGGTGCTACAGCCACATCACCCTCTAGAGGATACCAATGAAGCTATACACGGTTCTACATGCCATGGCATGATGTAGATCAATATGACAGATTATTTGATCACCTTTAACTTGATTAAGCAGGAAAGATATAAAAAAAGGTATAAGAAGTTTTCTTGGTCATGTAGGCTTTTATAGAAGGTACATTAGGAATTTTCGATGATAAGTGCCTTATTGCCTTTGATAAACTTAGATATGCTTTATCTCGTGTCCCCATCATTAAACCACCTATATGGGATATGACTTTTGATTTAATATGTGAAGCTAGTGATGATGTTGTAGGAGTAACTCTGGGACAACACATAGGTCGTAGATTTAATATTATACATCATGATAGTAGAACTGTCAATAGTGCTCAAAAGAATTATCCTAAGGAAGAAAGAGAACTCTTTGCTTTTTTTATCTTGTGATAAGTTCAATTCTTATATTGTTGATGCAAAAGTAAGAGTTCAAACGGATCATGATGGTTTAAATGAACTCCTCGAGAGGAAGATTCATAAGCCAACACTGATCCGTTGGATCCTTTTACTTCAAGAATTTGAGTTGCAGATTATGCAGAGACGAGAAGCAAAGATAGTGGATGCAGCATCTCTATGTGCCCAGCAAGATAATGATATTATTGAGAGGAACTTTAGTCTTGATGATTCTTGTTTTCAAGAATTATTATATGAACAAAGGTCAAATCCTCCCAAGAATAAGAAGTCCTTGTTGATGGAGGAGCTTGTCACTTACAACTAAATAAACAGTAAGAGGAAGGTAAGTTTTCTAAATCTAATAAGTGCTTTGTTTTCACAGTTTCTACTTCTAAAAAAAATCCTTTGTATTCCTCTTGTTTTTCTGAAGTTTTTGAGGGGTTTCTGTAACTATACGGGTGCAACTATATGGCCAGAGAAAAATCTCCCACCGTATAGTTGGTCGTTAAAATTTTTGTATCCCCCTTAAGAAATAATTTTTGAGGGGTTTCTATAACTATACGGGCGCAAATATACAGCCGAAGAAAAATCTCCCGCCGTATCGTTGGTCGTTAAACGTTATGTATCCCCCTTACGAAATAATTTTCGGGGTTCTGTATCTATATGGCCGCAACTATATGGCCGGAGAATATTCTCCCGCCGTATAGTTGGTCATCAAAGCTTCAACACCATTGACCCATTTTCGTTTCCAAAAAACGCTTTGTCGGTTCTTAGTCAGTAATCTAACTGATCTGGGCTAGAGATATTTGTAAATATCTGCCCGGAACCAACCATATGACCGGAACTATACGGGCCGTGACCGTATAGTTGGTCGTTACAGAGCAGTACTCCTCCAAATCCGCGATTTCTTTTCCTAGTCGGTTTGGATTCTTTTCTTGGGCGTGAATTTGGTTTCTCGCGAGTTTTACCGACCTCTGACCCCTCTTATATACTTCCATTGTGCCTCTCTCTCTCATCACAAATCACCAGAAACAAATCCAGCTATGCGCTATCCAGTACCAGGCCGTGGAAAACCTATGGGGCTCATTTCTTCGAGGGACCTTTCTAGCAGCTCGTCGATGGAGGACGGCGATGAGGAGGTGGAGAGGTTTAGACCGGGGTATAAAGAGTACGTCGAGCCAAGCTTCTACAACAGCGACCCCGATGAAGGCTGGAGCGACGTTTACATCTGCCATGACATCTATGATCCCCCAGGGATCGACAGGGTGGTGATGAAAAGTACTCAAGAAGAGAGAGAAGGCCGCAAGCCGCATGGAAAAGGGCGTGTGGAGACGGTCAAGTACATCACTACAGATCCAAGGCCGCACAAGCATAAGGAAATACCTACATTGGTGCAGATGCTAGCAAGGGGCCAGCGTTGCCCTGCTCGAGGTCTACCACTAGCGCTCGTATGAGATTGAAGCCTCAAGAAGAATGGAGGAGAAGCTTCTACTTCCCCGATCCATCAATAATGGATGAGCAAGAATAAGTTGTCCTCAGGACAAAAGATCGTGTGCGGGCACTGGAAGTATATCAGAAGCAGGAGCTACTCCATCGTGTTGAAGTCTGTCACCGCCTCAATGAGATAGAGAAGAAGGACGATCTTCTCCCAATGGTGGCTAAGCTCGTAGATAGGGTGGATAGTTTTCAATCTGATTTGCGTAGGTGCTACAGCCACATCACCCCTCTAGAGGATACCAATAAGAAGCTATGCAACACGGTTCTACATGCCATGGCGCCGCAGTGACCTTCAATAAAACATGGTATCAAATAATCGCGAGGGATTATTTGATCCTGCCTGGCCTGATTCCAAGCTTGGGGAGATATTTAAGACCTTGTAATATATCTTATAAGTTTTTAATTTTATTCTAGTTTTTCATTAGTTCGAGCTCATAAATAAAGTTTGCATCATTAGAATTCCCTTCAGGAATAGTTGATCCCTCTTATGAAATTCTAAGTTTATTATAATATATGGAGCATTATTGAGTTCAAGTTTGTCTTATTGTATATATGAATGGCTTGAGTATGATTTTACTTGCACTTGATGATAGCAATAGGAGTCTTCCACACCATTGTTTTTAACGGAACATATAAAGATAATTTGATCAATATGTTGTAGGTTAATGGTTTGATTTACAAAATGGAGAGATTATCTAATTAATTAAGAATAAAAAGAAAAACCTTGAACAGAGAAGAAATTATAAGTGCTATCAAATAGAGTGAGAACAAGTTGAGGTAGAATACTCAAGTTATAAAGATGCTTCGTATATATTTGGAATTTGGTAATTGAGATCGTTAAACTTTGAAATTCCTACATGAAGTGGAATATATGGATAGCTTCTTTGCACAACACTTAAATATAAGTGTGAGCACAAATATATATATATATATATATATATATATAGAAATAACAAAAAGAAAGATGAATAAAAATAGAGAATGTGTAAAGAGCAAGTAGGCATATACCACTATATTGTAGTAAGACAAAGAGACGTTTTAGATTTTGAATCCCAAGTGAATATGTTAATCCTAAAAACACTTGGGACAACCTCACCAACTCATTCGGTTGAACCGAATACTTTTAAATCATGTTGAGAATAATCTTTTATGAACTGTTAATTGCTAAGGTGTGGAAGCCTGCTAATATTAGTCGGATGGTTCGAGTAAGATACTATTCATGAACTTATTTATAAGTATCCTTTATGATAAACACGTGCTGCAACTACCATATTTATTTTATCGACTCAGCTTCATGAATATGAGGATCACATCTATTAAGCTAAACTTGCTCGGGATGAGCAAGAGTCTAAGCTTGGGGAAGTTAATGAGTGCATATTTGCATCATGTTTTAGATTATTATTTTGCATTGTAGTAGTAGGATCTTGGTATTTAACGGCATTCGCGCGTGCTTTTTATGTTTCTTTTCACCAGGATCAGATCAGATGATGGATCCGATCGACACAATTCTTGGACCAGTCATATTGGAGTGAAAAGGAGCCAAAAGATGCTTATTTGGGAAATATTAATAACACCAGAAGAAAACCCAAAGTAATTGGAGGGTATAGAAGGGTTAATGATCAACTATACGACAGGAGGAAATATTCTGGCCGTATAGTTCCTGCCATATAGTTGGCACCGACACCACCTCCTCAAATAGCTTCACCCTATGCAACTGGATCAGAGAGACGACATACATAACACCCAGAAATCGCCGAAACCTCACCTCTAGAAGGCATCTAGAGGGGGAACTTTCCCTTGGGATCCATCTTCGCCCTAAGCAGATCTAGGAGGCCAAGGCATCAATCTCCATCTTCATCAACCGCTGCATCTTCATCACCGCCATCACCTCCATCCATCCCATCTAGATCTTGTTGTAATTCTTGCATTAGTTGTGCTATTCATCAATAATCATTTCCATTACCATTGCCATGATGTTGTTTGCCTCTATGTCTGAGTAGATCATTAGATCTTGGAGAGATGGAAAACCCTAGCATGAGATTGAAATAAGATAAATTTTATTATGATATTCATCGATGTGACCATGTGTTAGATTGTCTTCATATAGATGTTGGGAGAAGTCGACCTCTCAATATTTGCCTCTTGTGGGGACTTGATGGAGGGAACTACTTGTTTGTAGACGGAGGGACATTAGCACTTACTGTGACTATAAAGTTGTTGGCACCCCATACGTATCAACTTGGGGATTGAGAAAACTCACAAAACACTATACATGCCATGTGATACGTCCTACGGGATTATGTCCCTTAATCGCGCACTAATTCAATTGATGTTGATTGATGTCTACTGTGGTTATAAGGATGATTTGAGCAGTGGTTGCTGCCTCTTTGTCCAAATACGGAGTTACTCCCACACATACATAGTTGAGAATGTTTATGATAATAATCTTTACCTTAGCCCTTTATAATGCTAGTGGCGTATCCGCTAATCCCTGAGAACGCTTTACTGAAGTTTCAAATCTCTTTTACATACGCGATACTTATTTTTTGTATTCAGTTTTGTTTACTTTACTCGTTGTTCTCTTATACCAAAAATCCAAAAACACCTTTTTATGCAATACTCGCATTTTATCTTTTTTTACTTAGAACTTTATTTAGAATTTCTATTTTCAGTATTTATTTCAATAATTCCTAGACTTTGGACTCCTGCTCCCTGTGGGATCGATATCTTTATTTTGAAACTAGCTACAAACGATCTGTGCACTTGCAGTCTCACTTACGTGGAGGCTTATATGGACATGCTAGATAGCCGGTGACCAAACCATCTCGATTGGTCATAATAGTCTATGACCAATGCATAGAAAGAGTCTATATTGTCCGTTAGTGACTCAGCATTTGACCGTCTATGTTTGGTCACAAGAAGGTCACAAATGGAGAACAATGACCATCTAGTGACCAATATGCAGGGTCAAAAATTACCAAATTTCTTGTAGTGTGAGTAGGTATCAAAGAAGTCTTCACCTTATTTCTAGGTATAACCCTTGGCCACAAGATGTGCCTTGTACTTTTCAATAGTACCATCAGGTCTAATCTTTTTCTTAAACACCCACTTACATCCTACAGGTTTGCATCCATAAGGACGACCAATGACTTCCCAAGTACCATTAGCTAAGATGGGGTCCATCTTGCTTCGGGCAGCTCCCTTCCAATAGTTAGCATCTTGAGATGCATAGGCTTCTGAAATAGAAGTGGGAGTATCATCCACATGGTACACAATGAAATCATCACCAAATGAATTTGCAGTCCTTTGTCTCTTGCTCCTTTTGGGAGCTTCATTGTCATCCTCCACATGATCATCATGGTGTTCTATTGTCATAGTGGGTTCAGGAATTATAACAAATTCCTGATTAGATGAACTAGTCATCTCCCAATTTGATAAGCTAGACATGCCTTTCATAGGAAAGATATCCTCAAAGAAAGTCGCATCATTCGACTCCATAATTTTACCAACATGCATGTCGGATACCTCAGATTTTACTATCAAAAATCTATAGCCTATGATATGAAAAGCATATCCTAGAAAAACACAATCCACGGTTTTTGGTCCAAGCTTTCGCTTCTTGGGTATTGGAATATTGACTTTCGCCAAACAACTCCAAGTTCGTAAGTAAGAGAGTTTAAGCCTTTTATTCTCCATTCCTCAAATGGAGTCATGGTTTTATCCTTTATGGGAACAAGGTTTAGGACATGGCACACCGTCATTAGCGCCTCCCCCCACCATTCCTTGGAAATACCCGATGTATCTAACATGGTGTTAACCAAATCAGTTAGAGTGCGGTTCTTTCTTTCAGCCACCCCATTTGACTGAGGTGAGTAGGGAGGCGTCCTCTCATGTATAATACCATGTTCCATACATAATAAATCAAATTCGTTTGAAAAGTACTCAACACCACGATCTGACCTTGGCCACTTGATTTTAAGATCAAGTTGGTTTTCTGCTTCAGCTTTATTGATTTTGAAGTAGTTCAAAGCTTCATCTTTAGATTTCATAAGATAAACATAGCAGTATCTAGTGGAGTCATCAGTCAACGTCATAAAGTATCTTTTCCACCTTTTTTCAACACACCATTAATCTCACAAAGATCTGAATGTATAAATTCTAGTGGTGCTAAATTTCTCGGTTCCGTAGTCGTATGAGACTTGCGGGGTTGCTTTGCTTGCACACAAACTTGGCACTTAGAACCTTTGATAGTGGTAAATTTTGGAATTAATCTCATATTGGCTAGCCGCGTCATGCAATCGAAGTTAATATGACATAGTCATGAATGCCAAACAATGGACTCATTATCATTGCAAACAAGATTAATAACTTTAGTACATGATTCTGATGAAGAAAAGTGGAACAGACCTCCGAACTCATAACCCTTTTCAAAAAATTGTACATACTTAGAAATTACAACTCTATTGGACTCAAAAACCAACTTAAAACCATCTCAACATAAAAGCAATCCGCTGACGAGATTCTTATTGATGGAGGGAATGTGTTGCACATTCTTCAGCTATACAGTCTTTCCCGAAGTAAACTTCGGATTTACCATACCAACACCATGAACAGAAGCACGTGAGCCATTTACCATCGACACCGAAGAAGTCCTTGAGACTCTGATAGGGGTTCGTAGCATGGAAAACAAAAAATTTCTACCGCATGAACACACACAAGCCAAGATCTATCTACTAGATTGTAGCAACGAGTTGATTAGAGTACTCACCCTTGAAGATTCCAAAGCGCTTAACGAGAGCAGATTCTCATGGGTGATGTAGTCATACACTTGCTGATCTCAAGATCGTGTAGACGATCCTTCTGGTGCTATGTTTCGGCAGCGCTTCCGCAGTCGGTCACACATTCGGTACTCGATGAAGACCTTCCTCTCCCTTGTTCCAGCAGGCAGCGGAGGTTGTAGTTATGTCCTCACGATTCCGGCAGCATGACGACATGGTGTCGGAAGTAGAGGGGAGATCCCGCAGGGCTTCACCTAAGCCGGAGCGGGTTATGGTGGAGTATCAGGGTTTCCCCGGTGATCTAGGTTTTAGAAGCCGGAGAGGAGGAGGTGGAGACGGCGGCGGCGAGCGGCGGTGCGGGCTTGGGTGGTGGTGTGTGGAGGGGCAGCCCCTCCCCTATTTATGAGAGGGAGGGACACCTAGGGAGAGGGGAGTTTGAATCCTACCCCAACTCCCTCTCCTTCTAGGCTTGTGGTGGAGGGAGATAAGGATTCTCTTCTTCCTCCACCAAGAAACATTGTCCCAGTTTGACTTTTCAAACTTGCCTTTTCACTTTCAATTTTGGAGTTTGATTTTACTCTTTATTTGCACAGCACTTTGACCTAGGACATGATGCAACCATTCCACTTAGTCATGACACATTCATGCACCCATCCCCTTCCGGTCCGGTGAACCTTCTAGACCCTTCTAGATCATTCCGGTGAAAACACCGGAATCATTCCCAAACTCCGGAATTGGACTTTCCTTATATGAATCTTATTCTTTGGACCATTTTGGATATCCTCGTGATATCTCGGATCCCATCTGAGACTCCGAACAACATTCGGTCTCCCTACTCACATTCCATATCTACTAAACAACATTAAATCCTTAAGTGTGTCTCCCTACGGTTCATGAATTATGCAGACATGACCGAGACTCTTCTTCGATCAATAACCAATACAGGAATCTGGAAATTCATATGGTTCCCACATATTTCTAAGATTACTTTGCGATCGAATGAACCATTTACATACGATCCAATTTCCCTTTGTCTCGTGATATTTTACTTATCCGAGGTTTGATCGTCGGTATCTCTGCATACCTAGTTCAACCTCGTTACCGATAAGTATTATTTTCTCATTCTCGTGATATGTGATCCCTTGTGAGCCAGTCACATGCTTGCAACCTAATTGGATGACATTCCACCGAGAGGGCCCAGAGTATATCTATCTGTCATATGGATGGACAAATCCCACTCTTGATCCATGTGCCTCAACACATACTTTTCGAACAATCAAGGCCACCTTTATAGCCACCCAGTTATGGCGTGGTGTTTGATGTCATGAAAGTATCCATCCGGTGATGGTGATTAGCATGATCTCATGGTCAAAGGAATTAGGTTACTATGTATCAGAAAGCTTATAGCAAACAAACTAATGAAATGACTTGATGTTTATGCTACGCTTATCTATAGGAGTATGTCCATCACACCATTCTCCTAATGATATGATCTTGTTGTTAATAACATCTCAATGTTCATGATCACGAAACCATGATCATCTATCAACCAACAAGCTAGTATTATAAAGAGGCTTTACTAGGGACTCTAATTTAGTTTACAAATCACACAAGTATTAGTGTTTTCGGTAATACTATTATAGCATGAATGTAAACATTTATCATAAACACAAAGATATAAAAATAACTACTTTTATTATTGCCTGTAGGGCATATATCCAACAGTCTCCCACTTGCACTAGAGTCAACTAATCTAGATTACATGGTAATATACTGAACACCCATGGCGGTTTGGTGATGGTCATGTTTTTCCCTCGGGAGAGGTTTAGTCAACGGACCCGCCAAATTCAGATCTGTGTGTACTTTGCAAATCTTTATGTCACCATCTGGGACGTGCTCTCGAATAGCGTGAAAATTTAGCTTAATATGCTTTAGCTTCTTGTGTGAACTTGGTTCTTGCGCATTGGCTATGGCGCCCATGTTATCACAATAGATAGACATTAGGTCTAGCACACTAGGAACCACACCGAGCTCTATAATGAACTCCTTCATCCATATCGCCTCTTATGAAACCTTTGAAGCAGCTATGTATTCCGAATTAGTTGAAGATCTCGCCACAATGCTTTGCTTTGCACTCCTCCAGCTCACTGTTGCACCATTCAAAGTAAATACGTATCCAGATTGAGATTTAGAATCATCCGGATCGGTGTTCAAACTAGCATAGGTGTAACCATTAACAACGAGCTGTTCATCACCTCCATAAGAAAGAACCATATCCTTCATTCTTCTCAAGTACTTAAGGATGTTTTTGACCACTGTCCAATGATCCACTCCTGGATCACTTTGATATCTGCTAGTTAAACCAACAGCATATGCAATGCTGGGTCTAGTACATAGCATGGCATATCCTATGGCTGAGGCATAGGGAGTCTTACTCATTATTTCTCTATCTTCTGCTGTTGCTGGACTTTGAGTTTTACTCAAGGTCGTATTAGGCAACATGGGAAAGAACCCTTTCTTACTATCTTCAATTCTAAACCTCTTTAGAACTTTGTCCAAATATGTACTCTGTGCCAATGATATTAGGCGTCTCGATCTATCTCTGTAAATCTTTATGCCTAATATGTAAGCAGCTTCGCCAAGATCCTTCATTGAAAAACTATTATTCAAATAATCTTTGACACTATTAAGAAGGTCTATATCATTCCCAATCAACAATATGTCGTCCACATATAGTACTAGGAATGCTACAGAACTCCCACTCACTTTCTTGTAAATACAAGCTTCTCCATAAGTTTGTATAAAACTAGAACTTTTGATTACCTTATCGAAACGTTGATTCCAACTTCGGGATGCTTGCTTCAATCCATAAATGGACCGTTGAAGTTTGCATACCTTGTTAGCATCTTTAGGATCGACAAAACCTTTGGGTTTTACCATATAAAACTCTTCATCAATGTATCCATTGAGGAACGCCGTTTTGACATCCATCAGCCATATCTCATAATCATAATTTGCAGCGATTGCTAACAAAATCCTCACTGTCTATAGCTTCGCTACCGGTGAGAAAGTCTCATCGTAGTCAACTCCTTGAATTTGTCGAAACCCTTTTGCGACAAGTCAAGCTTTATAGACAGTAACATTACCATCAACATCGGTTTTCTTCTTGAAAATCCATTTGTTCTCAATAGCCTTCTGGCCATCCGGTAAGTCCACCAAAGTTCATACTTGGTTTTCGTACATGGATCCAATAGCAGATTTCATGGCTTCTTGACATTTATTGGAAGCTAGGCTCATCATTGCTTCCTCATATGTCGCAGGGTCGTCGGTGTTATCCACCAACATGAAACTCATAACAGGATCATACCAATCAGGAGTGGTACGAGTTCTCATTGACCTACGAGGTTCCGTAGTAATTTCAACTGAAGTTTCATGATCAACATCATTAACTTCCTCTCTTATTGGTGTAGGCGCCATAGGAACTTTTTCCGGTGTTGTGCTACTCTCAAATCCGAGAGAAGGTTCGACAACCTCATTGAGTTCTACTTTCCTTCCAGTCACTTCTTTCGAGAGAAACTCGTTCTCTAGAAAGGATCCATTCTTGGCAACGAAGATTTTGCCCTAGGATCTATGATAGAAGGTATACCCAATAGTATCCTTTGGGTATCCTATGATGACGCATTTTTCCGCTTTGGGTTCAAGCTTGTCAGGCTGTAACTTCTTTACATAAGCTTCGCAACCCCAAACTTTGAGAAACAAAAATTTAGGTTTCTTCCCAAACCACAATTCATACGGTGTTGTTTCAATGGATTTAGATGGTGCCCTATTTAAAGTGAATGCGGTTGTTTCTAATTCATAACCCCAAAACGAAGGCGGTAAATCTGTTAGTGACATCATAGAATGAACCATATCTAAAAGAGTTTGATTACCATGTTCGGACAGACCATTACATTGTGGTGTTCCCGGCGGTGTCAATTGTGAAAGTTTTTCGCATTTCTTCAAATGCTCGCCAAACTCGTAACTTAGATATTCACCTCCACGATCAGATCGTAGAAACTTAATCTTCTTGTTACATTGATTCTCTACTTCACTTTGAAATTCCTTAAACTTCTTTGAATGTTTCGGACTTATGTTTCATGAAATAGATATACCCATATCTACTCAAGTCATCCATAAAAGTAAGAACATAACGATAACCACCGCGCGATGCTACACTCATTTGTCCACACACATCGGTATGTATGATTTCCAATAAGTCCATAGCTCGCTCCATCATACCAGATAATGGAGTCTTAGTCATCTTACCCATCAGACATGCTTCACATATTTCAAGTGATTCTAGAAGTCCATCGGAATGGAGTTTCTTCATACGCTTCACTCCAATGTGACCAAGACGACAGTGCCACATATAGGCTGAGTTACCGCTTAATTTCAAATGTTTAGCTTCAATGTTATTAACATGTGTATTACTACAATCGATATTCAACAAGAATAGACCATCTATCAAAGGTGCATGTGCATAAAACATATTACTCATATAAATCGAACAACCATTATTCTCGGACTTAAACAAGTAACCGTATCGCAATAAGCATGATCCGGATATATAATGTTCATGCTCAACGCAGGCACCAAATAACAATTATTTAAGTATAAAACTAATCCTGATGGTAGATGAAGAGGTAGCGTGCCGACCGCGATCACATCAACCTTTCATCCATTTCCAACGCGGATCGTCACCTTGTTCTTTGCTAGTTCCCGTCTATTCTGCAGAACATGTTTTGAGTTCAAATATGAGCAACCGAACCAGTATCAAATACCTAGGCACTACTATGACTACTAGTAACATACACATCAATAACATGTATATCAGATATACCTTTCTTCTTAATGTTGTTGTTCTTCAGATCCGCCAAGTACTTAGGGAAATTCCGCTTCCAGTGACCTTCTCCCTTGCAGTAAAATCACTCAGTATCAGGCTTAGGCCTAGCCTTGGTCTTCTTTGCCGGCGCGGTATCTTTCTTACCGCTCTTCTTGAAGTTTCCATTTTTTTAGGCTTGCCTTGCTTCTTGAAATTGGTGGTCTTATTGACCATCAACACTTGGTGCTCTTTCTTGATCTCCACTTCCGTAGACTTCAACATATAGAGGAGTTCTGGAAATGCCTTATCCATGCACTACATGTTGTAGTTCATCACAAATTTCTTGTAACTTGGTGGTAGTGATTGGAGGACACGATGAATCCCTAACGCATTAGGAATTATTATGCCCAAGCTCTGGAGCTTATTAGAGTGCCCAGACATCTTAAGCACATACTCACTGACGGAGCTGCCCTCTTCCATCTTGCAGTTAAAGTACTTTTCAGATGCTTCATAACTCTCAACTGCCGTGTGAGCCTCAAATATCATTTTGATTTCACGGACAATATCATGTGGGTCAAAGTTCTTAAACCTTTTCTAAAGGTCCGATTCCAAACCATACAAGATAGCACACTGAACCGTGGAGTACTGATTCTTCCGAGTACGATAAACATTTTTCTTGTCATCGGTAGCATCTTCTACATAATGCGTCACCCAGCGGTGCATCCAGCACATAGGTCAACTGGCCAGCATTGAGGACAATCCTCAAATTGTGGAACCAATCCAGGAAGTTGCTTCCATTGTTTTTCAACTATTCTTTCTCTAGGAACGCATTAAAATTGATGGTAGGGGCCACCATTGATCTACAAAATATTTGCAATATAGACTAAGTTTATGAGAAATTGAGTTCTAATTAATAGTTAAATTCATCTAGGTGAACTCCCACTCAAAACATCCCTCACATTGTTTTAGTGATCACACGAACCAAATCCACCACATCAAAACCGATCATCACGAGAGATGATGTAGCTTCAAAGGCGAATAATCAATATGTTCATCATATCTACAATATGACTCATGATTTACCTTTCAGTGATCTGTGTTCTGAGACCATGTCTATACATGCTAGGCTCGTCAAGATCAAACCTGAGCTTCCGCATGAGAAAATCTGGCTTGCTCCCATTGTATACACTCGCATAATCTAACACACCCGATCATCACGTGGTGCTTCGAAACAATGAGCTTTGGCAACGGTGCCTACTAAGGCTGAACACTTTATAACTTGATATTTTGTGAGAGGGGTCATCTTATAATGCTACCGTGGCAAACTAAGCAATACGCAATGCATAAAAGGGTTAACATCACATTCAATTCAAAATATGTGATATGATATGGCCTTTCTTCTTGTGCCTTCGATCTCCATCTTCAAGCACGAACATGATCTCCATCATCACCGGCGTGGCGTCAAGGTCAATGGCACCGCTCCATTGTTGTCGTCCACCAGCATCAACTATTACAACTATTTTAAATAATAGACACGCAGGTCTTAACGAAATTAAAAGAAAACCATAAGGCTCCTGCCGGTGGCCGACTTACAATAAGGAACATTGCATACATCACATATAATCACAATCATGGCTATATCACATCACAGCACACCTCTGCAAAACAAAGTTACTAGCCTCTAATTTTCTTTGCATATTTTACGTGGTTTGGGGATTTCTATAAGTGTCGTTCTAACTTACGAACAAGAACCACAACTTTGATACTAGTATTGTCAATCACCCTTTGTAAATTGAATCTTCACTATGTTGGGAGAAACATGCACCCGCAAAGCCACTTATGCAATACAAGTTGCATGTCAAGCGTGGAGCAAGTCTCATGAACGATGTCATGTAAGGTTAGCCCGGGACGCTTCATCCCACCATCCCGCAAGATGCAAAGTACACAAAAAGCAATCGACAACAAAAGCATCAACTCCCATAATCACCATTGTGTTCTAATTGTGCAACATATCTACATATAGACACGACTCTGATACCACTGTAGGGGTTCGTAGCATGGAAAACAAAAAAATTCTACCGCATGAACACACACAAGCTAAGATATATCTACTAGATTGTAGCAACGAGTCAATTAGAGTACTCACCCTCGAAGATTCCAAAGCGGTTAACGAGAGCAGATTCTCATGGGTGATGTAGTCGTACACTTGCCGATCTCAAGATCGCGTAGACGATCCTTCCGACGCTGCATGTGACACCCCCGGGATCAGGGCTAAACAAATCCCAGACCTCCGTCTAACATAAGCTTAACCTTGAGCTCGAGGATATCCAGTGAGGAATCGGTAACACGACAGTGACCCTACGACACAAAATTTATTACAGCAAGCTCATAACTGAGCGAAGATCCAAATTATTACAAGCAGAGGTCACTGACCACAAACAACAAACAACGGAAGGCAAATTATGCTATTAAGTATAGCAAACTTAACAAATGGCCTAAGAGGCCTGAAGCATAACGATGATGTCCCAGCCCATAGATTCCAGGCTGCCGGCCGGGAACCCCAAGCTACTCGTCGATGTCGATGTAGTACCAAACTGATCTTCAGGTGAACACTTACTCTGCCAAAAGTATCAACAAAGCAAGGGTGAGTACAGGGTGTACTCCGCAAGAATTATGGCTGGTGGGTTGTTTTGCATAAAGCCATCTTTGTTTGTAAAACAAGAGAGATGGAAGCTCGTCTTTTCAAAGTATTTTAAAAGGGGATAAGAGAGCGACATCTCTGAAATATTGATCATCATCTTTTGATATCCACCAAATCATCATCACCTAAACTAGGATCACCCCCTCGTACCCATGAGGAAGCATCCTTAAGCACACGTTGATCTGCCAAGTTTTACGATTAGGTTAAATTTGTCTATGATCTTGAGTCCGGTCGCCAAGTCATTCATAACCGTGAACATGGCTTTTCGAAAAGATTATTACCCTGCAGGGGTGTATAACTTTACCCACACGTACTAACCTTCTCTTAATTCCACAATGATTAGCCCTCTTCCTTGGAAGGCCGACAGAAGGTGGTTAGACACGACCTTTACCTTGCTTTCGCCGAGACCATGAGTCATGCAATAAGTATGGTTCCGCCATAACGGGTCAAATCCCGAAGCCGGTACTTAAAGATGTGAGGCGAGGTTGGTTTACCAGGGGCGCTATCTACCCCAAGCAACCCCGGCCACGCTTACCTACCTGTTATGAATGCACCTCCTTCATCGCCTTCGAGAAGATCCAGAATGCATGTCGAATGGAACGCCCGAACTATGTGACTCATGGAATCTACTAGGCAAATTAGTTGCTCGTGAGGTTTTCCAGGCCCCATGTGGTTGTACGCTCGTCTCGGTTCCAAAGGCAAGAACTCGGTTCCTAATGGTGGCGAGCATGGGACTACAAAAACCACATCCCACCGTGGCATCCCATACAAGGCTTAGCATGTTTAATCTCGTATCACCTCTGATCTCATCTCATCACGTTCTCCCGTCATACTAAATTCTCTGCATCTGATACATCATCTGGACGAACCAGAGCAGCGGCTATGCATGGCTAAGGTGACACGATAATATCTCTAGCAGTGCACACAAGCCAAACCTAGTTATGCTAGGAGCAATGGATCAGGTCATATAAGCTCAAACCGAGTAATGCAATAGATAGGATACTATATCTATCGATAAAATACCACAGTAGAATCGTATGCATCATGGCAAGAATTGAAATGCTTTCGAAATTATAGGATTATATCATGGTGGGGCTATGCTTGCCTTTGCCTGTTGATAATAGATAAATAAATCTTCAGGAGCCTTGTACTTGACTTGATTACAGTTGGTCAAGTATTATCCGTCGATCTTCGATCTTTGATCCTCAATGGTGTTGATCTTTGTCTTCGATCTCGATATCGATATCGTATTCTACCGGGAAGAACCAAACATCAGAAAGAGAGGGAAGCAATCAACACATGGCATCGATGCAATGCTCAAGCAAGTATGATTATATGAAAAGTTAAATTTGTATTGAAATAAACCCCTAAAGCATGCTCGACAATTTAATCAAGGTTTCGAGGGGTGAAAACCCTAACTCGGGAAACTCCGGAATCACCTGTGAGAGGTTACTAGGTTGTTCTAATTAAACTTGTCTTGAAAGTTGTTGAACAATGCATGACTATAGCTTAGATAGATAGTTCTCATTTTTATGAACATTTTGATATATTATTTATATTTTTCTGACTTATAAATAATAAGATATGAATTTTACAAATTTTATTCATTTTCTAGAATTATTAAAACCTTTTTAAATGAATTACTGCATCACTATGATGTCAGTAGGGGAGTCTAAACTTTTTGCACCACTACTGGATCTAGCCTCTATGGATGACTGTGGGCCAGGGGCCACGTCACTTCCACCTAGCAGTCAACGGTCATCAGGCCCGTGGGCCACGTCACCCTGACACGGGCATCACATCAGCACGACGTCCACCCTTAGGCGGTGGTCGCCGGCAAAGACAGAGGCCACGCCTACACGCGCGGTTGGGCGGGTTCGACGCAGGGGATCAGGATGAGCCTAAAAGTGGCGGCGCCACCGATTTTTTGTCACCGGAGCGGCAACTCCGGCAAGGGCGGCGGTGGAGATTGCAGATGATCGGCGTACAACGACTACGGCGCATGAGAGAGGCAAAGGAGAGGTCTAGAGGGACCGGTGGCTCACCCTGAGCGCGATGGAGGGGTCGAGGAGGCACGGGGAGGCCGGAATCAATGGCGAGCAGCGGTGGCCGGCGTCGGGGACGAGGGTTCGATTGCGGCAACTAGGACCTCGCCTGCTTGCGCTGGCTAGGGCAATCGACGGAGATGAATGAGCCGAAGCTTACTGGCATCATGGCGAGGCTCGGGATGGCCGAAAACATCGGCGACGGATAGCTCTGGCTGGAGCTAGGGTTCGGGCGGAGAGAAAACGAGGGAGAGAGAGCTCCAGGGGAAAAGGGAGAAGATAAGGGAGAGGCAGGGCATCGTGGAGGTCTTATCCCATCTCCCAGGTAGGCGGACGGTAGCGATCGAGCGGTGTTGATCGATGGAGGCGGTGGCGACACCGAGCAGTGTGCCAGGCAGGAAAAGGAGTGAAGCGGTACGGGCCGATGGTGGGCTACGAACGGGCCGAGCTAGGCTACGGTTTGCTTCACAGGGCGGCAGGGAAAGAATGGGAGAGGGAGAGAGGCGAACTTGGCTGGGCTTGGAATGGTCGAGCTCTGGCTGCTGTTTTTATTTGCAAAATTGTTTTTCTTTTTCTGTTTTCAATTTCCATGTTGAATCTGTTTTATATAATTCAAAAAAACCAGGAGGTTTTATAAAACTAGTAAGATCTTGTGGGGCCCTCTTATTCCATTTGGTCTCCATACATTTTTGTACTTTTCAAATATTTCAAAACCATTTGAATTGATTTTCAAATAAAGAGAGGGTGAATATTAGGGTTTTAGGGTTTTAGTTGGATTTTCTTTAATGCAAATTTTAAGACATGATGATCATGATGCACAAGCAAACCCTAAATATCAATTAGGTAAAACTGGGGTGTTACACTGGGTTCAGGCAGCGCTTCCGTAGTCGGTCACACGTTCGATACTCGATGAATACCTTCCTCTCCCTTGTTCCAGCAGATAGTGGAGGTTGTAGTTCTCTACTCATGATTCCGGCAAAGATGACATGGTGCTCAAGTAGAGGGAAGATCCCCCAGGGCTTCGCCTAAGCTGGAGAGGTTTATGGTGGAGTATTAGGGTTTCCCTGGCGATCTAGATTTTATAAGCCAGAGAGCAGGAGGTGGAGCCGGCGGAGGCTAGGGCGGCGGCGCGGGCTTGGGTGGTGGTGTGTGAACGTGTGACCTTGGGAGAGGGGAGCTTGAATCCGACCCCAACTCCCTCTCCTTCTAGGCTTGTGGTGGAGGGAGAGAATGATATGTTGGAAACGTATCTATAAGTTTTGATGCTCCATGCTTGTTTAGTATCTACTTTCCTTTACTTGTCCACACTTTGAGGTGCTTTTTACTTGTTTTCTGGTACTAACTATTAACAAGTTGCAACAGTGCCAAATGCCTATTTTCTGCTGTTTTTGGTTTCAGAAAAGTTAGTAAATAAATATTCTCGAAATTGGACGGGACGAAGGACAAAGTCAATAACTTTCCGTGGGGAACAAGAAGTCCAGAGGAGAGATGAGGAGACATGCCAGATCAGCTAACCCCCCCCCCTAGGTGTGGATGGGCCCTACCCCGCACCTGGGTAGGGTTTGCCCCCTCTAGCCGCCGCCTCGGCCTCCCCCTTCGCCTATAAGAAGCCCCCGTTGCATAAACCCTGAGTACCCGATCAGAAATCCACGAAACCGTCTGTAGCCGCCGCCACCATCGTCCCTAGATCGGGGGGTCTGAAGTTCTTCCCGACACCCTGCCGGAGGGGAGATCATCCCGGAGGCCTTCTCTCCGGTATGATTCGTGAGTAGTTCCACCTTGGACTATGGGTCCATGTAGTAGCTAGATGGTTGTATCTCCTCCTTTGTGCTTTCATGTATAGATCTTGTGAGCTCCGTTCATGATCAAGATCTAATCTATTTTTAATCATGCATGTTGTGTTTGCGGGGATCCAATGGATATTCAGATTATTATGTTGGTTTGATTAATGGTTTTATCTTTATGATTCTATCATGTCTGTGTTGTTTGTGATCTTGCATTCTCTCTGTTGCTAGTGGTTATCTTGGCCAAGTAGTTGCTAGTTACTCCAAGAGGGAGTATTTATGCTCGATAGTGGGTTCATGCCTCTAGTTTCCAAGGGAAGTGACAGAAATCTCTTCGGTTGTAGATGTGTTGTTGCTACTAGGGAGAAAAAAACGGTCTCTTGTTCATGGAACATGTGGATTGTTTACCTTACACACTTTGCTTAAAGCAGTTTTCTGTTGCTTGCAACTTAATCTTGGGAGGTTCGGATGATAACCTGAAGGTGGACTTCTAGTCATAGATGTAGTTGGATGACGGTCTATGTATATTGTTGTATTGCCCAATAAACCTCATAGGATCTTTCTGGCTAGTAATTGCATTGTTTTGCCTTGCTCAGTTCTTGTCAATTGCCCCGCTGTAATTTGTTTACCCTTCATGCCTTGTTGTTTATCTAAAGAGAGCTTCCAAATTTTGTAATGTGAAAAATAAATAATTTTTGAAATTTAGAGTGAAAAGAAACTTTTTGATTCCAAATGGAAACATCAAAACCCATCTTGAACAAACTTTGAATAAACTAGAATCCAATAAATTTCAAACAAGTGAAATGCATTCATCAATAATGTATCTTGAAAATTTAAACACTTGGGAAAACAAACCAAAACTCTAAAACCCTAATGGAAGAAAATCTTATTCAAGATCCCAAAGACTATGGATTTGATCCATATAAAAATTTATCAACAAACATTTATAAATGATCAAAAAGGATAAATAAAAATATTATAAAACCATAGAAATTGGTTTCACTTAATTTGGAACCATGGATTGCTTTTTTTTATTATTATTCTATGTGATGAATTGCTTGAATGGTAGATTGAATTTGTGCCTTGATTGAATTGTAGTGAAATTTGAAGAGTGTGACTATTGCAAGATCAAGGAGTGAACTTATATTCTCTACCAAAAAGGCAAGTGGTGCTTCATACTTTTGTCCCATTATTTTCACTATGCATTAATGATATTTCTAAGTAAGACTTGCATGGAATTTTTACTAAGTATGCTATGCCATGGGAAATCCTAGTAGATGATGCCTTAGTAGAATTTCCTAAGTTAAGATTCCTACTACTATCATGCTTAGCCTAGCTAGTAGAAAACAAGGGTGGATTATATTCATGCTATGGAATATTTCTAAGTCAAGGACTTGTGCTTTGTTTAATAAAACAACTAAGTGAATGAATCACCTGGGTGGAAAGGGACTTGCATGGATGGATTTTTGTTGAGTGGTTACCAGGGCCCATTTTCAATGGCTTACCCTATGTATCTCACTTGTGGAATGCCATCCAAGAACAAAGATATTTGAGATGTCAAATGTTGAGAAGCCTCAACTGCAGCCACTTGGCATTATGGGCTCTACCTAGATCATATAGGTTGCAATAACTTAGCCAAATCGACAGTTGGTGGTAGGGGTTGATAGGTTTGGGAACGCGTCCATTTTGGTCTAAGGGAAGTCTTCTGAAAGATCTTGTCTCGATGCATGTCGAGTCTTGCGGGGAAAGTGCACCACCTCTCGAGAGAGTAAAATCTAAGTACTTAGCCGTGTCCCCGGCAATGGACAATTTGAGCATCAAGGCATGGAAGCTATCAAGAATCTCCTCATCCCAATTTCTAAGTTAAAAACTTGTGGTTGAACAAGGGTTAAAGGATCACCAATGTATGTTGGTTAATGCCTTTGGTGATTTTGGCAAACAAAAACTTAGTGTTTTCAAAAGATAAGGAAAATCTATTTTGAGCAAAGCAAGCCTAAGCTTCACTTAGACAAATGCATATAGATGATATATACCACTATACTACCATAGTATCACTTGCCAATACAAATCCAATGTATTGACCCTTGTGGCTGTAACTTATTATGTTGTAGGTTTGTTTGATGTTAGTGAAGTGTGTGTTGACTAGGATTACAAGTCTACAACCAACATGATTGCCTGTGGCACTTTGAAGATGAAGGACTCCATGCTATAGTTATTTCTGCTGCATTGTAATGAGATAGCCAAATGAGCTATGTAAGATGTAATGAATTATTTTATTCCTGGTTATAAAGTTGTATTATGACCTTTGTTTCTTGATATTACATCTTAACTGTGGATGCTAGCTATTGATCCAGGGACTAGCATTGTAAACACAGGGATCTCTACCTTATTAAAGGTTGGTACCTCTATAAGAGCACCTCTAGTGAACTATGGACCCCGGTCCAATCTTTACCATTGATACATCTTCCAATGTTACTTGTTTACTTGTTGTAAACCATTACCTTTCACACCATACGTTTAATCCTTTGTTACAGCAAACCGGTGAGCTTGACAACCTCACTGATTCGTTGGGGAAAAGTCTTGAGTTTGTGTTGTGCAGGTCTCCATGTTGCTAGCAACACCTTTGAGACGTTTCCTTCCTCCTTCTGGTTCGATAACCTCGGTCTCTACTGAGGGAAGACTTGATGCTTGCTGCTTCACACCTTGCTCTTGGGGTTTCCAACGAAGTGCTCACGTCAGCACCATCAACAAGTTTTCTGGCGCCGTTGCCGAGGAGGCTAAGGAAGTCTTCACTAGGGGAGTCCTTCACTTCCTTTCTCTTTACTTTGTTTTTAGTTTTCTTTGTTTCTTTTGCTTGGTTTTGTTTGCCTCTTTCCAAAAAAAAACCAAAAAAAATTAGTCTAGTTTGGTTTGCTTGCATTATTCAAAGACACAAAAAAATTAGTTCCTGCTCTAGTTGCTGCCATGTCGGGGTCTGCCTTTATTTCCCCTATGGTATAAATCTCCACCTTTAAGCAAAAAGGTGAAGAAAGTTTTAAGGAAGCTTGGTCTAGAATCTCAGCTTTTCAGATGGAAACTGAACCTGAGGTAAGCCTCAGCTTGGTTATTGATAGTTTCTACCGCGGTATTGCTCTTCGTTATAGATATGCTTTTGATGCTGTGGCTGAATTTTTTTTTTTGCTTTGTATTGAGGATGAAGCTTATGAAGCTATAAGAAAATTAATCATGATCTATGGTACACCTGGCAAGTCTGATTCCTCTTTCACAAGTATTTTTGCTAGGTTGAACCATCTTGAGACCAGTATTGCTGCCATGAATAGTTGCTATCACACTCTTAGGGATTACCATGATTATGTTCCCATAAATTCTGGGCCTTCAAATTGGTTTCCCACAATTAAAGTCTCAATAAACACTACACTTTTTGATGCTCGCTCTGATATCATGTCTGAATTTTGTCTCATGCCTAAAGATATTTTTGATTCCTTGAGTCTTTGGGGGCTTATTGAAGGAGGAGAGGAGATCTCTCTTACCAACAATGCCACTATATTGCCCATTGGAATATCTGAAGGTGTGTTTACAAAAATCTCAGGGAAAATGGTGTCTACTGATTATCTTGTTATTGAATGTGTAGGCAAAGGACAAATCACACTTGGAAGATCTCTACTAAAACTGTAGGGGTTCGTAGCATGGAAAACAAAAAATTTCTACCGCATACAAACAAACAAGCCAAGATCTATCTACTAGATTGTAGCAACGAGTCGATAGAATAACTCACCCTCGAAGATTCCAAAGTGTTTAACGAGAGCAGATTCTCGTGGGTGATGTAGTCGTACTCTTGCCGATCTCAAGATCGTGTAGACAATCCTTCCGGCGCTGCGTTCCGGCAGCGCTCCCGCAGTCGGTCACACGTTCGGTACTTGATGAATACCTTCCTCTCCCTTGTTCCAGCAGACAGCGAAGGTTGTAGCACTCTCCTCGCGATTCCGGCAGCACAACGGCGTGGTACTGGAAGTAGAGGGGAGATCTCGTAGGGCTTCGCCTTAATCCGGAGCGAGTATGGTGGACTATGAGAGAGGCCTCGGTGATCTAGGGTTTAGACACACCAAGGAGAGAGGGCTAGGCTGGCGGCTAGGGCTTGGGGAAGCCCAAGTCGGCGGCTAGGGTTTGCCCTAGGCGGCGGCGGCGGCAGCAGGTGGTGGTGGCGCCGGCGGCTTGGGGCTAGGGTTTTGCGGAGGCAAGGTGTAGTCTTGGAGGGGCAGCCCTGCCCCTCCTTATATAGGTGGAGGGCGTCGGCCAAGGGGAGGAGTCCTCCCAACTCGGCTTCAAGGCCCGGTGGAGAGAGGACTTCCTCCCCAAGTAGGTTTCCTCTCCTCCACCAAGCAAACTTGCCGTTTGACTTTTCAAATTGGCGTTTGACTTTTCAAACTAGGATTTGATTTATCCCTTTATTTTGCTCAGCGATGACACCTAGTACATGATGCAACCATTCCAACTTGTTATGACACATTCATGTACCCTTCCCCTCCGGACTGCCGGACCTTCCGGAACCTTCTAGAACATTCCCGATGAAAACACCAGAACCATTCTCCAACCCCGAAACAGGACTTTCCTTATATGAATATTATTCTCCAGACCATTCCGGATCTCCTCGTGATATCCCGGATCCCATCCGAGACTCCGAACAACATTCGGTATCTTACTCATCATTCCATAACTACTCAGCAACATCGAATCCTTAAGTGTGTCTCCCTACGGTTCGTGAATTATGCGGACATGATCGAGACACTTCTCCAAATAATAACCAATAGAGGAATCTGGAAATTCATATGGTTCCCACATATTTCTATGATTACTTTGCGACCGAATGAACCACTTACATACGATACCAATTTCACTTTGTCTCACGATAGTTTACTTATCCGAGGTTTTGATCGTCGGTATCTCTGCATACCTAGTTCAACCTCGTTACTGATAAGTAGTATTTTCTCGTTCCCGTGATATGTGATCCCTTGTGAACCAGTCACATGCTTGCAAGCCAATTGGATGACATTCCACCGAGAGGGCCCAGAGTATATCTATTCGTCATATGGATGGACAAATCCCACTCTTAATCCATGTGTCTCAACCCATACTTTCCGAACACTCAATGCCACCTTTATAGCCACCCAGTTACGGTGTGGTGTTTGATGTCATCAAAGCATCCTTCCGGTGATGGTGATAAGCATGATCTCATGGTCGAAGGAATAGGTTACTATGTATCAGAAAGCATATAGCAATTGAACTATTAAAATGACTTTATATTTATGCTACGCTTATTTATAGGAGTATGTCCATCATATCATTCTCCTAACGATAATGATCTTATTGTTAATAACATCTCAATGTTCATGATAGGGAAACCATAATCATTTATTAACCAACAAGCTAGTATTATGAAGAGGCTTTACTAGGGACTTCAATTTAAGTTTACAAATCACACAAGTATTAATGTTTCCTTATTAATACTATTATAGCATGAATGTAAACATTTATCATAAACACAAAGATATAATAATAACTACATTTATTATTGCCTCTAGGGCATATCTCCAACAGTGCCCCACTTGCACTAGAGTCAACTAATCTAGATTACATGGTAATATACTGAACACCCATGGCGGTTTGGTGATGGTCATGTTTTTCCCTCGGGAGAGGTTTAGTCAACGGACCCGCCACATTCAGATCTGTGTGTACTTTTCAAATCTTTATGTCACCATCTGGGACATGCTCTCGAATAGCATGAAAATCCAGCTTAATATGCTTTAGCTTCTTGTGTGACCTTGGTTCTTGCGCATTGGCTATGGCGCCCATGTTATAACAATAGATAGACATTAGGTCTAGCACACTAGGAACCACACCGAGCTCTATAATGAACTCCTTCATCCATATCGCCTCTTGTGAAGCCTTTGAAGCAGCTATGTATTCCGAATTAGTTGAAGATCTCGCCACAATGCTTTGCTTTGCACTCCTCCAGCTCACTGATGCACCATTCAAAGTGAATACGTATCCAGATTGAGATTTAGAATCATTCGGATCGGTGTTCAAACTAGCATAGGTGTAACCATTAACAACGAGCTGTTCATCAACTCCATAAGAAAGAACCATATCCTTCATTCTTCTCAAGTACTTAAGGATGTTTTTGACCACTGTCCAATGATCCACTCCTGGATCACTTTGATATCTGCTAGTCAAACTAACAGCATATGCAATGTCGGGTCTAGTACATACAATGGCATACATTAGAGCTCCTATGGCTGAGGCATAGGGAGTCTTACTCATCCTTTCTCTATCTTCTGCCGTTGCTGGACTTTGAGTTTTACTCAAGGTCGTATTGGGCAACATGGGCAAGAACCCTTTCTTGCTATCTTCCATTCCAAACCTCTTTAGAACTTTGTCCAAATATATACTTTGTGACAATGATATTAAGCGTCTCGATCTATCTCTATAAATCTTTATGCCTAATATGTAAGCTGCTTCGCCAAGATCTTTCATTGAAAAACTGTTATTCAAATATTCCTTGACACTATTAAGAAGGTCTACATCATTCCCAATCAACAATATTTCATCTAAATATAGTATTAAGAATTCTACAGAGCTCCCACTCACTTTCTTGTAAATACAAGCTTCTCCATAAGTTTGAATAAAACCAAAACTTTTGATCACCTTATCAAAACGCTGATTCCAACTTCGGGATGCTTGCTTCAATCCATATATGGATCGTTGAAGTTTGCATACCTTGTTAGCATCTTTAGGATCGACAAAACCTTTGGGTTGCATCATATACAACTCTTCATCAATGTCTCCATTGAGGAACGCTGTTTTGACATCCATCTGCCATATCTCATAATCATAATATGCAGCGATTGCTAACAAAATCCTCATAGACTTTAACGCTTCTTGGTGAGAAAGTCTCATCGTAGTCAACTCCTTGAATTTGTCGAAACCCTTTGCGACAAGTCGAGCTTTATAGAAAGTAACATTACCATCGGCATCTGTTTTCTTCTTGAAAATCCATTTGTTCTCGACACCTTCCTACCGTCCTAGAAGTCCACCAAAGTCCATACTTGGTTTTCGTACATGGATCCAATCTCGGATTTCATGGCTTCTTGCCATTTCTTTGAATCTGGGCTCATCATCGCTTCCTCATATGTCGCAGGGTCATCGGTGTTGTCCACCAACATGACACTCATAACGGGATCATACCAATCAGGAGTGGTACGAGTTCTCGTTGACCTGCGAGGTTCTGTAGCAACTATAACCGAAGTTTCATGATCATCATCATTATCTTCCTCTCTTATTGGTGCAGGCACCACAAGAACTTCTTCCGGTGCTGCTCTACTCGCAAGTTCGAGAGAAGGTTCGACAACCTCGTCGAGTTCTACTTTCCTTCCAGTCACTTCTTTCGAGAGAAATTCCTTCTCTAGAAAGGATCCATTCTTGGCAACGAAGATTTTGCCTTCGGATCTATGATAGAAGGTATACCCAATAGTTTCCTTCGGGTATCCTATGAAGACGCATTTTTCCGCTTTGGGTTCAAGCTTGTCCGGCTGTAACTTCTTTACATAGGCTTCGCAACCCCAAACTTTAAGGAACGACAATTTAGGTTTCTTCCCAAACCATAATTCATACGGTGCCGTTTCAACGGATTTAGATGGTGCCCTATTTAAAGTGAATGCGGCTGTTTCTAATGCATAATCCCCAAAATGATAGCGGTAAATCTGTAAGTAACATCATAGAACAAACCATATCTAAGAGAGTTCGATTACGACGTTCGGACACACCATTACGTTGTGGTGTTCCAGGCGGTGTCAATTGTGAAAGTATTCCGCATTTCTTCAAATGCTCACCAAACTCGTAACTTAGATATTCACCTCCACGATCAGAACGTAGAAATTTAATCTTCTTGTTATGTTGATTCTCCACCTCACTTTGAAATTCCTTAAACTTCTCGAAAGTTTCGGACTTATGTTTCATGAAATAGATATACCCATATCTACTCAAGTCATCCGTGAAGGTAAGAACATAACGATAACCACTGCGCGATGTTACACTCATTGGACCACACACATCGGTATGTATGATTTCCAATAAGTCCGTAGCTCGCTCCATCATACCAGAAAATGGAGTCTTAGTCATTTTAACCATCAGACATGCTTCGCATCTTTCAAGTGATTCGAAATCAAGTGATTCAAGAAGTCCATCCGAATGGAGTTTCTTCATACGCTTCACTCCAATGTGACCAAGACGACAGTGCCACATATAGGTCGAGTTATCGCTCGATTTCAAACATTTAGCTTCAATGTTATTAATATGTGTATTTCCACTATCGATATTCAATAAGAATAGACCATCTATAAAAGGTGCATGTGCATAAAACATATTACTCATATAAATCGAACAACCATTATTCTCGGACTTTAAACAAGTAACCGTCTCACAATAAACAAGATCCCGATATAATGTTCATGCTTAATGCAGGAACCAAATAACAATTATTTAAATATAAAACTAATCCCGATGGTAGATGAAGAGGTAGCGTGCCGACCGCGATCACATCAACCTTTGATCCATTTCCCACGCGCATCATCACCTCGTTCTTCGCTAGCTTCCGTTTATTCTGCAGCACCTGTTTCGAGTTACAAATATGAGCAACCGAACCAGTATCAAATACCTAGGCACTACTACGAGTACTAGTGAGATACACATCAATAACATGTATATCGGATATACCTTTCTTCTTGATGTTGCCGTTCTTCAAATCCGCCAAGTACTTTGGGAAATTCCGCTTCCAGTGGCCTTCTCCCTTGTAGTAAAAGCACTCAGTATCAGGCTTAGGTCTAGCCTTGGTCTTCTTTGTCGCGTGGTAACTTTCTTACCACCCTTCTTGAAGTGTCCCTTTTGCTTAGACTTGCCTTTCTTGAATTTGGTGGTCTTATTAACCATCAACACTTGGTGCTCTTTCTTAATCTCCACTTCTGCAGATTTTAACATGGAGAAGAGTTCTGGCAACTGCTTGTTCATGATTTGCATATTGTAGTTCATCACAAAGTTCTTGTAACTTGGTGGTAGTGATTGGAGGACACGGTAAATCCCCAAAGCATTAGGAATCACTATACCCAAGCTTTGGAGTTTGTTTATGCCTGCACATCTTAAGCACATGCTCACTGACGGAGCTGCCCTCTTCCATCTTGCAGTTAAAGAACTTTTCAGAAGCCTCATAGCTCTCAACTGCCGCGTGAGTCTCAAAAATCATTTTGAGTTCACGGACAATATCATGTGGGTCTGAATTCTCAAACCTTTTCTGAAGCTCCGATTCCAAACCATACAAGATAGCACACTGAACTGTGGAGTACTGATTCTTCCGAGCGAGGTAAACGTTTACTTCATCGGTAGCAGAGTCAGCAGCGGTCACCCAACGGTGCATCCAGCACATAGGTCAAATTACCAGCATTGAGGACAATCCTCAAATTGCGGAACCAATCCGCGAAGTTGCTTCCATTGTTTTTCAACTTTTCTTTCTCTAGGAACGCATTAAAATTGATGGTAGGGGGTGCCATTGATCTACAACATATTTGCAATAGTTTAGACTAAGTTTATGACAAATTGAGTTCTAATTAATAGTTAAATTAATCTAGGTGAACTCCCACTCAAAACAATATCCCTCACATTGTTTTAGTGATCACACGAACCAAATCCACCACATCAAAACCGATCATCACGAGAGTTGATGTAGCTTCAATGGCGAACAATCGACATGTTCATCATATCTACTATATGATTCATGCTTTACCTTTCGGTGATCCGTGTTCCGAGACCATTTCTGTACATGCTAGGCTCGTCAAGATCAAACCTTAGCTTCCGCATGAGCAAATCTGGCTTGCTCACGTTGTATACACTTGCAGAATCTAACACACCCGATCATCACGTGGTGCTTCGAAACAACAAGCTTTAGCAACGGTGCTTACTAAGGATGAACACTTTAGAACTTGAAATTTATGTGCATGAGGGATCATCTTATAATGCTACCGTCATTAACTAAGCAATACAAGATGCATAAAGGATTAACATCACATGCAATTCATAATATGTGATATGATATGGCCTTTCTTCTTTGTGCTTCCGATCTCCATCTTCAAGCACGAACATGATCTCCATCATCACCGGCATTGCATCAAGGTCAATGACGCTGCTCCATGGTTGTCGTCCACCGGCTTCAACTATTACAACTACTTTGAATAGACATGCGAGTCTTAACAGAAATTAAAGACAACCATATGGCTCCTGCCGGTTGCCAACTTACAATAAGGAACATTGCATACATCAAATATAATCACAATCATGGCCATATCACATCACAGCACACCCCTGCAAAACAAAGTTAGATGCCTCTAATTTCTTTGCATGTTTTACGTGGTTTGGGGCTTTCAATAAGTGTCGATCTAACTTATGAACAAGAACCACAACGTTGATGTTTGAACTATCAAGTGCCTGTTATAAATTGGATCTATACTATAATGGGAGAGACAGACACCCGCAAAGCCACTTATGCAATACAAGTTGCATGTTGAGCGTGGAGCAAGTCTCATGAACGATGTCATGTAAGGTTAGCCCGGGCCGCTTCATCCCATCATACCGCAAGATGCAAAGTACACAAGAAGCAATTGATAATAAAAGCACCACCGCCCACAATGACCATTGTGTTCTACTCGTGCAACAGATCTACATATAGACACGGCTCGATACCCTTGTAGGGGTTCAGAGCATGGAAAACAAAATTTTCTACCGCATACAAACAAGCAAGCCAAGATCTATCTACTAGATTGTAGCAACGAGTCGATAGAATAACTCACCTCGAAGATTCCAAAGTGTTTAACGAGGCGGATTCGTGGGTGATGTAGTCGATTCTTGCCGATCTCAAGATCGTGTAGACGATCCTTCCTGCTATGCGTTCGGCAGCGCCCTCAATCGGTCACACACGCTCTAACTGATGAAGACCTTCCTCTCCTTGTTCCAGCAGGCAGAGAGCTTGTAGCACTCTCTCCCGATTCCGGCTGACAACGGCGTGGTACCGAAGTAGAGGGAGATCTCATGAGGCTTCGCCTTAAGCGAGTATGGTGGACTATGAGAGGCCTCGGTGATCTAGGGTTTAGACACACCAAGGAGAGAGGGCTAGGCCGTGGCTGGGGCTTGGGGAAGCCCAAGTCGGCGGCTAGGGTTTGCCCTAGGCGGCAGCAAGGTGGTGGTGGCGCCGTGACTTGGGGCTAGGGTTTTGCGGAGGCAAGGTGTAGTCTTGGAAGGGCAGCCCTGCCCCTCCTTATATAGGTGGAGGGCGCTGGCCAAGGGGAGGCGAGTCCCTCCCCAACTCGGCTTCCAAGGTCGGCGGTGGAGGGAGAGGGACTTCCTCCCCAAGTAGGTTTCCTACTCTCCCTCCACCAAGCAAACTTGCCGTTTGACTTTTCAAATTGGCGTTTGACTTTTCAAACTAGGATTTGATTTATCCCTTTATTTTGCTCAGCGATGACACCTAGTACATGATGCAACCATTCCAACTTGTTATGACACATTCATGTACCCTTCCCCTCCGGACTGCCGGACCTTCCGGAACCTTCTAGAACATTCCCGATGAAAACACCGGAACCATTCTCCAACCCCGAAACAGGACTTTCCTTATATGAATATTATTCTCCAGACCATTCCGGATCTCCTCGTGATATCTCAGATCCCTTCCGAGACTCCGAACAACATTCGGTCTCTTACTCATCATTCCATAACTACTCAACAACATCGAATCCTTAAGTGTGTCTCCCTACGGTTCGTGAATTATGCGGACATGATCGAGACACTTCTCCGAACAATAACCAATAGAGGAATCTAGAAATTCATATGGTTCCCACATATTTCTGTGATTACTTTCGATTGAATGAACCACTTACATACGATACCAATTTCCCTTTGTCTCACGATAGTTTACTTATCCGAGGTTTTGATCGTCGGTATCTCTGCATACCTAGTTCAACCTCGTTACTGATAAGTACTCTTTTCTCGTTCCCGTGATATGTGATCCCTTGTGAGCCAGTCACATGCTTGCAAGCCAATTGTATGACATTCCACCGAGAGGGCCCAGAGTATATCTATCCGTCATATGGATGGACAAATCCCACTCTTGATCCATGTGTCTCAACCCATACTTTCCAAACACTCAATTCCACCTTTATAGCCACCCAGTTACGGTGTGGTGTTTGATGTCATCAAAGCATCCTTCCGGTGATGGTGATAAGCATGATCTCATGGTCAAAGGAATTAGGTTACTATGTATCAGAAAGCATATAGCAATTGAACTATTAAAATGACTTGATCTTTATGCTACGCTTATCTATAGGAGTATGTCCATCATATCATTCTCCTAACGATATGATCTTGTTGTTAATAACATCTCAATGTTCATGATAGGGAAACCACAATCATTTATTAACCAACAAGCTAGTATTATGAAGAGGCATTACTAGGGACTTCAATTTAAGTTTACGAATCACACAAGTATTAATGTTTCCTTGTTAATACTATTATAGCATGAATGTAAACATTTATCATAAACACAAATATATAATAATAACTACATTTATTATTGCCTCTAGGGCATATCTCCAACAGAAACACCTTGGGGCAGTAATAGATGTGGGAGAAGGCACCATGCACTTTACTCCCCCAGTAAGCAATCATATCTTCCCTAAGAAGAAAAAGAAAGGTAAGAAAAGAAGGAACAAGAGGGGCAATTCTTCATTTGAAAATACTTGATTCTTCTTGCTTCTTGTGCCTAACTTAAAGGCGTTAAAGAAAAGTACTTGTTGGGAGATAACCCAAGAGTTTCCTTGAGTCTTGGAAGTTATTACTATTGTAATGACCTCTCCTTATCCTTTTTGTTTGCTTTTTGTGCCAAGAGTGACCTCTAATGAGAGGGAACTAAGATTTGGGGAGTTGTTGTCCTGAAACAGATTTCTGTCCTCCACAAAAAACAATCGTGAGGAGGCTCTGTAACTCGGATTGAGCTCAAAATTTACGAATAAATCCCCCAGTATGTTGGCTAACTTTAGTTAGTTCAACACTTTTTTATTTGAGCAACATAAAGTGTTCATTTCTACCTGCTGGTCTGTTTAGACAGATTTCTGTCATTATTTGCATTTGCTTCTTATTGATTCCTTTTTGAGCTCTATTCAAGTAAATTTAGTTTCTTTGAAGGGGTTACTACAGTAGCTTATGTTTTTAGTGAAAAGCCTTGATGTTCCAAAGCTTTTCCAGAGGTCTAATATCTTTTGGATAAGCTAAGGTTGCTAATGAAGAATTGTGTGAAGTTTTGTATGAAGGAAAAAATTCAGGTGTAGAGAGAGAATGATGCAATGAGATGAAGAATGGACAAAAGCTCAAGCTTGGGGATGCCACCATGGTGTCACCCCAAGAAATATCCAAGAGGTACAAGCGTCAAAGCTTGGGTATGCCCAAGGTATCCCCTTCTTCATCAATAAAAAGCTCGGGTCTGTCTAGACACTTTGTTTTTATTGTTTCATGCACAGTTGTGTTGCTCTTGGAGCGTATTAGTTTTCGTTTGCTTTACTTAGTTTGTTTAGTTTGCTTTAGTAGTTTGGACCCCCACTCTCGCTGTGCTGTTTTGCAAATAAGTTTGCTTGGTGTTTGGAAATGAGTAGTAAGTTATTGCTTGAAATGCAAGAGGATCTTGCATTGACTATGACTTAGACTTTAGCATGACATGCTAGGTGTTGTTTTGACCTTATGCTTAGTGATTATTTCAATATCATGTCTTGTTCCAAACAATTGGGATTGATTAGTGTGCCTTGAAGAAATTATGCGTTGTTTTAGCATCCAAAAGCATAGTATTGTGGTATTCTCCTTTGATGTTTTGCTCGGGTTGACTTGACACATGCTCACACCATGTTATGACTATGACAAGTGACCATTAGCCTCTATGATCATTTAGTCCTTGACTTGTAGTACCACTCTTTGCTTTGATTAGTTTGCTTTGTTGCATTGCATAATTATGGCCATTATTACTCTCTTAGTTGGTTGCTCCCAGTCTTTTGCTAGCCTCAACTTGTATGAGTAAGTTATACTCATGCTTCCAACTTCCAAGAAACCAAGTTATTCCAAAGTGTCCACTATAAACTCCTATGCATTCCAAGTATATTCTTTTTTTCAACTATCTTCCAATTAAAAACTATTTTGTTATTTGAAAATTTAGTGATTAAAGCCCCCACGAACTTGATGTCACACTTTATTATTTGCCCCTAATAAACTTGAACCATTGTGACAACTTTGTTGTATATGCTTGCACTTATAAGTTGGAATTTTTAGCAGAACCGTGTTGTCACGGGGAACATTTTCAACATTGCACTTGTACCTTGTTGTACTCAGTTGATATCATGTTCTTTTGTCTATGGATGTCACCGGTGTGAAATAAAGAGGGAACTTGTAAGTCCATGGATTTTGTATCCTGTGTTAGAGAAACGCCTGGGCCGCTAGCCTAAGCCATGCCTAATCATGGTGGAAACTTGCAGCATCACCATAGTGACATCTATGAAGCATTCTTCTTATAAAAAAAGAGACACATTGAGAAAAGAGAAAAGAGAGAAAAAAGCACCATATTCCCATGGTACATAAGAAGAATTGTTGAGATGCTCATTGTCTGCTTGCCTTGTCATTTTGGTTATGGGAAAGCTCCTGTACCATGTGCAAGGGGTACCCCATTGGCCGTTCTCAATGATATGCAAATACTTACAGTGATAAGAACTTACCTGGACCCAAAGTTGAGTATGCATGAGGTGTGGCCCTCGTATTCAAGGGGCATGAGATTGCCAACTTATACTTCGTCAAGCATATACTCCAACTTTGCCACTTAAACCTTAACCACTTCAAGATGCTTATGATAGGGGCAATGAGGGATGAAAGCTAACTAGTACCATAATTTTTGGAAGCTCTTTTTGAAACTTGTAATCCCTGCTTCCTTTACAAAAAAGGCCTTTCTTCCACCATTATTTGAGTCTCCACCTTCTACCTTTAGGCACCATTAAGAGAGCATAGTTGTCATTCTATGTGCAATGTTCCAAAGCTTATTAATTGATGCATATTGTGATATTAATTGTTCTTGTGCTATTTGTTTCTAGTCACCCATGTGAACTTTGCAGGTGTCCTATGCATTATATTGCTACTCCATGAGGGAGAAGCTGATTGCCACTATGCTATGTTTTCTGCATGTGAAACAAACAAACATTTTTCAATGCATGTTATTCATGATCTTTGTTTGTAGCTTGACATGTTGCATGCATAGTTACTATATCCTATTATTAGAACTCCATCTTTCATGCACATGTTTAGAGTTCTTTGATCCCAACTTTCAATGCTTGCAAATGGTTGGATATTTATTGCGAGGGTGCATGTCACCTCAAAAATTATTCTTTAATCAATTACCTACTCGAGGACGAGCAGGAGTTAAGCTTGGGGATGCTGATACGTTGGAAACGTATCTATAATTTTTGATGCTCCATGCTTGTTTAGTATCTACTTTGCTTTACTTGTCCACACTTTGAGGTGCTTTTTACATGTGTTCTGGTACTAACCTATTAACAAGTTTCAACAGTGCCACATGCCTGTTTTCTGCTATTTTTGGTTTCAGAAAAGTTAGTAAAGAAATATTCTCGGAATTGGACGGGACGAAGGACAAAGTCAATAACTTTCCGTGGGGAACAAGAAGTCCAAAGGAGAGACGAGGAGGCGTGCCAGAGCGGCTAAACCCCCCTAGGCGCGGGTGGGCCCTACCCGTGCCTAGGTAGGGTTTGCCCCCTCTGGCCACCGCCTCGGCTTCCCCCTTCACCTATAAGAAGCCCCCGATGCAGAAACCCTGAGTACCCGATTAGAAATCCACGAAACCGTCTATAGCCACCGCCACCATCGTCCCTAGATCGGGGGGATCTGAAGTTCTTCCCGGCACCCTGCCGGAGGGGAGATCATCCCGGAGGCCTTCTCTCCGGTATGATTCGTGAGTAGTTCCACCTTGGACTATGGGTCCATGTAGTAGCTAGATGGTTGTATCTCCTCCTTTGTGCTTTCATGTATAGATCTTGTGAGCTCCATTCATGATCAAGATCTAATCTATTTGTAATCATGCATGTTGTGTATGCGGGGATCCGATGGATATTGAGATTATTATGTTGGTTTGATTAATGGTTTTATGTTTATGATTCTATCATGTCTGTGTTGTTTGTGATCTTGCATGCTCTCCGTTGCTAGTGGTTATCTTGGCCAAGTAGTTGCTAGTGACTCCAAGAGGGAGTATTTATGCTCGATAGTGGGTTCATGCCTCTAGTTTCCAAGGGAAGTGACAAATCTCTTGGTTGTAGATGTGTTGTTGCTACTAGGAGAAAACAACGGTCTCTTGTTCATGGAGCAAGTGGATTGTTTACCTTACACTTTGCTTAAAGAAGTTGTGCATTGCTTGCAACTTAATCGGAGGGGTTCAGATGATAACCTGAAGGTGGACTTCTAGTCATAGATGTAGTTGGATGACGGTCTATGTATATTTTTGTATTGCCCAATCAACCTCATAGGATCTTTCTGGATAGTAATTGCATTTTTTTGCCTTGCTTAGTTCCTTTCAATTGCCTCGTTGTAATTTGTTTACCCTTCATGCTAGGTTGTTTATCTAAGGAGAGCACCTCTAGTGAACTATGGACCCCGGTCCAATCTTTACCATTGATACATCTTCCATTGTTACTTGTTTACTTGCTGCAAACCATTACCTTCCACACCATACGTTTAATCCTTTGTTACAACAAATCGGTGATCTTGACAACCTCACTGATTCGTCGGGGAAAAGTCTTGAGTTTGTGTTGTGCAGGTCTCCAC
The DNA here is from genome assembly GCA_023614405.1 of Avena insularis. Classification (NCBI taxonomy): domain Eukaryota; kingdom Viridiplantae; phylum Streptophyta; class Magnoliopsida; order Poales; family Poaceae; genus Avena; species Avena insularis. Next base: position 291,882,254 of record CM042691.1, on the reverse strand, counting down.
GTTGCCAGCAACACCTTTGAGACGTTTCCTTCCTCCTTCTGGTTCGATAACCTCGATCTCTACTGAGGGAAGACTTGCTTCTTGCTGCTTCACACCTTGCTATTGGGGTTTCCAATGAAGTGCTCACGTCAGCACCATCAGAGAAGGATTCTCTTCTTCCTCCACCAGGAAACATTGTCCCAGTTTGAGTTTTCAAACTTGCCTTTTCACTTTCAATTTTGGAGTTTAATTTTACTCTTTATTTGCACAGCCCTTTGACCTAGGACATGATGCAACCATTCCACTTAGTCATGACACATTCATGCACCCTTCCCCTTTCGGTCCGGTGAACCTTCTATACCCTTTTAGATCATTCCGGTGAAAACACCGGAATCATTCCCAAACTCCGGAATTGGACTTTCCTTATATGAATCTTATTCTCCGGACCATTCCAGATATCCTCGTGATATCTCGGATCCCATTCGAGACTCCGAACAACATTCGATCTCCCTACTTACATTCCATATCTACTAAACAACATTGAATCCTTAAGTGTGTCTTCCTACGGTTCATGAATTATGTAGACATGACCGAGACTCTTCTCCGATCAATAACCAATAGAGGAATCTGGAAACTCATATGGTTCCCACATATTTTGACGATTACTTTGCGATCGAATAAACCATTTACATACGATATAAATTTCCCTTTGTCTCACGATATTTTACTTATCTAAGGTCTGATCGTCGGTATCTCTGCATACCTAGTTCAACCTCGTTACCGATAAGTATTCTTTTCTTGTTCCCAAGATGTGATCCCTTGTGAGCCAGTCACATGCTTGCAAGCTAACTGGATGACATTCCACCGAGAGGGCCTAGAGTATATCTATCCGTCATATGGATGGACAAATCCCACTCTTGATCCATGTGCCTCAACACATACTTTTTGAACACTCAATGCCACCTTTATAGCCACCCAGTTACGGTGTGGTGTTTGATGTCATCAAAGTTCCATCCGGTGATGGTGATTAGCATGATCTCATGGTCGAAGGAATTAGGTTACTATGTATCAGAAAGCTTATAGCAAACGAACTAATGAAATGACTTGATATTTTTGCTACGCTTATGTATAGGAGTATGTCCATCACACCATTCTCCTAATGATATGATCTTGTTGTTAATAACATCTCAATGTTCATGATCAGGAAACCATGATCATCTATCAGCCAACAAGCTAGTATTATAAAGAGGCTTTACTAGGGACTCTAATTTAGTTTACAAATCACACAAGTATTAATGTTTCCGGTTAATACTATTATAGCATGAATGTAAACATTTATCATAAACACAAACATATAATAATAACTACTTTTATTATTGCCTCTAGGGCATATCTCCAACAAAAACATGGAAATATCAGAACATACATGTTTAGCACCCGTGTCTATCCACCAATCAGGAGAATGACATATTGAATGATAGTAGGTAAAATACCGTACCCAGCATCCTTCATCTCAGTATTGGTAATAACAACATTAGCAGTGTTGTCGATGTTCCCATGTTGATGCTTGTCAAAGCGATTAGGGCATCTAGGAGCCCAATGATCAGGATCGCCACAGACATGGCAAGAGCCTTTCTTCTTATCATTTTTCTTCTTGAAGTTGGTTGAGTGCGTGGCCTTATTCTTTCCATCAAACTTCATTTTTCCTTCAGATTTGTTCTTATTCATGAACTTGTGGGATTGGAAGTTTTCCTCTACACCAAATTGGCACTAGAACCTCCCTCAAATCCTTAAGCGGTTTTGTCTTTTGCTCTCACCTTCGCTTCCACATGAAGAGACCCAATGAGATCCGTAACGGAAAACTCTTGTCTCTTATGTTTTAGAGAAGTAGCAAAGTTCCTCCACAAGGGAGAAAGATTGGCAATAATGCCACCGTCCACAAACTTATCCATTAAGGTACACTTGAACTGACCAAATTCTTTGGCAAGTTATTGTATCTAATGAGATTGCTCAATGACGGAGCGCTCATCAACCATCTTGTAGTCATAGAATTGCTCCATGACATACAACTCAGTGTCAGCTTTCGAGACCCCAAACTTGGCCTCGAGTGCGTCTCACGCGTCCTTGCTATTATCAAATGACATGTACGGGTCAACAATGTTGTCTTCAAGAACACTGAAAAGAGCCGCCATAAACATGGTATCGGCTTTCTAAAAGGCCGCTTCTTGCTCAGCAGAAAGATCTCCTTCAGGCTTGCCAAGAGTGGCGCTATAGCAGTTTAGGTTTTTAAACGAGAGAACTGCTCTCTTGCTCCATGTTTTATAGTGCATGCCATCAAAAGGAGGCGGCCTAGTAGCCACGGCTACACCAGTGAAATTCAGTTTCCTATAATCAGGTTTTTGGATTATTAAAAATATAAGCAATAATCCATATTATTTAATCCGAATAATAAACTGATAAATCATAACCATACAAACAGTACTAAAACCAATCATGCAGATCAACAAAGTAGATAAACATATTACATCTATACAAGATAAACATATCACATCTACACCAAACGCTAGAACTAGAAACTCTAGCATAATCTGAAAGAGATAGATTGAGATCATATATAGTGTAGGCTGAATAGCAGCTGCGATAGTAGCAGAGCGGTAGCAACAGCGTTGTCGCCCATGTTGAGGTTGCTGAAGAGGTCGGTGACGTCCATGAAGAAGTCGTCGTTCGGGAACTCGTCATCGGACAACGTCGTGGTTGCTAAAAGTCGCGCTTGAGTGCTCCCTAAAAACCTGATCCCCACTCACCCATAAAGTTTCACGAGAGGCGGGGTTCCGGAGGCCTACTGTCCGATCTGCGGTGCACTCCGCAAGCCGGGATAGGGAAGACGAAGACGATGGCGCAAGGTTCTGAAAGTACGTGCGTGTAAGGAGTACCGATTAGGTTTAGTGCAGACGCTTATATAGTGCAGGTCAGGGAGATCATGGGGCACATCCCATGTACGAATCGGTAACAACCCACGATCCATAAAATCTAGAAACGGCTGATTGATTAAAGCGTCTGTTAATGACTCATAATTAATCCATGATTATTTTTTTAAAATAGCAAAATAAAGTTCGGCTCGACGAGATTCCCCCAACCCGCAGCCCCCGCGCGTCGTGACGAGACGGCATCGGAGGAGGAGTGCGCGAGGGTTTCTCTCCTTCTCACACCTTAGTAAATGGTGCAACACTCTACTATATAAGATGGTCCAACTCCTCTTTCACTAGCAATGTGGGACTAAACTTAGCACGGTCATATGCTACCATACACAAGTGGACCAATTTTTTTCAGAATGTGTCTAATAGGCCAACATGGCAAAACTCATCAAATTCAAACAGTACTCCCTGGGGGAGTCGAGAACAAGGTTCACGAGCTCAGTGGGCTTGAAGAGGCGATTCCCAGGACGTAGGCCTCGGGCCTTGTTTACTTCTAAGGTATTTGAGGGGATGGGAGGAGATTATTTCGTATCCCGAAAGTTCCCGGATAGTTCGTTTACTAGACTGGGTTTGGAGGAGATAATCCCGAAATATCCTCACAAGTTCTCCCCACACTGGTGTATTTTTAGCTAGATTAAAAACTCTCCATCATGGTAGAATATTTTTGAGAAAATATATTTGAAAGGATTTAAAAGTATTGGGTAAACATCTAATCCCTATATATTCTTACATCTTTTAGGCCTAAAAATACCGAAAAAATAAACAAGCCCTCAGATGGAAGGGAAATGTGCCGTACACTGACAAGGCTGTTGGCCGCTGGCGCTGCTGTAGACGTACGCTGGCAAGCCAAGCTCGGCAGCATGTCAACGACGTACGTCAGCCCAGCGGCATCTCCTGGACCATTCTTGCGGGGCGGCGTAGCGGCCTTGCGGGCAGTCCGGTCCCGTTTGCAACCTGACTAATTGCTGCTTATGTTCCCTGCATCTCCACCCCGTTCGTTGCTGCATCCTGTATAGAGGACGTGAAAAACCTGTAACATTCATCTATCTATCTATCTATTATATATTACTAATATTACTCCTCCAGAGGATACGACACGTTTCATCCCCGGGTCGTGCCGCGCACACCAGGTCGTGTGGTTCGGATGGGCCCTTCCAATTGCCAATAATGCATCGCTTCTTTCTTCCCTGCCGCAGCACCTCGCTCCAACCACGCGCCGCCGCTTCTCTTGCTGCCCCTCTCCCTTCTGCTCGAGCCTGACGCCCACAAATTCGTCGCCGGCCTCTTCTCCCTCGAGCCCCGCCTTCCTCGTTGTGCTCCTCTGCCCCGACCGCCTCAGAGTCGCTATCCCGGCCGCCTTGTTGTGTGTGTGCCGCCACTCAGATCCCACACTGATATGGATATGCCCTACGGGTGCCTGATGTTAGCCTACTTGGTCCAGCCCGATGGAAGGCCCTCTCGATGACCTGCCAAGGTCCAGGACGTCTATGACGGTTCGGCTGATATGAAGCCCATACGGACACGGACTCCCAAACGCACAAGACAAAAAAACCTCAAGACTAAAGTTTGAATACAACTTGTAACCAAATCGTATTGGCACCCGAGACCTAGCCTCCCTATATATAAAGGCTAGGAGGGGCCAACAAGGAGGGCACCCCCGATAGACTAGACCACAACAGATCTATAGATCCGGCACCTCATACCACCGCATACACATCTCCATGCCAGATTGCATCTGCGCACCCATGTAACCTTCGGTTCCGCCATAATCAAGAGCAGACAAGCAGGAGTAGGGTTTTTCCTTCGGGGGCCTAAACCTGGGTAAACCTCGTGTCCCCGTGTTGCTTGTTTGCTAACCGTTCCGTGATCTCCAGCATCCCCATCTTCTCCAAAACTCAAGTCCATAATAATGGGCATTGACGAGATTAAACATCGTCAATTGGCGCCGTCTGTGTGAACTGGAGACGCTGATTGTGCGATCGTGACGGTCTCATCACCAACTATCTTCGATCCTCCAGCTTCAGGAAACAGATCTATACATTGCGATTATGCAAGGGATCGACATCAACACCGCCCTAGCGCTGAGCTGATCGATCTAATTCACGCAGTCGGCAAAAATCACGGCGATTCTTATGTACACGACCGTGGTTCCGTGATACGCGTATAGTATCAGAAGCAATTACCGGCGTGACCTCAATCATCCGCATGTAACGCATACACAAAGGAGCAGCAGATAGATCAAGACAATTTTCGTCGAGATTAATTGATGAGCTGTTTTATGGTACCCTCGGATGAATAATATCCATCCATTTTCGTGCATCCAAAGGCACGTAACAATTCATACTAGTGTCAAAAAGATGACTAGTACAAATCATACTACTCACCTGAGGAGGGCAAAATCGGCACCGCATAAAAAAACCACTTAGACGGGCCCTAGCCCAAGACAGTCGACATAGCTCGCCAGCAAATCATTAACCCTAAGATTCAAGCTCGTCCACACCTCGCCTCCCTCACGTGGCCGTCACGTTCCGGTGGTACCCGTCGACGAGCGTGTGTGCCCCCTTGTATCTTCGGCACGTCTAGGTGTGTGTGGCTGCCTAGGTGCTGCAGTCGCCGGCCTCGGTTATGTCGGCGCCGCCGGGAAGATAGAGAGGGAGCCAGGGAGGCCGGCGACGGTGGGGTGGAGATGCTGGGGATGGGGCGGAGTCTGGCGAGGGGTGGTGCCGGAGAGGGGAGGAGGTCTTTGAAGCGGTCGCGGCGACTAGGAGGGTGATGTGAACCGAACGTGGTGGCATGCTTCCAGTCGTCGGACTACGATGGCAGCGGGATGATCGACGACAAGGGGCTGCAGTCTGCACTGGCCGACTTCAACAGCCAGAGCTTCAGCCTCTACACCATCCACCTCTTCATGTGCCTCTTCACCAACACCATCTGTCCCCAATATCGGCAAGCCCTCCTTCCCGTCACGGTCATTCTTGGATATCTCTTTCAGCCTCTCAGGTCTCTCGCACAATCATTCTAGGATCAATGGGGTTAGGATTTAGCTTGCAGGAAGCGATCATGCTAGTCTCCCTGTCAATTGGCACCACCACCACATAACGGCTTTGTGGCATGCCGTTTCCATTAGCACTGAATTTGGTGACCATGTTCTTGTAGTTTTTGTGGCACCCAATCCGAGAGTCTAGTGCGAGATAGAATTCAGAAGTGGATCCATTTATTTTCTGGGTAAGATTTGATTGGAATGGACTATTTTAGCTCAGCTTGACTGGATTTCATGCTGTCCGTCTGTGGACTAGCGTTTGATTGAAGTCTGCGCTGTCCAAATTCAGTGAGGTTCCTCCACAAAATCCACAAGTTGTTTTCTTGTTATGGTCATATCACTAACCACCTTTGATTGTTTCTTCTTATGTTCATAGTGTGAGAAATGATTTTTAGTAGATGTGGAACTGTGGGTTATTTTCACAGATCTTTATTTCCTAACACGAACTCTGTAAATTTGCGCTTTCAGTTTAATCCGTCACATCATGAAAACCTTATTTGACGATGTCAGTATAGCTCAATATAATAAGTGAAGAATACGGACATCGTCAAATAAGGTTGATTTTGGATGCAATAGAGCTACTGACATATCTATTGACATATCCTAGAGCTTATTTAATCCGTCTGTGGACTAGCGTTTGAATAAGGCTTATTTGACCATCACTAAAGGCTGATTTTGGATGCAATACGCAGAATAAGTGGAGAAATTCTATCTCTCAAGTTGATCTTCCATAAAAATATCTAAACTTGAAAAATGGCAAAATGCATTTTTTTATGAGAATATACATATCTAGCTATAGGATAGGAGTACACGTTTTTGGTCTTGCTTTTTAATAGCTTATTCATAGCTTTGTGGTCACTTGCATGGATATACATATCTAGCTGTAAAATAGGTGTAAAAGTTTTTGGTCTTGCTTTTTAGTAGCTTATTAATTCATATCTTTGTGGTCACTTGTCTGGATTGAGAACTCTGCAAAACGTGAGTAGCTCTATGATCCCAGCTCACAGTCAATTAGCTCAAAAAAATTCTATGGGATAAACCTAGGAGTAGTATGCAAGTTCCTTGCTGAGAAATCCAACACAGTAGAAGAAGTTCATAGTTTATGCCTTGAAATTTAACTTAATACAATGAAGTGCTGCCTTCCTAATTCACATCTGTAGCTTGCTATCCAGAATTATCTGCCTTTGTATTTTGGCCGTGATTGATTTCAAGTGTACAGTAGACATGATATATTTTTGACACGTGAGATTATCATTTTATACGTTGTAATTTTTTTATTTAAGATCCTAATTGTAAAATATGTTCTCTTTTAATTCTTTTAGGCTGAAGGAGTTTACTTATGTATTTTAGGGTGAGAAGCTACAACAGTACTACTACTTTCATTCTCTCTGGGGCAACTAATCAACTACTCGCCGAGGGACTTAAAAGTGATGGCAGAAGGAATTGCCGGGGTGGGGGAAGAAAGGTGTGCCTGGCCTGTAGATGGCGCTTGGTGGCCGCTCGGCGAATTCCAACATGTCGTATGAGCTGCCATCGTTTGGATGCAGAGTATAATCAGCCAATTTGTTTTCTTCTATACACTAATCATCTGAAGTACACGGTATTCAAACCAGGAAAAAACTGTGATGTTGTATGTTCACTGGCATGTAATAGATTACCCTGATTATATAGTGATAATGGAGTATTTTGGACGTTACAATTTTGTAGAAACTCTGACAAAAATGCAGTACATTCAGTTGGTAACACTGCCATAGAGTTTCGCAATAGCTCGGCGTCCAGGGATCACAGACCGACCATAGACCCTATTCAATAAGTGGAACTAAATAGTTTGATTTATAACAGAAACCATAAGGGGCCACCAGTAACATGCAGTACAAGACATCTATGTCTACCAATTGAGCACCTACTATTTATCATTTCGTATTATTCATCCTTTGTCGTAGCTGTCGAAGAGGCTTCTTTTTCTAATATGAGCATCTATAATCTAAACAAGCAACATGAAAGAATGAGTGGTGTACAACAAAACGGAACAGATTGCAACAAGAAAATGAAACAAGGCTTTTAGAGTTCTTTTTGAGCCAGGTATTTCGATGTTCTCCAGTGCACGGTATCCTTCGTTAAAGCACGTGTAAGCCGTCTAAACCACGTCAAGTTGTCTAGCAAGTATTCCAGCTCTTCCTTTCTAACGCTGAATTCTTTGACCTTAGCATAGTCATTATAGAGCTGGAATCCTTCCTCCTCCCTTCTCAAGGTCTTACTAACCATTTGGTGATAGTCTTCATGCTCCTCCATGTTAGCACCTTCACCATCCATGTCTGAAAATCGCCATCGTCAAAGTAAGATTCATGTTGCTAGTCAAGAAAATCATGTTTGGAAAAAACAATTGTATGTGCAAGATGGAACAACGGGTGATTTCATTTTTTTCATCCATCTTATTGCAAAATTCAACCTTTTTCTCTGTACTCCTACAATATCTTCCTCTGTTGAATCAGAGTTCGTAAAGACATAACCATGAAAATGAGACTCCTTACCTAATGTTTGCTACTTTTCGTGTCGGAAAATAAAATTTATGCCAGCTTTATAACACTAATGTTTCAAGATAGGCGTTGATTTTTTTTTCAATGATTGATTATGTAAATCCACATGCCATATTCAGCTGTAACAGAATTGGCTAAAGCGTATCTTAAAGAAGTGATTGAAACTGGAGCAGTGTAATAAAATAGTTTCGAAAGCACTGATACTAGCGTTAGAGTGAACAACAAACTTTGTCATCACATGTGCTTGATTCAGAAATCTAGCCTGAATGTCCATAGCTCTTCATCTCTTGTTCATAGTCGAATTCTCACAGTATTAAATGATAATATCAGTGCATCATTTTCTAACGCGACATATAGCTAGAGTAATTAGAGGTGGCCAGTTTTTTAGCAATGCAACTTGCTGGCTCACTGCAGGTCGACACCAGCACATGATTCCTGAACTACCTTAAGCCTCTTTTTCAGTTACCATTGACTATTCTACTCAATCTGGAAAAAAAATACGAAGCTGTAGGAGGGCCGGAGTTTACCGTACGTGTGCGCTACCTGTTCTTAGACGGCCGTCGGCGTCCACTTCCAGCGTGCGGTGTGGCGTCGGTGCTGGCAGCAGCGGCGGAGGCGTGCGGGCTGGAGTCGGCGTCCACTTCCGGTGTGCCGCGTTGCGTCGGCGCCGTCGGCGTGCAGGCTGGAGTGGGCTGGCATCGGCTGCGGAGGAGTGAGGTCTGGCATCGGCGGTGGCGTCGCGTACGGGGCGGCGGTCGAGAGGTTTCCTTGTGATTTCTTTTTACAGAATCGCTGGAGTAGCCACGGTACGGGCTTATAGGCCTAATCACGGTGATCTGGGAAAAAAATATTGGTAGCAAAATGTCTGAAATAGCCACGTCTCTAAACCGTTGGATCAATTTATACTAGTCCTTGTGTTGAGAGTAGTAAAAGGGACTGTAAAACTAGCCTAATTTTGATGGATTGCATCATGCTATCATGGAAAACAGCCAAGCCTCATGAAGCGAGCCATCATGTATTCATGTGAGATTAAAATCAAAGCCACGGAAACCCATCGGCGGTCAGAGTGTTTGTTGCAGCCACAGTACCGATCTAGGAAACATACAGACCGGCTTGGTTCAATATATGCAAAGGGACGATCGGTGCTTTTGGCCAGACGTGTGTGTCGGCTATTGTCCAAAATAACCAGATCAAGACCAACGCTGTGACACATCTCTACATCAGATTCCAAGGCAATCGATTAAAAAAAAGGGAGTCGCAATTCTATATATCGATCAGTCCAGTGGCAGGACATGATTTTTGGATCAAAGAAAATCCGTGCATCAGGGAGAATTATGATGCAGCGTACGATTGCCACACATCAATGTCCGGGTGAACAGTCAACTCGTCGTTTCTATCTGCCACAAGCCGACCTGAAGTCTGAGCGCTTCTCATCCGCGACACTCGCCGCCACATCGGCTCTCTCCAAACAAAAAATCAACGATCTCATTGTGATAACTCCCTCCAACCACGTTAAATCTACACTCAGGGGCTGCGCCCACTCCGCCGCATGATTCGCGACCACCATCGATTGCGATAACATGTTGTGGTCTTCGGCTCCGACCACCCGGGGCTCCCTCGGCATCGGCGAACCGCTGCATCTTTCGGATGCGACGACCCGACACGATCTTCGATTGCAGCAACTGGCTGCATCGGCTTCAGCGACCATGACCCGGAGGCTCCTTCGACTCCAGTGACCTGCTTCGGTGTAGAGGTCTCAACCTAATAAGGTAGATTCCTCCTGTGTTTTACAAAGCTAGTCCCTGGATCAATAGCTAGCATCCACAGTTAAGATGTAATATCAAGAAACAAAGGTCATAATATAACTTTATAACCAGGAATAACATAAGTTTATTACATCAAACATAGCTCATTTGGCTATTACATTACATTGCAGCGGAAAAACTATAAGCATGGGTCCTTCATCTTCAAAGTGCCACAGGCAGATATGTTGGTTGTAGACTTTGTAATCCTAATCAATCAATCTTCACTAAAATCAATTAAACCTGCAACATTACAAGTTACAGCCACAAGGGTCAATACATTTGAATTGTATTGGCAAGTTTCACTACTATGTGGAATATAAGTGGATCCTAACATTACATGCATATTTGGCTAAGTACAGTTTTAGGCTCATTTGCATAAAGCAAAATTTATCCTATCTTTTCAAAATGGTTTTGGTCCTTTGTCAAATCTCCTTTTCAAAAATCCCTTGAACTCCTTGGTAACTCCAAGTGTTCAAGTCTTTGTCAAAATCTCTTGAGCACCTTGGTAACCCCAAGTGCATCAAGTTTTGTCAAAATCTCTTGAGCTCCTTGGTAACCCCAAGTGCCTCAAGTTTTTAAAAGTTTTCTTTTAGAAATTAGAGTGTCGAGATCTTCCATAGCTTCAGGCCTTAGTTGCTCAGTATTGTCCATAACCGGGGACACGGCTAAGTACTTAGAATTTGATCTTCTGCAGAAGTTGTACACTTTACCCACATGACACAATCTCATCTTGATGCCACCAGTGGCCGCTGGATAAGTACTCACCAAGATGGAGTACCGGCAGATTGAGAATGTGACAAAGTCTTTTCATAGGAGTCCTCCCAATACAAAATGCTAGCTTGTCTACCAGGCACAAATGTAGGGTTGCTCCCTTACACAAATATAGTTAACCTGAAGATGCCAATGCATGGGACTTCCACTATATAGTTGACTAAGCCAGAGCCCATTTAGCATGTGGCTGTACACGGAAGCCACTGTACGAGAAACATGTTCAATCTCTAAGTTTCCTGGGTGGTTTTCCTTTGGAGCACAACACAAAGAGATTGCCATAGCATGGTTCCTTTTGTTGCCACCTTCTCCAAAACTCAAAGTATCCTTGTCCACCCAGGTGGTTCATTGAGTCCTTGTTTTATTATATAAAACACAAGTCTTTTCTCAATCTCATCAAATCTCAACATGTATCTCTTTTCAAAATATAGCAAGGCTAAGCATGTATCAACTACATTGTTTCACTAAAGAATGTATAGGGAATCCTATTAGGATTTAGCATAGCATAAGTATAAAATTATTTTCATGCATGTTTCAAAAATCCACTAAGTATAATGAAAATAGTAGAACTTTAGATGATAGTGTAACTTGCCTTTTTTGGTAGGGAATGATGGTTCACTCCTTGATCTTGCTAGTCTCACACTTTGCTAATTTCACTACAATCAATCAAGCAAACTCTATATCAACTAGCATTCCAAATAATCAATCAAACAACATTTTACACACACATAAAACTATGGGATCTAAAATCTAAGTCTTGCATGTAAGCATGTAAAGATGGTACCAATTGCAAAGGTGGTCTCCACTAGGCTTCTAAACTTTGTAAAGTCCAAATTGGTCATTTACCAAAATGGCAAAGTTATTAGTTAGAGGGTTTTGCCCAAAAACTATTTTAAAATCCATTCAACATTTTATGTGGTGGAAAATGGTTTTATCAAATCAAAAATCTTTAAGTTTTCACCAAAAGTTTCTAACTCTCAAGTCTTGGTGTTTTGGGGTCAGTAGCTTTGAATCAAAAATATTTTCCCAAAGTTTTTATTCCAAAATCTTTTTCATAATAAAACCATTATCTTTACTTAGCTAGAAATGGACTAAATCAATTAATCCATTCTAAATTTTTCCAATTTCATTTTCAACACCATGGGTTGGTTCCTAGGGTCAGTAAGGTCACAACAAATCATTTTGCAAAGGTTTTAACCCTAAAATCATTTTTAAACAATTTTTATACTCTAAACAAGTTCACAAAAGAATCTGCAAAAACAAGCAAGCTAACAGATACTATTTGCTAAACCAAGGGCATGGCTGGCTAGGTCTTGCTCTCCTGAATCCAACGATATAAAATTTGTAATTTTTGGACATGTGGATCCAAAGTTATAAGGGTTTGAAATTTGTAAATAAATCTGATTCAAAACTGATTTTAGATCTAATACAGGCCACGCGTCGCTGTCTTATTGGGCGGTAACGCTTCGCGCGGATCACGCTCTGTAGAGCGTTGGATCAAATTAGATCGTATGGTTCTGGAAGCGTACCCTTTCGGCGTTAAATGATCTATCTAGTGCGTCCGATCCAGATCCAACGGTGCTGGCGAGTTTGACCAAAAGGGGGCGGCGCTGACGGTGGCTAGCGGCGGCGCACGGCCAGGCGGTGGCTCTGCGGTGGTTCTAGGAAGCGAGAGAGGAAGAGAGTAGGCTTACCGAGGTCGCGAGGACGGGGTGATGCTCGTCGTGTGCTTGTCGTGGCAGGGGGTGCTCAGGTACTCCTGCGATTGCTCGCCGGAGTCTAGAACGACGTCGGGTGGTCTCAGTCGTGGTCGGAGTCGTCGTTACAGGTCACGAGAAGAACAACCGAGGGTAGGGTTAGACGCAGGAGATCACGGAGGTGCTGTGTGCGTGAACGAGGAGAAGAGGGGCGATCTGGTTTACCTGCTAGACGTCGTCGGAGAAGAAACAGACGACGGCGCTGTCAGAGCTTGTCAAAGCCGACGCTCTGGGGTGCCCGCGGTCGAAGGGATGGTACGGGGAGATGCGTCTGGGTGTGGGGAAGCTGCTAGGTTGCTCAGGGATGCAAGGGGCGGCGAAGCTCGGCTGGAATTCGATGAGGAAGGTCGTCGGAACAGAGGGAGTGCTGGGCCGAATTGTGGCAGCCTCGGGGCGGAGAAGGAGTGGCGACAGAGGGGAAAGGAGGAGAAGGGAGAGGCGATTTAGACAGCGTGCTTGCGGCGAGGGATTAATGCTGCATTAAGGTGTATTCAACCGGAGAATCAATGGCTGCAACGGTGGCGAGTTAAACGCGAGGAGGAAGAAGAGTGGGCTGGCTACGTGGGGTCGGTTGGTCAGTGGGAAAAGAAGTGAGGGATGGGTCCACTAGTCATTCTCTTTGCGGGTCTGGTTGCGAGTGGAAAAACGTTTCGTCGCGGGAGGAATAGCTGGGCTGGTTCTGGGCCTTACTGGGCTGTTGGGTTGGGTCGACCTTTTTCTTATTTTTTTCTGTTTCTGAATCCTTTTCCTTTTCTAATTCCATTTCCTGTTTTGAATTCAAATCAATCAAACAAGGTTCAATTCAATTCAAACCATCATCAATCTTTGTAACCATGAACCTGGTTCTGTAGCATAAACCAAATTTCCCCAAAATAAAATAAAATAATACTTTAATCTTTTTAGGTTCCATTCCTTAATTAAATAGAATGGGCCTTTATTTATTTAATCAAATGGGGTTTGATTTATTTAATAAAATCCTCATTTGAAATCCAAACACTTTCAAAACCAAATCAGTAGGTTCTTCTTGAATTTAGAGTATATTTGGTAATCTTGTTTTAAAACAAAATAACATTTTTATTTTTTAGGTTCCATTAATAATTAAATAGAATGGACTATTGTTATTAAATTCAATAGGATTTGTTTAATTAAATCTTTATTTTGAAATCTAAAATAAAGTCAGAACACTTCAGTAAGTTTTATTTATAAAATATTTGGAAAACTTATTTAAAGTAATTATATAAGTTTTAGTGTTTATTTAAAATGGGAAAAGCCTTTTAATAAAATTGGATATTAAATCCTTTATTGTTTCATTTTAAATAATCATTATTATTTTAAAACAAAGTAAAACCTTTTGTTTCACAAACTTGGTCAAGTGTTTATTTGGTTTTATAAAATAATCTTTATTTGAAAACCTTTCCTTTCATTCAGAACCAAAACCTTTTTATAAAAAGATTCAAAGTAGTAATAAAATATTTTATTTTCCTTTTATAAATGTTTAACCTTTTAAATCCCTTTAGGATTTTATTTAATCCAAATAGGTTTGAAGTTCCATTTAAATTCAAAAAGTTTCTTCTGGCCCTGAAAATCAAACAAAGTTTTATTTTATTCATTTATTTTCACATTACAAGATTTGAAAAATCTTGGGATGTGACAGGCTACCACCCTTAAAATAAATCTCGTCCCGAGATTTGGGAAGGCTGGGGTTACAAGTAGGCTTAGAATAGCTAGGGTACTACCACCCTTAAAATAAAGTCTCATAGGGTTACATTGATGGTTCTCTTGGCTAAAGTTCAACTCAATAATCAGGCAAGAAATCCTTATTTGTCTCTTCTGAGTTTTCTAAATCCTGACATCCACTTCTTCTATCTCTTCAAAGTTTCCATTCAGGTCAATGTGGTTTACATGTCCTTTTTGGGTCACATTGGAGTCATTTCCATTGGCTCTTCTGGCATCCTTTTTCTTTTTCTTCTCTGGACAGTCTGATGCATAGTGTCCAAGTTCCTTACAATTATAGCATTGCAACTAGCTAATGTCCTTTTTCCTGTATGTGTCATGTTGGTTCTGACCAAGGTCATCTCCATTGTCAGTATCATTTCCATTATTCTCACTTTCATTGTTGTTGTGGTGATACTGATGTGGTTCAGAATCTTCATTGCTCCTTCTGTATGAATGCTTCTTCTTTGATGATCCTGAATAGTTCTTGAGTTTATGTTTCCTCTTTCTGTTCTCAACTTGATTCATCTTGTTTTCCAATATTGTGGCTTTGTCACAGAGTGATTGATAAGTTGGGACATAGGCAACAGCTAGCTGCAGGTTCAACTCATCATTAAGTCCTTCAAGAAATTTATCCTTTCTCTTAGCATCTGTATCAACTTCATCCGGTGCATAGCGTGCCAGATTGTTGAATTCTTCAATATACTCAGCCACACTGAGGTGATGCTGTTTCAAATTGTGAAACTCCTTTTTCTTCAAGTACATCACTCCAGGTGAGATGTGAGTTGTTCTAAATCCATCCTCAAAAATAGCCCAAGTTACATCTTCAAGGGGAGTGGTGATCTGAAAGTTGTCCCACCATGTTGCTGCTGGTCCTTCAAGCAGAAATGCTGCAAACCTAACTTTCTCTTCATCGGTGCAGCCAACAGTCACTAGGTCTTTGTTCACTGAACGTAACCAATCATCAGCTTCCATTGGATCAGTTGTTCCAGAGAATCTTGCAGGCCTAAGTTTCAGAAACTTGGTGAGCATGTCAAGTGCTGGAGGATTATTCTGATTGTTGTTGTTGTTGTTGTCATTCAAATTCTGTATGAATGTGGTCATCTGCTACATCAACTGTGTCTGAGCTGCCATCATCTGCTGCATCTCAGGGGTGATGTTGTTGTTTTGGTTGGGGTTGGCACGACGGGGAGGCATCTGTTGGTTTGATAGGGATAAGTATTGGTGGATAGGTTTTTTAAGAAGTCCTAACACACAACTCAAAACAATCAAGTTCAATCAAACAATCAAATCATCAAACATTCAACAAGCAATCAACAAGCAATTATCCACTTAACAACTTATGAGCTTAACTCATGAGTTGAAGGAAACAACAAGTTTTCTTGGAAATAATTAACTTAGTATAGTCATACCTCATAGGTCAATATGATCCATACACTAACATGATATCAATGTTTTGGTAGGCAATCTAATATCTCTTGGTTTTCACTTGTAGTCCTTAGTGATATCTAAAGGTTGAAGTCCTTGGTTAAAATGTTGAAGATGTTGAAGTCATTAGAGTTGAAGATGTTGAAGTCATTAGAGTTGATGAAATATTTTGCACATGGTGAAGTCTTTGGCCATGGGGCAGGCTTTGTCCATCAAGTTTGAAATAGAAGAGATGTAGAGTCAAAACCAAAATGGTTGAGGAAAGAGTTTACAAGATTGTTTGTAAACAAGTTTTGGAACAAATACAACTCTTATTTTTCTAAGGGGTTTTGTCCAATCCCAGGGTTACAATCCTACAGGCAACACAATGCTCTGATACCATCTGTAGACGTCTCAACCTAATAAGGTAGATTCCTCCTGTGTTTTACAAAGCTAGTCCCTGGATCAATAGCTAGCATCCACAGTTAAGATGTAATATCAAGAAACAAAGGTCATAATATAACTTTATAACCAGGAATAACATAAGTTTATTACATCAAACATAGCTCATTTGGCTATTACATTACATTGCAGCGGAAAAACTATAAGCATGGGTCCTTCATCTTCAAAGTGCCACAGGCAGATATGTTGGTTGTAGACTTTGTAATCCTAATCAATCAATCTTCACTAAAATCAATCAAACCTACAACATTACAAGTTACAGCCACAAGGGTCAATACATTTGAATTGTATTGGCAAGTTTCACTACTATGTGGAATATAAGTGGATCCTAACATTACATGCATATTTGGCTAAGTAGAGTTTTAGGCTCATTTGCATAAAGCAAAATTTATCCTATCTTTTCAAAATGGTTTTGATCCTTTGTCAAATCTCCTTTTCAAAAATCCCTTGAACTCCTTGGTAACTCCAAGTGTTCAAGTCTTTGTCAAAATCTCTTGAGCACCTTGGTAACCCCAAGTGCATCAAGTTTTGTCAAAATCTCTTGAGCTCCTTGGTAACCCCAAGTGCCTCAAGTTTTTAAAAGTTTTATTTTAGAAATTAGAGTGTCGAGATCTTCCATAGCTTCAGGCCTTAGTTGCTCAGTATTGTCCATAACCGGGGACACGGCTAAGTACTTAGAATTTGATCTTCTGCAGAAGTTGTACACTTTACCCACATGACACAATCTCATCTTGATGCCACCAGTGGCCGCTGGATAAGTACTCACCAAGATGGAGTACCGGCAGATTGAGAATGTGACAAAGTCTTTCCATAGGAGTCCTCCCAATACAAAATGCTAGCTTGTCTACCAGGCACAAATTGAAGGGTTTCGCGGCATAGTAAATCAAAATTTTCTACGGAGCGAACAGAGGGAAAGCCAAGATCTAATCTAGGAGATGCAAACAACGAGAGAGATTGGATTAGATCTTCATACCCTTGAAGATTCGACATGGAACGCTCGGAACGTGGGTGATGTAGTCGCACTTCTTCTCCTCCTCGCGATCCGATCCGATCTAGCACCACAAGTGGCGGTGCCTCCGTGAGATGCACACGTGCAGCACCTCAACGTCTCCTCCTTCCTCGGACCAGCAAGTATGGTGGAGAGATAGATTGGATCTACAACACGACGGCGTGGTGTATATGGTGGAGAATTTCTGCTGCAGGGCTTCGCCTACAAACAGTCGGGAGGGAGAGGAAGGTAGCAAGGCTGCTAGGGCTTGGAGGAAGGTGTGTGTGTGGGGAAGGGGGCGCACCACCCCTCTATATATAGAGGGGGGGGGGGCGGCCAGCCCTTGCCCCTCCTCCAAGCCTATCTCTAGTTTAAACAATTTAAACTCTCCCTTATCTAGAAATCCTATCTCTAGTTTAAACGATTTAAACTCTCCCTTATCTAGAAATCCTATCTCTAGTTTAAACGAGTTTAAACATATCTAGGATCGGCTGGGCCCTATGGGGCCTTGTGCCCCTGGCCCAATGCGGCCAGGACACTCCCTCATAGGCCCATGCCCCCTCCCGGAAGGTGGGGCCACGTTGGTCCCCTTCCGGAAGGTTCTAGAAGCTTCCGGTACAATACCGATTAACCCGGAACAATTCCGAACTCCAAAAACTGCACTGCCTTATATGAATCTTATTCTCCGGACCATTCCAGAACCTCTCGTGATATCCCGGATCCCATCCGAGACTCCGAACAAAAATTCATAAACCAATTATCCAATCTATCCTAGCGTCGAGACACGTTAAGTGTGTGACCCTGCAGGTTCGAGAATATGCAGACATGATCTTCTATCAATAATCAACAGGGTCCAGGCACCCATATTGACTCCCACACATTCATCGATGATCATATCGGATGAACCACGATGCCAGGATTCAATCAATCCCATATATATATTCCCTTCGCCTCGATATTTTACTTGCCCGAGATTCGATCGCTTGCATCGGCCATACCTAGTTCAATCTCGCTCACGTTAGTACTTTACTCGTTCGTAATCCGATATCACTTTGTGATTAACTCCTTAACCACATGCTTGCAAGCGTGTTGATATCGACACGAAAGGGCCCGAAGTATATCTCTCCGACTTGGGAGGGATAAATTCCATCTCGATACATACAACCCAACAGATACTTTCCGATCACCTGAGAGACACCTTTATGATCACCCTCTCATAGGATGACGTTTGATGACCTCAAAGCTTTCTTCCGGTACCAGGGAGTTGCATTATCTCATGGTCTAAGGAATACAATATTTGACATAGGAAAAGCTTCGCAAAGATGAACACGATGAAACGATCTAATTGCTTCGCTTAGTTTGGGTCTGTCCATCATATCATTCTCCCAATGATATGATCTCATTATCAATTGACAACTCATGTCTATGGTTAGGAAACCTTAACCATCAGTGATCAATGAGCTAGTCCTTAGAGGCGTACCAGGGACACGGTGTTGTTCACAAACCACACAAGTATTAATGGTTCCGCTTAATACAATTCTAGCATGGAATATAAACTTTATCATGAACAAGAATTATAATAATAACATCTTTATTATTGCCTCTAGGGCATAATTCCAACACAAATGTAGGGTTGCTCCCTTACACAAATCTAGTTAACCTGAAGATGCCAATGCATGGGACTTCCACTATGTAGTTGACTAAGCCAGAGCCCATTTAGCATGTGGTACCACGGAAGCATTTCACGAGAAACATGTTTAATCTCTAAGTTTCCTGGGTGGTTTTCCTTTGGAGCACAACACAAAGAGATTGCCATAGCATGGTTCCTTTTGTTGCCACCTTCTCCAAAACTCAAAGTATCCTTGTCCACCCAGGTGGTTCATTGAGTCCTTGTTTTATTATATAAAACACAAGTCTTTTCTCAATCTCATCAAATCTCAACATGTATCTCTTTTCAAAATATAGCATGGCTAAGCATGTATCAACTACATTGTTTCACTAAAGAATGTATAGGGAATCCTATTAGGATTTAGCATAGCATAAGTATAAAATTATTTTCATGCATGTTTCAAAAATCCACTAAGTATAATGAAAATAGTAGGACTTTATATGATAGTGTAACTTGCCTTTTTTGGTAGGGAATGATGGTTCACTCCTTGATCTTGCTAGTCTCACACTTTGCTAATTTCACTACAATCAATCAAGCAAACTCTATATCAACTAGCATTCCAAATAATCAATCAAACAACATTTTACACACACATAAAACTATGGGATCTAAAATCTAAGTCTTGCATGTAAGCATGTAAAGATGGTCCCAATTGCAAAGGTGGTCTCCACTAGGCTTCTAAACTTTGTAAAGTCCAAATTGGTCATTTACCAAAATGGCAAAGTTATTAGTTAGAGGGTTTTGCCCAAAAACTATTTTAAAATCCATTCAACATTTTATGTGGTGGAAAATGGTTTTATCAAATCAAAAATCTTTAAGTTTTCACCAAAAGTTTCTAACTCTCAAGTCTTGGTGTTTTTGGGTCAGTAGCTTTGAATCAAAAATATTTTCCCAAAGTTTTTATTCCAAAATCTTTTTCATAATAAAACCATTATCTTTACTTAGCTAGAAATGGACTAAATCAATTAATCCATTCTAAATTTTTCCAATTTCATTTTCAACACCATGGGTTGGTTCCTAGGGTCAGTAAGGTCACAACAAATCATTTTGCAAAGGTTTTAACCCTAAAATCATTTTTAAACAATTTTTATACTCTAAACAAGTTCACAAAAGAATCTGCAAAAACAAGCAAGCTAACAGATACTATTTGCTAAACCAAGGGCATGGCTGGCTAGGTCTTGCTCTCCTGAATCCAACGACATAAAATTTGTAATTTTTGGACGTGTGGATCCAAAGTTATAAGGGTTTGAAATTTGTAAATAAATCTGATTCAAAACTAATTTTAGATCTAATACAGGCCACGCGTCGCTGTCTCATTGGGCGGTACCGCTTCGCGCGGATCGCGCTCTGTAGAGCGTTGGATCAAATTAGATCGTATGGTTCTGGAAGCGTACCCTTTCGGCGTTAAATGATCTATCTAGTGCGTTCGATCCAGATCCAACGGTGCTGGCGAGTTTGGCCAAAAGGGGGCGGCGCTGACGGTGGCTAGCGGCGGCGCACGGCCAGGCGGTGGCTCTGCGGTGGTTCTAGGAAGCGAGAGAGGAAGAGAGTAGGCGTACCGAGGTCGCGAGGACGGGGTGATGCTCGTCGTGTGCTTGTCGTGGCAGGGGGTGCTCAGGTACTCCTGCGATTGCTCGCCGGAATCTAGAACGACGTCGGGTGGTCTCAGTCGTGGTCGGAGTCGTCGCTACAAGTCACGAGAAGAACAACCGAGGGTAGGGTTAGACGCAGGAGATCACAGAGGTGCTGCGTGCGTGAACGAGGAGAAGAGGGGCGACCTGGTTTACCTGCTAGACGTCGTCGGAGAAGAAACAGACGGCGGCGCTGTCAGAGCTTGTCAAAGCCGACGCTCTGGGGCGCCCGCGGTCGAAGGGATGGTACGGGGAGATGCGTCTGGGTGTGGGGAAGCTGCTAGGTTGCTCAGGGATGCAAGGGGCGGTGAAGCTCGGCTGGAATTCGACGAGGAAGGTCGTCGGAACAGAGGGAGTGCTGGGCCGAATTGTGGCAGCCTCGGGGCGGAGAAGGAGTGGCGACAGAGGGGAAAGGAGGAGAAGGGAGAGGCGATTTAGACAGCGTGCTTGCGGCGAGGGATTAATGCTGCATTAAGGTGTATTCAACCGGAGAATCAATGGCTGCAACGGTGGCGAGTTAAACGCGAGGAGGAAGAAGAGTGAGCTGGCTACGTGGGGTCGGTTGGTCAGTGGGAAAAGAAGTGAAGGATGGGTCCACTAGTCATTATCTTTGCGGGTCTGGTTGCGAGTGGAAAAACGTTTCGTCGCGGGAGGAATAGCTGGGCTGGTTCTGGGCCTTACTGGGCTGTTGGGTTGGGTCGACCTTTTTCTTATGTTTTTCTGTTTCTGAATCCTTTTCCTTTTCTAATTCCATTTCCTGTTTTGAATTCAAATCAATCAAACAAGGTTCAATTCAATTCAAACCATCATCAATCTTTGTAACCATGAACCTGGTTCTGTAGCATAAACCAAATTTCCCCAAAATAAAATAAAATAATACTTTAATCTTTTTAGGTTCCATTCCTTAATTAAATAGAATGGGCCTTTATTTATTTAATCAAATGGGGTTTGATTTATTTAATAAAATCCTCATTTGAAATCCAAACACTTTCAAAACCAAATCAGTAGGTTCTTCTTGAATTTAGAGTATATTTGGTAATCTTGTTTTAAAACAAAATAACATTTTTATTTTTTAGGTTCCATTAATAATTAAATAGAATGGAATATTGTTATTAAATTCAATAGGATTTGTTTAATTAAATCTTTATTTTGAAATCTAAAATAAAGTCAGAACACTTCAGTAAGTTTTATTTATAAAATATTTGGAAAACTTATTTAAAGTAATTATATAAGTTTTAGTGTTTATTTAAAATGGGAAAAGCCTTTTAATAAAATTGGATATTAAATCCTTTATTGTTTCATTTTAAATAATCATTATTATTTTAAAACAAAGTAAAACCTTTTGTTTCACAAACTTGGTCAAGTGTTTATTTGGTTTTATAAAATAATCTTTATTTGAAAACCTTTCCTTTCATTGAGAACCAAAACCTTTTTATAAAAAGATTCAAAGTAGTAATAAAATATTTTATTTTCCTTTTATAAATGTTTAACCTTTTAAATCCCTTTAGGATTTTATTTAATCCAAATAGGTTTGAAGTTCCATTTAAATTCAAAAAGTTTCTTCTGGCCCTGAAAATCAAACAAAGTTTTATTTTATTCATTTATTTTCACATTACAAGATTTGGAAAATCTTGGGATGTGACATTCGGTCCAAGGCTCCTTCAACTGCGATGCGGCAACTCTTCATCACTACACGACTTTGGTCCTCCGCGTCGACTGCGTCTGCCGCGTGACCCGTTGCCACGTCAACTACATGGCGTCGATCTCGCGACCTGCTGCAGTTTTCAACTCTGGCGATCCGCTACGATCTTCGGCTCCAATGACTTGTGGGCTCGGGGGCTCCCTCCGCTTCGATAACCCATTGCGGTCTTCAGCTCAGGTGACTCGGGGGCTCCTTGGCTCCAACGAACCACTACTTCGATGCATGTGACCTGCCGGTCACAACGGCTCTCAAGACGACGACCCGCCGGTTGCGTTGGCTCTCGCGACCCGTTTCACCTCGTCAACAACCAACAAAGCTAAGTTTTCCCTCTACTTAGAGCTATTTTCCTTCTTAACTCGCACTCGAAACACTTGGGGGCTGCGCCCTCTTCGAGTAACCTAATGTGCCATCGGCTCCACGCACTCGAGCACCTCGAACGCGACAGCCCGAGTAGCTGATTCTGCCCGATCGTCGAATCCTTGAACTCCGAGTGCCTCGGCAAGGTACTGAGACTAAGGGTGATCAGGCTAACGAAAAGATCTAGCATACAGTGCAAAAGTGTCGACTCGATCGGCACCAGAATCTTTCTATACAAGCCGAAAGGCAAATATTCTTTACAAGATACAAGTACTTCACAATTCTTCATGTTTTTCTGCAGCTTACAAGGATGTCAAATGCGCCGAGCTATTCTATCGGGTCCTCCAATGGAGTCGACTAGCGCCAGTCACGTCAACAGACGCCAAGACCCGAGTCGAAGCATTCCTTGGATGACCACATCAATCATCGACAAAAGCGGCCCTGGCCGCGCACCTGACAGAAGAAACAGCGTCGAATTCACCCGCAACGTCGAGTCCTTCCGGCTAAAATGCCGCATCACTCCGCTACGTTGACTCCTGACTCCTTATGCGTGAGACGCTGACTCGATGCACTTCCGGGTTAGTGGTTTCTCCTCGCATGAGTCTCCACTCGAGTCTGCAACTCGACTAGACACTCGGGGGCTACTCCTATCAGGAGCGATTGTCGCGCACCCGATGTAATTCTAGGTCAGCAGTACGCCCACGAGATTGTCGAATACAACTCCATGATACAAGACTCGAGTCTCTTCCCGAGTCTACGACTCCACCAGACACTCGGGAGCTACTCCAAACTGGAGCGCTGGTCGCGCACACAGAAGGTCTTCGAGTGGTACGCTTTGATTCCTCACTCGAATCAACGATCCGACTGAGGACTCGGGGCTACTCCCATAGGGAGCGCTGGCCGCGCATTCGAAAAAATGAAGTCATTCAAGGCATCTGCAAGGTCATCCGAAGAACTTCCGGATCACCGTATTGTGCAACTGATAACTATAAGTCTTTGCTCGAGTCTACGACTCGAACAGACACTCGGGGGCTACTCCCATAGGGAGTGCTGGTCGCGCACCCTATAGTCCATTGTGTTGACTACGTCCATAATGTCGACTCCTTTACAACAACCGAACTGTAGGGTTCGCAGCATAGAAAACAAAAAAATTCTACGATGTGAACTATGTACCAAGATCTATCTATTTAGATACAAACAATGGGCGAATGTATATCCGTAGAGAACATACCCTTGAAGACCGACAAAGCTTAGCGAGTTCAACTCGTGGTTGATGTAGACGATCTCTTGCCGATCTCAAGATCGAGAGGAAGTCCTAGCGCCGCAAATCAGCAGCGCATCCGTGCTCGCACACACGTTCGAGGCACCGAGCAACCTCCGCCTCCTCGCTCCAGTGATGCAGTGGAAGCACAACTCTTTCTTGCCGAATAGCCACCGGGAACATGTATCTCGCTAGTCCGAGACCATGGGGGATAAATTCTAGAGGGGGAGAGAGATCCTTCACGAGGAGGTGTGAGTGAGAAGTGAGGAGAGGGGTGCCTTTTATAGGACGAGGGGGGAACCCCAAGGGGGTGGCCTGCGCATGGGGGCTGCCCCCTTGCCCTCCCCTCTTCATGTGGGTGGACACTCCACTCACAAAATTCCTTTAAATTCCCTCCACTCAAAATCCCACTCAAAATTGCCATTAAATTTCCACCAAATTTAATGCAAACTCTCATTAAATAAAACTCTTTTATTTTATTCAGAATTTTGTTAATTACTTTAATGACAAACATTCACAAATAACCCCTTGCTAGAATTCCATTTCACATGCATAACCAATTTATGCAATTTCACCCGAAAACCTGTTTCGGTATCTAGTGAAATAAATTTCTGCGCTTGTTCATTCTTTCGGCATGAAACTTTTGCTCCAATTGGATGTCGGTGTCTCTTAAGTGTGTCACCCTACGGTTCGTGAATAATGCGGACATGATCGAGACCCCTCTCGGATCAATAATCAGAAGCGGGATCTGGAGACCCATACTGACTCCCACACATTCAACGATGACTTTCTTGTGATCGTCGGAACCTTTTATGCTAGTATCTTAATCCCTTTGTTTCACGATATATTACATGTTCGAGATTCGATCATCGGTATCTCCATACCTAGTTTGATCTCGTTACTGACATGCACTCTTTTCTCGTTCCCGTGATATAACATTCTAGTGATCAAATCACTTGCTTGCAAGCTAATCAATGTGTTATCACCGAGAGGGCCCAGAGTATATCTATTCGTCATCGGGATGAACAAATTTCACTCTCGATCCATGGGCCTCAACATAACACTTTGTTAGTTCTGAATCCATCTTTATAATCACCCTGTTATGGTGTGACGTTTGATGTTATCAAGAAACTCTTCCGGTGTTAGTGATTGACATGATCTCATGGTCTAAGGATTAGGATCACTTCGTAAGTTGTTATAGCAATATAAACTCAATGACTTTGATCGTAATGCTATACTTCGGATGAATGTTCATCACACCATTACACTAATGATGTGATCCCGTTATTAACAACATCCAATGTCCATGATCAGGAAACCTTGATCATCATGTTAATCAATGAGCTAGTTAATGAGAGAGGCATAACTAGGAACTTTCTGTTTGTTTATTAAACACACATGTATTAACGTTTCCGTATTAATACAATTATAACATGCAAAATAAACATCTATCATATACTTGGAATACACATAATAAACACTTTATTATTGCCTCTCAGGGCATATTCCCTTCAGTCTCCCACTTGCACTAGAGACAATAATCTAGTTACATAGTGATAAATCTAACACCCATCGAGTTCTGGTGTTGATCATGTTTTGCTCTAGGGAGAGTTTTAGTCAACGGATCTGCTACATTGAGATCCGTATGTACTTTACAAATCTTTATATCTCCATCCTTGACATGTTCGCGGATGGAGTGAAACCGGCGCTTAATATGTTTGGAATGCTTGTGAGACCTTGGCTCTTTGGCATTGACAATGGCACCATTGTTGTCACAATAGATCACCATTGGGTCCAACGCGCTTGCAACCACACCTAGTTCGGATATGAACTCCTTCATTCAAACTGCTTCCTGAGCTGCTTCCGAAGCAGCAACATATTCGGCCTCCGTTGTTGATCCCGCCACCACAGGTTGTTTGGAGCTCCTCCAACTAACCGCTCCGCCATTCATGAGAAATACGTATCCGGATTGACACTTGGAGTCATCCAGATCGGTGTCAAAGCTAGCGTCGACATAACACTTAGCGACGAGCTCTTCTTCACCTCCATATACAAGAAACATATCCTTAGTTCTTCGCAAGTACTTAAGGATATTCTTGACCGCTATCCAGTGTTTCGAACCTGGATCCGATTGGTACCTACTAGTCAAACTAATAGCATGTGCCACATCCGGTCTTGTACATAGCATGGCGTACATTATAGAGCCTATGGCTGAAGCATAGGGGACCTTGTCCATTATCTCTCTTTATTCCGCCGAAGCCGGACTTTGAGTCTTACTCAATGTCTTGCCTTGCAACATAGGTAAGAACCCCTTCTTACTTCCGTCCATTTTAAACTTCTTTAAAATCTTATCAAGGTATGTACTTTGCGATAGCCCTATTAGGCGCCTAGATCTATCTCTATAGATCTTTATGCCTAATATGTATGACGCTTCACCTAGGTCCTTCATTGAAAATTTGCTATTTAGATAACTTTTAACACTGTTTAAAAGATCTATATCATTTCCGATCAATAATATGTCAACCACATATAATATCAGAAATGCCACATTGCTCCCACTCACTTTCTTGTAAATACAAGCTTCTCCATAAGTTTGGACAAATCCAAACTCTTTGATCACCTCATCAAAGCGGAGATTCCAACTTCGTGATGCTTGCTTCAATCCATAGATGGATCGCTGAAGCTTGCACACCTTGTTAGCATCCTTAGGATCGACAAAACCCTTTTGTTGTATCATATACAACTCTTCTTCAATATTACCATTGAGAAACGCGGTTTTGACATCCATCTGCCATATCTCATAATCGAAATATGCAGCAATTGCTAACATAATCCTAACTGACTTTAGCATCGCTACGGGAGAGAATGTCTCATCGTAGTCAACTCCTTGAATTTGTCGAAACCCCTTTGCAACAAGTCGAGCTTTATAGACGGTCACATTACCATCAGCATCAGTTTTCCTTTTGAAAATCCATTTGTTCTCCACGGCCTTTCGGTCGTGAGGTAATTCCACCAAGTTCCAAACTTGATTTTCATACATGGATTCCATCTCGGATTTCATGGCTTCTAACCATTTGCTGGAATCCGGGCTCATCATCGCTTCTTCATACATCGCAGGGTCATCATTTTCATCAACCATGAAATTCATGACAGGATTTCCGTACATCTCGGGAGCTGCACGCGTCCTGCTAGACCTGCGAGGTTCGGTAGTACACTCTTTAGGAGTTTCATGATCATTATCATTAGTTCCCTCTTCAACAGGTGAAGCCAACTCCGGAACTATTTCCGGTGTTGCGCTAATCGCCATACTTTGAAAAGAAGGTTCAATAACCTCTTCGAGTTCTACCTTCCGACTACTCACACCTTTCGCGAGAAACTCTTTCTCTAGAAAGGATCCATTCTTGGCAACAAAAACCTTGCCCTCAGATCTGTGATAGAAAGAATACCCAATAGTTTCCTTAGGGTATCCTATGAAGACGCATTTTTCCGCTTTGGGTTCGAGTTTATCCGGTTGAAGTTTCTTCACATAAACATCGCATCCCCAAACTTTAAGAAATGACAGCTTAGGTTTGTTTCCAAACCACAATTCATACGGTGTCTTTTCAACGGATTTAGATGGTGCCCGATTTAAAGTGAATGCAGCAGTTTCTAGTGCATAACCCCAAAATGACAACGGCAAGTCCGTTAGAGACATCATAGATCGAACCATATCTAATAAAGTACGATTACGACGTTCCGACACACCATTTCGCTGTGGTGTTCCGGCAGGCGTGAGTTGTGAAACAATTCCACACTCTTTCATGTGAGTGCTAAACTCGTAACTTAGATACTCACCTCCATGGTCGGACCGTAGAAATTTGATCTTTCTATTACGATGATTTTCCACTTCATTCTGAAATTCCTTGAACTTTTCAAAGGTTTCAGACTTGTGTTTCATCAAGTAGATATAACTGTATCTACTCAAATCATCCGTGAAAGTAACAAAATAACGATATCCACCTCGGCAAACACACTCATTGGACCACATACATCGAATGTATGATTTCCAATAAATCATGCGCCTGCTCCATTGAACCGGAAAACGACGTTCTAGTCATCTTGCCCATAAGGCATGGCTCACATGTATCAAATGATTCAAAATCAAGTTATTCCAAAAGTCCATCCGAATGGAGTTTCTTCATGCGTTTAACGCCAATATGACCTGACGGCGATTGCCACATATATGCGGATATATCATCATTAAGTTTAATCCTTTTAGCATCAACATTATGAATATGTGTAACATTATCATCGAGATCTAATAGAAATAAACCATTCATCATCGGTGCATGACCATAAAAGATTTCATTCATATAAATGGAACAACCATTGTTCTCGGATTTAAATGAATAACCACTTCGCATCAAACACGATCCAGATACAATGTTCATGCTCAGTGCAGGCACCAGATAACAATTATTTAAGTTTATAACTAATCCCGATGGAAAATGGAGAGGCAGCGTTCCGACGACGATCACATCAACGCTTGATTCATTGCCGACGCGCATCTTGACCTCACCCCTTGCTAGCGGTCGCTTGTTCCGCAGCCCCTGATTCGAGTTACAAATATTGGCAACTGAACCGGTATCAAATACCCAGGTGCTACTGCGAGCACTAGTCAAGTACACATCAATAACATGTATATCATATATACCTTTGTTTGCCTTGCCGACCTTCTTATCTGCCAAATACTTGGGGCAGTTGCGCTTCTAGTGCCCAGTTCCCTTACAATAGTAGCACTCGGTATCAGACTTATGTCCAACTCGGGGTTTCTTTTCAGGCACGGCAACCGGCTTGCCGCCCTTACTTCCCTTCTGTTTTCCCTTCTTGTCTTTCCTGAAACCAGTGTTCCTATTGTTCATCAACACTTGATGTTCCTTTTTGATCTCCACTTCTGCAGTTTTGAGCATTGACAGAAGCTCGGGGAGAGACTTCTTCATGTCTTGCATATTATAGTTCATCACAAAGCTCTTATAGCTAGGTGGCAGAGACTGCAGAACACGATGGATGCCTAAGTCAATGGGAATCGTTATTCCCAAGGACACAAGCTTATCGGCGTAACCCGACATCTTGAGTGCATGCTCACTAACGGAGTTGTGCTCTTCCATCATGCAGCTAAAGAACTTTTCTGAAGCGTTGTAGCTCTCTACAGCAGCATGTGTGTCGAAAATCATTTTCAACTCACCCATTGTATCAAAAGCATTGCCGTTTTCGAAATGCTTTCGAAGTTCCGGATCTAGCCCATACAATATGCCGCAATGAACTAAGTTGTGGTCCTCCTGACGAGTCTGATAGACATTCTTCTCCTCGTCAGGGGCATCCTCAAAAGGTGGGGGGCCTGGTGGCACTTCTAGCACGTATTGCTTTTGTGCAGCAGAGAGGAGAATCCTCAAATTCATGGCCCATTCGGTAAAGTTGCTACTGTTCGTTGCAAGTTTCTCTTTCTCCATGAACACATTGAATTAAAAGCAGGTGGTGCCATCTACAACAGAATTTGTAAAGTTTAGACTAAGTGTATGATAGATTGAGTTCAACTAATCCATATTACGAATGAACTCCCACTCAAAAACGACATCCCTCGTGCCTTTTTGGTGATTACATGAACCAAATCCACTATACCAAGTCCGATCATCACGTGAGTCGGTATAGCTTCAAAGGCGAGCATTAAATGGGCATCATATCTACTATATGACTCATGCTTAACCTTTCGGTCCGTGTTCCGAGGCCATGTATGTACATGCTAGGCTCGCCAAGTTAGAACCTTAGTATTCGCGTGTGTAACTGTTTTACACTCGAAATATGGTCGTGGATCCAAGAACACCCGATCATCACGTGATGTCTTGGAGAGACGAAAACATAATCGGTGCATACTAAAGGAAGAACACATTCTTATCTTGATATTTAAAAGAGGGATCATCTTATTATGCTAACAAAGCGCTAAATAAGCAATATAAGATGCTATCAAACATCACATGTTTATTAGTGGAATGATATGGTCCCCGCATATGATCTCTATCATGTGCATCGTGGTATGATCACTATCATACCTATATGTGTAAGTCCAAGGTCTATGGAGATTACACGTTATGTATGTTGTAAGAGTATCATCTCATACTTCTACTTACAACATCACCATATCATAACACTAGCCCAGCAACAATCTAAACTAGACGCCTCTAATTTATCCATTGCAAGTTTTACGTGGCTTAGGGCTTTCGAGATAGAACCGTTCTTACCTACGAACATGAACCACAACAAGGATAACCAAATTGTTGACAACTCGTTGCAAAATAGATATTGACTATAGTAGGAGAGACAGACACCCGCTAGCCACTTATGCAAACTAGTTGCATGTCAAGCGTGGAACAGGTCTCATGTGCGAGGACATGTAAAGTTTGTCCGGGCCGCTTCATCCCACTATGCCACCAATATCCAAAATTACAACTAAGTAGCAACAACATGATCATCATTGCCCACATACTCATGTGTGTACTACCCGTGTAAAGCATCTACGCATAGATCCGGCTCTGATACCATTGTAGGGTTCGCAGCATAGAAAACAAAAAAATTCCTATGATGTGAACTATGTACCAAGATCTATCTATTTAGATACAAACAACGGGCGGATGTATATCCGTAGAGAACATACCCTTGAAGACCGACAAAGCTTAACAAGTTCAACTCGTGGTTGATATAGACGATGTCTTGCCGATCTCAAGATCGAGAGGAAGTCCTAGCGCCGCAAATCAGCAGCGCATCCGTGCTCGCACACACGTTCTAGGCACCGAGCAACCTCCGCCTCCTCGCTCCAGCGATGCAGCGGAAGCACAACTCTTTCTTGCCGAATAGCCACCGGGAACATGTATCTCGCTAGTCCGAGACCATGGGAGATAAATTCTAGAGGGGGAGAGAGATCCTTCACGAGGAGGTGTGAGTGAGAAGTGAGGAGAGGGGTGCCTTTTATAGGAGGAGGGGGGAACCCCAAGGGGGTGGCCGGCGCATGGGGGATGCCCCCTTGCCCTCCCCTCTTCATGTGGGTGGAAACTCCACTCACAAAATTCCTTTAAATTCCCTCCACTCAAAATTGCCATTAAATTTCCACCAAATTTAATGCAAACTCTCATTAAATAAAACTCTTTTATTTTATTCAGAATTTTGTCAATTACTTTAATGACAAACATTCACAAATAACCCCTTGCTAGAATTCCATTTCACATGCATAACCACTTTATGCAATTTCACCCGAAAACCTGTTTCGGTATCTAGTGAAATAAATTCCTGCGCTTGTTCATTCTTTCGGCATGAAACTTTTGCTCCAATTGGATGTCGGTGTCTCTTAAGTGTGTCACCCTACGGTTCGTGAATAATGCGGACATGATCGAGACCCCTCTCGGATCAATAATCAGAAGCGGGATCTAGAGACCCATACTGACTCCCACACATTCAACAATGACTTTCTTGTGACCGTCGGAACCTTTTACGCTAGTATCTTAATCCCTTTGTTTCACGATATATTACATGTCCGAGATTCGATCATCGGTATCTCCATACCTAGTTTGATCTCGTTACTGACATGCACTCTTTTCTCGTTCCCGTGATATAACATTCTAGTGATCAAATCACTTGCTTGCAAGCTAATCAATGTGATATCACCGAGAGGGCCCAGAGTATATCTATCCGTCATCGGGATGAACAAATTCCACTCTCGATCCATGAGCCTCAACATAACACTTTATTAGTTCTGAATCCATCTTTATAATCACCCTGTTACGGTGTGACGTTTGATGTTATCAAGAAACTCTTCCGATGTTAGTGATTGACATGATCTCATGGTCTAAGGATTAGGATCACTTCGTAAGTTGTTATAGCAATATAAACTCAATGACTTTGATCGTAATGTTGTACTTCGGATGAATGTTCATCACACCATTATACTAATGTTGTGATCCCGTTATTAACAACATCCAATGTCCATGATCAGGAAACCTTGATCATCATGTTAATCAACGAGCTAGTTAATGAGAGAGGCATAACTAGGAACTTTCTGTTTGTTTATTAAACACACATGTATTAACGTTTCCGTATTAATACAATTATAGCATGCAAAATAAACATCTATCATATACTTGGAATACACATAATAAACACTTTATTATTGCCTCTCAGGGCATATTCCCTTCACGAACAAATTCAGCTGACCCGATGAACTTTCGGGTAAAGTGCTTCGCACTCGACACAACTTTCGACTCCGACAACCGAATGCAAGGTTCAAGACAACTAAGTCTCCACCCGAATCTACGTTTCGGATGGACACTCGGTGGCTACTGACATGGATATGCCCTACGGGTGCCTGATGTTAGCTTCCGGGGGCCTGAACCTGGGTAAACCTCGTGTCCCCGTGTTGCTTGTTTGCTAACCGTTCCGTGATCTCCAGCATCCCCATCTTCTCCAAAACCCAAGTCCATGACAATGGGCATTGACGAGATTAAATCTCGTCACACACCGCTGCACCACTGGGCCTCCGCCGGACTCGCGCGGACCACCTGCAGTCCCGCGTCGCCGCACCACTGGGCCGCCGTCGGACTCGCGCCATGCCACTGGGCCGCCGCGGCAGCTCGCGCCGCCCGCGAGGAAAAGTGGTTTAGCTACCGGCGAGGAACAGTGGTTTTGCCCGGCAGCTTCGACCTCCGGCGAGGAGCAGTGGTTTGCCCGGCATGCTACCTACCACATGTAGATTTTGCTACGCACGGTCGGCGTTTTAGCTATCGATGGCCATCAATGTTGCTACCGACGGTCGACGAATTTGCTACGGACGGGGCGGAGAATTTTCGGGTGGGGGATTTTTCTCTACACCACATGATCTGCTACATACATATATATTTTGTGCTACAAATGTTATTTGTTTTTGCTATAATACTGTAAAAAAAATTGTTACAAGATGACCGACGATAGTCTCCGGCGAAGTCGTTTTACTAGGTAGCAACTTTTTTTTACAAGATTTCCGGCGATGTCTCCAGCGATGTCTGATTTTTTGCTACATTTGCTAATAGTTTTGCTACACACATTTTCTGTTTTTCTATAATAGCACAAATATTTTGCTACAAAGTCTCGTGAGATCTCCCGGTGAAAGTCTCCGGCGATATCTCCGGCGAAGTTGGTTTTGCTATATTAGGGTTTTTTTTATGCTACAAGGTCGCCGGTGAGGTCTCCGACGATGTTTAGTCTGTTTTTTTTATTTTCTTGACCGAACCGTTTTCTGTTTTTTTTCCAGGATCATGCACCTCGCAAACTGAATAGAAACCCACTGCACAATCACTGAAATAGCAACAAGAGAAGACAAGTAAAAGTTCAAATATAAATATGTCAGGGTGAGATACATGTATTACAAGAACTACACTAGCTACGACCTACCATAAAAAATTATACAATGATTCAAACATCTATGTCAATGTGTACAGGAAACAAATCAAGAGAAAATTGTAAAATAAAAATATTGCAAAGCATTCCCTCGAGTTTTCTTTTACGCGTTTTATAATATCAGTAGCGGGTAACAGGGTAGTTGGCGGTACAACTCACAAATAATTTCCATATTATGTACAAGAAACACTTATTTCCACCGTATTAAAATAACCAAACAGATTTTGTGGAATTATGTTTCTTACGAAATATAATGTATAGTTTTTTTTATTTGTATGCTAAGTCATAGTATTTTTTCAGACCACTTAATTTGAAATAACAAATTATTTTACTTGAGTCTAATAATGACCAGGCCAAGCAGATATTGGTGGTTTCATGAGATTGAAAAAGATTATGTGGGTGAATACATACAGTAAAAAGGGCGACCAATAAATATGTCGACACTATGGTACACAAGTCGGTATAGTCATGTTTTAACAAAAAAAAAAAAACAATGAGCAAGAGCGGGGTAGAAATGACTCAATCGAAGTGTAGAGGATAGTAGGTACAAGATAATAGGCGTCACCCATCTCAAACTAGATAAATAGACTACTAAAATAAGACAAAATAAAAAATAAAAACAATTGTGCCACAAAAATATTCTAATTTTCTGGAAAGATATACATATAAATGTAATGTTCATAATTTCATGTTGGAGACTAAACCCAAGTCTAAAGTCAAAATATTCTAATATGGAGAGATAAACCTATATTTCAGGAAAATGACATGAATAAATGATAGGAAGAGATATCTGAAATGGGAAAAGCAAAATTTATAAATATATTTATCAGTTTTTTGAAAGAAATGTGGTAGGGGAAGCCCCTACAACTTATATTTATCGGTTCATTAAGTAGTTACAATATTGTTATTCGATCCAAAGTATGGTATTAATATTCAAGACATATTATAAGCTCTTAACATATATTGACTCTAATATCTATTCTTACCGGATCATATCAAGTGTATATTAAACCTCAAATAATCGACCATAAGGAAGTATAAAGCTAAAAGATCACCAAGTTAATTCGAGACCCCCCACCCCCAAGAGTGACATCTTATTTGACATCATTTTTTTGGTGTATTTCATAACATCACATTTTAGTGGCTATACCATTTTTATCATATAATATTAATCCTTATTAAACCCTAAATTTATTTCTTATATAATTTTAACAACCTAATGATGATGCCCTTGCAAATTTTACAGATGATACCCTCGCAGTTGCGAGGGCCACCATGCTAGTTATTTATCAAAGTAAAATTCAAAGACTTGGCCAGTAGAAGTGCAACTGATTCTAGAAGGGTGAGATTTGCTATAAAAGGCTTTAAGACACTACGTTATTTTTATTTGATGGCAATTCTCAAAATTACACGTGCGTGCACGATTACTAGTCTTAAAAGATCAGCTGGCATGCATCTTGCCGGCTAGTGACGGCCGCATCCTGCGGCACAGAATTTGCCGTTGTGGACCTATATAAAAAACAGTTTTCTAGCCTACTCATTCGACCCTCTCGTAGTACATTCTAGTTTTGCAGCTTAAGGCTTGATAACATGTGAATATTTTCGACAAGGTTTACACTCATATAACGAACACAAGCTCGATCGAACAAGCACAGCGGCGCAGTGTCTGTAGGCTATTCCGTTGACACGCGCAGACGCAGAAACGATACCAGGGGATGATGCGGGCGCTGCAAGGCCGACTACAGGTAAAAGCCCAGCCAGCTGCCCACACAGCTACTGAAACAAAGGAGGACTGAGCAGACCGACTACTGGTAAAGGCCTGCCCTGCCCAGCACACCAACTAAAAGCTAGCAACACGCCCACAGAGCTACACAAACAAATAAACGAGGACGGCGGAGCAGAACGACGAACTCTGCCCAGCACACCAACGGACTACAAACACAATTGATCCAGGTCGACGAGACGGCGGGCGGGGTCTCATGCAGACCGGGGCGCCTCCTGCAGCAAGCCCAGCGGCTCCTTGGAACACCTCCATGTCATGAGGGCCATGGACAACTCTGCCCAGCGGACAAGCAATTCGGTCGACCGGGTTTGCTGCTGCTGCAGTAGCTCCTGCGCCACGGCGTTGTAGACCGACTTGAACCTGGCGGCCTCCGCGACCACGACGATGAGCCTCCCCAGGCTGATGCGGAGGTTGCCGTCGTTGTCGCCCGCCGGGGCCAACCGGTATGTGGACAGAAACCGCACTGCCTGGAGGACGGTTTCCTTGCTGATGTCGTAGCTCGGCAGGTTCATGCGGTCGCCGATGAGGGAAGCGTGGTCCTCTGAGCCGGGAAGCGTGGTGGAGCCCTGGAGTAGTCCCTGAAAACGGCGGAACGCGAACCACGTTCCGCTTGCGTTGCTGAAGCCGCCGACGTTGAAGTCGTCGTTCCCCACGGTCACGGCCATGGTTATCTTCTCTTGGGAGCTCCTACCGGTGAGCGTGGCCAGGATCCAGGTAGGCGGCGGCGCAGGGAGCATCTGGCGGACCAGCACCGGGATCGTCTGCACGACCCGGTGGGTCGCCAGCACCTGCTGAAGCCGCGGCCTGAACTGCTGCTCCACGACCTCCACCTCGACGCCCATCTTCTGGTCGCCTTCGACCGAAGCGGGAGCACCTGCAGGCCGACCGACATGAATGTCCGGGTAAGGAGAACGCACAAGACAAGGTTTTTTTCCTTATTTGTTGAGAATATGTACCGTCCGCTGCCACCGGTAGAGGGGCTGCGGCAGCGCCGCCGTGACTTGAGGGCAGTTTGCGGCGCCCAGCTTGCCCTGCCGCACCGCTGGCAGAGGCCATCGCCATGGCATTGGCAGCCAAGCAAACAGTCAGGAGCGTGGTGAGGAGGGTCATGGTGGTTGCTAGCTTTGGATGTCGTAGTGAGTGTTAAGTCAAGGTGGCGATGCCAGTATTTATAGATGCGCGCGGGGCGGCCAGTGTATTGGTGTCGCAATGCAATAATGTTTGTGATCAGCTCAACGATTTTTTTTAACACAGCTGGCAGAGGCCCCACGGTTTTGCAAAATCCGAAGAGGCGAGACACCAGCTCATGTGTCCGAGGATTTCAATGAGTTCGCCGAATTTGCCGGGACCTGCCAATTTGCTTGTGCCGCCCTCTACGAGTGATTTGGCTGGGCAACACATAAGAAATTCGAGCACGCGGTTCTTATGCCTCTAAGAGCAACTCCAGCGGTCGTGCTAAAACGCACCCACGCTAAAATAATCGTTGATGTTCAGCGCGCGGCAGATTTGTCTTCTCCAGCGAATACACCATAGTTGCGCGCGCTAAATCCTTTTCCACGTGCGGCATTTTTCCTCCTCCGGCGCGTCATTTTTGGTATATTGATTCGACCGCACGCTATCTATTTGGCTCGCACGCGAAACACCAACTACCGCCAGGAAAATTCCCCGTTCCCGCACCCTCGATTTCCCTTCCCCTTCGCCGGTCGCAGGCGATATTGCGGTGATGGACGGAACCTTCGGCACTCCTCTGACCCCTCCCTACTCTGACCACCCCACGGCCAGCACCGGTTGCTCGCACATCAGCGCCCGCGTCCTCTTCGTGCCACTGCGGCCGACCTCGCACAACCCAAGGGCCGTGCCACCGCAGCCGACGCCCACGCCGAAGGGAAGGACCGGAGCTCCCAAGCACCCCGGCCACCGCATCGACAGCCCAACAGCCGACCAAGAAGGCGGCAAAGTCTACCGTTTCTCGTCACCGCCTCGTTACGTCTTGTCCACATAATCTCGAAGGCCTTGTCATCCTAGGTGCATCACTCTCAAACACTTCTCCAAAGGTGTGGTTGTCCATGGCCCTTTTTTTCTAAAAAAATTAGATAAACATCAAATCAAGTAATTTCCAAGTTGATAAATAATGATGAACTACTATAGAAACTTGCTAGAGGGCTAAACATGTATCATAATGAAATCTCTAAGCATAGAACAAGCATGCAAGCTCACACAACATGTCACCTATAGCAGCAAAATACTCAAGATACAATATACCAATCAAAAATCTAATTGGACAAGCGAAGAAGGCACATACCGGAGAGCA
The DNA here is from genome assembly GCA_023614405.1 of Avena insularis. NCBI lineage: Eukaryota > Viridiplantae > Streptophyta > Magnoliopsida > Poales > Poaceae > Avena > Avena insularis. The sequence goes on along the minus strand of CM042691.1, from coordinate 291,844,653 downwards.
ATCCCTCTAAAAATCAGCAGTAAAGATGGGCTAATGTCGTGGTATTGCACGACAGATGCTACTGGGGGTAGCTTACGTAGAGGGAGTAAGACGACGTAGGAGAATCCGGGAGCGAGATTGGCACACGATGTACCTAGGTTCACGTCCCCTCGATGGAGGATCGCTACGTCCTGCTATCAATCTAGTATATGTTCATAGATTGGATTACAATAAAGTCGTCGGGGGCGGTGGGAGAGACTAGATCTAATATGACGTGTGCGAGGATGCAATATGACCTACCCCGTGGGGGTGCCCCTGATGGCTTTATATATGCATCCAGTTAGGGTTTGCAAGTATTTGGTGAGATTTGTATTGAAGTCGCCGTCTTGGGCCTCCAGTCGGCGCCACTCGTTTGGGTCCAGCATGCGCCAGTTGCCGTATTGGGCGAGTCGACCCGCTCTGGGATTGGCGATCCAGCTGGCGATCCCTCTTCATGGGTGTACCCCGATTGGTGTTCCCCCATCAGTAGTCCCTGAGCGCGCTGTCGATTCGACGCGGGCTTGAGGCAGGGCGCGGAGAGTCTTGACGATGGGTGGTGGCGAATCGGCGACGAGCTCCTGAACAGATAAAAGAAACGTGAAGCGAGAGGCGGTTGGCGTGAGCCAGTTGGCGAAACACGTAGGGTGTCGGTGAAGCCGCCAGTTGCGCCGAGTCCCTGAATGTGGAGCGTGTCGAGTTCAGCGGCGATGGCGAGTCGGCGACCGCGAAGTGCCGATTCCCCGAGCGCACCGAGTGGCGAGGTTGGGCGACCGGCGAGTGGCGCTGCCTGTAGCGGACCGAGTCCCCGAGCGCGTTGAGTACGCGAGGGCGAGTCCTTGGTGGCGAGTCCCCGAGCGTGTTGAGTACGCGAGGGCGAGTCCCCGAGCGTGTTGAGTACGCGAGGGCGAGTCCGCGGTGGCGAGTCCCCGAGCGCGTTGAGCTGCGAGGGCGAGTCATGATGGCGAATTCGAGCGTGTTGATGCGAGGGCGAGTCCGCGGTGGCGAGTCCCCGAGCGTGTTGAGTACGCGAGGGCGAGTCCGCGGTGGCGAGTTCCCGAGGGCATGCCGCGGTCGTGGAACCACGCGTACACACAACATGCCTAGGAGTGGTCCCCGAGGCTCGAGTTGGCTTGTAGAGGCGACTTGAGGCTCTTTAGAAATGCATATTCTGAAAAATTGTAGTGGTTGCTGCCGAGCATGGCGAGTGGCGAGGTCGAGCGACCGGCGAGCACCGAGCCACCGAGCGCGGCGAGTGGCGAGTTCGAGCAACCGGCAAGCGCCGAGTCCCTGAGCGCGGCGAGTGGCGAGGTCGAGCGGCCGGCGAGCACCAAGCCCCGAAAGGCGAGTGGCGAGTCGGCGACCAGCGAAAGTGCCGCTGTCGAGTCCCGAGTGCGCGTGGCGGCGAAAGACACCGAGGCGTTTTGCTGAAAAGGAGAAAAGATACAATTACATTAAGGTGTACTTGCATAATATATTGAATAATTATAAGCGTGCGTATAGAAATTGAAGAAATTGCACTTTTGTTATATGAATCGATCGGCAGTATGTAAGGTTTATGCGTGTTTTTTCATGAGTAGGCAGACTTTCAGCATCTAACGCTTGCCGGGTAACATGGACGCGATGGCAGACTGTTAAACCTGGAGACAAAGTCGGCCTTTTGGTACCTAGCCTCACTACTTCGACTGACGCGAATAAACAGCAGACAAAACTGACTGATTCCAAGTATGATTTTGGTCCCTGAAAGGGTCATATGCGACAGCATGGTTGGTTTTGAAGAATGAATGAAGATGCATATATGTTTTGGACCCATAACATGTACGAGTGTAAAGAAACTTAGTTGTGGCAAGTCCGCGACGGCGAGTTCGCGAGCGTGGCGAGTCCGGAATCGAAAATGATAGCTACAGACGCGCAGGTAGCGATGGAAGATTATTTTTGCTATTGCGGGGCCTTCTCTTGATCTATTTTTGTTCAGTCGGTTGAACTGTATATCCGATCAGGGATGTGAAAGACTGATGCGGATGAAAGCCCCTCTCGGCCGATACTTCTGGCCATGACCGAAGTTTGGCACCTGTCTCCGTGAGGTCGCGATTCAATCTTGAAGCGGAGCATGCATAGAAAATTCCATACGCAAAGAATTAGATCTAATCTAAAAAGTAAATTGATTATATCATAATTAACAGCACGTAAGAGAAATTAGCATAGTAGGATATCAGATCGAGGTCACCATGTTTTGTCGTTTGTGTGGAGGAACCGATCAGTGCATGTGTCACCAATCTTTGCATGCATCAAAGAGAATTCGCTTGCATGCATCCAGCTAATCCACTTGTGTGCCCGTCGCTTGACATCCCGCGAGGTGTGAGCTGTGTGTTGGCAGGGAGTGCACCGAGCTATGCCTGATTGCCAAACGGGCTCGCGCCGCTGCCGATCGGGATTCGAGCAAATTGAAGGTCGCGACGGTCAGCCGCTGTATAGAAGTGATCGTGCGTCTGCGCATCCTTTGTTCTGGCGGTGATCGGAAGGAACCGGCTCGATGCGATCCGACCGGCATTGGTGGTGAGGTATCTCGCCCAGATTATCATCTCCAAGCGTCGCTTGCCCCACGGTGGGCGCCAACTGTCGTGGTATTGCACGACAGATGCTACTGGGGTAGCTTACGTAGAGGGAGCAATGCGACGTAAGAGAATCCGGGAGCGAGATTGGCACACGATGTACCCAGGTTCACGTCCCTTTGGTGGAGGATCGCTATGTCCTGCTGTCAATCCAGTATATGCTCATAGATTGGATTACAATGAAGTCGTCGGAGGAGGTGGGAGAGACTAGATCTAATATGACGTGGGATAGGATGCAATATGACCTACCCCGTGGGGGTGCCCCTGGTGGCTTTATATATGCAGTCAGTTAAGTACTTTGTATTGAAGTCGCCGTCTTGGGCCTCCAGTCGGCGCCACTCGTCTGGGTCCAGCATGCGCCAGTCGCCTTTTTGGGCGAGTCGACCCGCTCTGGGATTGGCGATCCAGCTGGCAATCCCTCTTTCATGGGTGTACCCCGATTGGTGTTTCCCCATCAACTGAGCAAGAAGATCAAAAATCGAGAGAAAGAACAGCAGGAACTCGAGCTTGAGAAAGTTTTCTGGTGTTTTTTCGAAGAGAGAAAGAAGTGGCTAGGAGGAGGAAGTTTGGAGAGCCACAGGTGGGCCCCACCTAGGCCAGGCGCGCCTTGGGGCTGGCCGCGCCACCAGGGGGTGTGTTGGCCTAGTGGGTCCCCCTGGGCCAATCCAGGTGTCCCTCTACCTCTTTTTTCGAGGAAAAAATTTAATATGAATTTTCTAAAAAAAATCGGAAAACTTTATTTTTGGCCAATTTTCAGGTTATAAAAATTAATTTTCTCGCAGAAAAAGATTTTTTTAGAAGAAGCAAAAAGCAAACCAAAACCAAAACCAAAACTACAGAAGTTCCAAGACACTCTAACAACCAAACAACTAGCAAAACTAAAACTAACAAGAGAAAGGGCAAAGACTAGAAAGGAGAAAAAAGTGAGCAAATATAACCATTGTGAAAGCATCGTTTTGTTCATTAAAATCCCTTTGGTAACAATGTTGATCAAGTCTTGTTACCAAAACAATCTTATATGAAGCAAAAATTTGCATTCCACAAAGTGATTATGTTACCTCAATCTTGATAGCAATAGTCTCAATCATAATAGTTTCAAAACTTTCTTGTGGAATGGGATATTATATTTCTCCAGCTTTAATGCTCTCAATATTTTTAATGGAATTCAGGCAATAGCTCTTATCAATCTTCTTAGGTAAATAGACAGTATGCTCTTTGTCATTAATATTAAAAGTTACTTTTCCTTGATTACAATTGATGACAGTATCTGTAGTATTAAGAAAAGGTCTTTCAAGAATAATAGACATATTATCATCTTCAGGCATCTCAAGCACAACAAAATCAGTTAAAACCAAGCAATTATGAGCCACTTAAACAGAAACATCCTCACATATACCAAAAGGAATAGAAGTTGACTTATCAGTCATTTGCAAAGATATATCGGTCGGTATCAACTTTTCTGGCTGGAGTCTCCTGTAAAGAGAAAAAGGCACAACACTAACTTCAGCTCCCAAATCACACAAAGCAGTTCTAACATAATTATTCTTAATAGATCAAGGAATAGTTGGTACACCTGGATCACCAAGTTTCTTTGGAACCTTACAGAAATAATTAGCAAGCAAAGTAGAAATTTCCTTATTAGGAATTTTCCTTTTATTAGAGACAATATCCTTCATATACTTTGAATAAGAATGCAACTTAATAGCATCAGTCAAAGGAATTTGCAAAAATAAAGGTTTCATCCACTCACAAAATGTGTTATAGTGTTCTTCCTCCTTTGACTTGTGTTTCTTGGAAAAAGGCATAGGTTTCTGCACCCAAGGTTCTCTTTCACTACCGTGTTTATTAGCAATAAAATCTTTTTTAGTGTACTTAGTGTTCTTAGTGTGCTTCTCAGGTTCTTCCTCAACTTCCTCCTTATCAGGAGCATCATTGTTATTATTACCACTTTCAGTTTCAGCATCAGAGGCAGATACACTATTAGGGTCTACAGCAGGTTCAGGTGATTCCTCAACTGTTTTATGTTTCTTTTTCTTTCTCTTATGAGGACTACCACTATTTTCAGCTTATTGAGAATCCTGCTAAATTTTTTTAGGGCGTCCTTCAGGATATAAAGGATCTTGAGTGGCTGCACCACTCCTAGTTCTAATTCCATAAGCAAGTTTATCTTCAGAAGCATTAACTAGCATATCTTTTTGTACCTTAGCAAGTTGATAAATTTGGGTTTGAACCGTTTGGAAGTGTTTACAAAGCATTTTAACATCATTGGCAGTTCTTTTTACAATATCTTTCAACTCATTAATAGCTCTAGAGTTTTCCAATAAATGATTCTAAACTTGTTTATTAAAATTACCTTGTTTAACAATAAAAATGTCAAGTTTATCTAAGCATTGACTAGGAGGTTTACCATAAGGAATATCACCTTCATCAAAGTGTTGGAGAGAGTGTACCTCAATAGTAGATGAGTGGGGAATTGGCTTACATAGTTCTTCTATAGGTGGTAGATTCTTCACCTCTTCAGATCTAATACCCTTCTCCTTAAGACATTTCTTAGTTTCTTTCATCACTTCATCATTTAATGCAATCACTCCCCTCTTCTCTGGTGTTGGTGTTGGAGTTGGTCCAGGCACAATTGGTTCAGATGTAGTAGGCGCAGGTGTAATTAGCTCCGTTGAAGTCCAATCATCATAATTCTTGCTTATTTTAGCCATTAATTCTTCAGCTTCTGCAGGAGTTCTTTTCCTGAAAACACAATCAGCAAAACTATCCAGGTATGTCCTAGAATCATCAGTTAGTCCATTATAATAAATATCAAGAAGCTAATTTTTAGGTAATGGACATCCAGGATGTGCATGAATCAAGGTACAGAACCTTGTCCATGACTCAGGCAATTTCTCTTCCTCTCCCTGTTTGAAATCAAAAAGTTTCTACAAAGCAGCATGTCTAGCACTTGGAGCAAAATATTTCTGAAAAAAGTAGCAATTAGGGCTATCAATGGATCCAGGAGGTAATCTATTAAACCAAGCTTTAGCTTCTCCTTTTATTGAAAAAGGGAAGATCTTTGTAACAAAGTACTTGTGCATCTTAAAATCATCAGAGAATAAGGCACTCATAGTGGAAAGCTCATTCATATGAGCTACAGCACTTTCATTTCCAGTCCCACAAAAAGGTTCTTTCTCAACAATGTCTATATAGGATAAATCAAGAGAAAAATCATAATCTTCATCTTTAATATCTATGGGAGAAGTAGCAAACTTAGCATCAGAAGACAGTTTAGGAATAATGGTATGTCTCTCAAGGAGACTCATAATAGCACTAGCACCATGTGTGTTTTGGTACTCTTCAATAAATTCATCAGTCATTTCAATATAACCATCACTAATATCATCTCTCTCTCTAGACTCAGGTGAGCTAACAGGTGTAATAGTGTCTTCACTAGGAGTTTCAGTGTTTCCCAAAATAGTTCTAGCAATAATAGCATCTAGGAAAGGACCTAATGAACCACTCGCATCAAGCACAGTAGAAGTAATATCATGAGTATAAGAAACAGTTTCAGATTGAGCAGTAGTAGCAGTGTGTGTAGCATGAGTATGTGGTGGTGGTGTAACAAGCTTACTTATAATAGCCGGTGAATCAAGAGCAACATAGGTGTTTAGGACTGTACCTCTTCTTATAGTGGATGGTAAAATAGGAAACTTTTCATCACGAGACTTCCCATGATGAAAAGGATAGCAGCGAACAATAATGGATCCAAGTGAACTTACAAATAAAGCTATGCTCCCCAACAACGGCGCTAGAAAATAGTCTTGATGACCCACAAGTATAGGGGATCGCAACAGTCTTCGAGGGTAGTATTATCCAATTTATTGATTTGACACAAGAGGAGCCAAAGAATACTTATATGCCTTAACAACTGAGTTGTCAATTTAGCTGCACCTAGAAATAGTCTTGCTCACAGAAGTTTATCAGTAGCAAGAGTTCTGTAGTAGCAATAGCAAATTAATAGCAGCAGTAAAAAAGAGCAATAGTAAAAGTAGTAGTAGCAAACAAGTAGGATATGAGTGCGGTAGGCATAGAGATGGATGGACGAACGTTGCATGGACAAGTCTAAACATGTAACTTCAAGATCTAGGGCAATTGCAGATAAATAAAATAAAGCATCCAAGTACTAAACAATCATAGGCATGTTGAAAGGATACAGATGTCACCTAGAGGGGGGTGAATAGGCGATTAAAACTTTTCCGAGAGTTGCTCAACAAAGGCGGAATTAAACTAGTGTTTACTTTGATAAGCACAAGACCAAGAACAACTAGGGTTCACCTATGTTTACCAACAACTTATGCTAAGAAAGTCAAATAACTATGTGAAAGCAAGATATATACTTCAAGCACGAAGGCTATCACAAAGTAAAGTGCACAAGTAATAGCTCGGGTATAGAGATAACCGAGGCACGCGGGGACGACGATATTTTACCGAGTTCCGCCCAACATGGAGTACATCTCGTTTGGAGAGGGGGTGGTATCAAACCGCCAACGCCACAAAAGGCCTCCCTTATTCTCCTGTGAATCTCACCCCAACGGGATCGATCCATGCTTCCACTATCAGTGCACTTGTCGGTGGCAATCCGAACCTCTCACAAAATGACGAAAGGTTTAATCTCTCTCAAAAAGACAAACCAGTAAAACCTACAACATCGAAAACGTAGTAGAGAATGCATATGAAATCCGTTTTCGATGAACTAGAGCTTGTCATGGAGATTAAAACAAGCTCTAAATCCTCATATGAGTAAGAACCAAATAATGGAAGGTTTTACCTGTCTCTAAAACACAAACCGGTAAAACCTCCAAGATCAAAAACACAATAAGATATAAAGGGGAAATCCACTTTTGATGAACTAGGGCTTGTTATGAATATTACCACAAGCTCTAGAACCTAACATGGATAAGATCCAAATAACAACCAAGAAAGGATGATGCTAAGTATAAAAAGGTTTGATCTCTCTCTGAATGATATGATCGAGTTACTCACTTGAGAGCCCCTCGTGATAGTACGGTTATCTATCCTATAAACTGGTCTCCCCAACTAACACCACGAGACCGGTACGAAGAAAACCCTATCAATATCATACCTTTGTCTTGCGCATATTCCACTAGATCTTGATGTATACGATCTCGTCCTTCTCAAGATGGAACACCTTTCTTGATTGCTCTTGCACGCACTCGCTTGATGAATACTTGCAAGTTGCTCCCCCATACAACATGGGGAAACCTTTACTTTGACCTTGTCTTCATCGATCCATGATCACCGATGATGGAAAGCTTCAAGCATGAGATCTTCTAGATATTGCACGTCTTTATCTTGCACATCATTTCTTCTTTTCTTCATTATGTTGATGCCTTGAAGGTGTACCAGTGATATTACTCCACCTTATTCTTCAAGACATACTTGCCATAGGTTTAACTCTCACATGACCAATCTGTGGATCACTCTTTGAACACCTTGGTCACCACTTGATCCTCTTCACTTTCTTCTTCTCCAAACCTTGAAGCCAACATATGGTTCAAGCATTGCCTATGGATAATTCCTACAAGTACAACTTGATACAAGCATTAGTCCATAGAGATTGTCATTAATTACCAAAACCACACATGGGGGCCCACATGTTCTTTCACATGTGTTCCATATATAGTCATACGTGCTCGTAATGAGAACTTGCACAACATCTTTTGTCCTGCCAGCCCGTTGCAGCGGGGCCTCAAGGGAATCTACTTGTAATTAAGGTACTCCTTTTAATAGAGCACTGGAGAAAAGCATTAACACTCCGTGAACACATGTGATCCTCACATCACAGCCATCCCCTCTGGCTGTCCCAATTTCTGTCACTTCGGGGCCTTTGGATCCGGACAATGATATGTGCACACAACTTGCAGATAAGATCACAAACAATACTATCATCATGAATCAATAATAAGTTCAGATCTACACTACTAGGAAACTAGCTATAGATAGACAGACCTTCTATGGCGCACAGGCCTTGTTCCAGATGCACCACAGAACCATGAAACTTCTGTGGCGCATGGCTATGAGAGATGCGCCACAGAAGTTTGGTGGGACCCACACCAGGCCTTGGTCCATGAAACTTCTATGGCGCATATGTCCATATGCTCCACAGAATGATCAGGTGGGACCCACAACAGGCGGGGCTTGACTGTGCTCTGACCAAACTTCTGTGGCGCATCTATCCATATGCGCCACAGAAGTTTATATCTTCTATGGCGCATATGGACAGATGTGCCACAGAAGTTTCACCCGGGGCCCACTGTCTGGCCGCACTGGATCCTATGGCCAAGGTTCTGTGGCGCATATATGATCCATGCGCTACAGAAGATTGAACTTCTGTGGCGCATGTCGCCCATATGCGCCACAGAAGCCTACGACCAGATCTGCACAAAAAGGTGGCAGCAGCTTTGCACCCCTCTATCTACCACCTCTCTCCATCCTTCTTCCCCCTCCTCCCATATCGTCTTCCTCCTCTGTCCCACCCCATTGTGTCTATAATTTTCTATATTTTGTTATATTTAAACCTACTATAGTTGATAGATTAGTTATGGAAAGCCTTTCTCCAACTAGTAGATCTAAAACACACCTACTTTTCTCCTCCACATCTCTATTTGTGTACCATTATCTCTCTATAGATCTATTGGTCCACACTCTCTCACATCGCGCTCTCGACTCGGTATTCAATCTACCCGGTGAGTAATTGGCCATGAATATGCATGTTTTGTAGGTGTAAAGCTTGTCGCGCGGGCGGTGTGTACATGCGATGCATGCATGGCGCGAAGATGATGTTTGTGCATGAAGCTTGTGTGGTGCATGAATGCTTGCATGGGAAGAAGTTTCTTGTTTTTTCTTGTCTGTCCCAGTATGCTGCATGGATGTTTGCCGAAATGTTGATTCATTTCTATTTCGGAATTTTTTTGCACCACCCATATGTTCTACTTTTAGGAAAGGTCATGCCGAATTTTTCCGGCGACCATGCATGTGTGTTTGTGTGTGCATAAGGTGTGTTTTCTAATTAACCTACTCTATGTATTTTGCTCTATATGTGCATACCGCGCAGGCTACCATGGTCGTCAGCATGAGCGAAGGTCGAGTTACTAGGTATAATAAAGACGCGAAGGCAGACATGATTCGGAACAACAAGACCCAGATAAGATGTCCATGTCGAACATGCAAACTCCAGCGCTGGATTGACCCTGATTCTGGACAATTGGAGGATCACCTGCTCAGGAGCGGTTTCATGCGCGACGACTTCGATGAGGAGCTGGCCGTAAATGGTGTTGGTCATCATGAAGACTTGGGCGGGCGAGAAGACGAAGAGTCTCCCGACGGGCATGGTCATGATGACGAAGAATATATCAGCGGGCATGATCATCATGACGAAGAAGGAGATGTTGACGGGCATGACCATCATGAAGAAGGAGAAGAAGCGAACACCCAGACGCTGCTAACTTCGGTGTTAAGGGACCCTCATGTTCAGGAACTGCTTCTCAAGGAGACGAGCAACACCAAAGCTGCAGCCAGAGAGAAAGCCAAGCTGGCGCAAATGGAGTTAGATGGGATCACTCCATTGTATCCTGGGTGTCGGCCCGAGGATACATGCCTGAGTGTAACGCTCAAGGCTTTAGAGATGAAGGCGGAACACAAATGGACCGACGTGAGCTTCAATGCTAACATTGCAATATCATACTCCACAAAGTTGCCGGCGGCGAGTTGAGGGATGTTGCCAAGGGCAATATCATACAACCGGCGAACCGCACGATGCACAACAATGCAATGGACGATGCCATGATGAGGGTCCGGATTGCTCGGGTGTTACCAGGATGCGACGGCATGGACCCCCCCTTTTCAACCTTAGGGATCCGACGAACACAAGACCCTTGTAGAATGCCACGGCTGGCCCTTGACATGGTCGAAGACTCAGATTCGTCTTACGGGCACCTAAGCGCCACCTCGATTGTTCGGCCACCACCTCGGATGCCACCTGTCACCGCGCCACCGCGATCGTCCGGCCACCACCTCGTAAGCCACCTGTCATCGTCGCCACCACCAGTCGCCACCAACAACTGTTGGGAGCGTGTGGGCCGCCCCAAGGCGAAGCTGTCGCAACACAACCGTCGTCGCCCCCGCCACCACCAGCACCACATGGCGGCAACAACGATGATGATGAAGAATTTTTCAACGTCGACGACTACATCAACACCGGCGCCGACATAGGATTGTACATGCCTCCTGTGGATGAAGAACCCTTCGTCGCTCGCGAGGGTCAAGGTGGGCGTCCCACTACATGCACGCAACGCCTGGTCTTCCATGGTTTATCTCAAGAGACGCCTCCGGCCGCCGATCAACAGGAGAAACCTGTTGGATTCGTCTTTATCCCTGGCACACTCCAAAAGGCGGCCATTGAGCACTTAGCATCCCTAGTGGAGGAGCCTGCTCAGAAGACGAAGAAGAGCCAACCTCCTCCAAAGAGGATCCAGTCTAAGGATAGAACCAAATGACGAAAGGTGCTTGAACACAGGGAGGATAGAACCAAATGACGAAAGCACGTGTTCAAGCATGTGATCGAGTTCCCCTGCGTCAAGGAGCCGGCTACTGGCGGCGCCAAGGAGGCCTTCTACACCATGCATCACCTTAAAGGGTTTGTCCGGGATTGCCAGAACCTAACTCTGCCATCTAGTTTCTGAGCATGGGCCGAAAATTTGTCGCAAAGCGACGATGATGATCTTAGAGAAGACTTCCATCGCATCCAGGTTAAGTTGTCGAAAATCATCGTGGAAGATGTCAACACAAGGGGAGGGGTCCTAAAACACAACAGAGGGGTGACTAAGAGGGAGATTGAAAATATTCTTCGTAAACAGGGTGACAACAGGACGTGGATGACGAAGGATGGCTATCTCCCATTCCCGAAGCCGAGCGTTAGCAGTTCTCATTATTGATCGATGTGTGCACCTAGAATTATCATAGATGTTTGTGTGTAGTGTTGTGTCACAAACTCTATACTACCGTGGTCGTATGTTGTAAACTTCACTATTGTGGTCGTTGTCGTCGAAGTTCTATTATTGTGGTTGATGTGCTATCTTCTATGTTTACTGATCTTTTGATTTAGTTTATGTGAACATATATGCATGTGAACCAATTTAGTTCTTTCTCTTGCATGATTTACTAATACTACCTCCGTTTCAAGGCTTAAGGCGCACACGCTTTCCAAAGCAAAGTTTGACCGAAAGAATTGAGCAACAAAATCTTGATTATATTATACATAATTAGTACCGTTGGATTCGTATTGAAAAATACTTTCCAGTGATACTAGTTTTATACCAAAACTCTTTACGTATTTAGAGTAATTTTTGGTCAAAGAAAAAACACGCAAAACAAGGACGCCTTAAGCCTTGAAATGGAGGGAGTATGCGTTATCTATAGAGATGACGAAGTGGTACGTGGTGTACAAGGGTTGGGTTCCAGGAGTCTACGATGAGTGGGAGAACTGTCACAAACATGTGAACAAGTTTAGCGGCAACAGCTACAAAGGATACGCGACTCGAGAGGAGGCGGTAGCCAAGTGGAGGAACCACCCGTGGAAAGAGAACCGGATGAAGATATTGCTAGTGCTCTTGCTCACCATCATCACAGCTGTATTCTGTTTGATTCTAGTGTAGGCAGTGAACACTTCATTTGTAATATGATGAGATAGTGAACTTTGTAACAAACACTTGTATAAATATTCGGCACCTTTGACTTGTATTGTAATATGATGACCATTTGTCTATCTCGGTCGGGCTCTAAGTAGTGTGATGGCACTATATTCGTGTTTGTATTATATTTTGTTTTCATATACTAAGTGAAATATACTATTTCTGTATAATACTGTATAATATTGTATATTTGGACAAGTTTGGTTTTTTAATACCTGATATTCAAACCAGTGGCGCATCATTTTTACCTTCTGTGGCGCATAGCTCTTCAGTGACGCATTTTCCAGAATGCGCCACTGAACAGTCCTATGGCGCATCAGCCAGACTTCTGTGGCGCATTTTGAAATGCGCCACAGAAGTTTTTGTCAGTGGCGACGTAACAGTGACGTCCCTGCCATGCGCCACTGATCAAGGATTTACTAGTAGTGCTAAGATCATGGCACTCGGGCCCTAGTGACAAGCATTAAACACAACAAGTTGTAACAAAGTCAAATAACACTAATAGAGATACTAGGCACCAAGACCTAACAATATTATTCGATTACATGATAGAACTCATCCAATCCCTACCATTCCCATAGCCTACAGTGGGTGATTACTCACTCATGGATGGTTGATGAAGAGGCGTCGGTGATGATGATGGCGATGATCCTCTCCAAATTTTCCGTCCCGGCAGAGTGGCAGAACGGAATTTCTGATTCCGAATCGCGGTTTCTGGTGGTGGCGGTGCAACGGAACTCTTTCTAGAAAAACGTCGCCCCCTGAGTTTTTAGGTCAAGAGACAACTTATAGGCGAAGAGGGAGGCCGAGGGGGTGCCCAAGGCGGCCACACCCCCTAGGCGCGGCCAGGCCTAGCCCGCGCGACCAGGGGGTGTGGGCTCCTCGGAGCCCCCACTCCGTCTCGTCTTTTGGCTCCGTGAGTCTTCTAGTGATATATGATTTTTGGCATATTTTCCGGCATTTTTTCTGATAGTTGATTTTCTACACAAAGACTAGGCACTAATGCAATTCTGCTGAAAACAACGTCGGTCCGTGTTAGTTGTATCCAAATCACATAAGTTTAGAGGAAGAACAATAGCAAAAGTGTTCGGAAAAATAGATACATTTTGAACGTATCAGTAAAGAGAACACTTTTTCTTTTTAGGTAGTATTTCTCATTTTAGGTAGTAAAGGGCGGAATGCTAATTGCCGCTGCTGCGCGGACGGCTTCCGCCGCAAGGGGCTCTCCCATGTTGAGCCAGCCCATTGCGGGTTGATTGTTGTTTTTTTCTTTTTTTTCTTTCTTTTCTGTTTTCTTTTTCCTTTTTTTACTCTTTTTTGTTTTCTAAAAAATTGTTCATTATACTTTTTGAAAAAATGATTTATGCTTTTTGAAAATTTGTTCATGACTTTTGAATTTTTGTTCATAATTTTGAAAATCATTAGTAATATTCAAAAAAATTGACTACTTTAAACTCATAATTATAAACCTGTTCAAAGTCTAAAATAAGATAAAAAAAAAGAGACAAGGAAAAAGAAAAGGAAGGGTCAACTGGGCTGGCTCAGTTGCCGACAGCTTCATATGCTCGTCCACATGCTCGTAAGAATCGGTCCGTTGCATGTGGGAATCTGCCTTTCCTTTGGTGAGTACGACCATGATAGATGTTGTCAGTACGTAAACCGCTGCGATACGTTCGTCGGTCAACCCGCCACCGTGTTGATCAGTTGCACGCAAGTTTCATGTGCCGGACTCAAAATGAATTCTATCTACTCACCGGGCTCGTGTGTGTGATGCATCCTACGGTAAAATACAATTGGTTAGAGATCTTTAGTCGTGACCGTAAAAATGTGTAAACTCTAAAAGGGCGGATAGACACGACGGTAAACTGTTTTTATGGTGCAAAATCGGCCCGTGTAGATTGAAACCCGTAAAATAAAACGGTAGCCATGTGACCCAGCATCAGCCCATGTTTTTCATTACTTAGGAGTCGTCCTCTTCCTCACGAGCAACGCGCCCGACCTGACATCCGTCGGCACGCGCGTCCCGCCTGCCCGCCGCCACCATCGCGCGCGCCCCGGCCTCCCTACCCGTCGCTGTGCGACCTCCTGACGACGCCGCTAGGCTCGCCCCGCTCGGCCACCGCCTCGCCTGGCCCTCCCGTCCTTTCCGTCGCGCGCTGGCTGCAGCCGCCATGCAACTTCCCCGGCGCCGCATGGTCCAATTCCGATCGGCGGCGGCCTTTTCCGGCGAGTCTCGTGGCAGAGCGGCACCGGAGTCGTCTGAAATCTCTGTGGCGCCAACTCATCTACCTTGTACAGTTTACACTCAGTTCGTTGGAGTAGTCCTCGAATATGGAGGTCGATGTGAGGTTTTTTTTTGGTGGACTATAAACTCGTTTACAGGTACAACTAGAACAATTATTTTCCCCGCAAACGTTAAATTAGCTATTATTATATACTCCCTCCGACCCATATTAGTTGACTTGAATTTGTTAAAATTTGGATAAACCTATATACTAAATAGTGTCTAGATTCATTCAAATTTAGTGAAATCCAAGTCATCTAATATGGGTCGGAGGGAGTAGTTTTTATGAGCTTACCGTCATGACTAGAGATGCTCTTGACTTCCTCGCCCTCAAGGTCAAGGCACGATTCGCAAAAGAAAAAGAAAGGTCAAGACACTACCAGCACTGGCGGACCGCGTACTGTTTGTTGCCTTCACGCTTGTGGCGCCGAATCGCACGATTCGCGATCCATCGCACGCAATGGCCCGTCAGCCACAGATTCGGGTCCGCAGGCCGTCACGTTAGCATTTATCACACTCACTTATTGTGTCAGGCCAGGTGATGCCAGAGTACTACTGCGATCCGAGAGTTCTCGTGTTAGCTTTCTCTCTGACAGTGTCCTGCGCTTCGACGCGTGCCAACTGCCAATGGTGGAGTGTCCTGGCCGAGCCGTGCCGGTGGTGTGTGCGCGGTCCTGGCATGTGCATGCATCGTATCGCAATCCTTGCGCAGAACGAGCCGCCCTCAATGTATACATTCTGTAATTAATACTCCCTCCGTTTTAAAATATAAGACGTTTTAGCTTTATGAAGTAAATATATCTAGACTAGTTTTAGTAGGTAGGTTCACTCATTTTAAAGTGAATCTATACATAAAACAAGTTTAGATATATTTGCTACACAAAGCTAAAACGTCTTATATTTTAAAACGGAGGGAGTACTACCCACTAGGTTTAGGGCTCGTTTACTTCTCCAATTCTGTATTCGCTAATGTATTCACAAGAATTGGAGGAGATCATTTCAATTCCCGTCAAATTTCCGTAGTCCGTTTACTACATTAGGTTTTGGCCCGGATAATCCCAGGATATTCCCATAAATCTTTTATATTGAAAGCCCTCTCTAAAGTAAAGTATTTTGGGAAAAA
This sequence comes from Avena insularis, assembly GCA_023614405.1. NCBI lineage: Eukaryota > Viridiplantae > Streptophyta > Magnoliopsida > Poales > Poaceae > Avena > Avena insularis. The sequence goes on along the minus strand of CM042691.1, from coordinate 291,828,864 downwards.
AGTATTTTAGATGATTGGAGAGTATTGAGTGAGCACTAAATTCCTTAAAAACTCCATTAGATAAAAATATAAAAGAAGTAAACAAAGCCTTAGAGTGTGCAGATAAGTTCGAAACTGTAGGAGGCCCAAATTCAAAGTTGTCAATGTGCTGATATTGTCCCAAGCCTTGCATTCCCTCGTAACATTTTCATTGGCCGTGGAAATATATTTGATCGTCTTAAATTCCGCTAACTCTACCTTTGATTTTACCCTATTCCATAATTTGGGAAACTTACAAATATCATTCCTGACCCTTTTGAATTTCCGGGCTCCCTCCAGCCAAAATTAAGCAATCAAACTAATTGAGCCTCGTATATGTACTACTGTGTTTTAAGTGAGAGAAAATCAAGTACCATGCTTACTATTTTATTTTCACAAGAAAATACTATTACTTCTAACCTACCTTACCACTAGTCTCTCTGTTTCATAATATAAGATGTTTTAGCTTCGTGAAAGAAGTGTATCTAGACCTCTTTTAATGTGTAGATTTACTCCAAACATATACACCAAAAGAGGTCTAGATACACTCCTTTTACAAAGCTAAAACATATTATATTATAAAATAAAGGGAATATTAGAGAAACCTTTAGAGGCGATGAACATTACTAGCATGACAAGAAAAGGTAACACCAAAAATTACCGAGAGAATTCCTTATTTTGGCCCTATGTAAAGTTTCACTTTCCTTCTTGGCCCTCGAAAACATTTTCTTCCCTATTTGACATGGTATCTTTGTTTGAATCCTTATTTGACCTTCTAGTACAATTTTAGCACTCACGGTGTTAACTAGTTACCTAAGATGACACTTTTGCCCCTGCTTCTATGTGACAAAATTTAATAGCAGTACCTTGATATATTTTTGGTGAAGGTTATTTTGACTAATCATCTACCTCCCCCGGGCCAAACTAACGATTTATTTTGAAACATTACATTTTAGCAAAGAAATTCAGCCCCTGACTGCGAGGAATTAGTCTGGGGCTGGGCGACATCTTTCCATCCCGATTTTGGCTGGCGGCAGAAGGAAGACAACTTTCCTTCAAGGGCGCAATGATTAGGACTAATCGTTCAAAGTTTAGACACATGCCGATTTGTTCCTTCGGTGAGTATACTTTTTGAGAATTTGCCTCATCTTTCCCCACCCGCAGCTGGCAATGCGCCTGTGCATGCCGCCCTTCTCCCGCTGCGAATAGCCGAATACACGATCTGCGCGTCCTAACCCAGTGCCCCGACCCATGACCTCTGAGCACCACCAGAAGCTACCTCTTCTGAGGATAGAAAGGGCGCGTCTGTACCACTGGAAGGCGACGAGTCATCGTGCCATGAAGATAACGAAGAACACAAAGAAGATGACTATAGTGAACAGTGGTAGGAGCGGAAATAAACTGACTCCAAATATGAACAGGATAAGATATGTCAGGACGAGTGACAGCAAGATAAACAAGACTCCCAACAAGATGGCGATAACGCGTCGGATCAGGAAGAGGATCACCATCAGTAGGACGAAGCTTGACATTAAGCTCCATAGGGGTCTCAACAGTGTGCTCATCCCCAAGAGAAACACGAACAAGAAGGTCCTGAATATACTTTTCCTGGGAGATGAAAAAACCATCAGAAGTGGAGGAAACCTCAATCCCAATAAAGTATCGAAGAGGACCAAGATCAATCATAAGAAACTGATCACGAAGACGAGCCTTAACAAAGGCTATATACTCGGGATCATCACCAGTAATGATCATATCATCAAAATAGAGAAGAAGAAGAGTGCGTCCACGAGGAGAAGTGTGAACAAACAGCGCTGGATCATGAGCACTAGGGGAGAAACCAGCAGCAGTCACTACAGAGGCAAAGCGCTCAAACCAGGCACGAGGGGCCTGTTTGAGGCCATAAATAGAATGTCGGAGACGACAAACCATCCCCGCGGGAACAGAATACCCAGGAGGAGGCTGCATATAAACCTCCTCACTCAACTCGCCATTGAGAAAGGCATTCTGAACATCAAGCTGGGACACAGACCAGTGACGAACAGAAGCAACAACAAGAAGAGTACGCACAGTGGTCATATGAGCCACAGGAGCAAAGGTCTCATCATATTCACGACCGTGCTCTTGCTGAAAACCACGAGCCACAAGACGCGCTTTATAGCGCTCAAGAGATCCATCATAGCGGGTCTTAATTTTATAAACCCACTTACACGTGATAGGACGAACACCGGGAGGGGGAGAAACAAGATCCCAAGTGCCAGTGCGCTCAAGCGCAGCAAGCTCCTCAACCATGGCCAGCTGCCATTCAGGATGATGCTCAGCATCCCGATAAGAAGTCGGCTCAGAGACAATAGAAAGATCATACTAACTAGGAGAGTAACGGTTGGGGGAACGACGCTGACGAACAGGACGAGTAGAGGAAATCTCATCAGAGGAAGACGACTCATGAGACGACGATAAAGAAGAAGGAATAGCAGAGGAAGGCTCTAGAGAACGAGGAGAACTAGGGGAACTAGACGGAGCAGATGAGGATGGTGTTAAAGAAGATACATCAGGGGGAGGGGGTCCTAAAGAAGACACAATAGGAGTAGAAGGAGGTGTGTCAGGAAAAAGAAGAAAAGAGATATCTTCCACCGGGTAGGTACCAGCGGTGAGACGAGGATAGAAAGGGCGCATCTCATCAAAAGTAACATCACGAGAGATACGCATCCGACAACCAACATGGTCCCAATAGCGATAGCCCTTATGCTCATCACTATCTAAGGAAGACACACTCAACAGACTGATCGGTCAGTTTGGTGCGTTCGCGGGGGGCAAGGAGAACATAGCAAACACAACCAAACAAGCGAAGCATATAGTAGTCGGGAGAATGACCAGTTAGGCGCTCAAGAGGGATACCACCCTGTAGAGCGGCAGAAGGCTGAATATTGATGAGGTACCCGACGAAGCGACAGCCTCAGCCCAGAAATGGGGTGGAAGATAAAAGCAATCATCATGGCACGAGTGGTCTCAAGAAGATGGCGATGCTTACGCCATTGAACGGCATATCGCCAGATAGGAGAACTGAGCAAGGGTACCCTGCTTAGCAAGGACACCTCGCAACATCTGGGAGATATACTCACCAGCAGAATCAGCACGAAACACACGAATGAGTGTAGAATATTGAGTACGAACCATGGCTGCAAAGCACTGATATGTGGAGAGCACTTCACTGCGAGAGCGCATAAAATACAACCAAGTGTACCAAGAAAAATCATCTATGATAAAAATATAGTAGCGATGGCCCCCTTTCGAAGCGAAAGGAGCCGGACCCCAAACATCGGAATGAACTAAATCAAAAGGTCATTGAGATACAGACGCGCTAGTAGGATAGGGAAGTTGAATCTGTTTGCCCAACCTACAGCCCTGACAATGTAAAGATCCATCTCCTGAGACAGACCCCAGAAGACCACGATGAACTAATGACGACAGGCGAGAGTCACAAAGGTGACCAAGGCGATGATGCCACTGCTGAAAAGAGCTGGTAGCAGAGGCGGCGACTGGAGAAGAACTGGCAGATGAAGTGGCAGCGGAAGGAACACGAAGCCAGTCTAACTCCCAAAGTCCTGAAGAGTCATGGCTGCGAGGGCCAGCTCCAACCAGGGCCTGTGTGCGACAATCCTGGACAACACAAGAATCAACATCAAGAATGACACGACAACCAGAGTTAGTAAGTTGGCTAGCAGAGAACAGATTCAGTTTAAGACGAGGAACATGAGAAATATCAGGAACAGAAAAAGAAGAAGTAGAAAGGGTGCCCCGACTAGAAACAGGAAGAGAGGTACCATCGGCCGTGAGAACACGAACATGAGAAGAGAGAGAACGAATAGCGGACAGAAGAGAAGACTCAGAGGTCATATGAAAAGAAGCTCCAGAATCCAGATACCACGGGGACGTACCTGACTGTGTAGAGGGTGGTGGTCGCGCAGTGCCTGAAGAATCAGTCACAGAACCAGCAGTCCCCGTTGAAGAAGAGCCTATAGTAGCAAGCAGACCGTGAAGACTCCTGATAATGTCCTGATCAGAGAGAGCAACTGCTGAAGATCCGGAAGGAGCCGACTGCCCACGAGCCTGGTGCTGCTGACGTAAACTGGGGTCCCGTGTATAACAGGTGGCCCAAGTGTGGCCATCCCTGCTACAGTAAGTGCAGTGACGAAGAGAACCACGGCGACCCTGACCACGAGCCTGCTGGTGCTGACTCTGACCCTGAGACTGCTGGTGCTGGCTCTGACCCTGAGACTGTTGGTGTTGACTCTAACCCTGACCTGGAGGAGTGGGTAGTATCGGCGGTGGCACAGAGGACCGCGGCTAAGTCAAGGGAGCAGACCGCAGAGGAGGGCCACGAGTAGCAAGCACAGACGGAACCGCAAGAATACCAGCACCACGGAGACGAGTCTCCTCATCCCGAAGCCCAGACAACACCTCAGAGAGCGGAACACGACCACGAGCATTCAACTGAGCACGGCGGGGCCTGAACTCCTGGCGGAGCCGAGACAGAAACTCATAGATGCGGTGGAACTCCACCGGCGCAACTGGCAAAGACGGCATGTGCCACAAATAGCAGTACGGAGATAATCAAGCTGACGCCAGATAGCAGCACTCTGAGTATAGAACTCATCAATAGTGGAATCACCCTGCTGAAGAGCATGCTCCTGGCGAACCACGAATAGGTAAAGAGCATCCCCAGATAGCTGATAGCGCTGACGAAGATGTGCCCACTGAGCGGCAACAGTAGGGAGACTCATGAACTCAATAGCAAACTGGGGCAGAACACTGGAGGTGAGAACAACAGCAGCACGAGCATCCTCATCGACCCACTGAGTGTAGGCGGTCAGATCGTGGTGATAGGTCTCGAGATCAACAGAGTACTGTTTGAACTTCAGCTCATAAGCAGCAACATCACTATCATCGGCACTCTGAGCAGCATCCTTGGCCTCCTGAGAAGCATCAGCACCGAGAACAATCAACGTCGGCGAGAGAGGAGCCACAGGAGCAGGGGGCACGACGGACAGGAGATCTCGCCGGAGAGCACACCCCAAAGACGGAGACCGCGCATGTGAACGTGTATAAAGGCAGCGAAATCAGGATAATCCGTACCATCGAAGATCACCGGGCAGCGAGAAATCACAACATAGCCCGATGCAGAAGACATCTCTCTCTCCTCTCTCTCTCTCTCCCTCTCTCTCTCTCTCTAACTCTCGATCTCAGATCCGATCGGAACTGCAGCCGGATGGATCACTTGATCCCGATCAAGAAACACGGGGCCGGCAGGAGGCACGGCGACGGGAGGCCGGCTGAGGAAGACCGGCGGTAGGGGAAAACTGGCGGGACGCAGCTGACGGTAGATCCGAGGCGGGGCGCAGCAGATCTGAGGCGGAGCATGGCCGGCAGCAGATCAGAGGCGGTGCGGTGCGGGGCGGCGGGTGGACCAGGCGGGCGGCACGGCCCACGACGGAGGAGAAGAGGCGACGACAACGATGACGGCAAGCCGTCGGCGGCAGGAATGGTGGCGGCTACAACGACGAAGTTGCAAAAAAAAAGGCTAACCTAGGTCTAATACCATGTTAGGAATAGACAACTTGTATTCCTCTGGGGCCAAAGACCACATACAAATATACATCTAACAAGCGCCACGTTAGATCTTTGCTACCGGTTGGTTCTCCGCCGACCTGAATAGCTTCTCCACCGCCATTGATTTGGCATTCGTCGTCGGAGCCCCAAATCATCCCACCGCCGCCCGAAGCAGGATCCTGGGTCATCACCACGCGGAGCAGGCTCCCAGGTCACTGCCGCTTGGAGAAGACTCCTTCCTCTTCACCCATAACTAGCCCCCTGCCGCCGCCGCCTTCGCCGCTGCTCCCGCTGTTAGGGCTAGCCGCCACCGCCGGGTACGACCCGAGAGAGGAAGGGGAGAACGGGTCGTTTTTTTTTCTTTCCAGTCTACTCTATCGATTGAGCCAGGGATACTCTAGTCCAGGTAAGTTAGTTTTAATAGGAAAAGCTAACGGAATTAACAGTAGGGTCAAATAAGGAATCAAACAAAGATACAACGTCATATAGGGAATGAACGATGTGCCACCACAAAATATGTCAAGATCGGAGGACGTCGTCGTCGATCATATCTACCCCTTTCTGCATCAAATATTCTATCCTTTGTTGCCATCTTGATAATTTCGAAGTTCAATCGTCATCTCACACCTTGCAAAATAGATATGCATCAGAAAATGAGGGTTTAAAGTTTCTAAACATGGTAATTTAGATGAATTTTCACTACATAGGATAATTAGTGTCACAAATGTACAAATAAAGGGTAAAAAATGGAATTCACTTTTAATAAAAGGAAGCAAAGCAACAAATAAAATTTTCTCTATTTTAATTCACTTGTAGTTAACTCTAATGAGGAGAATTATGAGTGGTTGATTTCGTGGAACATATAGCCAAGGTTAGATCCACAACGGATAAACTTCTAAAGAATCTTGACAACCACCTATGCATGTAGGAAACACATAATTTAATACGTTATTTATTTGAAATTAGGTCGTATGATTTTGTTCTTGAACACATATTTTTATCGATTCGTAACAACGCACAGGCACTTAGCTAGTTAAGTATAGATATAGATGTACTCCCTTCGTCCCCGTTTAGGACACATATTGGAAATCATGCAATCTTAAAACCTTCCCACCTCCTAGGGACATAAGCATTTAATTTTAGAGGAAGAGCCAATCAAAGAATTAGTAAGACTAAATTAGCCCCAATCAAATGAAACCTAGGGCTTATAGATTTGATATAGTGTGTGTCTTTTATAAACCGGGATGGAGGGAGTATATGAACAAACGCTATAGAATAGAAGTGCAGCTGATTCTAAAAGGGTGGGATTCAAAAGTCTTTGCAAATACCAATGGCTTTAAGACACTACAATTATTTTTATTTGATGGAAATCTATTATATACTAAAAGTAATATGCAGTTGTCTAACGGAGCGATTAGGTTGATCCACATCATCAAAATTATTTTAATGGTTAGGTCTACTACCTTCGTTCCTTAGAATAAGGCCTATAAATTTAGTCAAAAGTCAAAGAGTGCAAACTTTGACCAAGTTTATAAAAAAAACTATCAATAACTATGAAAATATATTTCATAATGTACTAATAAGATTGATTTGACCCTATATAGGTTTATAGTTTTTTCTAAAAAATTAGTCAAAGTTTGCAATGTTTGACTTTTGACTAAATTTATAGGCCTTATTCTAAGGAATGGAGGGAGTACAATTTATGTCTAGGGGTTTAAATCACAACCGTATGGTTTATGTAACTAAGAAATAGAACACACTCATGTTGTTGGGATTTTCCCTTGGTGCTCATTCCATCGGTATGAGTGTGATAATAGTCCCGCAATCTTAATTAAGTTTGATACAACCACTGGTTCTAGATCAAATTTGTGTTACATTTATTTGTCAATATACAGTAATATATATGTTTTATCATATTTCAATCAATATATCCACTTGCTAGACAGAAAAAAATCTGAAACTATGAGTTCTTTATGGTGGGAGGGAAGAACCACACATGCGTATAGAAGAAAGTACCTGTGGTGCAGTTTGATTATTTGTTCTAATGCAGCACATTGATTTCGTGAAGCATATAAAAATAGTCTTGTCACGGTTAGTGATCCTGGTTCAACCTCTTGTCAAGGGTAGACATACAAATACTTTTGTGTAAATGTTGGAGACAGTTTTTTTCTAGAAACATTAGACTTTGATTATTGTTCTATTATTGCTAAAATAATAGAAGCATGCTGGAAAATACTAATATTTGGAACTATTTAATTGACAGACTGAATTGATTATTCAGGAGTTTCTCCATCTTCATTCCCCTGTAATAAAATATAGAGCTGGTGATCATGTGTTTTAAATATTATCATGCATACCCCTAGAATATGTTTGAAACATATAAAGTTATATAAGAAACTGCATCCATTGAACTAATCGATATCACATAAAATGATTCATTGTGGTGAGAAAGTTTTTTTTTTGCGAGCATTGGAAGCTTTGGTTGTACTGTTATTGCTAAAATAATGGAAGCATGCTGAAAGTGCTTATGTGTAACTCCTATCATCGACATCATAAGATTGATTATTCATCAATTTTTACCCTCATTTATAAGAAAAACATTGAGCTACTGAACATGTGTTTTCCAATATTATAATGCAAAATCCCAAAATATGTTCCTATGATTACGATGCACATGAACATTGAGACAGATTTTAACCAAAAGAATTGAGCAAAAATATTTCGACAATATTGAACATAATCCATATCTTCATATTCAAATTGAAAACAATTTATAATGATATTGAAAAAGATTCTACCGAGTCCATGGGTGGAATCAACATGACGTGTTGGACTTAACGCACTGTGCTAATTAAAATATGTGTGATATTTTTGTTACATAAATCATACGGTTGTGATTTAAACCTCTAGCCATAAATTGTAGATCTAACCATTAAAAATAATTTTGATGATGTGGATCAACCTAATCGCTTCGCTAAACAACTGTATATTACTTTTAGTATATAATAGATAATCCTTGTATACAACCACTAATTCTAGGACAAAACCAAATCTTAGATAAGCGTGTGTGCCTTATTCGTAGGAAAAGAACCGAGTAGGAGTATTTTAAAAATATGGTCGAAACAAACATATTTATCTACTTTTAAATATTATATAATGATAAACACCTAGGAATATCAATTTATTCTTCATTTGAAATCTTTCTATAATGATGGCGAGACAAAAAATGGAGCACCCATTCTTAAACTATTTATATTAGTATGATTTAGGGGATATAAACTATCATTTATGCGACCGATTTTTTACATTAATTAATTTAAAAAACAAATAGGAAAAAATGTGGGGAAAAACTAAAATCAAGAAAAGAATGAGAAATAAAAATATTGAAAAATAATTTCCATTTAGAAAATATCTTGAATATTAAGAGCTACAAGCGTTTTGGATTTTTGTCAAACAATGATGTTCCTTTTCATACTTAATTTTACTTCCCATCAATAATATAATCATAAATATGGTTGATACAAAAAATTAATCAAAAAATATGTTTTACAAATCATTTCTTATTCTATTCTATTTCATTTAATAGAGTATGCCGATGAAAATGATGGCATTGTAGTCATGTGGTGTTGAAGTACGCTACAACAAGCAGGTGTCGCATCAGAGCAAGTACAATAAGATGACATCAGCTGACCATAAAACATTAAATAATATATTTGTGCTGAGTTGGAGGAGAGAGAAGAGGAGCGAGAAGGAGCGTGGGCTCTCATGAAGAGCCAGCTCTAGCACGTGCTCCTAGGCATTTTGTGAGAGTGAATAGTAAGCCAAGTATTGATAAACTAGTATATTATTATAGTTTATTATTGTATATGTTGGCTACTAAGGTTGGTACTAATGCTAGTATCATAAGGTGTATCATGCATGTCAACTTGACAAAAATCTGATGTGACATCACAATTAATAAAGAGAGAGGTGGTTAGAGTATCATAGGTAGATACCGTATCATAGCACGTAAAACTAGAAATCATAATGACAAATAAATCCCGTACACACATTTTACAGAGATTCTACAAATTAATAAATATACCACTACTATGATACTACTATATGATACAATGCATTAAAGACATAGTATCATATACTAGTATCATATGCATGATACTAGTATTGTGATACTCCTACTATGACCAGCCTAAGGTCTTTCCTAATGGGTGTATCTTAGCTTTATATTATAGGAAATTTGCTTATGTGGCACCATAGTTAATGACATGACAATTTTCTTAAGTTTTAATTTCTCCTATAAAAACGTGCTAAGATACACCCCACTGAAAAATGACTAAGTTGACTATAGATGACATGGCACTATTTTATAGCCAGCTGTTGGCTAGACTATTGTTCTTGCTCTCACTCAAAACAACTTTAGAGCGAGCAAAACCATTCAGAGAACCAGAAATATATGGAATTAATAGTTGAAGGGTAAATGTATACTATGAAGTTGGAGGACCAAATTTAAATCGTATTAAATATTGTACACCAAAGTATAACTTTTGTTTTTTAAACTATATGGTTGTTGCGGGTTAGAAGTAAAAGGTGCACCTTAAGGAGACGACCACCTAATATATCCTCGTATGGGATCAGAACTTCAATGCACAAAGAAAAGGACGAAGTCACAGCTTTAAGCATGTACCATCAATCCATGTCTAAACAGCTGTGAATTCTAGAATAAAATAGGAAAATATAAGAAATCAAGATAGATGAAATATACTTAGTACTTTCAAAACATTATTAAACTAGCTGAATACATGTGCGTTGCCACGGTTCACTAACCTTTAACTTGTGTTCTGAACGTGCAAACCTAACATTTTTTAGTAAGAACACTCGATCATCGAGCCCAATGAATCTGATAAGATGTGGTATGCCATAGAGAACCTCCAACAACTGACCAAAAACAGGGTCGGTGTCCAATAAATGTTTTTTTTAGGGCGTCGTCGTGTCAAATGTGGTTCCAGCAGGTGTCAAAAAAATTCTAGCGCGTCCAAAATTTTGGTCCTTGGCGCTGCATATTTGTGACATGGCGACGGGCACGCCGAAAAACCATGACCTCGTGTGCACATCCAACTGTCGAGTTGAAACTGTTCCAATGCGTTTTCCCCTCTCCCGCATCGCCTACCACCGACCGAAATCCAGCCATGGACAGCCATTCCAGCACTCCCAACTCATCCCTTCTCCACTTCCCCTTCTACAGGCCCCGCCTGGTTTCTGTCACCGCTAGCAAGCACCGTCGCAGCCGCAGCCGTCATACTAAACCCTAGCCACGACATCGTTCGCCGGAACATGTTCGCTTCATTTCCTTTTATTTTTGGATTGTATAGATGAATAGAGATGATGAAATGTTGATTTGTTCATGACAAAGTTGAATATTTGTCAATTGTGGTGTGGATGAGGATACACCGATCCCTAGTGCTCCACATGAATTATTCCTCTCTCCTTCCCTCGCCCCCTCTATGGACTCTCTCCCTATATAAATAAATAATATGGTTAAATGATTTATCATGGTCAGATTGCTTAGCTGGCTTCAGAGTTAAGCGAAATAACAAGTTAATACCTTGAACGTCTTTTGTCAAAAGCCAACTATAATGATGAAAAGATCACATCTTACACAACAATTACATCTTCGTATGCTTCTCAAAATATGACTAAACAAACATTAAGTTGTCAAATGGAACAAAACACTAAAGCACCGAGCAGCCGAACCAAATTATCAGCATCCTATATCGAAGAATAGATCATCTGCCCTCAGGATGTTCGCCTTCTTGCCATTTTTTTTTTCACTTCCACTAAAACAAATGGCTTGCAAAAAACAAGCCATGTGTTAGTTTCGGCTGGTAAGACCATCCATTTTATGATGCATTGCCGCATGGAGCTAAAAAACTCGTAATAGCTGATAACTAAACAATATTTAGGAACGATTACATAGCTTACTGCAGGGCCATGGCATGCGCTGATGAAGACCTTGGGTCTCATTTCACAAGACGGAGCTTGCCTGCAGTCAGGCTGGCCGTCTGCATCCAGGGGTCACACCACCCAGTGTTAAGCACGAAGGTCTGCAGGGCCTCATCCACCGACCGAAAGCTTTGGTGTCTACACAGCATCGTCCCCGGGGCGCGCCTTCTATGCCCACATTCCGTCGAACACCTTGGAGGCAGCCACCCACAACACGAGACATCTCCACCCTTGGTACAGACAAGTGCGCCTACCCTGGGCCTCTCGACCAGCACTTGGGCTGACGCTGCAGGATCACCTCCAGCCCCTGAACGTAGGGCCGCTGCCGTGCCGGACACGAGGCCGCACGACTGGTTGAATTAGTTGAAGGCAGGCGCAACATGGGGCTGCTGGTTGGTCGCCGTGGTGATTCAGAAATCGGGGTCGGTGGCGGTCGCCTGCAGTGCCTGGTCGTCGGCTGGGTGGAGGTGAAGACAACGTTGAACCGCCGGCACATGCAGAAACTGCTGTCCTCGATGGCGAGATTATGAGCTCGGGGAGGTTGGGAAGCAGGCAGCTCCGGGCGGCCACGCCGGCTGGATGCGTCCCGTGGCGGAGAGATCGGGCATGCAGGCGACCGGGGGCGCAGAGCTCCAGGCGTACGGGCGTCAGGAGGTACATCTGGAAGATCTCGGGGCGGACGCGCGAGCTGGATGCATCCGACGCCGGAGAGTACAGGGCGCGCGGACGGCGGCGAGTCTAATCCTAGGCGGCGGCGGTGGCGTGCGGACGGCGGCGAGTCTAATCCTAGGCGGCGGTCTGTCGCGGATGCGGATGGATGAATCAGAGCGAGATGGAGGCGTGGAAGGAGGACGTACGGAACTTCTTTTTAGTTGGCGGTGGCAGCCCCGCAATATTGTCAAACAGTCAGGGGTAAAACGGACCTAAAAGAAGCGGACGGAAATCACATAGGACGAACCTACCTCTACGTAAATTAGTAAATTATTATTATATATATTATTATTACTAGCTAAATGCCCGTGCGTTGCCACGGTCCAAAAAATTTATTGACACATATTTCACATATAAACATGAGAACAAACCTTTATTGAAAAGATTGCCACACATAATTGGTCATGCGTAAAACTTTCGCACCATTAGCGATTGCCAGCACATGGCGCTGCATCAGTCGCCTTATAGGTTATGTCGTGCTGGCAATCCTCTAATTCTTTCTTCTTTTTTTTTCGTCTTTTAGAGGTTTGTCGTAACACCTCAACCCTTTTCCGTTGATTCATTCTGAAGATGTTAATCCTACTTCAAACCTATTTTTGTCTTTCCAAATGTTTGAAGCAAAGGGTTTGTAAAATAAAAACAAAAAAAAAACTACCATCTTCGGGACCTCTCACCTCTCTCAAACCCACGCACCAAAATTTTCATCCCTGAGCTTCCCATCGGCGACCGCCGCCAAGTCCTCCTATCCCGCTCGCTCAATCTCACCACTCTCTCCTCCGCAAGCCCGTCACCGCCACCATGCACGTCGGCCACCTTGACCCTTGTTGTTGGCGGTTCATGGCACGGAAGCGGCCAGACTCCTCCACATACGGCAAGCGAAGCTTTGGCAAGATGTAATTTAACAACTCTTTTTTTTTTTTTATCTTGTTATAGTAGAAAAATATGGCTATTCCTTTTGGTTTGGTAATATTTGGCATCCATGTGCTATCCATTGACTCCATGTCATATTTATATAAAGTTTTATGTAATAAACATTAAGATTGCGAAGCATTGAGCATATTATGTGCAGTTTTATACACAAAAGGATGATGTCCATTAAGAATCCATAGCTTGAAAGACCCACTATGTATGCTCAGTGCTTCATGCAAAATCGTGCAAAATAGCATTGAGCATAGCCGAAGTCTTCATGCAAAATCGTTCCTAAGCATATAAGGCGTCCTCGTTTTGCGTGTTTTTTCTTTGACCAAGATTTACTTTAAATATGTAAAGAATATTGATATAAAATTAACATCATGGGAAAGTGCATTTCAATACGAATCCAACGATACTAATTTTACACAATATAATCAAACTTTAGTTGCTCTATTTATTCGGTCAAACTTTGCTTTGAAATGCGTGTGCGCCCTATTCCTTAAAATGGAGGTAGTATATATCTTCTGATTTCCAACCTTATCCAGCACTAACACACATTAATCCCAGGCCGAGTAGCATCATCAGTAACCTCGCCTGTGCATCGTTCATCTCCCGGCACCCACCGGGTTGGCCTATTCCCGCATCCACCAAATTGCAGCTGCACAGAGTGAGACCCGTAAGGAGGCAAGAGTCCAGTGCATAAAGATTCAGTTGTCCCAGGTCGCACCATTCAGATCTGATCATCTCAAACATCCCGAGAACAAGAGAAAATGGAAATGAAAAGCTTCCTCCTCCAATCGGTTCAATAACACATGAACAATCTATGTAAACAAAGCCCAAGGAGAAAGATCATAGTTGCCGCAGCTGCATGAGGACGAGCATGTCACCATATCCACATCATGACAGCCACCAACAACATCCACCGATGGCCAACGCCCGCGGTACGAACCAGAAATAATCATCAACGCCTGGAACCACCAAAGCCCAATCCAGAAAATCACCCATCCAAACAAACGGAATTAAACCAGGAAAAATCCTAGACCAGGGCGGTGGCGGGAGCCCTGCAATGCGGCGGCACGGCCTTAGCCTTCCCCTGCACCCCGATGGAACGGGAGGGGAAATTGAGCGAAGGCCAGCGCGCCCCCGCTCCGGCGACTCGTCCCGTGTTTTGGGGTCACGGCCTGTGCGACCTGGCCGGGGAGGCAAGAGGGAGGGGGAGGGGACGGCGGCCTCGCAAGCGGTGGTTAGAGGAGAAGATTCGTTCCCGGAGAGAGGTAGTGGTAGGTGGCTCCCGGAGAGAGGTAGCGGTGCAGGCGGAAATTCTAGGGTGCGAAGTTGAAAACGTACTTTTGGCTGACGGAAACTTATAGAGCGAACCTACCTCAGAGATTAGTAGATAGATTAGTAGCAAAACGTCCGCGCGTTGCGGCAGAAGAAGTTAGTCGTTGTCGTGGCGGTGTTGAAATCAGGGGCACGTCGCAGTATAGACATTTTTTTTTGCGGATTTGCTAGTTCTCAGGCGCCTGAGAACTTCTTAAGTCTCAGTCGCCTCTTTCACCGTTTGATTTTCCTCGTGATTCGTGCTACATATGAGTTGCAACTCGGGTGTAACTGAAAATTTAATGAGTTGCAATTAGATTGTCACTGAGAACTAGTACAAATCTTATGAGTTGCAACTAGGTTGCAACTGAGAATTAGCACAAATATTAGGATGACATCAGCGACTTAGACATAACTAATTCTCAGGCGCCTGAGATCTAGGCACTCCCTTTTTTTTTAACTTGCTCGGTCACATCCGCTCCTTGATCAATTGGTATTCTGATCCCAATTCCGAAATACGGCCTCAGCATTGTTGCGCTGATCCACCCCCCAGACATGTAGTACAGAGAAGCAGCACCGAATAATATTAATCTTCAACGACAAAAGCGTGAAGGAAGACTAAATTAACCTAGCCTAGCCGCATGTTATCCAGTAAAAAGCAATAACTACCGAGAAAAACAGATAGGGTAATGCTTTACCATATACTGTGCGAGCTTGGTACGGGAGAACTTGGCATGCTATGGCCGTGAAGGCAAAGGCGTCGCTTACTCTGGCTTGAGCGACATATAGAAAATTAAATGGGGCCAGGGTAAGGATGCAGTCTGTTTGTCTGCCGAATATCGTCTACCAAGCAGCTTCCTGTTGCCGAGAAGAAACAAGGTCTTCTCCCATTGCCGAGAGCCACCTATGTTGAGGAGCTGTGCCGCAAATTAGATTTGCAGTGATGGTCTGCATATGCAATGCGGTGGCACATGCATGTATGGATCCCCTGCCCCGTATGTGCATTCAATCATGGCCAACGAAACGTACCACCTATCCAGGACATGCACCACTGACCATTAGGAGCTAGATCATGGCGCACACAGATGCATGCAGGCTTAACTTTTGCCCTCAGACAACCGCTGACACGGCCTCGACCGGCCTCTCCCCTAGGTCGACCGGGCAAAACGCTAGTGATCGGGATCAGGCGAGATGGCAACTTTAGCGAGCGGCGACTTGAGAACGATCGTGCGTGGCGGCAATTCTCGCACACGACGACTTCATCAGGATTTGGCGAGCGGAGACTCGAGCAGAATATCCAGGGAGGCGGAAATTCCGGTAAGGGGCGACTTGATTAGGATTGAATTCCGTGAGCGGCGACTTGAGCAACTATGTGCCGCGTGCTTCATAGAGGCGAGCCAACTCCGGCGAGTTCTGTATGTATATAGTTTGGTCTTCTTGGATAAGGAGGCAAATAAATTAAACGGAGGCTACCGGACTAATTCTTGTTTGGTTTTCTTGGGTAAGGAGGCAAATAAATTAAACGAAGGTGATTCTATCGAACTAATTCCAGAGTTTGTGCCCAACTCTTTATGGTTCGATATTCGATTGGAAATATAGGAGGAACGGGCGGAAACATGTACAGAGCTCTAGGGACTCACGGATCTTTTTTTTTTAAACAGCCAGACTTCGTCCTGCTGTGATATTTATTTATCAAATAATGGATACATCGTCAATCAACCGGGAAACAATAAAACTGGGCGGATCATCTATTCAAACATTCGGAAATGAATCCATCTCTCTCGACAAACAATCAGCAACATCATTTGCTTCCCTATTACAAAAGCTAAAGTCGTAGCTAGAGAACGTAGAAGTTTGGATATAAATATCATCAAAAAGAGCCACCGCTGTTGTTGACGGGAAGTTTCCTTTTTGAAGAGCTTCTACAACCTGTAGGCAATCAGATTGAACAATAATCCGGGAGCATCCAACTTGATTTGCCAACGCTATACCTCTGGAAACAGCTTGGGTCTCCAAGGTATTTGCGTCAACTCCAAACTGAATTTGTTCATTGCATGCAGCAATAAAACGTCCCTCCGCAAGAAACACTATACCATATGATCAAAACACGGAATCCCCTCTTTTCAAATGACTTCTTCAACACAAATCGCAGTATTATAATCCAATCCACAATGAGGCATCAAGAAAAGCCGACCTGTGTAGAATTAGACAATCATTACACACTTGCGGAAAAATTAGGGAGCCTGGAGAATAAATAGAAACACACGGTTAAAAATTTCAATTAGCCAATCATGTTGTTCTGAAAAATAACAGAACATATTTACATACGACAAAGGTGGTTTCTTCAAAACTAATATCAGTATAAGATATTGATTCTTACCGCATCAGATAAAATCGTATATCCAAGGACTGCCATAAAGAGAAAATTTAAGGGGAAGGAAACAATCACGATCTGGAGCTTGCGCACCTTGCACCGGCATGATGAAACCATGTGATGCCATCCACTGGGATTAATTGCTGTTGTTTCCCTGGAAATTGATTAACGCCTAAACCATAGTGGGACTGCATGCTATCAGGGGAGGTAGCACGTAAGAACAGGACCAGAATTGCAGGATTCCATGAAAAAGCCAACGGGAGCGCGCGGCAGCGGCGGCTATTAGGAGAGACGGGCACGATTTTTCTCATTGACCGGTAGGAGACGGGGTTTGGAGGTACGCAATGCAGCGTGCAAGGTTAGGATTCTTTCTACCGTATCAATTCAATCAAAGGTCTAAATTTCATACTACAAAGATCTAACAGCACACGTTATGGTTTGTCGACGGTTGAAGGCGCAAACTGTATGGACGAAGAGAATTTTTTTCTTTTTCACTTACCGGTGGTATTGGTGGGTAATTTATTTTTTGCTCAAAGGATAAAACCGTCCAAATCACTTACCGGTGGTATTGGTGGGTAATTTATTTTCTGCTCAAAGGGGAAAACCGTCCAAAAAAGTGTAGGTAATACAAGAAACGCTCCTTCCTTTATTATTATTATTATTATTATATATATAGATATAGATAGATAGATATAGATATAGACATAGATATAGATTAGTAGATAGAATAGAATATGATACCCTCGCATTTGCGAGGACCACTCTGCTAATTCTCAAAATTACACGTGCGTGCACGATTACTAGTCTTAGAAGATCAGCTGGCATGCATCTTGCCGGCTAGTGACGGCCGCATCCTGCAGCACAGAATTTGCCGTTGTGGACCTATATAAAAAACAGTTTTCTAGCCTACTCATTCGACCCTCTCGTAGTACATTCTAGTTTTGCAGCTTAAGGCTTGATAACATGTGAATATTTTCGACAAGGTTTACACTCATATAACGAACACAAGCTCGATCGAACAAGCACAGCGGCGCAGTGTCTGTAGGCTATTCCGTTGACACGCGCAGGCGCAGAAACGATACCAGGGGATGATGCGGGCGCTGCAAGGCCGACTACAGGTAAAAGCCCAGCCAGCTGCCCACACAGCTACTGAAACAAAGGAGGACTGAGCAGACCGACTACTGGTAAAGGCCTGCCCTGCCCAGCACACCAACTAAAAGCTAGCAACACGCCCACAGAGCTACACAAACAAATAAACGAGGACGGCGGAGCAGAACGACGAACTCTGCCCAGCACACCAACGGACTACAAACACAATTGATCCAGGTCGACGAGACGGCGGGCGGGATCTCATGCAGACCGGGGCGCCTCCTGCAGCAAGCCCAGCGGCTCCTTGGAACACCTCCATGTCATGAGGGCCATGGACAACTCTGCCCAGCGGACAAGCAATTCGGTCGACCGGGTTTGCTGCTGCTGCTGCAGTAGCTCCTGCGCCACGGCGTTGTAGACCGACTTGAACCTGGCGGCCTCCGCGACCACGACGATGAGCCTCCCCAGGCTGATGCGGAGGTTGCCGTCGTTGTCGCCCGCCGGGGCCAACCGGTATGTGGACAGAAACCGCACTGCCTGGAGGACGGTTTCCTTGCTGATGTCGTAGCTCGGCAGGTTCATGCGGTCGCCGATGAGGGAAGCGTGGTCCTCTGAGCCGGGAAGCGTGGTGGAGCCCTGGAGTAGTCCCTGAAAACGGCGGAACGCGAACCACGTTCCGCTTGCGTTGCTGAAGCCGCCGACGTTGAAGTCGTCGTTCCCCACGGTCACGGCCATGGTTATCTTCTCTTGGGAGCTCCTACCGGTGAGCGTGGCCAGGATCCAGGTAGGCGGCGGCGCAGGGAGCATCTGGCGGACCAGCACCGGGATCGTCTGCACGACCCGGTGGGTCGCCAGCACCTGCTGAAGCCGCGGCCTGAACTGCTGCTCCACGACCTCCACCTCGACGCCCATCTTCTGGTCGCCTTCGACCGAAGCGGGAGCACCTGCAGGCCGACCGACATGAATGTCCGGGTAAGGAGAACGCACAAGACAAGGTTTTTTTCCTTATTTGTTGAGAATATGTACCGTCCGCTGCCACCGGTAGAGGGGCTGCGGCAGCGCCGCCGTGACTTGCGGGCAGTTTGCGGCGCCCAGCTTGCCCTGCCGCACCGCTGGCAGAGGCCATCGCCATGGCATTGGCAGCCAAGCAAACAGTCAGGAGCGTGGTGAGGAGGGTCATGGTGGTTGCTAGCTTTGGATGTCGTAGTGAGTGTTAAGTCAAGGTGGCGATGCCAGTATTTATAGATGCGTGCGGGGCGGCCAGTGTATTGGTGTCGCAATGCAATAATGTTTGTGATCAGCTCAACGATTTTTTTTTAACACAGCTGGCAGAGGCCCCACGGTTTTGCAAAATCCGAAGAGGCGAGACACCAGCTCATGTGTCCGAGGATTTCAATGAGTACGCCGAATTTGCTTGTGCAACGAAGCGGAAATCGACCTGCCATTTTGCCTGTGCGTCTAGGAGTGGACATAAAACTCGAAACTCAAACGGAGTTTAATGAACACTCGCTCGTTTGATGGGCTCATTCAAAATCTGACTCGTTTTCTTAAGCGAACCAAGTTGAGCCGCTGTTTTTGCTCTTTATCCTTGACAAGTTAAACAATTGAGTTGACGATGTCTGTGAACTACTCATTAAACTCGGTAACAACCAAATGTTTGCACACTTATGTCGTTGCATGCCAAATATCACAGCCCATATAAGATGCATGAGGCAAACAACAAACCCATTAAGAAAGACTGAAGCCGTCGGCGTAAAAATGGGACGTGACGGCGATGCATGGCGTCAAGTCTACGCCGACGGTTTAGCCGTCTGCTGAGGTTTCACGGGTAGCTATTTTCTCTTTTTGCCATATTAATCTTAGAAAAATCAAATTATTCTAATTCAGAAAAATACATATAATATATCAAAATTTGCAGAAAAATAATATCTATCTATCTAAACTTAATTATTACATATTTTTGTTGAATAAAATATAAAAACATTACAAATACTTTTGTATAACATATTTTTCATTTTTCGAGTGCCAAAAAGGGTGTTTTATGAAGCAACCACCAAATGAAAGTTTTAAAATGGTACCACCCTATTTTGCAAAAATACTAGGCCATCTTGCATGGAAAATGTCCCAACCGGGGTATCTTAAACCTTTCCGTCCACCTCACATGAAAAAGACAAATTCCTTCCGAATCGATAGGAAGTGGGTCAGATTTGAACTACAAGTACATGATCTGATGCTGATGATTTTTTGGATTAAGTATTGAACACGAGGTCAACAGGAAACCATGGATATCATCAAATTGCCCATTTGGGGAGCAATAGTCTCGCGAAAGATGCGATACAAAATGTCATAGGTGGGTAAGTGATCCTTAATCTTGCCAACAACACCTCTTACCCGAATATAGAGAGAAGCCAGAACCTCCTTCTTTATGCATTTGGGGCATATTCCCAACAGTCTCCCACTTGCACTAGAGTCAATCTTCCGACATCACATGTCTAGGCATCTAATGCCCATAGCTCTTAGGTGCGTCTCGTGCTTTGGCCGTGGTAACGGCTTTTGCTATGGTAATGACTTTGTCAACGGATCCGCAATATTTGCATCTGTGTGTACCTTGCATAACTTGATATCACCCCGATCCACGAACTGGCGAATCAGGTGGTACCGAATGAGTATGTGATTGTTCTTCTGGTGTTATCTAGGTTCCTTGGCTTGTGCAATAGCACCATTGTTGTCACAATACATGTCTAAAATATTGGACGAGACCTGAACCAGACCAAGATCCATGAGGAAATTCCTCATCTAAACAGCTTCCTTTGCTGCCTCTGAGGCGGCAATATACTCATTCTCTGTTGTAGATGCTGACACAATCTTTTGCTTGGAACTCTTCTAGCTCACAGCTGTAACACCCTCAGAATCGGACCTATGCAAGTTTCAGCGATTCCCGCCAAACCCGCATAGAAACGATTCAAAGGTGCCCACCAGGCACTTTCGTGCGGGTGGAAAACGAAGTAATAACATTACACAACAGTCCTCGATGGGACCCACAGAACAGATATATACAACAGCGACTCCATGAGTCAAGAATACAGATATACGGTACAAGATCCAAATCACCTTGAAAAGATACAGCGTCCGACTACGGACAAGATGTAAATGGGGCTAAGAGCCCTGAAGAATAACCAATGACGTCCATAACCCTGCCCAGGCCAAGCCGGAAGGGTAACCCTGCTAACGACGTCGATCTCAAAACCTGCTTAAACAAAAGGGGTGCCGACAAAGGGCAAAGGAAAAAGAGGAGCGTCGATCGAGGCGACACGGCGAGGCTAGAATTCGGCGGTCCTCGCCTACATAGGTATGGTGGACTGAGCGGCAGCGGCAGCATGCACTAAACAACCTATGGAGACTCGATAAAACAGGCGGCTATCAGAGAGGGGTAAGGAAGACCTATTTGGATCCAACCTGAATACAACACCAAACAAACCCATCCTGGTATTCCCCCTCGATACCAACCGAGAAAGTTAACCGAGGAACTCACACAGTTGGCAGTTTTATTTATTCAGTGATCGTTGCAGCAATTACTAGTCAGGTGTAGATAATCATCCTGACAAAATAAGCAGTGGGCACTTTTAATTGACCATTCCGTGATAGTTGCAACACTTACTAGTCTGATACAATTAGCATGAGATAACCCCAAAACCCAGCAGTTGTTGGTACTTTTACTTAGCCATTCCGTTGTAGTGAAGCTGGTTACTAGTCATATCGGATACAAGTCAATTTATAACAATAAACTTTAGTTATAGTTGTCTATGATCAATCACTGTGCTCCAAGTCGTCCATAACCGCGGACACGGCTTCTCGAAAAGATTAAACCCTGCAGGGGTGCACCAAAGTATCCACAAGCACTTCGACCCTTTTTGCCAGATCAGTTAACATACACCCATCGGTATGTCGGTGGGGCCTAAGTCACGATGTTCCCAGACCCAAAGCAAGCACGGGGGGCCACCCCACTAAGTACACCCGCAACGAAGTCGGCCGGTCTCCGAGACGGACTCAGGGTTTGCGTCAGTGGCTATAAACGACAGCAAATCCCAAAACTGGGACTGTCGATACCGCGAAAACACTATGCTTCCTAAACAGTACAGTGTGCTCCTCGCACAATCGTAAATAAAGCAGTAAAGCATGGCATAAATAAAACCTCAAACTAGCTGTGGCCCCCAGTACAATACTTTGAAATCAGGTACTAATCAATGGGGGGCCCATATCTCCCCACCTGTGGTTAGCGCCGATCTCTAACAGTGTCAAGAACTCGGAGTCCTACGGGACACAAGTGGGCGGTCGGAAACCAGATATTATCTATCACCCACCGGTGCCTCTGCTTACCTACTTCAATTTTAGTTGTTAAACAATAATTAAAGTGAACAATAATTAAAGCCATGATCATCTCCAACATTAACATGCGGCAATACTCCAACAACTGCGGTACCTGACGACACGCAACAGCACTTGAGCAAGCGACTACGACGCGCAAGTCCAACTATCTACCAAACAACCGGTAATAGGATGTGTCCAAGGCAATATATGGCTGCAAGGGATATCACGGGTACGGAAACTAGAGCAACGCAACACAGATAGCAATAGATCAACAGGAGGGAATAAATACTATAAAAGTAAGATAGGTAGAAAGGGGGGGATGCTCGCCTGAAAACATTGTCGAAGGTTCAACCGAAGATCGGGTCGACACTCGCATCAACTCAACGGCCTTATCCGTGAAGAAGCAAAACGCTAGAAGAAACACCGGATGCAATATTTAATACTACGGCAAAAGATCGGCATGATGCATGTATGATGTATGACATGGCAAAGGTGCGATGCAATTAGGCAATATTAAGCGGAACCGGGGTCCCGACATTTAATTAGGTGGTTCATGTTGTTTAACTACCCCGCAATTTAAATGTTGTCCTAACAGGGCAAGACAAGTTACCGGTTCGCTACACAAATTTAAATGAGGCCAATATAAGGCTAGATTTGCCCGCATATGGGCCCCATATTTAATTATATGGTGAATCGGCATAAGGCCCCCAAACCACATGACAATATGCATGCATGAACAATTAAAATGCGACAAGTTGGATTATATTATAAAATAGGGTTTTCGGAAAGGGGTTCACACATTTAGGGTTCGGCAGATCTTGGGGTTCGGGGTTCGGTCTCAGGGTTCAGGGTTCGACGGAATCGGCGAGGGTCGGTCTTGGTGACGATCTTGTCCGATGGGGATCTTGGTTCAACATCATCGCGGTCTTCGGATCCGAGAGGTAGATCTTGGCGCCCGAGGGGAAGTTCATGTTGTATCCGTGTCGACGACCTTGGCGTTCAGGGGGGGAGTTCTCGGTGTTCCGCGTGGAAGGCCGCGAGGGTTTGGTGACGGAGATCTTGACGCTCGGTGCCCGCGAAGTGGAACTTGTCGTTCTGACACCATCACATCCGATCTTCGGTTGGAGTCTTGTCGTCCGTCTTTGTCGGTGGTGAACTTGACCGATGGTTTTTCGGGTCCGGGAAGGAGGGCTCGGTGTTTCCGCATCTTCGGGTCCAACGGGCTTCGGTTCCATGAGGGAGAACTTGGCGTCCGGCAAGTGGTCGGACTTGGTACTCTGCAGATCTCGTCGGCGCGAAGGTTCGGCAACTCGTGGTAGATCGTATGCTTCTCAAAACAGGAAACAGACCAAAACTCCACTGTGCGGACACGCACCCAGGCACAAAGGCAGCCGCGGCGACCCAGGTGGCGAGCTTGACGGGGAGGAGAACGGGCTCGAGGAGGAGGGAGCGTCCATACGCGGAGGCGACACAGGCGGCCAGAGAGGCGCAGGTCGTGGTGGCGGAGACCGACAGAAGGCGGAGGCGGCGAGGTTCCGAGAAGGAACCGAGCGGCGCTGGCGAGCTCGAGGTAGGCGCTGGCGGCTCGGACTGGTGGCGGCGGACGCTGGAGGAGCTCGCCGGAGGAGGCGAGCTGGCGGCGACGGGGTGAAGACGAGGTGGCCGGCGGCGGGGAGACGTGCAGAGGCGGGGCGACGGAGACGCGGCCGAAGGGGAGGAGCTGGCGAGGGAGGCCGGAGCGGGGCCGGGGAGGCTGCAAGAGGCGGGTGACCGGCGAGGTGAGGACTGGGGCGAGCGGCGGAGGCGGCCGGGGCTCGAGCGGCCGGTGCGCTGGAGGGGAGGGCGGTGGAGGCGCGGGTCTTGTGAGGGCAGGGGAGCCTGGGTCGCAATGGGGGAAGGCGCCGGGAGAGGAGGGGGGGGTGGTGTGAGCCGGCGGGGTGGAGGAGAGCTCGCGGGGAGGGCACGGCGGCGAGGGAGAGAGGGTGGGGAGGTGAGCCGGCGAGAGGCGGCCGGTGAAGGAAGGGAGGAGCGGGCCGTCGGGGTGGTGAGGGAGAGAGAGGATGCGGGAGGTGGGGGACGGGGAACGCGGCCAGGGGTTGGACCCGCGGGTGGGGCCGGGGGTGGGAGTGGGTCGGTGGGGGACAGGTGGGAGTGGGACTATGGGGGAGAGAGGGAGGGGTCCGGCTGGCAGGTGGGACCGGGGTAGAGAGAGAGGGGGAAAAGGGGGTGAGGTGGCATCAGAGGAATGGCCAAAGGGAGGGGCTGGGTGAGGTGGCGAGCTGCTACTGGTTGGGGTGAGGTGGAGGCAGGGTGGGTAGTTTAGGTCTGGGTGGGAATAGGAATTAGGTTTAGTTTAGGCGGACCGTTTTTGTAATGGGGGTGGTCGACCGGGTCGGGTCGGCCCGTTCGACTGCCCCCACTAAAATAATTTAATATTTTATTTGTTTAAAACAAGGCTTCTGCAAACCGATAGCAGACAAAACAAAATAATCCGGAGACCCGGGTTTTGCGTTTGGAACATAGACGGGGCGTTTAGAAAACAAAAACAGGTTTTTCCGCAATTAGTTTTATGCAAGCAAATGCAAGATGATGACGATGCTCAAATGCAATGTGGCATGATGACATGAGCATGCGGTCATGATGATGCAATGCACAAAAACAACGCGATTTTCTAGTAGTGGTTTTGCGGGATGCCACAACAGCCCCTCCATTTATTACAAACACATATCCGGATTGTGAACGAGAATCATCAGAGTCGGTAAGATAACTCGTATCCGTGTAACCCTTTACACTGAGGTCATCTTCACCTCCATAAACCAAAAACATATCCTTAGTTCTTCTCAAGTACTTTAGGATATTTTTAGCCGCCGTCCAGTGGATTTCTCCAGGATCAGCCTGGTATCTGCTCACAACACTTAGAGCATATGAAACATCCGAGCTAGTACAAATCATGGCATACATGATGGATCCGACTGCAGAAGCATACGGAATTGCACTCATTCGACTTTGCTCATCAGTTGTCAAAGGACACTGAGTCTTGCTAACTTTTACACCACGGTACATCGGTAAGAACCCCTTCTTAGATGATTCCATGTTGAACTTCTTCAACACTTTCTCCAAGTATGTACTCTGACTCAATCCAATGAGCCTCCTTGATCTATCTCTATACACGTCCTCTGTTAAATTTCTGTTAAGTAAAGCCGTTTTGACATTGATCTGGCATATCTCATAGTCGAAAAAGGCTTCTATAGCTAACATGTTCCATACTCACTTAAGCATCGCTACAGGTGAGAAATTCCCGTTGTGGTCAACTCCTTGAACCTGTCGGAACCCCTTCGTGACAAGCCGTGCTTTATAGAAACATTTCCATCCATATCAGTTTTCTTCTTAAAGACCCATTTGCACTCGACGGGTCTTGAACCGTCTGGCAGATCAACCAAGTTCCAAACTTGATTTTCATCCATGGAATTTAAATCGGATCTCATGGATCCAAGCCATGACTCGGAATCAGATCCCACCATCACTTCCGAATAAGTTGCCGGCTCATCACTGTCTAACAGTAACACATCACAAACACTTCGTAATCTTGCCGATCTTCGTAGTACATGTGCTACTACCGGCTCAGCTACCACGACTGGCTCAACCTCCAAGGTTTTTGTCGACTTGCTACTAGCTAGTTCCTCTCAAATTTCTTTGAGTTGCACTGTGCTCCCACTGACTCCTCGACTGAGAAACTCTTTCTCAAGGAAGACACCATTCCGAGCGACAAACACTTTGCCCTCTTCTCGGTTGTAGAAGTAGTAACCCAAGGTTTCCCTCGGATAACTCACAAAAATACACTTATCTGACTTGGTCGTAAGCTTGTCCGACTGAAGTCGCTTAACAAAAGCTTCACAACCCCAAATCTTAAGAAAAGACAAACTTGGCTTATTGCATGTCCACATCTCATGTGGTGTCTTCTCTACCGACTTTGATGGTACATTGTTTAGTGTGAACGTCGCTGTTTCTAGAAAATAACCCCAAAATGATAAAGGCATATTTGTCCGACTCGTCATTGATCATACCATGTCCAACAAGGTCCGATTCCGCCTTTTCGACACACCATTCCTCTACGGCGTTCCTGGCGGAGTAAGTTGAGGAACTATTCCACAACTCTTTAGATGGTCATCAAACTCGTGGCTCATGTACTCGCCTCCTCGGTCTGACCGAAGAAACTTTAATTTCTTGCTGAGTTGATTCTGTACTTCATTCTAGAATTCTTTGAACTTTTCAAAGGCATGCGACTTATGTTTCATCAAGTAGATATATCCATACCAACTCAAATCATCAGTGAAGGTAATTAAGTAGTCATAACCACCTCTGGCTGGTGTGCTCATTGGTCCACATACATCGCTATGTACTAGTCCCAACAAGTCGGACGCCCTTTCGCAACTCTTTGCAAACGGTGTCTTGGTCATTTTGCCGAGTAGGCAAGATTCGCATGTCTCTAACGACTCCAAGTCGAATGAAGTTAGGAGTCCATCATCATGGAGCTTCTTCATGTGTTTCTAGCTTATATGACCAAGCCGACAGCGCCAAAAATAAGTCATATTCAGATCATTTGGTTTTAACCTTTTAACATTTATGTTATAAACAGACTCACCATCAAGATTCAAAATAATAACCCATCCTGGACGGGTGCAAAGCCATGAAACATATCATTCAAATAAAGAACAACCATTATTCTTAATATTCGACTCATAGCCTTGCCTCATCAAACATGAAGCAGAAATAATGTTTCGACTGAGCACTGGAACATAATAACAATTATACAGTTCCATAATGAATTCGGAAGGTAAGTGAAGTTGCATCGTGCTGACTTCCAACATGGCGACTCTCGCTTTGTTTCTGACTCGAATGTCAACCTCGCCTCTTGCTATGCTCCTAGTTCTTACCAGTCCCTGCAACGAGTTGCACATGTGAATAACGGATCCGGTATCATATACCCAAGAACTATTAGGTGCATCGGCAAGATAGATGTCTATAACGCTTGACATGCAACTAGTTTTGCATAAGTGGCTTGCGGGTGTCTGTCTCTCCTACTATAGTCAATATCTAATCTACAACGAGTTTCCAATAATTTGATTATCATCGTTGTGGTTCCATGTTCGTAGGTAAGGACGGTTCTATCTTCGAAATCCCTCAGCCACGTAAAACATGCAAAAGATAAATTAGAAGCGTCTCGTTTTTTGGTTTTTCCGGGCAAGTACTATGATATGGTAGTATTATAATTCGTAGTATGTATTGATACTATTGGAAATTATAATATTTCAAAGTGTAAGTTCCATAGACCTTAGCCTTACACATATAGGAATGATAAAGATCATACCAAGATGCACAATATAATGATCAAAGTGCAAGAACCATATCATCTCACTTTTAGCATATGATGTTTGTATGCATCTTATATTTCTTGTTTGGCGCTTTAGTAGCATTATAAGATAATCCCTCATTTAAATATCAAGATAAGAATGTGTTCTTCCTTAGTATGCACCATTGAAAAGTTTGTCGTTTTGAGATACCACGTGATGATTGGGTGTGATAGAATCAACGTTCACATAGAACGGGTGTAAGACAGTTTTACACATGTGAATACTAAGGTTCTTACTTGGAGAGCCTAGCATGTAGAGACATAGCCTCGGAACACGAACCTAGAGGTAAAGCATGGGTAATATGGTTGATATGATGATCGGACTTGTTGTAGCGGATTTGGTTCATGTAATCACTAAAAAGACACGAGGGATGTTGTTTTTGAGTGGGAGTTCATTTATAATTTGGATTAGTTGAACTCAAATCTATCATAAACTTAGTATAAATAAACTTTGCAAATTCTATTGTAGATGGCACCACCTATTTTTAATTTCAATTCTTCATGGAGAAAGAGAAACTTGCGACAAATGGTAGCAGCTTTACAAACTGGACCATGAATTTGAGGATTCTCCTCACTTCTGCACAAAAAGAAATATGTGCTATAAGCGCCGCTAGGCCCCCCACCACTTGATGATGCTCCCGACGAAGTAAAGAATGTTTACTTGAGTCATCAGGAGGACCACAATATGGTTAACTGTGGCATATTGATGGGCTAGAGCCAGAACTCCAAAAGCGTTTCGAGAATGGCAATGCTTTTGATACCATGGGTGAATTGAAAATGATTT
The DNA here is from genome assembly GCA_023614405.1 of Avena insularis. NCBI lineage: Eukaryota > Viridiplantae > Streptophyta > Magnoliopsida > Poales > Poaceae > Avena > Avena insularis. The sequence goes on along the minus strand of CM042691.1, from coordinate 291,800,268 downwards.
TTGATACCCATGATGTTGTGAAGAGTTATGATGCTTTAGAAAAGTTCTTTAGCTGCATGATGGAAGAAAATAGATCTGTTAGTGAGCATGTACTCAAAATGTCTGGGTACCCGATAAGCTTGTTTCCTTGGGAATAACGATTCCCATTGACTTAGGCATACATCGTGTTCTCCAATCTCTGCCACCAAGCTACAAGAGCTTCGTGATGAATTATAACATGTAGGGCATGAAGAAGACTCTCCCTGAGATTCTGTCTAAGCTTAAAACTGCTGAATTGGAAATCAAGAAAGACATCAAGTGTTGATGATCAATAGGACCACTGGTTTCAAGAAAGACAATAAGGGCAAACAAAAGGATAAATTCAGGAAGGGTGGCAAATCTGTTGCCACGCCCTAGAAGAAAACCCGAGCTGGTCCTAAGTCTGATACCGAGTGCTACTATTGTAAGGGGACTGGCCATTGAAAGCGCAACTACCCTAAGTATTTGGCTGACAAGAAGGCCGGCAAGATGATTAAAGGTATATATGATATACATGTTATTGATGTGTACTTGACTATTACTCGCAGTAGCACCTGGGTATTTGATAATGGATCAGTTGCTAATATATGTAACTCAAACTAGGGGCTGCGAAACAAGCGACTACTAGCTAAGGGAGAGGTCAAGATGCATGTCGGCAATGGATCAAAAGTTGATGTGATCGCCGTCAGGACGCTATCTCTCCATCTGCCGTCGGGATTAGTTATAAACCGAAATAAATGTTATTTGGTGCCTGCGTTGATCATGAACATTGTATCCAGATCATGTTTATTGCAAGACGGTTATTCCTTTAAATATGAAAACAATGTTGTTTCAATTTGTACGAATAATATCTTTTATGGCCATGCGCTTGTGATGAATCGTTTATTTCTTTTGAATCTCGATAATAGTGATACACATATTCATAATGTAAATGCCAAAAGGATTAAACTTAATGATGATATATCCACATGCATGTGTCACTGCCGTCTAGGTCATATTGGCATAAAAAACATGAAGAAACTCCATTCTGATGGACTTTTGGAAGCACTTGATTTTGAATCACTTGATACATGTGAGCCATGCCTTATGGTCAAAATGACTAGAACCCTATTTTCCAGTACAATGGTGCGGGCGATATATTTATTGGAAATCATACATACTGATGTGTGTGGTCCAATGAGTGTGTCGGCACGAGGTGGATATCGTTATTTTATTACTTTCACGTATTATTTGAGTAGATATGGATATATCTATTTGATGAAACACAAATCTGAAACCTTTGAAAAGTTCAAGGAATTTCGGAATGAAGTGGAAAATCATCGTAATAGAAAGATTAATTTTTTACGATCTGATCATGGGGGTGAATATCTAAGTTACGACTTTGGCACACATATGAGATAGTGTGGAATAGTTTCACAACTCACACCTGATGGAACACCACAACATAATGGTGTATCAAAGCATTGTAATCATACCTTACTAGATATGGTTCGATCTATGATGTCTCTATCTTGCTTGCCAATTTATTTTTGGGGTTATGCACTAAAAACCGCTGCATTCACTTTAAATAGGCCACCATATAAATCCGTTGAAACGACCATATGAATTGTGGTTTGGAAACAAACCTAAGTTGTCATTTATTAAAGTTTGGGGATGCGATGTTTATATGAAGAAACTTTAGCCGGATAAACTCGAACCCAAAGCGGAAAAATGCGTCTTCATAGGATACCCTAAAGAAACAATTGGGTATTCCTTCTATCACTATCGTCGGATTGTCGACAAGTATGCCATAGGGGTTCCTAGTGGCGTTGGAAAGAAGGGGTGTGAGATGTCGGATGTTCCAGGAGCGGTGAGCACAAGTTTACCCAGGTTCAGATCCGACTACGGTGATCGGATCCTACTCCTGCTAGCAACCTAGTAATATATCGGCGTAAGCCGGATGTTATAGCGGATTACAAGAGAGGTTCGCCTGTGCGATTTGGTTGTGGTTGTCTATTGAGTTGTTGCGTTGTGTCCTAAAGACTCCCATAGGGCCGGTTTATATAGTCACCCGGACCTAGGGTTATAGAGAGAGACATATCCGGCTACGTTACAGAGTCGGTAACTACGTACAGCTTGGACTACAAGTAATACTATAGGCCTAAGTTGGTAACTCTTCTGGTACTTGTCGTAGCCGGAACTGGATCCTCCTCTTTCTCTGACTGGGCCGCCCGTGAAGCAAAGCTCTAACCCGTTGGTGGGCCACCCTGGTCAGCGAGTTCTGTGGGCATACCCGGAAAGTATATCCCCAATAGTAGCCCCCGGAAGCCTCCAAAATATGAAGTCGGATAAATCGTCTAGCTTGATGGTTTCTTTGTCTTGAGAATCTTGAAGGGTTCCCGAAAACTTCTTTCATTGATGTAGGATTCCGAGTCAGTTGAGTCGGATATATTCTGTTCTGACCTTGATTTTTCTGTTGCTTGATTTGAAACATAAGCCGGATTTTACAGCGGCGTGCTGACTGACAACTTTACAGGCCATGTCCCATCACTGACAGGATTTCCATCAGCACGACCGTTGGTAGGTCCGTTCCTTACGGAACAGAACGTCGTTTCAATGCCTGCGTGAAAATCGAGGGGGCGGAAGAGTCGCGAGGAAGCTAACTCCCCCTCTCCTATACGCGTGGCAATAATCGCGCAATTCACCGCACAAATCTTGACACAGAGGCAAATAAGATAAGAGAAAACCCTTCTTCCCAGATTCACTTCTCTGTCGATTCATTCATTCATTGCTTCCTCGTACTCCTCGAGCTCTCCGCACCAGTTACAATCTGCCCATCATTGAGAAAAAACTCTCCTTCCCCCACCAGCCCATGTTCCTCCAAGAACTATGGCATCTGCCTCGTCCTCTGGAACGGCGGAGGAAGGTTCGTCGGCGGCGGACGAGAAAAAGATGCGGGATCTGTGGATCCCCAGCGCCATGGACACTGCGGAGCTCCAAGTCATGGAGGATGAGGGGTTCATCGCTGTCGGCGCGTGGGGGAGCACTGCTGGACATGCCATCCTCGCACCGAAAGACGGCGAGATGGTGCTGTTTGGCACTCACGTCAACCGCGGCCTCAGTTTTCCACCGTCGGACTTCTTCGTCGAGGTCCTCAACCATTACGGTGTGCAACTCCACAATCCTCCTCCCAACTCTCTGCTTGAGCTTTGTGCTCTCGCAGCTCTGTGCGAAGGGTTTCTTGGCATTAGGCCAAGTCTCACCCTTTTCCGGTACTATTATGGTACTCGGAAGAATTCCATCAGTGCTGGTGTGCCTTATGTCACCGGCACTCTTAGCTTAGTCCTTAGGAGGAATCGAATCTATCCTAGGATTAATGCTAGTGAGTCCGTCAAACGTTGGGCCAGAACTTTGTTTTATCATAAGGATATTCCGGCTCAGGGTAAGGCAGAAGGTCTTCCGGCGTTCGCCAATGGCGCCGCTCCCCACCAAGATTCATGTGATGCGGAGGCGCAAGAGCTGTCGGATATTTTGATCCTTGACAAGTGGCGGATCGAATTTCTGATGAAGCATGAGGGGCTTCGTGGATCTGACTTGATCCGCTGTTGTCTGGAGCGCCGGATTCAGCCTCTCCAGCACCACGGAGACCGCCTCATGCATCAAATCACCGGCTATAAAAAGGACAGCATGAAGGTCAGCCTGAACCGGCTCGCACCAAAACACTACAGGAATCCCATGCAATATTTGGTCAAGGAAAGAGTGGAACGAAAAGTTCCAGAAGTTTCCATGAAGATGTTTACATTCAGCCATCCTCTGACTCCGGTAAATATTTCGACTCTGCTTTCGCGTTTCGTCGTTTTCTTTGGTTCTTCCTCTGACCCTATTTTCATCGATGCTTTTCTGATTCTTTCAGCTCGAGAAACTCTCCGAGTCCTAGCTAGCTCCACTAGAGGGCTACGCTTCAGACGACCCGGAGGCGATGGAGGATGATGAGGTGCAAGAAGTTGCCACCTCCGCCTCCAAGATGCGTAAGGCGAAGGAAGTTGTCGCTGCTGGTAGCCAAGTGCTGCCAGTAGTTAAAAAGTAAGCATATCACCTTTCATTTTTAGTACTCCTGTACCTTTGTTATCTTTCCAAAGCACACCTAATACTTAGGATTTCTGTATTCTAGAGTTAAATCATCGTTAAAGAGCAAGATTAAGCCAGGAAAGCAGCTGCGTCAGCAGAAGCTTATTGTTTCTCCGGCTCTGCCACCATCGACCCCATCCACTACTCCATCAGCGCAGGGAGCTTCTGCATCCCCTGACGCTGGTAAAACCTCGAAAGCCCTGGTCATCGCTGATGACTAGGCAACTGACAAGGGTGAACCTGAAAAGGGTAATGATCCTATGGTAATGACCACATGTACAGTGACTAAAGTGGTCGACTCAGCTGTTCCTGGCCTCGAGAGGAAGGAGAAAGAAGAGATCCTATTTTGGTCCAAGATACTAAAATTGCATCTGGCAAACTTCTAGCGACGGATGTTCCATCCCTCACCCTTACCGAGAAGGTATTTCACAGCACCAAGCTCGGATTTGAAAAGTTGCATCCGAAACACATTGTAAGTTTCTGATTCTTATTTGCATTTATTATCATATCCTCTAGCCCCCAAGCATAAAGTCGGATAAACATTACTAGATCCGGGTTGATGCTTTTAGGTTGCAAAAGAACGATGTAGCGTAGCCCCCAAGGCTCGTGCTATAATTTTACTTAGTTAAATTTGCAGCTCGAGTCTTAGTAGCCGTTTGATGGTATTCCGTCTCTAAACTTACAGAAAATTGCATCTTTCAACCAGGAATTGCTCAAGAATGTAGGGGTTCGTAGCATGGAAAACAAAAATTTTCTATCGCATACAAACAAACAAGCCAAGATCTATCTACTAGATTGCAGCAACGAGTCGATGGAATAACTCACCCTCGAAGATTCCAAAGTGTTTAACGAGAGCAGATTCTCGTGGGTGATGTAGTCGTACTCTTTCCGATCTCAAGATCGTGAGACGATCCTTCCGGCCACAGCTCAAGCTCCCGCAGTCGGTCACACGTTCGGTGATTGACGAAGACCTTTCCTCTCTCCTTGTTCCAAAGAAAATGGAGGTTGTAGCACTCTCATGATTCCTAAGACAACGGCGTGGTACGAGGTAGAGGGGAATCCATGGGGCTTCTTAGCTTTAAGTGCAGTATGGTGGAGCTTATGAGAGGCTATTAGTGGTCTAGTAATTAGACACACCAATTAGAAGGCTCTAAACCAATTAGAAGGCTCTAAACCAATAGCTCTAAACCGGGTCTAGATCTAGGGTTTAGTTTAGAGGATAGGAAACTTGTGTGTCTAGGGAGGAGCCCTGCCCTCCTTATATAGGTTGGAGGCTGGCGGCCAAGGGAGAGTTCCTCCCCAACTCGGCCTAGGGAGGTCGCCCGGCCAAGGGAGGAACCCTCCTCCAACTCGGCCTCCACCTCTCCTCCTCTTTTCCACTTCCCAAAAGCTGCGTTTGACTTTCAAACTAGCCGTTTGACTTTTCAATTTAGGATTTAAATAAATCCTTTATTTGGGACAAGAAGAATACTTAGTACATGATGCAATCATTCCAATATGTAATGACACACTCATGTACCCTTCCCTCCGGTGCCGGACATTCCGACCTTCTAGAATGTTCCCGATGAAAACACCTAACCATTCCCCAACTCAAAGCGGAACTTTCCTTATATGAATCTTATTCTCCGACCATTCCGGATCACCTCGTGATATCCGGATCCCATCCGAGACTCGAACAACATTCGGTCTCTTTCTCATAATACCATAACTACTCAAACAACGTCAATCCTTAAGTGTGTCTCCCTACGGTTCGTGAATTATGCGCACATGATCGAGACACTTCTCAACAATAACCAATAGAGGAATCTGGAAATTCATATGGCTCCCATATTTCTACGATTACTGCGATCGAATGAACCACTTACATACGATACCAATTTCCCTTTGTCTCACGATATGTTACTTATCCGAGGTTTATGATCGTCGGTATCTCGCATACCTAGTTCATCCGTTCTTGATAAGTACTCTTTTCTTCCGTGATATGTGATCCCTTGTGACCAAGTCACATGCTTGCAAGCTAATTGGATGACATTTCACCGAGGAGGCCAGAGAATATCTATCCGTCATGTGGATGGACAAATCCCACTCTTGATCCATGTGTTTCAACCAATACTTTCCGAACACTCAATGCCACCTTTATAGCCACCTGTTACGGTGTGGTGTTTGATGACATCAAAGCATCCATCCGAGAAAGGTGATATGCATGATCTCATGGTCGAAGGAATTAGGTTACTATGTATCAGAAAGCATATAGCAATTGAACTATTGAAATGACTTGATCTTTATGCTATGCTTGTCTATAGGAGTATGTCCACCATATCATTCTCCTAACGATATGATCTTGTTGTTGATAACATCTCAATGTTCATGACAAAGAAACCACATCATCAATCAACCAACAAGCTAGTGAAGTATAGAGGCTATACTAGGGACTTCAAATTAAGTTTACAAATCACACAAGTATTAATGGTTTCCTTGTTAATACTATTATAGCATGAATGTAAACATTTATCATAAACACAAAGATATATAATAATAACTACATTTATTATTACCTCTAGGGCATATCTCCAACAGTCTCCCACTTGCACTAGAGTCATCTAATCTAGATTACATGGTAATATACCGAACACCCATGGCAGCTTGGTGTTGGTCATGCTTTGCCCTCGGGAGAGGTTTAGTCAATGGATCCGCCACATTCAGATCTGTGTGTACTTTGCAAATCTTTATATCCCCATCCTGGATATGTTCTCGAATAGCGTGAAAACGCAGCTTGATATGCTTCAGCTTCTTGTGTGACCTTGGTTCTTGCGCATTGGCTATGGCGCCCATGTTATCACAGTAGATAGACATTGGGTCCAGCGCACTAGGAACCACACCCAGCTCTGTAATGAACTCTTTCATCCATATCGCTTCTTGTGAAGCCTCCAAGCAACCATGTATTCCGATTCAGTTGAAGATCTCGCCACAACGCTTTGCTTTGCACTCCTCCAGCTAAGCGTTGCACCATTCAAAATAAATACGTATCCAGATTGTGATTTAGAATCATCCGGATCGGTGTTCCAACTAACATCGGTGTAACCATTAACAACGAAATGTTCATCACCTCCATAAGAAAGAACCATATCCTTAGTTCTTCTCAAGTACTTAAGGATGTTTTGATCACTGTCAATGATCCACTCTGGATCACTTTGATATCTGCTAGTTAAACTAACAGCATATGCAATGTCGGGTCTAGTACATAGCATGGCATACATTAGAGATCCTATGGCTGATGCATAGGAGTCTTACTCATCCTTTCTCTATCTTCACCGATGTCGGACTTTGAGTTTTACTCAAGGTCGTATTAAGCAACATGGGCAAGAACCCTTTCTTGCTATCTTCCATTCAAACCTCTTTAGAACTTTGTCCAAATATGTACTTTGTGACAATGATATTTGGCGTTCGATCTATCTCTATAAATCTTTATGCCTAATATGTAAGCTGCTTGCCAAGATCCTTCATTGAAAAACTATTATTCAAATACTCTTTGACACTATTAAGAAGGTCTACATCATTCCCAATCAACAATATGTCATCCACATACAGTATTAAGAATGCTATGAGCTCCCACTCACTTTCTTGTAAATACAAGCTTCTCCATAAGTTTGTATAAAACCAAAACTTTGATTACCTTATCAAAACGTTGATTCCAACTTCGGGATGCTTGCTTCAATCCATAGATGGACCGTTGAAGCTTGCATACCTTGTTAGCATCTTTAGGATCGACAAAACCTTTGGGTTGTATCATATACAACTTTTCATCAATGTCTCCATTGAGGAATGCTGTTTTGACATCCATCGCCATATCTCATAATCATAATATGCAGCGATTGCTAACATAATCCTCCACGGACTTTAGCTTCGCTACGGTGAGAAAGTCTCATCGTAGTCAACTCCTTGAATTTGTCGAAACCCTTTTGCGACAAGTCGAGCTTTATAGATGAACATTACCATCAAGATCTGCTTTCTTCTTGAAAATCCATTTGTTCTCGACGACCTTCCGGCCATCCGTAAGTCCACCAAAGTCCATACTTGGTTTTCGTACATGGATCCAATCTCGGATTTCATGGCTTCTTGCCATTTATTGAATCTGGGCTCATCATCGCTTCCTCATATGTCTCGGGTCATCGGTGTTGTCCACCAACATGACATTCATAACGGAATCATACCAACTGGAGTGGTATGAGTTCTCGTTGACCTCCGAGGCTCAGAGCAACTTCGATCAAGTTTCATGATCACCATCATTAGCTTCCTCTCTTATTGGTGCAGGCACCACATGAACTTCTTCCGTCTTTGCGCTACTCGCAATTCGAGAGAAGGTTCGACAACCTCGTCGAGTTCTACTTTCCTTCCGTCACTTCTTTCGAGAGAAATTCCTTCTCTAGAAAGGATCCATTCTTAACGAAGATTTTGCCTTCGGATCTATGATAGAAGGTATACCCAATAGTTTCCTTGGGTATCCTATGAAGACGCATTTTTCGCTTTGGGTTCAAGCTTGTCCGTTTGTAACTTCTTTACATAGGCTTCGCATCCCCAAACTTTAAGGAACGACAATTTAGGTTTCTTCCCAAACCATAATTCATATGGTGTCGTTTCAACGGATTTAGACGGTGCCCTATTTAAAGTGAATGCGGCTGTTTCTAATGCATAACCCCAAAATGATAGTGGTAGATCGTAAGTGACATCATAGAACGAACCATATCTAAGAGAGTTCGATTCTGACGTTCGGACACACCATTCTGTTGTGGTGTTCCCGGCGGTGTCAACTGCGAAAGTATTCCACATTTCCTTAAATGCTCGCCAAACTCGTAACTTAGATATTCACCTCCACGATCAGAACGTAGAAATTTAATCTTCTTGTTACGTTGATTCTCTACCTCACTTTGAAACTCCTTAAACTTCTCGAAAGTTTCGGACTTATGTTTCATGAAATAGATATACCCATATCTACTTAAGTCATCCGTGAAGGTAAGAACATAACGATAACCACTGCGCGATGCTACACTCATTGGACCACACACATCGGTATGTATGATTTCCAATAAGTCCGTAGCTCGCTCCATCATACCAGAAAATGGAGTCTTAGTCATTTTACCCATCAGACATGCCTCGCATCTTTCAAGTGATTCAAAATCAAGTGATTCAAGAAGTCCATCGGAATGGAGTTTCTTCATACGCTTCACTCCAATGTGACCAAGACGACAGTGCCACATATAGGTCGAGTTATCGATTTCAATCGTTTAGCTTCAATGTTATTAATATGTGTATTTCTACTATCGAGATTCAACATGAATAGACCATCTATCAAAGGTGCATAAAGTGTAAAACATATTACTCATATAAATCGAACAACCATTATTCTCGGATTTAAACAAGTAACCGCCTGCAATAAACAAGATCCCGATATAATGTTCATGCTTAACGCAGCACCAAATAACAATTATTTAAGTATAAAACTAATCCCGATGGTAGATGAAGAGGTAAGCGTCTTAGCGATCACATCAACCTTTGATCCGCTTCTACGCTGCGCCGTCACCTCGCTCTTCACTAGCTTCCGCTTATTCTCGCAGCCTCCTGCTTTGAAGTTACAAATATGAGCAACCGAACCAAGATCAAATACCTGCACTACTATTTAGTACTAGTGAGATACACATCAATAACATGTATATCGATATACCTTTCTTCTTGATGTTGCCGTTCTTCAAATCCGCCAAGTACCTTTGGGCAATTCCACTTCAGGACCTTCTCCTTGCAAAGAAAAGCACTCAAGCCAGGCTTAGGTCCAGCCTTGGTCTTCTTCGCTGTCGTGGTAACTTTCTTACCACCCTTCTTGAAGTGTCCCTTTGCTTAGACTTGCCTTTCTTGAATTTGGTGGTCTTATTGACCATCAACACTTGGTGCTCTTTCTTGATCTCCACTTCGCAGATTTCAACATAGCAAATAGTTCGCAACTCTTTGTTCATGTTCGCATGTTGTAGTTCATCACAAAGTTCTTGTAACTTGGTGGTAGTGATTGAGGATGCGGTAAACCCCAAAGTATTAGGAATCACTATACCCAAACTTTGAAGTTTATTTGCGTCTGCACATCTTAAGCACATGCTCACCGACGAGCTACCTCTTCCATCTTGCGTTAAAGAACTTTTCGAAGCTTCATAACTTTCAATTGCCGCATGAGTCTCAAAGATTAATTTGAGATCCTCGACAATATCATATGGATCCGACTCTTCAAACCTTTTCTCAAGCTCGATTCTAAACCATACAAGATAGCACACTGAACTATGGAGTACGATTCTTCCGAGCGAGGTAAACATTCTTTACTTCATCGGTAGCATCAGCAGTGGGTCACCTAGCGGTGCATCCAGACATAGGTCAAATTACCATGTGAGGACAATCCTCAAATTATGGAACCAATCCAAGTTGCTTCCATTGTTTTTCAACTTTTCTTTCTCTAGGAACGCATTAAAATTGATGGTAGGGCTGCCATTGATCTACAACATATTTACAATAGTTTAGACTAAGTTTATGACAAATTGAGTTCAAATTAATTAATGAAATTAAACTAGGTGAACTCCCACCAAAACAACATCCCTCACATTGTTTTAGTGATCACATCGAACCAAATCCACTACATCAACACCGATCATCACGAGAGCTGATATAGTTTTAATGGCGAACAATCATCATGTTCATCATATCTACTATATGATTCATGCTTTGCCTTCGCGATCCGTGTTCCCGAGGCCATGTCTGTACATGCTAGGCTCGTCAAGATCAAACCTTAGCTACCGTGATAAGCAAATCTGGCTTGCTTACGTTGTATTCACCATGAATCAAAGACACCCGATCATCACGTGGTGTTTCAAAGCAAGCTTTGGCAACGGTGCATACTAAGGGTGAACACTTTAGAACTTGAAATTTATGTGCATGAGGATCATCTTATAATGCTACCGCTGCTCACTAAGCAATACAAGATGCATAAAGGATTAACATCACATGCAATTCATAATATGTGATATGATATGGCCTTTCTTCTTTGTGCTTCCGATCTCCATCTTCAAGCACCTAATATGATCTCCATCATCACCGCATAGCATCAAGGTCATTGGCGCTTCTTCATGGTTGTCATGTCGCCCACCAACTTCAACTATTACAACTATTTTGAATAGACACGCAGGTCTTAACGAAATTAAAGACAACCATATGGCTCCTGCCGTTGCCAACTTACAATAAGGAACATTGCATACATCAAATATAATCACAATCATGGCCATATCACATCATCAGACACCCCGCAAAACAAAGTTAGACGCTTCTACTTTCTTTGCATATTTTACGTGGTTTGGGGCTTTCCATAAGTGTCGCTCTAACTTACGAACAAGAACCACAACATTGATACTAGCATTGTTGATCACCTGTAAATTGGATCTTTACTATGCTAGGAGAAACAGCACCCAAAGCCACTTATGCAAAACGAAGGTATGTCAAGCGTGGAGCAAGTCTCATGAACGATGTCATGTAAGGTTAGCCCGCCGCTTCATCCCAACATACCGCAAGATGCAAAGTACACAAAAGCAATCTACAATAAAGCATCAACGCCCACAATGACCATTGTGTTCTACTCGTCAACAGATCTACATATAGACACGGCTCGATACCATCGTAGGGGTTCGAAAGCATGGAAAACAAAAATTTTCTATCGCATACAAACAAACAAGCCAAGATCTATCTACTAGATTGCAGCAACGAGTCGATGGAATAACTCACCTCAAGATTCCAAAGTGTTTAACGAGAGCAGATTCTCGTGGGTGATGTAGTCGTATTTTTCCGATCTCAAGATCGCGTGACGATCCTTCCGTGCAGCGCTCCCGAAGCGCCCTTGCAATCGGTCACATCGCTCGTACTCGACGAAGACCTTCCTCTCCCTTGTTCCAAAGAGGCGGAGGTTGTAGCACTCTCTCGCGATTCCGCAGACAACGGCGTGGTAGGAGGTAGAGGGAATCCCGCAGGCTTCGCCTTAAGCCGCAAGTAGTATGGTGGAGCTTATGAGAGAGGCTATTAGTGGTCTAGTAATTAGACACACCAATTAGAAGGCTCTAAACCAATTAGAAGGCTCTAAACCGAATAGCTCTAAACCGGGTCTAGATCTGGGGTTTAGTTTAGAGGATAGGAAACTTGTGTGTCTAGGAGGGAGCCCTGCCCCTCCTTATATAGGTTGGAGGGCTGGCTGCCAAGGGAGGAGTTCCTCCCAACTCAGCCTAGGGAGGTGCGCCGGCCAAGGGAGGAACCTCCTCCAACTCGGCCTCCACCTCTCCTCCTCTTTTCCCACTTCCCAAACGCGTTTGACTTTCAAACTAGCCGTTTGACTTTTCAATTTAGGATTTAAATAAATCCTTTATTTGGGACACAAGAATACTTAGTACATGATGCAATCATTCCAATATGTAATGACACACTCATGTACCCTTCCCTCCGAGTCTTAGGACATTAGGGACCTTCTAGAATGTTCCCGAAAACACGGAACCATTCCCCAACTCAAACGGAACTTTCCTTATATGAATCTTATTCTCCGGACCATTCCGGATCACCTCGTGATATCCCGGATCCCATCCGAGACTCGAACAACATTCGGTCTCTTTCATAATACCATAACTACTCAAACAACGTCGAATCCTTAAGTGTGTCTCCCTACGGTTCGTGAATTATGCGAGACATGATCGAGACACTTCTCCTAACAATAACCAATAGAGGAATCTGAAATTCATATGGCTCTACATATTTCTACGATTACTTATGCGTCGAATGAACCACTTACATACGATACCAATTTCCTTTGTCTCACGATATGTTACTTATCCGAGGTTTATGATCGTCGGTATCTCTTGATACCTAGTTCATCCTCGCATCGATAAGTACTCTTTTCTCGTTCCCGTGATATGTGATCCCTTGTGACCAAGTCACATGCTTGCAAGCTAATTGGATGACATTTCACCGAGAGGGCCCAGAGAATATCTATCCGTCATGTGGATGGACAAATCCCACTCTTGATCCATGTGTTTCAACCAATACTTTCCGAACACTCAATGCCACCTTTATAGCCACCCTGTTACGGTGTGGTGTTTGATGACATCAAAGCATCCATCCAGTAAAGGTGATATGCATGATCTCATGGTCGAAGGAATTAGGTTACTATGTATCAGAAAGCATATAGCAATTGAACTATTGAAATGACTTGATCTTTATGCTATGCTTGTCTATAGGAGTATGTCCACCATATCATTCTCCTAACGATATGATCTTGTTGTTGATAACATCTCAATGTTCATGACAAAGAAACCACATCATCAATCAACCAACAAGCTAGTGAAGTATAGAGGCTATACTAGGGACTTCAAATTAAGTTTACAAATCACACAAGTATTAATGGTTTCCTTGTTAATACTATTATAGCATGAATGTAAACATTTATCATAAACACAAAGATATATAATAATAACTACATTTATTATTACCTCTAGGGCATATCTCCAACAAAGAATATTTCCAACAAGCGCAAAGAAATCAAAGCTTTGCGCTTTGAAAATTCAAAGTTAAAAGTTGAAAAAGATGAAGCAGAAGGTAAACTTTTTCGGCTTCCTCTTTATCGGTTAAATGTTTTTGTCATAGTCCGATTTTGCGTTATCCGACTGATATTCTTGTCTTTGCAGAATTGTTGTGCCAATCCAGCAAGATGGTGGAGCAGGCCGAAAACTTCAAAGTCTTGGAGGGAGAGAATACTAAACTCCGGCAAAAGCTTGAGACCCTAACTGTGGAGTCGGATAAATCCGTAGCTACAATTTTGGAATCAAGCAATCACGAGAACATGAGGCTCGAGAAGCTCCTAGCCCTCCGAGATAAAGAACTTGCTGATCTCAAGAAGGAGTTTGATATCCAGAAGGATCTTGCCCAGGCCTCAGCAAGTGAACTAGACAGCCTCCGCAAGGAGCATGATGAATGGAATCACTTTGTGCTTGGTAAGATTTCCGAATCTTTTCTTTGTGTTATTCATTTTTTGACTGTCGTTTTAGTTGGAATTTTGAATTTTGGTTCTTTCCTAGCCACCTTGAATCTTTATGACTCTTCCACTTCCGAACCTCGCCTTGATCGCATCAAGCTTGTCGGAGATGTCTTGTTCGACTTCCGCCAAACTCTAGAAGAGGCTGGCGAAGCCGTCAAGCATGAGGTGAGGGACAAAGTGAAGGAGATTCCGAAGCTGATTGAGGACTGAAAGATCTCCTACGCTCGGACTGCTGCGCAAACAGCTCTAACCATGGTGATGAGCCACCATAGAAAAATGGAAATCTGGCATGTCACCAAGGACATTGCCGAGGAGGATGATGAGGTAACCCGCAAGATATCAAGGCCATCCAAGAATCTTGTGCAGGTTATGCTTGTCGGGTGGCGGAGATGACCAATTGTACGACGCCATTCTTCGATTCCGTCACCGCACCACCCTCGCCTCAAGATCCAGAAATCAGTAATGCTTCCGAGTCTGAGATCGAGGGCGACACTGCTGATGACTCTAGTGTTCCACCTGCTTCATCACCATCGCCTGCAGCATAAACATTTGCTATGCATTATCTGAAACTTACGGCAATGTAATGATGGCTACAATATTTATTTTTTCTGCTGGTCTGTAAAACTGATGCTTTTACTATCTTAACACTCTTTTTTTATGTCTATACTTATCGGTTTATCTGGCTCTCTGCCTCGTCCCTTTCATGGGTCGACCAACCTTTAGCACGGAAACTTTGCCGAGCAACGGAGCGCAATTGCTAAACTAGTTTAAACTCAGAAACAAAGTCGGCCTCCAGTACGAACAACTCATTACTCGAAAAATGCCCGAGTCTAAGCAATCAGATAAATAATCAAAGTATAGATAATAATGTAAACTTTGTACCCTAAGGTAACATTTTTTTAGTTTGTCCAAAAATCATAACCAGAACAAACATGAGCATAAAGTACTTTCAAGTATTTTGGGATTTTTGAAAAAATTACATGCTCTTTTGGAAATAAGATGGCAAAAACTTCTCAAAAATAACAATATGAGGAAACCAACACTTTATTTCACTTTGAACATGTATATATATGATTACAAGGAAATATAACTAAGAATAGAAGGGACGTAGCTGTGCTATATTCCATGGACGGTCTATTTCATCCGGGTCTGTGCTGCCACCAGCTCTCTTCCTTTTCCGAGTATTGGGTCTTTCCTTGACTGGTCTCGTGTCGGTTAAATAATATGACCCATTATGCAGAACTCTGCTAACCATAAAAGGTCCTTCCCAAATTGGGGAAAGTTTGTGCTTTCTCTTTTGCACAAGTCCGAGAACTAAATCGCCTTTTCTGAAAGAATGGTTTTGCACTCTCTGACTATGATACTTGCGTAACTTCTACTAATAGGTTTTAGTTCTCTGTTCAGCAACGACGCGTACTTCTTCGATTATGTCAAGATCATCTTGCCGAGAAACTTTTGCATCTTCTTCGATATACGCTTTTACTCGTGGAGCTTGATGGATCAAATCACTCGGAAGAACTGCTTCTGCACCGTAGACCAAGAAGAAAGGAGTATAGCCGGTTGATCTGTTAGGAGTTGTACGTAAGCTCCAAATCACAGACGGTAATTCTTCCGCCCAAGCCCCTGCGGCCCGACGAAGCGGTGCCTCGAGGCGAGGTCGGATTCCTTGTAGAATAAGACCATTAGTTCTTTCGACTTGTCCATTGGCTTGTGGATGTGCGACTGATGCAATATCAAGTCGGATTCCTTGTTCTTCGCAGAATTCGGCAAGTTCCCCCATGCAAAAGTTGCTCCCGTTATCAGTAATTATACTGTACGGATATCTGAATCTAATGACTACGTCCTCGACGAATCTTCTGGCTGTGGCTCCATTGCAACTTGTTACGGGTTTAGCCTCAGTCCATTTTGTGAATTTATCCACCATCACTAGTAGGTGAGTGAATCCATATTTTGCCGTGCGAAACAGCCCTATCATGTCAAGCCCCTAGACCGCGAACGACCATGTAATAGGATTGTTCGCAGCTGTTCAGCCGGAATGTGTGCCTGATGGGCATACTTTTGGCAGCCTTTGCACGTTTTGATCAGTTTATCGACATCTGTCTTAGCTGTAAGCCAAAACAATCCGTGTCGAAAAGCTTTTGCCACTAAGGATCTGGCTGCAGCATGGTGACCGCACTCGCCTGCGTGGATTTCTCTTAAGATTTCCACTCCTTTCGAAGAAATACATCTCTGAAACACGCCAGAAACACTCCTCTTATAGAGCTCACCATTTATTATAGTGTATGGTTTTGCTCGTCGGACAATTTGTTGGCTCAAGACTTCGTATTTGGGTAATTTTCCATCTATCAGGAAATCCAGATAGGGTTTTGTCTAGCTGGGAATTACAGCCAGAACTGTATTAAAGGTGAGTCGTATTTCGTAGGATAGTCCTCATCAACTCCGACTATGGAGGGGACCCTTAAATGCTCTAGAAAAGATCCATCTGGTACTTTTTTCCATGCAGAGCCTATCCTTGATAGGGCATCTGCTTCCTCATTTTCTGCTCGAGGGATGTGTTGAACTTCAAAGCCCTCAAACGATTTGGACAATTCATCCACAATAGCTTTGTATGCTGCCATGTGTTTGTTTGCATTACAAATGTCGGATACTTGCTGAGCAACTAAATCCGAGTCTCCGTAACACACGAGTCTTGATATGCTAATGTTTTTGGCCATGCGTATTCCATGTAGCAGTGCTTCGTACTCGGTAATATTATTGGTTGTCGTGAAGTGTATTTGCAACACATAGAACAACTTATCTCCTTGGGGTGATTTGAGCACCACGCCAGCCCCCGAGCCTCCTCGTTCTTTTGATACGTCAAAGTGAAGGGTCCAAAATTCCGAGTCTGGAGGGCCTATGTTTTTTGTCGTTTCTGTCCAATCAACAACAAAGTCGGCGAGAATTTGGGACTTGATCGCTGTGCGTGGTTTGTACTCAATGTCGAAAGCTGCAAGCTCTATTCCCCACTTTGCGACACGTCCTGTGGCATCGCGGTTGTTGATTATATCTCGCAGAGGAGCCGTGCTCACTACTATGATCTTGTGCTCTTGAAAATAGTGGCGTAGCTTTCTGGATGCAAAGAACACTCCATAAGCTAGCTTTTGATGATGTGGATACCGTTGTTTTGATTCTGTCAAGACCTCACTTAGATAATAAGTCGACCGCTGCACCTTATGCTCATGTCCTTCTTCCTCGCGCTCAACTACTGTTACCACGCTTATGACCTTGTTGGTCGTTGCAATGTAGAGTAACATAGGTTCCTGAGGTTCTGGCGCTGCGAGAACTGGTGGATTTGAAAGCAAATCTTTCAAACTTTGCAGTATAGTTTCAGCTTCTCGGGTCCAGACAAATTTGTCGGTTTTCTTCAAGAGTTTATATAAAGGTGCGGCTCTTTCACCAAGCCGGCTGATGAACCGACTCACTGCTGCAATGCAACCAGTGAGGCATTGTACATCCTTCAGGCGAGTCGGCCCAGTAATGTTTAAGATAGCCTTGATTTTGTCCTAGATCACCTTGATGCCTCGTTCAGAGACGATGAAACCTAACAATTTTCTGGCTGGAATTCCAAAGAAACACTTCTTCGGATTTAGCATCATGTTGAATTTTCGTAGACTAGCAAACGTTTCATCCAAGTCGCAAATTAAAGTTTCCTTCTTTTTGGACATAACTGCTTTGTCATCTACGTATACATGGACGTTGCATCCGATTTGGTCGTTGAGACAACGTTGCATGGTACGTTGATATCTGGCTCCTGTGTTCTTTAAGCCAAAAGACATAGTTTTGTTGCAAAAGGTTCCAAAAGGAGTGACAAAAGACGTCTTGATTTGATCCGACTTTTTCATCGGTATTTGGTGATATCCGGAATATGCATCGAGAAAACAGAGTAATTCCGACCCTGCCGTTGAGTCGATAACTTGATCGATTCTTGGCAAAGGAAACGGATCTTTTGGGAATGCCTTGTTCAAAGCGGTATAATCAACACACATCCTTAAATCAATGGTGTCCTTTTTAGGGACGAGTACAAGATTTGCCACCCAATTTGTATGGATGACCTCTGTTATGAAATCTGCTAGTTCTAAGAGGGCTAATTCCTTGGCCATTCCTTTGCGCTTTTCATCACCAAACCGTCGTAAGGACTGTTTGACGGGTTTAGCGTCTAGGTACACATTAAGAGAGTGCTCAGCAAGTTCCCTAGGTACTCCGGTCATGTCAGATGGTTGCCATGCGAAGATATCACTATTAGCTTTGCGGAACTCGATGAGCGCGCTTTCCTATGCTTGGCCTAAGCCTACCCCTATGTTCGTCGTCTTGGAGGGATCATCTTCCTTCAGCGACGCCTTCTTCGTCTCTTCCGACGCCTTGAACTGCAAACTTGGCTTTAGCACCTCATTCTTCATGGCGGGCATCTCGGACGGATTGATGGTCTTCTTGATCTCCTGGTACTCCTGGGCGTGCAACACGGCTTTGGCAAAGGCAGCAGATCCTTCATCGCACTCTCGTGCCTTCCTCGGATTTCCTCGTACGGTGATTACGCCCTTTGGACCTGGAAGTTTAATCATGTTGTAGATGTAACAGGGACGGGCCATGAACGCCCAGTAAGCCGGACGCCCGAAGATGGCGTGGTAAGCACTTTTGAACGGTACCACCTTGAAGGAGAGTGGCTCGGTCTGGTAATTTTCTCGGGTTCCGAATGTCACGTCCAGAGTAATCTCACCCAGAGAATTTGCCTACCTCCCTGGTACAATGCCATGGAAAGTTACACTGCTGTAACTCAACTGGCTCTTGTGTAGCTTCATGCGGTGGAGTGTCTCGACGTAGAGAATGTGGATACTGCTCCCACCGTCCATGAGTGTTTTTGAGAACTCATAGCCATCAATAAGAGGATTGACGACTAGAGGGTACTTTCCCTGATGATGTGTTTTCCTCGGGTGATCTAAACGATCGAAGGTGATGCTCACCTCTGACCAGTCCAGGAATTGGGGGACAGCTGGAACCGTGGCATTTAGCTCATGAATAACCGCCTTTTGTCCTTAGCTGGTTGGGATCCAAGGAAGCAGACATATGCGTCTTTCTGTAACACCCTCGGATCGGCCCAATGCAAGTTTTAGCGATTCCCGCCAAACCCGCATAGAAACGATTCAAAGGTGTCCACCATGCACTTGCATGCGGGTAGGAAACGAAGTAATATCATTACACAATAGTCCACGATGGAACCCACAAAACAGATATATACAACGACTCAAAGAGTCAAGAATATAGATATACAATACAAAGATCCAAATCACCTTGAAAATGATACAACGTCTGAGTACATACAAGATGCAAATGGGGCTAAGAGCCCTGAAGAATAACCAATGGCGTCCATAACCCTGCCTAGCCCAAGCCGAAAGGGTAACCCTGCTAACGACGTCGATCTCAAACCTGCTTAAACAAAAGGGGTGCCGACAAAGGGCAAAGTAAAAAGGAGAGTGGTCAGTACTGAGGCCAGTACACGGCGAGTCTAGAATTCGGCGGTCCTCACCTACATAGGTATGGTGGATTGAAGCGGCAACGCAGCATGCACTAAACAACCTATAGAGACTCGATACAACTGTCGGCTATTAGAGAGGGATAAGAAAGACCTATTTTGATCCAACCTGATACTAACACCAAACATACCTATCCTGGTATTTTCCCCTCGAGACCAAACGAGGAAGTCAACCGAGGAACTCACACAGTTGGCAATTTTATTCATTCCATTATAGTTGCAGCACTTACTAGTCAGATATAGATATCATGAGTCATCCTGATATAATAAGCAGTGGGCATTTTTAGTGAACATTCCATTGTAGTTATGATACTTACTAGTCAGATACATATACCATGAGACATTCAAGAACCCAGCAGTTGTTGGCACTTTTATTTGCATTCCATTATGGTGAAGCTGATTACTAGTCATCACATAGTCACGTTTATAGCACTACTTTAGTTATAGTTGTCTATGATCGTGATACTATGCTCCAAGTCGTCCATAACTGCGGACACGGCTTTTAGAAAGTTTTACCCTGCAGGGTGCACAAATAGCAACACACGCACAATCAACCTCGGAAAAAAACCAAATAAAAACTCAACGAGGAATCACGACAAAGCAATTGCAAGATTCATATAATATTTCAGGGGACCACCCCACCAAGCTACCCGCGACGAAGTTGGCCGACTCCGGAACGGACCTAGAGGTTTGCGTTAATGGTTGTAAACGACTGGGAACCCGAAAGTGTGACTGTGCTTGTCGATACCGCGAAAACACTCCGCTTACCTAACAGTACATGCGCTCCACGCGCAATCGTAAATAAAGCAGTAAAGCATGGCATAAGTACATGATAGTAATAAAGCCCTAGACTACTTTGTGGCCCCAAGTGTTGGGGAGGTGACCCCGGATAGGGTCAAGACAGGGGAAAGACGAAAGGAATCTCCCTTGTCGTGAGCCGAGTTACTGTTTGTGTCGGCCAGGTCATATAAGAGTCGGCCGAGATAAGCAGGGCCATGGCAAGTGTAGAAGGAGTAACACCTTATCCGGCCGACATATGAGTTAAGTCGGCTGAATGAGTCTGACTAACTTGAATGCACATTACAAGGAATCTGGCTATATATGACCCTCTATTTTCGTCACAAAATCGTCACAATAGTCCGTTTATGACGATTCTATGACGATTTTGAGATCGTCGAAAGCTGGGCGTCGCAAATGAACTATAATGACGATTTTAGTGAAATCGTCATAACCGTCTATGACGATATTGGATCGTCATAACTGTTATGACGATCCGATATCGTCATGGGAAAACTGACATGGCCAGGTCAGATCCCACGTGGCCAGTCCGACGTGGCACGAAATCAGCCCAGTCCATACCTACTGTTTATATGGGCCAAGCCCAACAACTTGGTCAATTAATTTTTGTGTCAATTCAGTTGATTTGTTGGGCCAAGCCCAAGAAGTTGGCCTTCTCTAGTTTCATGGCCTTTTCCTTTAAAGATTCGTTCTTTTTTATTTTGAACCATTTTAAAATTATGCCGAGGCCTTTTTACAGCCCATCTAGCATTTATTTCATTTCAGACAAACAACAGTAAACATCAAATATTTACTTATGGATAGGCCAAATAACATTAATTTTTATGAATGATGACCAAATTTAGATCCATATTACACTCAGGACATATTTGACATCACCCAAGAATATAAAACAGCTACAAATCGTACACTAGTATATTACAACCGTGGAAAACTGCAAGTATGTATATCTCGATCCACTTGCTACATGAACTGTACAATCATGTGAGGAAAACCTGCATCAGTCTTCTGCCTTCTTTGAACTTAGTCTGGAGCTCATGTAAGATGACACCACAATATATCTGGTAGCAGCAATAGAACACGTGAGATAATAACAGTAAAGTATCTAACAGTAAGTTATGCAAAGAACAAATGGGAATGTTTTTGGACATCAAATAAAGCACTATCCTAGCCCACATAAACAATACATTACTTTATTTTGAGTTGCAACAGGGTTTCAAATGTTCACAACATGAAAAATGGACCTTTTCTATGTTACTAAATAGATCAGTCCCTAACTATACCTACGACTGCTTATCAGAAATGTTCTCTCTAGATTTCACAATCTCTATTACATTGGTAATTGTGTTAATTCAATAGTGAATATAATTCCATCGCAACACAAATAGCAGAGTTTGCTGCCTAATAACTCTAGTATAAAAAAATTAGAAACTACAGCAGTAGTTTCCATGTGTTCAAAAAAGAACAGCCAATGTCATCCCTAAAAAGAAAACATGCCAATACCGCATATATTGTAACAACAAGAACAAGAATGTTGCCGAAGAGAAAAACATCAGTAGGTGTAACTACAGACTACTAAGGAAATAACAGAAACATTAATGAATTGGAATAAAAAATGTACGAATGCCCGATTTTCTACTATACACGCTATCATGCAATCAATAGAACAAATATTTCATCGGATTTCAGGCCACAGGCAATGGCAGTTCAGATCTTGTCGAGACCACACCGGCGGATGGATCAAACAGATCACATCTCGCTCGCCAAGGCATACACACAAACAGCCAAGGAAGGTGGGGAAACTCACGATTCGACGAGGTGGTCACGGATCTGATCGCGAAAGGGGGTTGTTTCAAAAGTGTTCAGCATCATCATTGATGCATTGGTTTCATACGCTTTGAACTGACCTAGCAATTCCATAAAATAACATAAATAAAAAAGGCTAGGATAGATATGGTAAAGCGATATGATTACCTATGTAAAAGATTGGCTTTAATGAAACCATGACTCGATGAGCAAGACAGCCAAAAACTATGTGACACAGATCATGTCATATAACATAGATCAAATTGACATACCACTGCTATGATAATAACAAGATCATCCCAAGACTATGATCTTCTACTGATAAGTTCTTCAGTGGCAATTTGATATAAATGAAATAAGGATCATATTTGAGTATTCTCAAGTTGATATTTTACTTGTTATTTGCAGTAGCATGTACCAACTGATGAATTTCTACAACAATATACAGTTCTACACTGATGTTTTACAATCTAAACAAGCAGCAACCTCTCCCTATTCAAGTAAAGGGAGGATCTTAGTGCAGTTCATATATGATGCAAAGCTAGCTAAGGATTTCCAAGCAGTCCTAAAAAGATTTTAGAAAACTGAACTGTCAGCGGTAGATAGAGAAGCTGCATGTGCACCGTTTATCGGCCAGGTATAGGAATATTCATGTTCCAATTAACTAATAGTAATGAGCTAGAACGTTCAGAACTGGAACTGGTTGTGGGCAAATATTGCAGCTATAAAGAAAAAAAATAGCTGCAATAGAATCAACACAATTGGAGGTAGAAGAGATATTTATACTAGACATAGTTTACTAATTAACGCAAAGCAAAAAAGAACAATAGCTTAGTTTACTAATTAACTACAACATACGTAATGTAACAACAGCTCATGGTAAAACTGAGATAAACACCAACAATGAATGATATTTGCACTACTAGCTGCTAATTACTTGGAGCAAAACCAAATAGCACTTGATACAAACAGAGCACTGCTGATTGGTGACAATATGTTCTAGGCTTATTTGTACAAAGCACTACAATGATCAGTTCAGGAGGTAATGGAATAGTAGGATAGCATGAATGGATCTATCCTTGGCAAATATCTCTGCCAACATCTGTTTTAAACTCTATTTGTTTCAATTTGAGAAGTTGCATCTAGAAATTTATGTCCCCAAGTCCTCCCCTCCTAAATAATTGCCAAGCAGCAACCTCTCCCTAGAGGGCGGATCGCTCCAAAGGTACAATGGGAAAGGTGAGGGGAGGTTATTCATACCGAGCGTGGAGGTGCCGACATAGAGGTTGCGGAGGGTGGAGGTGAGGTCTTCTCCAGGCGCTCCACCACGTCTCTGTCCAGCAAATCCAAGCTCCAGTGAGAGTTCCTGTAGAGAAAGAGAGATGGACTAAGAGAGAAATCAAGATAGAGAGGAGGGGGGGGAGAAGGGGTGTGTAGATCAGGCTAAGATGTCGCTACATCCGGCGACCCCGATGACAGATCTGGCGGCCTCATGGATCTCAGGGCCACCGCCAACGAGGCTATCCATCGCCAATCACATCCAGCGGCAGTCAAAGAAGACGAAGAAACCCTAGAACATGCGAGTATAGGGGAAGGGACAAGGCAGAAAACCTTATCCGTGTAATACTAAAACTTGGTAAAACCGAATGTTCTACTGGAATTGGGACAGAGCCCGCGAGATCCATCAGTAAACTCGCGAGATCCAGACAAAGACTCGCGAGATCTGGCCTCTAGACCACGCATTTCACGCATAGGGAGAAGGATGGGGGGCTATTTTCTTACCGACACGTCAACAAGATGGGCGACGAGGTTCTCAGCGTCGATGAGCGCGCGCCGCCTCCACCATCGCCCGCTTCTTCTTAGCTTTCCTCCGTGACCGCGCCACCTCGTTTTGCGTCTTGGTCCCGCGCGCCGCCTCCATCGCCGCCCGCTTCTCCTCAGCTTTTCGCCGCGCCGGCGCCACCTCTCGGTTGGTAACCCGTGGCTAGGGAAGAGGCGTTGGTTGTAGGGGAGCAGATCTGGCTATTCGAAGTGGGGATTGGGGAGGAGATGCTAGGGTTCATGGGTTACTAAGGAGGGGAGCGGTTTTGGTGGGGGTCGAAGGTGGTGCCGAGGTGAGGAGGGGTGATGGAGGCCTGGGCTGGAGGAGATGGTGTGGCATCGGGGAAGGAGGAGATAGGGATAGGGAGGGGATGGGATCAAGATGGCACTCGTGGGTGGGTGGGAGAGGAGGGAAGGCTACGCTCGTGGGAGAGGAGGGGAGGGTTGTGGTTGCGCGATGCGGCGATAGGGTGGGTTGGATGCAGCGATAGGGTGGGTTATGGTTGACCCTAACGTCAACGCGCGCAAATTTGGTGGGCGTGAGGGTTCATCCAGGGCATTGGATTGATATGCGATCAACGGACAAAATCAAGTTCTAGACTCTGATCCAGGGCAATAGGGTTCCTGAGTTCTGATTGGCCAGAGAAGAGTGTCCACAGATTGACATTTATCTGAGGCAAAAAAAAGATTTTTTATGAAGAACCTACTGAGAATATGTTGTAAAATGGTACCACCTCATTTTTGTAAAATATTATACCACGTTTTTATTATAAATCACCAAGTGCTTGGACCATAAAAGCTATCCATACACTCTTATCAAAAAGACAAATTTCATTCGATAAAACCCAAACGACCAATTTTATAGCCAGAATCGTGGCATAGTTTGTGATAATGCGCCCATATTGTGCACGCATATGTATCATGCCATGGAGAACAATGTTTCAGGAGGAAGTTTTCCTTTTCGACACACGGAAAAACCATTTTCTATTTTCTGAGCGCAAAAAACGGGGCGTTTTGTGAAGCAACCACCAAATGAAAGTTTTAGAATGGTACCGCCACAGTTTGTAAAAATATTAGACCACCTTACATGGAAAATGTCCCAACCGGGGTATCTCAAACCTTTCCGTACATCCCTGGCGAAAAAGACAAATTCCTGCCGATTCGGCAGGAAGTGGGTCCGGTTTGAACTACAGGTACATGATCCGATGCCCATTATTTTTTGAAAAAAATGTGTTTTAGACTCGCAATATGCTATTTCTATTGAGATCCAATGCAAGTTTAGCGAGCCTCGGCCCTGAGCTAAGAACCTTCATGCCCGCCGTTTTGACCATAGTTTGAAACGGGCATAAAAAAATAAAAAACGGTCCGATCAACGCAAATCCTTCGCGTGGTGTCTTATTATGTGACATAATTTCAAGAAAAAATACCAAACTTGGTAAATTGAGTATGTCTCAAAAAACCCTTCACAAAATGACCTATCATGTTCGAGGTTTCGTGGCTTTCGGGTCAAATGACCAATGTTATGGCTAGAATCAGGGCATAGTTTGTGATAATGTGCCCATATTGTGCACATATATATATCATGGCATGGAGAACAATGTTTCAGGAGGAAGTTTTCCTTTTCTACGCACGGAAAAACCATTTTCTATTTTCTGAGCGCAAAAAAGGGGCGTTTTGTGAAGCAACCACCAAATGAAAGTTTTAGAATGGTACCGCCACATTTTGTAAAAATATTAGACCACCTTACATGGACAATGTCCCAACCGGGGTATCTCAAACCTTTCCGTACACCCCTGGCGAAAAAGACAAATTCCTGCCGATTCGGTAGGAAGTGGGTCCGGTTTGAACTACAGGTACATGATCCGATGCCCATTATTTTTTGAAAAAATGTGTTTTAGACTCGCAATATGCTATTTCATTAGAGATCCAATGCAAGTTTAGCGAGCCTCGGCCCTGAGCTAAGAACCTTCATGCCCGCCGTTTTGACCATAGTTTGAAACGGGCATAAAAAAATAAAAAACGGTCCGATCAACGCAAATCCTTCGCGTGGTGTCTTATTATGTGACATAATTTCAAGGAAAAATACCAAACCTGGTAAATTGAGTATGTCTCAAAAAACCCTTCACAAAATGACCTATCATGTTCGAGGTTTCGTGGCTTTCGGGTCAAATGACCAATGTTATGGCTAGAATCAGGGCATAGTTTGTGATAATGTGCCCATATTATGCACACATATGTATCATGGCATGGAGAACAATGTTTCAGGAGGAAGTTTTCCTTTTCGACGCACGGAAAAACCATTTTCTATTTTCTAAGCGCAAAAAACGGGGCGTTTTGTGAAGCAACCACCAAATGAAAGTTTTAGAATGGTACCGCCACATTTTGTAAAAATATTAGACCACCTTATATGGACAATGTCCCAACCGGGGTATCTCAAACCTTCTCATACCCTGGCGAAGATAAATTCTGCCGATTCTAGGGAAGTGGGTCCGGTTTGAACTACAGGTACATGATCCGATGCCCATTATTTTTTGAAAAAATGTGTTTTAGACTCGCAATATGATATTTCTTTAGAGATCCAATGCAAGTTTAGCGAGCCTCGGCCCTGAGCTAAGAACCTTCATGCCCGCTGTTTTGACCATAGTTTGAAACGGGCATAAAAAAATAAAAAACGGTCCGATCAACGCAAATCCTTCGCGTGGTGTCTTATTATGTGACATAATTTCAAGGAAAAATACCAAACTTGGTAAATTGATCGCCTCTCAAAAAAACCTTCTCACAAATGACCTATCATGTCTGAGGTTTCATGACTTTCGGGCCAAACGACCAGTGTTATGACCATAATCACGGCATAGTTTGTGATAATGTGCCCATATTGTGCATGCTTGTGCATCTTGGTATGGCGAACAATGTTGCAGGAGAAAGTTTTTCTTTTTGACGCACGAAAAATCTATTTTCCATTTTCCGAGCACAAAAAACGGGGGGTTTTGTGTAGCAATCACCAAATGAAAGCTGCACGATGCTACCACGCCATTTTTCAAAAATACTAGACCATCATACATGGACAATGTCTCGGTAGGGGTATCTCAAACCTTTCCGCCCAACCTCGGTGAAAAAGACAAATTCCTACCGAATCGGTAGGAAGTGAGTCCGATTTGAACTACAGGTACATTATATGTTGCCCATGATTTTTTGAAAAAATCATTTTTAGACTCGCAATATGGTATTTCTTCAGAGATCCACCAAAAGTTTTTAGTACGAGTCAACCCCTAGACGAGAATAGTCACTCCCAAGTTTCAAACTCATATTTTGAATTATGATATTGTGCCTACTATGGACTAATGTGGGATTAGTAAATCCACTATTTTAAGTAATCAAAGTAATTTTAGTTAATACCCTAAGATGTTCTACTAAATTTTATAAAAAATTAGAAACAAAAAACAATTATTTTAGACTTATTATGAAAAATCTACAAAAGAATTAAGAAAACAAAAAAAACTGAACAAGGAAAGCTGGCCGGGCCCTAATCTTCCGCTTTCCACTCCCTCACAGAGGCCCATCGCAGCCCACTCCCGTCCCACTGAGGCCCATCGTGGCAGAGAAATCAGCCCAGGCGCAACAATTCAATAGATATAATGGGTGGTTGTAATATTATGACAAGAAAGATTGGTTGGTTCAGTGGTATGGGTCATTGGGTTTTGTTGGGAGGTTGCGGGTTCAAGTCCCCAGGTGGAATTTTTTTGCAAATAATTCTTGCTTGTTAGAGTTTAACGTATATGTGTTAGAGTTTAACATATATGACAAGATAGATTGGTTGGTGTAGTGGTATGGGTCGCTAGGTTTGGTTGGGAGGTCGCAGGTTCAAGTCCCATTGTGGTCCTTTTTTTTTGCAAATAACTCATCTTTGTTAGAGTTTAACATATATGACACGTAAGCAGCACCATGTAAGCAGATTTAAACAAACGGATATTACACGTAGTCACACATAGACAAATAGATATTAACACACGGATATTACACGTAGTAAAAAACTGACACATAGACACGGCGCATAGGCGTAATTGCTGACGTGGCCAACTATCAATTTTAACGTATCTTAATTTGGACCTCATGACGATTTTAAATCGTCGTAGTGAGGTTCAAATAACATCGTAGGCTATATTCGTCAGATTATGACGATTTGAGCTAATGAAAATATGACGATCCTGAGCAAAATCGTCATAATTTTGTAAGGTTTTGAACCTTCCGAACGGCTTTTGACCATATGGTGCGAAATTGTCATAACTCTATGACGATTTTGAACACGGTCACTATGAGAAGGTCATAGAATAACACATTCCTTGTAGTGGCAGGTGAAGGACGAGCCGAGTTATGCGAGACAAGGCCGAGTAACACGAAGCTTGCAGGAGAAGGAGGTGCCTATAGTCAAACCCTAGTCACTGGCTAGGAGGAATATAAACAGAGCCAAGCACAAAAGACAAGGAGCAGAGCAGCAGAAGGGCAGAAGAAGGTCACAAAGGTGACAGTCAGGGAGCCCAAGGCGCGCATGTGAAGGTCTCTGGAACATTGCCGTCGATAGAAGGGGGACACGGAAAGGAGGCCGCCGAGTTACCATATTGGTACAAGCATATTCCAAGGATATGCTTGCCACGTCAGCCCTAGAAGGAACCAAGGAACCCTTTTATAAGGGGGGACGCTGGATCCTGAGAAGGGGATCGATTCATTCTACGCCACAAGGCTCGTGTAGTAGTGTTCTTCCTTTCTACGAGACATCTCTTGGAGCACTTGTATTCATTGAGAAGAGGAATAAAGATTTATATGTTGAGCATTTGAGTGTAGAAATCACTACATCTTCCCTCCCCGGATCCCTCTAGCATCCATTGGCCCCATACTTTAGCCTACCCATGGCATCTGCCGTGCCACCACCCCGACAGTTGGCGCCCACCGTGGGGCCAGCAGCGGTGCTAGCTGGAGTCAAGATCCGGACAGGAAACTTCATCCACACCGGCGAGCGGGTTGTCTCTGGCTTAGTCCAGAGATTTGATCTCTGGGACTATGTCAGCGATAACGTAGGTAGCTTCAGGAGGAAAGCACCTCCGCGCAACGACGTCTTCATCAACTTGGGCACGCACAAGGTCTACGTCGGCGTCGACACCTCCTGCGTGTATCCTCACCGAGTTATTGATGCAGGAGAGCCTCCCCTCAGTGCTGCTAACGGTCCGCGTGGAGCACACCCCATCGGCAACATCGAGGTGATGGTGACAGCTGCAACGCAAGCGGCAGGAGCAAGCGCCGGACCAAGCAAGGACCCATCGGCAGGACAGGTGACCACGAAGCAAGCAGCTCCACAGCCCACCGAGGTAGATCCGCCAGCAGCCAAGTCAGCCGAGGTGCAGGAGACAACCCCAAAGGCAGCAAGGGTAAGATGGCCGCCTCTGGAAACACCGGAGAATATTCTCCAGGCAACTATAGATAATCTAACCACGCTTGTGGCGCCGATACTTGATCCGGCTAACGCCCAGGCGGAGTTAGAAGAGACTAGACAAAAAGTACTGGTAGAGGCAAAAAAGGTGTCGGCCTTGCGGGAGTCCTTGAACAGGACCCTGCGAGAATATGCTAAGGCAAACAAACTGGATGTGGCCCACGAGCGGGTAGATGAATTGAGATTGAGAGGAAAGAACATCATGAATGATATCAACAAAGAGCATGAAGCTCGTGAAGGTGACTTAGTCGATCTAGGCTTGCCGAGGTATAGTACCCCAGCAAAGAACCTAAGAGCGGAAAATGCCGCTGCTTTGGAGCTGGAAGGATTAAGTGGGGAAGCCCGGAAGAAACAGCAAGAAAGAGTGAATGAGCTGGTGCGCATTGCAAACCAGCAGAATGAGGAAATGCTTAGGGCTGACCCGGCAAGACCGTGAGCCTCGCGTGTAGTTCATTCGGCTGGAGCAGCGCTCGCACTATCTACGGCAGCAGCATCCTCACCCGGAAACAACGGACGAAAAGACAGGGCGGTGACTTCAGGAAAGAGAAATAAGCAAATTATTCCGTATGATCCGGCGGTAGCCGGAAAAGTCAATGATAACAGAGGCAACGGCAGTCGAGGTAACAGTGGAGACAGAAACCCCGGCCATGCGAACAAAGGGCACGGAGACCTCGGAAGGGGAAATCATGAGAACAATAACCCGGCAGAGGGAAGGAGAAACCCACCGCCTGATGCTCAGCCGAGGTATGAGCCTCGGCAAGAGCGAGAAGTGAGACCAGCTCACCATAATCAGGCAAATTAGAGGTACAATGATGGTTACTCGGATATGGAGCATGCAGGACATGGTGGGAATAACCATTATGGAATACAAGAGAGAATCATTTACAGAAACTTGCCGTCAAATGATGCAAGGCTAAAGCTCGACAGGTTATATCGGTCTGAGTTATTGGAGGAACAAGGTCCGCCTGGTCCGGCATGCTTTGGACCTCAGATCATGGGCGAACCACCGGTGCCGAACTTTCAACTGGCAAGGGGCACGCAAACATACAATGGGAGCACAAAACCACAAGATTGGTTGATTGACTATGCCATTGCAGTAAAAATAGCTGGTGGAAACTTACGATGGGCAGTGAGATACGTCCCAGAAATGCTGGAAGGACCAGCCAGAGTATGGCTGAACAATCTGTGCAAAGTATCAATCTGGCTAGATTTTGAAGAAATGTTTGTCAGCAATTTCACCAGTACTTATAAGAGGCCGAATAGGCCTCAACAGCTCGCTATGTGCAAACAGAAGCCAAATGAAACAGATAGGGAATTCTTGACTCGGTGGTGTAACCTCAGAAACTCATGCGAAGGGGTCATAGAGTCTCAAGCGATAGCTTGGTTTGCTCAATGCTGCCGATATGGGAGTGTATTATGGTAGAGGCTGCAAAGACATATGCCGACAACCTTGGCAGAGACCATCAGGATAGCAGATTCGTATGCATTAGGGGATCTGACACAACCAGAATTAATGTCAGCAGAGCATCGGGAGCATCAAGATCAATATGCAAGAGATGCAGCCGGATCATCGAGGCGCAACAAATTCCGAGGTAGAAGAAGGGAGGAAAGACCGGATTACAGATATGCTTCCAATCAGGTGGTAGCAGTAGTACAAGACCAGCCGAGTCATGGAAACAGTCAGCGACAGAAGAACAGCCCTCACCAGTGGACGCCAAGGAATGAAGGGAAAAGGCAGTGGACACCAGAATAGAAGAAGCAATGGAAGGAGAGGCCGAAGTACACGTTTGAATCCATGCTGGATCAACCATGTAAATTCCACACTCCAAACCCGGCCAAGCCGGCTAGTCATACAACTCATCAATGTGCCTAGATGAAAAATGCTATGGGGAACACGGCAGGCATGCAAGTGCCCCCTCATCAGGTACATCAACAGCAGCAGCCACAGCTAACAGGAGCAAATGCGCAGCAGTTAATGTTACCACCACCTCCTCCGAGGTATGATAACTCGGACCGGAGGGATGCAGTGCATCAAGTGATAAATCAAGGTCAAGATGGAAGGGCAAACCTCGGAAACAATGGACGCAATGATTACATGGAGTATCATCAATCATATTGTGTGTTCACAATAGAACAGCAAGATAGGCAGAGTGTACAACACCGACATATGGAAGTAAATGCTATGCAGGCGATACCAAGATACGTGCCTTGGTCCGATCAAGAAATAACCTGGAGCATAAAAGATCACCCGAAGATAATGCCGAATCCAGGGTCGTATGCACTCGTACTAGATCCGACATTTGTCGGGCCCAACATTAATGTGAAATTCTCAAAAGTACTCATTAACAATGGGAGTAGTATCAACATCATGTACAAAGATACAATGCACAAACTCGGAATAGCACGGAATATGCTGCAATCCACAAGAACCACGTCCCATGGAATGGTGCCGGGACTTTCGTGTGAACCCATTGGGAAAGTCCGAGTAGATGTATTATTCGGCACAAGGGAGAATTGCAGAGCGGAAAATTTGGAATTTGAAGTGGTGGACCTAGAAAGTTGCTATCATGCTTTACTCGGACGGCCAGCATTGGCCAAATTCATGAGTAGCTGCCACATTACTTATTTTAAAATGAAGTTACCCGGGCCACAAGGGGTGATAACAGTAGCCGGAGATTACAGAAAGTCAATGGAGTGTGCTTCGGCCGGATCAAACCTGGCCGAGTCATTGGTGATTGCGAGAGAAAAAAGAAGGATTCAGGAGGTAGCGGCTCTTGCTCAGTCGGCACAGCTGAATATGCTGGCACTAGCCAACCCCCATGGAAGTGTTTCTTTCCAGCCGACTAAAGAGACAAAAAAGATCCAGATAGATGAGCAGTTCTTAGAGCGCACCATCACGATTGGTACCGGCCTAGATGCCAAATAGGAAGGAGAGCTCACCAACTTCCTCCGTGAGAATCGGGATATCTTTGCATGGTCAACTCAAGACCTGCAAGGTGTGCCGAGGGAGTTGGCTAATCACTCTTTGCATGTAAGGCCAGGAGCAAGGCCGGTGAAGCAACCTCTCCGTCGCTTCGCCGAAGACAGGAGAAAAATAATAGGGGACGAGATAGTTCGACTCCTTGCGGATGGGTTCATCATGGAGGTGCTTCATCCAGATTGGCTATCAAATCCGGTGTTAGTGTAAAAGAAAAAGGATGATCCAAATGTAGCCGTCGTATGGCGAATGTGTATCGATTACACGAACCTAAACAAGGCGTGTCCCAAAGATCCTTTTCCTTTACCTAGGATAGACCAAGTCATTGATTCGACCGCTGGTTGTGAGTTTTTGTCATTTGTAGACGCGTATTTTGGGTTCCACCTGATACCGTTAAATCCGGCCGATCAAATAAAGACTGCGTTTATTACCCCGTATGGGGCTTATTGCTATCGCACCATGCCATTCGGCCTGCGTAATGCAGGAGCAACATACCAAAGATGCATGCAAAAATGTCTACATGACCAGATAGGGAAAAATTTACAAGTATATGTAGACGATGTGGTTATAAAAACCAAAGAGAGCAAAACGCTCCTTGACGATATTGGTAGACATTCGCAAACTGGAGAAGATTCCGAATGAAGCTTAACCCGGAAAAATGTACCTTCGGTGTGCCGGCTGGAAATTTACTCGGTTTCCTCGTGTCCAGCCGAGGTATAGAGGCAAATCCAACTAAAATCCGAGCAGTTGAAAAAATGGAACTGCCGAGGTGTCTAAATGATGTACAAAAATTCACGGGCTGCCTAGCTTCGCTGAGTCGATTCGTATGTCGGATGGGGGAAAATGTATTACCTCTATATCAACTAATGAAAAAGTTTGATAAATTCATCTGGACACCGCAGGCAGATAATGTGTTTCATGAGTTAAAAAAGATGTTGGTCACAGCACCAATCTTGGCTTCTCCACTATCAAAATAACCTATGTTTATTTATGTAGCTGCCACTAATAGAGTGGTAAGTGCCGTGGTTGTCGTGGAACGGAATGAAGGGGATAAGTCAATACAAAGGACGGTATATTACCTAAGCGAGGTACTATCGGCCTCAAAACAGAACTACCCGCACTACCAGAAGATGGCTTATGGAGTATACATGTCGGCGAAAAAACTTAAACATTACTTCGAAGAGCATCCGATAAAAGTGATTTGTGAAGCGCCCATAGCCGAGATATTGAGCAACAAAGATGCAAGTGGCCGAGATAGTGTTTACTTCGCCGAAAAAAGATCAGCTGAAGTATGTGCTACAGATACACTTCGCCGCGTCAAACAATGTAGCCGAGAATGAAGCACTCCTCCATGGGTTAAAGGTGGCAAAAGAGATTGGTATACGTTGGATCCTATGCTACGGGGATTCAGATCTAGTAGTACAACAAGTATCAGGCAATTGGGATGCATTATAGATTTCATGTGCAAAAAATCAGTGGTTACTTTGATGGATGCGAGTTTCATCATATACCTCGGGCGGAAAATGACGCTGCAGACACACTGTCAAAACTCGGATCAACTAGGCAGTCAATTCCCTGTGTATCGCCTAGAGCACCTGAGAAAACCATCGATTACACCATCACCAGAGTCCGAGTCAATTCGTATCTCGGCAGAATTGAAAGAAGGAAGTGTGCCAATGGAAAATCGACAAAGAATGCGACCCGGACTTTCTGAAGGTGAACCCGGCCATCGCACAAGCGAACACATAAAAATCCAAAGCTGTTATGTCTGCGGAAAATATGGAAATCGATAGTGAAACTATCCCAGAGAAAATCACGCCGATATGGGTGCAACCCATATTCTCATTCCTTAAGGAGGCAATATTGCCGAGTAATGAAGTATTGGCTAGACAAATAGTAAGAAGAGCAAGATCCTACACAATCATAAACAATGAGCTGTATAAGAGAAGTGTCACGAATGTACTACAAAGATGTGTTGACTCGACAGAAGGATAGGAAATACTCCTGGATATACATTAGGGAGAATGCGGGCATCACGCCTCATCCAGAGCTTTAGTGGCCAAAGCATTCAGGCATGGGTTTTATTGGCCGACGACATTAAAGGAGGCAAAAGAGTTAGTGGAAAAATGTAATGGTTGCCAGAGATACGCCAGCAAGATACATCTGCCCTCGTCCGAGTTAAAGACAATACCAATCACTTGGCCTTTTTATGTATGGTGTTTGGATATGGTAGGACCTTTCAAACCAGCCTGAGGCGGAATGACTCACATTCTAGTCATGGTGGACAAGTTCACAAAGTGGATCGAGGTGAAACCAATAAGAAAATGTGATGGACTAACAGCGGTAAAATTCCTAAAAGATATTATCTTGAGATATGGATATCCACACAATGTTATCACAGATAATGGCACAAATTTTGCTGAAGGAGCCTTTGCTAGATTTTGCCAAGAAAAGCACATAAGACTAGATGTTGCCTCGGTGGCCCACCCAGCTTCAAACGGGCAAGTAGAAAGATCAAATGGACTGGTATTGTCAGGAATAAAACCCCGGCTTATCGAGCCACTGCAAAGGTCGGCAGGATGCTAGATTGAGGAACTTCCAGCAGTACTGTGGAGCCTCAGGACCATCCCAAACAGGTCGACAGGGTATACCCCTTTCTTTCTGGTATCTGGGCGTAAGTCAAGCTTCCAAATTTACATAATGCATGACTCGCCAAGAGTATTCCAATACACAACGGTCGAAGTAAACGAAGTATCACGACAAGACGATGTGGATCTGCTAGAGGAAGCAAGGGAATTGGCGTTATCAAGATCAGCTGTTTATCAGCAAAACCTCAAACGATACCATATAAAAAAAGTAAATCCAAGAGTTTTAAAGAAGGAGACTTGGTTCTTCGACTAGTGCAACACACAGCCAGCATGCACAAACTCTCACCTCCATGGGAAGGACCATTCATTGTGAGTAAAGCATTGCACAATGATGCATATTACCTGATCAACGCTCAGTCACCAGAGAATAATAAGGCAAATAAGGCCGGGGACGAATCAAAAAGACCATGGAACATAGCCTTACTTCGCCCGTTCTACACTTAGAAGCCATATGTTGTACGTCATGATGCGACGCATCAGGTTGGAGTATCAAGCGTGTATTAAACCTCGGCACCTCGAGCAGCGACTTGGGGACTGAACAATGTTGTTTCTATTTTTTAAGACTATGTAGTAAACCTCGGCACCTCGAGCAGTGACTCGGGGACTGCACCGTGTTATTTCCTATTTTGAATTATGTATTAAATTTGGGCACCTCGAGCAGTGACTCGGGGACTGCACCGTGTTATCCCTTATTTCAGATTATGCATTAAAATTTGGTACCTCAAGCATCGACTTGGGGACTGCCCCATGATTGTTTCTTGTTCTAAAATATGTATTAAACCTCGGCACCTCGAGCAATGACTCAGGGACTGCCCCGTGGTATTCTCTGCGTTGAGCTAAGAACTATATTTCGGCAACCCAGTGTGTAACTCAGGGACTGTTTCGTGTTATTCGATATTATCTGAACATATATAAACCTTCAACGACCCAAGGGATAACTTGGGGATGACTTACACCACTCATTAATTTCTTCCATTCATATAAGAGCTCGATAGCTTCAGCAGAAACTCGGGGACTACCCCAATTTGCTGCCCATAATTCATAAGATGCAACATAAGCGTGCCTCGATCGACAAAGGAACAACAAGGAGAAAATAATTAACGATTTCTGGAGGTAACAACCTCAGCAAGTCGAAGTATGATAAGGAATACATGCCGACATATGAGGTTGGAGCATTATACTTCAAGTAAAAATCGCGAAAACAACAACTATACAACCAAGTTTACAAAGGGCAAGCAAGATAAATGCCGGACGGAGGCCAACCACATGGGAGAATACGATCCGGCCTTACGAAATTAAAGTGGGGCAAGGCAAAGATATGAAACAGATAGTTTAAATTAGACGAAATGACAATAGTTACCATCACGAATGCCTCAGCGGCATAAGGCAAAAAGGTTCGCGCCACGACAAAAGACGGACAATTGTTTCACAGATATCATACGCCCGACATGCCGGGGACTTAAAGCGGATTAAAGTTTTTTAAAGCCTAAACACCAGTAGCATGGTCAGGAGCATTGGACATCAGTATCTCGGACGCTGTAGGAGGGACCTCGGTCTCCTTCAAGAGGGTATCTTCAGTAACTGGGCACTCCAAGGTAGCTGGCGCATCAACCGATGTTACCTCGGCTTCGACAGAAGCCGCGGTAACCTCGGGTGCAAGCCCCGGCTGCTGAGAGACATCAGTTTGAGCTCGTGAGTTTTCAGTCCCTTTAGAGGATGATCGCGCGTCACCATCCTCGCCCGAGCTGTCGTCCGAATCACGGGAATTATCCGAATCACCCTCCAATTCATCTTGATCGGCCGAGTCATCACCCGATGCATCTTCAACTTCGACATCATCCGCCGGATTGGGAAGGAAACTCGGCCCTTCGATCCAATTATGCAAGTCAGCATACTCGATGAGCTGGAAGGCACGAGCTTGGCGGCGAGCAACAAACTCTGGATCTTCAACCCAAGGAGAGCCAGTGCATAGATGCATCAGAGTATCGAGGGAAATATCCTCATACCAAGACAACACGGCCGTAAGGGCCATGTTGACACCAGCCCTCCCAGCAAATTCTCTCCAGAGATTAAGATGGGTCTGAGATGCCATCAGCCTCGACACGAGCACTTCAACTTCATCAATCTCAGACGTTCTAGAGGTGTTCGGCCAAAGAACATGGTAAGCACGGATAGCTGCTTGCACCAGATCTCTTCCCATGATTTTCATTGGTCCAATAGCAGCACCGACGGCGATCAGAAAGTCTTCCATCAAATATTCTTGACTTGGAGCAACGGGGACGGCCTTAGTGCTCACGGGTTTCGCTTCTGGGAGATGATCTACACAAAAGGAAATCATATCAATTAAAAATAAGAGAGAATAATATAAATCGGCCACAGGCGGAGACTTACGATGAATGTAACTCAACATTTTCTGGAGATCCAGGGACCAATTGGCCCTACTCTTATCGAACCGAGTTATTTCCTCGCTCATCGTCCGGGTCTTTAGCTCGGTAGTGTCAAGAAGTTCCTTATTTTTCTGCAACTGCAGGCTCAGTCGACTCTTTTCTTCAGAGAATTCCTGATCAACTTTTTCCAATTCGGATTTCTGGGAAAGCTTGAGAGACTCAACCTCGGCACGTAACCAGGTTATTTCATCATCCTTTTCCTTGAGTTGCGCTGAATGAGTGGCAGCTTGCTCTAAAAAATGCAGCATCATATCAGGCATAGGTATGCATTCTTGATGCGATGCTGCAAATGTGTGTAACTCGGCTATAGCAAAGCCGGAAGGCTGTAAGAAACCCAATATTCATCCCGGACAGGATTTAAAAAATTAAAAAACCAAAATGAGTAACCAACCTTC
The DNA here is from genome assembly GCA_023614405.1 of Avena insularis. Taxonomy (NCBI): domain Eukaryota; kingdom Viridiplantae; phylum Streptophyta; class Magnoliopsida; order Poales; family Poaceae; genus Avena; species Avena insularis. Next base: position 291,762,107 of record CM042691.1, on the reverse strand, counting down.
GAGAGCGTCAACTTTCTTGGCAAGGCGGGTATTCAGATTATTGATACTAGCTGCACACCAACAAAGAGTGAATTAGCACAACAAACCAAAAATGTTACGAACTTAAGGAAACATACAAAGATTTATTAAATTACCAGTTTTCTTCACTACGGGAACAACCTTCTCAAATTTTTCTTGCAGTTTCTTGTGGGCAAAGAGCAACCTTTGAAATTTGGCAGTCCGCCGATCATGGGCAACCTAGATATAATAGAAGGTTACAAAACTTGATATTAAAAGCTAATGTAGATCCGAATCAAATAAAATTTGACTCGGATCTAGGTGGCTAGATATTCAAAGTTAAAGCAGATCCGAATCAAATAAAATGTGACTCGGATCTAGCTGGCTAGATATTCAAAGTTAAAGCAGATCCGAATCAAATAAAATTTGACTCGGATCTAGGTGGCTAGATATTCAAAGTTAAAGCAGATCCGAATCAAATAAAATTTGACTCGGATCTAGCTGGCTAGATATTCAAAGTTAAAGCAGATCCGAATCAAATAAAATTTGACTCGGATCTAGCTGGCTATATATTCAAAGTTAAAGCAGATCCGAATCAAATAAAATTTGACTCATATCTAGGTGGCTCGATATTCAAAGTCAAAGCAGATCCGAATCAAATAAAACTAGACTCGGATCTAGGTGACTGGATATGCAAAGTTAGGGAAGATCTAACTTAAGTATAACTTGACTTCTATCTAAATGGCTAGATATTTAAAGCTAAAAGCAAATCTGAACTAAGTAAAACCTGATTCGGATATCACGGTTAATCCGAGTCGTGACATTTGAAGCCTGACAAAGATTCCAAACGAACAACAAGTTATCTGGTTGCAAGCTTCGGGGACTAGTGTGTATAATATACCATTTGAATGATATACAAAGTATCAACGAAAGCACTTACCTCATTCATCTTGTCACTATCAAGGACGATCTTAGCAGCCATGTGCAAGCGACCGCTGATGTCGGAAAGATGGAATGGTTGGCTACTCGTATTGCCTTTAAGTTGATCTGCGGCGTTCCAGTTATTGGCATACTCCACCAAAGAGCCAAGGCTGTTTCCGCTCTCAGTGCGAGTCAGCACTTTACCTCGGGCCCGTTCTGTGACCACCACCGTCGCCGGACTCTTGTGAAGAGTAAGTTGGGTGTCGGCAGCAGGGGTGACAACAGGCTTAACGAAGGAAGCTCCCTTGCGGAGCGCATCAGCTATGTTAGCTGAGAAGAGGAGGCTAGCCCTTTCTGAGATGCCGAAGGTTTAGTAACGACAATCTTCCTAGTTTTAGTAGAGACTTCGGCAGGGGCAACAACCTCAGCACTAGGAATGACGCCCTGGGGAACAGGAGGAACTGAAACCTCCAAGGGGGCCGAGGTGGTGGTATCCCCGGATGGAATTGGAGTAGCAGCTGGAATTGTGGTGACCGAAGGATCATTGGGAGAAACTTTCCTTTATTGTAAAAGAATAATGTAATATATATTATTTTAATAAAGAATTCTTCTATTTGTTTAATTATTGTAATTCATTTTCCATTTCCTTTATTCACTTATTTGTTTCATTGTAATATTCCTTTATTCTTTTATTATAAAAGAACATTGTAATGTTGGATTTTAATAATCTTTATACTTTTATTTATCATACTTGTATTTGTATTATTGTGAATAATTATTCATAAGTCAAATTTCTCCCCTCATAACTCAACAAAACAATAGAGGTCATGTCAAAATTCATCCCACTCCCCTTTTGATGACACTAAACCTAATTCATCGGAGTAAGAATTATGATCACTCTAGTCTTCTAATTTGGCAAAAAATTACCCGGATTTTCTAATGCATGCATGCAGATGCACAAAATCCTAAATCTACCCTTCGTTTAGCCCTAAATGCTGGGATGTTATAGAGAATCATCAGAGTCGGTAAGATAACTCGCATATGTGTAGCCCTTTACACTGAGTTCATCTTCACCTCCATAAACCAAAAACATATCCTTAGTTCTTGTCAAGTACTTTAGGATATTTTTAGCCGCCGTCCAGTGGATTTCTCCAGGATCAGCCTGGTATCTGCTCACAACACTTAGATCATATGAAACATCCGAGCTAGTACAAATCATGGCATACATGATGGACCCGACTACAAAAGCATCCAGAATTGCACTCATCCAACTTTGCACATCAGTTGTCAAGGAAACCGATTCTTGCTAACTTTTACACCACGGTACATCGGTAAGAACCCCTTCTTAGACGATTCCATGTTGAACTTCTTCAACACTTTCTCCAAGTATGTACTCTGACTCAATCTAATGAGCCTCCTTGATCTATCTCTATAGATTCGGATTCCAAGGATGTATGTTTCCTCACCCAAGTCCTTCATCGAGAAACTCTTTTCCAATGATTCCTTGGTTTCTTGAAACATCTGGACATCGTTTCCAATCAGTAATTTGTCTTCCACATATAAGATCAAAAAGTTTAAAGAAGAATCATGATCACTTTTGATGAAGCTAAATGATTTGACTACCTCATCAAAACGAATGTTCCAACTCTGAGATGCTTGCTTCAACCCATAAATGGATTTCTGAAGTTTGCATGCCTTTTCAGCATTAGTCGGATCGAAAAAACCCTCGGGATGTATCATATACACGTCCTCTGTTAAATTTCTGTTAAGTAAAGCCGTTTTCACATTGATCTGGCATATCTCATAGTCGAAAAAGGCTTCTATAGCTAACATGATCCAAACTCACTTAAGCATCGCTACAGTCAAGAAAGTCCCGTTGTGGTCAACTCCTTGAACCTGTCGGAACCCCTTCATGACAAGCTGTGCTTTATAGACAGAAACATTTCCGTCCATATCAGTTTTCTTCTTAAAGACCCATTTGCACTCGACGGGTCTTGCACCGTATGGTAGACAACCAAGTTCCAAACTTGATTTTCATCCATGGAATTTAGATAGGATCCCATGGCTCCAAGCCATGACTCGGAATCAGATCCCACCATCGCTTCAGAATAAGTTGTCGGCTCATCACTGTCTACTAGTAACACATCACAAACACTTCGTAATCTTGCCGATCTTCGTAGTACAGGTGCTACTACCGGCTCAGGTACCACGACTGGATCAACCTCCAAGGTTTTTGTCGACTTGCTACTGGCCAGTTCCTCTCGAATTTATTCGATTTGCACTGTGCTCCCACTGACTCCCCGACTGAGAAACTCTTTCTCAAGGAAGACACCATTCTGAGTGACAAAACTTTTCCCTCTTCTCGGTTGTAGAAGTAGTAACCCAAGTTTTCCCTCGGATAACTCACGAAAATACACTTATCTGACTTGGTCGTAAGCTTGTCCGACTGAAGTCGCTTGACAAAAGCTTCACAACCCCAAATCTTAAGAAAAGACCAACTTGGCTTATTGCATGTCCACATCTGATGTGGTGTCTTCTCTACCGACTTTGATGGTACATTGTTTAGTGTGAACGTCATTGTTTCTAGACAATAACCCCAAAATGATAAAGGCATATTTGTCCGACTCATCATTGATCATACCATGTCCAACAAGGTCCGATTCCGCCTTTTCGACACACCATTCCTTTATGGCATTCCTGGCGGAGTAAGTTGAGGAACTATTCCACAACTCTTTAGATGGTCGTCAAACTCGTGGCTCATGTACTCGCCTCCTCGGTCTGACCGAAGAAACTTTATTTTTCTTACTGAGTTGATTCTGTACTTCATTCTGTAATTCTTTGAACTTTTCAAAGGCTTGCGACTTATGTTTCATCAAGTAGATATATCCATACCGACTCAAATCATCAGTGAAGGTAATGAAGTACTCATAACCACTTTTGGTTGTCATGCTCATTGGTCCACATACATCCCTATGTACTAGTCCTAACAAGTCGGACGCCCTTTCACAACTCTTTGCAAAAGGTGTCTTGGTCATTTTGCCGAGTAGGCAAGATTCACATGTCTCTAACGACTCCAAGTCGAACGAAGTTAGGAGTCCATCATCACGGAGCTTCTTCATGTGTTTCCAACTTATATGACCAAGCCGACAGTGCCAAAAGTAAGTCATATTCAGATCATTTGGTTTTAACCTTTTAACTTTTATGTTATAAACATACTCACCATCAAGATTCAAAATAAATAACCCATCCTGGACGGGTGCAAAGCCGTGAAACATATCATTCAAATAAAGAACAACCATTATTCTTAATATTCGACTCATAGCCTTGCCTCATCAAACATGAAGCAGAAATAATGTTTTGACTGAGCACTGGAACATAATAACAATTATACAGTTCGATAATGAATCCGAAGGGTAAATGAAGTTGCATCATGCTGACTTCCAACGCAGCGACTCTCGCTTTGTTTCCGACTCGAATGTCAACCTCGCCTCTTGCTACTCTCCTAGTTCTTACTAGTCCCTGCAACGAGTTGCATATGTGAATAACTGATCTGGTATCATATACCCGAGAACTATTAGGTGCATCAGCAAGATAGATGTCTATAACATTGCAAACAGGTGTACCTAAGTCAGAAGTCATACCTCCACTCTTGGATTTGTCGGCCAAATACTTGCTGCAATTCCTCTTCTAGTGGCCATCCGCCTTATAGTAGAAACAAGTGGATCCGGCTGAAGGAGATGGCTTAGTCCCCAAGGAAGCGCTTGGGACCGGGTCCTGAGCCTGCTTTCCTCCCGACTTAGCCTTCTTATTACTCCAAGAACTTTTCTTGAACTTAGCCTTCTTCTTACTCCAAGAACTTTTCTTGAACGTAGCCTTATTCTGCACCATCAACACTTGACCGGTGCCCTTCTTGAGATCCGCCTTTGCCTCCTTGAGCATCCCATGTCTTTGCCTGAGCCTGGAACATACTTTTGAGGCTTTCGATCATACCATATGCCTCAACATTCTTGAACTGCTGCTGCAAGTCCGGTTCCGTGTGAGCAATCATACGGCATCTAATATCCGTGGACTCATACTTAGTCCGACGGTAGGCATTCGTGGCAGCGACAATCGCATTCTCATCCGGCTCATCTCGAAGTGGGTTGTCTAGGACACGGTCCTTCTTTTCTTGTTTGAGAAAATTCTCATATTACGATAACAGTTGGTAAAATTAGTGTCGTTCAGTTTATATTTCTCTAGAATGGTTCTCAATGCAAAATCGTATATCTGAGAGGTACTGCTACTAGGTGCCATGATCTACAGCAGAGAATATGTAAAACACTTAAGACATGTATTCATAAAAGAGCAAGCATATTAAACACTTTAATATTTTATGCTCCCACTAGAACCAACACCCCTCCGATTGTTTCTTAGTGATTCGGGATCGTAAATAATCAAGTCGGCTAGTGAGCTCTAGCATCATCGCTAGCCGTCAAGTGATCTAGGTAGACAACTCCTTGTCAATCGCATCTCATACGACTCCTATTGGTCGGGTGGCATCACATGCCCTGGCTCCCATCCGACTTTTCCCCGAGTCCCACAACCATTATGATAGACCCGTCTAGCTTACCGGGTGTTTCTGCTGTAAGAGTCTGACTAGAACCCACCTAGTCAGAAAGAATTGGCAGCACCTCAATTTTATGAGCCCACTACCAAAAATGTCCGACTTGTGATGGTGCAATCACTAGCAGAAAACCGACTAGACCTTCTTTGAGGGATTAAATTTTACCGACTATCTAATAGAGATAAAACAGAGACATATCAATAACACAAAATAAATAAATTATAATGTGAAATGGTATGGCTCTCTTCATGGCGATCTCCATCTCCACAAATCCTGTAATCCGACTCGTGCCAACTCTTGTCACTTGTCGTCTTACTCCATGTCGTCGACTTGTACATCGACTTGCATGCCATCCGGATTCTCCAAACAGCTACACTAGCTTAGTAAAGTAAATTACATAGAGCACGCAGGTTGTTATACAATAAAATGACAGCACCTAGGCTCCCGCCGGATGACAAAACTGTGATTCGCAGATCACGTATGGATTACACACATACATCACATGCAAACAAACCATACCATTCACAACTTCCTGCAAAAACAAGTTATGCATAGATACGATACCTACCAGCGTTGTGAAGCTCACAACGACATATAAGGCGCTACGACTGGGCGAAGCCGGCGGTCCCGACCGGTAGATCTCATCTACGATCCGGACATGGATTGCGACCATTGTTCCAACTCAATCAAACTCTTTGATCTTTGATCACCGCATCTGCATTTATGTGTCACAGTCTACCCTGATGGCAGAAACTGATCGGTAGGGGTATGTCTTTCCCTGACCTCAGCAGTATGATCACGGAAATCAGATCTTCCAATCCCCGAGTATAATTGATCCAATCAACATCGTACAAAACCGATCTATCTCATAGATCGACCACCAAAACAGCATATAGATCCAATCTATAGCCAACCGCATATCACATATGCAATATCTTGAGCCTAAAACCAGAAGTTATCGCTCTGATACCACAGTTGGGCCGGAGGAGATAAAACAAAAACTTTTCTCTCTAATGCGGTGATCCCAAGATCTAGCTGAGGTGCTAAGCCAAGAGAATTACCACTACACGCGTAGTTGTGGATTACTGATGAAGCGCGTCAGTTGAATGTAGTGCAGTCATCATGATTTGATCCAATCACGATTGTCCAGGTGCTGATTGTACAGAACAACTGCTCGTATCCACACGTACAAGGAGGCATGACTACTGTGGAGCTAGGGTTTCCAACGCATGGAATGACCTAACCGTCAACCCACCTAGGTTTCCGCGCCCCACTATATATAGGGAGTGAAAGTGGGCTCCCCTCACTTGGGCTCCACCTAAGTTGTTGTAATGAATACTATGAGATGGTCTGTTAAGGATCTGATATTAATCATTAAGCCATGTGTAGTGGTTTGATTTTATTACATTTGATCTACCCATAGAACAAATCATGTTTACCCAAAATAAGGTTTTAGCAAAGGTCATATTGAAACTTATCGCAGTCAACTTGATGATCTACTTCAATTCCATCAAGTTGAGATAAGCTTCAATCACTTTGGCAAGTTTTATTCAAAAGCGCGAAAATTATCCATATTTTCTATGCATGAATGCAATGCGCACATCTGAGCTCGGCTTATTTCTAAGCTCTAATGCTGGGATGTTACAACTCCGTCCTGGCTTCTTTACACCAAAGCAGCGTGTCTAGCTCTACCACTTCCTTGTGTCATCCCTTCCTTCATTTGCACAAGAGGGAAGGGGCAGCATCTTGCTTTCCCGAGGCGGGCTAGCCTTAGCGTGGACTGCCCGTTAGCGCGTCGCCTAGTGTGCGGGGCCCCGAACAGCCAAGCCATCCCCCGTGAGGCGGTCATCGTTTATGATGAGGTGTGCTCCGTGTTCTTCATTCACCCTCACGAGGGTCGCACTCCTTGAGGACTTCGCTAGGGCGTGCCTTGTGGTTCCGACATCTCGATGGGACATGGTACCCCTAGTGCCAATAGTCCGATAGTAGCCCCCGGTCGCTTGGCTTGCATGCGTCAGGTAAGAGGTGAGGAAGTCAAGGGACCTTTTGAGACCGGGCCTGGAGGGAATATGCCCGAGAGGCAATAATAAAGTTGTTATTATCGTATTCCAAGTATATGATATATGTTTATTTTACATGCTATAATTATATTAAAACGAAACATGAATACATGTGTGTATAGTTAACAAAAAAAGTGTTCCTAGTTATGTCTCTCATATAAACTAGCTCATTGATTAACATGATGATCAAGGTTTCCTGATCATGGACATTGGATGTTGTTAATAACAAGGTCACAACATTGGTGGAATGATGTGATGAACTTTCATCCGAAGTATAGTAATACGATTGAATTCATTATTTTTAAATTTCTATAACATCATTACAAGTAACTTTAGTCCTTAGACCATGAGACCATGTCAAACACTAACATATGAAGAGTAGCTTGATAACATCAAACGTCACACCGTAACTTGGTGACTATAAAGGTGGATTCAGATACTCCGATAATGTTATGTAGAGGCTCATGGATCAAGAGTTGGATTTGTCCATACAAATGATGGATAGATATACTTTGGGCCCTCTTGGTGATATCACATTGATATAGCTTGCAAGAAAGTGATGGAGATCACTAGAATGTTATATCACAGGAACGAGAAAATAGTACATGTCGATAACGAGATCAAACTTGGTATAGGGATACTGATGATCGAATCTCAGACATGTAAATATTGCGAGACAAAATGATATAGTTGCAATGTTAAGGTTCTCATGATCACAATAAGTCATCTTTGAATGTGTAGGAGTCAGTACGGATCTCCAGGTCCTGCTGCTGATTATTGATCAGAGAGGGGTCTCGATCATGTCTACATTATTCGTGAACCGTAGGGTGAAACACTTAAGGGATATTGACACCATTTGGAGCAAATGAGTTGCCAGAAAAAGAATATCGACGCGCTGGAATTATTTCACTAGAAACCGGAATTGTTTCGGCTGAAATTGCTGAAATTGGTTCAGCATGTGAAATTCAAAAGTAGCAAGGGGTTTTATGTGAATGGTTTTTAATTAATGAAATCACAAAATTATGAATAAATAAATAAAATAAGTTTTATTTGATGAGACATTACATTAAATTTGGTGGAAATTTAATGGGATTTGAGTGGGATTTTGAGTGGAGGAAATGGAGAGTCAAATTTGAGTGGGAGCTCCACTCACATGAATGGAGGAAGGGGTGGGGGCAGCCACCATCACCATGGCCGCCGGCCATGTCCCTTGGGGTGCCCCTCCTCCTATAAAAGGCCCCCCTCTCCCTCTCTCTCACTGACACCTCCTCGTGAAGGATCTCTCCCCCCTCTAGTACTATTCCCCATGGTCTCGGCTTAGCGAGATAGATGTTCCCGGTGGCTTTTTCTAGAGCGAGGATTTGCTACTTCTGCTACACTACTGGAGCGAGGTCATGGAGGTTGTCGGGGTACTAGACGTGTGTATGATCACGATTGCTCCGCTAAGTTGCGGTGCTACCGGACTTACACACGATCTTGAGATCGGCAAGAGGTCGACTACATCACCAACGAGTCCATACTCGTAAAGCTTCGTCAGTCTCCAAGGGTATGTATTCTGGATGTATATCCACCTGTTGCTTGTATCTAGATAGATGGATCATGGACTATACAGTTCCCATCGTAGGAATTTTTTTGTTTTTTATGCTGCAAACCCAATAGGGCCCACGATCAGTCACGACCGAGCGTAACTCAACATAGAGGTTGTCAGCACCTTCCATATGGCCACCCTGCACGTGGCACCCGCTTGTTTTGGGAACCGTCCCTCCCATTCGAAGGTTTTGGGTTTCGCACCACCCATAAAACCTCGAACCTTGGGACGACTGGGACGCTCCATCTCCGCCACCGTTGTCATTCTTGCTGCCGACCCTCTTGTTGCTTTCCCGATTAGTTTTCGAGATGGCTCCCAAGAAGACTTGTTCCACCGCCTCCACTTTGGTCTTCCCCGCGCCGAACACGGGAGTCTTGTCGCGGCCCACCATTCTTGATGTCGAGGGGTTGTAGAAGGTTGAGGAACTCATGGCCGCCTTCTCGAATGAGTGGAGCGCTTCATGGGCTTGGTGTCTTGGAGTCAGGGAGAGTGGTTGGCGCCCTACCGCCGCCGCGGTCTTGACATGCTCCATCTCCACCGGGCCTGTTCCTCCTTTTTCACCCGTCTTCCTTGCCGTCCTGGAGCACTACTGCATCCAACTGCTCCACCTCCATCCACGGAGCGTGACGCTCCTCGCCGCCTTCGCATATTGGGGTGAGGCCTTCGTCGGTGTTGCACCCTCCGTTGATTTGTTTTGGCACTTCTACATCCTCCTCATCCTTTTGCCGAGAGTCACCCTGGGAGGCGTTGGATTCTTCGCCGGCGGGGAGGAGGATTGCGCTCCCATCTCCATCCTCGGAGGTTCGTTGGAGTTTTTCCGTGACTGCATGCTGGTTGAAGACGGACGGGCATGGCCGCAACTCTGTGTACCTGCGGGGGCTGTCGTGGAGAACCCAGGATGGGCTCGCGAGGCTACTGCCTGCATGAGCTCCAGTCCCCTCGCGAGGCGTGTGGCGCATCTAAGGGGTTTGGGGCTGACTGGTGATATGGTGGTGCAGGAGTATCTGCGATAGCAGATTGCTCCTCTCCAGGAACATCGGAGGCCCCTTTGGACCCGGGCGCTCGGTCGAAATGGGGCTAGGCTGCCCTCGTGCGCTTGCTTCTGGGCGCGGAGTCTATGGAGGAGCTTACTCCCGGTGTGTGTCCCTTGTACATGGAGGGCGACGCGAGCGCTATCCGCATGGAACTCCCCACCTTTGATGCTCGGGGCGTGTGTTATCTGGTTGAGCGTGATGACGAGGGTGCGGAGTTGGTGATGGCTCCGGATCCTCACGGGCTGTCTACCGTGGGAGGATGATCGACATCATGTTTTCTTCTGAGGAGTAAGACGTTCTCGAGACTCCCGAGGGGGAGATCCGTGGTCTTGTCGAGCAGGATAAACGTGCTGCCTCATCTTGGGTGAGGCCGTCCTCGGCCGTACTTGTAGCGCAGTCGTCCGGGAAGCGGCCCAGACCCGAAGAGATGCCTATTTTCCTGCCCCCAGGGGCGTGGAAGGCCGACTGGTCCTTCGTGAGGATAGAGGCTACGGGATGAGTAACCTTTGTATTGTTTCCCATGGCTCCTTCTTCTCTTTCCCTTCTAGTTTCATATCCATGTTGTTTGACGCAGGCACAAGGAGAAGAGGAAGAAAGAGGTGCCAACGTAGGGCTTCGGCGGCTCCTTGGGATGCGACGGGGACGATGCTTGCTCCCCGCCAGTCTGGCGAAGCCTCTCGCCGGCCATCATGGTGGATCGAAGGCCGCCACCACTCAAAGTCACTAGCCCAGAGGCGAGGTTTTGTGTTGGGGTTCGTAGCATGGAAAACAAAAAATTTCTACCACATGCACACAAACAAGCCAAGATCTATCTACTAGATTGTAGCAATGAGTCGATAGAAGCACTCACCCTTGAAGATTCCAAAGCGGTTAATGAGAGCAGATTCTCGTGGGTGATGTAGTCACACACTTGCCGATCTCAAGATCGCGTAGACGATCCTTCCGGCGCTGCATTCCGGCAGCGCTTCCATAGTTGGTCACACGTTCAGTACTCGATAAAGACCTTCCTCTTCCTTGTTCCAGCAAGCAGCGGAGGTTATAGTTCCCCCCTCGCGATTCCGGTAGCACGACGACGTGGTGTCGGATGTAGAGGGAAGATCCCGTAGGGCTTCGCCTAAGCCGGTGCGAGTTATAGTGGATCTAGGATTTCCCGGTGATCTAGGGTTTAGAAGACCGGGAGGATGAGGAGGTGTCAGCGGCGGCTAGGGCGGCGGCGATAAGGCGGCTACCGCACGAGGCGGTGGCGGTGCGGCGGCGCTAGGCGTCGGCGGCTTCGAGGCGGCAGCGCACGAGTGTGGGGAGGGCTAGGGCTTGGTGTTTGGGGCAGCCCTCCCCCTCTATTTATGAGAGGGGGCAGCCTTGGGAGGGGTGGGTTTGAATCCAAACCAAAACCCAAGTTGGATTGAGAAAAGGACTCTTTACTTCTTCCACTAGGAAACCATTGTTCCAGTTTGACTTTTCAAACTTCCCGTTTGACTTTCAATTTAGAGCTTTAATTCTCTCTTGCAAATGCCCAAACCAAGTGACCTAGTATATGATCCAATCATTCCACTTATCCATGACACATTCATGGTCCATTCCCCTTCCGGTCCGGTGAACCTTCTAGAACCTCTCTGATGAAAACATCGGAATCTTTCCCGAACACTCAATGCCACCTTGATCCATGGATGGACAAATCCCACTCTTGATCCATGTGCCTCAACACATACTTTCCGAACACTCAATGCCACCTTTATAGCCACCCAGTTACGGTGTGGTGTTTGATGTCATCAAAGCATCCTTCCGGTGATGGTGATTAGCATGATCTCATGGTCGAAGGAATTAGGTTACTATGTATCAGAAAGCTTATAGCAAATGAACTATTGAAATGACTTGATCTTTATGCTACGCTTATCTATAGGAGTATGTCCATCATACCATTCTCCTAATGATATGATCTTGTTGTTAACAACATCTCAATGTTCATGATCGGGAAACCACGATCATCTATTAACCAACAAGCTAGTATTACAAAGAGGCTTTACTAGGGACTCTAATTTAGTTTGCAAATCACATAAGTATTAATGTTTCCGGTTAATATTGTTATAACATGAATGTAAACATTTATCATAAACACAAAGATATAACAATAACCACTTTTATTATTGCCTCTAGGGCATATCTCCAAAAGACTCCCACTTGCACTAGAGTCAACTAATCTAGATTACATGGTAATATACCGAACACCCATGGCGGTTTGGTGCTGGTCATGTTTTGCCCTCGGGAGAGAGTCAACGGATCTGCCACATTCATATCTGTGTGTACTTTGCAAATTTTTATGTCACCCTCTTGGACATGCTCTCAAATAGCATGAAAACGTAGCTTGATGTGCTTCAACTTCTTGTGTGACCTTGGTTCTTGCACATTGGCTATGGCGCCCATGTTATCATAGTAGATAGACTTTGGGTCCAGCGCACTTGGAACCACACCGAGCTTTGTAATGAACTCCTTCATCGATTACGATGTTCGGACACACCATTACGTTGTGGTGTTCCCGGAGGTGTCAACTGTGAAAGTATTCTGCATTTCTTCAAATGCTCGCCAAATTCGTAACTTAGATATTCACCTCCACGATCAAATCGAAGGAATTTAATCTTCTTATTACGTTGATTCTCTACCTCACTTTGAAATTCCTTAAACTTCTTGAAAGTTTCAGACTTATGTTTCATGAAATAGATGTACCCATATCTACTCAAATCATTTGTGAAGGTAAGAACATAACGATAACCACCACGCGATGCTACACTCATTGGGCCACACACATCGGTATGTATGATTTCCAATAAGTCAGTAGCTTGCTCCATCATACCAGAAAATGGAGTCTTAGTCATTTTACCCATCAGGCATGCTTCGCATCTTTCAAGTGATTCAAAATCAAGTGATTCAAGAAGTCCATCGGAATGGAGTTTCTTCATACGCTTCACTCCAATATGACCAAGACGACAGTGCCACATATATGTCGAGTTATAACTCAATTTCAAACGTTTCGCTTCAATGTTATTAATGTGTGTATTTCCACAATCGAGATTCAATAAGAATAGACCATCTATCAAAGGTGCATGTGCATAAAACATATTACTCATATAAATCGAACAACCATTATTCTTGGACTTAAACAAGTAACCGTCTTGCAATAAACATGATCCGGATATAATTTTCATGCTCAACACAGGCACCAAATAACAATTATTTAAGTATAAAACTAATCCCGATGGTAGATGAAGAGGTAGCGTGCCGACCGCGATCACATCAACCTTTGATCCATTTCCAACGCGCATCGTCACCTCGTTATTCGCTAGCTTCCGTCTATTCTGCAACACCTATTTCGAGTTACAAATATGAGCAACCGAACCAGTATCAAATACCCAGGCACTACTACGAGTACTAGTGAGATACACATCAATAACATGTATATCGGATATACCTTTCTTCTTGATGTTGTCGTTCTTCAAATCCTCCAAGTACTTAAGGCAATTCCGCTTCCAGTGACCTTCTCCCTTGCAGTAAAAGCACTCAGTGTCAGGCTTAGGCCCAGCCTTGGTCTTCTTCGCCGGCGCGGTAACTTTCTTTCCGCTCTTCTTGAAGATTCCCTTTTTCTTAGACTTGCCTTGCTTCTTGAATTTGGTGGTATTATTGACCATCAACACTTGGTGCTCTTTCTTGATCTCCACTTCCGCAGACTTTAACATGGAGAAGAGTTCGGGCAACGACTTGTCCATGTTTTGCATATTGTAGTTCATCACAAAGTTCTTGTAAATGGTGGTAGTGATTGGAGGACACGGTGAATCCCCAAAGCATTAGGAATCACTATACCTAAGCTTTGAAGCTTGCTTGCGTGCCCAGACATCTTAAGCACGTGCTCATTGACGGAGCTGCCCTCTTCCATCTTGCAGTTAAAGAAATTTTCAGAAGCCTCATAACTCTCAACTGCCGCGTGAGCCTAAAAAATCTATTTTGAGTTCATGGACAATATCATGTGGGTCATGGTTCTCAAACCTTTTCTGAAGCTCCGATTCCAAACCATACAAGATAGCACACTGAACTGTGGAGTACCGATTCTTCCGAGCGAGGAAAACATTCCTTACCTCAACGGTAGCATCAACTGCAGGCGGGTCACCCAGCTGTGCATCCAGCACATGGGTCAAATTACCATCATTGAGGACAATCCTCAAATTGCGGAACCAATCCGCGAAGTTGCTTTCATTGTTTTTCAACTTTTCTTTCTCTATGAACGCATTAAAGTTGATGGTAGGGGCCACCATTGATCTACAACATATTTGCAATAGTTTAGACTAAGTTTATGACAAATTGAGTTCTAATTAATAGTTAAATTAATCTAGGTGAACTCCCACTCAAAACAATATCCCTCACATTGTTTTAGTGATCACACAAACCAAATCCACCACATCAAAACCGATCATTCATGAGAGTTGATATAGATTCAATGGCGAACAATCAACATGTTCATCATATCTACTATATGACTCATGATTTACCTTTCGGTGATCCGTGTTCCGAACCATGTTTGTACATGCTAGGCTCGTCAAGATCAAACCTTAGCTTCCGCATGAGCAAATCTGGCTTGCTCACGTTGTATACACTCGCAGAATCTAACACTCCCGATCATCACGTGGTGCTTCGAAATAATGAGCTTTAGCAACGGTGCTTACTAAGGATGAATACTTTATAACTTGAAATATTTTGTGCTTGAGGGATCATCTTATAATGCTACCGTCGCGAACTAAGCAATACAATATGCATAAAAGGATTAACATCACATGCAATTCATAATATGTGATATGATAAGGACTTTCTTCTTGTGCTTCCGATCTCCATCTTCAAGCACGAACATGATCTCCATCATCACCGGTATGGCATCAAGGTCAATGGCGCCGCTTCATGGTTGTCGTCCAGCAGCATCAACTATTACAACTACTTTGAATAGACACGCAGGTCTTAACGGAATTAAAAGACAACCATATGGCTCATGCCGGTTGCCGACTTATAATAAGGAACATTGCATACATCATATATAATCACAATCATGGCCATAACACATCACAACACACCCCTGCAAAACAAAGTTATACGCCTCTAATTTTATTTGCATATTTTACGTGGTTTGGGGCTTCCAATAAGTGTCGTTCTAACTTATGAAGAAGAACCACAACATTGATGTTTGAACTATCAAGTGCCCGTTGTAAATTGAATCTATACTATGATGGGAGAGACAAACACCCGCAAATCCACTTATGCAATACAAGTTGCATGTTGAGCGTGGATAAAGTCTCATGAACGATGTCATGTAAGGTTAGCCCGGGCCGCTTCATCCCATCATACCGCAAGATGCAAAGTACACAAAAAGCAATTGATAATAAAAGCACCACCGCCCATAATGACCATTGTGTTCTACTCGTGCAACAGATCTACATATAGACATTGCTCTGATACCACTGTTGGGGTTCGTAGCATGGAAAACAAAAAATTTCTACCACATGCACACAAACAAGCCAAGTTCTATCTACTAGATTGTAGCAACGAGTCGAAAGAAGCACTCACCCTCAAAGATTACAAAGCGGTTAACGAGAGCAGATTCTCATGGGTGATGTAGTCGTACACTTGCCAATCTCAAGATCGCGTAGACGATCCTTCTGGCGCTGTGTTTCGGTAGCGCTTCCATAGTCGGTCACACATTCGGTACTCGATGAAGACATTCCTCTTCCTTGTTCCAGCAGGCAGCGGAGGTTGTAGTTCTCCCCTCGCGATTCTGGTAGCACGATGGCATGGTGTCGAAAGTAGAGGGAAGATCCCGCAGG
Source organism: Avena insularis (assembly GCA_023614405.1). Taxonomy (NCBI): domain Eukaryota; kingdom Viridiplantae; phylum Streptophyta; class Magnoliopsida; order Poales; family Poaceae; genus Avena; species Avena insularis. Next base: position 291,746,049 of record CM042691.1, on the reverse strand, counting down.
GATTCGCCTAAGCCAGTGCGCGTTATGGTGGATCTAGGGTTTCCCGGTGATCTAGGGTTTAGAAGACCGGGAGGAGGAGGAGGTGTGAGCGGCGGCTAGGGCGGAGGCGACGAGGTGGCAATGGCGCAGCGGTGCTAGGCGGCGGCGTGGCGGCAGCGGTAGCGCACGGGTGTGGGGAGGGCTAGGGCTTGGTGTTTGGGGCAGCCCTCCTCCTCTATTTACGAGAGGGGGGCAGCCTTGGGAGGGGTGGGTTTGAATCCAAACCCAAACCCATGTTGGATTGAGAAAAGAACTCTTTCCTTCTTCCACTAGGAAACCATTGTTCCAGTTTGACTTTTCAAACTTCCCGTTTGACTTTCAATTTAGAGCTTTAATTCTCTCTTGCAAATGCCCAAACCAAGTGACCTAGGATATGATCCAATCATTCCACTTATCCATGACACATTCATGGTCCATTCCCCTTTCGGTCCGGTGAACCTTCTAGAACCTCTCCGATGAAAACATCGGAATCTTTCCCGAACTCCGGAATCAGACTTTCCTTATATGAATCTTATTCTCCGGACCATTCCGGATCTCCTCGTGATATTCCGCATCCCATCCGAGACTCTGAACAACATTCGGTATCCCTAATAACATTCCATATCTACTAAACAACATTGAAACCTTAAGTGTGTCTCCCTACGGTTCGTGAATTATGCGGACATGACCGAGACACTTCTCCGATTAATAACCAATAGAGGAATCTGGAAATTCATATGGCTCCCACATATTTCTACGATTACTTTGCGATCGAATGAACCACTTACATACGATACCAATTTCCCTTTGTCTCACGATAGTTTACTTATCCGAGGTTTTGATCGTTGGTATCTCTGCATACCTAGTTCAACATCATTACCGATAAGTACTCTTTTCTCGTTCCCGTGATATGTGATCCATTGTGAGCCAGTCACATGCTTGTAAGCCAATTGGATGACATTCCACCGAGAGGGCCCAGAGTATATCTATCCGTCATATGGATGGACAAATCCCACTCTTGATCCATGTGCCTCAACACATACTTTCCGAACACTCAATGCCACCTTTATAGCCACCCAGTTACGGTGTGGTGTTTGATGTCATCAAAGCATCCTTCCGGTGATGGTGATTAGCATGATCTCATGGTCGAAGGAATTAGGTTACTATGAATCAGAAAGCTTATAGCAAATGAACTATTGAAATGACTTTATCTTTATGCTACGCTTATCTATAGGAGTATGTCCATCATACCATTCTCCTAATGATATGATCTTGTTGTTAACAACACCTCAATGTTCATGATGAGGAAACCACGATCATCTATTAACCAACAAGCTAGTATTACAAAGAGGATTTACTAGGGACTATAATTTAGTGTGCAAATCACATAAGTATTAATGTTTCTAGTTAATATTGTTATAGCATGAATGTAAACATTTATCATAAACACAAAGATATAACAATAACCACTTTTATTATTGCCTCTAGGGCATATCTCCAACAGTCTCCCACTTGCACTAGAGTCAACTAATCTAGATTACATGGTAATATACCGAACACCCATGGCGGTTTGGTGCTGGTCATGTTTTGCCCTCGGGAGAGGTTTAGTCAACTGATCCGCCACATTCATATCTGTGTGTACTTTGCAAATGTTTATGTCACCCTCTTGGACATGCTCTCAAATAGCATGAAAATGTAGCTTGATTTGCTTCAGCTTCTTGTGTGACCTTGGTTCTTGCACATTGGCTATGGCGCCCATGTTATCACAGTAGATAGACATTGGGTCTAGCGCACTTGGAACCACACCGAGCTCTGTAATGAACTCCTTCATCCGTATCGCCTCTTGTGAAGCCTCCGAAGCAGCTATGTATTCCGATTCAGTTGAAGATCTCGCCACAACGCTTTTCTTTGCACTCCTCCAGCTAACTGCTGCACCATTCAAAGTAAATACGTATCCAGATTGAGATTTAGAATCATCCGGATCGGTGTTCGAACTAGCATCGGTGTAACCATTAACAACGAGCTGTTCATCACCTCCATAAGAAAGAACCATATCCTTAGTTCTTCTCAAGTACTTAAGGATGTTTTTGACTGCTGTCCAATGATGCACTCCTGGATCACTTTGATATCTGCTAGTCAAACTAACAGCATATGCAATGTCGGGTCTAGTACATAGCATGGCATACATAAGAGATCCTATGGCTAAGGAATAGGGAGTCTTACTCATCCTTTCTCTATCTTCTGCGGTTGCAGGACTTCGAGTTTTACTCAAGGTCGTATTGGGCAACATGGGCAAGAACCCTTTATTGCTATCTTCCATTCCAAACCTCTTTAGAACTTTGTACAAATATGTACTCTGTGACAATGATATTAGGCGTCTCGATCTATCTCTATAAATCTTTATGCCTAATATGTAAGCTGCTTCGCCAAGATCTTTCATTGAAAAACTATTATTCAAATGATCCTTGACACTATTAAGAAGGTCTACATCATTCCAATCAATAATATGTCATCTACATATAGTATTAAGAATGCTACAGAGCTCTCACTCACTTTCTTGTAAATACAAGCTTCTCCATAAGTTTGTATAAAACCAAAGCTTTTGATTACCTTATCAAAACGTTGATTCCAACTTCTAGATGCTTGCTTCAATCCATAAATGGATCGTTGAAGTTTGCATACCTTTTTAGCATCTTTAGGATCGACAAAACCTTTGGGTTGCATCATATACAACTCTTCATCAATGTCTCCATTGAGGAATGCTGTTTTGACATCCATCTGCCATATCTCATAATCATAATATGCAGCAATTGCTAACAAAATCATCACAGACTTTGCTTCGCTACCGGTGAGAAAGTCTCATCATAGTCAACTCCTTGAATTTGTCAAAACCCTTTTGCAACAAGTCGAGCTTTATAGACAGTAACATTACCATCAACATCTGTTTTTTTCTTGAAAATCCATTTATTCTCGACATCCTTCCGGCCATCCGGTAAGTCCACCAAAGTCCATACTTGGTTTTTGTACATGGATCCAATCTCGGATTTCATGGCTTCTTGCCATTTATTGGAATCTGGGCTCATCATCGCTTCCTCATATGTCGTAGGGTCATCGATGTTTTCCACCAACATGACACTCATAACGGGATCATACCAATCAGGAGTGGTACGAGTTCTCGTTGACCTGCGAGGTTCCGTAGTAACTTCAACCGAAGTTTCATGATCAACATCATTAGCTTCCTCTCTTATTGGTATAGGCGCCACAGGAACTACTTCCGGTGATGCGCTACTCACAAGTTCGAGAGAAGGTTCAACAACCTCGTCGAGTTCTACTTTCCTTCCAGTCACTTCTTTTGAGAGAAACTCCTTCTCTAGAAAGGATCCATTCTTGACAACGAAGATTTTGCCCTAGGATCTATGATAGAAGGTATACCCAATAGTTTCCTTTGGGTATCCTATGAAGACGCATTTTTCCGCTTTGGGTTCAAGCTTATCGGGCTGTAACTTCTTTACATAAGCTTCGCAACCCCAAACTTTAAGGAACGACAATTTAGGTTTCTTCCCAAACCATAATTAAAACGGTGTCGTTTCAACGGATTAATATGGTGCCCTATTTAAAGTGAATGCGGCTGTTTCTAATGCATAACCCCAAAACGATAGCGGTAAATCTGTAAGTGATATCATAGAACGAACCATATCTAAGAGAGTTCGATTACGACGTTCGGACACACCATTACGTTGTGGTGTTCCCGGCGGTGTCAACTGTGAAAGTATTCTGCATTTCTTCAAATGCTCGCCAAACTCGTAACTTAGATATTCACCTCCACGATCAGATCGTAGAAATTTAATCTTCTTATTACGTTGATTCTCTACCTCACTTTGAAATTCCTTAAACTTCTCGAAAGTTTCAGACTTATGTTTCATGAAATAGATGTACCCATATCTACTCAAATCATCTGTGAAGATAAGAACATAACGATAACCACCGCGCGATGCTACACTCATTGGGCCACACACATCGGTATGTATGATTTCCAATAAGTCAGTAGCTCGCTCCATCATACCAGAAAATGGAGTCTTAGTCATTTTACCCATCAGACATGCTTCGCATCTTTCAAGTGATTCGAAATCAAGTGATTCAAGAAGTCCATCGGAATGGAGTTTCTTCATACGCTTCACTCCAATATGACCAAGACGACAGTGCCACATATATGTCGAGTTATAACTCAATTTCAAACGTTTAGCTTCAATGTTATTAACGTGTGTATTTCCACAATCGAGATTCAATAATAATAGACCATCTATCAATGGTGCATGTGCATAAAACATATTACTCATATAAATCGAGCAACCATTATTCTTGGACTTAAACAAGTAACCGTCTTGCAATAAACATGATCCGGATATAATTTTCATGCTCAACACAGGCACCAAATAGCAATTATTTAAGTATAAAACTAATCCCGATGGTAGATGAAGAGGTAGCGTGCCGACCGCGATCACATCAACCTTTGATCCATTTCCAACGTGCATCGTCACCTCGTTATTCGCTAGCTTCCGTCTATTCTGCAACACCTATTTCGAGTTACAAATATGAGCAATCGAACCAGTATCAAATACTCAGACACAACTACGAGTACTAGTGAGATACACATCAATAACATGTATATCGGATATACCTTTCTTCTTGATGTTGTCGTTCTTCAAATCCGCCAAGTACTTAAGGCAATTCCGCTTCCAGTGACCTTCTCCCTTGCAGTAAAAGCACTCAGTGTCAAGCTTAGGCCTAGCCTTGGTCTTCTTCGCCAGCGCGGTAACTTTCTTTCCGCTCTTCTTGAAGTTTCCCTTTTTCTTAGACTTGCCTTGCTTCTTGAATTTGGTGGTATTATTGACCATCAACACTTTGTGATCTTTCTTGATCTCCACTTCCGCAGACTTTAACATGGAGAAGAGTTCGGGCAAAGACTTGTCCATGTTTTGCATATTGTAGTTCATCACAAAGTTTTTGTAAATGGTGGTAGTGATTGGAGGACACGGTGAATCCCCAAAGCATTAGGAATCACTATACCTAAGCTTTGAAGCTTGCTTGCATGCCGAGACATCTTAAGCACATGCTCACTGACGGAGCTGCCCTCTTCCATCTTGCAGTTAAAGAAATTTTCAGAAGCCTCATAACTCTCAACTGCCGCGTGAGCCTAAAAAATCTATTTTGAGTTCATGGAAAATATCATGTGGGTCATGGTTCTCAAACCTTTTCTGAAGCTCCGATTCCAAACCATACAAGATAGCACACTGAACTGTGGAGTACTGATTCTTCCGAGCGAGGAAAACATTCTTTACCTCAACGGTAGCATCAGCTGCAGGCGGGTCACCCAGCGGTGCATCCAGCACATGGGTCAAATTACCATCATTGAGGACAATCCTCAAATTACGGAACCAATCCGCGAAGTTGCTTCCATTGTTTTTCAACTTTTCTTTCTCTATGAACGCATTAAAATTTATGGTAGGGGCCACCATTGATCTACAACATATTTGCAATAGTTTAGACTAAGTTTATGACAAATTGAGTTCTAATTAATAGTTAAATTAATCTAGGTGAACTCCCACTCAAAACAATATCCCTCACATTGTTTTAGTGATCACACAAACCATATCCACCACATCAAAACCGATCATCATGAGAGTTGATATAGATTCAATGGCGAACAATCAACATGTTCATCATATCTACTATATGACTCATGCTTTACCTTTCGGTGATCCGTGTTCCGAGACCATGTTTGTACATGCTAGGCTCGTCAAGATCAACCCTTAGCTTCCGCATGAGCAAATCTGGCTTGCTCACGTTGTATACACTCGCAGAATCTAACACACCCGATCATCACGTGGTGCTTCGAAACAACGAGCTTTAGCAACGGTGCTTACTAAGGATGAATACTTTATAACTTGAAACCTTTTGTGCTTGAGGGATCATCTTATAATGCTACCGTCGCGAACTAAGCAATACAATATGCATAAAAGGATTAACATCACATGCAATTCATAATATGTGATATGATATGGCCTTTATTCTTGTTCTTCCGATCTCCATCTTCAAGGACGAACATGATCTCCATCATCACCGGTATGGCGTCAAGGTCAATGGCGCCGCTTCATGGTTGTCGTCCACCAGCATCAACTATTACATGGAGAAGAGTGGGGTGGAGTAGTGGATGGTCGCTGTACTGCCTCTCCGTCCTGGATTCTTTACACCAAAGCAGTGTGTCTAGCTCTGCCACTTCCTTGCGTCATACCTTCCTTCCTTTGCGCAAGAGGGTAGGGAAGCATCTTGCTTTCCCGACATGTCCTAGCCTCATCACGGACTGCCTGTTAGCGTTTCGCCTAGCGCGCGGCGCCCGGAACAGCCAACCCATCCCTTGTGAGGTGGTCATCGTTGATGATGAGGTGTGCTCCATTTTCTTCATGCACCCTCTCGAGGGTCGCACTCCTCAAGGACTCCGATAGGGCGTGCCTTGTGGGTCCAACGTCTTAACGAGATGTGGTACCCCCAGTGCCAATAGTCCGACAGTTCTCATAACCAATAATGTGTCCAAACTCCACCAAAGTGGCTTCCCTGATAACCCCCTGAGTCATCCAAGTCATCGTCCTTGACTAAGTTTTGCCAAAGTTCACGGTGGCATAGAATTGTTCCACAAGAGTAGGGTCAAAGTCTTGCTTAAACTCCATGATAGGAAGCAAACCAATGTTGGTGTGCATCTCCTTGGCCTACCTAAAGTATTCAACATTCTTGTCCATGTGAGCCATATCAATCCACTTCTGGGTCACAACCAAATTTTCATTACACAAGAGGACCTCCTTCTACACCCTTTCTTGGAACTCGGTGAAGGACAAGCTGCCTTCCATGTCATGGTCACGAGGACAAAGGTATGGATTCTCGCGCCACAATGCATGGAATTCCTCTTCTGATATATCATATAGGAGCTTTTGGCCCTGATGGCCTAGAACTCTAACATTTGTGCGCACTAAGGGAGGACGAGCACTACCACGATAGGATGAATGCTTGGTAGCTCCTCCACGACCACCCTGAGAGGACTTGAATTCATGCGGTTGCTAGTCTGGGGAATGACTTCTTCTTCAAACTCGGACTCCACATCTTCCTCATGATGAGCCTTCGATCGCTTCCAAGGACCTAAGCCACCTGCACCTGTTAAATCAAAAGGGACGATAGCAGGAGGGTAAGCGCACAAGATCCTGGAACAAGGAGGCGGAAGAAATCAAAGTTTTAATAGGAATTTGGGGTCATATGGGCCTGGTAGTATCGGAACCTGCAAGCGGTAGTACCACAAACCTGGTAGTACCAAAAAATATCCGGTAGTACCAGAGTTGGCAGAGCCTGACAAAGATATAGTCATGCGAGTCCTCAAATCGACAACAAAATCGTGTAAAACGATGGTTCCTTGGTACAAGAAGATGTATGCGACAAAGGAACTAGGGAATAACTTCCCAAGGTAGAGCTTTGACCAAGATTCTAGACAAGAAACAAGGAAAAACATAGGAGAAGGAGGATGCGGTTGTACGGGGGTCTATGGCGGTACTTAGTAACGGGGAGAGCGACTGGAGGCCGGATGCGGCGGTTTGCCGGTGATGTCTACGCACTTCTATTCTTGTTTACAGTTGTTGGGCCTCCAAGTGCAGAGGTTTGTAGAACATCAGCAAGTTTCCCTTAAGTGGATTACCCAAGGTTTATCGAACTCAGGGAGGAACTGGTCAAAGGTATCCCTCTCAAGCAACCCTGCAATCAAGATACAAGATGTCTCTTGTGTCCCCAACACACCCAATACAGTTGTCAGGTGTATAGGTGCACTAGTTCGGCGAAGAGATAGTGAAATACAAGTGGTATGGATGATTATAAGTGGTAACGGTGCCAGAAAAGAGCTTCTGATGGGGAGGAAAAGACTAAAGGAAAAAAGATGGAAGCAAGCAAACATGCAACAGATCTAATTGTAAATGGTGTTTCAATACTTAGAAACGAGGCCTAGGGATCATACTTTCACTAGTGAATACTCTCAATAAATATATTCTCTTCATGATACTACCCTGAACTACTCTCCGGTTGGACACTCTAATCCATGGTAGGGCTATAACAACACTCCTCAAAGTCCGCCTTCCCCATCTAGATAACCCCACACTGTCACCTTGAGCGCTAGATGGTTCCAACAAACACCACAATTTCATAGAGACAGCCAACTCAAAATATACTCATGATAAGTATTTATGAACTCTAGTCTAAGTGCCACCACGGCGTGCACACTGTCACTTTCACACGCGTGGGGAGAGCAGACATATATTGAAGCACTTGAGTAATAGAGTAGATCTACTTGATTACAAAGCTCATGATCACAATATGATCACGTATAGAGAGAGATGAACACATAGCTACCGATAGAGCCCTTAGCCTCGAGCAAGAACTACTCCCTCCTCATCATGGGAATCAACAACGGTGATGGAGATGGTGGTGGAGATCGATGGAGATGGCTCTGGGGGCACTTTCCCGTCCCAGCTGGGCTCCAGAAAAGAGACTTATGTCCCCCGAATCTCCCCTTCGGTGGCGGCGGCGCAGTGGAACTTTTCGTGGCTTTCTCCCAGATGATTTAGGGTTTCTGAGTCAGAGGCTTCTTATAGGCGAAGGAGGCAAGGTAGGTGGAGGCCCAGGGGGCCCACACCCCTTGGTGGCGCGCCTAGGGTGGGCCCGTGCCACCCTAGGGTGTGGCCACCCTGGTGCCCTACTCCGTTTCTTCTTCGATTTTTCGTATCGTTCTAGGAAAAATATGAAGATTGGCTTTTTGTAGGGGTCTCAACCTAATAAGGTAGATTCCTCCTGTGTTTACAATGCTAGTCCCTGGATCAATAGCTAGCATCCACAGTTAAGATGTAATATCAAGAAACAAAGGTCATAATATAACTTTATATCCAGGAATACATAGTTTTATTACATCTTACATAGCTCATATGGCTATTACATTACATTGCAGCGGAATAACTATAAGCATGGGGTCCTTCATCTTCAAAGTGCCACAGGCAGATGTTGGTTGTAGACTTTGTAATCCTAATCAATCAATCTTCACTAAAATCAATCAAACCTGCAACATACAAGTTACAGCCACAAAGGGTCAATACATTTGAATTGTATTGGCAAGTGATACTATGGTAGTATTGTGGAGTCTATCAACTATATGAATTTGGCTGAGTGGAGTTGAGGCTTGCATTGCTCAAAATAGATTTTTCCTTAACATTTGAAAATACTAAGTTTTTGTTTTGACAAAATCATTTTTCTCAATCAAAGATTGAAGATCCTTTACAAGGCATCTCCCAATCAAAGATTGAAGATTTCAGACAACCCTTGTTCAAACCACAAGATTTCAGACAACCCTTGTTCAAACCACAAGATTTCAGACAACCCTTGTTCAAACCACAAGATTTCAGACAACCCTTGTTCAATCAATGATGAGATTCTTGATTGCTTCCATGTCTTGATGCTCAAATTGTCCTTTACCAGGGACATGGCTAAGTACTTAGATTTTACACTCTGCAGAGGTGGTGCACTTTCCCCACAATACTTGGTTTCCCAAGACAAGATCTTTCAGAAGCCTTCCCTTAGACCAAAATGGACGCGCTCCAACCTATCAAACACTACCACCCACTGTCCATATGGCTAAGTTCTTGCAACCTATATGATCATGGCAGAGCCCATATTGCCAAGTGGTTGCACTTGAAGCTTCTCGACATTTGACATCTCAAATCTCTTTGTTCCTGGGTGGCCATCCACAAGTGAGATACACAAGGTTCACCAGTCCCCTGGCCTTGTGTAACCACTCAACCAAAAACCACCAAGCAAGCCCATTCCACCCAGGTGATTCATTAACTTGGTTGTTTTATTAGACAAAATCACAAGTCCTCAGACTTAGAATATTTTTCCATAGTGTGAATATATCTTCCACCCATGTTTTCTATTAGCTAGGCTAAGCTTGATAGTAGTAGGAATCTTAACTTAGGAAGATTTCCACTAAGGTTTCATCTACTAGTTTTCCTATAGTAAGGTTTATACTTAGCAAAATCCATGCAAGTTTTACTTAGTAAAATCACTAATGCATAGTGAAAGTAATGGGATAGAAAGTATGAAGCATCACTTGCCTTTTTGGTAGAGGGTATAGGTTCAATCCTTGTCTTGCAACAATCACACTCTTCAAGTCACTACAATTCAATCAAACAAGGCACAAACTCAATCTACCAATCAAGCAAAACAACACATAAAATGACCAAGTCAAAGTAATGCATGCAAGCATGCAAAAGATGGTTCTAATTACAAAGGTGGTCTCCACTAGGCTTCTAAACTTTGTAATGTCAAAAGTGGTCATTTTCCAAAAGTGGCAAAGTTATTTGCAAAAGGGTTTTGGTCCATAAACCATTTTTAAATCTAATCATTATTTTATGTGGTGAATATTATTTTTATCAAAGCAAAACTTTATGTTTTTCACCAAATGAGTTGCTATTGCAAAACTTGGTGTTTTGGGTCAGTAGGTTTGGTCTAAATCATTTTCCCAAAGTTTTTACTCAAAATCATTTTCATAACAAAAACCATTATTTCCATTTGGCTAAAAATGACTAAATCAAGTTTTCCATCCTAAACTTTACCAAATCCATTTTCCAAACTATGGGTTGGTTCCTAGGGTCAGTAAGGTCACAACAAACCATTTTGCAAAAGTTTTAACCCTAAAATCATTTTTTAACAATTTTTATACTCTAAACAAGCACACAAATGAATCTGCAAAAACAAGTAAATTAACAGATACTATTGGCTAAACTAAGGGCATGGTTGGCTAGGTCTTGTTCTCCTGAATCCATTGATATAAAATTTGTAATTTTTGGACGTGTGGTTTGAAAGTTACAGGGGTTTGAAAATCCTATCTAAATCAGATTTCAAATCTGTTTTTAAACCAAAACATGGCCACGCGTCGCTTTCTAACTGGGCGATACCAGTTCGGCTGGATCACGTGCGATAGCCCTTGGATCTAATTAGATCGTGCGGCACAGAACGCGTACCTCTTCGCGACTAAACGATCTAATCCTGCCCGTTCAAACTAGATCCTACGGTACTAGTTCACTGGACCAAAAGTGAGCGGCGCTGACGCGGCGGCGACTGGCGGCGCGGTCAGGTGTGGACGGTGCCGGTGGTCTAGGAAGCGAGATAGGAGGAGAAGAGGCTCACCGGGTTCAGGAGGTCACAACGATGCTCAACGTGGGACTTGTCCGTCGAGGGGCGCACGGGGTCAGGTGGAATCTCTCGTCGGAGTTCGTTCTGGCGGCGGGTGGCTCTGGTCGACGGTGGGGGCGAGGCTACAAGGCACCGGAGGACGAGATGAAAGGTCTGTTAGACGTGCGAGGAAGAGTAGATCTTGCATGCCTGAACGAGAGGGAAAGGTGTGGACATATGCTTACCAGAAGTGCTCGTCGGAGTTAAGCCAGACGGTGGCGACGGTCGGAGTTGTCGCTGCAGATCGCCCTAAGGCAAGACAGGAGCATGTTCAGATGCGCAAGACCAAGGCGATGCTGTGTGCGTGATCTAGGAGGCACGGGGTGGTCGGAGTTCACCTGGAATGATCGACGAAGCAATGGCAGACGGCGGCGCACGCTCGGTGTCGTCGTTGCCGATGCTCAGGGGCGCCCGCGGGTGAATGGAAAACGCCGGGATATGCTCCTGGGAGTGGGGAAGGTGTGAGCTTGGTCGGGGAGGAGAGGGGCGGCGAGGGGCTGCCGGAATCGGCGTCGGAGCGTCGTCGGATAGAGGCGGTGTTCGAGTAAAATTCGACGGCCTGGGGGTAGGATTGGGGAAGGAGGCAGAGGGGAACGGAGGAGAAGATGCAGGCGCTTAATAGCGTGCAGTCACGACAAGGTTTAAGGCGCGGCATCAATGCGAATTGAACACGCGGATTGAAGGCAGCAACGGCAGGCGTCGTTAGCGCGAGGAGGAAGAAGGGTGAGCTGGCTGCGTGGGGTCGGTTGGTCAGTGGAGTGAGAGAGGGAAGAAGGGTCCATCGGTCAGCGTCTGTTCGGGTTAGTGTTTAGGTAGGAAAACGTTTCGCTATGGATAGAGGAGCTGGGCTGGCGCTGGGCCTTAGTGGGCTGCTGGGTTGGGTCTGGTTCAAATCCAATTTTTTTTATTTTGTAACCTTTTCTTTTTCTATTTCTGATTTCTGTTTTGAAATTCCAAACAAACAAATCACACCCAAATCAACTCAAACAATCATCCATCTTTGTAAATTTTGAATTTGATTCTGTTTATCAACATACCCAAATTCCAGAATAAAATAATAATTTTTATTCTTTTGAGGATTCATCCATTAATTAAATAAAATGGTCCTTTAGTTATTTAATCAAATAGGGTTTGATATAATTAATAAAATTTCCATTTGAATCTAATTATTTTCAAAACCAAATCAGTAGGTTTTATTTGGAAATAAAAGATATTTGGAAATCTGTTTAAAACAAAATAACCTTTTATTTTAGGGTCCAATAATAATTAAATGAATAGATCTTATTCATTTAATTCAAATAGGTTTTGTTTTATTAAAATCTTTATTTTGAAAATCTAAAATAAAATCAAAACACTTCAGTAAGTTTTACTTATAAAATATTTGGAAAACTTATTTAAAGTAATTAAATAAGTTTTAGTGTTTATCTAAAATGGGAAAAGCCTTTTAATATAATTGGATTTAAATCCTTTATTGTTTTTATTTTAAATAATCATTATTATTTAAAACAAAGTAAAACCTTTTGTTTTACAAACTTTGGTCAAGTGTTTATTTGGCCTTATAAAATAATCTTTATTTGAAACCTTTCCTTTCATTGAGAACCAAATCCTTTTTATAAAAAGACTCAAAATAGCAGTTCCAATTATTTCTTTTTATAAATGTTTAACCTTTTAAATCTCTTTTAGGATTTTGTTTTAATCCAAATAGATTTGGAGTTTTATTTAAATTCAAAAAGTTTCTTCTGGCTCTGAAAATCAACAAAGTTTTATTTTATTCATTTATTTTTCACATTACAAGATTTGGAAAATCTTGGGATGTGACACTTTTGTCCCGTCCAATTCCGAGAATATTCATTTTTAGCTTTCTGAAACCAAAAATAGCAGAAAACAGGCAAATGGCACTATGGCATCTTGTCAATAGGTTAGTTCCAGAAAGTGTATAAAAATACCTCAAAGTATAGACAAAACATGACAAATGATATAAAACAAGCATGGAGCATCAAAAATTATAGATACGTTTATGACATATCAAGCATCCCCAAGCTTAACTCTTGCTCGTCCTCGAGTAGGTAAGTGATAAAAAGAATAATTTTTGAGGTGACATGCACCATCACAATCTTGATCAAACCACTTGTAAACATTGAAAGTTGGGATCAAAGTAATCTAAACATGAGCATGAAAGATGAAGTTCTAACTATAAGACATAACAACTAAGTTGCAACATGAAAAGATATGAAAAAAGATCATGAATAACAATGCATTGAAAGATGTTTGTTTGTTTCACATATAGAAAACATAGCATAGTGGCATTCAGCTTGTCCCTCATGGAGTAGCAAAACATAAATGCATAGGACATCTTAAAAGTGTGACTAGATACAGATAGTTCAAGAACAAGCAATATCAACATTATGAATCAATAAATAAGTTTTGGGACAATGCACATAGAACTAAGAATGACAACTATGCTCTCTTAATTGGTGCATAAAGATAGAAGGTGGAGACTCAATATAAAAGTGGAAGAAAGGCCCTTCACAGGGAAGCAGGGTGTAGAGGTCTCAACCTAGTAAGGTAGATTCCTCCTGTGTTTACAATGCTAGTCCCTGGATCAATAGCTAGCATCCACAGTTAAGATGTAATATCAAGAAACAAAGGTCATAATTTAACTTTATAACCAGGAATAACATAATTTTATTACATCGTTACATAGCTCATTTGACTATTACATTACATTGCAGCGGAATAACTATAGTCATGGGGTCCTTCATCTTCAAAATGCCACAGGCAGATGTTGGTTGTAGACTTTGTAATCCTAATCAATCAATCTTCACTAAAACAATCAAACCTGCAACATTTCAAGTTACAGCCACAAGGGTCAATACATTTGAATTGTATTGGCAAGTTTCACTAATAAGTATAATGTAAGTGGATCCTATCATTACATGCAATTTTGGCTAAGTAGAGTTTAAGGCTTATTTGCATAAAGCAATATTTTATCCTATCTTTTCAAAATGGTTTTGGTCCTTTGTCAAAACTCTTTTCCAAGTTCCTTGAACTCCTTGGTAGAAACTCAAGTGTTCAAGTCCTTGTCAAAAATCCCTTGAGCTACTTGATAACCCCAAGTGCATCAAGTTTTATAATATCTCATGAGTTCCTTGGTAACCCCAAGTGCTCATATCTTCATCAAAATCTCTTGAGCACCTTGGTAACCCCCAAGTGCAACAAGTTTTATAAATCTCTTTGAATTCCTTGGTAGACACACAAGGTCATCAAGTTTTTATTTTAGAAGTTGGAATGTCGAGATCTCCCATAGTTCAAACTTTAGTTGCTCAGTATTGTCCATAACCGGGGACACGGCTAAGTACTTAGATTTTATTATCTTCTGCAGAAGGAGTACACTTTACCCACATGTCACAATCCCATCTTGTTGCCACCAGTGGCCTACTGGATTAGTGCTCACCAAGATGGAGTACTGGCAGATTGGGAACGTGACGAAGTCTTTCCAAAAGGTCCTCCCATACATCATTGCTAGCTTTGTCTTCAGCCCCCATGAAGCATTCCAGATCCCCATGTCCAGTAACTAAAGACAATGTATGGGTCTTCCTAATGTAATTGACTAAGCCAGAGCCATAATAGCATGTGGTTGCACACGAAAGCCACAATTGGAGAAGCATGTTTGATCTCTAAGTTTCCTAGGTGGTTTTCTTTTGGAGCACAACACAAAGTGATTGCCATAGACATGGTTCCTTTTGTTGCCACCTTCTCCAAAACTTAAAGTATCCTCCACCTAGGTGGTTCATTGAGTCCTTGTTTTATTATGTAAAACACAAGTCCTTTTCTCAACCTTTGTAAAATCTCAACATGTATCTCTTTTCAAAATATAGCATTGCTAAGCATGTAAAACTACTAAGATCTTTCTAAGGAATGTATAGGGAATCCTATTAGGATTTAGCATAGCATAAGTATAAACCATTTTCATGCATGTTTCAAAATCCACTAAGTATAATGAAAATAGTAGGACTTTTGAATGATAGTGTAACTTGCCGTTTTGGTAGGGAATGGTGGTTCACTCCTTGATCTTGCTAGTCTCACACTTTTCTAAATTCACTACAAGTCAATCAAGCAAACACAAAATCAACAATCATTCCAAACCAAAGTCAAACAAACAATTTCATACTCACAAAGCAATGGAATCTAAGTCATGCATAAGTATGCAAAGGATGGTTCTATTGCAAGGATGGTCTCCACTAGGTTTCTAAACTTTGTAAGGTCCAAATTGGTCATTTACCAAAAATGGCAAAGTCATTAGTTAGAGGGTTTTGCCCAAAAACTATTTTAAAATCCATTCAACATTTTATGTGGTGGAAAATGGTTTTATCAAATCAAAAATCTTTAAGTTTCTCACAAAATTTTTCTAACTCTCAAGACTTGGTGTTTTAGGTAAGTAGCTTTGAATCATAATATTTTCTCAAAGTTTTATTCCAAAATCCTTTTTCATAATAAAACCATTATCTTTACTTAGCTAGAAATAGACTAATTCATTTAATCCATTCTAAATTTTTCCAATTTCATTTTCAAAACCATGGGTTGGTTCCTAGGGTCAGTAAGGTCACATCAAACCATTTTGCAAAAGTTTTAACCCAAAAATCAATTTTAAACAATTTTTCTACTCTAAACAAGCTCACAAAAGAATCTGCAAAAACAAGCAAACTAACAAATACTATTTGCTAAACTAATTCCACAGTTGGCTAGGTCTTGCTCTCCTGAATCCAACGACATAAAATTTGTAATTTTTGGACGTGGAGATCCAAAGTTACAGGGGTTTGAAAATCACAACTAAATCAGATTTCAAACTTCTGTTTTCAAACAGACTGGCCACGCGTCGCTTTCTAACTGGGCGATACCTGTTCGGGTGGATCGCGGGCTGCAGGCCGTTAGATCAAGTGGCATCGCACGGCGCTGGCTGCGTACCTTTTCGAGTTTAAGTGATCTAATCTCGCTCGTTCAAACTAGATCCTACGGTACCGATTCGCTAGACCGAAAGTGAGCAGCGCGACGACTTTAGCGGCGACCAGGCCAGCGTGTGGCTCAAGGGTGGTTCTAGGAAGCGAGGGAGGAAGAGAGTAGGCTTACCGAGGTCGCGAGGACGGGGTGATGCTCGTCGTGTGCTTGTCGTGGCAGGGGGTGCTCAGGTACTCCTGCGATTGCTCGCCGGAGTCTAGAACGACGTCGGGTGGTCTCAGTCGTGGTCGGAGTCGTCGCTACAGGTCACGAGAAGAACAACCGAGGGTAGGGTTAGACGCAGGAGATCACGGAGGTGCTGTGTGCGTGAACGAGGAGAAGAGGGGCGACCTGGTTTACCTGCTAGACATCGTCGGAGAAGAAACAGACGGCGGCGCTGTCAGAGCTTGTCAAAACCGACGCTCTGAGGCGCCCGCGGTCGAATGGATGGTACGGGGAGATGCGTCTGGGAGTGGGGAAGCTGCTAGGTTGCTCAGGGAGGCGAGGGGCGGAGTGAGGTCGTCGGAATCGGCAAAGAAGGTCGTCGGAGACAGTGGTGCTCGGGGAGAAATTGGGGCGGCCTGGGGGCGTGCTACTGCGGGGTGACAGAGGGGAAACGGAGAGGAAGATGCAGGCGCTTAATAGCGTGCAGTCACGGCGAGATTAACGCGCGGCATTACTGTGAATTGAACGCGGCATTCAAAGGCAGCAACGACATCGTGGTTTGGGGGTGACAGGGTCGCGCGGGTGTGGACGATGAGCAGTAGAGGTGGGGTCCACCGGTCAGTGGGAAAAGAAATGAGAGTGTGGTCCACTGGTCAGTCTCTGGGCGGGTCAGAGACGGAGTGCGAAACGTTTTTTCTCCGGGGAGGGAAACTGTGCTGTTTCTGGGCCTATTGGGCTGCTGGGTTGGGTTGTCCTATTCTTTATATTTTTCCTGCGCTGAACTCTTTTCTTTTTCCATTTACAATTTCTGTTTTGAATTTCCAAACAAACAAACAATGTCCAAATCAAATCAAATCAAATAACATCCAAACTTTGTAATATTGAGATTAGTTCTGTTCAGTAACATGAACCAAAATCCAAATTCAAATTAATAATTTTAATAATAGGGTCCATTATTAATTAACTAAATAGATGTATCAATTATTAAATCCATAGGTTTTGATTTAATTCAAAGCTCCACTTGAGAACTAAATAATTTTAAACCATTCAGTAGGTTGTATTTGAAAATAAGGAATATTTGGAAAGTTTTGTTTAGGATAAAATAACATTTTTGTTATAGGGTCTATTAATAATTAAATAAAATTGGACCTTGGTTATTAAATCAAATAAGATTTGTTTTATTTAAACTCTTTATTTTTGAACTCTAAAATAAAATCAAAACACTTCAGTAGGTTTTATTTGAGAATATTAAATACTTGCAAAAACTTATTTAATATAATTTAATAAAAATAGGAAAAACCTTTACTTAAATAAAATTGGATATTAAATCCTTATTAATTTATTTAAAGAAACCTTTGCTATTTTTATTCAAAACAAAATGTTTAATTCCAAAGCTTGGCCAAGGTTTAATTGGGCTTTATAAAATAACCTTTATTTATAAAACTTCTATTTCTTTGAAAACCAAATCCTTTTATTTAAAAGATCCAAAATAGTTATTTTAATTTTTCCTTTAATACAAGTTTATCTTTTTAAATCCCTTTAGGATTTATTTGATTCAAATTGGTTTGAAGTTCCAATTGAATTCAAAAAGTTTCTTCTGGTCCTGAAAATCAATCAAAGTTTTATTTTATTCATTTATTTTCACATTACAAGATTTGGAAAATCTTGGGATGTGACAGGCTACCACCCTTAAAATAAATCTCGTCCCGAGATTTGGGGAGGATAGGGTTACGGGCAGGTTCAAAACAACTGGGGTACTACCACCCTTAAAAATTTTCAAACAAAAATTACATATTGGCCTTCTTGGGATCCTGGAAAAACTTCTCTAAGCAATCGTTTGCATGGTGTCCTTTGTTTCCATTCTTGACTCATGGGCCAAGGTTGAGTTTCTCCATAGGTTTGTTCAACTTGTTCTTCATCTTCTCTGGACAGTTGCTTGCATAATGTCCTGGATTCTTGCAGTTGAAACAATGGATATCTTGAAGTTCCTTGCGTTGTTCTTGTGGACAAGTTGCTACATAATGGCCTGGTTCTTTGCAGTTGTTGCACACCACTTGGCCAATTCCTTTATTTTTCTTGTTCTCTGGGCACTCACTGGAGTAGTGTCCCATTTCCTTACATTTACGGCATTGCACAAGGTGCATGTCCTGTCTTGGTTTCTTGGGTTTCTTTGATCCTTTGAAGTAGGTTGTCTTGTTTGGAGGTATAAGTGGTCCTTTTCCTTTGGTAGATTTGGATCCTTCTTGTTTCCTTTGTTCCACCATGGAGTAGATAGGACATTGGATGGGAACATGGTCGTTTCCTTCACAAAGGTAACAAGTAGCTTGAGAGGTGGGACATTGTCCAACAGGATGATTTCCTTCACAGTTAGGGCATTGACCTTCATGCTCCTTGGAAGTGTGATCCTTGTCTCCACAAATAATGCAAGCTGGGGCTCCATCTAGAACAACATTCTTGTCATCCTTGTTATCATAAACTCTTTTGGGATATTTTTCTTCCATGCTGATCATTTGATTAGTCACCTTAAGCATCAGTTGGGATTGTTCTTCCAAAAACCTTTGCAGTGCTGGATCCTTATCACTATTGTTGGCTATGAACTGAGCTGTCAGTTGGTTCAACTGGTGTTGGGTTGCTATGAGCTCTTTCATGCTGTCAGCTTGGTTGGTGTTGGTGTCATCAACCTTGAAATCCTTTGGAGTAGTCATCTGTTTGGGTTGAAGGGAGGTTAGAATAGGCAAGATATTTCTAAGGACTCAATTCTAATCACACACATCACATTTCACACAAGCAATGTGCATGCAATCACAATCCAAACACTTCACTCAAACAACAAAGTTCAAGTACATACTTAGGCAACAAAATATTTTTGTTATACCACATAGGTTGGTGTGTTTTGTCTTAACTAAAATATGGTGGTCCATCTATAGGGTTTACTTGTGATCTTTCCTTCCTTCATGATTCTTCTTGTATGAGTTTATGGTTTCCTTGAGAAAAACTCTTGGTTGCAATACTTCAAATGTTGTAGGCTCCTTCTAACTTTTGCATTCTCTCAGTCTCTAAATCTTGAGCAAGATTTCCTTGTTTCACTTGTAGTGGTTCCTAAGTTGGAAATCCTTGGTGAATATGCTGAAGATGTTGAAGTCATTAGAGTTGAAGAAGTTGAAGTCATTAGAGTTGAAGAAGTTGAAATCATTAGAGTTGAAAGTGTTGAAGAAATCCTTTGCATATGGTGAAGTCTTGGGTCATGGGTAGGTTTTTCCATCAAGTTGAAATAGAAGAGGAGTAGAGTTGAAACCAAAATGGTTGAGGAGAGAGTTTACAAGTGTTTTTGTAAATAAGTTTTTGGATCAAAATATAACTCTTATTCTTCTAAGGGTTTTTGTCCAATCCTAGGTTTACAAATCCTACAGGCAACACAATGCTCTGATACCATCTGTAGAGGTCTCAACCTAATAAGGTAGATTCCTCCTGTGTTTACAATGCTAGTCCCTGGATCAATAGCTAGCATCCACAGTTAAGATGTAATATCAAGAAACAAAGGTCATAATTTAACTTTATAACCAGGAATAACATAATTTTATTACATCGTTACATAGCTCATTTGGCTATTACATTACATTGCAGCGGAATAACTATAGTCATGGGGTCCTTCATCTTCAAAATGCCACAGGCAGATGTTGGTTGTAGACTTTGTAATCCTAATCAATCAATCTTCACTAAAACAATCAAACCTGCAACATTACAAGTTACAGCCACAAGGGTCAATACATTTGAATTGTATTGGCAAGTTTCACTAAAAAGTATAATGTAAGTGGATCCTATCATTACATGCAATTTTGGCTAAGTAGAGTTTAAGGCTTATTTGCATAAAGCAATATTTTATCCTATCTTTTCAAAATGGTTTTGGTCCTTTGTCAAAACTCTTTTCCAAGTTCCTTGAACTCCTTGGTAGAAACTCAAGTGTTCAAGTCCTTGTCAAAAATACCTTGAGCTACTTGGTAACCCCAAGTGCATCAAGTTTTATAATATCTCATGAGTTCCTTGGTAACCCCAAGTGCTCATATCTTCATCAAAATCTCTTGAGCACCTTGGTAACCCCCAAGTGCAACAAGTTTTATAAATCTCTTTGAATTCCTTGGTAGACACACAAGGTCATCAAGTTTTTATTTTAGAAGTTGGAATGTCGAGATCTCCCATAGTTCAAACTTTAGTTGCTCAGTATTGTCCATAACCGGGGACACGGCTAAGTACTTAGATTTTATTATCTTCTGCAGAAGGAGTACACTTTACCCACATGTCACAATCCCATCTTGTTGCCACCAGTGGCCTACTGGATTAGTGCTCACCAAGATGGAGTACTGGCAGATTGGGAACGTGACGAAGTCTTTCCAAAAGGTCCTCCCATACATCATTGCTAGCTTTGTCTTCAGCCCCCATGAAGCATTCCAGATCCCCATGTCCAGTAACTAAAGACAATGTATGGGTCTTCCTAATGTAATTGACTAAGCCAGAGCCTAATAGCATGTGGTTGCACACGAAAGCCACAATTGGAGAAGCATGTTTGATCTCTAAGTTTCCTAGGTGGTTTTCTTTTGGAGCACAACACAAAGTGATTGCCATAGACATGGTTCCTTTTGTTGCCACCTTCTCCAAAACTTAAAGTATCCTCCACCTAGGTGGTTCATTGAGTCCTTGTTTTATTATGTAAAACACAAGTCCTTTTCTCAACCTTTGTAAAATCTCAACATGTATCTCTTTTCAAAATATAGCATGGCTAAGCATGTACAACTACTAAGATCTTTCTAAGGAATGTATAGGGAATCCTATTAGGATTTAGCATAGCATAAGTATAAACCATTTTCATGCATGTTTCAAAATCCACTAAGTATAATGAAAATAGTAGGACTTTTGAATGATAGTGTAACTTGCCTTTTTGGTAGGGAATGGTGGTTCACTCCTTGATCTTGCTAGTCTCACACTTTGCTAAATTCACTACAAGTCAATCAAGCAAACAAAAAATCAACAATCATTCCAAACCAAAGTCAAACAAACAATTTCATACTCACAAAGCAATGGAATCTAAGTCATGCATAAGTATGCAAAGGATGGTTCTATTGCAAGGATGGTCTCCACTAGGTTTATAAACTTTGTAAGGTCCAAATTGGTCATTTAACAAAAATGGAAAAGTCATTAGTTAGAGGGTTTTGCCCAAAAACTATTTTAAAATCCATTCAACATTTTATGTGGTGGAAAATGGTTTTATCAAATCAAAAATCTTTAAGTTTCTCACCAAAATTTTCTAACTCTCAAGACTTGGTGTTTTAGGTCAGTAGCTTTGAATCATAATATTTTCTCAAAGTTTTATTCCAAAATCCTTTTTCATAATAAAACCATTATCTTTACTTAGCTAGAGATAGACTAATTCATTTAATCCATTCTAAATTTTTCCAATTTCATTTTCAAAACCATGGGTTGGTTCCTAGGGTCAGTAAGGTCACATCAAACCATTTTGCAAAAGTTTTAACCCAAAAATCAATTTTAAACAATTTTTCTACTCTAAACAAGCTCACAAAAGAATCTGCAAAAACAAGCAAACTAACAGATACTATTTGCTAAACTAATTCCACAGTTGGCTAGGTCTTGCTCTCCTGAATCCAACGACATAAAATTTGTAATTTTTGGACGTGGAGATCCAAAGTTACAGGGGTTTGAAAATCACAACTAAATCAGATTTCAAACTTCTGTTTTCAAACAGACTGGCCACGCGTCGCTTTCTAACTGGGCGATACCGGTTCGGGTGGATCGCGGGATGCAGGCCGTTAGATCAAGTGGCATTGCACGGCGCTGGCTGCGTACCTTTTCGAGTTTAAGTGATCTAATCTCGCTCGTTCAAACTAGATCCTCTGATACCGCGTTATTTGGACCGACGTGAAAGCGGCGCCGACGGCGGTGGTTCTAGAAAGCGAGGGAGGAAGAGAGTAGGCTTACCGCGGTCGCGAGGACGGGGTGATGCTCGTCGTGTGCTTGTCGTGGCATGGGGTGCTCAGGTACTCCTGCGATTGCTCGCCGGAGTCTAGAACGACGTCGGGTGGTCTCAGTCGTGGTCGGAGTCATCGCTACAGGTCACGAGAAGAACAACCGAGGGTAGGGTTAGACGCAGGAGATCACGGAGGTGCTGTGTGCGTGAACGAGGAGAAGAGGGGCGACCTGGTTTACCTGCTAGACATCGTCGGAGAAGAAACAGACGGCGGCGCTGTCAGAGCTTGTCAAAACCGACGCTCTGAGGCGCCCGCGGTCGAATGGATGGTACGGGGAGATGCGTCTAGGAGTGGGGAAGCTGCTAGGTTTCTCAGGGAGGCGAGGGGCGGCGTGAGGTCGTCGGAATCGGCAAAGAAGGTCGTCGGAGACAGTGGTGCTCGGGGAGAAATTGGGGCGGCCTGGGGGCGTGCTCTGCTTGACAGAGGGAAAGAGAGGAAGATGCGTAGCTTAATAGCGTGCGATCCTGGCGAGATTAACGCATGCATTGTGAATTGAACGCGGCATTCAAAGGCAGCAACGACAGCGAGGTTTGGGGGTGACAGGGTCGCGCGGGTGTGGACGATGAGCAGTAGAGGTGGGGTCCACCGGTCAGTGGGAAAAGAAATGAGAGTGTGGTCCATCGGTCTGCCTTGGTCGGAGATGGAGTCTGAAACGTTTTTCTCCGGAGGAAAGCGGGCTGTTTCTGGGCCTATTGGGCTGCTGGGTTGGGTTGTCCTATTCTTTATATTTTTCCTGCGCTGAACTCTTTTCTTTTTCCATTTACAATTTCTGTTTTGAATTTCCAAACAAACAAACAATGTCCAAATCAAATCAAATAACATCCAAACTTTGTAATATTGAGATTAGTTCTGTTCAGTAACATGAACCAAAATCCAAATTCAAATTAATAATTTTAATAATAGGGTCCATTATTAATTAACTAAATAGATGTATCAATTATTAAATCCATAGGTTTTGATTTAATTCAAAGCTCCACTTGAGAACTAAATAATTTTAAACCATTCAGTAGGTTGTATTTGAAAATAAGGAATATTTGGAAAGTTTTGTTTAAGATAAAATAACATTTTTGTTATAGGGTCTATTAATAATTAAATAAAATTGGACCTTGGTTATTAAATCAAATAAGATTTGTTTTATTTAAACTCTTTATTTTTGAACTCTAAAATAAAATCAAAACACTTCAGTAGGTTTTATTTGAGAATATTAAATACTTGCAAAAACTTATTTAATATAATTTAATAAAAATAGGAAAAACCTTTACTTAAATAAAATTGGATATTAAATCCTTATTAATTTATTTAAATAAACCTTTGCTATTTTTATTCAAAAAAAATTGTTTAATTCCAAAGCTTGGCCAAGGTTTAATTGGGCTTTATAAAATAACCTTTATTTATAAAACTTCTATTTCTTTGAAAACCAAATCCTTTTATTTAAAAGATCCAAAATAGTTATTTTAATTTTTCCTTTAATACAAGTTTATCTTTTTAAATCCCTTTAGGATTTATTTGATTCAAATTGGTTTGAAGTTCCAATTGAATTCAAAAAGTTTCTTCTGGTCCTGAAAATCAATCAAAGTTTTATTTTATTCATTTATTTTCACATTACAAGATTTGGAAAATCTTGGGATGTGACACTCACCTTTTATTTCACACCGACGACATCCATAAACAAAAGAGCATGATATCAACTAGGTAGATATTTACAGAAGTGCAAGCATATACAATATATATGACACAATGGTTCAAGTTTATTAGGGGAAAGAAAAATAATGTGTGCCATCAAGTTTGTGAGAGCTTTAATCACTAACTTTCACATAACAAGTTTAATTTGGAAGATAGATAAAACAAGAATATACTTGCAATTGTGTAACACACCATGCATAGGAATTTATAGTGGACACTTTGGAATAACATGGTTTCTTGGGAGTTGGATGCATAAGTAGAGCTTACTCATACAAGTGGAGGCTAGCAAAAGACTGGGAGCGAGCAACTAAGAGAGCAATAATGGCCATAATCATGCAGAGCGACAAAACATTACTAATCAAAGCAGTGGTATCACAAGTCAAAAACTAAATGATCATAGAGGCTAAGGTGGCTGGTTCATAGTCATAACATGGTGTGAGCATGTGTCGAGTCAACCCAAATAAAGCATCAAAGGAGAATACCATAATACTATGCTTTTGTATGCTAAAACAACGCGTGATTCTTTCAAGGCACATTAAGAAATCCTAATTGTTTGGAACAAGTCATGATACAGCAATAATCACTAAGAATATATTCAAAGTAACATCTAGCATGACATGATAAAGTCTAAGCCACAGTCAAAACAAGCTCCCTTTTGTACCACTATAAGCATGGAGCTTCCTACTCTTTTCCAACACCAATCAACTTATTTGAAACAACTCGCAAAGATAATAATCAACAAAGATAAGTGAGCTTGTCTCACAAATCCACAATGAAGAACTAAAAAGTTCTAAGATGAAAGCACAAGAAAAATAAGGCTAAACACAGTGCTAGCAAAAGAGAACACTCACAAGACAATAAGAATGAAAACTAGAGTGTTCTAGGCAATGAAAACAGAGTGTGTCTCTCTCCAAAAGAAGTGTGTTGGGATCCAACCAACTTATTGCAGCAAACCAAGAAAAATAAAACTAAAAACAAAAACAAAGACGCTCCAAAAACAACACAACAGTGCATGAAACAATAAAACGAAGTGTCTAGAAAGACCTGAGATTTTTATTGATGAAGAAGGGGATGCCTTGGGCATCCCCAAGATTTGACGCTTGTACCTCTTGAATATTTCTTGGGGTGACACGGGGTGGCATCCACAAGCTTGAGATTTTATCCATTCTTCATCTTAATACATCATTCTTCCCCTACACTTGGAAATTTTCCTTCATACAAAACTTCACACAATTCTTTATTAGCAGCATTAGTGTATTCAAGAGTAATAAACCTTTGGGTTTAGTTTTAAAACAGCAAAACTTTCATTAAAAACACAAGCTACTGAAGCAATTCCCTCAAAAAGCTCAATTTACCAAAGAGAACTCAAAAAGAAACCGATAAGAGGCAAATGCAAATAAAGACAGAAATCTGTCAAAATAGACCGGCAGGTAGAAAAAGATTTTTTCGGAGACCTAAAAAGTGTTTATTTTGACACAATGAATAACGATAGCTATTTTTTAGTTCAACACTTTTTGATTATTAATTGTAGTGGGAGCAAATTCAACAAAATAGCTATCGTTATTATTCTCATCACCATAATCATCAAATATAGGAGGCATATTTTAATCATAATTAATTTTCTCCTGAATAGTAGGTGGACTGAAAATATCATATTCATCATTGTAATCATCATACATTGGAGGTATAGTATCATCATAAGCAATATAATAGCTATCTTCCCAAGTGTGTTCATTTGTAAACATATCATCACTGGAAGGAACATAGATAGCACTAATAGAACAATAATTATTAATATCATCATTTTAAAAATTGGTACCAAAGAGATTTCCAATATCAAAAGTAGTGTGCTTTTCCCAATCATGATCACTACTATAGGTAACAGGCATAGGAACATCATCTAGTTCAGACTCATCAGCAAAAACTATGATAGGAGAAACATGCTTAAGGGAAGATATCGTTTCCTCTCTCCTTTTACTCCTCTTCTTCTCCTCTTTAGGAGGGAGAGGCTTGAAAGGAAGCTTCTCCACATACCCTTGTTTATTGTTAGAGAAAATAGAAGAAACTTTGGAGGATTCCTCCTTTTCATTAATAAGAACAAAACTCATATCAGTCCTGTCATATTTTGGTAAAATATCATCTTTTAAAAGATTTTGTATGTAAGTATTTGCGTGGAAATTATCAACACAATAAAGATGACACCCATGCAGGACGCTATTCATACCAAAAGCACTCATGTCTACCAAAGAAGTTTTTCTTGATAACTCTTCACACCCCAAAAACAATGTAAGTTCATCATGTTGATTATCAGTGATCGCGTTATCACAATCAAACTTGCAGTACTCATTGGATTAGAAAGGTTATTATTATGTCCTGAGCATTGAAAATTGAAATGACCCACTTCATAGCAGAGTTCACAAATAAAAGGGTAGAGGGCACAAATTTTTACCAAGATCATTTAGAGCCTTATACCACGTTCTGGTTTTTTCATTCCAGTGGATGATACAATATTCGTCTTCTATTTGATTCTTCTCACAAGGTCTATGCATACCACAAAAATTAACATGCTTATAATAAATAGTACTTTCAGAAGTTTGAGCATGTTTATTGCAATCATTAATAACATTTTCATTTTCCATGCAAGTGTCTTTACAAGGTTCATGATACATGTCCCATTTTTCTTTAGGATCATTAATATGGGAAGCAAAGGCTCTATAATATCTAACAATAATTTGAGGATCAAGACCATATTTAGCACTAAGCTCTTAAAAATCAGCAGTTTCAGCGAAAGACTTAATGCAATCATACTCATAGTTTATACCTGGTTCTTTACCTTTGTCGTTATCCCAATCTTCCATATTGCTTTGAATTGTTTCAAGAAGATCCCACTTAGCTTTGACCTTCTTACTTGTGAAGGATCCCTCTGAATAGGTATCTAGATAGTCCTATTAATGTCCTGAAAGCCTTGCATAAAAATTATTTATAATAATATTATTGGGGAGCTCATGAATGGGACATCTGAGCATTAGTGACTTCAATCTTCCCCAAGCTTGGGCAATACTTTCTCCATCATGAGGGTGAAAAATATAAATATAATTCCTATCTTTATGTATTTCACGAGGAGGATAAAATTTAGAGTAAAAGAGAGATTCAAGTTCCTTCCATTACAAATGATGAGGATCATCTAGTAGCTCATACCACTCCCTTGCTTTGTCCCTAAGTGATAAAGAGAATAACTTCTATTAACTTGGTCCATTGAAATACTTGCACACTCGAACAACTCACATAATTCATGGATAAAAAGCAAGTGATCACCAGGATGGACAGTTCCATCCCCAAAATAATAGTTATCCATGACACGATCAACAATTTTTGTAGGTATTTTAAAAGGGACACTTTCAGTATGTGCCTTTAAAATATCACGAGCATCATTAGAATTACCACATATGGGAGATAAAGTATCATCAGAGCAAATTTTCTTCCCTAAAGCTAGGGAACTAAAAAGATCTTTCTCATAAAAACTAGCGTCCCCAAGCATAGACGTTTCCATAGCATTAGCAATAATGGTGTTCAAAGATTTCATACTAATAACATTGCTATTAGCATGCAAATAAAGCTCCATAGGTTTTTTTAATTTTCTCTTCAAACACTTCATGTCCTAACTCAAGATAAATACTATAAAGCTCTCTAATTTTGTTGTTGTTTTCCATTAAGCCTAACTAGTGAAAACGAGAAACAAAAAGACAAAAATTGCAGAATCTAAAGGAAATAACTTCGAGCACTCACACACCAAGAGGATGTGAGTACCTTTTACCTTACCTCCCCGGCAACGGCGCCAAAAAAGAACTTAATGTCTATGCACTTCTATTCTTGTAGACAGTTATTGGGCCTCCAAGTGTAGAGGTTTGTAGAACAGCAGCAAGTTTCCCTTAAGTGGATTACCCAAGGTTTATCGAACTCACGGAGTAAGTGGTCAAAGGTATCCCTCTCAATCAACCCTGCAATCAAGATACAAGAAGTCTCTTGTGTCCCCAACACACCCAATACGGTTGTCAGGTGTATAGGTGCACTAGTTCGGCAAAGAGATAGAGAAATACAAGTGGTATGGATGATTATAAGTGGTAACGTGTCACATCCCAAGATTTTCCAAATCTTGTAATGTGAAAATAAATGAATAAAATAAAACTTTGTTTTCAGAGCCAGAAGAAACTTTTGAATGCAATTGGAACTTCAAACCTATTTGAATTGAATAAAATACTAAAGGGATTTAAAAAGATAAACATTTTAAATAAAGGAAAAATAAAATGTTTTGGAAATACCATTATTTGATCTTTTAAAATAAAAGATTTTGTTTTTAAAGGAAAGGATGGATTTATAGATAAAAGAATATTTTATAAAGCCAAATTAAACCTTAGCCAAGCTTTGGAATTAAAACATTTATTATTTAAATTAGCTAAAGTTTATTTAAATAAATTAATAAGGGTTTAATATCCAACCTTATTTAAATAAAAGGTTTTATCAATTTACATTGAAACATCAAAACTTATTAAAGTATTTAAAAATAAGTTTTCCCAATTATTTGGTATTCACAAATAAAACCTACTGCTTTGGTTTGGAAAATAATTAGGTTTCAAATAAAGATTTTATTAATAAAATCAAACTCTATTTGCATTTAAATAACCAAGGTCCAATTGTACTTAATTATTAATGGACCCTATTATTTAAAATTATTAATTTGGATTTTGGTTCATGTTAATAAACAGAACTAATTTCAATATCACAAAGTTTGGATGTTATTTGAATTGATTTAAACATTGTTTGATTTGTTTGAATGAATGAATAATTGATTTGAATTTCAAAACAGGAAAATGGAAATAGAAAAAGAAAAGAGTTTAGAAACAGGAAAAATATAAAGTCAGGTCGACCCAACCCATCAGCCCACTAAGGCCCAGAACCAGCCCAGCTATTCTTTCCCCGGAGAAAAACGGTTCACACCCACTAACAGACCCGCGCATAGTATGACAGGTGGACCTCCCCTCGTTTCTTTTCCCACTGACAGGTAGACCCCACCGCTACTGTTCTTCTCTCACACCCACGCGACCCCTTCTTCCTCCTTCGTCGCCGTTTCCTGCTGTGATTCCGCGGATTTAATTCGTCATAATGCCGCCACCATTACTCGCTTTGACTGTGCTCGATAAAACGCCAGCACTTTTCCTTCCGTTCCCCTCAGACGCCAACCTCTCTTCGCCACCAGGCCGCCCCAATTTCTCCTCGAACTCCACTGTCTCCGACGACCTTCCTCATCAATTCCGGCCACACACTGCCTCCCCTGGCCCCATCGACCAAGCGCACACACTCCCCATTCCACGGCGCTTCTGTCCGTGCCCTCCGTTCAACCGCGGGCGCCCCGAAGCGTCGGCTTGGACAAGCTCCGAGCGCGTCGCCGTCCGTTTCTACTCCGGCGACGACTTTCAGGTGAACCAGACCGCCTCGACCCCTCTTGTTCACGCACACAGCATCGCCTTGCTTTTGCGCATCTGAATGTGCTCCTGTTTTGCCTTAGGGCGATCTGCAGCAACGACTCCTACCGTCACCACCGTCTGGTTTAACTCCGACGAGCACTTCTGGTATGCATCTGACCACCCCGCGCCTCCTCGTTCACACTCCCACACTCGCCACATCTTTCTGCATCTAACCTCATCGTTTTTTTGCCTTGGGGTGATCCACAGCGTCGTCCACGACGACCACCTGAAGCACCCGACGCTGTCCTCCACTCCGGCGAACAATCCTGCCAAGACCAGAGCGCCCTTCGCCCGACCAACAACTACTCGAGCATCACCGTGATCTCCTGAACCCGGTGAGCTTCTTCTCCTCCTTTCTCGCTTCCTCGAACCACCGTAGCACCACCGCCGTGCGCCATAGCCGCCATTTATCTGTGACCGGTGAGTAGCCGTTAGATCTGGATCGAACGAATCGGATAGATTACTTAAACACCGAAGGGGTATGTCCTCTGGGCCACTCGATCTAACTAGATCCAACGCCCCACAGCCGCGATCCAACCGAAACGGTATGGACCAATAGGAACACGACGCGTGGCCAGGTTTAAAACAAAAAAACAGAATTGAATCAGAATTATTTGCAAACTTCGAACCTTTGTAACTTTCAAACCACACGTCCAAAAATTACAAATTTTATGTCAATGGATTCAGGAGAACAATCCCTAGACAACTGTGGAATTAGTTTAGCAAATAGTATCTGTTTGATTGCTCATTTTTGCAGATTCATTTGTATGCGTGTTTAGAGTATAAAAATTGTTTAAAATGGAATTTAAGGATAAAACCTTTGCAAAATGGATTTATGTGACCTTACTGACCCTAGGAACCAACCCTTAGTGTTAAAAATGATTTAGGTAAAAAAATTGGTTTGAATTATCTAACTTAGCCATATTCTAGCCAAATAAAATTATGGATTTTACTATGGAAATGTTTTTGCAAAGAAAACTTTGAGAAAATAGTTTGGACCAAACCTACTAACACAAAAACACCAAGTTTTGGAATAGCAACTCATTGGGTGAGAAACATAAGAATTTGCTTTTGATAGAAATAATTTTCACCACATAAAATGATGGTTGGATTTTAAAAATGGTTTATGGGTTAAAGGCTTTTACAAATGACTTTGCCATTTTGGTAAATGACCAATGTGGACCTTACAAAGTTATAAACCTAGTGGAGACCTCCTTTGTGAATAAAATCATCATAAGCATGTTCTCATGCATGACTTAGAATTCATTGCTTTGTGAGTGTGAAATGTTGTTTGAATAGTGGTTTGGAATGCTACTTGATACCATGCTTGTTTGATTGATTGTAGTGAAATTAGCAAAGTGTGAGACTAGCAATATCAAGGAGTAAACCCTCATTCCCTACCAAAAAGGCAAGTTACACTATCATTCAAAAATCCTACTATTTTCATTATACTTAGTGGATTATGAAAACATGCATGAAAAAGACATTTTATACTTATGCTATGCTAAATCCTAATAGGATTCCCTATACACTCCTTAGTGAGAATATTGTAGTTGTACATGCTTAGCCATGCTTTAGTTTGAAAAGAGATACATGTTGAGATATTACAAAGGTTGAGAAAAGGACTTATGTTTTACATAATAAAACAAGGACTCAATGAACCACCTAGGTGGTGGACACTTTAAGTTTTGGAGAAGAGGCAGCAAAAGGAACCATGTCTATGGAAATCACTTTGTGTTGTGCTCCAAATGAAAACCACCTAGGAAACTTAGAGATTGAACATGTTTCTCCAATTGTGGCTTTCGTGTGCAACCACATGCTATTATGGCTCTGGCTTAGTCAACTACATTAGGAAGACCCATACATTGTCTTTAGTTACCGGACATGGGGATCTGGAATGCTTCATGGGGGCTGGAGACAAGCTAGCAATGATGTATGGGAGGACCTTTTGGAAAGACTTCGTCACACTCTCAGTCTGCCGGTACTCCATCTTGGTGAGCACTAATCCAGTAGGCCACTGGTGGCAACAAGATGGGATTGTGTCATGTGGGTAAAGTGTACTCCTTCTGTAGAAGTTAATAAAATCTAAGTACTTAGCCGTGTCCCCGGTTATGGACAGTACTGAGCAACTAAAGTTTGAACTATGGGAGATCTCGACATTCCAATTTCTAATATAAAAACTTGATGCACTTGGGGGTACCAAGGAATTCAAAGAGATTTTGTTAAGCTTGTTGCACTTGGGGTTACCAAGGTGCTCAAGGGCATGATGTACTTGGAGTGACCAAGGAACTCATGAGATTTGATAAGATTTGTTGCACTTGGGGTTACCAAGGTGCTCAAAGAGTTTTGACAAGGACTTGAACACTTGAGTTTCTACCAAGGAGTTCAAGGAACTTGGAAAAGAAATTTGACAAAGGACTTAAAAACCTTTTTGAAAAGATAGGATAAAATATTGCTTTATGCAAATAAGCCTTAAACTCTACCTAGCCAAACATGCATATAATGATAGGATCCACTCTTATTATACATAGAAGTGAAGCTTGCCAATACAATTCAAAATGTATTGACCCTTGTGGCTGTAACTTGTAATGTTGCAGGTTGATTGTTTTTAAATGAAGATTGTTTGATTGACTAGGACTACAAAGTCTACAACCAACATCTGCCTGTGGCACTTTGAAGATGAAGGACCCATGACTATAGTTACTCCGCTGCAAAGTATTGTAATAGCCAAATGAGCTATGTTTGATGTAATAAACTTATGTTATTCCTGGTTATAAATTTATATTATGACCTTTGTATCTTGATATTACATCTTAACTGTGAATGCTAGCTAATGATCCAGGGACTAGCATTGTAAAACACAGGAGGAATCTACCTTATTAGGTTGGGACCTCGACATAACGGTGCTAGAAAAGAGCTTCTGACGGGGAGAAAAAGACTAAAGGAAAAAGATGGATGCAAGCAAACATGCAACATATCTAGTTGTAAACGGTGTTTCAATTCTTAGAAATGATGCCTAGGGATCATAATTTCACTAGTGAACACTCTCAATAAATATATTCTCTTCATGATACTACCCTGAACTACTCTCCGGTTGGACACTCTAATCCATGGTAGGGCTATAACAGCACTCCTCAAAGTCCGCCTTCCCCATCTAGATAACCCCACACTGTCACCTTGAGCGCTAGATGGTTCCAACAAACACCACAATTTCATAGAGACAACCAACTCAAAGTATACTCATGATAAGTATTTATGAACTCTAGATTAAGTGTCACCACAGCGTGCACGCTGTCACTTTGACACACGTAGGGAGAGTAGAGATCTATTGAAGCACTTGAGTAACAGAGTATATCTACTTAATTACAAAGCTCATGATCACAATATGATCACGCATATATATATATATAGAGAGAGAGATGAACACATAGCTACCGGTAGAGCCCTTAGCCTCAAGGAAGAACTACTCCCTCCTCATCATGGGAATCAGCAATGGTGATTGAGATGGTGGTGGAGATCGATGGAGATGGCTCCGGGGGCACTTCCCCATCTTGGAAGGGTGCCGGAACAGAGGCTTCTGTCTCCCGAATCTCCCCTTTAGTGGTGGCGGCGCAGCGGAACTTTTCGTGGCTTTCTCCCAGATGATTTAGGGTTTCTGAGTCAGAGGCTTCTTATAAGCGAAGGAGGCAAGATCGATGGAGGCCCAGGGGGCCCACACCCCCTGGTGGCGCGCCCAGGGTGGGATCGCGCCACCCTAGGGTGTGGTCACCCTGGTGCCCTACTTCTATTTTCCATATCGTTCCGGAAAAAAAAATGAAGATTGCTTTTGTCCCGTCCAATTTCGAGAATATTCATTTTTTAGCTTTCTGAAACGAAAAACAGCAGAAAACATGCAACTAGCACTTTGGCATCTTGTCAATAGGTTAGTTCCAGAAGGTGTATAAAAATACCACAAAGTGTAGACAAAACATAAGACAAATTATATAAAACAAGCATGGAGCATTAAAAAATTATAGATACGTTTACGACGTATCAGCCAGCGGAGAGGGGCGGCGGCGCGAATCCCCGCGACGACATGCTCTAGGCGGCAATCGGAGGTAGGTGGGGATATGGGGGACTAGGGCACAGAGAGGTGCCCTGCCCTCCACCCGGACTTAACCCGAAAATGACGTCTAGTAGTACCGGAGACTGGCCCATTAGTACCGGAAACCAGTAGTAACACAAAAATATGTAGTACAGCCAGACCTGGGACAGTTTCCAGGATTGCGCCTGGGAACTGACCCGATCCGGTCATACCGCTAGGTACTCCAATAGTACCGATGCCATATGAGGCAAAATCGCCAGAAAATTTAAGTGGGCAAGGAATTGAGAATAGATCTTGTGCAAGAAAGAATAGTCTATGAGGTTTGAGAGGTGGGGGCTTAAGATAAGATGTCCAAACTTAGGTAAGGAACAATTTACTCTAACAAGTAAGAATCAACACGAGAAAAAAATGGGAGTGCATGTCCTAAAGAACCAAAACAAACACAAAATGTGACAAATATGAGGAAAGACCAACCTCTCCCAAGGGAGAGAGTCGGTGGCCGAAGCCACCATGTTTGAGTATACTTGTCTTGGAACCGCGTAGATATATCTTGGGTCCATTACCAAAACACATCATTGAAGCTCACATATCACAAAATATATTAAGAGGATGATTTTCTCACTTTGGGAATAATAGGGGGAGGGATAGCCCAATCAATTAGGACCGCACCCCCCTATATCCATGCCTACATATAGATAGAATAGCATATGAATGCATGGGTAAGGGTGCATGATATCAAGCCACATTTCTCGAATCTATGATTTTTTAGGTCACGCCTTAACTCTCGTAATCTCTTCACATCAAGGGGCTTGGTGAACAAATCCGCAAGATTATTCTTGATGCTAACATAGAGGTCAATATCTCCATTGTTCACATGCTCGCGAATAAAGTGATGACGAATATCAATATGCTTCGTTCTTGTGTGTTCCACCGGGTTGTAGACGATCATGATTGCACTTTCATTATCACAATGAAGAGGCACTTTGTTACATGTGACACCGCAATCCTTCAAATATTCCTCATCCACAATAATTGTGCACAAAAAATAGTGGCCGCAATATACTCGGCCTCGACATATGACAAGGAGACACAGTTTTTCTTCTTAGATGACCAATACACCAAGGACCTACAAAGGAATTGGCAAGCCCCGGAGGTTGATTTCCTTCCAACTTTGTCTCCCACCCAATCCGATCAAGTCCGTGAAACCATGAAGTACAAATATTGATTCCTTGGGATACCATAAGACAAAGTTTGGGGTATCAACTAAATATCAGAATATTTGCTTGAAATCCACTAGGTGGCTTTATTTTGGGGTGGCTTAAATCATGCAAAATACCCACACTCAACATGATATCTAGTCTAGATGCACGAAGATAGAGTAAAGAACCAATCATAGAACGATATACCTTTTGATCCACATATTTACCCTTAGTATCAAGAGTGAAAACACATTTGATAGCCATGGGAGTCTTGGCTTCATTTGGATCTGAAAACTTGAACCTCTTGAGCATATCTTGAATATTTTTTTCTTGATTAGTGAAGATACCTCCAATCAATTGCTTCACTTCAAATCCAAGGAAGAATTTCAATTCGCCCATCATAGAAATTTCAAACTCATCAGTCATTAGCTTAGCAAAAACATCATTGACAGATATGTTAGGAGAATTTTTGGCATATGAACAAGTTTCCTCCAACTCTCTTAGTAAAAATATTAGGGTCAATTAGCCCAACTTCGAAACCATGACCTACCAACAACTTTCTAAGGTGCTCGTACCATGCACGTGGAGCTTGTTTAAGTCCATAGAGTGCCTTATCAAGTTTGTACACGTGGTTTGGAAACTTGGGATCCTCAAAACCCGGAGGTTGCTTGACATACACCAACTCATTTAGGGGACCATTAAGAAAAGCACCCTTAACATCCATTTGGTGCAACTTGAAGTTATGATGAGATGCATATGCAAGTAAGATATGGATATATTCAAGATGAGCAACGGGAGCCTCGACTTTGGAGAAGCCTTGTGCCACCAATCTTGCCTTGTTGTGGATGACCATCCCATTTGCATCTTGCTTGTTCTTAAAGATCCACTTTGTCCCAATGATACTAGGGCACTCCTTGGGTCTCTCCACTAATGACCACACTTTGTTGCTCTTGAAGTTGTGAAGCTCTTCATGCATGTCTTCAAGCCAATCCGGGTCTTCAAGTGCTTCATACACCTTTTGGGGCTGTACACAAGAAATAAATTAAAACATTGTGGCCAACAAAGTAAGCCACTTGGTTATGAGTAGTAATTTCCCTTTCAAGATTACCAACAACATTTTCAAGGGTAAGAACTTCTTGGATGATCTTGAAGCTACTTGGTCATCACCACTATATATTTTGATCCTCCATCTTGACCTTCAAAATGAGTTTGCTCCTCTTCTTGAGCTTGCTGGACGTTTTGGCTTTGTCGATCTTCATGATCTTGACCTTGATTCATAAGGGGTGATACACACTAATCATTCACTTGATATTAACCTTGATCATGAGCTATCTCTTCAACCGGAGAATATTGATGGCTATGAAGTTAATGAATATCTTGAGTAGGTGAGGGCTCCACTTGAATGGAGCATTGTCCTTCTCCTTCCACCACAAGGGGTTCCTCAACAGGGCAGAAAAATCCCACACATATTCTTCTTATGGCTTCAGGAGGAATTTCATCACCTACATCACCAAGATTAATTTCCCCCCACTTGGGAGCCTTTATGCTCATCGAACCTCATGTTGCAAGAGACTATAACTTGCCTAGTGGACTTGTTATACACTCTATAAGCATGAGAATATGATGGCCAGCAAATATACCTTCCATAGCTCGAGACTAGAATTTGGATAACCACTTACCTTTCTTGAGAACATAGCACTTACACCCAAACACTCAAAAGATAATGGATACTTGGCTTCTCGCTGGTGAGAATCTCATAAGGAGTCATGTTCAAGTGCATACAGAGATAAACACGGTTGGCAATATGACAAGCAGTTGAGATAGCTTCGGTCAAAAGTTATATGGAGACTTGAAATCCGCAATCATGGTTCTTGCCGTATACATAAGAGTCTAGTTATTCCTTTCTGCCACACCGTTTTTTTGAGGGATATATGGAGCGGAATATTGATGCTTAACGCCCTCATCACTAAGGAATTCATCCACGGTGTAGTTATTGAACTCGGTACCATTGTTACTTCTAATGGACAAAGATCTTATTATTATGTTGACCTTGAACTTCATTGGCAAAGTCGATGACGTTTTTTTTGAGTCTCACTCTTCTTCTTGATGAAATAACCGCAAGTGTATTGATGACTACAAGTGCACAGATCAATTATAGCTAGTTTCAAAGTAAAGATATTGAACCCATAGAGAGCTAATGGTAAAGGTATTTATGCCCCTCGTTACTATCTACCAAAGTATACTTGTAAGTTGCCTTTGATCTCAAGTAAAGAGTGTTAGAAAGGTTTTGGGTTGTGTGCAGAAAAGTAATTAAAACAATTAAAAGAAAGCAAGTAGCACGTTCGTATGAAAGCGTGGGTGAATGCAATAGGGCTAAAACATCCTCGGGGATGTAGGATACTACTCTAGCATGGTGCTGTCATTATTAATAATTTAAGATAACATAGTTCTTGTATCATGAGATGTGTGGAGAGAGATCTATAATAAGATGTTCACTACAAGGCTCGTAGGTTGAGCCAAGAGTGAGGTCACCTCTAAATAACCACTATGATTCCTAAGAGCACTCACCCATACAGACCATCGCAATTAAGGGTTTCCTCATGGATATCGTAATTAGCTTGGGGATTCCCTCTTTATTCCTCCTTTGACCGCATAGTACACAAGCCGGCGCCAATATGTCATGGGGCTATTCCGGGTACGATCCCAAAGCACGTGAAAGAGCATTTTCCTATCCCTCTGATTTTGATGTTTGATAACAACACACTTATCGGTTTAACTATGTGCTAAG
This sequence comes from Avena insularis, assembly GCA_023614405.1. Classification (NCBI taxonomy): domain Eukaryota; kingdom Viridiplantae; phylum Streptophyta; class Magnoliopsida; order Poales; family Poaceae; genus Avena; species Avena insularis. The sequence goes on along the minus strand of CM042691.1, from coordinate 291,708,247 downwards.
TGTATCACAGGTTTGATAAGGGGTGGCACAAATATTGGCATATCAATTCCCTTTGCGAAAAACCATTGTGCCAACCGGTAGTACTGGAACTACGATCGGTACTACCGCTTGACACCGGTACTACCGGTTGGCACCGTCCAAAACTGATAAGGGTGTGTGCTAGTCAGTACCACCCGGTACCACGGAGCGGCACTACCGGTCCAACCGGTAGTACCGCTTGAGACAAGCGGTACTACCGCTTGACACGGTCGTACCGCTCGGAAGTACCGGACCGTACTGAAGAACATCCACTCCTCTCCGTTTTGGTCAGTACCAAGCGATACTTGGGACCGGTACTACCGCCCCGACCGGTAGTACCGCGTCATACGACCGGTACTACCGCTTGGGGGTAGTACCGCAAGGGAGATACCGCCCAAAACTGAAGAAGGCTAGACGAACTGAAGCATATCCAAGACTGGTCGGTACTTGACCGGGTAGTATCAGCTTTTGCAAGCGGTACTACCGCTTGAGGACCGGTACTACCGGTGCATTAATGACTCCAACGGCCATATTTCGTGGAGGGGTATAAATACCCCTCCACCTACCTTGGGACAAACTGCTCAGCTCATTAAAGTCAAAGACCACCATTGGAGTCCATTGGAGCCACCCAAATCTTCAAGATCCCCTCATCCCACCACCCAAAGTCCTTGATCTTTGGGGAATCTAAGGAGGAGGCCCCGATCTACTACTTCACCAAAAGAGATCTTCATTTCCCCCTCATTTCATTGAGGGCCTCTTTGCTCTAGTGTTTTCTTGGAAACCCTAGTTCTTGTTTTTATTCTTACAAGCTTGTCTTTGATTGCTTTGACAACTTGCTTGTATTTGGGAGCCTCCGATTAAGTTGTGGATGTGTGCCCCAAACTTGTGACGGTGCCGGCTTCCACCTTGAAGGTTGCCGATATAGTGGAAGGTGAATCGATCCCGTTGGGGTGAGATTCATTGGAGAACAAGGGAGGCCTTTCATGGCGTTGGTGGTTTGAAACCACCCCCTCTCCAAACGTAGACGTACTTCCCCTCAAAAGGAAGGAACTACGGGAAACAAATCCTTGTGTCTCCGCGTCCACTATTTTGGTTACTTCTATCCTTTACCGCACCTTACTTACTTGTTACTACTTTGTGTTAGGGTAGCTCTTGCATAATTGTCATATAGGTAAATTCACTGTAGTTGCATTATCTAGAGAATTTACCTTATTGTCAAACCTTAATTTGAAAAAGACGAAAATTTAAAGTAGCACCTATTCACCCCCCCTCTAGGTGCCCATACGATCCTTTCAATTGGTATCAAAGCCTCGGCTCTTTTTTTCGGGCTTTACCGCCTAAGAGATTATGGGTAGCAACGAAGGGGATGGTGGTAGTGAGCCGACACCGGTGACCATGGAAGATCTCAAAAACTTGGAAACAAGATTGAGTTCTTCCTTGGTCAACGAAGTCAAGAAGATGCTCGAGCAACTTCTTAAAGACAAAGAAAGCTCATCACCTCCATCTCCTCAAGAGGATCAACCATCCATTTTACCTAAAGGGAATACACCGGTATCCCCCGAGGGTATGGTGGTGGGGGTAAACTTGACAACGTTAATTCCTCCACACACAATGATGGTGGGAAGGGTGAGCACCGTGACTCATGGTACTCTCCCGACCCTCCAATCCCTCACCCTCATGTTTACAATAGAGGTGACCCACCTAAGCTTGAAGAATCTGCTACTTTTGCTCAATGGCAATCACTAATGAGGACTCATATGCGCAGCTCTTGCATTGAACTATGGAACATCATCGAGCATGGGCTCTTTATTGGGGATCCAAACAACTTGACAAGAAGAGAGGTTGTTAATAGCCAACTCAATGACACTGCTTTGCATATGATTCAACAAGGTTTGGGGACAAAGGATTATCCACACATTGAGCACTTTAGCATTGCCAAGGAAGCTTGGGATGCTCTCACTGTGTTGTTTATTGGAAATGAGAGTATGAGGAGGAACCGATATGATGCTCTAAGCAATGAAGCCGAAGGGTTCTACATGAAAGAAGGTGAAGATCACGAAGACATGTACCGAAGGCTCAAGACCACCGCCACTGCTTTTAGGAATGTGGGTGCCTCACATGTAGATGATGCATGGATAACAAGGAAATATGTGAGTGCACTCATGCCTTTTGAGCCCACCGACTTGAAGAGCCTACAAGGAAGACACAACTACCATCTCATGACCTCAAATGAAGTTATGCAAGAGATGGCTGCTTTCAAGGTTGCCGCCAAGAATGCCAAAGATGCCCGTGCTCATGCCCTTGGTATGAGCAATGTTGTCAATGTTGCTTTGAAGGCCAAAGTTGTGGACCATGGGGATGAAGATGATAGTGGTGAAGGGCTTTCCATGGACCATCCCGATGAAGTCAAGATTGCTCATGGTCAATATATGGCTTTCTATGCAAAGAACTTTTGGAAGAACCCCGCCAAGGCCAAGATGGAAATGGAACGGAGAAGCAATCCAAATGGGAAAAGAGAGAATACCACAAGGTTGAGAACTTGCTTCAATTGTGGTGACCGATACCACTTTGTGGCTAGTTGCCCCTATGAGAAGAGAGAAGATCATGGTGGTAAGCTTGTGTTGAAGAAGACTCTCAAGGGACCATACAAGAAACCTTTCATCAAAAAGAATCCCATCAACAAGAAGCCGAGAGAAATTGTCTTGATCACTCATGAAGAGTACTCCTCCGACAATGAAGATGATGTAGATGACGAAGAGGAAACTTCTCATGGTGTGGCTGCTCTTGCCACAACCTCTACTCCGACATTCTCACTCTTCGATTCTCCAAATGAGAACTCTTCCACCAAGAACGCCACTTGGCTTATGGCAAGAGGAATGGAGGTATCTTCATCATCCCGCTCTACTCACTTAGATAATGATGAAATTGATGATGAGATGTCTCTTGATGTTAAAAAGGAATTAATTTCCTTTGATGAGTTTATGACTAACCTAGAAGGTGATGCTAAGCTACATTTTGGAAACATCTTAGATCAACTATCACATACTCAAGAGCTTCTAGATGTAAGATGTAAACTTGGGCATGAACATATGATTGAGCTAGAGGCTTTAAACAATGCTCTAGAAGAAGAACAAGAAACTAGGTTGTTAGTTGAATTAAAACTTGAAGGGCTTGATGAGGCAAATGACATCATTGTTAACAAACTCATCAAAGAGCGTGATCATGCTATTGCTAAATACAAAAGGGCTAAAAAGGACAAAGTTGAGTTTGGTGTGGTTCATGAAAAACTTGCCGAGGACTTTAGTTTGCTTAACAAGGCTCACAAGGCCTTGGAGAGTGAACTCTTGTCACTCACAAAGTTCCATGAAACACTTCAAACTCAATTGGCCAATATTCCTTCACCTAGTAACTTCATTCCATCTAGTAGCACAACTATTCTTGAAGAGAATGCTAGGTTGAAGGGGGAGCTTGCTAAGGCCACATTTCCACAAGGCAACAAGTCCATTGATGATCTTTTGAGCAAGCAAATGCGTAGTGGTGATAAAGGGGGCATTGGTTTTTTTTCCAAAACCAAGAAGAAGAACAATAAGAAGAAGAAGGACAAGCCCGCACAAGAGACCAACAAGACCATTGTGGAAAGTAAGACCACAAGTGGTAAAACTATGTCTCATGATGATTTTGCGGGAAGTGCTAACGCTCACTATGTTCTAATGCGTGATTATTATGGTGATGTGTATGCACAATATGTTGGCCCTTATGATGGTTATATTGGTTGGTCTATTTGGGTTCCCAAGACCCTTGTTGCTAACAAAAGAGGACCCATTGAAAAATGGGTACCTAAAAACTAGCTTGATCTTTTGTAGACTTATGATTCCGGAGGGTCAAAATGGGTGCTCGATAGTGGTTGTACAAGTCATATGACCGGAAGCTCGTCTATTGTCAAGGACTTGGTGCCAAATGATGATCAAATCACCGTCACATATGCCGACAAGTCAAAGTCTAAGGTAATGGGTTTCAGCAAGGTAGTGGTGGCTTACGACATTACACTCGTGAACGTCATGCTTGTTGAAACCCTTGGATACAATTTACTTTCAGTCCGTGCTCTTGGAAAGATGGGCTTTGCCGTCTTTGTTGATGATGATATTGTGGTCCTCATATGGAGCAAGTCTCTCAAGGTCGCTTTCGTTGGGTACGTCGAAAATGACTTGTATGTGGTGGACTTTTCGGGGCAAGCCACTGCAGGTCCGATGTGCTTATACGGAAAGGCCGATGTGGGTTGGCTATGGCACCGCCGACTAGCCCATGTCAATATGAGAACTTTGCAAAGTCTCCATAAAGAGGGCCATATAGTTGGACTAAAATAAAATGTTTCCTTTGCCAAAGATCGTGTTTGCAGGGCATGTGTTCTAGGGAAGATGCATGACGCTCCTCACAAGCCCACGAACCAAATCAAGCCTAACAAGATCTTGGAACTCCTCCATGTGGACCTATTTGGTCCTCCATCTCATGCAAGTCTTGGAGGGAAGAAATATTGTTTGGTGATTGTTGACGACTTTTCAAGATACTCTTGGGTTTATTTCTTCAAGTTGAAGAGTGAAACTCAAAAGACTTTTATCGACTTCATCAACTTGGTTCAACGACAACACAATGTTCCCGTGTTGATTATAAGAAGTGACAGGAAACGACTGAAGCTTGACTCGACTGAGTTGTGGAAAGTCATGGCGATCGAATATTGGTGAAACTTGCGCCTTTTTTATGGCTCTCCTCTTCGTCCCACCGTAAGTTAACCTTTCCTCGTCGCCGGTGATCCCTCGCCGGGATCCTCCCCTTCCCCCATCTCTCTCTCGGCGCTTCTCTGTTTTTCTTGTGCGACAATGGTCTCTCCTACGTGGTGCTGGGAGGCCACGTATGTGCCCATTGTGGATCCAGATCTGGAGGTTGAACCTTCGAAAGGTATGATTAGCATCTGGTCCAATTGGATCACCCTGCAAACTTCCAAGGGTTTTGGGATCATCGGGCGCCCTCTTCGATCTGGTGAGTTGATCTCTCTAGGCACGGAGGTTCTCTTTCAAACACATGTTGCCTTTGTGGGATCGTGTTCCATCTCTCCGAATGGGGACCACACATGCATGGTTGTGGATCCCTAGGTACGTGTCCCTGGCTCTGATCGGGATCTGAAGTCTCCAGTTCAAACAAGCCCCAGTGAGGTAGTCACATCTGGAATTGATATCGGAGGGATCAAGTGTTGGAATATCTCTTACTCTACATTACATGATCTGGATCGTGGCAGAATTAAGGCTTATGATGGTACTCTAGAGCTGTGTTCGAAAAGCGGTAAAATTTCTCTTTCAATGCAAAGGGCTATCGTGTTGGACACCTTTTAGTTCCTCCTAGATCCGATTTTAGCATTGGTGAAAAGCTTTATTTTCCTGAGCATGTGGTTCGTATTGGTCTTATCTTGTCTGATTCGGTCAAGGATCTGGAGCCTTCTAAGGAGATTATTGACAGGGTTCAGTCTGATTTATCTGATGCCTCCTCTTTTAATGATGTTTCACTCTCGTTGGAATTAAATGTATCTCATGGTATTAACTTCTCGAAAGATGTGTGGTCTGAATTCCATTCTGAAGTGCACCCTTTGGACAAGGCCAGGAATTTCATTCTTGTGATTTTGTTTGGAAGAGCTTGTTTCAAACTGGATGAGCTTACTGTCAGTCTGGCTCTGGAATCAGTTATTGGTGGGGTTGGCAAGCTTTTCAAGGTTTCTTTGCTTCGTGACATAGTTTTCTCCTTCTGTGTGGCCTCCAAGGTAGTGGGTTTTCACATTCTCAAAATGAGGAAATATGTTTGTTCCAAGTTTAAATGCTTCTTTCATCTTTGGGGCCGTGGTGGGCCTAACTGGCTCAGAGAATTCAAAGAATGGCAATTGGAAGCTGATATGGAATGGACTTTAGTCAGTCCCTCCAAAATAAGGATGCAACTTGGTCTTCAAGCTCTTTCTAAGGGGAAGCCTCAATCCATTATTAAATCCAATGTTTCAAAATCTAGGCGCCTTGTCTTTGCTGAGGAGCTGTCTTATCCTCCCTGCAAGGGTTATGCTCATAAAGTTTCTAAAAACAAGAGTGATCCAGTTTCTTTGGTCATTTTAGATGATGTTGTCTCTGAGGCTTCGGTTCCAATCCTTAAGGCCTCTTCTACGGTCACCAACTCGGTTGATTTAAAAGAGTCTGATGAAGATACTTACTCGAATCCCACGGGCTTCGAAGATGTTGTTGATGATATTGTGTTTAGAGCTTGGGACTGCAGCAAATGTTTGAGTATGGGCCATAAAGTCGAGGTTTGTAAGCGTCAAATCAGATGTAAACAATGTTTCAATTATGGTCATGTTAAACGGGCCTGTCTGAACCGTTTTTCTTCAAGCCTGCAAAGATGGGTTCCTAAAAAATCTTGTGCTAACCGTCCTGACCCTGACTCTGGAGAGTCCGTGCTAAAGACCACGGTCGTTACAACTTCTAAAGGTTTTGTCGCTTCTGAGGTGTGTCCCCCGCAGAGCTCTCTGCCGCCCCTACCCTCTCCTCTTCCTCCAGATTGCTCTCCTATGGCGAGTTGGGAAGTGGATCCTTTGGTCTGGCTACCATGGGGCCATGATATCATTGACGGTGGAGTAACCACGCTGCCTCGTTCTTTTTACTATGCTACACAAGACCCCACTCCCCTGCATCAATCTTGGGTGGTTGCCATTGTGGAACCGAGGCCGCCTGCTGCTCTTATTGATCATTGGAGGAATCAGGTACATCAATTTCTGGTTGGTGCTCTTAATCGCCATGTGGTGGAGGATCAGCCTAGTGTCTTTGGAGTTGGTCTGTTCCAACTTAGTGGTCCCAATGCTTGTCATGCTCTTGTTAACCATGGACATTATCAGTTGAACAGTAGCTTTGTCAGATTTGTTTTCTCTAATGATACGGAGTCATAGAGCAGAACATGGTTTTCGACATGGTTGGCTGATATTTTTGGGGGTGCCCCCAGATTACAGAACTGATGAGCACATTGCTAACGCCGTCTCCACTTTCGGAAAGTTTCACTACTGGAATAGTAATGACCCAATCAAGGATAGAGTTCTTGTTTATGCCTCTTTCCGTTCCCCTGCTTTGGTGCCTCGTGATGTGTACTTTGGTAAATTTGCCTCTGTGGGAGGGGTTATTGAATCTTGGACTGCTGCTATTTTTATTCTTTCGGCTCACTTTGCTGATAACCTATCTCCTCATGTGGATAAGATGCCTCCTGATGGCAACCCACACCCCCTCCCTGGAGATTTGGCTGCTAATAACAATTTGTGGGTGGGACCTCAATTCCCTGAAATTGGTTGGGACCATGCTCATTGGCAAGATAATAATGGGAATCATGAGGCTAATGGGCAGGATCCACTGAATCAAAATAATATGGAAGAGGATCAGGAAGCTCAGGATTCCCAAGAATCTATTGTGGTTGAGGATTCTGTACATGCAAACTCTTCTGATGTGGCTCCTGTTGGATAGGAGCTTCAGTTGGGTTTGGGGCAAGTGGCAAATAACAACCCTTTGGGGCCAATTGGACCTCACCAAGTTTTCTATGATTTTCTGCATGTGGGACATGTACATCATACTGTTGGACCTGTTCTGCCTCCTGATATGTTATGGAGAAGGCTTTTTGATGGAATGCTCCCAATGATTTTATCTTCTCAGCTTCCCTTAGCAATGCAGTCACCTCCTTTTCAGATGTTAAAAGCTAAGAGATCTTGGTATGCAGCTTTCTTTCCTTGGACTGACCTGTTTCAACAAGATTGGGTTCCTCCAAACTGTGCTAATCTGCCCTCGAGTGACAAAGTTTTAAAGATTTACAAACAAAATCTAGTGGAGACTCAGATTACTTTGCAGGTGCAGCCTGATCAGAGGGATCCAATTTTCTTGGCTTCCAGTGAGAGTACTCCTAAAGCCAAAGCTGTGAAGAAGAAGAAATTGATTGTTCAATCTTCTGAGAGAAGATTCACCAGAAGTTTGCTTGCTTCTCAAGGGATGAGGCCAAAGTCGGTTACAGACACTCCTGCAAGACCCAAGAAGCGTGGACGTGCGGCCTTGCTTGTACCACACTTATCAGATCCTAGTACAGAGGGGGATGTTGACATTGATCAGTCTCAAGAGGTGCCTCTACCGGTTACCCCTTTGCATATTTTGCAGGCTGTGGGGTCACAGCTTGGCATTGACCAGCAGGAACTCACGAAGGAGAAGCTTGAAGCCAATCCTGATGACAAGATGGACAAAGTTTAGCTATGTGTAGGTGCAAATTTTGGGGGGTTAGACCATTATCCATAAATGGTATATCACAGTCTGTCTGTCTTTATTTTGAACCAAGTTTGTCAGTATTTCAAGACTGTCAGTATTTCAAGTCAGTGTCTGGAGTTGTTTATGTCTTTGTTCAGTGTTAGGTTGGGACAGTTATGTCTTTATCAGTGTCAGTATTACGATCTACTTATAGTTTGTGCTCTGTGGTCAGTGGTTTTGTGGTACTTGAAACTATGTCTCAAGTTGTGTCCTCAAACAACTTTTATTTTTAATGAATCATATTACCAAGAGGAAATGGCGTGTACTATGTTGGAATGTGAGAGGGCTTAATGCTGATGTTAGGCAAAGAGCAGTTTTTAACAAGATTAATGAGAGTGAAAGTGATATAGTTTGCCTGCAAGAAACCAAGTGTGAATCTTTTGACTAGAGATTTATTCACATATTTTTCCCCAAGAGGTTTGATAATTTTGCTTATGCGCCTTCTGTTGGTGCCTCGGGGGGAATTATTATTCTATGGAACTCTGCAATTTTTAATGGCATTTTGGTTGATACTCAACGTTTTGGTGTGATCATCAGATTCACATCATCACATAATAATGATGCCTAGACACTTGTTTCTATGTATGGGCAATGTACTGGAGTTGAGAGAGATTTGTTTGTCTCATGGCTATATAATTTAAATAATCCTTCAAATGATAATTGGTTGCTTATTGGGGATTTTAACTTTATTAGAGCACCTGATAACAGAAATAGACCTGGTGGAGATTTAAATGATATGTTCCTTTTTAATGAGATCATTGGGCACCTGGGTATGCTTGAATTGCCATTGAAAGGTCGTGCATATACTTGGTCTAATATGCAAAGAACACCTTTACTTGAACATTTGGATTGGTTTTTCACTAGCACAAATTGGGTATTTGATTATCCTAATTCTATGGTTCTTCCTTTGGCTAGAACTGGGTCTGATCATACTCCGTGTGTGGTTAATATTGATACCAATATACCTAAAGCTAAGATTTTTAGGTTTGATAACTTCTGGGTTGATCTACCTGGGTTCCAAGATTGTGTGACCTCTTCTTGGAGTAAGAAGTCTCTTAAAGCTTATAGTTCAGCCATTTTAGTGGATAAACTTAAAACTCTGAGACATGATCTGAGGAAATGGCATACCAGTCTCTCTAAACTGAAATGGCTAATCAGAAAAGGCAATGAAGTCATTTTTTACTTTGATTCTCTTGAAGATATTAGGCCTCTGTTCCGTACTGAGTTTAACTTCAGGAAGATTGTGAAGGTGCACCTGGACAGGTTATTACTTGCAGAGTGTAATTACTGGCGTAAAAGATGCACAATAAGATGGATACAACAAGGAGAATATAACACTAAATTCTTCCATGCAATGGCTACTGAACGATATGGAAGAAAGGCCATTTCTACCTTAAGAGATGAGAATGGGGTTGAACACTCCGATCATGAGTCTATGGCTGGGTTATTATGGCAGAATTATAAAGATAAGATGGGATGTTCTGAGGGGATATCTATGCAATTTGACTTAGGTAATCTGTTACAAAAAGTGGAAGGGTTGGATGATCTGACTGTTCCTTTTACTAAGAAGGAGATGGATGAGGTGGTGACCTCAATGCCTGTTGACTGTGCTCCTGGGCCGGATGGTTTTAATGGCCTTTTCGTCAAGAGGTGCTGGCCTATCATTCAATCTGATTTCTACCAAATTGCCAAGGATTTTCATAAAGGAACTCTGAATCTTGAGAATATTAATGGTTCATATATTACTCTTATTCCTAAAAAGCATGCTCCTATTGAGGTTAATGACTTTCGGCCAATATCTCTAATCAATGTGTGTCTCAAGTTCTTAACTAAACTGGTTGCCAATAGGCTCCGGGATAAGATTCTGTATTGTATTCACAAAAATCAATATGGTTTTCTAAGGAATAGGTCAATTCAAGATTGCCTGGCTTGGTCTTTTGAGTATTTGTTTCTCTGTCATACCTCTAAGAAGCCTATCATTATTTTAAAACTGGATTTTGCTAAGGCTTTTGATACCATTGAGCATGAGGCTATATTGGAAATTATGAAGCATAAAGGTTTTAATTCAGTTTGGATTGGTTGGATGAAAGCAATCCTGTCATCTGGCAACTCTTCTATTCTGCTCAATGGGATCCCTGGTAAGAAGTTTAAATGCAAGAGGGGTGTTCGACAGGGAGACCCTTTGTCTCCAATTTTATATACCCTGGGATCTGATTTGCTGCAATCTGCAGTAAATGAGCTCTTATGCACTAGTGGCATCAGTTTGCCTATTGTTACCAATGAGAATGATTACCCAATAATACAGTATGCAGATGACACTTTGATGATTATGCCTGCTGATATGATTCAACTTAGGGCACTGAAGGTTTTATTGCATAAATTTGCACTTTCTACTGGCCTTAAAATTAATTTTAGAAAATCAATGTTGGTTCCCATCAATGTCCCTGATGACCAGGTGAAGGAGCTGGCAGAAGAGTTTGGTTGTCTTGTGGGGTCTATGCCTTTTACCTAGTTGGGGCTGCCTTTGGGAACTACTAGACCCACTATCGCTGAAATGCAACCTCTGGTGTGTAGACTTGAAAGGAAACTCACTTCTAGCTCTAGTTTTTTATCTCAGGGGGCTAGATTACAGCTCATCAACTCTGCCTTGTCTTCTATGATAGTGCACTTCCTAAGTTCCCTGCAACTGGCTAAAGGATTAACTAAGCAGTTTGATCGAATACTCAAGAAATGCCTTTGGAGGAAGAAACATGATGAGCCAAAGCCTGCTTTAGCTGCATGGGACATTGTTTGTTTGCCAAAGGAAAAAGGTGGACTTGGTGTTATCGATTTTCAGAAGAAGAATGCATCTCTGCTCATTAAATTTTTGGATAAATATTACAATAGTAAAGATATACCTTGGGTCCAATTAGTGAAACATGCTTATTACACAGATAAGGTTCCTCATGCTGAAAACTTATGTGGTTCTTTTTGGTGGAAAGATGTTTTGAAACAAGTGGATAATTTTCGAGGGGTGGCAGCAGTGCACCAGGGTAGTGGGGACTCTTTTCTGTTCTGGTCAGATAATTGGGAACTAAATGGATCCACCAGGCCTTTAAAAGAAAGATACCCAAAACTTTTCTCATTTGTGCTCAATGAGAATTTGTCAGCTGCCCAGGTTTATTCTTCTGATGATATCCATGATTTATTCTATTTGCCTCTATCTGTTGAGGCTTTTCAGCAACTGAGAGAGATTCAGAATGTGATGGTGGCTAACCCACTTTCTACACAGAAGGATGTCTGGACTTATAGATGGGGGGACAGTTATGCCCCAAGTAAAATATATAAGTGCTTTTTTGACAATATAATGGCCCCTAAGGTTTATGTTTGGTTATGGAAATCTTGTTGTACCATGAAAACTAAGGTGTTTGCTTGGCTACTTCTGAAGGACAGATTGAACACCAGAGATTTATTACAGAGGAGACATTGGAAGGTTACTGATGATATACATTGTGAACTGTGCCCTACCAGAGCATATGAGGACAGATTCCATCTATTCTTTGAGTGCAATTTTAGTGCTAGGATATGGAATTACTTACATATTGTTTGGTTACCTCTTGGAGATTTGCAGTTGATTATTGCACCAGCTAAAAGATCTTTTGGCCATCATTTTTTCATGGAGGTCTTGATCACTGCTTGCTAGAATATTTGGTTAATTCGAAATGATAAAATATTAATCATTAGAGACCATCTTTCTTTCAATCGAAATCAAGGTTTATTCATGACATCAATCTGCTTCAATATAGAATTAAGAAGAAATGGAGAGCTTCTCTGTTAGATTGGGTAGATGGTTTGCACTAGGGATCAAGACAGATGCTTAATGATCCTGTTTGTAATTAGTAGTAGTAGCTTTTTCTTTTAGATTTAACCTTTGTAAGTATTTTAATTTGACTCTATTTCCTTTGTTTTTTATTAATAAATTGCTGTGGGGCTTTTGTCTCACAGTCTCGCAGTCAAAAAATTATAAGTGACAATGGTACTGAGTTCAAGAAGTACACCTTGAATGATTTCCTTAGTGATGAGGGGATTAAACATCAATATTCCGCTGCATACACCCCTCAACAAAATGGTGTGGCCGAAAGGAAGAACTGGACTTTTATTGAGATGGCTAGGACCATGTTGGCGGAGTTTAAATCTCCATACAACTTTTGGGATGAAGCCATCTCCACCGCTTGCCATGCTTCAAACCGACTCTACCTCCGCAAGAAAATCAACAAGACTCCATATGAGATACTTACCGGTAACAAGCCCAACATATCTTATTTCCGGGTGTTCGGTTGTAAGTGTTTCTATCTCATCAAAGGTGTTCGTTTGTCTAAATTCGAGTCTAAAGCATTAGAGGGTATTTTTGTTGGCTATGGTCTCGAATCTCACACTTATAGAATCTATGACAAGCTCTCCGGAGCCGTCATAGAATCTTGTAGTGTCACCTTTGAAGAATATGATGGTCCCCAAGGGGGGCGTGTTGATGCTTGTGATGCATATGATGAAATGCCTCAGGATGCCATAGGAAGAATGGGCGTGGGATATATACGCCCCGTTGAGGAACCCCTTATGGCGGATCGAGAAGAACTATGCTCCACTCGGGTGGAGCCCTCATCTTCACAACCTCAACATGCTCCATCCACCGAAGAGGACATTTACTCAAGCCAAAGACAAGATGTGGACCCTCAACATAGTGATCAATGTGTGAACTCTAGTCAAAGGGAGCTTGGTCCATTCGATGGGTTGTCAAGTGGTGCCAAGTCAATTTGTCAAGGAAGATCCATCCAAACTGTTTTGAGACAAGCTCAAATTGATGCTAGAAGAGCACTTGATCAAGACCAAGGTCAATCCTTGCCTCCCGATGTAGAGGATGATTCTAATAATGATCAAGGTCAAGATGATGGTGAAGACGAGGATCAAAATGATGAAGAGGGTCCTCCAAGAAACAATGAGGAGATCCACGCTCGTCGTGAAGCTAGAAAGGAAAGAATGTTGGAAATAAGAGACCACACCCTCCAAAATGTTGTTGGAAATCTAAGCAAAGGAATTTCCACAAGAGCGCAATTGAAGAGGTTCAGTGAACACCAAGCACACATCTCCATGATTGAACGAAAGAAAGTATGGGAAGCTCTTGAAGATTTGGATTGGTTATAAGCTATGCACAAAGAGCTCAACAACTTTGAGAGAAACAAAGTGTGGAAGTTAGTTGAGAAGCCAAAGGATTGCCGCAATGTTATTGGAACAAAGTGGATATTCAAGAACAAGCAAGATGAGCATGGAATTATCGTAAGGAACAAGGCTAGATTGGTTGCACAAGGGTATTCTCAAATTGAAGGCATTGATTATGGAGAGACTTATGCACCCGTGGCTCGCCTTGAGTCCATCTGTATCCTTCTTGCTTATGCATCACATCATAACTTTAAGTTGCAACAAATGGATGTAGAAAGTGCATTCCTTTATGGTCCTTTAAATGAATTGGTATATGTTAAGCAACCCCCGGGATTTGAGGACCCCAACTTCCCAGACCATGTCTACAAACTTGATAAGGCGCTCTATGGGCTCAAGCAAGCCCCACGCACGTGGTATGAGCACCTTAGAGAGTTATTGTTTGACCGTGGCTTTGAGGTTGGGAAAATCGATCCCACTCTTTTTACTAAGAGGGTCAATGGGGAGCTTTTTGTATGCCAAATATATGTTGATGATATTATCTTTGGCTCATCTAACAAAGCTTTTAATGATGAATTCTCAAAGCTTATGACTAGTAGGTTCCGGATGTCTTCGATGGGGGAGTTGAAAGTATTTCTTGGCTTTGAGATCAAGCAAGTTAGAGGAGGAACATTCTTCAACCAAGCCAAGTATACTCAAGATATTCTCAAGAGATTCAAAATGCAAGATTTGAATGGAGCTCCTACTCCCATGGCTACAAAGACTCATCTAGAACAAAATCCAAATGGTAAAGATGTGGATCAAAAGGTATACCGGTCTATGATTGGTTCTTTGCTTTACCTTTGTGCATCTAGACCCAATATTGTGTTGAGTGTAGGTCTGTGTGCAAGATATCAAGCGGCTCCTAAAGAAAGCCATTTAATGGCGGTCAAGAGAATCTTTTGATATTTAGTTCATACCCCATTTTATGGTCTTTGGTATCCTCAAGGATCACCATTTGCTCTTTGTGGATACACGGATTCGGATTGGGCGGGGGACAAGGATGATAGAAAATCTACATCCGGGTCTTGCCAATTCCTTGGTAGGTCCTTGGTCTGTTGGTCTTCTAAGAAGCAAAATTGTATATCTCTCTCAACCGCCGAAGCCGAGTATGTTGCTGCCGCTAGTGCTTGCACTCAATTGCTATGGATGAGGAAAACTTTAAAGGAATACGGTGTCCATTGTGACAAAGTGCCTCTTCTATGTGACAATGAAAGTGCCATCAAAATTGCATACAACCCGCTGGATCACACAAGGACAAAGCATATTGAGATTCGTCATCACTTCATTAGAGATCATGTTGCTCGAGGTGATATTGATCTATCCTATGTTTCTACCAAATATCAACTTGCCGATATCTTCACGAAGCCACTTGATGAAGCAAGGTTTTGCTACTTGGGGAATCAACTAAATATCGTAGATTCAAGGAGCTTGACTTGATTATCTTGCACTCTCACCTAATACTCGACCCATATTTGGTTTAGGTGTAGGCATGGACATAGGGGGAGTGCGGTCCTAATTGATTGGACTATCCCTCCCCCCATTATGCGCAAAGTAAACAAAATCATTCCTCTTGATATAATTTTGTGATATGTGAGCTCAATGATGAGTTTCGGTAATGGACCCAAGATATATCTTCGTGGTGCCAAGCCGAGTATACTCAAATGTGGTGGCCTAGGCCACGGCCCCCTCTCAATCGAGAGGTTGTTGTGCTTACTCGTGTTTGTCATTTTTTATTTGATTTGTACTCATGATTGTCATCTTGTGAATTGCCTTCATCGCTTTTAGTATCATGCACTCTAGTTTGGTTTTGAACTTCCTTTTTCCCGATTTTTAGAGTGCATGTGCTTCCCAGCTCACTTGTCTTAACCTAAGCCTCCTTACTCCCTCACAAAAACCCTCTCTCTATCTGCACAAGAATCACCTTTGTTTCCTGGCATTTGGAATCAGATGGGACCGGTACTACCGGATGTGGGAGCGGTACTACCGGACCTGGGCAGTTCCCAGTTCGTTCCCTAGAAGAACTGCACCAGGAACGGTACTACCACCCACATGTCCGGTACTACCGGTTGGGGAACCGGTACTACCGGTCGGCGTTTTCCTGGTATATATTGGACGCGCGTGGGAAGGCACCCCTCAGTGCCTCATTCATCCCCACGCCCCCAACTCATACCAGTGCCGCCGCCGGAGACCTTGAAGCCGCCGGAGCCCTCCTCCCAGTTCCCCTTGGATTCGGCCTCTTGGCGGGCTCCCACCTCTTTCCACCGCCATGGATCCCGGTACAACCGCCCTTTATCTCTCCATCTGATTTTCTCCTTAGATCTAGGTTTTCGCTTAGATTTGTGGAGAAATTGACAAATTGAAAGGTTGTACTGCCATATGCTTCCCTAGTTACCGAGTAGAATCATCTATTTACGGTTTAATGCAATCAATTTGGTCCTTTTCCATCAGATCTGACGAACTTGTGCCGCTCAACCGGTAGTACCGGAACTTTTTCCGGTACTACCCCTTGCTGTAGCAGTACTACCGTCAGTCGATAATCCCCAAACTGACCGCCTTTTTCTGCTTCATATTTGATTCTCTCGTTTGCTCCTTGATTCTTGTGCCCTTACCCCCTTGCTATCCTCCCTCGTGCTTTCACAGATGCAGGTGGTTCTCGGGGTGCTCGCAAGCGTTCCAAGACTAGCCGTGAGATTGTTGAGGAAGAGACGGAGTCTGAGGAAGAAGTTATCCACAGCCAAGACACCGTTCCAAGTTGCCTGCCACTCGAGGGGGTCGTGGGGGTCGTGAAGGGGTTACCAATCGCTCTGCTGGGCGTGGCAGCGCCCCTACCTCTCGCCCCCTTCCACTGGGCGTACCAAAAGTCTCAGCTCTGGGCCATCTGGGCAAAGGAAACTGTCAGACATCTCTGAGTCAGAGTTTAGGGCTCTCCGGATTGAAAATGCATACTCCCGCAACCGGAGCGAGGCAAGGGAAGACAGTCTCTTCTATGATGATTTCCAAGAGCGTGTTTATCATGAGGTTCTTTTGACCAATATCCAGATGGTGGTGCCTCAGCAGTGGATTGACATGGGGCACATTGGCAAGAATCTTGACTACTTTGCTGAAGCTAAGGAAATCTGCTCTCACCTTGGCTTGTTCCCCATTATGGAGTTTCAATATGACTATGATTCCCTCCTTATTTTCCAGTTTTATGCCACTGCACATTTCCACACTGGCCGCACTCGGAAGATTACCTGGATGACTCAAGGTGCTGTCAAGGAAGCTACACTAGCGGAGTTTGCTGCAATCTTGGGGTATGAAGATCGCGGCCGGGACGTTCCTTGTGGTTTTCGCTGTCACATGCGGGATCATCCATCCAAAAAGGATGTCCTTACACCTTTGTATATTCAGGGCCGTGGGGTCGCTGGCAAGATCAAGGATCTTCTCCCCACATATTACATTCTCCATCGCATTTTCCGTGAGACTGTTGCTCCTCGTGCGGGCAACAAGGATGAGATACATGGGTTCTTTGTTGACTTGCTGTTCAACACCTTCCTCAACCGAGACTCAGGCACTCCTCTTGATGTGTCAGACTTCATATGGAATGAGATGGTTGCTGCTGCACACTCTCGGAGGGTTCCGCCATTTGCTCCTTATATTATGGCCCTCATTGTGTCAAAGTGCCCCGTCATTGCTAGGACACTCTCCACTCGCTCTCTCATTGTGCATAGGCCAAAGGCACTCAAGATGAAGACACATGCTAAACCTCGCGTTGCGGCGGGTGAGGAGGATGAGGATGACTCTGAGGATGCTGACAGTGGACATGACACTGATTATGTTGTCTCTCGTCGCAAGAATGCTAAGCCCTCTTGGGCCAAAAGGGTGGAGGTCAAGCTCAAGAAGATATTCTGCTTCCAGGTTGACAACCAGAAGCGCATGTATGAGGCGCATGTGTATGCCAAGAAAGCCAGTGATCGGCAGAAGGAAATGATGTCTAGTCAGGGTTTGACCGTCTCCGAGTGGTCCGAGAACAACATCACTCCAGAAGATCAGTGGATCTCTCAGCACAGCCATTGGGATGATGATGTCTCTTCCTCGCACCGCGCCCCACCCCCTTACGAGGATGAGGAGGACCTTGAGGATGAGGAGGTGGAAGAGGAGGATGATTGACTGTTGGGACGGTAGTCCTGCACTTGTCCCTTTTTGGCGTCTTGATGCCAAAGGGGGAGAAGTTGTTTAGGCACGGGTGTTGCATGGGAAGTCACAAGCTCGTTCTTACTTTGATCCTTTTATTGCTTGTGAACTTCGATTTCGAATTCCCTCTATTTATGTGTGAGACTATGTGGTTATGTAGTGGTTATATCATGGATCCATCTTATGAGACTATGTGGTTTATTTCATTGGATCCATCTAGTGATGATATGCATTATCTATTGTCTATATATTTCTCATCACATGCTATTATGCAAAGGTATGATTTCAAATGCTAGTATCAATATTCGTGCATCCATGTTGGATTTGTAAAATAGAGGGGGAGGTTTGTTTCTACACATCTAGGGGGGCCCCGTCTCTATTTTAAAAATTCCATATGTTTTCTATTAAAATCATCTTGCAAAAGTGTATTGTCATCAAACACCAAAAAGGGGGAGATTGAAAGAGCATTTTCCTATCCCTCTGATTTTGATGTTTGATAACAACACACTTATCGGTTTAACTATGTGCTAAGTGTATCATAGATTTGATAAGGGGTGGCACAAATATTGGCATATCAATTCCCTTTGCGAAAAACCATTGTGCCAATCGGTAGTACGGAACTTCATTGACACCGCTTACTACCGATGATCACGGTTGGCACCGTCCAAAACGGATAAGGGTGTGTGCTAGTCAGTACCACCCGGTACCACGGAGCGGCACTACCGGTCCAACCGGTAGTACCGCTTGAGACAAGCGGTACTACCGCTTGACACGGTCGTAGCGCTCGGAAGTACCGGACCGTACTGAAGAATATCCACTCCTCTCCGTTTTGGTCAGTACCAAGCGGTACTTGGGACCGGTACTACCGCCTCGAACGATAGTACCGCATCATACGACCGGTACTACCGCTTGGGGGTAGTACCGCAAGGGCGATACCACCCAAAACTGAAGAAGGCTAGACGAACTGAAGCATCTCCAGTACCTGGTCCGGTACTTGACCGGTAGTACCGCTTGCAAGCGGTACTACCGCTTGAGGACCGGTACTACCGGTGCATTAATGACTCCAACGGCCATATTTCGTGGAGGGGTATAAATACCCCTCCACCTACCTTGGGACAAACTGCTCAGCTCATTAAAGTCAAAGACCACCATTGGAGTCCATTGGAGCCACCCAAATCTTCAAGATCTCCTCATCCCACCACCCAAAGTCCTTGATCTTTGGGGAATCGAAGGAGGAGGCCCCGATCTACTACTTCACCAAAAGAGATCTTCATTTCCCCCTCATTTCATTGAGGGCCCCTTTGCTCTAGTGTTTTCTTGGAAACCCTAGTTCTTGTTTTGATTCTTACAAGCTAGTCTTTGATTGCTTTGACAGCTTGCTTGTATTTGGGAGCCTCCGATTAAGTTGTGGATGTGTGCCCCAAACTTGTAACGGTGCTGGATTCCACCTTGAAGGTTGCCGATATAGTGGAAGGTGAATTGATCCCATTGGGGTGAGATTCATCGAAGAACAAGGGAGGCCTTTCGTGGCGTTGGTGGTTTGAAACCACCCCCTCTCCAAACGTAGACGTAAATCCCCTCAAAAGGAAGGAACTACGAGACACAAATCCTTGTGTCTCCGCGTCCACTATTTTGGTTACTTCTATCCTTTACCGTACCTTACTTACTTGTTACTACTTTGTGTTAGGGTAGCTCTTGCATAATTGTCATATAGGTAAATTCACCGTAGTTGCATTATCTAGAGAATTTACCTTATTGTCAAACCTTAATTTGAAAAGGACGAAATTTTAAAGTAGCACCTATTCACCCCCCCTCTAGGTGCCCATACGATCCTTTCAGCACGTCGAAAGGATTTCTCCCCCCTTTGGTCTCAAAGGGAAAATAGTATGTGGTCGACTTTCACATACCATCTAAAGAGAGAGAGATCCAACACAAATCATAAATCAATCATAGACCGGCAAGTCATATGGACACAAGATCATATCATCTTTATTGCAAATTCATAATAGTGCTAGGTTTTCTCCATCTCCCCAAGAACAAAGGAACTAATCACTCATGGGGCAATCAACAACATCATCATAATCAAATGGATGGATGAGAGTAATGTAATAGATCTAGTGCAAACCACAATTGAATCTAGAATTACAACAATATCTAATAAATGGAGGATGAAAGTAATGGTGGTGATGTAGATGCAGCGGTTGATGATGTAGGGGATGATTTGTTGTCCTCCAATGATCTGTGGATCAGCAGGGATTTCTCCTAGTCAAGTTCCTCCTTCGGATCCCTTTCTAATGAGGTTTTTTGTGGTTTCTGGTGGCTGTGAATGTCAGATTCTTCACCAGGAGAAAGTATTTGACGAGACAAAGCCGTCGGCACATGTACGGGCAGACGGTACGGGCGGGCCCTTCCCGTACCGCTGGTCGTTAAGGGCATTGTATGATTCTCCTCTCTTGGTATTCTCCCATGTATGAAGGTAAATCCATAAAATGACTTTTATCACTTAAAAATATCATATTATACTGTAATATGGCAGCTTTAATTGATATGTTCATAATAGACTTAGTAATTTGGGGTCATGTTGGAATAAAGACAAAATGTGCGCGCGAACGCAGTGAAATACAAATATCCCTACACTATTTTTGCAAAAACAATAGGTAAATATGCTTAAATTTTGGACTCATCATGTATCTTGAGTAGTCATCCACAATAACCAAGCAATACTTCTTCCCCCAAGACTATCAAAGTATGGAGGACCAAAGAGGTCCATGTGAAGAACCTCTAGGATCCCATCAAAATAGATGGTTGTTGTGGGGGGGGGATGAGCCGTCACATGGAGCTTTCCTTCAATACACACCCTACACACACGATCTTTGACAAAGCAAACATTATATTTTAGTACAAGGATGTGACCTCCCATGTGGAGACTTTGCAAATACCTCATATTGACGTGGGCAAGACGGTGATGCCAAAGCCATCCCACATCGCCTTTAGCCATTAGGCAATCTGCGATAGGTGTGGGTTTCTTATCAAAATCTACCACATACAAATCGTTCTCAGCATGCCTAACAAAGGCTATAGAGAGAGTCTTGCTCTACATTAGAACCACAACCTTGGGGTCAAATTAGGCTACGAAGCCCATGAGTGTAAGTTGATGAACAAAACATAAATTATATGAAAGGGTTTCGACAAGCATAATGTCCACAATGGAAATATCCGGTGTGACCACTACCTTACCCAAACCCAATACCTTAGAAGTTGATCTATCTCCATAAGTGACACCCATGTTGGAAGTATTTGGTTCTTTATCATCGAGCATCTCCTTGCTTCCAGTCATATGACTAGTGGCACCACTATCAACCAAATAGTCCTACAAGAAATCAATGATTGGTCTTTGGTACCCATTGTTGAATGGGTCCTCTTTTGTTACTCACAAGTATCTTAGGAACCCAAATGCCCCAATGGAAATCATCACCATAAAAGGTGCCTACATATTTAGCATAGACTTGACCATCATAAGATTTTATAAGGACATAGGATGGGTTATATTTTCCCGCAAAGTCATTGTGATATGGTTCATCACCACCCTTAATGACACATGATTCCTTCTTCTTGTTCTTTACCTTGCTCTTCTTCTTTGACTTGGACATAAATACAAGTCCCTCCATGGTCAGATTATCCCTTTGATTACTCAAAAGGTCATTTACACTTTTCTCATCATGTATGCAAGAGACAAGGCATTTCTCAATCGTGTCCTTCAACCTATTGTTCTCCTCAACAAGATCTCCATGCTCACAACAAGGGTTAGTAGAACATGAAGCAACACTAGTTGATATGATTGAACTTTCTTTTGTCACTTGAGTTTTAAGTTGTTAATGTGACTTTGAAAGATGAGAGAATTTTATCAATAGGGCCTCATGGTCCTTCTTGAGTTTCTCAAACTCTTCATTTAGTCTAGCATGACCAACTCCAAACTTGAGCTTTTCATTTTTAAGAACTTTACTTAAAGTAAGAGCATGGTCATGTTCTTTAGCAAGTTTTGAGACATTGAAGTTAAAAGATTCTTCACGAGCAATATTGGTCTCTTCAAGAATGACTCTTCTACTTTGCTCATCATCAAGAGCATTTGACAAGGCGAATATCTCCATGGCGGCCTCACGAGCATGCACAAACATCTCCAAGATGGTATCATCTCTTTCATCGATGATATAGTGTGCTTCACCTAGTTGTCTCATGACGAACTCAACACAAATCTTGGCATCACCTTCCAAGTTAGTTAAAAAGCTAGTGGACTCCACCACTTCCTTCTTAATCATGAGAATCATAGCATCATCATATGAAGATACATCAATAGAAGGATTTGGGGATGGAGGATTTACCACGAAGGCTTTAGCCATGAGGCATGTGGGCTTGGTGACGAGCTTGTTCTCATTGGTAGAGTCAAAGAGAGATGTCGGTTGTCAGGGGGATAACCCCCGGGTGGGGAAAGCCAGGCACAAGTAGGCCGGCTCCAGAAGATGCAGGCCGCCTGGCCTCCAGGAAAGACAACTCTAGCCGACTGGCGAGCACGCCCGGCTGGGCTTAAAACCTTCCCGGCTGGCCCATCTAGCCGGTGGCCAGAAGAACCGGCCGGGTGGCCATTTCCACCCGGCACACCTCGGATTCGATGGAGAGCATGGAAGGGCTGATGCTTCCTGCGGGGTACGCTTATGGCTCTCCGTCGTCATCAAGGAAACTGGCATGCCGTCATGACCAGCGCTACCCAATGAAGATAAAGCAAGATGGTCGGCTGGACTGGCGAAAGAAGTCCGGGTGACCGTTAAAGCAAGGATGACGCCCGAAAGGAAGCCCGGGTGACCACTAAAGAGAAGGGTGACGCTAAAAGAAGGGACGACTGGGTCCTAGCCCACCGGCTGGGCCCTGTAGCCGGCCCTGTCCTGTAAACCCATATCCAAACAGTAAACCCTAGGAACCGATCTGTAATCTGCCCCCTAGACCAGTATATAAGGGAGGGCAGAGCTAGGGTTCTAGGTAAGGCAACAATAGAAGGATAGAAGTGTTAGCATCAAGTTCCCATCTTCCTCTAGCCCTCGATAGTAGCTAAGTAAATAGCTCAAGGAGCATCTGTACTGAGCATCAGCTCCCATACATAGTTCATCTTGCAGGAGTAGGGGTGTTACCTCGCCAAGAGGGCCCCGAACCTAGGTACGTACATGTGTTTGCAGTGTACCGTGCCCAACCCGTTGCATGAGCCACCGAATGCATCCGTGTGTCCCTTCTTTGCCATCCCTGATGGCACTGCCGTGTTCCACACCACGACAGTTGGCGCCCACCGTGGGGAACAGCGCTTCGGCTGGGATCATCTTCTGCACGGGACTTCCGCTCGTCGCCGGCGAACGCGTGGCCTCTGGCCTCGTTCTCATGCTAGGTGCCTTCGACTGCATCATCGACAATGCAGTGTGTTTCGCCGGGAACACCTTCCCCGCCGACGGATCCATCATGCATTTTGGAGACGTCCGCGTCTACGTCACCACTGTCGCTGAGGTTTTCCCAGCTTGGTCATCCCCGTCCTCGATGTGCCCCTCACCCGCGTCCCAGCCGTAGGGAGTGGTCATGTCAAAGTCATGATGGTAAACTCTCGTGAAAACCATCGGTAGCCTCAAGAATATTGGGCAGGAGGAGAAAACTCCGCGCTCGAGCAAGAGAAAGACCCGCTCACCGCCTCCATCCAGCACCTGCGCGCTCCGATCATCGTCGAGACGGATCCAGCGACTGCAGCGGCAACACTCGAAGCTACGCGCCAAAAACTCCTGGAGGAAGCCACCAAGGTCGCGGCTAACCAACGTCGGTTGAACGCCACCGTGCACGAGTACAACGCAGCTCACGTCTTCGCCAGGAAGATCCAGCATCGGGGGCGCGACCTGGCGTCGGAACTGGACCGCGCCGCCGACTCGCATGCATGTGTGGCGTGGCCCGTCTACAGCACTCCCGCCAAGAAAATGGGGGCAGCCAAGGCAGCAGCCGCGGAGCTAAAGCACCTTGAGGGCGAGGAACTTTGTCGCCAGTAGGAGAGCGTGCAACTCCTCGTGGCCACTATGAACAAGCAGCAACCGAGGGCGTCCCCAGCCAGGTGGGCAACTCCCACGACATCATCGTCCGCAAAGGCGCAGACCAGACGGCTCACGAAGGAAGCAAGCATCAACAAGCCTCTTCTCCAGGAGGGGTTGGGCAAAATAGTCGCCCGCATGGCAAATCCAGCAACTGCGGTCGCCACAACCGGGACGCCGCCGCCTCCAGCGTAAGTCGCGTAGGTGGAGCTTCCTAGGGGAAAAGACGCGAGCACCGGAGGAAGAAGCAGACGCGGACAAGGACCCGCCTGCGCCGCGCTTGAAGGGCCAGCTCGGTCCCCGAGAACCGGCTGGCGCGCGGGAGCGCATCGATCTCCTGGTGCAGTCACACACCTTGGAGGAGGAAAGTCCGGCTGGCCCAAAGTGTTTCGGCCCGCGCATCCGGAACGAGCTGTTTCCAAAGGGATTTTCGCTCCCAAGAGACATGCCAAAGTACAACGGAACCGTCAAGCCCGAGGATTGGTTGGTCGATTACATCACCATAGTGGGAATCGCCAATGGCAACCTCCGCTTGGCCGTCCGCTACGTCCCCCTCATGCTCGTCGACTTGGCAAGGACATGGATCAATAGCCTCCCCGAAAACAGCATCAATGCATGGCTGGACTTCGAAGAAGCGTTCATCCGCAACTTCACCGAAACATACAAGCGGCCGGGTCGGCCTCGCGAGCTTGCCCTCTGTGTACAAGGCAAGGACGAGTCAGATTGCGCCTACCTCACCCGGTGGACCAGCATGCATAATTCGTGCGAAGGGGTGCGCGATCACCAAGCGATAGACTTCTTCACCAACGGCTGCCGAGACGACACCATGCTAAAGCACAAGCTCAGTCGGGCAGACCCGCAAACCATGGCCGAGGTCATGGCCATTGCGGACAAGTACGCCACCACGGACGTAGCAATGAAGAAGCCCATCGTGGTGGACGACCAAGGCCAAATCATCACGGACGAGCAGGCGGAGCGACGCCAGCCGGGCGACCATCATCCCAGGCGGCACGGTCACGACAACCGCCACGACAAGAGGAAAAACGACCAGCCGGATAGACGGTACGACACCAAACAAGTAGCCGCGGTGCATGAAGATCCGGCTGCAGGAGGGAGCCGGAGGCAGAGGCCGGACGACAGGCCGCCTCGGCCCAAGTACACCATGGAGTCCATGCTCGATGGGCCATGCAAGTTCCACACTGGTGGCAACAAGCACGCAAATCACACGAAGCGCCAATGTAGCTGAACAAAGAAAATGGCCGAAGCCGGTGGACTCCCACCACCACCTCCACCGCCAGCCGGAGGCCCACCGGATAACAGGGAACAACGCAACCGCCGCGAGGATGACAAGGATGGTTACCCGCGGTAGGTGGGTAATTACCACATATTCCTGGCGGATCCGGAAACGAAGCACGCCAAGCGGAGACGCGAGGCAGAGGTGAACGCAATCGTCCCACCCGTCCCCCAGTACCTACATTGGTCCGACCAGGCGATCACCTGGAGCAAGGAGGACTAGCCGGCCATGCTGCCAAGCCCTGGCAGCTATGCGTTGGTCTTGGACCCCATCATCATCTCCAAGAAGCATTCATGCCGCTTCTCTCGGGTACTGATCGATGGAGGATGCAGCATCAACCTCCTTTACCGGAGCATCCTCGAGAGGCTAGGCATCAGCGAGTCCTAGCTGGAACCCTCAAGCACTTCATTCCATGGAGCAGTGCCAGGGCCATCGCACTCCCCAATCGGCAAGATCCGGCTGGACGTCATCTTTGGCAGCGAGAACAACTTCCGCCGCAAGCCAATTTGGTTCGAGGTCGTGAATCTCTCCAGTGCCTACCACGCCATACTAGGGCTCCTAGCACTGACCAAGTGTAACATTCCAGGATTAGCACCTAGAAATAGAGAGGACACAGGTTTGTGCATTGCATTCATGCATAAGAAAATCCGGGAAATTTTCGCGCAAAACTAAAGAAGTTGTAGAGGGATTGAGATCTCTCTTGTTCCGGTGCAAACATCAAGACAGGTGCGATTGATTTCGACGTGACTTCTATTTTACTTCTCTGTTTGAGGGGAAAGTAAATTCAAATTTGAATATTCTAAAGATATATTTGAATTATAAAAGAATAGGTATATAGAATAATAAATGAATTCCTATAATATAGAGATAATGGAATTCTTATTTATAAATAAAATATAAATATCTACAAGTTCTAAGTTACATTAAGAAAGTGTAGGGTTCGCAGCATAGAAAACAAAAAATTTCCTACGATGTGAACTATGTACCAAGATCTATCTATTTAGATACAAACAACGGGCGGATGTATATCCGTAGAGAACATACCCTTGAAGACCGACAAAGCTTAACGAGTTCAACTCATGGTTGATGTAGACGATCTCTTGACGATCTCAAGATCGAGAGGAAGTCCTAGCGCCGCAAATCAGCAGCGCATCCGTGCTCGCACACACGTTCGAGGCACCGAGCAACCTCCGCCTCCTCGCTCCAGCGATGCAGCGGAAGCACAACTCTTTCTTGCCGAATAGCCACTGGGGAAAACATGTATCTCGCTAGTCCGAGACCATGGGAGATAAATTCTAGAGGGGGAGAGAGATCCTTCATGAGGAGGTGTGAGTGAGAAGTGAGGAGAGGGGTGCCTTTTATAGGAGGAGGGGGAACCCCAAGGGGGTGGCCGGTGCATGGGGGCTTCCCCCTTGCCCTCCCCTCTTCATGTGGGTGGACACTCCACTCACAAAATTCCTTTAAATTCCCTCCACTCAAAATCCCACTCAAAATTGCCATTAAATTTCCACCAAATTTAATGCAAACTCTCATTAAATAAAACTTTTTTATTTTATTCAGAATTTTGTCAATTACTTTAATGACAAACATTCACAAATAACCCCTTTCTAGAATTCCATTTCACATGCATAACCACTTTATGCAATTTCACCCGAAAACCTGTTTCGGTATCTAGTGAAATAAATTCCTGCGCTTGTTCATTCTTTCGGCATGAAACTTTTGCTCCAATTGGATGTCGGTGTCTCTTAAGTGTGTCACCCTACGGTTCGTGAATAATGCGGACATGATCGAGACCCCTCTCGGATCAATAATCAGAAGCGGGATCTGAAGACCCATACTGACTCCCACACATTCAACGATGAATTTCTTGTGATCGTCGGAACCTTTTACGCTAGTATCTTAATCCCTTTGTTTCACGATATATTACATGTCCGAGATTTGATCATCGGTATCTCCATACCTAGTTTGATCTCGTTATTGACATGCACTCTTTTCTCGTTCCCGTGATATAACATTCTAGTGATCAAATCACTTGCTTGCAAGCTAATCAATGTGATATCACTGAGAGGGCCCAGAGTATATCTATCCGTCATCGGGATGAACAAATTCCACTCTCGATCCATGGGCCTCAACATAACACTTTGTTAGTTCTGAATCCATCTTTATAATCACCCTGTTACGGTGTGATGTTTGATGTTATCAAGAAACTCTTCCGGTGTTAGTGATTGACATGATCTCATGGTCTAAGGATTAGGATCACTTCGTAAGTTATTATAGCAATATAAACTCAATGACTTTGATCGTAATGCTATACTTCGGATGAATGTTCATCACACCATTACACTAATGTTGTGATCCTGTTATTAACAACATCCAATGTCCATGATCAGGAAACCTTGATCATCATGTTAATCAACGAGCTAGTTAATGAGATAGGCATAACTAGGAACTTTCTGTTTGTTTATTAGACACACATGTATTAACGTTTCCGTATTAATACAATTATAGCATGCAAAATAAACATTTATCATATACTTGGAATACGCATAATAAACACTTTATTATTGCCTCTCAGGGCATATTCCCTTCAGTCTCCCACTTGCACTAGAGACAATAATCTAGTTACATAGTGATAAATCTAACACCCATCGAGTTCTGGTGTTGATCATGTTTTGCTCTAGGAAGAGTTTTAGTCAACGGATCTTCTACATTGAGATCCATATGTACTTGACAAATCTTTATATCTCCATCCTTGACATGTTCGCGGATGGAGTGAAACCGGCTCTTAATATGTTTGGAATGCTTGTGAGACCTTGGCTCTTTGGCATTGGCAATGGCACCATTGTTGTCACAATAGATCACCATTGGGTCCAACGCTCTTGCAACCACACCTAGTTCGGATATGAACTCCTTCATCCAAACTGCTTCTGAAGCATCACCATATTCGGCCTCCGTTGTTGATCCCGCCACCACAGGTTGTTTGGAGCTCCTCCAACTAACCGCTCCGCCATTCATGAGAAATACGTATCCGGATTGAGACTTAGAGTCATCCGGATCGGTGTCAAAGCTAGAGTCGACATAACACTTAGCGACGAGCTCTTCTTCACCTCCGTATACAAGAAACATATCCTTAGTTCTTCGCAAGTACTTAAGGATATTCTTGACCGCTATCCAATGTCCCGAACCTAGATCCGATTGGTACCTACTAATCAAACTAATAGCATGTGCCACATCCGGTCTTGTACATAGCATGGCGTACATTATAGAGCCTATGGCTGAAGCATAGGGGACCTTGTCCATTATCTCTCTTTCTTCCGCCGAAGCCGGACTTTGAGTCTTACTCAATGTCTTGCCTTGCAACATAGGTAAGAACCCCTTCTTACTTCCGTCCATTTTAAACTTCTTTAAAATCTTATCAAGGTATGTACTTTGCGATAGCCCTATTAGGCGCCTAGATCTATCTCTATAGATCTTTATGCCTAATATGTATGACGCTTCACCTAGGTCCTTCATTGAAAATTTGCTGTTTAGATAACTTTTAACACTGTTTAAAATATCTATATCATTTCCGATCAATAATATGTCATCCACATATAATATCAGAAATGCCACATTGCTCCCACTCACTTTCTTGTAAATACAAGCTTCTCCATAAGTTTGGACAAATCCAAACTCTTTGATCACCTCATCAAAGCGGAGATTCCAACTTCGTGATGCTTGCTTCAATCCATAGATGGATTGCTGAAGCTTGCACACCTTGTTAGCATCCTAAGGATCGACAAAACCCTTTGGTTGTATCATATACAACTCTTCTTCAATATTACCATTGAGAAACGCGGTTTTGACATCCATCTGCCATATCTCATAATCGAAATATGCAGCAATTGCTAACATAATCCTAACTGACTTTAGCATCACTACGGGAGAGAATGTCTCATCGTAGTAAACTCCTTGAATTTGTCGAAACCCCTTTGCGACAAGTCAAGCTTTATAGACGGTCACATTACCATCAGCATCAGTTTTCCTTTTGAAAATCCATTTGTTCTCCACGACCTTTCGGTCGTGAGGTAATTCCACCAAGTTCCAAACTTGATTTTCATACATGGATTCCATCTCGGATTTCATGGCTTCTAACCATTTGTTGGAATCCGGGCTCATCATTGCTTCTTCATACGTCACAGGGTCATCATTTTCATCAACCATGAAATTCATGACAGGATTTACGTACAGCTCGGGAGTTGCACGCGTCCTGCTAGACCTGCGAGGTTCGGTAGTACTCTCTTTCGGAGTTTCATGATCATTATCATTAGTTCCCTCTTCAACAGGTGAAGCCAACTCCGGAACTATTTCCGGTGCTGCGCTACTCGCCATACTTTGAAAAGAAGGTTCAATAACCTCTTCGAGTTCTACCTTCCGACTACTCACACCTTTCGCGAGAAACTCTTTCTCTAGCAAGGATCCATTCTTGGAAACAAAAACCTTGCCCTCGGATCTGTGATAGAAGGAATACCCAATAGTTTCCTTAGGGTATCCTATGAAGACGCATTTTTCCGCTTTGGGTTCGAGTTTATCCGGTTGACGTTTCTTCACATAAACATCGCATCCCCAAACTTTAAGAAATGACAGCTTAGGTTTGTTTTCAAACCACAATTCATACGGTGTCTTTTCAACGGATTTAGATGGTGCCCGATTTAAAGTTAATGCAGCAGTTTCTAGTGCATAACCCCAAAATGACAACGGCAAGTCCGTCAGAGACCTCATAGATCGAACCATATCTAATAAAGTACGATTACGACGTTCCGACACACCATTTCGCTGTGGTGTTCCGGCAGGCGTGAGTTGTGAAACAATTCCACACTATTTCATGTGAGTGCTAAACACATAACTTAGATACTCACCTCCACGGTCGGACCGTAGAAATTTGATCTTTCTATTACGATGATTTTCCACTTCATTCTGAAATTCCTTGAACTTTTCAAAGGTTTCAGACTTGTGTTTCATCAAGTAGATATAACCGTATCTACTCAAATCATCCGTGAAAGTAACAAAATAACGATATCCACCTCGCGCCGACACACTCATTGGACCACATACATCAGAATGTATGATTTCCAATAAATCTGTCGCCCGTTCCATTGAACCGGAAAACGGCGTTCTAGTCATCTTGCCCATAAGGCATGGCTCACATGTATCAAATGATTCAAAATCAAGTGATTCCAAAAGTCCATCCGAATGGAGTTTCTTCATGTGTTTAACGCCAATATGACCTAGACGGCAGTGCCACATATATGCGGATATATCATCATTAAGTTTAATCCTTTTAGCAACAACATTATGAATATGTGTAACATTATCATCGATATCTAATAGAAATAAACCATTCATCATCGTGCATGACCATAAAAGATTTCATTCATATAAATGGAACAACCATTGTTCTCGGATTTAAATGAATAACCACTTCGCATCAAACACGATCTAGATACAATGTTCATGCTCGATGCCAGACGGATAACAATTATTTAAGTTTATAACTAATCCCGATGGCAAATAGAGAGGCAGCGTTCTGACGGCGATCACATCAACGCTTGATCCATTGCCGACACGCATCTGACCTCACCCCTTGCTAGCGGTCGCTTGTTCCACAGCCCCTGATTCGAGTTACAAATATTAGCAACTGAACCGGTATCAAATACCCAGGTGCTACTGCGAGCACTAGTCAAGTACACATCAATAACATGTATATCATATATACCTTTGTTTGCCTTGCCGGCCTTCTTATACGCCAAATACTTGGGGCGCTTAAGCTCAAAGGCTTCCTTACAATAGTAGCACTCGGTATCGGACTTAGGTCCAACTCGGGTTTCTTTTCAGGCACGCAACCGGCTTGCCGCCTTACTTCCTTCCGCTTTCCTTCTTGTCTTTCTTGAAACCAGTTCTATTGATCATCAACACTTGATGTTCCTTTTGATCTCCACTTCTGCTTTTGATCATTGTGAAGCTCGGGAGAGACTTCTTCATGCCTTGCATATTATAGTTCATCACAAAGCTCTTATAGCTAGGTGGCGTAGACTGCGAACACGATGGATGCCTAAGTCAATGGGAATCGTTATTCCCAAGGACACAAGCTTATCGGCGTAACCCGACATCTTGAGTACATGCTCACTAACGGAGTCAGTGCTCTTCCATCATGCAGCTAAAGAACTTTTCTGGCGTTGTAGCTCTCAGCAGCATGTGTGTCAAAATCATTTTCAACTCACCCATTATATCAAAAGCATTGCCGTTTTGAACGCTTTCGAAGTTCCGGCTCTAGCCCATACAATATGCCGCAATGAACTAAGTTGTGGTCCTCCTGACGAGTCTGATAGACATTCTTCTCCTCGTCAGGGGCTTCCTCAAAAGGTGGGGGGCCTAGTGGTGCTTCTAGCACGTATTGCTTTTGTGCAGCAGAGAGGAGAATCCTCAAATTCATGGCCCATTCGGTAAAGTTGCTACCGTTCGTTGCAAGTTTCTCTTTCTCCATGAACACATTGAAATTAAAAGCAGGTGGTGCCATCTACAACAGAATTTGTAAAGTTTAGACTAAGTGTATGATAGATTGAGTTCAACTAATCCATATTACGAATGAACTCCCACTCAAAAACGACATCCCTCGTGCCTTTTTGGTGATTACATGAACCAAATCCACTATACCAAGTCCGATCATCACGTGAGTCGGTATAGCTTCAAAGGCGAGCATCAAATGGGCATCATATATACTATATGACTCATGCTTAACCTTTCGGTCCGTGTTCCGAGGCCATGTCTGTACATGCTAGGCTCGCCAAGTTAGAACCTTAGTATTCGGGTGTGTAACTGTTTTACACCCGAAATATGGTCGTGGATCCAAGAACACCCGATCATCACGCGATGTCTTGGAGCGACGAAAACATAATCGGTGCATACTAAAGGAAGAACACATCCTTATCTTGATATTTAAAAGAGGGATCATCTTATTATGCTAACAAAGCGCTAAACAAGCAATATAAGATGCTATCAAACATCACATGTTTATTAGTGGAATGATATGGTCCCCGCATATGATCTCTATCATGTGCATCGTGGTATGATCACTATCATACCTATATGTGTAATTCCAAGGTCTATGGAGATTACACGTTATGTATGTTGTAAGAATATCATCTCATACTTCTACTTACAACATCACCATATCATAACACTAACCCAGCAACAATCTAAACTAGACGCCTCTAATTTATCCATTGCAAGTTTTACGTGGCTTAGGGCTTTCGAGATAGAACCGTTCTTACCTACGAACATGAACCACAACGAGGATAACCAAATTGTTGACAACTCGTTGCAAAATAGATATTGACTATAGTAGGAGAGACAGACACCCGCTCGCCACTTATGCAAACTAGTTGCATGTCAAGCGTGAAACAGGTCTCATGTGCGAGGACATGTAAAGTTTGTCTGGGCCGCTTCATCCCACTATGCCACCAATATCAAAAATTACAACTAAGTAGCAACAACATGATCATCATTGCCCACATACTCATATGTGTACTACCCGTGTAAAGCATCTACGCATAGATCCGCCTCTGATACCACTGTAGGGTTCGTAGCATAGAAAACAAAAAATTTCCTACGATGTGAACTATGTACCAAGATCTATATATTTAGATACAAATAACGGGCGGATGTATATCCGTAGAGAACATACCCTTGAAGACCAACAAAGCTTAACGAGTTCAACTCGTGGTTGATGTAGACGATCTCTTGCCGATCTCAAGATCGAGAGGAAGTCCTAGCGCCGCAAATCAGCAGCGCATCCGTGCTCGCACACATGTTCGAGGCACCGAGCAACCTCCGCCTCCTCTCTCCAGCGATTCAGCGGAAGCACAACTCTTTCTTGCCGAATATCCACCGGGAACATGTATCTCGCTAGTCCGAGACCATGGGGGGTAAATTCTAGAGGGGGAGAGAGATCCTTCACGAGGAGGTGTGAGTGAGAAGTGAGGAGAGGGGTGCCTTTTATATGAGGAGGGGGAACCCAAAGGGGGTGGCCGGCGCATGGGGGCCCTCCCCTCTTCATGTGGGTGGACACTCCACTCACAAAATTCCTTTAAATTCCCTCCACTCAAAATCCCACTCAAAATTGCCATTAAATTTCCACCAAATTTAATGCAAACTCTCATTAAATAAAAATCTTTTATTTTATTCAGAATTTTGTCAATTACTTTAATGACAAACATTCACAAATAACCCCTTGCTATGTAAGATCCCTCCTTTGTAAAGGAAAAGGATCCCTGTGATTGCCATGCTAGTCCCTGGATCATTGCTAGCATCCACAGTTTAAGGTGAAGTACACAGATACAAAGGTCATTTATTACATCCATTCCAGAGATAAACATAGTCTTTACAAATCAAGGCCATAGGACTGATACAAGAGTTTGAATAAGAAAATAAATATAAGTCTTCATCTTCATGTGCCACAGGCAAACATGTTAAGTGTAGACTCATGACACCTAATCCTCATCAGAGTAACCTGCAACATCACAAGTTACAGCCACAGTGGGTCACTACTTTGGAATAGTATTGTCAAGTGATACCTTAGTAAAATTTAGGTGGACTATATTACTATATGCATTTTGGCTAAGTGTAGCTTGGCTTGCTTTGCTCAAAATTGGTTTTTCCTATTAGTTGAAATCACTAAGTTTTCTTTGTCAAAACCTTTCCCAAGGAACCACCAATAGACATTGAGGTCCTTCACCCTTGTTCACCCACAAGTTTTTACTTAGAAGTTGGAGTGATGAGATTCTTGATGGCTTCCATGTCTTGATGCTCAAGTTGTCCATTGCCATGGACTTGGCTAAGTACTTAGATTTTTCCATCTACAGAGGTTGTGCACTTTCCCCACCAGACTTGGTTTCCCAAGACAGGACCTTTCAGAAGCCTTTCCTTAGACCAAATGGATGCGCTCCAACCTATCATTCCCACTACCACCAACTGTCCAAATGGCTAAGTTCTAGCAACCTATGTGATCCAGGCAGAGCCCATATTGCCAAGTGGCTGCACTAGAAGCTTCTCAACACTTGGCCTCTAAAATCTCTTTGTTCCTGGGTGGCTTTCCACAAGTGAGATACACAAGGTAAACCATAGCCATGGGCCTTGTGTAACCACTCAACCAATAACCACCAATCAAGTCCCATTCCACCCAGGTGATTCATTGACTTAGTTGTTTTATTAGGAAAAACATAAGTCCAAAGACTTAGAAATATTTTCACCATAGCATGTATAATTCACCAACCCTTGTTTGCTACTAGCTAGGCTAAGCATGGCATAGATAGTAATTTAACTTAGAAATTTCCTAGCAATTCTACAACTACATAGGATTTCCCAACATGGCATTTGGCAAAATAGTAACATGCAAGACTTAGTAAAATATTTCTAATGTTTGTATAAAATATAGGGATGGAAATATTCATGAAGTACCACTTTCCTTGGTAGTTGGGAGAGTAGCACTCTTCACAATCACAATCACTAGCACCAAAGTCTACACAAAGAATATAACCACAATCACATACAAGTCATATACAAGCAAAAATATTTATGCATGCATGAAAGATGCTAAGTTATGATTTTTGAAAATCAACCAAGCAAGTGCACAGTACTGAATCATAAACAAGTCAAAGACTTGCTAAACCAAGTTCATTTGACACTAAAACAATTTCCTAAACGATTCATATACTCAAAATAGTCCTAAAATAGTTTTTGCAAATAAAATCATTTTAACAGAAGCTAAACATTAAACACATTGCATAAACATAAAGGGCTTGTTCTCCTGATTCCAACGGTATAAAATTTGTCAAAATCTAACGTGGAAATCAAAAGTTATAGCTAAATCAAATTTGGATATAAATCTGATTTCAAATTCTATTTTTAAACAAACCCTAGCCACGCGTATGTTTCCTATTGGCCCGTACCGGTTCGGGCGGATCGATCGACGCATATCGTTGGATTTAAGTGAACATGCACGGCTCAGATCTAACGTACCGCTTCGTTTAAGTGATTCTATTACACGCGTTGGATCTAGATCCAACGGAGCTTGATCAAACGACCAAGTTCTGGCGGCGCGTGGCGATGGCGAGCGGCGGAGCGCTCTGCCAGTGGCGGTGGCGGCGTTCTAGGTTGCCCGGGGGGAAAATAGTGTGCTCACCAGAATCGCAGTGACGAGGCGAAGCTCAACGTGGCGGTGGCTTGGCAAGGGGCGCGCTGTCGTGGCCGTGGGATCTCGTCGAAGTGGATGACAGGGTCGGGCTCCGGTGGACGGCGACGTTGGCGATGTTCTGCTTCGCCCTAATGGAAACGGAGGGCATCAGTGTGTGTGCATAGGTCAGGCGAACAAGTCAGCGTCAAAGAGGAGGCTCGGGGCGGTCTGATTTTACCTTAATCACTCGCCGGAGTTGAGTGGCGGCTTTCGATCGGTTATGCCACAACGGGACGCGGCGTCTGGTCACAAGCAGGCAAGCAAAGGGCATCAGTAAATGCACGAGATCATGTTGGACACATTCATTTAAATCAGAGGCTTTGGGGCGGTCGGGACTCACCGGAATTTGCTGCCGGAGATTGTCGGGACAGCGGCGGCGTCAAGCGAGTTGTGAGCAGCCTGGTGGCGTGGAGAGGAAATTGGGTGAGGGGAAATGGCCGCGAGAGGGAGGGGCTTAAGTAGGCAGAGGCTCGACAAGAAACGCTCAGTGATTCAATACCAATTACACCACGGAATCAACGCAGCAACGGCCATCGGCGGTGTTCGTGCGTGGAAATTTGGGGAAGACGATGACGACGTGGACGGGGCCTGCTTGGAGTCGAGGAGTTGGGTCCGAGCATCGCGTAAGGCGAGAGAGGGGACCCGGGTGGGCTAGCTGGGCTGGTTTCACTGTTGGGCCCAAAGTCTAGCGCCGGCCCTTTTCTTTTTCTTTATTCCTTTTCTAATTCTGATTTGATTTTCTGGATTGATTTTCAAATGAATTCAAACTCTATTTGAATTCAAATCTTTTCAGGATTTTTGCAGTGTGCAACAGTCATAATTCTATGCATAAAACCATGTGGTCACTTTGATTTGGCTTGGTCATTTTTGGAAAAACAAAATAACAGTGACATTGCACTTGGTTTGCAAATGTTTGAAAGTGGTTTTGAAACCATTTTTATTTTGTACAATTTGTTCTAACTCCACACTCAAACCAATCAACAAGGGAAACAAACAAACTTGGTTTAAAACATTCAAGCTCTCAAATGGGGATGGACATTTGATTTAAGTTTGCTCACATAAAATGATAGAACTATGTGCTTCTGTTTTCTTGAATTTGGTTTGAAATTGATCTCAAAACTATATGCATGCATGAATGATATGCAATCTTTGAAATCATGATTTTAGGGATGTTACAAATCTAACCCCCTTAAGGTGAATCTCGCCCTCGAGATTCGGATTGGTTAGCAAATAGGTGAGGGTGGTATTTCCGAAGATCATCTTCTCTTTCCCATGTTGCTTCCTCTTCGGAATGATGATTCCACTGCACTTTGCAGAACTTGATAGTCTTAGTCCTTGTGACTCTTTCTGCAGTCTCAAGAATTTTGATAGGTTTCTCTTCATAAGTGAGATCACTTTCTAGTTGAACCTCCTCCAAAGGTATAGTATCCTTCAAGGAAGTTTCTTCCATTTCTGGATGACATTTCTTAAGCTGACTCACATGAAACACATTATGGATAGCTGATAGAGATTCAGGCAGTTCAATTTCATAGGCAACTTCTCCTTTGTGACTCAGAATCTTGAATGGACCAACATATCTTGGTGCCAATTTTCCTTTGACTCCGAATCTTTTCACTCCACGAAGTGGTGACACTCTAAGATAGGCTCTATCACCAACTTCGTAGATGACTTCTCTACGCTTAGGATCTGTGTAGCTTTTCTGTCGGGACTGTGCTATCTTCAACCTGTCCTTAACCAATTTGACCTTCTCTTCGGCTTCTTTGATAAGATCTGGCCCAAATAAACTTCTTTCTCCCACACCATTCCATAACAATGGGGTGGTACACTTTCTTCCGTAGAGAAACTCAAACGGTGCCATCTCAATGCTGGCTTGATAGCTGTTGTTATAAGAAAATTCTGCGTAAGGAAGACTTTCATCCCAACTGGCTCCATAGTCTAAGGCACATGCCCTCAACATGTCTTCAAGAATCTGATTAGTCCTTTCTATTTGTCCATCGGTTTGAGGATGAAAAGCAGTACTGAATTCCAACCTCGTTCCCAATGACTCATGTAACTGTCTCCAAAAATGGGAAGTGAATTGAGTTCCCCTATCCGACACAATACTCTTGGGCACTCCATGTAGACTTACAATTCTACTCATGTATATTTTGGCTAACTTAGCACTTGTATAGGTTGTCTTCACGGGTATGAAATGAGCCACTTTAGTTACGCGATCCACTACTACCCAAATAGAATCGTATCCTGACCGGGTCCTTGGCAATCCGGTAATGAAATCCATACCAATCTTGCCCCACTTCCAATCAGGAATAGGTAGTGGTTGAAGCAAACCTGCTAGTTTTTGATGCTCCGCTTTCACTCTACTACACACATCACACAAAGCAATATGTTCGGCGATGTCCTTCTTGAGATTATTCCACCAAAATCTTTCTTTCATGTCCATGTACATTTTGGTGTTACCCGGATGAATGGAATACGGAGAGTTATGTGCTTCTTGCAAAATTAGTTTCCGCAGTTCCGGATCTTGTGGAACACAGATACGTTTCCCATGCCATAAAGTACCCTGTTCGTCTTCATGGAACCCTTTGGCTTTTCCTTTTCCAATCTTTTCTTTAATCTCTTCGATTTCTTTATCAATCTTCTGGGCTTCTTTGATCTTGTCCAACAAAGTGGGTTGAACATCCAAAGACATGAGATGTCCTTTAGGCACAATCTCCAATCTGAGTTTCCTAAATTGAGTGCACAGATCATCTGGCAATTCTCCTTTGGTAAGGCCATTCACAAATACCTTGCGACTTAGAGCATCTGCTACAACATTCGCTTTACCGGGGTGGTATTGCAAACTTAAGTCATAGTCCTTGATAAGTTCTAGCCATCTTCTTTGTCTCATATTAATTTCCTTCTGAGTGAAGATATACTTCAAACTTTTGTGATCTGTGAACACTTCACAACGCTTTCCCAAAAGATAGTGTCTCCATGTTTTGAGTGCATGGACAACAGAGGCTAACTCTAAATCATGAGTAGGATAGTTTACCTCATGAGTTTTGAGTTGTCTCGAGGAATAAGCCACAACTTTACCGTCTTGCATAAGTACTGCACCCAAACCCTGATGAGATGCATCACAATATACTTGTAAATCTTTTTCCAAATCTGGCTGACACAAGACTGGTGCTGTCACAGTCTCTTCTTCAACTCCTGAAAGCTGAGTTCACAACCTTCAGACCAAGCAAACTTCTTGTCTTTCTTTAACAATTCTGTCATGGGCTTAGCTACCTTAGAGAAATTCTCAATGAACCTTCTGTAGTAACCTGCTAAGCCAAGGAAACTACGAACTTCTTTCACGGACTTGGGAGATTCCCATTCAGTCCACAAATTGAAACCTTAGCAGGATCGACTGCTACACCATCCTTCGTCATAACATGACCAAGAAAACCAACTTCCTCCAACCAGAACTCACACTTGCTGAATTTGGCATAAAGTTTATGCTCTCTCAACTTCTCAAGTATTAATCGTAAGTGTCCTTCATGCTCTTCTTTGCTCTTGGAGTAGACTAAGATGTCATCGATGAAAACGACAACAAATTTGTCAAGGAATTCCATGAACACCTTGTTCATCATATTCATGAAGTATGCTGGAGCATTTGTCAAGCCAAAAGGCATTACGGTATACTCATACAATCCATACCTTGTAGTGAATGTTGTCTTAGGTATGTCTTGTTCTCTTATCTTGAGTTGAAAATAGCCTGACCGGAGATCAATCTTTGAGAACACACATGCTCCTTCTAGCTGATCAAACAAGTCATTGATTCTAGGCAAAGGATATTTGTTCTTGATAGTTACCTCGTTGAGTGAACGGTAATCTATGCATAACCTTTGACTTCTATCTTTCTTCTCCACAAACAATACTGGGGCTCCCCAAGATGAAGAACTTGGTTGAATAAATCCTTTCTGCAACTGTTCTCCAAGTTGCTTCTTGAGTTCTTTCAGTTCATCAACTGCCATTTTATATGGTCTCTTTGCTATTGGTCCAGACCCTGTTACCAAATCTATCAGAAACTCCACATCTCTATCTGGTGGCATTCCCGGCAATTCTTCCGGAAACACATCCGGGTACTCACTCACAATTGGCACACTGTCCATGCTAACCCCCTTAAGAGAATTTAGCTTACTTCCTTTAGATTCAAAGTTGGACTTGAATTTAATTCTTTTTCTTTCCGGGGTTGTGAGTGCAACAGTACAATTGGCACAATCTAGTACTCCTTCATACTTAGCCATCCAATCCATTCCCAATATTACGTCCAGTCCTTGGGAATCTAGGATTATCAGACTCACTGGAAATTTATGTTTTCCAAACTCTATTACTAGATCCCGGCATCCAAGACTTACTATCATATCTCCACCCGGAGAATTAACTTTTATTGGACACCCAATGTTTTCAGTTGGAAACCCGTTTCTATCAACAAATGCTTTTGATATGAATGAATGCGATGCTCCAATATCAAAAAGAACAAATGCTGGAATAGAATTGAGTCTGAACTTACCAGCAACAGCATCAGGCTCCTCATAGACCTCCTCCACACTGATGTGGTTCACCTGTCCTTTCTGGAAAGGATTGGGCTTGATAGGTCCTTCAACTTTCTTTTCAGGGCACTCATTTGCGTAATGCCCCATATTCTTGCATTTGAAGCATTCAACCTGACTGATGTCTCTCTTAACAGGCTGACTTACACTTCCACTTCCATTACCACTGTGCTGGCTCTTATGTCCACTCTTGTGGTTCTTGTACTTGTCATTATCATGACTACGGTGATGCTTGTTGTCATGACGGTTGTGGCTGTGGTGCTTGTTGAATTTCCCATGCTTGTGGGATCCTGAGCTTCCGTTGTCATCATAATGAGATCGTTTGTGAGACGATCCCGAGCTGTGCTTGTCGGAGTGCTTTCTTTTCCTACTCTCAACTTGCTTTATTTTGTTCTGCAAAATAGCAGCCTTGTCACAGAGCGACTGATAAGTGGGAACATAGGCCACAGCCAATTGTAGATTCAGCTCATCATTCAAGCCTTCCAGAAATTTTTCCTTCCTCTTGGCATCGGTGTCAACTTCATCCGGTGCATAACGTGCCAGATTGCTGAACTCCTCAATGCATTCAGCCACGCTGCGGTGGCGCTGCTTCAGATTGTGGAACTCTTTCTTTTTCAGACTCATCACTCCTGATGAGATATGAGCAGTGCGAAAGCCGTCCTCAAAGATAGCCCATGTCACTTCATCTATGGGAGTGGTGATCTGGAAGTTGTCCCACCAAGTGGCGGCTGGCCCTTCCAGCAGATGTGCTGCAAATCTAACTTTTTCAGCATCCGTACAGCCCACGGTTACCAAATCCTTGTTTACTGAGCGTAGCCAATCATTGGCCACCATGGGATCAGTCGTTCCTGAGAACTTTGTTGTCCTCAGTCTCAAGAATCTGGTAAGCATATCAAAGCCCGGAGGGTTGTTATTGTTGTTATTGTTGTTGTTGTTGTTGTTGTTGTTTTGGTTCTGGATGAATGTTGTCATCATCTGCGTCAGTTGTGTTTGAGCAGTCATCATTTGCTGCATTTCAGGAGTGATGTTGTTGTTGTTGTTGGGGTTTGGGTTGGGGTTTGCACGACGGGGAGGCATCTGTGGTTTGTTCAAATAGAGATAAGAATGAGATACCCATAGATGCTTTCATGCACATTACATCACATAAGCAAACACAAGCATGCAACACAAAGATAAAAGTTCAACAACCAGATAACAAGTTCATAAAGTAAAACACACAAGTAGCAAGCCATCCACATGCTGTCGGATGGTCCAATAACAAGTTCTCAAATAACAAGTATGATAATAAAAGATAAACGAGTAGTCAATCTACTCATCGGCATCAATCTCCTCCTTGACAAAGGTAAGACCTGCGTTCTCCATCGCGGTCTTGTTCTCCTCAATGCTAGTGGTCAAGGACTCTATCTTGGCCTTGAGAGCCCTCTTCTGGGAACGAAGCCTCTCAATCACCGTCTGTTGCTGCTCTAGCTCGAAGTCCTTGGACTGCAGTTCTTCAGTCATGTCCCGGATCTTCTTGTTCCTATCCTGGACACGCTTCTCCTGACTCTTGAACTTCCTGTCCTGGGTCTCGAACTTCGCCTCCATTTCCTTGACTATCTCCTCTTGCTGCGCGAAGAGCTTGTCCTTCTCGCGAAGCTGCACCTGGAGCTCATCGTTGCTGAGCATGACATTGGTCCTGTCGGTGTCCACGTGCCTAATAAGAGACTCTAAGTCCTGGAGGTACAGGC
Source organism: Avena insularis (assembly GCA_023614405.1). Classification (NCBI taxonomy): domain Eukaryota; kingdom Viridiplantae; phylum Streptophyta; class Magnoliopsida; order Poales; family Poaceae; genus Avena; species Avena insularis. Next base: position 291,666,495 of record CM042691.1, on the reverse strand, counting down.
GTATCGGCTCTGCTGCGTCCCTCGAATCATCCTCGAAGTCAGTGGACTCTCCATCCTCATCACGTGTTCCGAAGACGTGGAAGTGGGTACCTCTAACACATGGAAGTGTCGCCCTAGCAGGCGCCCTATCGATCCTGCATCACTACCTCAATGCCTCTCTCCATGTCATCGCATAAGCTTGAAGATGATGGCCTCCGAGGGCCTGGCTCCGCGTCCGGCTGGTTCACCTTGAAGCCCCAGAGGTCCTTCCTCTCGAACTTGGTGAGGGGATGCACCATGATGGTGGGAAGAGGGAGATTGAGCAAAGTGGTAAGCTCAAAGATACGAGAACCAAAGCGGGTAACCTGGAACTCCTCAACAGTGCTGATGGTAATAGGCATCTATTTATAAGATAGAAAAGTTAGAACAACACAAATCAAGATAAAACAAAAGATATAACATCACATACACATCCTTGGGAAGCAAAACACACAAGTCATGCATACATGAAACCATTACAACAACCAAGGTTCAATCTTATTTTGAGCAACATTTTGGAAAATAAGGTGATAGGTGGTGGTCCAACTAACGAAGTACGTTTACAATCCTATCTCATTGGATCTGTTGGCTAACACAATGTTTCTAGAAGAAATCAGCCTATCTTGCTCACATGATTCCATCACTAAATCTATAATATCTCCTCTTAAGGTTTGGTTGGTAGCTTCCAACTCTTGGGTATGTTCCTTCTCTTTCCTTAGTTCATTTTGGAGGTTGAGCATTCTGCACTTGACTCTATCACCAAGTTCTTTGATGGTCTTCCAAGCTGCATCCCTTGCTGATTCAAAGAATGTAGGGTGCACCACTGAATTGGTGAACATGCAGAATCCTTTTTCCTGATGGTTGTCTTCCTTGTTTTTATACAAGTGAAGTTGCACCCACCAGTATTCCACTCCTTCATCCATCACTGGAAAACCCTTGTACACAGCTGCACCTTGTATCTCTAATGCAACCATGAGGTCCTTGAGAGCCTTGGGGAATTCTGTCTCACACTCCAAAGTCATTGTCATGAGTGGTCCTTTCCTTACGGCTTCGTTGATGGAGTTCATCTACAAATAGAGATGAGAGAGAAGATTAGAAAAGTTTACGAGAAGAATACACAAGTGTAGAAGTAGTTGAAAATTTTTCCTTAGTGGTTTCCAAACCTAGGGTCATAATCCTACAGGCAACACAGTGCTCTGATACCATCTGTAAGATCCCTCCTTTGTAAAGGAAAAGGATACCTGTCATTGCAATGCTAGTCCCTGGATCATTGCTAGCATCCACAGTTTAAGATGAAGTACACAGATACAAAGGTCATTTATTACATCCATTCCAGAGATAAACATAGTCTTTACAACTCAAGGCCACAGGCCTGATACAAGAGTTTGAATAAGAAAATAAATATAAGTCTTCATCTTCATGTGCCACAGGCAAACATATTGAGTGTAGACTCATGACACCTAATCCTCATCAGAGTAACCTGCAACATCACAAGTTATAGCCACAGTGGGTCAATACTTTGGAATAGTATTGGCAAGTGATACCTTAGTAAAATTTAGGTGGACTATATTACTATATGCATTTTGGCTAAGTGTAGCTTGGCTTGCTTTGCTCAAAATAGGTTTTTCCTGTTAGTTGAAATCACTAAGTTTTCTTTGTCAAAACCTTTCCCAAGGAACCACCAATAGACATTGAGGTCCTTCACCCTTGTTCACCCACAAGTTTTTACTTAGAAGTTGGAGTGATGAGATTCTTGATGGCTTCCATGTCTTGATGCTCAAGTTGTCCATTGCCATGGACTTGGCTAAGTACTTAGATTTTTCCATCTGCAGAGGTTGTGCACTTTCCCCACCAGACTTGGTTTCCAAAGACAGGACCTTTCAGAAGCCTTTCCTTAGACCAAATGGACGCGCTCCAACCTATCATTCCCACTACCACCAACTGTCCAAATGGCTAAGTTCTAGCAACCTATGTGATCCAGGCAGAGCCCATATTGCCAAGTGGCTGCACTAGAAGCTTCTCAACACTTGGCCTCTAAAATCTCTTTGTTCCTGGGTGGCTTTCCACAAGTGAGATACACAAGGTAAACCATAGCCATGGGCCTTGTGTAACCACTCAACCAATAACCACCAATCAAGTCCCATTCCACCCAGGTGATTCATTGACTTAGTTGTTTTATTAGGAAAAACATAAGTCCAAAGACTTAGAAATATTTTCACCATAGCATGTCTAATTCACCAACCCTTGTTTGCTACTAGCTAGGCTAAGCATGGCATAGATAGTAATTTAACTTAGAAATTTCCTAGCAATTCTACAACTACATAGGATTTCCCAACATGGCATTTGGCAAAATAGTAACATGCAAGGCTTAGTAAAATATTTCTAATGTTTGTATAAAATATAGGGATGGAAATATTCATGAAGTACCACTTGCCTTGGTAGTTGGGAGAGTAGCACTCTTCACAATCACAATCACTAGCACCAAAGTCTACACAAAGAATATAACCACAATCACATACAAGTCATATACAAGCAAAAATATATATGCATGCATGCAAGATGCTAAGTTATGATTTTTGAAACTCAACCAAGCAAGTGCACAGTACTGAATCATAAACAAGTCAAAGACTTGCTAAACCAAGTTCATTTGACACTAAAACAATTTCCTAAACGATTCATATACTCAAAATAGTCCTAAACAAGTTTCTGCAAATAAAATCATTTTAACAGAAGCTAAACATTAAACACATTGCATAAACAGAAAGGGCTTGTTCTCCTGATTCCAACGGTATAAAATTTGTCAAAATCTAACGTGGAAATCAAAAGTTATAGCTAAATCAAATTTGGATATAAATCTGATTTCAAATTCTATTTTTAAACAAACCCTAGCCACGCGTCTGTTTCCTATTGGCCCCTACCGGTTCGGGCGGATCGATCGACGCAGATCATTGGATTTAAGTGAACGTGCATGGCTCAGATCTAACGTACCGCTTCGTTTAAGTGATTCTATTACACGCGTTGGATCTAGATCCAACGGCGCTTGATCAAACGACCAAGTTCTGGCGGCGCGCGGCAACGGCGAGTGGCGGAGCGCTTTGCCAGTGGCGGTGCCGGCGTTCTAGGTCGCCCGGGGGGAAAAGAGTGTGCTCACCAGAATCGCAGTGACGAGGCGAAGCTCAACGTGGCGGTGGCATGGCAAGGGGCGCGCTGTCGTGGCCGTGGGATCTCGTCAGAGTGGATGACAGGGTCGGGCCTCGGTGGACATCAGTGTGTGCGCATAGGTCAGGCGAACAAGTCAGCGTCAAAGAGGAGGCTCGGGACGGTCGGATTTTACCTTAATCACACGCCGGAGTTGAGTGGCGGCTCGGTCGGTTGCGGCCACGAACGGGGACGGCGTCCTGGGTCACAAGCAGGCAAGCAAAGGGCATCAGTAAATGCACGAGATCATGGTGGACACATTCGTTTGAATCAGAGGCTCTGGGGTGGTCGGGACTCACCGGAATTTGCTGCTGGAGATCGTCGGGACAGCGGCGGCGTCGAGCGAGTTGCGAGCAGCCTAGTGGCGTGGAGAGGAAATTGGGTGAGGGGAAATGGCCGCGAGAGGGAGGGGCTTAAGTAGGCAGAGGCTCGACAAGAAACACTCAGTGATTCAATGCCAATTACACCGCGGAATCAACACAGCAACGGCCAGCGGTGGTGTTCGTGCGCGGAAATTTGGGGAAGACGATGACGACGTGGACGGGGCCCGCTTGTCAGCGAATAGAGCAGAGAGGGAGTGGGGTCCGAAAGGCGTGATCACGTGGATATGCTCAAGGCGTCTGCGAGAGAGAGAGAGGGGGGACCCGGGTGGGCTAGCTGGGCTGGTTTCACTGTTGGGCCCAAAGTCTGGTGCCGGCCCTTTTCTTTTTCTTTATTCCTTTTCTAATTCTGATTTGATTTTCTGGATTGATTTTCAAATGAATTCAAACTCTATTTGAATTCAAATCTTTTCAGGATTTTTGCAGTGTGCAACAGTCATAATTCTAGGCATAAAACCATGTGGTCACTTTGAGTTGGCTTGGTCATTTTTGGAAAAACAAAATAACAGTGACATTGCACTTGGTTTGCAAATGTTTGAAAGTGGTTTTGAAACCATTTTTATTTTGTACAATTTGTTCTAACTCCACACTCAAACCAATCAACAAGGGAAACAAACAAACTTGGTTTAAAACATTCAAGCTCTCAAATGGGGATGGCCATTTGATTTAAGTTTGCTCACATAAAATGATAGCACTATGTGCTTCTGTTTTCTTGAATTTGGTTTGAAATTGATCTCAAAACTATATGCATGCATGAATGATATGCAATCTTTGAAATCATGATTTTAGGGATGTTACATGAAATTGATCCGTGCTCGCACACACGTTTGAGGCACCGAGCAACCTCTGCCTCCTCGCTCCAGCGATGCAGCGGAAGCACAACTCTTTCTTGCCGAATAGCCACCGGGAACATGTATCTATCTAGTCCGAGACCATGGGGGATAAATTCTAGAGGGGGAGAGAGATCCTTCACGAGGAGGTGTGAGAAGTGAGGAGAGGGGTGCCTTTTATAGGAGGAAGGGGGGACCCAAGGGGGTGGCCGGCGCATGGGGGCTGCCCCCTTGCCCTCCCCTCTTCATGTGGGTGGACACTCCACTCACAAAATTCCTTTAAATTCCCTCCACTCAAAATCCCACTCAAAATTACCATTAAATTTCCACCAAATTTAATGCAAACTCTCATTAAATAAAACTATTTTATTTTATTCAGAATTTTGTCAATTCCTTTAATGACAAACATTCACAAATAACCCCTTGCTAGAATTCCATTTCACATGCATAACCACTTTATGCAATTTCACCCGAAAACCTGTTTCGGTATCTAGTGAAATAAATTCCTGCACTTGTTTATTCTTTCGGCATGAAACTTTTGCTACAATTGGATGTCGGTGTCTCTTAAGTGTGTCACCCTACGGTTCGTGAATAATGCGGACATGATCGAGACCCCTCTCGGATCAATAATCAGAAGCGGGTCCGAGACCCATCGACTCCCACACATTCAACGATGACTTTCTTGTGATCGTAACCTTTTACGCTAGTATCTTAATCCCTTTGTTTCACGATATATTACATGTCCGTGATTCGATCATCGGTATCTCCATACCTAGTTTGATCTCATTCGACATGCACTCTTTCTCGCTCCTGATATAACATTCTAGTGATCAAATCACTTGCTTGCAAGCTAATCAATGTGATATCACCGAGAGGGCCTAGAGTATATCTATCCGTCATCAGGATGAACAAATTCCACTCTCGATCCATGGGCCTCAACATAACACTTTGTTAGTTCTGAATCCATCTTTATAATCACCCTGTTACGGTGTGACGTTTGATGTTATCAAGAAACTCTTCCGGTGTTAGTGATTGACATGATCTCATGGTCTAAGGATTAGGATCACTTCGTAAGTTGTTATAGCAATATAAACTCAATGACTTTGATCGTAATGCTATACTTCGGATGAATGTTCATCACACCATTACACTAATGTTGTGATCCCGTTATTAACAACATCCAATGTCCATGATCAGGAAACCTTGATCATCATGTTAATCAATGAGCTAGTTAATGAGAGAGGCATCACTAGGAACTTTCTGTTTGTTTATTAAACACACATGTATTAACGTTTCCGTATTAATAAAATTATAGCATGCAAAATAAACATCTATCATATACTTGGAATACACATAATAAACACTTTATTATTGCCTCCCAGGGCATATTCCCTTCAGAAAGAAGGTGTTTACTTTGTTATCATCATATACATAATCTTACAAGAATAAGCAACAAATACTACTTATAAATATTACCCCTAAGAACATTTTACAACATTTATTGAATACTAATATGAGTAAAGAATAAAACTTTACTTTAACAAAAAGAATACCTTTATACAAAAATAGCATTACTAAATATTACGATATTTTTACACTTTTGAATAAAATGAAATTATACAATAATAATCCATATATATACATATAGTATTGTTGTTCTTTTACAATAAAAGAATGAAAGCAAATTACAGGAGACAAATTAATTGAAAAAGGAATTTCTTAAGTGAAATAATATTTATTACAAGAAAATATATATACAATGTCCTTTACAGATGATAAAGTAAATTACAAAATAAGTAAGTAAAATCCAAAACTAAATCAATCTTCACTTTACCCATCTTCTAAATCTTTCATTTATATTTCTGATCTTACACCTGCAATTAAAAAAATAAAAAGAATAACAAAGAGAAAAATAAGAAATGGATTAATGGTTAAATCTTTGCTCTCAGTCTGACAGTGAAATGCACTGTTGGACACATCATTGAACTTTTAAATTGAAGGGGCAAGTTTCACCAATGTGTGTATCTGATCTTATCATAAAAAGAGGCTTCAGGATTAGCATCATAAGCCAGGGGGCAAGTTTCACCTTGGTTTTATATAGTAAACAGATAAGAAGTAAAAAACCATCCAGAAATATCAAGGAAGTACTCGATCTGATCCATGAGTCACAGCAAGCAAGCAAGCTGCTCACACAACCATGCATATGGGTGTGCTGTCAACACAGCAGCAGCCCCAGGAAGGAGACAGGAAAGCAAATTTATGTACACAAAGGGGTGAGCCAGCCGTAGCAACAAACTACCATTTCACCTTCACACTTCAGAGCATATTCTCCATCTTATCATCTTATCATCAAACCAAGAATGCTTAGATCATCCCACCAAATCCACCACTTAATCAGTATCTGGTTGCTTACTTAAGCCATCCAAGAAAAGATCAAGTGAGCACAAGGAGGAGTAGATCAAGATCAATAGCATCACAAGGAGGGGTAGATCAAGATCAGGAGCCTCACAAGGAGGAGTAGATCAAGATCAGGAGCATCACACGTAGTAGTAGACCATGATCCCCAATAGGCCACCAATAACAGGTACTAGTCCAAAAATATCACTTAGATTATGCAGCACTTGTTCTTATTATCTTGCATCATCAGATTCAAAAGAAATAATGGCTAGGATATAAATCATCCAAATCCAGCTACCCTTCAACTAGAGGTTGTCTAGGAGGATTAGAAGGAGACTTCTCTCAATATTCATAGGGTTCCTATGCAAGGCTCATCACAGAGAAGTGTATAAGACCAAAAAGAAAACCATAGTATTTGTTCTTAATAAATTTCCACCTCAGACTGAGCATCATAGGTTAGGGACAGATCCATCTAAAACTTTAAGGGCATCTAGATGGATGAAACTATGTTCAGAGCATTTCACAGTAGTAACCCAAGAAGTAGATCACAGTAGGTTACTGGAGTAGCAAAAGAAGAAATCGTCTGCTAGTAAGAAGAATATGTGTCCATATCATTTCCCTAGACACAGAATCTAGGAATCATCTGTTAGATCACCTTATTTATACACATCAATAGGTGTATTTAAGCCTCAGCCTTTTGCATCACTGGCTAGAGAATTTTAGATCATTAGCCACATATAATTCATCTCAAATCAGTGGTTCCATTTCCATTTATACAAGTACTAGAAATGTAGCAGATCATTCTAGTTATAAAACCACTATGCACACTCAAATTTGAGGTACCACAGTGACATCTACACTAACATAAGCCACCACTTTATCTTGCCACATCATTTTCCTAATAGATGTTCTAGGAATGAGGTATGTAAATTATTTCATTATAGAAAAGTTCTATAAAACAGATCCTTTCTTAAAACCTCAAGCAGGAATCCATTCATAATTTGCTTCTACAAAACTTAAGCCTCAAATTAAGATATCATGGACTAGGGAGGGTCCAAACTTCTAACCAACAATGTTGTAGCATGGATGTATATATAATCTAGTTCATGTGCATCCTCCAAGGAGGTACCACATCAGCCAGAACAGTTGCTTAAAGCCAAGTATGGCATATATGCAATAGCCAGGAGACCAAAGATGCACCACTAGCCTAGATGGCAGCAAGTCAAACTACAACAAGTGTTTTATTCCAAGTCCATCTACTAAAGCTATCCGATGCATAACATCTATACCTGGATTACATCAATAAACCCAAGTCAACCCCAGGCTGACTTACAAGTTAATCAACTACCACATAGCTAAAAATAATACTAATGTGTCATCAGCCACTAGCATGCCAAGATCAACTTATAAATGACAAATTAGGAAGTCATTTAGCTTAAATCGAACTAACCAAATACCCACAGATAATTTTAGCAGTAAAATTGACCCTAGAACAGAGTCTCAGCACAAATACGAATAGTCGTATCACCACTAATAGAGATCTAGATATAAACCGAGAAGGGAAGAAGTAGTATGACTTACAGATGGTCCTTGCTAGAAACTAGAAGAGGAAGCAGAAATTGGCCAGCGATGAAACACACGGCGACACGGGGAGCACCTGAGGGCGCTGCAACCCGCGCCAAGCCGTGGTCGCGGTGGCCATAGGAGAAGAAAGCAGCAACATCACCAGCGCCGCACCACCACCAGTACCACCACCATGGGAAGGATGAGCAAGCCAGGTCGATCAAAAGTACCGGAAGGCGAGACAGTTGGAGAGGGGCTCACATTCTTCCACGAGCCTCAACCGAAGGCGCCTGCGCGAGAGCCGCACCGTGACCTTGAGCCATGGCAGCTAGGGTTTTGGCCAGGAGCGCGTGGAGCGGCGATTGAACCCAATTGACGGAGAAAAGGGAAAGAGGGGGCGACGGCGAGCCAGCACCAGCACACGGCAGCAGCCGGTGGCACAGATTTAGCCGACATTGGTCAGGTAGGCACCGGCGGGGGCGTGTGCGGAGAGAGCAAAGGAACGGGGAAGAACAGGCGTGTGTGCTCGCGTGTGTTGGGTGAGGGAGAGAGAGTGGGTCGGGGGTCAAGATGACTCCAAGCCCGTTTTAGTTGGGCCGAATCGGCCCATGTGCCCAACTCAAATAGGCCAGATTTCAGTAAAATAAAAAAAGAATAAAATAAAAATTACCAAATGCTTTTTGACAATTAAAACTCTAAAGAATTATAGAAAAATCATAGAAATACATCTAAAATATTTAAATCATCATAAAAATAAGATCTACCTAATAAAAAATATAACTTTATTTGTTTAAAATAAATATAAAACAAATAAATATTAACACCATTCACAAAATAAGAAGAAACCCTAAAAATGAATAAAAATCATTTTTGTCTATAAAAATAAACATACTATTTTATAAAAATACTAGCCTATTTTTTTATAAATAAAATATGAAGTAAATATTCAAAGACATTTAATCCTTGATGGAATTTTATAAACATAAGAATAATACTTAAAAATAAATAAAAATCATTTTTAAAATCTTAAAAAAAATATTACTCTAGAAAATTATTAGATTTAATATTAAAAAGGCTTTTAATATGTTAAAGTAATAAATCCTTGTCTATTATCTATTTTGAAAATTCTTTAAAAACATTTCTTAAATAAGAAATAATTATATTTCTTTAGAAATATCAAAACCTTAAAATCTAATTACCTTTCTAATATTCTTATAAACCCTAAACCAAAATTCAAAACCACGATCTTTAATATAATTTTATATATCATTCACTTATATGAAGAGGGAATGATCTTAACATCTAAATTATAATTAGCATGACTTTAAAACTAACACCTTAACAACACCATCAAAATTATACTTTCTTTGATAGTTGCATGTTATTTTCATAATAGCAAAACAAATTTAATCTAATCATTCACTTGAATGTAAAGTGAATAATCCCACACTTTAATCATACTTATCATAAATCCAAAACTTGAGAATAATTAAACCAAAATACACCTTAAGTTTACTTACCCTTTTAAAGTTAACTTTAGTCTTAAAGCTTATAAATATCATGTCTAGTAAACTACTTATGTTTTATAGTTAACTTTGGTCTATTTCAATTAAGACATAAAACATCTCAAGTCCAGACTATTCAAGCAAGCATAAACAACATCAATCACATTCTATCAATCATATTCTAAAAGCTATCAGGGTTGTTTAAACCTTAGGAAGGAAATCTTTTCTTCAAATGTTATTCTTTTTGCCACTTCAAACAATAATCTCATAATAAATTCTTCAACTCTTAACAATTAAAACCAAGGACTTTTATCTTAGTCACCAAATGACAATTAACCATAATCACATTACTTTATACTTTACCTATATATTTAGAACTGTTATCACTTAAGTTCCTTATAAATGACATTACTTATAAAGTAAAATTTGAAGATAAACCAACTCTTAAAAGAATCACCTAAATTCACTTCACTCAAAACATTGGGGATTCACTTTGGGAGTTTTACAAAATGCATATCATTACTTATGCATAACACCATCTTTCTTCTTTAAACATTAGTCCTTACCGGACCAATGATGCTGATTTCAGATATTGGATCTTATATTGTCCTGAAGACCGTGAGTGCATAATCTTGCAATCACAAAAGGCAAGTTCACACTTGCTCATGTCCTTTTGATTATTTTCTGTAAAGTATTTTGCAAATCAAGTGTTGACATCACCTGCATTTGAAAAAGGTCAGAAAACACTATATTTGATAATAATGTGAACTATTTGTTACTAATCCAGGGTGATCAGCTAATCTATTAAATCTGGCAGTTGGAATACCACTGTTCAGGACTATATCACCTAGGATTTAATAACCAATGTCGCCAGTGATTCTTGCGCCGTATATTACGCGTTGACCATGAGATTTGGAATGGGATAGAGAAGTCAGCTGTATCTTCTTCCTCTCGCATGAAGTCAGATGTGCAGGTCGTGGCTGTTATCACTTGTAGCGTGCATATTAATTGGTAATTCGTAGAGGATATGCAGCATATGGGTGGGAACTCTCAACGTCCCACGATAGTTCTGGCATCTAACGGTCTGTACAAACCATTGCCGTAATTCAATATGTGGGCATGGTGTACACCAAGGAGGCATGCGAGGTCGCGAAGGGGGCAGTGATTGGATTGGATCTTAGGTTGGGCCTCAAACCAAGGAAGTTTGAAAGGGAACATAATCCCGGCCGTGCAACAAAGCCTAAGGTCTCTCATGGGTAAAGTGACGCACCTCTGCAGAGTGTAAAAACTGTAACTTGTTACTCCCTGTTCCGGGAAGGAGCTGCGAACACGGCGGGAAAGGAACTCCATGAAAGTTTTGGTAAACCCGTGAAGGCTGACGGACATAGCTTTTCAGAATAAAAGCAACCTTTGAAGAAATGTTTACGAAAACTTGCATTTCCTACGACCTATGGTCTGTGGTTGTAGATATAGTGCATCAAACACTCCTTTTCTAGTGAACTTGCTGAGTACGCTCGTACTCAAAGTATCTTCTTAACCCTTCTAGGTTCTAAAGCCAGTACGGAAGATGTCTACATAAAATCATGCTCTAGGAATCATCATCAAAAGCTACATCTCTTCAATGAAGTCAAGAAAGTCAACATATACATCAACTCAGGTGAAGACGAAGTTACCGAGTAGATAGGAATATGATCTCTAGCCATAGAACCTATTTCTATAGTGTATTGCAATAGCAGCAATGCCAGACCATTAGTTAAGATACTAGTCTTATTAGTATGATAGTTTTGGAATTATTTATTTCTGATTCTTCTTTGTAAGAAGTTTATTTCTCTCTCTTTAACCTAGAGTGTTCTCTGGATCTTGTGTAAAGAGTGGAGTTGTAACCTATAGTCATGTCTTGGACCTGCTGTGTTTCTGTTGTACCACTCTGAGGGATCTAATACTAGTGAACGGTGTTTCATTGGTGTTATGTCAACGACTATAGTGTACTACATCATGCAATGGTATGCTGGGTCACCGCACCAAGTTCATGGGAGTACCGCACTACGCATACCTCAAGATGAAGCTGCCGGGCCCAAAGGGAGTGATCACTGTTGATGGATGCTACAAGCGTTCGATCGAATGAACTTCAGACGGCTCCAAGCTGGCCAAAGCAATGATCATCGCTGAAGAGAAGAGCGTCATAATGTAGAACGTGGCAGTTCTGCAGAAGGATATGCCGGCTGGAGAGCCCAAACCAGCTGGAGAATCACAGTTCAAGCCCTCGCAGGGGACAAGGAAGATCCTGCTGAACGAGGAAGACCCAAGCAAGTTCGTCCTGGTTGGAGACGGCCTGGATAGCAAATAGTAAAGCGTGCTTGTCGATTTCCTCTGTGAGAATCGGGACATTTTTGCATGGTGCCCCAAAGACATGCAAGGTGTCCCAAGGGAACTCGCCGAGCACTCCCTTCATGTTCGACCGGACGCGAAGCCGGTCAAACAATCTTTACACCGCTTCGCAGAAGAAAAAAGAAGAACCATCGGTGAGGAGATCACACGAATTCTCGTGGTCGGCTTCATCATTGAAGTTTTCCACCCGGAATGGCTCGCCAACCCGGTGCTGGTGCTGAAGAAGAACAAGGACATGGCGCATGTGCGTCGACTATACCAGTCTCAGCAAAGATTGCCCCAAAGATCCTTTCGCCCTGCCGCGGATTGATCAAGTCATCGACTCCACCGCCGGGTGCGATTTGTTGTATTTTTTTGACGCTTACTCGGGCTACCACCAGATCAAGCTCAATGTAACCGATCAAATAAAGACATCGTTCATAACCCCGTATGGAGCATACTGCTACACCACCATACCCTTTGGGTTGAAGAACGCGGGTGCAACCTATCAGCTCTGCGTGTAGAAATGCCTGCAGACACAGATCGGAAAGAACGTACACGCCTACATCGACGATGTCGTCATCAAGACCAAGGAGCGGCACACACTCCTCGAGGATCTGAAGGAAACATTCGACAACCTCCGCCATTTCCAGATCAAGCTGAACCCGGAGAAATGCCTGTTCGGCATTCCAGCCGGCAAGCTCCTGGGCTTTCTCGTCTCTGAGCGAGGAATCGAGGCAAACCCGGAAAAGATCGGAGCCATCGAGCGCATGGAGCTGCCACAGAACCTGCGCGATGTGTAGAAGTTCACCGGGTGCCTAGCTTCCCTCGGCCGTTCGTCAGTCGGCTGGGGGAGAAGGCCCTTCCCCTGTACCAGCTAATGAAGAAGACAGACAAATTTGTCTGGACAGCTCAGGCGGATGAAGCTTTCCGAGACCTCAAACGCATGCTCACCTCGCCACCCGTGCTGGCGGCGCCAGCAGCAAATGAGCCCATGCTGATGTATATCGCTGCCACAAACAGAGTGGTTAGCATGGTATTGGTCGTGGAGCGACCAGAGGAAGGAAAGGCTCAGATGGTCTAGCACCCCGTATACTACCTAAGTGAGGTGCTCTCGCTATCCAAGCAGAACTACCCCCACTATCAGAAGCTGGTGTACAGCGTGTACATGGCCGCCAAGAAGCTCAAGCACTACTTCCAGGAGCATTCCATACGGGTGGTAGCATTGGCCCCACTCGCGTAAATCATTGGCCACAAAGACTCCACTGGCCGCGTGGCAAAATGGTCCATCGAGCTCGCCGCGCATAACATCCACTACGAGCCGCGAACCGCAATCAAGTTGCAATCATTGGCTGATTTCATCATCGATTGGGCGGAGACACAATACATGCCCCCAGTGCAGGATTCAACTTACTGGAAGCTACACTTCGACGAATCGAAAATGAGGGGAGGACTTGGAGCCGGAATTGTGATAACCTCGCCCAAAGGCGACCGACTGGAGTATGTTCTCTAGATCCACTTCAAAGCTTCCAACAATGTCGTCGAGTATGAAGCACTCATCCATGGGCTCAAGATGGCCAAGCAGATAGGCATCCAGAGGGTGCTATGCTTCGGAGATTCGGACTTGGTGGTGCAACAAGTATCTTGTCGTGGGAATGACCACGGCAGATGCTGCAATCGGCAGCGAGTAGTAGAATGAGGGGCAAGGGCGGCCAGCCATCTGCGGTGCGAGATGAGGGCGGAGACACAGGGTTTTACCCAGGTTCGGCCCCCCGGAGGGTAAAGACCTACTCCTGCTAGATTGTATTATGGTGAAAGTACAATGGGGCGAGCTTGGCGGCTAGGCAGCGAGTCGCTTGGGTGGATGATGGAACGTATCCTCTACATGCCCTCTAGGGAGGTTTATATAGGCTCACCCTCCTAGGGTTTACATATCTCAACCGAATCAGTTATGGTTACGGCAATTGTTAAACCTAATCCGACTAGGCCTACCTACTCTCCTGGTCCTTCAGCTTCCAGTCGCTTGAATCGACGCCAGGCCTCGATCCAGTCGCCGTCCTGCGGGCCCACTCGCGATGACAGGCGCCGGAAACGCCCCACCGGTATACCCGGTGAGCATATCCCCATCAAGAGTCCCCGAGGCCGTCGTTGATTGGTCGCAGGTGTTCGCGTTGCGCCGGAGTATACGGGTCCAATGCGACGCCAGTTGATCGAATGGCGGACTCCTGAATAAAGGAAAAACCAGTTATTCTAGTCGCAATGATAGCGGTCAGTTAGTTCGCAGCTCGGCGAACGGGTCGGCGAATGTCTAGTCACTGTTGTAGTGATCGGGTCGGCGAGTCGAATGGACGAAGTTGGACCGTCAGATGCGGTCAAAACTAGCCGTTGGGGTAATCCAACGGTAACTTTGGCGTAATCACCGCGTAGTAATGGCTCCCGAAATTGGCGGGTAGCAACCGCTATATAAGGGAAATGGCAGGCGAACAGGAAAACATTCCTTCGTCTTTCCCCCGATTTCTCCCATCTCCGTTTTCCTCCGCCTCGCGATCCAATCGATCTAGAAACCTTCGACCTCCGCGAACCTTTCAGCCAATGGCCCCCTCCGCCGAACCATGGGGTAGGTCCAAGTGCACTAGAGCGCTACTGGCATCCTTCGAGGAGGCCGGGATCCTGCGCGCCAGCAGGTGGTGCATCCCCGCGGCCGAAGAGGTGACTCCGGACCCGCGCGAGGGAGAATTTATTTGCTTCACCAGCCACCTGGAGCGGGGGCTGGGGTTTCCCACATCTCTCTTCTTCCGGCGCTTCTGCGCCTTCTACGGGATCCAGCCGTCGGACCTGGGCCCGCACAGCATCGAGCAGCTCGCCATTTTCGTGGCGTTTTGCGAGTGCTACATGGGCTGCAGGCCCTACTTACCCCTGTGGCAAGATCTATTCCACGGGAGGATCAGTCGTGAAGAATCAGGCGGCCCAATGCTGGCTGCGGGCGGCCTGACGTTTCAGTTGAAGTCGAAGGCCTCCTTCTTCGACCTGATGCTGCCTGCCAAGGCGGCAAGCGAGTGGAAGAAGTCCTGGTTCTACGTCACCGAGGCGACTCCAGACGGCGAGGTAGCGATCCCAAGGTACTCCGCCGACCGGCCCGAACCGCGCCGACTCCAGGTCGGCAAGCTCCCAGTAGACCAGCGGATGGTCGTGGACGAGATGATTCAAACCATCCGCGGCCTGAAGAAGAAGGGCCTTCAAACCATCAACTTGTACAACTGTTGGCTCGGGCGGCGACTCGTTCCCCTGGCCCGCCGTGACCACTACATGTACGAGTACACGGGCAGGGAGGACTCGACGAAATCCTGCCTCGCCGAGTGGAAACTCGAAGACTACGTCCTGGCGCTGAAGAAGATCACCCAGGCAGCATACCTGGACGCGAAGGCTGGGGTCGCCCCTACACCGCGAAGCATCCAGCTCCGACGGTAAGTCGCAGTTTTCGCTACCATTCGCAGTCGCAGTTGATGCTGTCGCGGTTATACTGATATTGTCTCGTGCCTGCTGCAGTTATTCCAAGTAGTGGAAGGGTGGCTCCCACCCGCGGACGATGAGAACTCGAGCTCGTCCGTCCAGGACAGGGACGAGTCGCCTCCTGCCAAGGGCGGCGTCAGGAGCGACACGAGTGATGATGACGATGATGATGACGAGACCAAGGAAGACGCCGCCCTGATGGTTCGCAAAACTCGCGGGCCACATCAGCGCGAGCTCGAGGCGAGTAGAAGCCTCGAACGTCATGACGACGACGACGAGCTTCCCGAGCACACCTCACGTCGTGAGGCTACACCGTCGAAAAAGAAGAAGAAGATGGAAGTGAAGGCTCCACCAAAGAGGAAGACAAAGACGGCGAAACAGGCATCTCCGTCTCGTTCGGCAAGTAGTTCCGACACCACCATCTTGGCCAAGGATGAAGCGCTGCAGATGACAGCAGCACCGGACACCGCTGCCGCCCTGAGTGAGGTACCTCTGGCCTCGCTTCCCCCCCTATTCGCCCCAGTCTCTGGGTTGGGGGTTGCTCCAGCCGCAGCAGCTTCGCCTCCCAGGAGAGCTCCTGCCGAAGTCGTTTCGGAAGCTCCTGTCGCGGCCTCGTCGTTGAAGAGGCCTTCCGTGTCTTGGGCACATGATGTTTTAGAGATGGGCCTCGGTCGGAAACTGGGCCCCGAACTGGAGAAGCCGGCCAGCATCCGCACGGGGTTGCGGTTCATACCAGTCGCCAAGTAAGTTTTGTTCATCTGCTTGCCTTTCGTTGTAATCGGACCATTTTGCTCATATAATCAATTCACAGGACTGGAGTTGAAAAGATAGGCCACCCGTCCGTGGCCAAGGTGCCGCCAGTCGTCGCCGAGGAGGACCCCTCACGGAAGAGGAAGGCTGATGAGGTCGCTGCCCCTGCAGACAGTGCTAAGAAGGCCAAGGGCGATGATGTCGTCACGGTGTCTGACGACACGACGGTTGCTCCGACTGCGACGGCGGCGGCCTTGAAGACCAAGGGGGATGCTTCGTCGCCTGGGATGACCGAGCCGGCTTCTCTTGGTGCTGGAGCGTCCACCGCGACCTTCCCCCGCTTTATGGCCAAAGCGGCCATAGCGAGTGGTACAGCGCCATCGAGCCGTACGCATGGGGTCGCCGAAACGGAGGTCGAGCAGCGTCGCTGACACACTCCGGCTCTTCTCACATCTGTGGACGCGCTGCAGCTCCACGGCATGCTGGGCGCAGCCATCCAGGTATGTCCAGTCCCCGAGGATCGGGCCACTGAATTTCAGTGGTCAGATTCTTATAGTGTTTGTTTTTATTTGTAGCACCCAGTCCCCGAGTGCCTAGTCGCTGAATTTCAGCGGGTGAGCACTTAGGATTTTTGATCTCCAGTCCCCGAGTGCCTAGTCGCTGAATTTCAGTGGGTGGGCACTTAGGATTTTTGATCTCCAGTCCCCGAGTGCCTAGTCGCTGAATTTCGGCGGGTGGGCACTTAGGATTTCATTGTTATTGACTGTTTGATTTGTGCGCATGGCTTGCAACATGAATCAGCCGATCGGCTTGCTGGGAAGTTTCACGCGGAGGAGGAACTTGTTGCCGTCCAAGAAACGAACAAGGGACTCCAAGCACTTGCTGCCAAGGCGGAGGAGGTCCGCCATGGTCTTATTCCGGCGAGTGATCTGTCGGCGGCTCAGTTTGCCTTGAGTACGGCTGAGCAGTGGATCGCTGATCTTGAACGCGAGCTTAAGGAAGCGAAGGCGGAGGCAAGTTCAGCGGATGGGCGAGCCAGAGCTGCTATTACGGCTGCCGCTGAAGAGCGGAAGGTCTCTGACGCCCTCGTCGCTGGGCTACAAGACGACTTCTCCTCTCTTCAAAGCTTCATCACGGGCCTCTGCCGTCCTTTGATTGGTAAATTTTCCTGCCTCTGCCTGTAGTAGCTACTTGATGAAATCGTCGTTGTACTCACTGCTGACCCGTGTCCGCAGGTCGGATTATCGACAGCTCGAAGGAGGCGCAGTCGTATGACGCGCGGCAGTGTGTGGCCACTCTGGTCGAATCGGCCTCGTTGTCTGCGGCTTGCATTCGAGCGTATCTTCAAGAGATGTCGCCTATGGAAGTGATTTCCATCGATCTCGTCGAAGTATGGCAGTATCTGGAGAAGGCGCCGTCAGTTGTCGATTTCATGACGCGGTCGGCATTCCGGCGCGGGGCGGCAACGGCGCTTAGCCTTGGGCTTGCCCACTTCCCGGAGGACTTCGACCTTGACGACGTGACGAGTGTCTACCCCTCGTCGATGGGCTCGGTGGAGATTGCCGAGGTGCTGAAGCTGACGGACCGGGCCGCGGTATACTCCGATCGCGTCTGGGCGATGGGCGACCTTCTCCCTTATCAGGAGACGACTGTCGCACCCAACGATCCCGAGCCGCCGTATCGGGACTTCAAAGTCGAGCAGCCCTTCCGTGCGGCCATGGTGGGTGAGTTGACGATGTACCCGTCGAACCCGTACACTCCCTTTATTCGCAACCGCAGGGGCGGCGGCTAGTCGAAGTCGAAGCCTGTGGAATAAAAACATTGTGCCCTAGGTCGTTAGTAGCAATTTGGCCATTAGGCTTAACTTGTATTTTGTAACGACTTTGTTCCGCTGTAATGGAATTTCGCATTATTTTGTAAATTGTCTTGCGAATTTGATTACTGATTGGATGAGTCCCCGAGCGCGTCCGCCCTTTTTATGGGGTTTACCTCGTTTGTTATGTGTTTGTGGTTTTGAACGTTTTGTCAGTTGTTTTGTTATTGAGGTCGACTCGCCCGAGCTTGGAAAGCCAGTCGCAGGGAGACTCCCATGAGTGCTCTTTACTTGACCATTTTCCCTTGCGCGAACAAGGTCGGGTAACCGAGTCCCCGAGCGTGGTACTTGGTGGTTCTAGTCGCGGCTCTAGGGTGGGTGAGGACTGGGCGCGTTAGAGTGAGCGCATCACTCCTGCCTGACTCATCGGGTCAGTCGCATGGCGAGTACTGGGCACACTCTCATACTTGGCGTTGTTCCCTAGTCGCTCGCGCTTAACTGGTCGTCAGTCCCCGAGCATGGTACTTGGCCGTTCGAGTCGCTGTGTCGAGGGTGCGGAGGATCATGGTCGCTGTGAGGAGCGAAGGCAGTTGTCTTGGCCCGTTAAGACAGTCGAGCTAGGCGACTCCAATGGTGCTCCGGGTAGGCGTTTTTCGTGGACGTTACGAGTCCTGGGGTAACCCAGTGCCCTCGTAACGCACTACTTGGCCGTGCTGGTCGTTGTACCAGAGGTTGACTTCTGCAGTTAGCTTGACACTGTTATTACGAGTGCGAGTGGCACAATACACGGAGAGTAGACGCAATTTGTGGTAACCAATATGTTTTATTTCATAGCTAGTGGAGGGTACATGTATGGAGTTCTAGGAGTAGAACTTCCGTAGGAGGTTTACATTCCACGGTCGCTTGACGTCGACTTTCCCATCTCCACGGACGTCGATGAGGTAGTAGGCGTCGTTGCCGAGTACTCGCCCGATGGCGAATGGTCCTTCCCACGGGAGGGAGAGCTTGTGCATGCCCTTCTTGTCCTGGATGAGGCGTAGCACCAGGTCGCCTTCCTGGAAAGTGCGAGTCCTCACTCGCCGGCTATGGTAGAAGCGGAGTCCTTGCTGGTAGATGGCAGTGCGGGAGCGAGCTAGATCGCGTGCCTCGTCGAGTTGATCGACTCCATCCTGGCGTGCGAGTTCGTTTGCAGCCTACGTGTAGTGGACAACCCTTGGCGACTCGTGCTCTAGGTCGGTGGGCATGACTGCCTCGGCGCCATACACCATGAAGAAGGGGGTGAAACCTATCGACCTGTTGACAAAGGTGCGGATGCCCCAGATGACGGAGGGTAGCTCCTCTACCCAGCACCCGGCGGTGCGCTTGAGTGGTACTTGGAGCCGTGGCTTTAGGCCATGGAGGATGCTCTGGTTGGCCCGTTCCGCCTGGCCGTTGGACTCCGGGTGGGCGACTGAAGCAAGGTCAAGTCGAATGTGGTGTTCTTCGCAGAACTCGGCCATGGCTCCTTTGGAGAAGTTGGTGCCGTTGTCCGTGATGATGCTGTTTGGGAACCCGTAGCGATATATGAGCTCGCGTAGGAAATTGGTGGCGGTCTTCCCATCGCATTTCTGGACTGGCTTGGCCTCCACCCACTTTGTGAATTTGTCGACCGCGACCGAGAGGTGAGTGAAGCCGGAGGGGGCCTTTTTGGAAGGGCCTACCATGTCCATACCCCACACGGCGAACGACATGTGATGGGGATTGTCTTGAGCGTCAATCTTGGCACGTGGGTCTGGTTGGCGTACTTCTGGCACCCGGCGCACCGCTGGACAATGTCGACAGCGTCTGCGTGTGCGGTGGGCCAGTAGAAACCGTGTCACATAGCCTTTGCCACCAGAGAGCGGGCGCCGGCGTGGTTGCCGCAGTCGCCGGAGTGGATGTCGTGGAGGATTTTGCGTCCTTCAGCGGGTTGGACACAGCGTTGGAACACGCCGGTCACGCTGCGCTTGTGGAGCTCACCGTCGATGATGACGAAGGATTTGCATCGGCGCGCTATCATCCGGGCATCTGTTTCATCTGCTGGCAAGGTGCCTCCCTCCAGGTAGGCGATGTACGGCGTGGTCCAGTCTTCTGGCTCGGCGATGAGTCCGACCAGGGCTGCCTCTCGTTGCAGCGGGACTCCGATGTCGATCTCCCTTGGCTCTGGATCTGGCTCGGTGATGAGTGCGACCAGAGCGCCTGCAGCGGGACGCTGGTAAGTTGCCCCGGCGTTCGTGAGGCCGAAGGTCATGGCGGTGTAGCCGAAGGCTCCGAATGGCGTGATGAACGCCGTCTTTTCTTCGTCCTCAACAGCCATTTTGATCTGGTTGTACCCAAAATAGGCGTCGAGGAAACACAGCGACTCCGAGCCCGCGGTGGAATCGATTATTTGGTCGATCCGCGGGAGGACGAATTGTTCCTTCGGGCGGCACTGTTTAAGTTTGTGTAATCGATACACATCCTCCAGGTCCCGTTTTTCTTCTCGACCAGGACAGGGTTTGCCAGCCACTTGGAGTATTTGATTGGCCGAATGAATCCTGCAGCGAGTAGACGCTGCACCTCCACGGCGATGGCTCGGCGGCGCTCTTCATTGAAGGGCCGCAGCCGGCGCTGAGTCGCACTTTGGGGTCGGTGTTGAGTTTGTGCTCAGCGAGTTCCCTAGGGACACCAGGCATGTCAGAGGGCTTCCATGCGAAGATGTCCCTGTTCTCACAGAGGAACTCGATGAGCGTACCTTCCTATGCTGGGCTCATGCCCGTCCCGATCGTCACCGTCTGGCTGGAGTCGCCTGGGACCAGCTCGACGGTGCGGGTATGCGTCGTTGCCTCGAAGGCTAAGGTTGTTCCGCCCTCCAAGTTGGGCTTCTTGAGTATGGTGGGGTCGTCGTTGTTGACCCTGCTCGCGTACTTGGCAAGCACTCGGCGGCCATGTTGGGGTCGCCGTGTATGGTGATGACGCCACGCCGCCCGGGGAGCTTCATCGCGTTGTACGCGTAGTGGGGCGCCGCCATGAACTTGGCGAACGCCTGGCGCCCCAGGACGCAGTGGTAGGGGCTGTCGAAGGGCACCAGCTCGAAGACGATCCGCTCGGTGCGGAAGTTTGTCGGCGTGCCGAAGCTGACTGGCAGCGTGACTTTGCCGATCGGATACGCCTTCCAACCGGGGACGATGCCGTGGAACGTGGTGTAGGTCGTCTCGACCATCGACTGCGGGTGCCGCAGTCGCCTGAAGGTGTCCAGGTACAGAATGTTGATGGAGCTACCACCGTCCATCAACGTCTTGGGGAGCCAGTAGTCTCCCACCTTGGGCTTGACTACCAGGTCGACTCGGCCTGGGTACTCGATGCGTGGCGAGTGGTCCTGGAGGCTCCAGGTGATGGGTTGCTCCGACCAGTTGAGGAACTGGGGAACGTCCACCTGGGCCACTGCGTTGACGGCGACGGCGCGGGCGATGACCTTCTTCTCGCGCTTTGTTTTGAAGCCTGTGAAGGTGTGGAGCGAGCTAGCCACGCTGCCGAATTTTCCGCCGTTTGGCTGGTTGTTGTCGGGGTCTTCCCGTGCTCGCCGTGCCTTCTCGATCTCCTTGAGAGAGTGGCAGTCGGCAGTCGTGTGCGTGGCGGGCTTCCCTTCCCTGCTGTGAAACGCACAAGGTTGGTTAAGGAGGGTCGCGGGGTCGAACCTCGGTTTCGCCTTGTAGTTGCCGCCGTCGCGGCGTTGCCCCCCGTCGCGGCGGAAGCTCTTGGGCTCGCGCTACCCGTGCCCAGCGTTGGCGACGAAGTCGACTCGCCCGTCACTGCGGCGCTTGTCGGTGAGGCGAGTGTTGCTGTAGCGTAGATCGGATCGTCGTCCGTTGTCGTTGCCGCTCGTGCGGCGTTGTCCTCCCGACTCATCGTCGGTTTCTTGGTTTGGGTCTTCCTCCGCATATCTTTTGGCGATCTCAAGGAGGTCCGATATGTTGTCGAGTGTGCGGTACGCTCGTTTGAGCTTGGCAACCAGGGGCTCGTAGCGGCACGAGGTCTTGAAGCAGTGGATTGTGGTGTCTGGGTAGATACCAACCGCGTTGTACCACAGTTCTTGCCATCGTTGGACCCAGCTGCGGGTCGACTCGCGAGGTCCCTGGACGCATCGTTCCAGGTCCTCGATGGTGGTGGCGCGGGTGTATGAACCCTCGAAGTGCCTGACGAAGGCGTCGTGCATTTATTCCCAGTAGTCGATGCTGTCCGCGGGGAGAGTGTTGATCCATCGCCGCACGCCTCCATCATCGAGGGGAGGTAGCGGCGAGATGTAGATGTGGCCGGCGATCCCCATTGCCATGAGGTAAGTGTCCAGCCACACGGAGGGATCGTACGTGGGGTCGTACTTCTCTATTTCCTTCGGCGCTTTGAAGTTCGCCGGGTATTTTTCGCCTCGGATCATTGGTCCGAAGCACCAGGGCCCGAGTCAACTTAGCGACCCCATCGGTTCGTCGTCGCGGTGGTTGGTTAGGGTATGTCGTAGGTCGTCGGTCTGGCGTGCGCGCCAGCTCTGGTTGTTGATGATGTGGGTACGGGCGTCGACGGGCTGACCGTTGGTGGTGAAGAAGTTGGTCGCCGGCCTGGGGTCCTTGGTGGAGAGTGCTGCGTTCGCGGGTCGGTGTTGGAGCTGTAGTGGTTCGGGTGGCGGGCAGTTGAGGGTGTTTACCGCCAATGGACGGCCGCTTGAGGCCGCTCTGCTGCCCGATGAACGCGAGTACATCCGACCCTGTGAGTCGACGCCTGCGTTTTGTTGCTCGACCGCCTTTGCGAGCAAGGCTTTGACGTACTGGATCTGTAGGGCGCCGTCACCGGTGGCCGTGATGTTGTCGGTCGCTGCTCGGCCTGCCACGAGGTTGTCCATCGGGGTGGAAAACAATGGTAGGCCGTTCGCGTCTCGCTCCCGTGAGGAGACAACGGTCCGCGGCTGGTCCCTGGGGGGTGCGCGGTTGGGTGGAGGTGGGGCGCCATTCGCCGTTGACCCTGGTGGGGGCCAGGCGCTTCCTCCTGGTGGCGCGTTCGCGAATCGCCGCCACCTGGCGGTCGTTCTCGTCGTCGAAGTTCAGGGCGCGCCCCTGGACGGTGGGGTTCAGGTGCGACCTGATTCGTTGCTGGTGGTAGCGCGACAGCTCCTACGCCATCACCTGCTCGAGGCGAAATTTTTCGCGCTCGGCTTGCTCTTTGCGGACTTCTTCCGCCAGCTTCAGGCGGAGTTCCTCGACCTCCGTTGTCGTTGCGTTGGGAGGGATCGGGGTGGAGAAGGGATCCTCCGGTGGGTCGGTGCCGGTCGCCATGTAGGTCGCGGCGTGGCGACCGGTTCCGTCACGGAGATCGGCGGAGTTTTCCGACCCGGAGTTGGAGTCGAAGATCCCAAGGATGGAGGGATCCTCGAAGTCTCCAACGTTGGAGACCTGGGTGCTGGAGCCCGCGGGCGAAGCCGCGATGATGGATCCGGCGAGTGACGCCGGGGTCGCCGAGTCGGCGTCGTTGTTGAGGGCCGCGGCTGCGGTGGTTTCGGCCATGTCGTTGTGGGCCGAGTTGTACTCGGAGGCGATGCGGTGGATCGTGCGGACCTGGCTCTCAGAGAGCCGGTCGCGTGGCGGTGACTCGCGGATGCGAGCCGAGTCCTCCGAGACGATGACGTCGGTGAGGCCGATGAAGAGACTGATCGTGCCAACCGGCAGGATCATGCTGTGTGTGACGGGTCGCGCCGCCGGGACGTAGCTGCTCGGCAAGATTTGGAGCATCTCGCCGATCGCTATCATGCGGCCGGTGGCGACCGACTCGTTGATGGGCAGATTGGATCTCGCCGCAGAACACCGGCCAGGCCCCACGGTAGGCGCCACTTTCGTAGGAATGACCATGGCAGATGTTGCAATCGGCAGCGGGTAGTAGAACGAGGGGAAAGGGCGGCCAGCCATCTACGGTGCGAGATGAGGGCGGAGACACAAGGTTTTACCCAGGTTCGGCCCCTCGGAGGGTAAAGACCTACTCCTGCTAGATTGTATTATGGTGAAAGTACAATGGGGCGAGTTTGGCGGCTAGGCAGCGAGTCGCTTGGGTGGATGATGGAACGTATCCTCTACACGCCCTATAGGGAGGTTTATATAGGATCACCCCCTAGGGTTTACATATCTCAACCGAATCAGTTAAGGTTACGGCAATCGTTAAACCTAATCCGACTGGGCCTACCTACTCTCCTGGGCCTTCAGCTTCCAGTCGCTTGAATCTACGCCAGGCCTCGATCCAGTCGCTGTCCTGCGGGCCCACTCGCCAGTTCCTGGGCCGGTCGGAAACGTCCTGCTGGGTATACCCGTAGGCATATCCCCATCATATCTGGCGAATGGGATGCTAGGGACGCGAACATGGCCCTTTACCGCTTCTTCGTCCAGCAGCTATGTGCCTGCTTCGAAGGATGTGAGTTTCACCATGTGCCCAGAGCCAACAATGAAGCTGCTGACACCTTGGCCAGAGTCAGGTCAACAAGACAAGCCATACTACCTGGGGTCTCCCTCGAGCACTTGTGCAAGCCCTCCATCACTCCCTCACCAGAGTCCGACTCCATCGTGCTCAGCACGGACGCAGGAACAGCCCGTGTCGCGGCACACCCGAGGACTGCCGCATCGCACCCGAGGACTGCTGCGCCACACCAGGGGACTACTTCGCCGCGCTCGGGAGCTACCGCGCCCATGGTCGACATCAGCACGTTCCCACCCGAAATTCCGGAGCCGACCGTCCGCGAGGAGATCAAGCTCATCATACAGACGGTGCACACCGTACGGGAGACACCTGATTGGGCAAAGCCCTACATGGATTTCTTGGCTAAGGGCAAATTGCCGACAGAAGAGGTGTCAGCACGACAAGTGCGACGAAGGGCAAGCGCCTACACCATCATCAACAACGAGCTGTACAAGCGCAGCATCCGGGGCATCTATCAACGATGTGTCAGTCGGGGGGGAGGAGCCAAGCTTCTAACGGACATACACCAGGGCGAGTGTGGCCACCACGCATCGTCAAGGGCAATAGCAGCCAAGGCCCTTCGGAATGGTTTTTACTGGCCAACGGATCTGAAGGACGACGAAGAAATAGTTAATACATGCAACGGTTGTTAGCGATTCAGCCAGCTGAAGCACACATCGTCTGCGGCACTCAAGACAATACCAACCACCTGGTCGTTCGCGGTCTGGGGCCTGGACATGGTTGGGCCATTCAAGACAGCTCAATCCGGTATGACACACTTGCTCGTAGTCGTGGATAAGTTCACCAAGTATATCGAGGCGAAGCCAATAAAGAAGCTGGACAGAGTGACGGTGATCAAGTTCTTCACAGACATCATCATCCGGTTCGGATACCCGCACAGCATGATCATTGACAATGGAACCAACTTCGCGAAAGGAGTCTTCGCTCTGCGGGGAAAAAGGAATCCGCCTAGATCTGGCATCAGTCGCACACCCATAGTCCAACGGATAGTGCGAGCATGCTAACGGTATTGTTCTATCCGGAATCAAGCCAAGGCTTATCGAACCGCTCATCAGATCACCCGGATGTTGGATAGAGGAGCTGCCAGCAGTGCGTTGGAGCCTACACACCACACCCAATCGCTCAACCGGCTTCACGTCGTTCTTCCTCGTCTATGGGGCAGAAGCCATTCTCCCCACAGACATCTAGTTCGACGCACCCCGCAAGCAGCTCTATATGGAGCAGGAAGCCAAGGAGGCAAGGGAGGACAGCGTGGACTTGCTCGAGGAGGCACGCGAGTTGGCTCTGTCCAGATCAGCAATCTACCAGCAAGACTTGTGCCGATACCACGCCAGCCGGATCCGGCCCACCTCTTTCCGCGAGGGAGACCTGGTGTTGCGCCTTGTCTAGAGCACCAAAGGAATGCACAAGCTGTCCCCGCCATGGGAAGGACCATTCATCGTCAGCCGAGCGCTCCACAACAATTCATACTATCTTATCGACGTGCAGCAGCCGATGAAGAACAAGGCAGATCGCTCAGATGAGGAGATGGAGCGCCCATGGAATGCAAGCCTGCTCCGGCCATTTTACACTTAGAAAAGTGTATGTATCTTCCCTTTTTATGTAGCAAGTGAACAAGATTGAAAGCCTTGGTGCAGCGCCAAGGACTTTGTCCCAATTCCGCACACCATCTACATTTTCGTACCGGCTGGCCTAGGCCCCACGATTTCTACAGACGGCATAACATTGCACGCGGCGTCTAGAGTAACCTCTTCGGTTCCGGCTTCAGTACGCATGTCGACTGTCGACCCGGCAAGAGCAAAAACTCAAAGCGCACGTGGCAAGAAGATGCCAACGTAGAAAGCAAGGGCGTCCAGGCGAACCGGTCGCACCCTACACGAGTTAAGCCAACAACAGCGAACTGAAGTATCGTGAGGCACGCCAACATAGCAAATCCTTTGGTTCCGGCTGCAGATCGCAACCCGGCTGTCAGTCGGCAAGGAAAAACGCTCGAAGGGACAATATTCGTTGAGAAAAGGGGAGTTGCTAACGGCCTAACTCAAAGGGCCGCGTATCTATTTTCCTTCTACGATAAGTACCAACTAACAAATGAGCATATGCACAAGAAAACTAACCCAAAGCAATGCTTTGTCTCGCACAACCCGAGCCATAAATTGGCAGGAAACAAGGTGGCAAAAGAGCTTCGACCCGGCTGGCTACCCCAGCCGGCCCGAACCTCGGGGACTACACCCAGTGGATGCGCTCCCGTGCACCCACAAACTCAAGTCAAGGTAGCCAAAATAGCTTCGCCCCGGCTAGCTACCCCAGCCGGCCCGAACCTCGGGGACTACACCCAGTGGACGCGCTCCCGCGCACCCGCAAACACAAGTCAAGGTAGCCAAAGAGCTTACGCCGGCTGGCTACTCCCAGCGCCCGAACCTCGGGGACTACACCCAGTGGACGCGCTCCCGCGCACCCACAAACTCAAGTCAAGGTAGCCAAAAGAGCTTCGCCCCGGCTGGCTACCCCAGCCAGCCCGAACCTCGGGGACTACACCCAGTGGACGCGCTCCCGCGCACCCACAAACTCAAGGCAAGGTAGCCAAAAGATCTTTGCCCCGGCTGGCTACCCCAGTCGGCCCGAACCTCGGGGACTACACCCAACAGACGCGCTCTCGCGCACTCACTAACTCAAGTTAGGACGGCAAAAGATCTCCAACCCGTCTGGCTATCCCAGCCGGCCCAGGCACAAAAGACCGCAAATGGCAGAGATATAAACAAAGATAAGCAAAAGGCACCAAGCCATAAAGTGGAGCACGAAGGCTCCGCGCAGAGTCACAAATTGGCGACAAAAGTCAGCCGAAATGTAGCACAGCAAAGGAACAACTTTCACAAATACACCCGGCATCCTAGGGATCAAGAGGCCGGAGCTAACAAAGTAGAAGGAGCAGGAGCTGGAGCTGGATCAGCAGGGGCGGCACCGGCGTCAGTGGAAGGAGGCTGGCTGCTGGAGGCGACGTCAAGGGGATTCCAAGGAGTCGGGACCCAGTGGAACGGGTCGTGGCTCTCCGGGGGCACTGAAGTCACGCTCCAAGTCCACGTTGGTGCCAATCTTCACCCCACAGGCTCGGAGCGCAGGAGTGCTGGCGCGAAGGCCCTCGTAGCTTGTCCCAAGACGGAAGCCGCGGGTGAGCACTGTAGGGTTCGCAGCATAGAAAACAAAAAAAATCCTACGATGGGAACAACTATTTACCGAGATCTATCTACTAGATACAAACAACGGGCGGATGTATATCCGTAGAGAACATACCCTTGAAGACCGACAAAGCTTAACGAGTCCAAACTCGTGGTTGATGTAGACGATCTCTTGCCGATCTCAAGATCGAGAGGAAGTCCTAGCGCCGCAAAACAGCAGCGCATCCGTGCTCGCACACACGTTCGAGGCACCGAGCAACATCCGCCTCCTCGCTCCAGCGATGCAGCGGAAGCACAACTCTTTCTTGCCGAATAGCCACCGGGAACATGTATCTCGCTAGTCCGAGACCATGGGGGATAAATTCTAGAGGGGGAGAGAGATCCTTCACGAGGAGGTGTGAGTGAGAGAGAGGGAGGGGCTCCTTTTATAGGGAGAGGGAGGGCACCCAAGGGGCCATGCGCCCAGCCATGGGGCTGCCCCCACCTCTTCCACTTTCATGTGGGTGGACACTCCACTCACTCAAATGCCTTTCAATTCCCTCCACTCAAAAACCCACTCAAATTCCCATTAAATTTCCACCAAATTGAATGCAAACTCTCATTAAATAAAACTCCTTTTATTTATTCAGAATTTTTTCAATTACTTTAATGACAAACATTCACATATAACCCCTTGCTAGTATTTCATTTCACATGCAGAAACACTTTCTGCAATTTCACCCGAAAACCCGTTTCGGTACCTAGTGAAATAAATTCCTGCGCTTGTTATTCTTTTCGGCATGAAACTTTTGCTCCAAATGGATGTCGGTGTCTCTTAAGTGTGTCACCCTACGGTTCGTGAATAATGCGGACATGATCGAGACCCCTCTCAGATCAATAATCAGGAGCGGGATCTGGAGACCCATACTGACTCCCACACATTCAACGATGACTTTCTTGTGATCGTCGGAACCTTTTACGCTAGTATCTTAATCCTTTTGTTTCGCGATATATTACATATCCGAGATTCGATCATCGGTATCTCCATACCTAGTTTGATATTGTTACTAACATGTAATATTTTCTCGTTCCCGTGATATAACATTCTAGTGATCAAATCACTTGCTTGCAAGCTAATCAATGTGATATCACCGAGAGGGCCCAGAGTATATCTATCCGTCATCGGGATGAACAAATTCCACTCTCGATCCATGGGCTTCAACATAACACTTTATTAGTTCTGAATCCATCTTTATAATCACCCTGTTACGGTGTGACGTTTGATGTTATCAAGAAACTCTTCCGGTGTTAGTGATTGACATGATCTCATGGTCTAAGGATTAGTATCACTTCATAAGTTGTTATAGCAATATAAACTCAATGACTTTGATCGTAATGCTATACTTAGGATGAATGTTCATCACACCATTACACTAATGTTGTGACCTCGTTATTAACAACATCCAATGTCCATGATCAGGAAACCTACGATCATCTTGTTAATCAACGAGCTAGTTTATAAGAGAGGCATAACTAGGAACTTCCTTTTTGTTTATTAAACACACATGTATTAACGTTTACGTATTAATACAATTATAGCATGTAAAATAAACATTCATCGTAAACAAGGAATACGATAATAACCACTTTATTATTGCCTCTCGGGCATATTCCCTTCAGTCTCCCACTTGCACTAGAGACAATAATCTAGTTTGAAAACTTTGCGTATTGAACACTTATGGCTTTCCGGTGTTCCATATATGCAATTTCAAGTGGTTAACATAATCTATGGATCTGACGCTTCAGGTCCGTGTGTATTTGCATGTCTTTGTGTCTTCACGCATCACTCATTCTCCAATGAGATGGCATTGTATAAATTTGGTCTTTCGGTGAGACCTTTAGTTCCTTGGGGTTAAATCATGTCGATACTATTGTCATACAATATATCTTTAGTGTTAGCCCGTTGCGAACCACAGCTTAGTTTGATAACAAACTTCTTGACACAAATTACCTCCTTTGCTGCTACTATAGCAGTCATATACTTAGCCTTTTTGTTGTAGTATTCGTCACAATGTCTTAACTATGGATTTCATCCAAATCCAACATGGAATCTTATTTCCATTACATTGTGACACCCATAGTTTAAATTGAGATAAACTTAATTTGTATCTTGTGACAAAACTAGTATCAATGTAACGCTTTAAAATGAACTATTTGCAATTTTTTGTCACCTCTACACAAATATATTCTTAGTTATTCCAAAAGATCATAAGAATATCGTTACTATCGTCCAATGATCATTGTATGATTCATTCTGGTATATGCTCATAACACTTAGAGCACAGGACATATCTGGATGTGTACATATCATGGTATGATTGATCAAAAAATTCTTGTGATTTCACTCATCAAGTGTCAAAGCACTTGAATCTTGTTTCACTTATCAAGTTTCGATACACTTGAATCTTGATTCAATTATTTTCCATGCGACAAGAACCGTTTCTTGTTGTTTCTATATTGAACTCCTTCAATATCTCATATATGTACGTTTGGCACAACCATATTAGCGTCACACTCTATCCACTATAGATATTCATGCTAAATATTCGGGTTTTGCCTAAGTATTTCATCGAAATGAAATTCTTAACCTTTGTCAATAGAAGATACATCATTTCCAATCAACAAGATGTCCTCCACATAATGTATTAGAAATATGTCTTAGCGCTCCCACTTAATTTCTTGCAAATGCAAGCATCTTCATCGTCTCCAGATGAAAACTCCTTTTTCATCATGGTGAAGATTCCAACTCCGCGATGCTTACTTCAACCATTGAAGTTTGCATGCCCTTTTAGCATTCTTTGAATTTAACAAAACCCTTTGGACCGTGTCTTGTACACGTCCTAGGTAACCATTCTATTAGAAGAATTTTGTTTTGTTTATTCATCTACCATATACCAAATTATATGTAGTGGTTGCTACTTTAATCCATCCAGACTAAATATCGCTATGAAAGATCCAATCTTGTCATAGTCAACTCCTTTGAACATTGTCATAAAATACTTTACGACATGTCGAATATTTCATAGATGTGAGACATCCATGTCTGTTTATAGATCCAAATACGACAGATAGGTTTTTACACCTTTCCGGAGGGTCTTCCAAGTTCAAAACTTGATTTCTCGTGTATGGAACTATCACGGATTTTATGGCTTCAAGCCATTTGACGGAGTCAGGGCCCATCATCGCTTCTTTGCATGTAGTTGGTTCATCATTGTCAAGCAATAATGATTTACTCTCAAATCTAAGCATTTGATTGTTTATCCGACCGACTTGGTTCAATAAGAACTTAGATCTCCGTGACCACAACCTTTGAGGCACATAAGCTATGAGCATTATGGCAGCCTTCGGAACCATTTTCGGCGCTGCGCAACTCAGCACATTTAGCTAAGGTTCGTTAACCTTATCAAAGTTCTATTGTCCTCCCACTTATCATTTATGAAAAATTCCTTCTTCAAGAAACTTCATGTTTCAAGCGACAAACCCTTTTGTCCTTGGTGTTATGGAGGAATAACCAATTTTTATTCAAAATAACCTACAAAGACATGCTCATCTGACTTTGGTTGTAAACATCTTACTTATGTTTAGCATACCAAAATTTAAGAAATGACAACTTGGGTTTTAACCTAAACCATAACTTATATGGTGTCATTTCAGCGGATCAAGATGGAGCTCTTTTCAGTGAAAAAGCGGTAGTCTCTAAAGCTTTAATCTTTTAAAACATAATGGCAGTTTTATAAATAACACCTTTGATCCAACCATGTCAAATAAGGTTTCATTACAAATCTCAAACACTCCATACTCCTATGGTGTTTTGGGATATGTAAATCTAGGTGTTTTGTTAAACTTGCAACTCAAATAAATCCCTTTATGATAAAATCATAATTCATTTATTTTTCTTGTTACACTTGTAACTCAAATAAATCCCTTATGATAAAATCATAAACCATTTATTTTCTTGTCACAATGATTTTCACTTCATCTTGAAAGTCTTTGAACATTTTCAAATATTTCACACTTCTTTCTCATTAAGTGAATATTCACTAAAATTTCCGGAGAAAGTATATGAAGTTGAAACCCATCGCTTACAACTACACATAATGGACTACATACATCGATATGTATAAATTCCAATATTTTAGTCGTTTGTTCTTCTTTGGCCTTTGAACGAAGTTTTAATTATCCCGAGGAAAGTCTCACAAGCATCACTTGATCAAATCAAAGACTCCAAAAATCCATGAATATGGAGATTCTTCATGTTTTCTTTCCAATATAATTTAAACAGCGATGTCACTTCGTAAGTGAACTTTCAATCATTTGTCTTGCGACATTTTAGCATTAGGTTTTATGGATGTGATTTCTCCAACTAGATTTGCAAATCATCCATCTTATATGGAATATGGTAATTATTTGAACAACCTTTGTTCTCATAATACCTGATTTAAATAACAATTATTAAAACAAATCTTGAAGTCAAGCTTTGATGTCAACGAGAAATACAAACAACGGTTTGTTTGTTTTCGATGAACATCATCACATATTCTCTTGCTAGTTACTTAGGCCATTGTGGTGTGTGAATTGCGTCGTTTCGTATGAAATTTCATACCAACCAATTCGGTATCCAATACCCAAGAACCACATTGTTTAACAAGCAAAGAATACAACCATAACATGTATATCTTCTATATACCTAAACTGGAAATATCCAGTCTTTTCTTTTATGCCAAATATATTTTATAGATTTTCTCCTTTAGCATTTCCTTTTCCTTTTAAAAGAATCTATCAACATCAAAAGTGGCGCCATATACATGACACATAGTCCAAAGCGTGTATATTCAAATAATAATACCTTTGGACTTGCACTTTGAAGTAGATCACCATCATCAAAATGATCGGCATTCTTTCAAAATCCATTCTTATTAATCTTTTAGTGTAGTAAACACTTTACATACATCTTCTATTCATCCTTATCATGACGACTTTCATGATCAAGCTAATGTAGCTTATAAAGACGAAACGTGAGTATAACATTACTTTCCAAAACCCTTTTGGATGATTAGGATGTTTAGCATCTCCAACCTTCGTAAATTCTCATCCAATATGAGAACATATATTATACTCTATCATATTGCAACCAAAACATTGTTTCAGATATCGTTATATCTGCCACACATGATGGTTTCTGAAACAATTCTATCAGCTCCTAGATAAACTTGATATTAAAACAATCAAGAATCATGGAGGCAAACATGATACTTAAGATACTAACACTGGAATTGTTACTCTCGATTTAATACCAACTATTAAATTTCACGGAGTAAATAGAGTTTGCTGAAAGTTTGCAATAGGACTTTAAACTTTGATTGACACTCAACACAATACGATACCAGTTCGTAAAGTAAATATCTAGAATTCTATAGTTCTATTATCTCAATTACAACTATGCATAAGGTAGTGAACGAATGCCAATGACTACAACAAATTATGCAAATTTACTTTGATTTAATTTATGATAAATTGAGTTCTACTAATCCAAATTAGAAATGAACTCCCACTCAAAAACGACATCCCTCGTGTCTTTTTGGTGATTACATGAACCAAATCCACTACACCAAGTCCGATCATCACGTGAGTCGGTGTAGCTTCAAAGGCGAGCATCCATATGGTCATCATATCAAAACATATGACTCATGCTTAACCTTTTGGTCTGTGTTCGAGGCCATGTGCATACATGCTAGGCTCGCCAAGTAAGAACCTTAGTATTCGCGTGTGTAACTGTCTTACACCCGAGATATGCTCGTGGATTCAAGTACACCCGATCATCACGTGATGTCTTGAAGCGACAAAACATTGTCGGTGCATACTTAAGAAAGAACACATTCTTATCTTGATATATAAATGAGGGATCATCTTATTATGCTAATAAAACTCCAAACCAGCAATATAAGATGCAATCAAAACATCACATGTTTATAAGTGAAATGATATGGTTCCCGCATATGATCTCCATCATGTGCACCGTGGTATGATCTCTATCATACCTTTATGTGTAAGGCCAAGGTCTATGGAACTTACATGCTATGTGTGTTGTAAGAGTATCATCTCATACTTCTACTTACAACATCACCATATCATAACACTAGCCCAGCAACAATCTAAACTAGACGCCTCTAATTTATCCATTGCAAGTTTTACGTGGCTTAGGAATTTCGAAGATAGAACCATTCTTACCTACGAACATGAACCACAACGAGGATAACCAAATTGTTGACAACTCGTTGTAAATTAGATATTGACTATAGTAGGAGAGACAGACACCCGCTAGCCACTTATGCAAAACTAGTTGCATGTCAAGCGTGGAACAGGTCTCATGTGCGAGGACATGTAAAGTTTGTCCGGGCCGCTTCATCCCACTATGCCACCAATATCTAAAGTACAACTAAGAAGCAATAAAATGATCATCATCGCCCACATACTCATATGTGTACTACCCGTGCAAAGTATCTACGTATAGATCCGGCTCTGATACCACTGTAGGGTTCACAGCATAGAAAACAAAAAAAATTCTACGATGGGAACAACTATGTACCGAGATCTATCTACTAGATACAAACAACGGGCGGATGTATATCCGTAGAGAACATACCCTTGAAGACCTACAAAGCTTAACGAGTCCAAACTCGTGGTTGATGTAGACGATCTCTTGTCGATCTCAAGATCGAGAGGAAGTCCTAGCGCCGCAAAACAGCAGCGCATCCGTGCTCGCACACACGTTCGAGGCACCGAGCAACCTCCGCCTCGCCTCCAGCGATGCAGCGAAGCACAACTCTTTCTTGCCGAATAGCCACCGGGAACATGTATCTCGCTAGTCCGAGACCATGGGGGATAAATTCTAGAGGGGGAGAGAGATCCTTCACGAGGAGGTGTGAGTGAGAGAGAGGGAGGGGGCTCCTTTTATAGGGAGAGGGAGGGCACCCAAGGGGCCATGCGCCCAGCCATGGGGCTGCCCCCACCTCTTCCACATTCATGTGGGTGGACACTCCACTCACTCAAATGCCTTTCAATTCCCTCCACTCAAAAGCCCACTCAAATTCCCATTAAATTTCCACCAAATTTAATGCAAACTCTCATTAAATAAAACTCCTTTTATTTATTCAGAATTTTGTCAATTAATTTAATGACAAACATTCACATATAAACCCTTGCTAGTATTTCATTTCACATGCAGAAACACTTTCTGCAATTTCACCCGAAAACCCGTTTCGGTATCTAGTGAAATAAATTCCTGCGCTTGTTATTCTTTTCGGTATGAAACTTTTGCTCCAAATGGATGTCGGTGTCTCTTAAGTGTGTCACCCTACGGTTCATGAATAATGCGGACATGATCGAGACCCCTCTCAGATCAATAATCAGAAGCAGGATCTGGAGACCTATACTGACTCCCACACATTCAACGATGACTTTCTTGTGATCGTCGGAACCTTTTACGCTAGTATCTTAATCCTTTTGTTTCGCGATATATTACATATCCGAGATTCGATCATCGGTATCTCCATACCTAGTTTGATCTCGTTACTAACATGTACTCTTTTATCGTTCCCGTGATATAACATTCTAATGATCAAATCACTTGCTTGCAAGCTAATCAATGTGATATCACCGAGAGGGCCCAGAGTATATCTATCCGTCATCGGGATGAACAAATTACACTCTCGATCCATGGGCCTCAACATAACACGTTATTAGTTCTGAATCCATCTTTATAATCACCCTGTTACGGTGTGACGTTTGATGTTATCAAGAAACTCTTCCGGTGTTAGTGATTGACATGATCTCATGGTCTAAGGATTAGGATCACTTCATAAGTTGTTATAGCAATATAAACTCAATGACTTTGATCATAATGCTATACTTCGGATGAATGTTCATCACACCATTACACTAATGTTGTGACCTCGTTATTAACAACATCCAATGTCCATGATCAGGAAACCTATGATCATCTTGTTAATCAACGAGCTAGTTTAAAAGAGAGGCATAACTAGGAACTTCCTTTTTGTTTATTAAACACACATGTATTAACGTTTCCGTATTAATACAATTATAGCATGTAAAATAAACATTCATCATAAACAAGGAATATGATAATAACCACTTTATTATTGCCTCTCGGGCATATTCCCTTCAAGCACGCTCAAGTCGGCACCCGGATACCACGACTTCACCAAAGAAAGCGCCATCTCCACTCCACCTCGAGCAGCCCACTCTTTGTGCACATCCAGCACGTCGATGCCTTTGGATAGAGCCACAGCTAGGCTGGCCATGTCGTGCACATCGCCCGCGTCCGGCCAGATGTAGTGGAAGAGATCGTTGCCAACGGCGTGCAGGCCATTGCTCTCCTCCGCCACCACCTTGACCAAGTCGAGGGCAGTCAGGTCGCGTCTAACCTCTTCCACGGGCAGCTTCTCCATGGCCATCTCGGTCGCCTCAGGATAATGAGATCCAGCCAAGCACAAAGCAGAATAAACGGACAAGATTGAGCAAGTCACGACACAACGGAAGAAGGAAGCTAAAGAACTTACTGATGACCATCTCCGAGATGTTCTGGAGGTGCTGAGTAAGCTCCCCCTCACTACGGCGAAGAACCTGGATTGTCTCCTCCTGTTGGGTGGAGATCATCTCAAAATTCTTCAGCGCCTCCGCCCGGATGTCAGCTGTTTTCTTGCCCCGCTCCACGCTAACGTCAAGCTGATGCTTGGCCGCAGCAAGTTGATCGAACTGCACTTGTCGCGCCTTGTTCGATTCTTCCAGCTGGGCGACCTCAGCTTTGAGGCGCTCCACCTCCCTCTCCTTGTCCTGGATCATGGTTGTAGGAGGATACCCGATGGTCAACAAAAAAGGGTAAATGGAGCCAATCGCCAAGACAGATCTAAAGAAGCAATCTTACGGCCAAGATCCCAGGTGTTCTTCACAGATTCTGCAAACGCTTTCTATAGCAAGAAAACAAATGAGCAATAGAGAAGCAAACCGGATGGAAGAACGGAAAATGTGTGAAGGGAAACGACTTACCTCCATCAAAATAGACATATTTTTGGCCTCGCCAAGGCCCTTTTCCATTCCCTCAACCAGGTGGCGAACCTAGCTGAGTGCGACGGGCGCCGAGCCCGAGAGATGGGCGAGGATCGCACCCGGCGTCAGCACAGCCAGAGCTGGCCTCGAGCCAGTGACGATAACCTCGTCATCATCGGCATCCACACCCGAAGGCGCAGCCACCACCAACTCCCTTCTAGCCGGCTGACCACCATCCGGCTGGCCGCCATCCGCCGCGGCCGCCTGCGCGGCCCCAGCCTCCTCCGTCACCTCTGTAATGACGGGCCTGGTGGAGCTTCTTGGAGCATCGCTCCAGGCCGGGTTCACGCCATCCCCGGGACGAAGGAGGGGGATCTCCGGGTCCTGCGCAGCCGCAAATAGCTGCCCCAACCGCGAAGACGCAGGCGCCTGGTGCAGCAGCCCTGTGGTCGGGGAGCCCTCAGGGGCCCTGGGCGGAGATGGCACGGCTGACGCAGCCGGACCCATCACAGTCGTGCCAGCCGCAGCCAGCGCGGGTGCAGCCGGCGACCTCGCCACCTCTTCAACCAGCAGAGGAGGGGAAGGAGAAATAATGGCGGCGCCACCATCACCAAGCAGCATGGCCTCGCTGCGCAGAACGAAGAGTCAAAGGAGGAACTAGCAAAACCGTAGAGCGGCAAGCAAGGGCAAGAGAGATACTCACTACTAGGAAAACGGCTATAGGTAATCAGCACATCCGTGGCTCACATGGTTGAAGTGCCCCACGGCTAAAACAGGCGTGGCTCACCTGTGGGCAGTGCCCTACTAATAACTAGAACAACCGTGGCGCACATGACTATAGTGCGCCACAGATGTGTGTGGGCAGGCCTGGTGGCCCTACACGCCAAACATCTGAGAGCACTATAGTCATGTGCGCCACGGTTGTTAGGGTCATCTGTGGCGCACGTGTGCCTGGTGCGCTACGCCTAAGCGCATGCCCCCCTCTGCTCTGAAACGGCCACAAACTTCTGTGGCGCACTCGGCCTAGTGCGCCACAGAAGTTTGTACTCCCTGTGGCGCACTAGGGCCGTGTGCGCCACGGATGTGTCGATTCTTTTAGGACAGCACTTTATGTGCACATGTGTGCCCACACATCCACCACCCCACACTTCACTTTCCCCTTCTTCTTCCTCCTTAGATCTAGTCGGGATCTTCTCCTTCCCACCTCAATTTCTCAACACATTCACCATTATTATCATGTAAAAATTAATTTGGATGTTACATAAGTAATAGAGGAGGTCTCCGGTCTCTCATCTATCCGCCTCCTGGTCGACGCGCGCACCTCTCCTTTCCATCTTTCTCGCGATCGATCGGTCTCTCATCTCGGTAAGTTGTCCATGTAAGGATGTGTTCATGTGTATATGGATGATGTGCTCATATGTATGTAGATGATCGATGCTCATGATGTGTGTATGTGTGGAGAGGATCGATGGTCATATGTGTGTGTATATGGAGAGTATCGATGATGCTCATGCATGTGTGTATGGAGAGGATAATGATATGTTCATGTGTGTATGGATCGGTCTCTCTCTCTCTTGTGTTTGTATGTGAACAAGTTGCCATTTGTTTTGCCAAAATGTTGATTCATTTCCATTTTGGCAAGACTTTGGCATTTCGCAAAGGTCCTAATTTTAGGATAGGTCATGCCGAAATTTTCTATCGACCATTGCATGCATGCATTCATTATGTGGTTCTAATAGACTTCAAAATTGTACCGTGTACATTGTGCAGGCAAAAATGGTCCGCATAATGAGCGAAGGCATTGTGGCTAGATTTTTGAAATGTGCGACGGCCGACATGATACGAAATAACAAGACAGATATAAGATGTCCGTGCAGAAGATGCAAACTCAACTTGGTGATCGACCCAGATTCCGGGAATCTGCAGGCGCACCTGCTCCGCCATGGTTTCATGGATGGATACACTCGTTGGATAAGCGATGGCGTAGATGATGGAGACGGTGAAGAAGGTGGCCAACATGACAATGATCATCATCACGGCGAGGACGGGCAAGATGATGAAGAGTCTCCTGGAGATGGTGAAGGTGCGGAAGCAGACCGGGATGATGATGATCTAGATGCCGGAGGAGCAGACGATGGAACAACGTCAGTGGTGCGGGACCCTTATGTGCAAGAGCTGCTTCTCAAGCGGTGTAACGCTTGTGGCTGCCGCTAGAGAGAAAGCCAAGCTTGCAACTTGAGAAAGACGCGGTTACTCCATTGTATGAAGGATGCAGGCCCGATGATACCGGTTGAATGTAACGCTCAAGGCTATGGAGATGAAGGCAAAGCACAAATTGAGCGGCGCAAGCTTCACGATATGATGGCATTCGCACGATCGTCGGAGGGGAACACATGTCCAACTAGTATCGAGGATGCCAAGAAAATCATCATCCTCTCGATCTACCGCGCGTTAGATATCACGTATGCATCAACGATTGCATAATTTATCGAAGCGAGGACGGAGAAAACCACATGTCCGGTGCGGCGTGAGTCGATACAAGAAAGGGAAGAAAGCACCTCGAAAAGTGGTATGGTACTTTCCTATCACCCCTCGCAGCGCTATTTCGGACCCTAAGGAAGCGGAAGCTCATGCGATGGCATGCGGAAAGGAAGAAGCCGGAGATGATGATGACCGAAAGGATGATGAGTGGCGCACCCTTCGGATGCTAGCGATTGGAAAGCATTGGACCTCGAATTCGAATTCGGTGGAGATTCGAGGAACATCGGGCTTGGTGCGAGCACCGATGGACTCAATCCGTTCGGTAGCGAGCGCACGCAAGACTTGGCCCGTGTTTGTATGGATGTACAACCTCCCTCCATGGTTGTGCATGAAGAAGAAGTACATACAAATGAGTATGCTAATTCAAGGACCAAAACAACCTGGTACCGACATCAATCTGTATATCGGGCTGTTGAAAGAGGAGCTAGCCACGTTATGGGAATTTGGAGCCAATACTTACGGCGCCGTCGACAAGATTATTTCACTATGAGAGCCGCGTTGGTCACTACGGTGCAAGACTATCCAGGTTATGCGGTATATCTCGGGCAGGTTATCCAAGGATTCTGGCATGCGTTAGGTGCATGGATAACACAAGCTATCTCCAACTAGAGAAAGATCCGGGGTCATCGAAAACCGTGTTCATGGCGCACGGAGGTGGCTCGGCAAGAATGATCCATGGAGAAAGCGTGGAGACCTGTTCGATGGCAAATCGAGACCCGAGGAATCCCAGAGCGTAGGAGCAGCGAAGAAGTGGAAGAGTTGCTGAAAACTGGAAAGATTGTCCTAAGCCTAGAAAGAAGCGAAAGAGGCAGAACAAGACAAGCCGATGAAGGTATGGAAAACAAGGTCATTTTCGAGTTGCCATACTGAATTTTCTCCAAGACGCCTCATAGCCTCGACATCATGCATATCACGAAAAACGTGCGCGAGTCCGTCGCCACCATAATCAACATGCGGATAGGACGAAAGATGGTCCAAAGCAAGGCACGACCTGATATGCTTGGGTATCCGGAAGGAGCTTCGGAGGAGACGCCTACTCTCCGATGATCAGGAAGATGGCGATGATCATGAGTCGGAGACGACACAAGGTCGTCGGAAGGGTAAAAAGTTCAAGAAGAACGAATATTACGCCTCCTTCTTGCTTCACTCTAAGCCGTGATGAGATCAAACAGTTTTTCAAGTGCCTTCTAGGAGTCAAATTTCCTTACGGCTACGCGGGCAAGATAAGCAGATACCTAGACGAGGCGAAGCAGAGGTTCAGTGGCATGAAGTCTCACGACTGTGCCGTGCTAATGACGCAGGTACTTCCGGTCGCACTAAGAGGGATAATGGACGAGCACGTCCGTGAAACGTTATTTGGCCTATGCAAGTTTTTCGACGTCATCTCTAGGAAGTCGATTGGCTTGAATCAGCTCGGAAGGCTACAGGAGGAAATCGTGGTGATACTATGTGAGCTTGAGGTCTACTTCCCACCCGCATTCTTCGACATTATGGTGCATCTTCTGGTCCATGTCGTGGAGGACATCGTACAACTCGGGCCGATGTTCCTCCGCAGCATGATGGCGTTCGAAAGGATGAACGGACACATCAAAGGATACGTTATAACGGTCCCGTCGAGATGGAAGCATAGCCAAGGGCTTTCGGCGAAGAGTGCATCTCTTCGCACGAATTATCTGAACATCGAGAACCTGTCGGTCTTCCCGTCCAGCAGACACCTTGGCAAGCTCGGCGGATCTGGTCACGAGAGGGTCGTCATATCGCATGCAGACTTCGATTTTCGACGCGCAGA
Organism: Avena insularis; assembly: GCA_023614405.1. NCBI lineage: Eukaryota > Viridiplantae > Streptophyta > Magnoliopsida > Poales > Poaceae > Avena > Avena insularis. The sequence goes on along the minus strand of CM042691.1, from coordinate 291,625,049 downwards.
CTTTGATCGAGCAAACCTCGTCGGCGCTACAGCATTTAGAACTGGTCGATCCTTGGATGCGAAGCACAAAAGGTTAATCGAAGAAATACGGACCGGGGCATACAGAGGACGCAGGAGAAATAATCAAAGAGCACAACTCAGATTTCACGCGTTGGTTTAGGCGGACGCTCTTGATAATCCCGCGCCGCATTCTTCCGACACGGAAAGATCATATTCACCTTGTCGCGAGGACCGATGCAAAACCTGGTGACCTATCGCGTATGATATCAACGGCTACATTCTACACGGAGAAAAGGACAATGTGTGATTATCGAACTCAGCGTAACGTCGAATTCTACACCGATGACAACGTGAAGGAAAGATTCTACGGAAGAATCGAGGAGATCCGGGAGCTCGACTCTGTGGAGAAAAGGTGCCGATGTTCCGTGTCGGATGGGCAAAGAGCGTCGAAAGAGAAGACCGGTATTTCACAACCATGGTTATACCAAGCAGCCAAATCCAAGGCCGGTGCAAACGTGGCGCGAAAAATGAACCATGGGTACGGCTACCAAAGTGGACCAATGTTTTCATTACCGACCGACAAAGCCTAGCCGTGTTGTCGTGAGGAGAGGAAAAGAAACATCATCGGAATGGATGGAGTCGCCAAGAGCAAGACTTGACCAATGCGGCGATCCAAAGATTGAAGATGGCGGCGACTACGATGCAGCAACATACATCACAAGAAGAAAAAGGACAACCCTACCCAAAAAGGTAGCCTCGAAAGAAGAAACATTAAAGTGCCGGGCTAAATTATTCAACCGCGACAAAGAAGGGAAAAAGATTGTAAAACGCTAGCTCAAAAATATTGTAAAAGCAGCGTGGTCGAAAAAAGATTGTAATATTCATGGACAAAGTATTATGAAATTTAGTTATACTTTGAATCATATTTTTGGGCATTTTTGGAATATTATTACTTTTGGGCATTTTTGGAATATTTAAAAGTATTTTAAAATCAAAATAAAACTTCTATGGCATATATCACCACTTTTGGGCATTTTTTGGAATATTTAAAAGTATTTTTAAAATCAAAACAAAAAATTGGGGCACCAGGATTCGAACCTGGGTGCTCTCAGGTTTAGAATAGAGTAGTGGGCAGAACCAATGGGATAGGCTAGTATAGTTGTTAGCTAGTGGGGCTGTAGTTCTCTTATGCAGTAGTTAGAAGCCGATAGGCGTAGCGCACTAGCCCATAGTGCGCTAGATATCCGTGGCGCACTATGGCTCGTGCGCCACGCCTAAGTGGCTTTATCCACACGTGGCGCCCGACCCCTCTCTCATCCCCATCTCTCCATCTCTCAGCCCGATCCGCTCTCGATCCGCCGCCGCTGCGTCTGAGGAGGAGGAGGCCTGCCCGCGCCTGAGGAGGAGGAGGTCCGCCCGTGTCCGAGGAGGAGGTTCGCCCGCGTCTCAGGAGGAGGCCCGTGTCCGAGGAGGAGCAGTCGCCGCGTCTCAGGAGGTGGAGGCCGCCGTCGTCCGCCCGTCGTCGTCCGCCCGTCGTCCGCCCGTCAGAGGTAAGCGTCGCCTCTCCCTCTCTCCCTCTCTCTCCCTCTCTCCCCTCTCTCTGCAGGCCATGGTTAGGGTTCTGCTTCATGGTCTGAAAAAGAACTCTCTATGCGATACTCAGCTCTAGTATTATGCAGCCAAGTGTCTATTAGTCTAGCAATCGTGAAGCTTGCTCTTATATACAAGTCAAAAGAACATTATTGTTGACAACGAATTGGCATATCAGTTCGAATTGGCATATTGTTGACAAAAGCTTGTTGTTGGTTCACATGGGCATGGTCAAACATGACTGTAGCTTGATTTACAAAAGCTTGCTGTTGACAAACATGACTTGTTGACAAAAGCTTGCTGTTGACAAAATTTAGAACTGCAACACGCATCATAACAGTTTAAACATGACTGTAGCTTGATTTACACTTTTAAACAGGCATTATCTATAAATGTATTCCTCTTTCTATTCGTAGTGAAGATTTTTTTGTCTATACCTTTCCTTTTTCCGGTATCCTATCCAGAAGGAAATAAAATACAAATAGAAAGCCACAACAATGTATTGAGTGGAAAGAGTTGGTCTACAAATAATGTAAAAGAGCAAGAACATTGCACACAGCATGTGCTCTCTACCCAAAAAGTGATATAGCAACCTATACTGCAGAATTCTACTTTAGCTATGCATAGAAAGACTGTACCAGTGGAGAAGTATCTGGAGATAGAGTAGGCAGGGGCAGCAGCCCTAGCTCCATTGCTTGAAATCTTGAGGGCATTGGCAGCTGAGCTTGCCCACAACCTCAGAGCCATTGCAGCTTGAAATCAAAAAAAGGAACTGTTTTTCAGTAGAAAAGATCTTACTACTATATTACTTGGCCATTCAGTTCAGAAAAGTAACAACACTACCATAGCATATATTCAGTTTTGGCAACAGAACTTAGTTTCCAGGGAACCATCAGGCTAAGCTTATTGATTTACTGTTTTGAGTGATAGATACGCATGCTTATGACTAGGTGCTATGATATTAGAATTATCAACTTAGTGATTCCATTATCCTAGCAAGAAAAACCATACTGCAGGACCCGCAGTTATAACTTCTCAGTCCAAATTTTAAGAATAGATCATGTGCAATTATAACCAGAGTTAGTAGCTAGGGCCTTCAGAACTGAATTAATCAAACCATTGCATAGGCTCCAGAAGTCCAGATCTTGCAAATAGCCTTCTATTGTCAGCACACACAGCTACAACTATGCAGAAGGGAGGCATGCCTCTGGTAGAACATCAGTTGGGTTGTAGAACATGTATGCTTGGGTTTTAGTTGCTGCTGTGTATGCTCATATGTGTTATTTTCTTTTTTCAAGAGACCTAGCAGGCTTTAGTTATTTTCTTTCCATCATATGCTTGGTGCCTGGTGAATCCAGATGATAACTGTAAATGCCCATTGCTTGATGTGGCTGGGCATGTTGATGCATTCTTAACCAATGTGTTTTCTACCTAGATGTTTATGTGCTGGCTTTGTTGGCGGATTATCCTATGTGACCAGATTATGTCTGGCTGTTGGCCATTTATTGTTTTCTGGTTGTGCTGGCTATGATGGCCATTTATTGTGTGCTAGCTATGCTGGCCATATATATGCAGGTTCTTGTATGAAATGAGTCCTGATTTTTGCCGGAATGTTGATTAACTTCCGTTTTGGCAGAAATCGGGCACTCCTAGTTTAAGAAAATTAGCAAAGGTCATGCCGGATTTTTCCGTGCATTTAACCAATTATTTGTTTTTTATTAGTGCAAAGATGTGTGACAACGAGGCAATTGGATGTTCTAAGCGCATCAGCTGAAGGAGAACTCAGACCTCCGAATAAACAATTGACATTACGGGAGGCCCCGTCTAGAAGACGATGAAGAATACCATCCTTCGGAGGCGAGGATGATGAGATGGAAGAGCGGAGGAAGAAGCCAAGGAACGGCGGACGATGAAACCACGATGGCGGCGAGGGCATAGGGAGTGGTAGCAACCTCCTAAGAATAAGAAGAAAGCCGAAGGACCGGAACACGGCCGGCGCAGTCGGGGAGGAAATTAAAGTAAGCCCATCGGGGTTCCTTTGGAGCCCGCCCTTGTCGTCAAAAGATGCGGTGGGCAAGTGGCGGCGATCACCGGACAACCATCTCGATCAACACCGAGAATCTCCGGCATAAAGATAATGGCCACTACGCACACTCCTCTTGAGAAGTCACGCGAATACAAGTTCCCCGCTAAGTATCAGAACACAAATTATCATGGGAACGAAGTAAACAAATCCGCCCTCACAAAGATGAGCACCGCACTGGCCAGCTGGAGAACCCGGATAAAGAAGAAGATCTATAAAGAAGGCAAAAGTCTCGAGGAGATCCAGAAGATTGACCCGCAGATCACCGAAGATCAGTTCCGGGAGTTCAAGGAGAGGTGTGAATCCGAAAGAGCCCTGGCCAATAGTAATCGGGGAAAGGTGCTGCAGGCGATGAATATAGGTCATCACCATCTCGGATCTGGTGGATACAGAACCGCGGAGGCCAAATGGAATAAGGAGGACGAAGAGTATAGATCCAAGGGGATAGAAAACCCCTTTGCTAAATTCGAACCCGGGCAGGTTCGAAACTTCATCAGGGCCCGTTACCATGTGGACCCAAAAACCAAACAACTCACCGCGGATCCTGCGGTGAAGGAATTCGAGGAAATTGTGGTAAGTATAATCTAATTACCGCGGATCAACACGATTGCAATCTAATCGATGATCTAAATGATTCACTGTTACTTCTTCTGCAGGAGAAGGAAATTGTTGCTAGTCATGGATCCTGTGGTTCCTCATCCGTGGGTCGACGGCCACCGGTGGGATAACCCTTTTAATGAGGCGATGAACCGGGCCAAGAAAATAGAGCGATTCTGAAGAAGCCGTCGGCTGGCCGTCTGGCGACCTCGGGTAAGAATTGGGTGGATCATTTTGGTCCACCGCCGAGACATGTGGCGCCGTCGGGAAGGAAGAGGAGGAAACCGAGAGGTTCAAGAACTTAAGGCACAAGTGGCGCGGATCCCAGATCGTCCAAGACAACTGCAATCACCCTCAGGTCCTTCCTTCCTACATTGGTGGAGTCAATAGCGAACTGCCAGTGCGGGTGGTGAGTAAGTAGATGCGATTCAAGCATGGTCAGCCACTCGAACAATGCGGCGCCCGACGAATCGAGCGAACTACGTGTTCGTGACTCCGCCCGCCTAGCACATGGCGCCGCAAGTGTTGGTGACTCCCCTGCCATCACCGGCGCGGAGTATGTGCCCCCCCTGCCATCGTCAGCCGGCACTGGAGCTCAAGCACCCGTCGGTAGGGAGAATACACGGCGGCCAGCCGCGCCATCAAGCAGCCCTTTCTCTCGCGCCGCCTTGCGCATCGTGCGGTCGTCGATAGCCGATCTCGGCGCCATCACGGTAAACAAATTGCTTTAATTACCGCCTTTCATGCCATCTATATATTACTCTTGTGGCATCTCGCGCCCGTGACGCCGTACATGTTTTCTGCAGACGGATGTTCCTTGCACTCTCTTATGCTACGTGAACAACGGTGAGGGATGTTGCCAAGGGTACCATCGTTCAACCCTTGCGCCACGTTCCACTCAAAGCCGATGCGGATAAGCGTGCGGGGTTAAAATTAGTCGGGTGCTAAGGGCTGCGGCGACCGAACCTCCCATTCAACCCCTGTGAGAGGAAGAAGAGCCGTCGTCCTCGAAGTTGCTTGACTTGTTCTTGCTATGGCCAAAGAGCATGATCCGTTTAGACGGCGGGCCATCACGCCACAGACAACACCGCTGTCGTGCCAGCGACAAGCGGTGGCAAAACCTTACACCTCGCCCGTCACCTCCACGCGGTGGGTCGGATGATCATGTTGATGATATGCACATGGCGCAGATCCGCCGAGGGCGGCGAAGACTAGAATGATCACTTCTTCAGCACTCGGTTTGGCAGCGAAGACCTAGCTGGTGGCCCCACAGAAAGCCACTATCACCAAGCGTGTTTGGTTCTCGGAGACGCCTCCAGCTTGCGCCTTCTGAGCCAGCTGATACAACCAACGCCCTTTATTCTAAGCCACGACACACTACATAGGGCGGCGGTGCTCAGATTATGTGCCTGCCTCTCCAAAAGGAAAAAAAGGCAGAAAAGAAAATCTAGCAGCTCGAGCCGGTGGCGTCAACAAGCTAATCCGATCAGGTTTGACGGGCCACCAAGACCCGAGGGTATTATGTGGAGGATTCATGTGGCGGGTGAGCCCATGCTACCTAAGAATTTGCAAGCTCGCCATTCGAACTGCGAGTGTGCATGACGGCGTCTTGACGATAGAGAGACGCCTTCTATCGGAGAAAGATCCTCGCACCCGGTATTCGTGGTTAAGGTGCCACCAGGCTTGGGCTTCACCGCCTCGCCCATGGATCTGTTCTTCCTGCGGTTCGAGGACATCTTCAATATGTTCCACCTATACCCGCTGCACTATACCATGGTCCGTCTTTTCTCTCGGCCACGCAGATCATTAGAGAGAACACACGGGCATCGCTATAGTGGACCCCTACTACATGCGTGGCTGCTTGGGTTCCCCACCGAGCGACGTATCGTGGCCTCGTACCTAAAAAGAATCCTCGTGGCGAACAAGACAAAGGAATACATTCTCGTGCCTTACTTTCCCGAGTAAGTCGTTATTCGATGCCACCGTCGATTGGCTTTATTAGATCATCATAAATATTTTTTAAACACATTACATTTTAATTTTTTGCACAGAGATGAACACAGCACGCTCATCTCCTTATCGCCGAAGCAATCCCACGCCACGTATTTAGACTCGGGGAGTCTAGAAAAGAAGAAAACTACGACAAGATCAAGGAAGTTACGGATGATGCTCTCACCGGCTTTGCCTCGACGGAAGGCACCAGCCGTGCGTAAGAAGGTCAAGTTCGGGAGCACGTCTTCAACCACGTAACGAGTTCCCTGCGTGAAGCAGGAAAACGATGAAGAAGGAAGCCTACTACGCACTCCATCACATGAGGGCGTTCCTACTTGACCACCAAAATTCTATGTTGCCAGATCATCTCAAACAGTGGGCCGAAGCAAAGGCCAAGATCAATGATTCGGATATTAGACAAGAGATGTATCGCATCCAGCACGATTTGGGCAATCATCTTCGTGATGTCATGACTTGAGGATCTTATAGGGTGGAAATATCCCGAATAACCGTGACATAGAAGATCGCCTAGAGATGCAGGGTGACTATAGGAAGTTCATGACGAGACAGGGCATCCTCCCGTTCCCTAAGCCGAGCCAGAAGGCTTGATGTTGGCCTAGTTGTAGTTACAAACTATAGATGACCTTTGTGTGTGTGTGTGGACAAGTGTACTTATCTTATTAGGTTTATGAATCATCGCTTACTTATTTTGCTTATTATTATTATATATCAATCAATGCTTGGTTTTTGCTTACTCTTTGGTTTTTTGCTTACTCTTTGGTTCTCGGACGACAAGTGTGAGTTATTTTTGTCTTTTCGAGAATATGCCGATGATTGAAATGTCGTGGCACAATATATATGAATGTGCTATGACGGGATTGTTAGCCTTGTGATATGCACAAGTCCAGGAATTGTGCATCCTACTTGGCTAACAGTCCCGTCATAGCATATTCCTGTGTCCAACGACCTAGCTAGTTATATATGAGGCATTCTTTTCGAGTTATTTTTGTCTTTTTCGAGAATATGCCGATGATTGAAATGTCGTGGCACAATATATATGTGAATGTGCTATGACGGGATTGTTAGCCTTGTGATATGCACAAGTCTAGGAATTGTGCATCCTACTTGGCTAACAGTCCCGTCATAGCATATTCCTGTGTCCAACAACCTAGTTATATATGAGGCATGCTTTTTGAGTTTGCTCTTTTTGATTTAAGAGTACTTTCTATAAGTGTATCTTCATATGCGACTTTAATTATACATGTTTTTTCAATCACCGGTTAGTTATTATTGTCAACTTGTAGATGGCGTGGTACGTGTGTACAAGGGACGGAGTTCGAGTCTACGATGATTGGGAAGACTGGGAGACAGTGCACCGTTCAGCGACAATAGCTACATAGGGTACAACTATATGGCGGAGGCAGAAGCTAGATACACGCGCTATCTAGCGGTAGTTAGGACAAGGAACCGGATGAAGACCTACACCTTCGTCGCGGCGGTGATCATGCTTATCTTCTTTGGTTATTTATCCCGCGTTTGTGTCTAGCTAGCTAGTTTAGATGTCTAGGCGAGCTTCCGAGCTCTAACTTGTTCGATCGACACATGTATTCGCATGTCACCAACTACTACTTTGTAACATGATCAAAACAATGTAACTTAGACTATGTATTCATGTATGAGACTTATCTATATGTATTTGTTTCAATCTTGTTTTTCATATTGAGTATTTATATATATAATTGTATATCTTGTATCTGTGTGTGTATATCTGCTGTAATATTGTATATAATCTGTATTGCATATAATCTGGCTTGGAAATTAAAAAAAAACAAAAAATACATCTGTATGCACATGGTCTACCTTCGTGGCGCACTACACCCAAAGCGCACCATGGATGTTTAGTGGCGCACTAGGTAGTGCGCCACAAGATCAAGGGCGCACCATGCCAAACTTCTGTGGCGCACTAGGAGGTGCGCTACGCCTATCTCTACACAACCGTGGCGCACTAGGCAGTGCGCCACGGCTGAGAGATAGCCGTAGCGCAAGGCCCGTGGCGCACTGCAGGTGCGCCACAGATGATGGTTTCAGGTGCGCCACTAAAGGCCGTTTTCCTAGTAGTGACTAACCCAGCGACGGAAGGTGGAGCCATGACCTGACGCCCTCGGCGCGTCTTTTTTGCTTCAACTGGAGCGGGAGTGGCAACAGGTGCCGCCCTCTTTCCCCGGGCTCTCGCCACGGGTTTCTCTCGGCCACCCTCCTCATCGGTGACATCGACTGTGATACGAGCAGGGGATCAAAACCAAAACCTCAAGAGCAAAGGTGAAGGAAAGTTCTACGGTCAGCAACTTACCATGAGGATCCGAGGGGCCGTCATCCGCCCGGACGGGAAACCCTTCGGGCTCCGTCTGGGGGTACTTCTTCGGCTTCCTGTCCTCCAAGAAGGACGGAAGCGGGAAGTCACCCATGTCGTCCTCAGCTAGCTGCGCCGTGAATAACTAATCAAAAAGGGGAGCATGATTCACCCAAGGAAAGCTAGCCATGAAAAGGAGCGAGACGCAAAATAACCAGAGAAAAACATACCCGAGGCGGCAGGCGGCCGCGATGATACAGAGGGCAGGAGTACGCCCAGGTAGCCTCAATGCAGAACTTGGAAATCATGGAGACCCAGTTCCGCAGGTCCTGGTAGGGCACATCCTTCCGCGACGTCCTCGTCGGATCGTTGGCGGTCGAGAGGTGGCACATTTTGTGCGACCTCTTCTGCAGCGGAAGCACGCGACGCACCATCCACGACAAGGTGATGTCCTGGGCGGTGAGCCTCTCTGTCTCCACCATCGTCTCCAGCCGGGTGGCCATCCGGCCGAGGTCCACCAACGCACCCATGCCCTTCGTCGTCCAGCCCTTCTGCGTCGAGGGCACGTCGGCGAAGGGTGGAAGGCAGATCCAGTCAATCTCTATGGCATTGCTCACATAGAAATATGAGGCGCTGCCACAGCTTGACGGTATCGGGGATCTCGAACCGCGGCATCAGCGAGGAGGTCCGCAGGTAGACGGCGCAGCAGCCCGTCTACGTCAGCGAGCCACCCTTGATGATGTTCTGGACCTTGAAGTGGAAGAACTTTAGAAAGTTCGCCACCTCGGGAAACACCCCAAGATATGACTCGCAGCAGGCCGCATGATGCGACAGCTGCGCCATGGCATTGGCGCCCAAGTGATGAAGCTGGAGGTTGAAGAAGAGAAAGAGCTAGAGGAGGAAAGGGCTGACGTGAAGGCAGAAGCCACGGGAAAAATGCACGAGGAAGACGACGCGCTCCCCCGACAGAGGGTTCGGCACCCGATCCCCCTTCGGCGCGAGCCGGTGCTTCACAAGCATCGACGAGGGAAGAAACCTCCCCCACCGATACTTGTTAATGAGCTCGTCGGTCACAAAGGACCCGCACCAGCCGCCGAGTTGCTCTGGCAGCATCTCGAAAGAGGAGGAGGTCGTGGTGGACGGAAAGAAAGTGGCCGGCGGCGACAAGGAGAGGGCGCGCAAGGGCAAAGGGCGCTGGGGCACGAGGGGAAGAAGAGCCAGAGGATGGACAAGTGTGGGAACCGATCCCCCTCAGAGCTCTATTTATCCCCACAAACGGCATCGTCACCCCTTCGGCTTCTGCGCGACGCGTGGCGTCGCGGAACCACAGCCACACGACACTTTAGCTCCAGATCCTCTACCCCATCATAATTCCCACAGAAGATCCCCGGGCGTTAGCAGGAGACGAGGCATGCGCACTTGCCCCGAGAAACCGCTGTGGCAAGTTTGCGTGCGTAGTTGCCAAAAACTGACGCAGCGACACGGAAGTCAAACTGACGCGACGTGCGCTAGAGCCACAGTCGTGGGTGACAACATCAACAACGTCATCCAGCCAAACATTTCATCTTCAGCTACGCCAACCGGTACCTGCCTTTGCTGTTTACACCCAGTGGACGGCCATCGATTCCGCAGCCGGTTAATTCCAGCCAGAAAGCAAAAGCAAAAGCCGCAGCCGGCAGAAATAAAACAACTCTCTCAGGACAAGAAGGAGCACAGAAGATCTTGCCCACCGGCCAAGCCCATACGTGCTCAGGGACTAGTGTCGGGGGGATAACCCCGGGGGAAAGCTGCACAAGTAGGCGGCTCCGGAAGATGAGCCGCTGGCCTCCAGGAAAGACAACTCTAGCCGACTGGCAAGCACGCCCGGCTGGGCTTAAAACCTTCCCGGCTGGCCCGTCTAGCCGGTGGCCAGAAGAACCGACCGGGTGGCCGTTTCCACCCGGCTCACCTCGGATTCGATGGAGAGCATGGAAGGGCGGAAGCTTCCCGCGGGGTACGCTTCTGGCTCTCCCTCGTCATCAAGGAAGCTGGCATGCCGTCATGACCAGCGCTACCCGATGAAGATAAAGCAAGATGGTCGGCTGGACTGGCGAAAGCAGTCCGGGTGACCGTTAAAGCAAGTATGACGCCCCAAAGGAAGCCCGGGTGACCACTAAAGAGAAGGGTGACGCTAAAAGAAGGGTGGTCACTGGCCCACGGTTGGGCCAGCCTGCAGCCATGTCGTGTAAACCCATATCCAAACAGTAAACCCTAGGACCCGATCTGTAATCTGCCCCCCAGACCAGTATATAAGGGAGGGCAGAGCTAGGGTTCTAGGTAAGGCAACAATAGAAGGATAGAAGTGTTAGAATCAAGTTCCCATATTCCTATAGCCCTCGATAGTAGCTAAGGAAACAGCTCAAAGAGCATCTGTACTGAGCATCAGCTCCCATACATAGTTCATCTTGCAGGAGTAGGGGTGTTACCTCGCCAAGAGGGCCCTGAACCTGGGTACGTCCCTGTGTTTGCAGTGTACCGTGCCCAACCCGTTGCGTAAGCCAAACCGAATGCATCTGTGTGTCCCTTCTTTGCCATCCCCGATGGCACTGCCGTGTTCCACACCACGACATCGGTGAATTGTTTGTGGTGGTAGTAGAGAAAGTGGTAGCAATTGTGGAAATGGCGGCCACTCCCACAACTTCTCCATCTTTATCATCACTCTCATCCTCATTAAATTTTTTGTATTCTTGATGAACCACCAAGACATATTTTTGTGGCTCCTCCTTGTTGGGGAAGTTCTTATTTTGGGATTTCTTGATGAAGTTCTTGTTTGGAGTGGGCTTGTAGTTGGATTTCAATGCAAGCCTTCCTTCATGGTCTTCTCTCTTCTCATATGGGCATTCGGCAATAAAGTTTCTTGTTTCTTGACAATTGTAGCATGATCTCAACTTGGGTCTTGGGATACTTGTGTTGTTTCTTGAGGCATTACCCTTTCCTTGGTTCTTCCAAAAAGTCCTTGAGGCTAGAGCTAAATGCTCATGCAAGGCACACTTCATGTCTTCGGCATCACCTCCTATCACCTCCAAGCCATCATCATCTTCTTCATAGACTTGAGCCTTGGCCTTCAAAGCAGGTTAGGAGAACCCATTATCCAAGCACGAGCAAGAGCATCATCGGCGGTCTTGTTTATGATTCCAAGAGACACAATCTCACTTAGCAGTTCATTTGAGGCCATGGCATATAAATACTCCCTTGAGCAGATGTTGTTGGTGAAGTCTCTTCGGAAGGGTAAGATGGCTTGCATGAACTTGCGCTTGATCCACTTGTCATCCACATCCCTACTCCCATGATCAATCATTATAATTGAAAGGGCGGTGACCCTTCGATAGAGATCTTCGGGAGTCTCGTCTTCCTTTCCAACAAAGGTATCGGTTTCATAGTGAATTTCTTCAAACTTGGAGCTTTAAATGCTCTTGTTGCCAATATGAACTCATTTAAGGAAACTACAAGCATCCTTGGCGGTCTCATAGGAACAAATGTGAGTCATTTGCTCATGGGTCAATGCATCTTGGAGAATGACCATGGCGGTGGTATTGAGTTGATTGTTTATCTCCTTCCTGGGTGTCATGTTTTAGAGATTGTGCGGATGAATCCATGCTCCACAACCTTCTAAAGATGAACCCTTAAACTTTTGAAGTGAGAGCGCATTAGATATTGCCAATACGGAGCTCCTCTTGATAGTACGATTTTCCTACGACTCAAATAAATGACCTAGGAAAACTATTTCTTGTTGTTGACCTTTTAGAGGGGCATCGAATGACTGGCAAACATAGAGAGCATGTAAAGCACTTAGCAAACGATTATTCTGACACGCGTGTCATCATCAAACATCAAAACCACTTAGGAAGGGAGTAATAAGATCCATAAGCTTCTCAATACGCGAGTTGATTATCTCATGTCACCACATGCTTCCAACTATTGTATAACTTTTCTAGTAAGAGAAGATTTAAAATAAACATAGTACTCCTTTTAGCACAATGACATGATATTGAATAAAAAATATGTTATCTCTAAAAAAACTCAACTTTGGAAAGGTAAAAACACATGTACTTTTTTCTCTCTAGTGATTTAAAATTGAAAGGTTAAAAACATAGTAGGTACTACTTCCGATCCTAAATAAGTGTCGTCATTTTGAATTAGAGTTAGTTCAAAACCGTGACACTTTTTTAGGATCGGAGAGAGTACTAAATTTCCCGTCACTATACTCCATCTTACACACACGGTCCCCCACACGTGTCCTCACATGCTAGCTTGATCAAAACATATATACATGAACAGGGTAATAATATGCATTTACAAATAACATCAAACACATAATATTTCAGGGAGACATGGATAGCTAAATAAGATAAAACATCTGGGTTCTCTTATTTACTCATTGAAATAATTTTGATGATATGGGTTAATATGGTGCTTCAAGGAGAACCCTGTAGTGCCTTTTCTTCATATACACAATAGATAATATTTATTTCCTTCCTAAAATACATCAAACCAATTTCAGAGAATCTAATCAACTCTAGAGAGAGATATGTAATCATGCATGGCCACGGGCGGAGCTACAGTATTAACACTGGGGTCAATTGACCCCAATGACTTTGGCCCAACCTCCTGTAGCGTTTAGCCCAGTACGAGAAATGAGAGGTAAAAATTGAGTTTGAACCGAGCTAATCAGGCTCCAAATCACGTGTGCGCGTCCAAGTCCACCACTACAGGACTAGAATAAGTAGCAGTGGCAGCCCACGGTTCTGAATTCTTCAATTGCAGACTTTAGACTCGTTCGCTCGTTGCTCGTATTCTATATTTTTTTCTTTTGCGAAGTCGTCGCTTGTCATCCGCGGTCAGCACGCCTCTCCTTCCGTGAATCGTCAGCCGTCTCTCCTCCCTCATCGTCACTCTCCTTCAAATCGATAATCGAAGATTCCTTCTGCCTGACCTGTAAGTGCCACTAAAACTGGTATATATCTATCTAATTGATCGGAAGGATTCTCAATTCCCAATACTCGGGTAATTTTAAGGTTTGCTTTATGTTGATTTTTAATTGCTTGAAGGTTTGGGTGAGATTTGGGTAATCGGTGAGACATTGATCACATTGATTAGACATTCCAAATTGGGCCTCAAATTGTCCAGCATAATGTCATGTAATCTAACAAGGACATCGTACATTATTTTTTCATATATTAATTCGAATGCATTTTGGTACCAATGGTTGCTAAAAAGTTAACGGAGTGTTTCTTGAATTTTACACATAAATCTTCATCTCCATAATCGGATATCCAGATCAAGAAGGTCCATCAAACACAAGACTAAAATGTCCATCAAACACTAATCACATTAGGTGAAGATTTCATAAACCACTTCATCATTTGATTAGACTTCTATATTTAACTTCGCGCGAGATTGTGATAGACCCCTTTCTCAAGACAAAAGACGTAGAGGCCAGAAAAAATAGAGAGGCAATTACTTTTGTAATTTGACTTTATTTTGATATGATATATTGACATTTATTGTTTCTTATTTATGTGAGTTTGCTAGAACCACTACAGGAAAGATTCGCTACGCCGACGGCCGGCTGCCGTCGGCACAGGCTGTGCCGAGGGTGGCCGTCGGCGTAGCCCCCTCGGCGTACGTCCTCGTCGGCACAACCCCGTAGCCGTCGGCACAGCCATCCTCCCTCGGCATAGCGTCTTTCAGCGGGCCCCGCATGTCAGTCAACGGCCGTCTTCGATAACAGTTCAGCCTGGAACTACGCCGACGGCCAGACCGTCGGCACAGGAATGGAGCTACGCCGACGGCCAGGCCGTCGGCATAGCCTAAAATATTTTTTAAATTTTTTTAAAAAAAATTATTAATTTTTTTAATCTTTGAATTGTTTGACTCCTTAATCTCTCAACTTTAATCATTTTAACACTATTTGTAGTTAATAATTGATTAAATTGCCGTCTTAGTCAAAGTTTCCGTTCGGTCATCCATCCTAGCACTACTTCAGCTCCAGCACGTTTAACTTCCTCGTTCCTTCAGAATGTCTTTACGCAAAGCAATTTACACATTATTTTCAATACTATGATATTATTCCTATTAACTCTTATATCATCATGTCACATGGTTGTATTTTTTGAAATTATAAGAAATTATTTAAGTAAACAACAATGAATAAGTAAAAATATTATTGAATTCAAATAAAAATATAAAGATTTTATATTTTTTGTATTTTTTATTTAATATGGAATAATTAATATCTTTAAATCTGTAAATCGGAATTCGGAAAATAATATGTCTAAATTGATTACAAAAATGAGAGGAATCCAAATATGATATCAATATCAACTTATCACAAACTATGCCGGATTCTTATCATAATTCCATTTGCCCGTTTAAAACGACACGCATAAAGATTCTTAGCTCGGGGCTGAGACTCGCTAAACTTGAAGTGGATCTATGATAAAACAACATATTTTGAACCTAAAAATGATTTTTGTAAAAAATCATGAGCATCCGATCATGTACCTGTAGTTCATATCCGACCCACTTTCTGCCGATTCGGAAGGAATTTGTCTTTTTCACCAGGGATAGACGGAAATGTTTGAGATCCCCCTGTTATGACATTATCCATGTATGGTGGTCTAGTATTTTTGAAAATGTAATGGTAGTATTTTGAATTAGCCATTTGGTGGTTGCTTCACAAAACCGTCCATTTTTTGCACTCGAAAAAGGGAAAACTGCTTTTTGGTGCGACGAAAAGGAAAACTTCCTTCTGAAACATTATTCGCCATCCCATGATGCACACTTATGCACAATATGGACACATTATCACAAAATATGTTTCATTCTAGCCATAACATTGGTGATTTGACCCGAAAGCCAAGAAACCTCGAACGAGATAGGTCATTTTGTAAAGGTATTTTTGAGACATAATCAATATACCAAGTTTGATATTTTTCCTTCTAAGTATATCACATAATATGATACCACGCGAAGGTTTCATGTTGTTTGGATTATTTTTGAATTTATAATGCCCGTTTTAAACTATCGTTAAACTTTGTCGAAGGGCGGACATGAAGATTCTTAGCTCGGGGCTGAGACTCGCTAAACTTGAAGTGGATCTATGATGAAATAACATATTTTGAACCTAAAAATGATTTTTATAAAAAATCATGAGCATTCGATCATGTACCTGTAGTTCATATCTGACCCACTTCCTACTGATTCGGCAGGAATTTGTCTTTTTCACCAGGGATAGACGGAAATGTTTGAGATCCCCCTGTTATGAAATTATCCATGTAAGGTGGTCTAGTATTTTTGAAAAATGTAAAGTAGTATTTTGAATTAGCCATTTGGTGGTTGCTTCACAAAACCGTCTGTTTTTTGCACACGAAAAATAGAAACGGCTTTTTGGTGCGACGAAAAGGAAAACTTACTTCTGAAACATTGTTCGCCATCCCATGATGCACACTTATGCACAATATGAACACATTATCACAAACTATGCCTTCATTCTAGCCATAACATTGGTCATTTGACCCGAAAGCCAAGAAATCTCGAACGAGATAGGTCATTTTGTGAAGTTTTTTTTGAGACATAATCAATATACCAAGTTTGATATTTTTATTTTAACTATTTTACATAATATGACACCACGTGAAGGTTTCATGTTGTTTGGATCGTTTTTGAATTTATAATGCCTGTTTTAAACTATCGTTAAACTTTGTCGAAGGGCGGGCATGAAGATTCTTAGCTCGGGGCTGCGACTCGCTAAACTTGAAGTGGATCTATGAAACAACATATTTTGAACCTAAAAATGATTTTTGTAAAAAATCATGAGCATCCGATCATGTACCTGTAGTTCATATCCGACCCACTTCCTACCGATTCGGCAGGAATTTGTCTTTTTCACCAGGGATAGACGGAAATGTTTGAGATCCTCCTGTTATGACATTATCCATGTAATATGGTCTAGTATTTTTGAAAAATGTAACGGTAGTATTTTGAATTAGCCATTTGGTGGTTGCTTCACAAAATCGTCAGTTTTTTGCACTCGAAAAATGGAAAACGGCTTTGACGAAAAGGAAAAATTCCTCCTGAAACATTGTTCGTCATCCCATGATGCACACTTATGCACAATATGGACACATTATCACAAACTATTCCTTTATTTTAGCCATAACATTGGTCATTTGACCCGAAAGCCAAGAAACCTCGAACGAGATAGGTCATTTTGTGAAGGGTTTTTTGAGACATAATCAATATACCAAGTTTGATATTTTTCCTTCTAACTATATCACATAATATGACACCACGCGAAGGTTTCATGTTGTTTGGATCGTTTTTGAATTTATAATAATCGTTTTAAACTATCGTTAAACTTTGTCGAAGGGCGGGAACGAAGATTCTTAGCTTGGGGCTGAGACTCGCTAAACTTAAAGTGGATCTATGATGAAACAACATATTTTGAACCTAAAAATGATTTTTGTAAAAAATTATGAGCATCTGATCATGTACTTGTAGTTCATATCTGACCCACTTCTACCGATTCGGCAGGAATTTGTCTTTTTCACCTGGGATAGACGGAAATGTTTGAAATCCCCCCTGTTATGACATTCTACATGTAAGGTGGTCTAGTATTTTTGAAAAATATAACGGTAGTATTTTGAATTAGCCATTTGGTGGTTGCTTCACAAGACCGTCCGTTTTTTGCACTCGAAAAATGGAAAACGGTTTGGTGCGACGAAAAGGAAAACTTTCTCCTGAAACATTGTTCGTCATTCCATGATGCACACTTATGCACAATATGGACACATTATCACAAACTATGCCTTCATTCTAGCCATAACATTGGTCATTTGACCCGAGCCAAGAAACCTCGAACAAGATAGGTCATTTTGTAAAGGTTTTTTTAACACATAATCAATATACCAAGTTTAATATTTTTCCTTCTAACTATGTCTCATAATATGACACCACACGTAGGTTTCACGTTGTTTGGATCGTTTTTGAATTTATTATGCTCGTTTTAAACTATATATAATGTTTTATGCTTCACTTATTTTTTTTATAAATGTGTAATATTTGAGTTTAGATAGATAGGTTTTATTTTTCTACAAATTTTGATATATTATTTGTATTTTTCTGAATTAGAATGATTTAGTTATGATTTTTCAAAAAATAATGAGAAAAAGGGGGAAAAAATCTAGAGGCATACGCCGACGGCTAAACCGTCGGCACAGAC
Source organism: Avena insularis (assembly GCA_023614405.1). Classification (NCBI taxonomy): domain Eukaryota; kingdom Viridiplantae; phylum Streptophyta; class Magnoliopsida; order Poales; family Poaceae; genus Avena; species Avena insularis. The sequence goes on along the minus strand of CM042691.1, from coordinate 291,607,175 downwards.
CAAACAAATTTTTCAAAGAGCACAGCTTGTCTGCCTAACGCCGTTTTTATCGCCGTGTCTAAACTGGAGCTACGCCGAGAGCAGTACCTATGCCGAATGCCACCGTCGGCGCATACCTCTGTACTATGCCGACGGCCACGCTACACCGACGACTACCCTCGGCACCGTTACCTACGCCGATGGCCAGGCTGGTCATCTGGCCAGGGAAGGTAGCTACGCTGACGGGCGGCCGGCTGTCGGAACCTTTATTCTTTCCTTTAGTGAACATACATTATGAAAAAATTAACTTATACCAGTTGCGCAGCCATGCGAGCTATACGGTACACATTCTTTCTATTTGTTTTATGTTGACCCCATCGATCTTTTTTTCTGGCTTCGCCCCCGAAGGCACGCCGGTACTTCGTCGAAGCTGCGGCCCCGCCATCACAGCCAGTGGCAGGCGACGTTCCTCGCGCCCGACGGGTACAACCCCGTCATAGTTGTGGATGGCCGCCCCCGTTCCGCCGAGAGTAGCTGCACCAGTTGCATGTCAAAGCCCAATCAGGGTTGTTCTACTAGTCCGGGGGTTCACTGTCGCGCACTCGCGCCGTTCATGGATGAGGAGTGCCATGCGGCGGCTAGTAGGCAGTGGTGGCACGGCTAAGCTTGCCCCTCTCACTTATGTGCCACCGGCTGGGGACGCGGGTGTCCGGCGGACGAGGAGTCCCCACTCGACAACCTCCTCTGCTAGCTCTTTGTTAAGGTTGCATGGCTAGTCCCGCGCTTATTTCCGCCGCCACTTGCGCCGACTTTGTATTTGTGCACCATGGACGATGTGGTGGGGGTGGTACGAAAGTGCGGTGGAGCGACGGGAGGAGATGGAATGTATCGGTGTGAGGGACATGGAGAGAGATTAATATCCCGCGTGGCGCCACGGCATTAACGATGACGCGGGTAAGACGGACGGCTCGTCGGAAGTCGCGCCGGCCCTCTCCACGCGCTTGTAAAAGTACAATGATAAATAAAGCTGATCATCCATGCAGCGATGCATATAAATTAGGCTATCCGTCCGCCCAGCCATTTTGTTTCAATGGGATATGGAATTGAAAAAAAAAAACAGATAGATCATGCCCCACAATTTAAGGAGAGAAAAAACTAGGACCAACCAGCTGTCTCCACATCAGTCCGTAAGATCCATTCCGTAGGAAGTTTTCGTAGGATCTTTCTGTTTTTTTCCAATTTGCTGTAGCGTGGTGCAGTCCGTAAGAATTTTTTGTAGATGCTGTCCGTACGTGTAGCATTTCTCCGTCTGGCGGGTGTCAGGTTCGGTGGTGTGTCCACACACACGTTACGCCACTCATGCTATCCCTGTTGGGTGTGCTGGGTATGGACTGTTGGAATTTTGGCCCAAATAGTCTAGCCCATTTTCCATTTCAATAATTCCTGAAAATCCTAGAGGCCCATGTGGCCCATTTATGCAAGGCAAGAGCTGGGATAAATGTTTAGTCCCACATTGCTAGTTGAGTGGAAGTTGGACCAGCTTATAAGGTGAGCTCTCCTACCACTTGGTAAAAGGATGAGAAGGAGAAGGACAGAGTTCCACACGCGCGCTCCTCCTCCTCGCTCGCCTCGCCACGCCACGCCTCGCCTCGCCTCGTCATGACGCGCGCGCGCCGCGGGTTGCGAGAATACGAGTTAAATGAATACGAATTGAGTGGAGGCTGCCGCCTGTTCGCTTCATCTTCTGCGCTGTTTGCCTTCCCCTCTGCGCCTATAAGAGAGAGAGGTCGCGCCTCCTCTCAGTTACACTACCACACATCCTTTGCGCCTCCAGTTCCAGAGCACTGCGCTACCTACATCTTCTCCATCCCGTCTTGCGGCGTGCACCATGAGCCGACAAGAGGGCCTCCGAGACCCGCCGCTTGAGTCCCTGACGGAGAAGGGCGATAACGTTTTGGGGCGCTATCGCTGACCGACTGCTTCTTTCACGGACTCCCTCACAGATAGCGACTTCTTCCCCGACATCAGCACCCTCTTCCTCGACGACATGGCCAACGACGGTTCCAACGTCGGCGGTTCCACTTCTGCTACTGCCGTGTACATCTTCTGTCTCAATCTTGTTCTGATCCTATCCAAAGTTTTATGCCTTGCAGTTTGTTTGGCTATATGCCTTAATTTGTTTTCGCTATTTAACATGATTAGTATATTGCCTATTATTCTAGTCATGTTTTATCTAGCGTTTATTTTGGATAATTCGCTTGGTAAATTGCTCTATTTCTCAACATTCCAAAAACCTTATTTCAGGCAATTTGCCCCAAGTGGCTTTGTTGCTTCTATGAAGTCACCTGTGTTTGAAGGTGTGAATTACAAACGGTGGCGTGCGAGAGCAGTGCTCTGGTTTCAGACCATGAGCTGCTATAACGCCATCTATGGCGCACCTGAGGGGGAACTTAATCCCGCTCAGGAAGAGGCGTTCCAAAAACTTGATACTACTTTCAAGGCTGCCTTGATCAGCATCCTTGGCGACAATATTGTCGATTCATATCTGTCATTTAGCAATGGCAAAGATATGTGGGATGCACTCGAGAGAAAATTTGGAGTCTCTGATGCTGGCAGTGAACTGTATGTCATGGAACAATTCTATGACTATAAGATGATTGATGACTGCTCCATTGTGGAGCAGGCTCATGAGATACAGTCACTTGCCAGGGAGCTTGAGCACTTCACTTATGTGTTACCGGACAAGTTTGTTGCCGGAGGCATCATTGCCAAACTTCCCCAGTCATGGAGGAATTTGCTACTTCTCTGAAGCACAAGAGACAAGAGTTCTCCGTGACGGATCTCATTGGGACTCTTGATGTGAAAGAGAAGGCAAGAGCAAAAGACACACGTGCTCGAGGTACCGAGGGAGGTTCTAATGCCAACCTGGTACAGAAAAGGAACTTCCAGCCTTACAAGTTCAAGAACAAAGGCAAGTTTGATGACAAAGGAAAGTTCGATGGAAAGAACAAGGCCTCACAGTCCACCAGCTTCAAGAAGAAGACTGATAAGAAGAAAGGTGCTTGTCATGTGTGCGGTGATCCTAATCATTGGGCTCCTGCTTGTCCCAACCGCTTTGACAAGCGCCAACATGGGAAGAGCAGCAAGACTGCTAATGTTGTCATGGGCGACGTTGAGATGAAAGATGTTGGGTATGGTATATTACCTACTGTTCTTTCATTATGTCATTCTCCTGATTGGTGGATTGACACGGGCGCTAATGTACATGTCTGTTCTGATATTTCCATGTTTTCTTCATATCAGGTCAGAGGGACTCAAACCGTGCTGATGGGGAACGGCTCGCATGCTTCTGTTCATGGTGTTGGTACGGTCGATTTGAAGTTCACTCCGGGAAAGACTGTGCGCCTGAAGAACGTGCATCATGTTCCCTCAATAAATAAAAATCTTGTTAGCGGATCTCTTCTGTGTCGAGATGGCTACAAGATTGTATTCGAGTCCAATAAATTTGTAATTTCGAAATATGGAACCTTTATTGGTAAAGGCTATGAATGCGGAGGCTTGTTCCGCTTATCTCTGTCAGACATTTGTAATAAAGTTGTTAATCATATTTACACAAATTTTGAATCAAATGTCTGGCACTCTCGTCTTTGTCATATTAATTTTGGTTGTATGACGCGGCTAGCCAAAATGAATTTAATCCCTGATTTCTCAACTGTTAAGGGATCTAAGTGCCAAGTTTGCGTACAAGCTAAACAACCTCGCAAGTCACATACGACTGCAGAAGTGAGAAATTTAACACCACTAGAGCTCATACATTCTGATCTTTGTGAGATGAATGGTGTGTTGACAAAAGGTGGAAAGAAATATTTCATGACTTTGATCGATGACTCTACGAGATATTGTCATGTGTATCTTCTGAAATCAAAAGATGAGGCTTTGAGTTTCTTCAAAATCTATAAAGCTGAGGCAGAAAATCAACTTGATCGAAAGATTAAGAGGCTTAGGTCTGATCGTGGTGGAGAGTATTTTTCCAACGAGTTTGATTCCTTTTGTGCGAAACATGGCATAATTCATGAGAGGACGCCTCCCTACTCACCCCAGTCAAATGGAGTAGCCGAAAGAAAGAACCGTACTCTAACAGATTTGGTTAACGCCATGTTAGACACATCGGGTCTTTCTAAGGAATGGTGGGGGGAGGCATTATTGACCGCGTGTCATGTCCTAAATCGAGTTCCCACAAAGAACAAAGAAATTACTCCATTCGAAGAATGGGAGAAGAAAAGATTAAAACTCTCTTACTTACGTACTTGGGGTTGTTTGGCAAAGGTTAATGTACCAATCCCCAAGAAGCGCAAGCTTGGACCAAAAACCATTGATTGTGTTTTTATGGGCTATGCTTTTCATAGCATTGGTTATAGATTCTTGATAGTAAAATCTGAAGTACCTGACATTCATGTCGGTACAATCATGGAGTCGACTGATGCGACTTTCTTTGAGGATATCTTTCCAATGAAGGATAAACCTAACTTATCAAATCCGGAGATACCTAGTTCATCTAATCAGGAATTTGCTATATTCTCTGAACCTACCATTCCGATTGAACACTCTGAAAGTCCTAAGGAGGATGATAATGAAATTCCTAAAAGGATCAAGAGACAAAGGACTGCAAAGTCTTTTGGTGATGATTTCATTGTGTACCTTGTGGATGACACTCCCACTTCCATTTCAGAAGCTTATGCATCTCACGATCTTGACTCTTTGGAAGGAAGCTGTTCATAGTGAGATGAATTCCATCTTAGCTAATGAAACATGGGAGATCACTGATCGTCCTTATGGGTGCAAACCTGTAGGATGTAAATGGGTGTTCAAGAAGAAACTAAGGCCTGATGGTACCATTGAGAAGTACAAGGCAAGGCTTGTGGCCAAGGGTTATACCCAAAAGGAAGGTGAAGACTTCTTTGACACTTACTCACCTGTAGCAAGGTTGACCACTATTCGAGTACTACTTTCTCTGGCTGCCTCACACGGTCTTCTCGTTCATCAAATGGACGTTAAGACGGCTTTCCTAAATGGAGAGTTGGATGAGAAAATTTATATGGATCAACCAGATGGTTTTGTAGTAAATGGTCAAGAAAGAAAAGTGTGCAAGCTACTGAAGTCTTTGTATGGTCTTAAACAAGCACCTAAGCAGTGGCATGAAAAATTTGATAAAACCTTAACCGCTGCAGGCTTTGTTGTAAAGGCGACAAGTGTATACTATCGCCATGGTGGGGGTGAGGGAGTCATCCTTTGTTTGTATGTTGATGACATACTGATTTTCGGAACCAACCTTAATGCAATTAAGGAGGTCAAAGATTTCTTATCTCGTTCCTTTGAGATGAAGGATCTGGGAGTAGTTGATGTCATCCTGAACATCAAGCTATTGAGAGATGATGATGGTGGGATTACATTGCTTCAGTCCCACTATGTGGAAAAGATCTTGAGTCGTTTCGGGTATAGCGACGTCAATTTTTCTCCTACACCGTATGATCCTAGTGTGTTGCTTCAAAAGAATCGAGGAAATGCTAGAGACCAACTAAGATACTCTCAAATCATTGGCTCGCTTATGTATTTAGCTAGTGCCACGAGACCTGACATCGCCTTTGCTGTAAGCAAACGCAGTCGATTTGTCTCAAATCCAGGAGATGATCACTGGCATGCTTTTGAGAGAGTTATGCGATATCTAAAAGGCACTGCGAGCTATGGCATACACTATACCGGGTATCCAAGGGTACTAGAGGGTTATAGTGATTCAAATTGGATATCTGATGCTGACGAGATAAAGGCCACGAGTGGATATGTTTTCACACTTGGTGGTGGCGCTGTTTCTTGGAAGTCTTGCAAGCAGACCATCTTAACGAGGTCAACTATGGAAGCAGAACTCACAGCACTAGACACGGCCACTGTTGAAGCAGAGTGGCTTCGTGAACTCTTGATGGACTTACCTGTGGTTTAAAAACCTATACCCGCAATTCCAATGAACTGTGATAATCAAACTGTGATTATTAAGGTGAATAGTTCTAAGGATAATATGAAGTCCTCAAGACATGTGAAGAGGAGACTGAAATCTGTCAGGAAAATGAGAAACTCCGGAGTTATTGCATTGGATTATATCCAAACATCTAAAAACTTGGCAGATCCCTTCACAAAGGGTCTATCACGCAACGTGATAGAAAATGCATCGAAGGAGATGGGTATGAGACCCACAATTTGAGCTTTCCACAGTGGTAAACCACTCTATGTGATCGAAGATCCCGTGAATTAGAATTGAGAAACAAGCTGTTGGTTAGCTGAGAGGAAAGTATCCCTACTTTAATAAACACCACTCCATATAGATGCAATACTTTCCTATTCTGCATGGCAGGTTGATTTATTATCTTAATGTGTTCTAAGTGGCTTATCCTAAGCAAAGATGTTGTCCTGCAGAACATCTTTTGAAGAACACACCTATATGAGTCTGACTGTTAAAACGTCGCAGTCTATGAGAGTAGGGTGCTCTCTAATAAACTCATGAAAGGTCATGGAGTATGACGTATAAGCTCCACCCGCGGGGAAATCCCACGGTAGCCCAGTATCGGTCAAGATTTCGTGTGAAGCTAGATTGCAGCAAACTTGCAGTTCAAGGCATAGTCCACTGTACAAGTCGCAACCTAGTGTAGCATAGAATTCTAGGTGGAAGTTCAACTTAACAGTCTCCACTATAGTACTGGTATATAAACAGTGTTTTGGAACCAAAGGCAAATTACATGTGCCTCTGGGATCTGGTGGGACATTGTTGGAATTTTGGCCCAAATAGTCTAGCCCATTTTCCATTTCAATAATTCCTGAAAATCCTAGAGGCCCATGTGGCCCATTCATGCAAGGCAAGAGCTGGGATAAATGTTTAGTCCCACATTGCTAATTGAGTGGAAGTTGGACCAGCTTATAAGGTGAGCTCTCCTACCACTTGGTAAAAGGATGAGAAGGAGAAGGAGAGAGTTCCACACGCGCGCTCCTCCTCCTCGCTCGCCTCGCCACGCCACGCCTCGCCTCGCCTCGCCTCGCCTCGTCACGTCACGACGCGCGCGCGCGCCGCGGGTTGCGGGAATCTCGCCGAGCCGAGCTTTATTTTGCCACGCATGAATGGTATATGAACAGATGTACAGAAGCTGAAATGTTTGCTTTTAATGGACTTTTAATACGAGTTAAATGAATACGATTTGAGTGGAGGCTGTCCGGTGGGCTGCCGCCTGTTCGCTAAATCTTTCGTCCATTCGTTTCATCTTCTGCGCTGTTTGCCTTCCCCTCTGCGCCTATAAGAGAGAGAGGTCGCGCCTCCTCTCAGTTACACTGCCACACATCCTTTGCGCCTCCAGTTCCAGAGCACTGCGCTACCTACATCTTCTCCATCCCGTCTTGCGGCGTGCACCGCGAGCCGGGACAGTAGGCCTCCGAGACCCCGCTGCTTCGAGTCCTGTACGGGAGAAGGGCGATAAGGTTTTTGGGGAGCGCTATCAGCGCGACTACTGGCTTCGTCACGGACTCCCTCACAGATAGCGACGTCTTCCCCGACGAGGACTTCTTCCCCGACATCAGCACCCTCTTCCTCGACGACATGGCCAACGACGGTTCCAACGCCGGCGGTTCCACTTCTGCTACTGCGGTGTACATCTTCTGTCTCAATCTTGTTCTGATCCTATCCAAAGTTTTATGCCTTACAGTTTGTTTGGTTATATGCCTTAATTTGTTTTCGCTATTTAACATAATTAGTATATTGCCTATTATTCTAGTCATGTTTTATCTAGTGTTTATTTTGGATAATTCGCTTGGTAAATTGCTCTATTTCTCAACATGAACACCCTACTGCCACGTCGCCTTAACAGTGGAGATATTGTGGCCGGCGATCACTCTACCGGTACGCGGATCCTGGCCAGGTCGATGGAGAACACAAACTGGGGGCGTGACCGGCGTCATAGCCATGCTGCTATTAATATCGTACATACCGCGTTTCTGTCTTGGCCTCGCCCCCGGTAATTTTGAGAGAATTTCTAATTTGGCCCTATGTAAAGTAAAATTGTATTAGAAGGTCAAATAAGGAATCAAACAAAGATATTATGTCAAATAGGGAAGAAAATGTTTTCGACGGCCAAGAAGGGAAGTGAAACTTTACATAGGACCAAATAAGGAATTTTCTCGGTAATTTTTGGTGTTATCTTTTCTTATCCTGCTAGTAATGTTCATCGCCTCTAAAGGTTTCTCTACTATTCCCTTCATTTTACAATATAAGATGTTTTAGCTTTGTAAAAGGAGTGTATCTAGACCTCTTTTAGTGTATATGTTTGAAGTGAATATATACAATTAAAAAAATTTAGATACACTTCTTTCACGAAGCTAAAATATTTTATATTATAAAATGGAGGGACTAGTAGTACGGTAGGCTAGAAGTAATAGTATTTTCTTGTGAAAATAAAATAGTAAGCATGGTACTTGATTTTCTCTCACTCAAAACACATTAGTACATATACGAGGCTCAATTAGTTTGATTGCTTAATTTTAGCTCGAGGGAGCCCGGAAATTCAAAAGTGTCAGGAATGATATTTGTAAGTTTCCCAAATTATGGAATAGGATAATATAATATCAAAGGTAGAGTTAGCGGAATTTAAGACGATCAAATATATTTCCACGGCCAATGAAAATGTTACGAGGGAATATGGAAGTTTGAATTTGGGCCTCCTACAGTTTCAAACTTATCTGCGCACTCTAAGGCTTTGTTTACTTCTTTTATATTTTTATCTAATAGAGTTTTTGAAGGGATTTAGTTCTCACCCAATACTCTCCAATCCCCTAATACTCTTTCCCCAAAATACTTTACCTTAGAGAGGGTTTTCAATCTAAACAAAAATATAAAGGATTTGTGGGGATATCATGGGATTATCCCGGCCAAAACCCAACGTAGTAAACGGACTACGAAAATTTTGCGGGAATTGAAATGATCTTGTCATGGTATTGCCGACGAGTACGCCATAGAGGGGTTCTTATAGTGCGTGTTTAGAGACATGGGGGAAGGCGGACGGTTGACGTGTACGAGGTAACACAGCTTACTCAGATTCAGATCCCACGACGGTGGCTTAATCCAACTCCTGCTATAAATCACTATAATGGCAATACGCCGAGTTACAGGGATTGATTTGCTGTGCGAGGTGTATGCTAATCGATACTAGGTTGTGCCCTAAAGGCTCCCATAGGCCCGACTTTATAGTCGCCAGGTCCTAGGGTTACAGGAAAAAGTCCTAGCCGGACAGGTTACAGAGTCCTATACTGACTATAACTAGTCTAGCTTGTCTTGCACTCTAAGGCTCCGGGTACGCTGGTGACTCCACCGTAGCCTTCCTTTATCCGGCATGGGCCTGCCTTCTGGATCCATCTAACTGGGCCTCCCAGCAGGCCATGGGCCATGCTACCAACTATGGGCCACCCGGGTTATCCAGATAAGAGACATGCTATGAGGATACCCATATAGCATATCTCCAACAGTAGCCCCCGGAGAACTCCGAGATCTTGCGTCGTATTGCCTCTTCACGTTGAATGCTCCGTCTATATGGATGTCGGCAAATCGTCAAGCATATCTTGTAGTCCTCCCAAAGAACCCTGCAAGGTTTTCTCCGTCTTCAATTTGTAAGTCGGAGAATTGCTGAATCTTCTATCGTACTCTTCCATAGCCGGATTGGATCCGTCTATGCCGGAATCTTCCGATGTGACGGCTCATCTTCCTATGATAGCTAGGGTGACGTAGACATAGGTCAGCGACGCCTCATAACTCACACATGCAGAGAACGCAATCATGTCCACTTTTACCGCGCGAGCGATACGAACCGTTGGCGGCGACGGTTGGTACGTGGAGAAATTTCCGCGCACGTCCCTGCACACGTCGTCTACGCGGCATCCATTCGATCGAGCTGCACGAATCTTGATGCCGGAGACCATAAATAGTAACTGCGGTGGAAAATTTACTTTTTCACCTCATTCTCCTCTACATCTTCTTCTTCCTCAGGCAAGCGTCTCCTCGAGCTCTTCGTGCCTCGCACGAAAAACCCTAACTCCCAATCTCACCAGTCACCTCCGAACACACCCAATGGACAGTAGCAGCTCCTCCCCTTCCATGGCGGCGTTGGGCGAAGCCGCGGCGAAGCCGGCGAGCTCTGTCGTCGTGCCCCCAGAGGACACCAGAAGCAAACGACGCATTCGAAAGACTCAAGCGGCTCCTCTCTACGTCGCCCGTTTTGGTCACGCCAAAAGAGCGCGAGCCCTTGTTGCTGTACATAGCAGCCACACACCAGGTGGTCAGCACAGCACTCGTGGTCGAACGACCCGAAGAAGGCAAGACCCACGGGGTACAACGCCCAATTTACTACCTCAGCGAGGTTCTCACTCCAACAAAACAGCGGTACCCGCACTACCAGAAGCTAGCCTATGGCGCTTTCATGACGGCTCGACGACTGAGCCACTACTTCCAGGAGCATCAGATGATGGTCGTCAACGAGGCGCCCCTGAACAGCATCCTGAATAACCCAGAGGCCACAGGACGCGTGGCCCTGTGGGGCATCGAACTATCACCCTTGGACATCGTCTACGAGAAGCGACACGCAATCAAATCTCAAGTCCTTCCGGACTTCCTGGTGCACTGGATGGAGCTGCAGCTGCCTGACACCCCAGACATGTCACAGTCCTGGACAATGCATTTCGATGGCTCCAAACACGAAGCCGGAGCAGGGGCAGGAGTCATACTGACCTCCCTGCAAGGCGACAAGATGAAGTACGTCCTTCGGATGAAATTCAGAGCCTCCAACAACGAGGCCAAATACGAAGCCTTGATCCATGGCATGAAGATGGCAAAAATATGCGGCGCAACGCGCCTGGTCATCTACGGTGACTCCAACCTTGTCGTACAGCAGACGATGAATGAGTGCGACGCACACGCCGAAAACATGATCGCGTACCGGGCGCTATACAACGCACTCGAAGGAGAATTCGACGGCTGCGAACTTCGGCACGTTGGAAGAGAGAGCAACGAGGAGGCCGATAGACTCGCCAACATCGGCTCCACTTGCGCAAAGGTGCCACCAGGTGTGTTCCTCGAGCAGATCTGCGTGCCATCTATCAAGCGGAAATTCCCCAAAGGATCACCCGAAGAAGCAGAACACTCGGGGGCTACGCTACCCGAAGGTCAGGAAGGACCCGAAAAGTTGGATACCGAAGTTGCCATGGTCAACCTGATGCAGGTCATGGCAGTCGAAGAAACTTGGACACGTCCATACCTCCAGTTCCTGGTAAACGGAGAATTGCCTGACAGCCCGACAGATGCTCGGCGCATATCTCGTCGGTCCAAAGCCTTCACCATCATCGACGGCAAGCTGTACAAACGCAGCATCACGGGTGTACTACAACGATGCGTCACCATCAACAACGGCAAGGCCATACTCCAAGAGATACATGAAGGCATATGCGGCCACCACGCAGGCAGCCGCTCCCTTGTCGCCAAAGCTCTGCGAGCAGGATTCTACTGGCCAACGGCCATGAGTGATGCGAAGGACATCGTCCGCAGATGCAATGGGTGCCAATGGTTCGCCGACAAACCGCACGCACCTGGGTCCGAACTTCGACCCATACCCATAGCCTGGCCTTTTGCCCAATGGGGCCTCGACATGATTGGCAAACTGCCAAAATCCTCAAAGGGAGGACACGTTTTCCTCCTGGTAGCAGTCGACAAATTCACCAAGTGGATCGAAGCTATGCCAGTAACCAACCAGAAGGGCACAACCGCCGTCAAGTTCTTCGAATCCATTGTCTACAGATTTGGCGTACCGCATAGCATCATCACCGACAACGGATTGAACTTCATCTCCGAAGAATTCCATGACTTCTGCGAAGGCCTCGGGATCAATATCACGTATGCCTCAATGGCACACCCGCAAACAAACAGGCAGGTGGAAAAGGCCAACGGCCTAATCGGCGCTGGCATCAAGAAACGCCTCATGAGCTCACTCGAGCACAAAGCTGGAAACTGGACGGAAGAGCCACCGTCTGTCCTGTGGAGCTTACGTACTATGCCAAACAGCTCCACCGGCTACACACCGTTCTTCATGGTTCACGGAGCCAAGGCAGTGCTACCAGCCGAAGTACGCCATCAGGCTCCACGAGTCGTAGCGTACAGCGAAGCCGAGTCCACGACCGCGCTCGAAGATGCCGTCGACACACTCGACGAAGCACGGGATATAGCAGCAGCTAGATCAACGGTGTACCAGCAAAGTCTCCGCAACTACCACAGCCGTCGGCTGCGCCCAAGGTCGTTCGTCGAAGGAGACCTCGTCTTGCGACTCAAGCAAAAGCGCCCGAACAAACTCTATTCACCATGGGAAGGACCCTACGCCATCACCGAGGTCATCCTAGGTGGCGCCTATCGCCTCAAGCACGTGGAATCTGGAGTCGCATACTCCAACCCATTGAACGTCTCGCACCTGCGACAATTCTACCCGTAGCAACCTATTTTTACTTTCAATAAGGCTTTCAGCCAAGGCTATTCAGCCGAACCATGTACCTCCTCCATTACGATATAAATAAAGCTAAGTGTCTCGCCCCCAACCTTTGGTTGACTATTTTTCTGCAACTTTACTACACGCTACAATCGCACTCGGGGGCTCCCCCCACCTCACGATTTCATCGGCTGAGGACCAAACGTGTACACCTGAGTAGCTGACTACGTCAGGCAAACAAAAAGGGCACGTACTCAATCAAAGCACTGCGTGCTCGCAAACAAGAAAACCTTTACAACAAAGGGCACATAAACGCCCAGCCGCAATATACAAATTTTACATCTATCTGTTTATTTTCAGGTCCTATCTACTCTGAAGAATAACCTGAGCACGCTGCTCAAACAAGTCTACAATTTGTTCGGCATACTGCCTTACAGCCGCGTAATGCGGACGCATATTCCACTCGCCACCATCTGGTCGAGGAGGTGGCCCGGTCGCCACAGCAGCCAAATCTACGTCAGGGCGGTGCACCCTCACAAGAGACAAGGCAGCCTTCACCCCTGCGACGAGCTGCTGCCGCACCAGCTCCTTGACATTTCCGGCATTCCGAAACTTCGTCAGAAGACCCGCAAGAGTCGTTGGCATGACATCCAGCGGAAACATGACGTGCAGTACCGAAGACAGTGATGTCTGCACCTGGCGGAGCACCCGTGAAACCTGGTAGACGCGATCCTGCACTGTCGCCAGAACCATGGCGCGATCACGGTCCATCCAGAAGAAGCCGCCGGCCTCCATGTCCTGTTGAGTCAAACAATTGACTCGAACAGAAATACGCTCTTTTTCTTCCCTCGGAGCAATATTGGCACCTGCGACAAACGCACAAAACAAGAGTAAGGCCAGCAGGCTCACCCGAAGAACTGGGCTACAACCCGAAAGAAGGATCAAACTTACATTGCAGCTGCTCGGACAGTCGACCCAGCTCCGCCATCAAATACTCCTCTCTGGCTGCACCACGGTCTGCTTTGAATTTCCAAACATCAGCACGACCGCGAAACCCAAGCAAATCCCTCTCCAAGCTACGCACGCGATCCCGAAGAAAGGCGAGCTGCGAGGAATCATCCAATGATGCTCGCAAGGGCCTTTCGGATGAAGCGTCAACTGGGTCAGCACCCGAAGGAACCTATAGCAGCAGAAAAAAGAAGGCACACAGACATTTCAGCCAAGGATAAAAGCACAACACGGAGGAATTCATTAAAATACGGCCACTACGTGGCACAAGGATGGTACTACAAAAGATATTTACAATAGAAGCAGACTACAAACTACTCTACGCCTACTATGCCTAAGGTGCAGGACACTGAGTCGCCTCGAGATCCGCATCGCTTAGCCTTAGCCTCGCCTTCATGCCGCATAACAAGTCAATAAGCTTGGGCCCGTATCGTCGACAGCGAGCGTAGTAGGCGGCGAAGGCTACCTCGGATCCATCCGCGGCAGTCGGCATCCGAGAGGTAATCTGGAGAAGGTCCAGCTCCGCCCTAGCCGCCATGGCCATTGCCAGCCCGACGGACGCGCCGATGCCCTTCTGCTTGCGATTGTACGCTGCAGGCGCTTCGCCCGACAGAGCCTCGGCCAGGGCATCCACATCTTCAAGAGACGCACCCTTCGGGAAGAGCTCCTGGTAGAAGCGACCAAGGACTTCTTTCGCCTTGGCGAGGGAGTTGACGACGGTGCTGCAGCGGTCTTCGACTGCTACAGTGGCATCATCCAGAGCACTCCCGTGCTCCAGAGCACCGCGGTCGAACTCAATTCCTGCGGCATCTGCGACAAAACGAAGAAAACATGAAGAAAGGCAACATAGAAGAAGATCCGAAGGAAAAGAAGCAAAAGCTAAAGCTCACCCGAGATAGCCTTGGCAGCAGCCATGAGCTTCTCCGCCACCCCTTTTTCACGAGCAGCCGCAACGGTGGCCAGCTGCTCCTCACGATCGGTGGCCTCCTGCTGCAGAAGCTCTTTTGCTTCGGCTGCCTTTGTCAGCTCCAGCTCAAGGCGCTCTCGCGCACCTGCAGCAGCTTCGGCCTTCTTCTCCGCTTGGCCAAGGCTCTTCTTCAGAGCATCAACCTCGCGGAGAGAGTCGTTATGTTCCTCTGCATTTACAAACAAGCAAGTGTCAAAGAAAAAGACCAGGATACGCAAGAAAAATACTACAAGGCAGACGAATACCTTGCAGCTGCCGCAGTTTTGCCTCCAGCGTCAGGCGCTCCTCCACCAGCCGCTTGGCCTCTTGGACAAAAGGCTGCAGGAAAAGGCAACAGCAGTAAGAACATGACTTGGGGGCTACGCCCCACACAAAGAAGCAACAACAACATCAGCACTCGAAGACACTCGGGGGCTTCCCCCCCATAACATCAAGAAGGACAACTTACGTGCTCCGAAGGCGAACCCGCAGGCCCGCCTCCGAAATTCTGAGGCGCAACCACCAGCCTCTCCTGCACAGGAGGAACTGGCGCAGTGTCACCAGAAGTCGCCACCGTCTGAGGAGGAGGCGACGCAATGTTCGACTCCCCCATCATCTCGCGCGCTCCATCACTAGAGCCGTCGGAAGATTTCCTGCACAGGAACCAATCAACACAGGTGCAAAAACAACAAGGAAACAAAGGAAAACAGTGGCACGAAGAAAACTTACGAGCCCAACGCGCTCAGGTCAAAGATAGGAGAAGCCCTTCGGGCCCTCTTCTCTTCCTTCTTTTCTTCCTTCTTCTCCTCCTTCTTTTCTTCCTTCTTCCGCTTTGCTGGCGGCTGCGGAGCAACAGCCCGCACAGGAATGGCAGGAAGGGGAGAGGAAGAACCCTCCTGAACATCATCATGACGCTCAAGGCCCAGCGGATTTCTGGGAGTCGGAGGAGTCGAGGCATCCGAAGACTCGCTGGAGCTCCGTGATCGCTTGCATGAATGGTCCTCACTCGACTCGTCGGCATCCTCCGCTGGAGATCGCGCTGATGGTAGCTCGGACACGGAGTCCACGACTTCATTATCCGGGGCATTCGGATACCTTTCGGGCAATGGTGGTGCCATGCCCGGAACTTTGAAGCTCTACAAAAGGAGATGGAACTTTGTTAGCAAACAAAGGAAAAAAGTACACAGCTGACAAAACAAAAGGGGAGCATTACGTGCGCAAATCTACACCTTCGGTACGGCCAACGTCGAAGAAAAGGGAGGAGTCTGCGACTTCCCCGGAATTTCTTCGTCTGCCTTGAACTTCAACAGCGCGCGAAGAGTCTTGTCAAGTTCCACCTCGGAGATTTTCTCACTCGAAACCCTCGTCGGATCACGGCGCCCAGAGTAAAGAAACATCGGATGCGCCCTCACTTGGAGAGGCTGCACCCGACGCTCAAGAAACGTTCGGATGACGTCGACACCGTTCACCTCCTTCTCAGGAATCAGTTGGAGATCCTCCACTCGACGGTATAGAGCCTCTATCTCCGCCACCTCACCGTCTAAGATCTGGTTTTTCTAGGATCTTTTCTTCTCAATCAACTGGGAGGGGTCAAAAGGAACGAGACCAAAATCTTGCCCAGGCAGTACGGAGTCACGGATGTAAAACCATTTCCTCCGCCAGTACTGGACAGATTCAGACATGGAAAAGGAAAAGAATTAGACATTGGGACTGAGAGAGATGATGAAACCCCCAATGGGGTACACACCATCCGAACCAGATTGCCTCTTCACGGAATAAAGCTTCCGGAAGAGGCCAAAGTGCGGCTCAATGCCAAGCCAACACTCGCAAAGCGTGATAAAACACGCAATGTGGAGAAGGGAGTTGGGAGACAGATGATGCAACTGAACCCCATAGAAGAAGAGCAGTCCACGAAGGAAGTCATGGACTGGATACGAGAAACCACGCAAGACAAAGGCAAGAAACATAACCCGATACCCAGCTGGGGGACGGGGGATTACCTCATTGCCGGGGAGTCTCACGGCCGTCGCATCTTGCGGGATCAGGCTCCGCTCGCGCAGTTTGCGGAGATCGCTCTCCCGCGTCTCCGATCGCCGCCAGCCACCATCGGTGACGCGAGCAGCGGCGGCGCCCTTCTTGCCTCCGGCGGCGCTGGTCCCAACCGCGGACGAGGATTTCTTTGTCTTCCCCATGACGCTGCAGCGGTGGTGGCGTTGGCAACGATAAAGAACACAGGAAGTGTGGAAGGAAAGTTCAAGCGCGCAACAAGAATCGCTCAAGAACAAGAAGCCAGTGAACAGATGAACTAGTGCGGTGAAAAACAAAGCACGGTTTCACCCAGGATTATAACAGCGAAGACGACGCACGCTAGCCGTCCATCGAGAAGACCTAATGCCAACGATAGATCTAACCGTACACGTGTCAACACCACAACAAACCGTCGTTACCACGCCGTCCACTACGCGCGGAAATCGAGGAGGCGCCGTAATCATCTCCACGCCCTGCGTGACCGGTCAATTCAAAGTCAGCAAGTGGGACCCACGCTTCATCCCGTCAAGTCATCTCTGGCGCAGCAGACGCTTGAGGTCATCAATCATAAGCACTGACGTCATCAAAAGCTATACTAGCACCACTTCGGCTCCACAGCTAAAAGTACTCACTCGAATCTACGATTCGACTAAATACTTAGGGAATACTCCTATCAGGAGCGCTGGCCGCGCATCCGACAGACAAATGAGGACAAAATTACATCTCTGAGTCCTACGTCGAGTCTACGACTCCACTACGGACTCGGGGGCTACTCCCATAGGGAGGATGGATTTAAGCATCCAAAAAATTTCGAGTCCTGCGGACCTAAGGATTGAAACAATGCTTGAACTAAAAGTCTCCGTTCAAGTCTACGACTCGAACAGACACTTGGGGGCTACTCCCATAGGGAGCGCTGGTCGCGCACCCTATGAAATCTTCGACTGCGATCCTTCGGATCAGCACGCAAAAACTTTTTGGCAACTCTGCCCCAACAGAACGCTAAGTGAGCAACAATCTCCTTGGCCACCCGAAGCACCTCCGAGGTGATAAATGTTCGGATGCTGCGTCTGCGACGCAAAGATAAGACCTACAGATATCATCTGATGGCCTGGCAACGCACCTGACTGCGCTCTGCTAGCATGAATCCGTACCAGCAGGTACGATGAAAAATCCTGACGGACGCGTTGGGTACACCAATTAAAATCACTGGAATTCCTCTCCTGTAAGTCCTCTGCGGCCTGAGTTGAATTGCGCCAGCATATGTTCCAGGCCCGGGTTAAGGGACCCGAACCTGAAGAAGATCGTGTTGTTTCGTCCTAAGACAGTTAACTGACCCTAATCTGTCAGGTGAGTCAGGCACACGTATCAACAATCCCTACACATTTCTCTTGAAAGACAGAGTTGCACCCGAAGAATTGAAGAGTCCTTAGCCGAATCTACGATTCGAATGATCACTCAGGGGCTACTGACATGGTTATACCCTACGGGTACGTAACTTCAGCATACCTAGTCCAGCCCAAGGAAGGCCCACTGCAGGCACACGCTGGCCCATGAAGATTTTCGGGTGACCAAGGCCCAAGACATCTTCGGATCCTTGGAGAACAAGACTAGTTTAGATAGGAAACTCAAAAGGGCAAACGCCCTAGAACTTGTAACCGACTAGGACTATGCCCGGGACCTGCCTAAGTCTATATAAAGGCCAGGAGGGCACGTCCTAGGGTAACTCAACCAGCCTCGACTCATACTTTCGCACACGCATCACGCCAGATCGAATCTACGCACCCTGTAACCTTCGGTTCCGCCGTAATCAAAGAGCAGACAAGCAGGAGTAGGGTTTTCCCTCCGGGGGCCTGAACCTGGGTAAATCTTGTGTCCCTTGGTTGCTTGTCTGTTAACCGTGCCACGATCTCCAGCATCCCCATCTTCTCCAAAACCCAAGTCCATAACAATGGGCATTGACGAGATTAAACCTCGTCAACTGGTCATTCCCAAGTCCGCGGTGGTTGAAACCACCGGCGGCGACCACAATTCAGCGGCGCTAGAGCTACTGGAGGAGGAATATGACTCGCACAAGGGAGATTGGCGCGGCTCGGATATCACCAACCGTGATATCAAAGAGCTGATCAATGAGGGCTACCTCCCCGCGACGAAGGGGCTCGCCTGGCGGGCGGCACCGGCCGGCGAGGTCACACCCTCTCCCCAAGCCAGAGAAAAAGTGTACATCAAAGCGCAACTGGTACGCGGCGTCTCCCTGCCCATCTCCAACTTCTTGTTGTCCTGAATCACTACCGAGTACAGCCCCAAAACCTCTTTCCCAACAGTATCCTAGCGCTTAGAAATTATGCGGCGCTTTGCGAGGGTTACTTAGGTATTAAGCCTAGGCTAGATCTCTTCATCTATTTCTTCACCGTCAAGCGTGAAGCCGGAGCCAGCAAGGACGAACTTAGAAATTGCGGCACCATTAGTTTTAAGATCTGGCCTAGCCGGCGCTTCCCCGACATGGTCGGCCTCGAGTCCTGCAAGAACTGGCAGCGGACGTACTTCTACGGCCCAGATATCCCTCTGGCTGGCCGAGAAGTCATGTATCCGGATTTTGTCGATGGAGCAGCTGTCGAAGCCTCGACATGGAGATCACAGGCCTCCCTTCCTTCCGACATCGACGCTTCCCGCGCTATAAGGCGGATAGAGTGGTTCGTAGAGACGGGTTTAACCGGACTGGACCTAGCCATGTGCTGGTTCGTCAGGCGGATCCAGCCTTTGCAGCACCGCTTGAAGTTGATGCACGAGTATACCAACGATAGAAGGGATAGTCTCCGCATCTCTGAGGAAAACTTTTTGAGCGACTCCGTCAAGCTCCATCTCAAGGACATCGTCAAGGTGAAGGACAGGAAGCGTGGCTTCACCATCACCTACAACATGTTCGTAAAGAGCAAGTGCCCAAAGGTAACTATTTATTTTCCGTGTATGACATATACTCCAGTTCTTCCGTCTAGCCATTACCATCTCATCTAACACGGTGGTTCTTCACTTAACAGCTCAGCGACATAGACGTGGCTCCTCAAATCTATGATCCAAAGATGAAAGAATTCACCGTCGTGTCCGACGACGATGCTCCGTTGGCGCGAAAGCGGAAGAGCTCCACCTCTGACGCTGCTGACAGAGGCAAGAAGAAGAAGACGGAGGGTGGAGCCTCCAAGAAGACTATCGCGACCCTGGAGGCGGAGAAAAGAAAGATTACAGGTATCCCCTTTGCCAAAGCACCCCCTCTTGTGTAAGCTTCTTTCTCCCCGACATTGTCCATTGTCTGTCTTATTCCCGTACTTATGCATTTTGCACGTTTCAGGAAGAAAGCCACAACCAGCTTGAAGAAGACCTCCAAAACTTTGGGGGCTTCTAGAACCATAAAGGATATGCTGCATCGCGACGCATCTCCCGCCATCGCCCTTGTCACTCCCATCGTCAAGCCTTCGTCCGCTCCAACAAGCTCCCAAGCCAAAGAAGCGGTTGGCCCTTCCACCATGGAAGTGGATTCAGGTGCCTCCACCGAGCTTGATGTTTTCGAAGAACAAGCAATGCAGGAAAGTGTTGCACACCAAATGGCTGAAGCTCTGGCTAAGGATGCCATCGGTAGCGGTAAGGAGGTGGTGGAAGGTGGTACCTCTATCGAAGGTGGCGTCCTCGCCCCCCAGAAATCCATAGAGTTCCCAAAGATAGTCTTCCCGACACTTACGCCGGGTAGCACTTCTATGGTTCCTGGTGTGGCGCCGACATCTCCAACGTGCGGTCTCGAGGAGCTTCTCCTGCAAGCAGAGATCTTGCAAGGAAACAGTGTATCCTTCGGCAAGTTGCTGGCTGAGAGTGCTACCAACCTCAAGATCATTGCACTTGTAAGTTTTATTTGCCTTTTGTATTTCATATGAGTATCCCACTATATCCCCCGAGGATTTAGACGGAAAACCATAGGTCTTTGCGCCTGAATGCTATAAGAGTTGAAGGGAATATGCCCTGAGAGGCAATAATAAAGTGTTTATTATGTGTATTCCAAGTATATGATAGATGTTTATTTTGCATGCTATAATTGTATTAATACGGAAACGTTAATACATGTGTGTTTAATAAACAAACAGAAAGTTCCTAGTTATGCCTCTCTCATAAACTAACTCGTTGATTAACATGATGATCAAGGTTTCCTGATCATGGACATTGGATGTTGTTAATAACGGGATCACAACATTAGTGTAATGGTGTGATGAACATTCATCCGAAGTATAGCATTACGATAAAAGTCATTGAGTTTATATTGCTATAACAACTTACGAAGTGATCCTAATCCTTAGACCATGAGATCATGTCAATCACTAACACCGGAAGAGTTTCTTGATAACATCAAACGTCACACCGTAACAGGGTGATTATAAAGATGGATTCAGAACTAACAAAGTGTTATGTTGAGGCCCATGGATCGAGAGTGGAATTTGTTCATCCCGATGATGGATAGATATACTCTGGGCCCTCTCGGTGATATCACATTGATTAGCTTGCAAGCAAGTGATTTGATCACTAGAATGTTATATCACGGGAACGAGAAAAGAGTGCATGTCGATGCTTGAGATCAAACTAGGTATGGAGATACCGATGATCGAATCTCGGACATGTAATATATCGTGAAACAAAGGGATTAAGATACTAGCATAAAAGGTTCCGACGATCACAAGAAAGTCATCGTTGAATGTGTGGGAGTCAGTATGGGTCTCCAGACCCCGCTTCTAATTATTGATCTGAGAGGGGTCTCGATCATGTCCGCATTATTCACGAACCGTAGGGTGACACACTTAAGAGACACCGACATCCAATTGTAGCAAAAGTTTCATGCCGAAAGAATAAACAAGCGCAGGAATTTATTTCACTAGAATCTAAAGCAGGTTTTCGGGTGAAATTGCATAAAGTGGTTATGCATGTGAAATGGAATTCTAGCAAGGGGTTATTTGTGAATGTTTGTCATTAAAGTAATTGACAAAATTCTGAATAAAATAAAAGAGATTTATTTAATGAGAGTTTGCATTAAATTTGGTGGAAATTTAATGGTAATTTTGAGTGGGATTTTGAGTGGAGGGAATTTAAAGGAATTTTGTGAGTGGAGTGTCCACCCACATGAAGAGGGGAGGGCAAGGGGGAAGCCCCCATGCGCCGGCCACCCCCTTGGGGTTCCCCCCTTCCTCCTATAAAAGGCACCCCTCTCCTCACTTCTCACTCACACCTCCTCGTGAAGGATCTCTCTCCCCCTCTAGAATTTATCCCCCATGGTCTCGGACTAGCGAGATACATGTTCCCGGTGGCTATTCGGCAAGAAAGAGTTGTGCTTCCGCTGCATCACTGGAGCGAGGAGGCAGAGGTTGCTCGGTGCCTCGAACGTGTGTGCGAGCACGGATGCGCTGTTGTTTTGCGGCGCTAGGACTTCCTCTCGATCTTGAGATCGGCAAGAGATCGTCTACATCAACCACGAGTTGGACTCGTTAAGCTTTGTCGGTCTTCAAGGGTATGTTCTCTACGGATATACATCCGCCCGTTGTTTGTATCTAAATAGATAGATCTTGGTACATAGTTCACATCGTAGGAAATTTTTTGTTTTCTATGCTGCGAACCCTACAGTGGTATCAGAGCCGGATCTATGCGTAGATGCTTTACACGGGTAGTACACATATGAGTATGTGGGCGATGATGATCATGTTGTTGCTACTTAGTTGTAATTTTGGATATTGGTGGCATAGTGGGATGAAACGGCCCGGACAAACTTTACATGTCCTCGCACATGAGACCTGTTCCACGCTTGACATGCAACTAGTTTGCATAAGTGGCTAGCAGGTGCCTGTCTCTCCTACTATAGTCAATATCTATTTTGCAACGAGTTGTAAACAATTTGGTTATCCTCGTTGTGGTTCATGTTCGTAGGTAAGAACGGTTCTATCTCGAAAGCCCTAAGCCACGTAAAACTTGCAATGGATAAATTAGAGGCGTCTAGTTTAGATTGTTGCTGGGCTAGTGTTATGATATGGTGATGTTGTAAGTAGAAGTATGAGATGATACTCTTACAACATACATAACGTGTAATCTCCATAGACCTTGGACTTACACATATAGGTATGATAGTGATCATACCACGATGCACATGATAGAGATCATATGCGGGGACCATATCATTCCACTAATAAACATGTGATGTTTGATAGCATCTTATATTGCTTTTTTAGCGCTTTGTTAGCATAATAAGATGATCCCTCTTTTAAATATCAAGATAAGAATGTGTTCTTCCTTTAGTATGCACCGATTATGTTTTCGTCGCTCCAAGACATCACATGATGATCGGGTGTTTTTGGATCCACGACCATATTTCGGGTGTAAAATAGTTACACACGCGAATACTAAGGATCTAACTTGGCGAGCCTAGCATGTACAGACATGGCCTCGGAACACGGACCGAAAGGTTAAGAATGAGTCATATAGTAGATATGATGCCCATTTGATGCTCGCCTTTGAAGCTATACCGACTCACGTGATGATCGGACTTGGTATAGTGGATTTGGTTCATGTAATCACCAAAAAGGCACGAGGGATGTCGTTTTTGAGTGGGAGTTCATTCGTAATATGGATTAGTTGAACTCAATCTATCATACACTTAGTCTTAACTTTACAAATTCTGTTGTAGATGGCACCACCTGCTTTTAATTTCAATGTGTTCATGGAGAAACAGAAACTTGCAACGAACGGTAGCAACTTTACCGAATGGGCCATGAATTTGAGGATTCTCCTCTCTGCTGCACAAAAGCAATACGTGCTAGAAGCGCCACTAGGCCCCCCCCACCTTTTGAGGATGCCCCTGATGAGGAGAAGAATGTCTATCAGACTCGTCAGGAGGATCACAACTTAGTTCATTGCGGCATATTGTATGGGCTAGAGCCGGAACTTCGAAAGCGTTTCGAAAATGGCAATGCTTTTGATACAATGGGTGATTTGAAAATGATTTTAGACACACATGCTGCTGTAGAGAGCTACAACGCTTCAGAAAAGTTCTTTAGCTGCATGATGGAAGAGCACAGCTCCGTTAGTGAGCATGTACTCAAGATGTCGGGTTACGCCGATAAGCTTGTGTCCTTGGGAATAACGATTCCCATTGACTTAGGCATCCACCGTGTTCTGCAGTCTCTGCCACCTAGCTATAAGAGCTTTGTGATGAACTATAATATACAAGGCATGAAGAAGTCTCTCCCCGAGCTTCTGTCAATGATCAAAACCGCAGAAGTGGAGATCAAAAAGGAACATCAAGTGTTGATGATCAATAGGAACACTGGTTTCAAGAAATACAAGAAGGGAAAACGGAAGGGAAGTAAGGGCGGCAAGCCGGTTGCCGTGCCTGAAAAGAAACCCCGAGTTGGACCTAAGTCTGATACCGAGTGCTATTATTGTAAGAGAGCTGGGCACTGGAAGCGCAACTACCCCAAGTATTTGGCAGACAAGAAGGCCGGCAAGGCAAACAAAGATATATATGATATACATGTTATTGATGTGTACTTGACTAGTGCTCGCAGTAGCACCTGGGTATTTGATACCGGTTCAGTTGCTAATATTTGTAACTCGAATCAGGGGCTGCGAAACAAGCGACCGCTAGCAAGGGGTGAGGTCAAGATGCGTGTCGGCAATGGATCAAGCGTTGATGTGATCGCCGTCGGAACGCTGCCTCTCCATTTGCCATCGGGATTAGTTATAAACTTAAATAATTGTTATCTGGTGCCTGCACTGAGCATGAACATTGTATCTGGATCATGTTTGATGCGAAGTGGTTATTCATTTAAATCCGAGAACAATGGTTGTTCCATTTATATGAATGAAATCTTTTATGGTCATGCACCGATGATGAATGGTTTATTTCTATTAGATCTCGATGATAATGTTACACATATTCATAATGTTGATGCTAAAAGGATTAAACTTAATGATGATATATCCGTATATATGTGGCACTGCCGTCTAGGTCATATTGGCGTTAAACGCATGAAGAAACTCCATTCGGATGGACTTTTGGAATCACTTGATTTTGAATCATTTGATACATGTGAGCCATGCCTTATGGGCAAGATGACTAGAACGCCGTTTTCCGGTTCAATAGAACGGGCGACAAATTTATTGGAAATCATACATTCTGATGTATGTGGTCCAATGAGTGTGTCGGCGCAAGGTGGATATCGTTATTTTGTTACTTTCACGGATGATTTGAGTAGATACGGTTATATCTACTTGATGAAACACAAGTCTGAAACCTTTGAAAAGTTCAAGGAATTTCAGAATGAAGTGGAAAATCATCGTAATAGAAAGATCAAATTTCTACGGTCCGACCGTGGAGGTGAGTATCTAAGTTACGAGTTTAGCACTCACATGAAAGAGTGTGGAATTGTTTCACAACTCACTCCTGCCGGAACACCATAGTGAAATGGTGTGTCGGAACTTCGTAATCGTACTTTATTAGATATGGTTCGATCTATGATGTCTTTGACGGACTTGCCGTTGTCATTTTGGGGTTATGCGCTAGAAACTGCTACATTCACTTTAAATCGGGCACCATCTAAATCCGTTGAAAAGACACCGTATGAATTGTGGTTTGGAAACAAACCTAAGCTGTCATTTCTTAAAGTTTGGGGATGCGATGTTTATGTGAAGAAACTTCAACCGGATAAACTGGAACCCAAGCGGAAAAATGTGTCTTCATAGGATACCCTAAGGAAACTATTGGGTATTCCTTCTATCACAGATCCGAGGGCAAGGTTTTTGTTGCCAAGAATGGATCCTTTCTAGAGAAAGAGTTTCTCGCGAAAGATGTGAGTAGTCGGAAGGTAGAACTCGAAGAGGTTATTGAACCTTCTTTTCAAAGTATGGCGAGTAGCGCAGCACCGGAAATAGTTTCGGAGTTGGCTTCACCTGTTGAAGAGGGACCTAATGATAATGATCATGAAACTCCAAAAGAGAGTACTACCGAACCTCGCAGGTCTAGCAGGACGCGTGCAGCTCCCGAGCTGTACGGAAATCCTGTCATGAATTTCATGGTTGATGAAAACGATGACCCTGCGGCGTATGAAGAAGCGATGATGAGCCCGGATTCCAACAAATGGTTAGAAGCCATGAAATCCGAGATGGAATCCATGTATGAAAATCAAGTTTGGAACTTGGTGGAATTACCTCACGACCGAAAGGCCGTGGAGAACAAATGGATTTTCAAAAGGAAAACTGATGCTGATGGTAATGTGACCGTCTATAAAGCTTGACTTGTCGCAAAGGGGTTTCGACAAATTCAAGGAGTTGACTACGATGAGACATTCTCTCCCGTAACGATGCTAAAGTCAATTAGGATTATGTTAGCAATTACTGCATATTTCGATTATGAGATATGGCAGACGGATGTCAAAACCGCGTTTCTCAATGGTAATATTGAAGAAGAGTTGTATATGATACAACCAAAGGGTTTTGTCGATCCTAAGGATGCTAACAAGGTGTGCAAGCTTCAGCGATCCATCTATGGATTGAAGCAAGCATCACGAAGTTGGAATCTCCGCTTTGATGAGGTGATCAAAGAGTTTGGATTTGTCCAAACTTATGGAGAAGCTTGTATTTACAAGAAAGTGAGTGGGAGCAATGTGGCATTTCTGATATTATATGTGGATGACATATTATTGATCGAAATGATATAGATCTTTAAGCAGTGTTAAAAGTTATCTAAACAGCAAATTTTCAATGAAGGACCTAGGTGAAGCGTCATACATATTAGGCATAAAGATCTATAGAGATAGATCTAGGCGCCTAATAGGGCTATCGCAAAGTACATACCTTGATAAGATTTTAAAGAAGTTTAAAATGGACGGAAGTAAGAAGGGGTTCTTACCTATGTTGCAAGGCAATACATTGAGTAAGACTCAAAGTCCGGCTTCAAGGAAGAAAGAGATAATGGACAAGGTCCCTATGCTTCAGCCATAGGCTCTATAATGTATGCCATGCTATGTACAAGACGGATGTGGCACATGCTATTAGTTTGACCAGTAGGTACCAATCGGATCCAGGTTGAACCTTTGGATAGCGGTCAAGAATATCCTTAAGTACTTGCGAAGAACTAAGGATATGTTTCTTGTATACGGAGGTGAAGAAGAGATCGTCGCTAAGTGTTATGTCGACGCTAGCTTTGACACCAATCCGGATGACTCTAAGTCTCAATCCGGATACGTATTTCTCATGAATGGCAGAGCGGTTAGTTGGAGGAGCTCCAAACAACCTGTGGTGGCGGGATCAACAACGGAGGCCGAATATGTTGCTGCTTTGCTTGAGCGGCTCGTGATTTGGATGAAGGAGTTCATATCCGAACTAGGTGTGGTTGCAAGCGCGTTGGACCCAATGGTGATCTATTGTGACAACAATGGTGCCATTGCCAATGCCAAAGAGCCAAGGTCTCACAAGCATTCCAAACATATTAAGCGCCGGTTTCACTCCATCCGCGAACATGTCAAGGATGGAGATATAAAGATTTGTAAAGTACATACGGATCTCAATGTAGCAGATCCATTGACTAAAACTCTCCCTAGAGCAAAACATGATCAACACCAGAACTCGATGGGTGTTAGATTGATCACTATGTAACTAGATTATTGTCTCTAGTGCAAGTGGGAGACTGAAGGGAATATGCCCTGAGAGGCAATAATAAAGTGTTTATTATGTGTATTCCAAGTATATGATAGATGTTTATTTTGCATGCTATAATTGTATTAATACGGAAATGTTAATACATGTGTGTTTAATAAACAAACAGAAATTTCCTAGTTATGCCTCTCTCATAAACTAGCTCGTTGATTAACATGATGATCAAGGTTTCCTGATCATGGACATTGGATGTTGTTAATAACGGGATCACAACATTAGTGTAATGGTGTGATGAACATTCATCCGAAGTATAGAATTACGATCAAAGTCATTGAGTTTATATTGCTATAACAACTTACAAAGTGATCCTAATCCTTAGACCATGAGATCATGTCAATCACTAACACCGGAAGAGTTTCTTGATAACATCAAACGTCACACCGTAACAGGGTGATTATAAAGATGCATTCAGAACTAAAAAAGTGTTATGTTGAGGCCCATGGATCGAGAGTGGAATTTGTTCATCCCGATGACGGATAGATATACTCTGGGCCCTCTCGATGATATCACATTGATTAGCTTGCAAGCAAGTGATTTGATCACTAGAATGTTATATCACAGGAACGAAAAGAGTGCATGTCGATGCGAGATCAAACTAGGTATGGAGATACCGATGATCGAATCTCGGACATGTAATATATCGTGAAACAAAGGGATTAAGATACTAGCGTAAAAGGTTCTGACGATCACAAGAAAGTCATTGTTGAATGTGTGGGAGTCAGTATGGGTCTCGGATCCGCTTCGATTATTGATCTTAGAGGGTCTCGATCATGTCCGCATTATTCACGAACCATAGGGTGACACACTTAAGAGACACCGACATCCAATTGGAGCAAAAGTTTCATGCGAAAAAGAATAAACAAGCGCAGAATTTATTTCACTAGATATCTAAAAAGGTTTTGGGTGAAATTGCATAAAGTGGTTATGCATGTGAAATGGAATTCTAGCAAGGGGTTATTTGTGAATGTTTGTCATTAAAGTAATTGACAAAATTCTGAATAAAATAAAAGAGTTTTATTTAATGAGAGTTTGCATTAAATTTGGTGGAAATTTAATGGCAATTTTGAGTGGAGGGAATTTAAAGGAATTTTGTGAGTGGAGTGTCCACCCACATGAAGAGGGGAGGGCAAGGGGTAAGCCCCCATGCGCCGGCCACCCCCTTGGGGTTCCCCCCTTCCTCCTATAAAAGGCACCCCTCTCCTCACTTCTCACTCACACCTCCTCGTGAAGGATCTCTCTCCCCCTCTAGAATTTATCCCCCATGGTCTCGAACTAGCGAGATACATGTTCCTGGTGGCTATTCGGCAAGAAAGAGTTGTGCTTCCGCTGCATCGCTGGAGCGAGGAGGCGGAGGTTGCTCGGTGTCTCGAACGTGTGTGCGAGACGCGCTCTTGATTTGATTCTTGGCGCTAGGACTTCCTCTCGATCTTGAGATCGGCAAGAGATCGTCTACATCAACCACGAGTTGAACTCATTAAGCTTTGTCGGTCTTCAAGGGTATGTTCTCTACGGATATACATCCGCCCGTTGTTTGTATCTAAATAGATAGATCTTGGTACATAGTTCACATCGTAGGAAATTTTTTGTTTTCTATGCTGTGAACCCTACAAGAGTGACTAAGCTAGAAAACTTCTCACTGCAGCCCCCAAGCATATAGTTTGAATGAATTATTCCGACTAGATGCTTTTAGAGTAGCATACGCAGTGTTTATAAATTTCGATACCCAAGCTTCTAGTTGTAACTGAATTAGTTCCGACTAGATGCTTAAAGAGAAGCCAAGCATACATCTTAGTTAAAAAACTTTATACTGTAGGCCCCAAGCTTCTAATCGATAACTGGATTAGTTCCGACTAGATGCTTAAAGAAAGACTAAGCATATTGCTAAGTTAAAAAACTCTCGCTGTAGCCCCCGAGCGTCTAGGCAGAAATTGTCCGGCTAGATGCTCCAAGTAGACCAAACAACTTTAACTTTTTCCCTTCTACAGAATGAGAATGCTCAGAGGGGCATGGCCAACGACAAGTACCAGAAGATGCACGCGGACTTGCAAGCTGAAAAGGGTAAAACTGCCTTCTTGAAGGAACAGATCACCAAGAGCAAGCGTGTGTTTTTCCTTTCTTTTTTGCATTCCGACTTGGTTTTGTGCCCACCATCTCCTGTGTGTTGTTATTTCTCCGACTTGCAGAAACTATTAGGCCAAGGATATTGTCGAGCAATCCTAGCACATTCAGCAGATGGATAGCAAAAACAAGATCCTTAAGTAGGAGAGGAATGACATGTTGAAGATGCATGAAGAATCAATGAAAGCCCTGCAAGACTCCGCCACCGAGGAGATGAACCGCTTGAAGGAGGAAATCGCGATCTTAAAAGATCAGAAGAAAGCTGCCGATGAGAAAAATCAACGCCATCATGAAGCGTACAAGCTCCTTCAACAAGAACGGGAATCCATGGCGGAGACTCTATGGCAGGCTGAGGCCAGCATCTTCAGTAAGTGATTCTCCGTCTTGGATTTCTGTAGTCTAGACACTCTAAATTTGTGAACTCACGCGCTCCTTTGTCGGAAATCTGCAGCTCCTATGGGTTTAACCCGGTCGCCTCCTCCGCCAAAGGAATGCATGATCCTTGCCGTCAACTTTATGAACACCGCCATCGCGCAGACCAAGGAGATTGCCAAGCCCCTTCAGATTAACATTAAGGCAGTGGATGTTGGAGATATGCCCTAGAGGCAATAATAAATGTAGTTATTATTATATCTTTGTGTTTATGATAAATGTTTACATTCATGCTATAATAGTATTAACAAGGAAACATTGATACTTGTGTGATTTGTAAACTTAATTTGAAGTCCCTAGTATAGCCTCTATACATCACTAGCTTGTTGGTTGATAAATGATTGTGGTTTCCCTATCATGAACATTGAGATGTTATCAACAACAAGATCATATTGTTAGGAGAATGATATGATGGACATACTCCTATAGATAAGCGTAGCATAAAGATCAAGTCATTTCAATAGTTCAATTGCTATATGCTTTCTGATACATAGTAACCTAATTCCTTCGACCATGAGATCATGCATATCACCTTTACCGGATGGATGCTTTGATGACATCAAACACCACACCGTGAATCGGGTGGCTATAAAGGTGGCATTGAGTGTTCGAAAGTATTGGTTGAAACACATGGATCAAGAGTGGGATTTGTCCATCCATATGACGGATAGATATACTCTGGGCCCTCTCGGTGAAATGTCATCCAATTAGCTTGCAAGCATGTTACTGGCTCACAAGGGATCACATATCACGGGAACGAGAAAAGAGTACTTATCAGTAACGAGGTTGAACTAGGTATGCAGAGATACCGACGATCATAACCTCGGATAAGTAAACTATCGTGAGACAAAGGGAAATTGGTATCGTATGTAAGTGGTTCATTCGATCGCAAAGTAATCGTAGAAATATGTGGGAGCCATATGAATTTCCAGATTCCTCTATTGGTTATTGTTCGGAGAAGTGTCTCGATCATGTCCGCATAATTCACGAACCGTAGGGAGACACACTTAAGGATTCGACGTTGTTTGAGTAGTTATGGTATTATGAGAAAGAGACCGAATGTTGTTCGGAGTCTCGGATGGGATCCGGGATATCACGAGGAGATCCGGAATGGTCCGGAGAATAAGATTCATATAAGGAAAGTCCCGTTTCGGAGTTGGGGAATGTTTCCGGTGTTTCAGCAGAATGTTCTAGAAGGTTCCAAAATGTCCGGCACTCCGGAGGGGAAGGGGTACATGAGTGTGTCATTGCAAGTTGGAATGATTGCATCATGTACTAAGTGTATTCGCTGTCCAAAATAAAGGGTTTATTCAAATCCTAAATTGAAAAGTCAAACGGCTAGTTTGAAAGTCAAACGGCAAGTTTTGGAAAGAGGAAAAGAGGAGGAAAGTGAAACCGAGTTGGGGAGGGAGTCCTCCTCCCCAAGCCGACGCACCACCCAAGCCGAGTTGGGGAGGGACTCCCCTCCCCTTGGCGCCCCCTCCACCTATATAAGGAGGGACAGGGCTCCCTCCTAGCACACAACAATCCCTCTCCTCAAACCCTAGCTTGGCGCCTACCACCATAGCCGCCGCCTCCCCCCTAGGGTTTTGCCCTAGCCGCCGACTTGGGGTCCCCGGAACCCTAGTTGCCGGATCTAGCATCCCCACCTTGGTGTGTCTAAACCCTAGAACACCGAGGGCTCTCTCATACTCCACCATACTCGCTCCGGCTTAAGGCGAATCCCTGCGAGATCTCCCCTCTACTTCCGGTACCACGCCGTTGTCTTCTTAGAATCACGAGAGAGTGCTACAACCTCCGCTACCTGCTGGAACAAGGAGAGGAAGGTCTTCGTCAGTACCAAACGGTGACCGATCAAGGGAGCGCTTACGGCAGCCGGAAGGATCGCTTCACGCGATCTTGAGATCGGGAAGAGTACGACTACATCACCCACGAGAATCCGCTCTCGTTAAACACTTTGGAATCTTCGAGGGTAAGTTATTCCATCGACTCGTTGCTACAATCTAGTAGATAGATCTTGGCTTGTTTGTTTGTATGCGATAGAAATTTTTTGTTTTCCATGCTACGAAACCCTACAGTGGTATCAGAGCCGTGTCTATATGTAGATCTGTTGCACGAGTAGAACACAATGGTCATTGTGGGCGTTGATGCTTTTATTGTCGATTGCTTCTTGTCTACTTTGCATCTTGCGGTATGTTGGGATGAAGCGGCCCGGGCTAACCTTACATGACATCGTTCATGAGACTTGCTCCACGCTTGACATGCAACTTGTATTGCATAAGTGGCTTTGCGGGTGCCTGTTTCTCCTAGCATAGTTAAGATCCAATTTACAACGGGTGATTGACAATACTAGTATCAATGTTGTGGTTCTTGTTCGTAAGTTAGAATGACACTTATTGAAAGCCCCAAACCACGTAAAACATGCAAAGAAAGTAGAGACGTCTAACTTTGTTTTGCAGGGGTGTGTAGTGATGTGATATGGCCATGATTGTGATTATATTTGATGTATGCAATGATCCTTATTGTAAGTTGGCAACCGGCAGGAGCCATATGGTTGTCTTTAATTTATGTTAAGACCCGCGTGTCTATTCAAAGTAGTTGTAATAGTTGAAGCCGGTGGACGACAACCATGGAGAAGCGTCATTGACCTTGATGCATTGCCGGTGATGATGGAGATCATGTTCGTGCTTGAAGATGGAGATCGGAAGCACAAAGAAGAAAGGCCATATCATATCACATATTATGAATTGCATGTGATGTTAATCCTTTATGCATCTTGTATTGCTTATAGACGACGGTAGCATTATAATATGATCCCTCATGCACATGAATTTCAAGTCATAAAGTATTCACCCTTAGTTAGCACCGTTGCTAAAGCTTGTTGTTTCGAAGCACCACGTGATGATCGGGTGTGTTAGATTCTGCAAGTGTATACAACGTGAGCAAGCCAGATTTGCTCATGCGGAAACTAAGGTTTGATCTTGACGAGCCTAGCATGTACAGACATGGTCTTGGAACACGGATCACCGAAAGGTAAAGCATGAATCATATAGTAGATATGATGAACATGTCGATTGTTCGCCATTGAAACTATGTCAACTCTCGTGATGATCGGTGTTGATGTAGTGGATTTGGTTCGTGTGATCACTAAAACAATGTGAGGGATGTTGTTTTGAGTGGGAGTTCACCTAGGTTAATTTTATTATTAATTTGAACTCAATTTGTCATAAACTTAGTCTAAACTATTGCAAATATGTTGTAGATCAATGGCAGCCCCTACCATCAATTTTAATGCGTTCCTAGAGAAAGAAAAGTTGAAAAACAATGGAAGCAACTTCGCGGATTGGTTCCGCAATTTGAGGATTGTCCTCACAGCTGGTAATTTGACCTATGTCTTTGGATGCACATTGGGTGACCCACCTGCAGCTGATGCTACCGATGAAGTAAAGAATGTTTACCTCGCTCGGAAGAATCAGTACTCCATAGTTCAGTGTGCTATCTTGTATGGTTTAGAATCGGAGCTTCAGAAAGGTTTGAGAATTCAGACCCATATGATATTGTCGAGGATCTCAAATTGATTTTTGAGACTCATGCGGCAATTGAAAGCTATGAGGCTTCTGAAAAGTTCTTTAACTGCAAGATGGAAGAGGGCAGCTCCGTCAGTGAGCATGTGCTTAAGATGTCTGGGCACGCAAACAAACTTCAAAGCTTGGGCATAGTTGTGGCATCCCGCAAAAACCACTACTAGAAAATCGCTTGGTATTTTTTGTTTTGTGCATCATCATGACATAATCATGCATTTGTTTGTCTGAAACTATTTTCAATAAGCCTATTTTTGTTTTCTAAAATTACCCTTCTTTCATTTCGAAACAAAGTCTCATAACTATCTGCTAAACTATTTAACTAAAAATTATTTGCTAAAAAGATTTCAAACAAAACCAAACAAATAAATATCTTACAAAATAATAAACCTAAAACCTAAACCCTTTTCTACCTAAACCTAGTCTACCCAGCACCCTCCACCTCACCCCGACCAACCATAGCTTGCAACCTCACCTTTCCCTCCACCTCATCACACCCACCGCCACCTCACCAATCCACCAGCCACCACCACACTCCCTGGTCCCACCCTGCTGGCCCACTCCCCACTTCCCCCAACCGACCAGCCCCACCTGGGCGGGGCCCCACCGCCACCTGGCCAACCCGCCCCACCTCTCTCACCCGCTGGTTCCTCCCTCACCACACCTTCCCCGGCCCCACCCCACAGACCCCCTGCCCCACCCCTGGCCCACCTGCCCCGCCCGCTCCTCTCTCCTCACCATCTCTCCCTCGAGCCTCCCTCCACCACCGCCTCCGCCTGCGACACCGAACCCCCCACCGCTCATCTCCCTGGCGCTCCCCTCCTCCTAGCCTAGCGCCATGGCCAATGGCCTCCTCTCAGGTCGCCGCCTCCCTCCTTGCCTCCGCTTGCCTCGCCCTGCGCCGACCATGGCTGGCCTCCTCCGCCTTCCCTTGGCTGGAACCCGCGACCCCTCCTCCCGCGTCCTCCCTCTCTCCTCCCTTCTTCCCTCGCTCCGTCCAGCCCGACCGCCGCCGCCTCCTTCCTCTCCGGCCGCGGCCCCTCCCGGCCAGCGAGCCTCGCCGTCGTCGCCGTCGACCGCCTACCTGGCCACAGAGCCGCCACCGGCCGCGGTCCCGTCGCCCTGCAGAGCTCCGCCCGCCTCCAGCGCCGCCATGCCGTTCCGTGCCAGGCGCCGCCCTTCCGCCTCCCGTCAGTAGTCAGCCGAGGCGCGACCTCCTCCCGCCTCCAGGCTCAAGGGCCAGACGCTGACCTCAGCCGCCGACCTCAGCGCGCCCCCGACCTCGCCACCGCCGTGTTCCCCGGCCACCGCTCGCCCCGCCGCCCAACCACCGTTCCGCCACCGGCCCGCATCCTCGCCGTCGTTCCTCCGCCGCGGTGTCCCCCTGCAACCTCGCCGCCTAGCCCCGCCTCTCTGGCCTGCGTCGGCGCCGCCGGGCTCCGTCTCCGGTTGCTCGTCACCGGCCCCTGTGACCCATGGGTGTATTTTCGCCATGGTTGTGTTTCCGCTATGTGTCATAGTCAAGAGAGTTTCCGCTTGTGTGTTTGGGGCACTCCAAGGCTGCCACCAAGCTTGTCATCATGTCAGCACCATCCAAACGCGAACCCGAAGATCCGCGCTAGGTCGCCGATGCCCAACTCAAAGTTCACCCTCAGCAACAGAACCCATAAACACCAAGATCTCCTAGTGCCGAGCCCCGAGTCCGACATCGACAATCAAAACCGCGGAACCGACAAGTTCGCCGACCCGGACACCGTGCGACAAGATCTTCTCGGACCCGAGGATCATCAAGACTTCCGCTCGGCAACGCCAAGTACTCCTTCCTGGCTTCAAAGCCCGACCCCATGGATCGACATGATCTCCTTCACGGATACGACAAGTACTCCCTCGAGGACGCTGAGTACTTCACCCCGGACACCGGGACCCTGGACGACAAGTTCTCCTTCTCGGAAACATTGACGCTCGTGCGACAAGATCTACTTCCCAGGTCCGAAGACCCTAAATCCCGGAGTCTGAACCTCGCCGATCCCGTCGAACCCTGAGACCAACCCCGAACCCCTCGGAGCCCAAGATCGCCAAACCTCCATGTGTGACCCTCTTTTCCGAGACCCCTATTTTATAAATGATATAAAACTTGTTGCATATTAATTGTTCATCTCGCATGCATATCATGTGGGTTGGGGGCTTTTATCGACACACCTAATAATTAAATATGGGGCCCATATGCGGGCAAATCTGGTCTCATATTGGCCTCATTTGAATTTGTGTAGCGAACCAGTAACTTATCTTGCCCTGTTATTACAACATTTAAATTGCAGGGTATCTAAACAACATAAACCACCTAATTATTTGTCGGGACCCCGGTTCCGCTTAATATGGCCTAATTGCATCGCACCTTTGCCATGTCATACATCATACATGCATCATGCCCGATCTTTTGCGTAGTATTAAATAGTGCATCCGGTGTTTATTCTAGTGCTTTGCTTCTTCGCGGATAAGGCCGTTTAGTTGATGCGAGTGTCGACCCGATCTTCGGATGAACCTTCAACAATGTTTTCAGGCGAGCATCTCCCCCTTTCTACCTATCTTACTTTTATAGTATTTATTCCCTCCTGTTGATCTATTGCTATGGTTATGCTGTTTCTAGTTTTCGTACCCGTGATATCCCTTGCAGCCTTATATTGCCTTGGACACCTCCTATTACCTGTTGTTTGGTAGATAGTTGGACCTGCGCGTCGTAGTCGCTTGCTCAAGTGTTGTTGCGTGTCGTCAAGTACCACAGTTGTTGGAGCATTGCCGCATGTTTAATGTTGGAGATGATCATGGCTTTAATTATCGTTCACTTTAATTATTGTTTAATAACTAAAATTGAAGTAGGTAAGCAGAGGCACAGGTGGGCAATAGATGTTATTTGGTTGTTAACCGTCCACTTGTGTCCCGTAGGACCCCGAGTACTTGATACCTGTTCCTTGAATATTCGCGCTATCCACATCCGGGAGGATTATGGGACCCCCCTGAGCCAGAGCTTGATTCATTCTTATTTCTTGGGGCCACAAACTAGTTTGAGGTTTTGTTTACTATCCTGTACCTATGCCACGCTTTACTGCTTTATTTACGATTGTGCGAGGAGCACCTGTACTGTTTAGGATCGTGACCCGTTTTCGCGGTATCGACAAGCCCAGTCACACTTTCGGGTTCCCAGTCGTTACATAGCCCCACAAACCTTGAGTCCGTCTCGAGCCGCCGCCAGTTTCATGGTGTACTCAATGGGGTGGCCCCCTGAAATATTTCTGATTCCTGTGATTGCTCTGTCGTGAAAGCCTCGTTGGGTTTTGATTTGGTTTTTCCGAGGTTGATCGAGTGTGTGTTGCTATTTGTGCACCCCTGCAGGGTAAAACTTTCTGAAAGCCGTGTCATGGTTATGGACGACTTGGAGCACAGATTCTGATCATAGACAACTATAACTAAAGTAGTGCTATAAATTTGACTTTATAATGACTAGTAATCAGCTTCACTATAATGGAATGGCTAAATAAAACTGCCAACAATTGCTTGTTTGGGTTGTCGCTTGCGACCATTGTATCTGACTAGTAAGTATTGCAACTACAACGGAATGGCTAAATAAAAGTACCAACAACTGCTGGGTTTTGGGATATCTCATGCTAATTGTATCTGACTAGTAAGTGTCGCAACTACAATGGAATGGTTAAATAAAAGTGCCCACTGCTTATTTTATCAGGATGACTATCTATATTTGACTAGTAATTGCTGCAACGATAACTGAATAAATAAAACTGCCAACTGTGTGAGTTCCTCGGTTGACTTCCTCGTTTGGTCTCGAGGGGGAAACACCAGGATGGGTATGTTTGGTGGTAGTATCAGGTTGGTTCTGAATAGGTCTTTCTTACCCCTCTCTGATAGCCGCTGGTTGTATCGAGTCTCTATAGGTTGTTTAGTGCATGTTGCGCTGCCGCTCAGTCCACCATACCTATGTAGGCGAGGACCGCCGAATTCTAGCCTCGCCGTGTACTAGCCTCAGTACTGACCGCTCTCTCTTTTTCCTTTGCCCTTTGCCAGCACCCCTTTTGTTTAAGCAGGTTTTGAGATCGACGTCGTTAGCAGGGTTACCCTTCCGGCTTGGCCTGGGCAGGGTTATGGACGCCATTGGTTATTCTTCAGGGCTCTTAGCCCCATTTGCATCTTGTCCGTAGTCGGACGCTCTATCATTTTCAAGGTGGTTTGGATCTTTGTATATTATATCTGTATTCTTGACTCATTGAGTCGCTGTTGTATATATATATCTGTTTTGTGGGTCCCATCGAGGACTGTTGTGTAATGTTATTACTTCGTTTTCCACCCGCATGAAAGTGCCTGGTGGGCACCTTTGAATCGTTTCTATGCGGGTTC
Source organism: Avena insularis (assembly GCA_023614405.1). Classification (NCBI taxonomy): domain Eukaryota; kingdom Viridiplantae; phylum Streptophyta; class Magnoliopsida; order Poales; family Poaceae; genus Avena; species Avena insularis. The sequence continues at coordinate 291,569,397 of CM042691.1, read as the reverse complement.
GGCGGAAACCACTGAAACTTGCATAGGGTCGATTCTGAGGGTGTTACAGAGTGGTATCAGAGCTCAGCAGTTGCAATACCCCACAAGTCCAGCCTGTAGGATAACCTAGCTAATGGCCGAAGTAGAGTGTCAAAACTATTTTTGCAAAATCGGTTGGATAGTTTTGATTAGGTCTGATTTTACTCCTTACCCCTCTGCTATTCTCCTCTTACCTCTACGCGTTTTGAATCCGCTCTCTTCTCTCTCTTCGAGTCCAGGATTTCTCGCGGTTGGGTTTCCGTCGTACCTTTAGGGTTTCGCTTCCTTCCTATTATAACGATGGCGCTACAAACATCTTATCTGCAACTTGTCTGTTGTACCCTTCATCCAATCTTTTGTTCTTGAACTCTTTATCTATATGTGTTCCTTGCTGGATATCCGTGTCGTTGAAAAACATATGAGAAGGACGAGCATTGGTGAAGTTGGAGTATACCTTGAGCATGTGTTGTTCATGCCAATGGAACCAGCGCGGAACCTAATCATTGTGTCTTTCATACGAATTCTGTTGTATCTCCCGGTGTTTTCCGATGTGATGATCTCATCTACCTCAGATCCAATGCAGAGCTGGCATCATCCCTTTGTTCCGAATACCGCTTATGAAGATCTTCATTCTAAATTTCGAGAGTTGAGTTGCCTGTTTTTCCTTTTCATGTATAGAGTTGATAGTTTGGGTACGGGATGGACTGATCACCCTACCCGACTCTTACTGTTCACTCTTGTACATCGAACTGGTGGATCAATGTAACTTTTCCTCTTCTCATGGAAGTTAGAGGTGGCCTTATCTTTTGATACCTCTACCTTCGTCCTTTGTTTCTCCGGAGCGATCTCTCGACGAACAGGGACAACGACCTTGGTTGGTGGTGTCGCCATTTTCAAGCTGAAGAAAGAACCCTTGTTAGTGGTGTCGCGAGGAGCCACACGATGCGAGAAGATTCATATCGCCGCCTTCCTCCCGGTGCCATGAGGCGGATCTCGAGGGCGAGATCCATTGTTAGTGGTGTCGAATTGTGGCATCCCGCAAAAACCACTACTAAAAAATCGCTTGGTATTTTTTGTTTTGTGCATCATCATGACATCATCATGCATTTGTTTGTCTGAAACTATTTTCAATAAGCCTATTTTTGTTTTCTAAAATTACCCTTCTTTCATTTCGAAACAAAGTCTCATAACTATCTGCTAAACTATTTAACTAAAAATTATTTGCTAAAAAGATTTCAAACAAAACCAAACAAATAAATATCTTACAAAATAATAAACCTAAAACCTAAACCCTTTTCTACCTAAACCTAGTCTACCCAGCACCCTCCACCTCACCCCGACCAACCATAGCTTGCCACCTCACCTTTCCCTCCACCTCATCACACCCACCGCCACCTCACCAATCCACCAGCCACCACCACACTCCCTGGTCCCACCCTGCTGGCCCACTCCCCACTTCCCCCAACCGACCAGCGCCACCTGGGCGGGGCCCCCACCGCCACCTGGCCAACCCGTCCCACCTCTCTCACCCGCTGGTTCCTCCCTCACCACACCTTCCCCGGCCCCACCCCACAGACCCCTGCCCCACCCCTGGCCCACCTGCCCCGCCCGCTCCTCTCTCCTCACCATCTCTCCCTTGAGCCTCCCTCCACCACCGCCTCCGCCTGCGACACCGAACCCCCTACCGCTCATCTCCCTGGCGCTCCCCTCCTCCTAGCCTAGCGCCGCCGCCAGCGGGCCTCCTCTCAGGTCGCTGCCTCCCCGCCCCCAAGCTCCTCCGCCTTGCCTCACGCCTCCTGCCTGCCTCCTGCCTCCCTCCCCGCCTGGCTCCTCTCCACCCTGAGCCTCTTCCCTCACGCCTCCGAACCCGCGACCCCTCCTCCTGCGTCCTCCCTCTCTCCTCCCTTCTTCCCCCGCTCCGGCCAGCCCGACCGCCGCTGCCTCCTTCCTCTCCGGCCGCCGCCCCTCCCGACCAGCGAGCCTCGCCCGTGCCGCTGCCGACCGCCACAGCCACGGAGCGCCACCGGCCGGTCCTGCCGCCTGCAGAGCTCCGCCCGCCTCCAGCGCCGCCATGCCCGTTCCGGCGTGCGGCCGCCCTTCCCCGCCTCCCCGTCAAGTAGCTGTGCCGCCCGGAGGCGCGACCTCCTCCCGCCTCCGTCAGCAGGGCCCGCGGCCGCGCATCGCCGACCTCAAGCGCCGCCCAGGGACCGACCTCGCCACCGCCGTGTTCCCCGGCCACCGCTCGCCCCGCCGCCCAACCACCGTTCCGCCACCGGCCCGCGTCCTTGCCGTCGTTCCTCCGCCGCGGTGTCCCCCTGCAACCTCGCCGCCTAGCCCCGCCTCTCTGGCCTGCGTTACGCCACGGCCTCCGTTGCTGTTCACCGCCCTTGTGACCCATGCGTGTATTTTCGCCATGGTTGTGTTTCCGCTATGTGTCATAGTCAAGAGAGTTTCCGCTTGTGTGTTTGGGGCACTCCAAGGCTGCCACCAAGCTTGTCATCATGTCAGCACCATCCAAACGCGAACCCGAAGATCCGCGCTAGGTCGCCGATGCCCAACTCAAAGTTCACCCTCAGCAACAGAACCCATAAACACCAAGATCTCCTAGTGCCGAGCCCCGAGTCCGACATCGACAATCAAAACCGCGGAACCGACAAGTTCGCCGACCCGGACACCGTGCGACAAGATCTTCTCGGACCCGAGGATCATCAAGACTTCCGCTCGGCAACGCCAAGTACTCCTTCCTGGCTTCAAAGCCCGACCCCGTGGATCGACATGATCTCCTTCACGGATACGACAAGTACTCCCTCGAGGACGCCGATTACTTCACCCCGGACACCGGGACCCTGGACGACAAGTTCTCCTTCCCGGAAACATTGACGCTCGTGCGACAAGATCTACTTCCCAGGTCCGAAGACCCTAAATCCCGGAGTCTGAACCTCGCCGATCCCGTCGAACCCTGAGACCAACCCCGAACCCCTCGGAGCCCAAGATCGCCAAACCTCCATGTGTGACCCTCTTTTCCGAGACCCCTATTTTATAAATGATATAAAACTTGTTGCATATTAATTGTTCATCTCGCATGCATATCATGTGGGTTGGGGGCTTTTATCGACACACCTAATAATTAAATATGGGGCCCATATGCGGGCAAATCTGGTCTCATATTGGCCTCATTTGAATTTGTGTAGCGAACCAGTAACTTATCTTGCCCTGTTATTACAACATTTAAATTGCAGGGTATCTAAACAACATAAACCACCTAATTATTTGTCGGGACCCGGTTCCGCTTAATATGGCCTAATTGCATCGCACCTTTGCCATGTCATACATCATACATGCATCATGCCCGATCTTTTGCGTAGTATTAAATAGTGCATCCGGTGTTTATTCTAGTGCTTTGCTTCTTCGCGGATAAGGCCGTTGAGTTGATGCGAGTGTCGACCCGATCTTCGGATGAACCTTCAACAATTTTTTCAGGCGAGCATCTCCCCCTTTCTACCTATCTTACTTTTATAGTATTTATTCCCTCCTGTTGATCTATTGCTATCTGTGTTATGCTGTTTCAGTTTTCGCATTCGTGATATCCCTTGCAGCCTTATATTGCCTTGGACACCTCCTATTACCTGTTGTTTGGTAGATAGTTGGACCTTGCTCGTAGTCGCTGTTGCTATGCGTGTCGTCAAGTACCACAGTTGTTGGAGCATTGCCGCATGTTTAATGTTGGAGATGATCATGGCTTTAATTATCGTTCACTTTAATTATTGTTTAATAACTAAAATTGAAGTAGGTAAGCAGAGGCACAGGTGGGCAATAGATGTTATTTGGTTGTTAACCGTCCACTTGTGTCCCGTAGGACCCCGAGTACTTGATACCTGTTCCTTGAATATTCGCGCTATCCACATCCGGGAGGATTATGGGACCCCCCCTGAGCCAGAGCTTGATTCATTCTTATTTCTTGGGGCCACAAACTAGTTTGAGGCTTTGTTTACTATCATGTACCTATGCCACGCTTTACTGCTTTATTTACGATTGTGCGAGGAGCACCTGTACTGTTTAGGATCGTGACCCGTTTTCGCGGTATCGACAAGCCCAGTCACACTTTCGGGTTCCCAGTCGTTTACAGCCGGCCCCACAAACCTTGAGTCCGTCTCGGAGCCGGCCAGTTTCGTTGCGGGTGTACTCAATGGGGTGGCCCCCTGAAATATTTCTGAATCCTGTGATTGCTTTGTCGTGAAAGCCTCGTTGGGTTTTGATTTGGTTTTTCCGAGGTTGATCGAGTGTGTGTTGCTATTTGTGCACCCCTGCAGGGTAAAACTTTCTGAAAGCCGTGTCCGCGGTTATGGACGACTTGGAGCACAGTATCTCGATCATAGACAACTATAACTAAAGTAGTGCTATAAATTTGACTTTATAATGACTAGTAATCAGCTTCACTATAATGGAATGGCTAAATAAAACTGCCAACAATTGCTTGTTTGGGTTGTCGATTGCGACCATTGTATCTGACTAGTAAGTATTGCAACTACAACGGAATGGCTAAATAAAAGTACCAACAACTGCTGGGTTTTGGGATATCTCATGCTAATTGTATCTGACTAGTAAGTGTCGCAACTACAATGGAATGGTTAAATAAAAGTGCCCACTGCTTATTTTATCAGGATGACTATCTATATTTGACTAGTAATTGCTGCAACGATAACTGAATAAATAAAACTGCCAACTGTGTGAGTTCCTCGGTTGACTTCCTTGTTTGGTCTCGAGGGGGAAACACCAGGATGGGTATGTTTGGTGGTAGTATCAGGTTGGTTCTGAATAGGTCTTTCTTACCCCTCTCTGATAGCCGCTGGTTGTATCGAGTCTCTATAGGTTGTTTAGTGCATGCTGCGCTGCCGCTCAGTCCACCATACCTATGTAGGCGAGGACCGCCGAATTCTAGCCTCGCTGTACGCCTCAAGATCGACCGCTCTCTTTTTCCTTTGCCCTTTGCCGGCACCCCTTTTGTTTAAGCAGGTTTTGAGATCGACGTCGTTAGCAGGGTTACCCTTCCGGCTTGGCCTGGGCAGGGTTATGGACGCCATTGGTTATTCTTCAGGGCTCTTAGCCCCATTTGCATCTTGTCCGTAGTCGGACGCTCTATCATTTTCAAGGTGGTTTGGATCTTTGTATATTATATATGTATTCTTGACTCATTGAGTCGCTGTTGTATATATATCTGTTTTGTGGGTCCCATCGAGGACTGTTGTGTAATGTTATTACTTCGTTTTCCACCCGCACGAAAGTGCCTGGTGGGCACCTTTGAATCGTTTCTATGCGGGTTCGGCGGAAACCGCTGAAACTTGCATAGGGTCGATTCTGAGGGTGTTACAATAGTGATTCCTAATGCTTTGGGGATTTACCGTGTCCTCCAATCACTACCACCAAGTTACAAGAACTTTGTGATGAACTACAACATGCAGAACATGAACAAGCAGTTGCCAGAACTGTTTGCTATGTTAAAGTCTGCAGAAGTGGAGATCAAGAAAGAGCACCAAGTGTTGTTGGTCAATAAGACCACCAAATTCAAGAAAGGCAAGTCTAAGCAGAAGGGACACTTCAAGAAGGGTGGTAAGAAAGTTACCACGCCCGCGAAGAAGACCAAGGCTGGACCTAAGCCTGATACTGAGTGCTTTTACTGCAAGGGAGAAGGTCAGTGGAAGCAGAATTGCCCAAAGTACTTGGCGGATCTGAAGAACGGCAACATCAAGAAGAAAGGTATATCTGATATACATGTTATTGATGTGTATCTCACTAGTACTCGTAGTAGTGCCTGGGTATTTGATACTGGTTCGGTTGCTCATATTTGTAACTCAAACAAAAGCCGCGAATAAACGGAAGCTAGCGAAGAACGAGGTGACGATGCGCGTGGGAAACGGATCAAAGGTTGATGTGATCGCGGTCGGCACGCTACCCCTTCATCTATCATCGGGATTAGTTTTATACTTAAATAATTGTTATTTGGTGCCTGCGTTGAGCATGAACATTATTTCGGGATCTTGTTTATTGCGAGATGGTTACTTGTTTAAGTCCGAGAATAATGGTTGTTCGATTTATATGAGTAATATGTTTTACGCACATGCACCTTTGATAGATGGTCTATTCTTGTTGAATCTCGATAGTGGAAATACACATATTAATAACATTGAGGCTAAACGTTTGAAATCAAGCGATAATTCGACCTATATGTGGCACTGTCGTCTTGGTCACATTGGAGTGAAACGTATGAAGAAACTCCATTCCGATGGACTTCTTGAATCACTTGATTTTGAATCACTTGAAAGATGCGAAGCATGTCTGATGGGTAAAATGACTAAGACTCCATTTTCTGGTATGATGGAGCGAGCTACGGACTTGTTGGAAATCATACATACCGATGTGTGTGGTCCAATGAGTGTAGCATCGCGCAGTGGTTATCGTTATGTTCTTACCTTCACGGATGACTTGAGTAGATATGGGTATATCTATTTCATGAAACATAAGTCCGAAACTTTCGAGAAGTTTAAGGAGTTTCAAAGTGAGGTAGAGAATCAACGTAACAAGAAGATTGAATTTCTATGTTCTGATCATGGAGGTGAATATCTAAGTTACGAGTTTGGCGAGCATTTGAAGAAATGCAGAATACTTTCACAATTGACACCGCCGGGAACACCACAGCGTAATGGTGTGTCCGAACATCGTAATCGAACTCTCTTAGATATGGTTCGTTCTATGATGTCACTTACAGATTTACCGCTATCATTTTGGGGTTATGCATTAGAAACAGCCGCATTCACTTTAAATAGGGCACCGTCTAAATCCGTTGAAACGACACCGTATGAATTATGGTTTGGGAAGAAACCTAGATTGTCGTTCCTTAAAGTTTGGGGTTGCGAGCCTATGTAAAGAAGTTACAGCCGGACAAGCTTGAACCCAAAGCAGAAAAATGCGTCTTCATAGGATACCCAAAGGAAACTATTGGGTATACCTTCTATCACAGATCCGAAGGCAAAATCTTCGTTGCTAAGAATGGATCCTTTCTAGAGAAGGAATTTCTCTCGAAAGAAGTGACTGGAAGGAAAGTAGAACTCGACGAGGTTGTCGAACCTTCTCTCGAAATTGCGAGTAGCGCAGCACCGGAAGAAGTTCCTGTGGTGCCTGCACCAATTAGAGAGGAAGCTAATGATGATGATCATGAAACTTCGGTTGAAGTTGCTACAGAGCCTCGGAGGTCAACGAGAACTTGTACCACTCCGGATTGGTATGATCCCGTTATGAGTGTCATGTTGGTGGAAAACACCGATGACCCCGAGACATATGAGGAAGCAATGATGAGCCCAGATTCCAATAAATGGCAAGAAGCCATGAAATCCGAGATTGGATCCATGTACGAAAACCAAGTATGGACTTTGGTGGACTTACCGGATGGCCGGAAGGCTGTCGAGAACAAATGGTAATGTTACTGTCTATAAAGCTCGACTTGTCGCAAAAGGGTTTCGACAAATTCAAGGAGTTGACTACGATGAGACTTTCTCACCAGTAGCGAAGCTAAAATCTGTGAGGATTATGTTAGCAATCGCTGCATATTACGATTATGAAATATGGCAGATGGATGTCAAAACAGCATTCCTCAATGGAGATATTGATGAAGAGTTGTATATGATGCAACCCAAAGGTTTTGTCGATCCTAAAGATGCTAACAAGGTATGCAAACTTCAACGGTCCATCTATGGATTGAAGCAAGCATCCCGAAGTTGGAATCAACGTTTTGATAAGGTGATCAAAAGTTTTGGTTTTATACAAACTTATGGAGAAGCTTGTATTTACAAGAAAGTGAGTGGGAGCTCTGTGGCATTCTTAATACTATATGTAGATGACATATTGTTGATTGGGAATGATGTAGACCTTCTTAATAGTGTCAAGGAATACTTGAATAATAGTTTTTCAATGAAGGATCTTGGCGAAGCAGCTTACATATTAGGCATAAAGATTTATAGAGATAAATAGAAACGCCAAATATCATTGTCACAGAGTACATATTTGGACAAAGTTCTAAAGAGGTTTGGAATGGAAGATAGCAAGAAAGGGTTCTTGCCCATGTTGCCCAATACGACCTTGAGTAAAACTCAAAGTCCGACATCGCGTAAGATAGAGAAAGGATGAGTAAGACTCCTATGCCTCAGCCATAGGATCTCTAATGTATGCCATGCTATGTACTAGACCCGACATTGCATATGCCGTTAGTTTAACTAGCAGATATCAAAGTGATCCAGAGTGGATCATTGGACAATGATCAAAAACATCCTTAAGTACTTGAGAAGAACTAAGGATATGGTTCTTTCTTATGGAGGTGATGAACAGCTCGTTGTTAATGGTTACACCGATGCTAGTTGGAACACCGATCCGGATGATTCTAAATCACAACTGGATAATGATTTATTTTGAATGGTGCAGAAGTTAGCTGGAGGAGTGCAAAGCAAAGCGTTGTGGCGAGATCTTCAACTGAATCGGAATACATGGTTGCTCGGAGGCTTCACAAGAAGCGATATGGATGAAAGAGTTCATTCTGAGCTGGGTGTGGTTCCTAGTGCTGGACCCAATGTCTATCTCTTTGTGATAACATGGGCGCCATAGCCAATGCGCAAGAACCGAGGTCACACAAGAAGTCAAGCATATCAAGCGCTTTCACGCTATTCGAGAACATATCCGGATGGGGATATAAAGATTTGCAAAGTACACACAGATCTGAATGTGGCGGATCCGTTGACTAAACCTCTCCGAGGGCAAACATGACCAGCACCAAACTGCCATGGGTGTTCGGTATATTACCATGTAATCTAGATTAGATGACTCTAGTGCAAGTGGGAGACTGTTGGAGATATGCCCTAGAGGCAATAATAAATGTAGTTATTATTATATCTTTGTGTTTATGATAAATGTTTACATTCATGCTATAATAGTATTAACAAGGAAACATTGATACTTGTGTGATTTGTAAACTTAATTTGAAGTCCCTAGTATAGCCTCTATACATCACTAGCTTGTTGGTTGATAAATGATTGTGGTTTCCCTATCATGAACATTGAGATGTTATCAACAACAAGATCATATTGTTAGGAGAATGATATGATGGACATACTCCTATAGATAAGCGTAGCATAAAGATCAAGTCATTTCAATAGTTCAATTGCTATATGCTTTCTGATACATAGTAACCTAATTCTTTCGACCATGAGATCATGCATATCACCTTTACCGGATGGATGCTTTGATGACATCAAAAACCACACCGTAACTGGGTGGCTATAAAGGTGGCATTGAGTGTTCGGAAAGTATTGGTTGAGACACATGGATCAAGAGTGGGATTTGTCCATCCATATGACGGATAGATATACTCTAGGCCCTCTCGGTGAAATGTCATCCAATTAGCTTGCAAGCATGTGACTGGCTCACAAGGGATCACATATCACGGGAACGAGAAAAGAGTACTTATCAGTAACGAGGTTGAACTAGGTATGCAGAGATACCGACGATCATAACCTCGGATAAGTAAACTATCGTGAGAAAAAGGGAAATTGGTATCGTATGTAAGTGGTTCATTCGATCGCAAAGTAATCGTAGAAATATGTGGGAGCCATATGAATTTCCAGATTCCTCTATTGGTTATTGTTCGGAGAAGTGTCTCGATCATGTCCGCATAATTCACGAACCGTAGGGAGACACACTTAAGGATTCGACATTGTTTGAGTAGTTATGGTATTATGAGAAAGAGACCGAATGTTGTTCGGAGTCTCGGATGGGATCCGGGATATCACGAGGAGATCCGAAATGGTCCGGAGAATAAGATTCATATAAGGAAAGTCCCGTTTCGGAGTTGGGGAATGTTTCCGGTGTTTCCATCGGGAATGTTCTAGAAGGTTCCGGAATGTCCGGCACTCCGGAGGGGAAGGGGTACATGAGTGTGTCATTGCAAGTTGGAATGATTGCATCATGTACTAAGTGTATTCGCTGTCCAAAATAAAGGGTTTATTCAAATCCTAAATTGAAAAGTCAAATGGCTAGTTTGAAAGTCAAACGGCAAGTTTTGGAAAGAGGAAAAGAGGAGGAAGGTGAAACCGAGTTGGGGAGGGAGTCCTCCTCCCCAAGCCGACGCACCACCCAAGCCGAGTTGGGGAGGGACTACCCTCCCTCCCCTTGGCCGCCGGCCCCTCCACCTATATAAGGAGGGACAGGGCTCCCTCCTAGCACACAACAATCCCTCTCCTCAAACCCTAGCTTGGCGCCTACCACCATAGCCGCCGCCTCCCCCCTAGGGTTTTGCCCTAGCCGCCGACTTGGGGTCCCCGGAACCCTAGTTGCCGGATCTAGCATCCCCACCTTGGTGTGTCTAAACCCTAGAACACCGAGGGCTCTCTCATACTCCACCATACTCGCTCCGGCTTAAGGCGAAGCCCTGCGAGATCTCCCCTCTACTTCCGGTACCACGCCACTTGTGCCGTAATCACGAGGAGAGTGCTACAACCTCCATCGCTGCTGGAACAAGGAGAGGAAGGTCTTCATCGAATCGAACGTGTGACCGATCATGGGAGCGCTTAACGCAGCGCCGGAAGGATTGTCTACGCGATCTTGAGATCGGGAAGAGTACGACTACATCACCCACGAGAATCCGCTCTCGTTAAACACTTTGGAATCTTCGAGGGTAAGTTATTCCATCGACTCGTTGCTATAATCTAGTAGATAGATCTTGGCTTGTTTGTTTGTATGCGATAGAAATTTTTTGTTTTCCATGCTACGAAACCCTACAGTGGACTCTGTGACGAAGTTCTCGGAGATGCTGCGTCGAGCCCCTGAGCGTACCTCAAGCTGGAAAGCTTCATGTGCACGGGCCGGCGCTAGGATGACATTGTCCATGGTGAAGGCACACTACGAGAACGCCGACATCGACACGGTAACTTTCGGTATCGCCGATGTGGACGACGAAGGCCAAAAGATAGATCATGAATCCATCTTGGCGTCTCTCGCGGGTTATGACACCAGAGTTGCCGATTTGGTCGACGTCAAAGTCTTTGTGCCCACAAAAGATATTGAGGACAAAAGCCGAGGTTCCTCCGAGTCCCTCAATACTGCCGACTTCGAGGGTGACTCTCCTGCTGCCGATGATGTTGCTTCCAAGTCGCCTGCGCCAGAGGAATAAAAACAACTTCTAATATTTGTTTCCTCTGTAATGTGTTATGCGGAAAAAACTATGTGTTAACTTAAGGCGGAAAACAATGGTGTATGTCCTGCTACTTAAGAACTAGTTCCAGCATGTATATATTTTTAAGCAAGTGCTGGTGACGAGGTTTAATCTCGTCAATGCCCATTGTTATGGACTTGGGTTTTAGAGAAGATGGGGATGCTGGAGATCGTGGAACGGTTAACAGACAAGCAACCAGGGGACACGAGATTTACCTGTGTTCAGCCCCGGAGGGAAAAACCCTACTCGCTTATGCGCTCTTGATTACGGCGGAACCGAAGGTTACAGGGTGCGCAGATTCGATCTGGCGTGGAGGTGTGTGCGAAAGTATGAGTCGAGAGATCTAGGTCTGTAGATCTATCATGGAGGTGGAGATCGTAGATCTATCTATTGGGGGGTTATGGCGTCTGTAGGTCGTGTGTCCTCCTCGTTGGACCCTCCTAGCCTTTATATATGGGGAGGCTAGGTCTCGGTGCACCGAGTAGGTTACAAGTTAGATTCGAACTCTAGTCTTGAGGTTTCCTTGTCTTGTGCGCTTGGGACTCCGTGTCCATATGGGCTTCGTTCCAGCCGAACCATCATAGGCATCATGGACCCGGGCAGGTCGTCGAGTGGGCCTTCCATCGGGCTGGACCAGGTATACTAACATCGGGCACCCGTAGGGCATATCCATGTCAGTAGCCCCCGAGTGTTCAGTCGAATCGTAGATTCGGCTGAGGACCCTTCAATATTTCGGGTGCAGTTGTTTTGTTCATCAAAGAATGATTTGAGTGTGTAGGGATTGTTGATGCGTGTGCCTGACTCTCCCGACGGATCAGGGTCAGTTAACTGTCTTAGGACGAAACAACACGATCTTCTTCAGATTTGAGTCCCTCGACTCGAACCCGGAACATTTGCTGGCATAATTCGACTCAGGCCGCGGAGGACTTACAGGAGTGGAATTCCAGTGGTTTTAAACGATGTACCCAACGCGTCCGTCGGGATTTTTCATCGTGCCTGCTGGCACGGATTTTTACTAGCAGAGCGCAGTCGTGTGCGTTACCAGGCCATCAGATGATATCTGCAGGTCTTATCTTTGTGTCGCAAACACAACATCCGGATGTTTATCACCGCGGAGGTGTTTCGGGTGGCCAAGGAGAACGTTGCTCTCTTAGCGTCAGTTAGGGCAGAGTTGCCGAAATTTTTTGCATGCTGATCTGAAGGATCGCAGTCGAAGAATTCATAGGATGCGCGACCAGCGCTCCCTATGGGAGTAGCCTCCGAGTGTCTGCTCGAGTCGTAGACTCGAGCAGAGACTTTTATTCAGTCGTTGTTCAGCGTCAGGTCCGTGGGACACAAATTTTTCGTATGCTTGAATCCGTCCTCCCTATGGGAGTAGCCCCCGAGTCCGTAGTGGAGTCGCAGACTCGACGTAGGACTCAAAGAAATAGTTCAGTCCTGTAGTGGAGTCGTAGACTCGATGTAGGACTCAAAGAAATATTTTAGTCCTGTAGTGTTTTGTTCATTTTTCGGGTGCGCGGCCAGCGCTCCTGATAGGAGTAGCCCCCGAGTCCTTAGTCGAATCGTTGATTCGAGTGAGGAATCGAAACGTGCCACTCGAAGATCTTCTGTATGCGCGATCAGCGCTCTAGTTTGGAGTAGCCCCCGAGTGTTTGACGGAGTCGTAGACTCGGTCAGAGACTCGAGTCTTGTATCGTCGAGTTGTAGTCTGCAATCTCGTGGGGGTACCGCTAACCCGGAAGTACATCGGTGCGCGACCAGCGCTCCTGATAGGAGTAGCCCCCGAGTGTCTAATCGAGTCGCAGACTCGAGTGGAGACTCATGCAAGGAGAAACCACTGACCCGGAAGTGCATCGAGTCAGCGTCGCGCCTGTGTAGCATTAAGTGATGCAACCATCCGAGGAGGGTTTCGACTCGGGCCTTGATTTTATGGCGTAGCTAGTTGCTTTGTCGACTCCTGTTGGAGGACCCGATTGAATAACTCGACGCAGTGGGCGTCCTTATAAGCTGCAGAAAACATAAAGAACTGTGAAGTACTTGTATCTTGTAAGAAATATTTGCATGTCGGCTTGTAAAGTAAAATTCTGGTGCCAATCGAGTCGACACTTTTGCACTGTTTGCTAGGCCTTTTCGTTAGCCTGATTACCCTTAGTCTCAGTACCTTGCCGAGGCACTCGGAGTTCAAGGATTCGACGGTCAGGCAGAATCAGCTACTCGGGCGGTATCGTTCGAGGTGCTCGAGTGCATGGAGCCGATGGCACATTAGGTTACTCGAAGAGGGCGCAGCCCCCGAGTGTTTCGAGTGCGAGTTAAGAAGGAAAACAACTCTAAGTAGAGGGAAAACTTAGCTTTGTTGGTTGTCGTGGCGAAGTTGACGCGGTAGCGGGTCACGCGGCGGACATAGCCGACGCGGCGGACCGCAATCATAGCAGCGACGGGTTTCCGAAGTTGATGGTGGTAGAGAGCTTCGCATCCAAAGATTGTCGCGATCGAAGACCGCACCGGGTCGCCACATCCGAAGGATGTATCAGGTCACCGCAGCCGAAAGCCGCATTGGATTGCTGGAGCCAAAGGCCGCAGCTGGTCGCCGAAGCGGAGGGAGCCCCCGAGCCCTTCAGTCACTTGAGCCGAAGATCATAGCGGATCGCCGGGCGTAGTCAGCGCAACTGAAGACCATAGCAGGTTGCCGCATCCGAAGACCACGGCGGGTCGTCGCAGCCGAAGACCGTAGAACGTCGCCGGAGTTGAAGACCGTAGCGGCGAGTTGCCGCAAGCTGAAGATTGCAGCGGTTTGCTGGAGCTAAAGACCGCAGTGGGTCACCGGAGCGAAAGGTTCAGCGGATCACACGGCGGAGCCTTCAAATATTTGTTGGACGAAGCTGATGTAGCAGATCGGAGTTGAAAAAGACATAGCCTGGCCCTTTTAAATCACTCGAGCTGAGCCAAATAGCTTCCTTGCTCTGTCGTACGTAGAATCGATTTATTTTTCTGTTTGATGATTCAATCAGACTGTTCTTTTCCTTTCTTTCGTCTTCCTAAAATATCACAAGTACGAGCCAGTTGGATGGTCACCATTCCGATCACTTTTTCCTTTCTAGGAATTGATACCGTGGAGGCCACGTTGAGTCCTTGCTTGATGCGATCATGAGTTGCATGGTCAAATCAGATTCTTATTCCTTTTTTCTTCTTCTTCGCGTGGAGTCCTTGCTCTATCTTGAAAATCCAACATATGGTATGAACCGAGTCGTACATGCTATTGCGACGCGGTGCAAAAAACACTCCGACATGCCGACGGCAGCCACACGCCTCCGATCTAGTCGAGATCTCTTTTCTTCTTCTTTTGTCACGCGAGTAAAATAACCATGGCTTGTGCTGATCTGCTACCCGCGAGCGAGGGCGATGCTGATATCAAGCCCGGTGACCACGGATAAAACTTTCTGGTCGTATTAGGAGAGCTTGATGTAGTGGTGACGAATCCCGCCCGGATGAAGATACGTGGGAGCCGAAGTAGATCTGATTTTCGGTAGACATCGAGTCGTAGATTGTTTTGGTCGAGACCATCACGATCGCACAATCAGTGTCCCTAGTTCCCACAGACGGCGCCAATTGACGAGGTTTAATCTCGTCAATGCCCATTGTTATGGACTTGGGTTTTGGAGATGGGGATGCTAGAGATCGTGGAACGGTTAACAGACAAGCAACCAGGGGATACGAGATTTACCCAGGTTCAGGCCTCCGGAGGGAAAACCCTACTCCTGCTTGTCTGCTCTTGATTACGGCGGAACCGAAGGTTACAGGGTGCGCAGATTCGATCTGGCGTGGAGGTGTGTGCGAAAGTATGAGTCGAGAGATCTAGGTCTGTAGATCTATCATGGAGGTGGAGATTGTAGATCTATCTATTGGGGGGTTATGGCGTCTGTAGGTCGTATGTCCTCCTCGTTGGACCCTCCTAGCCTTTATATATGGGGAGGCTAGGTCTCAGGTACCGATACAAGTAGGTTACAAGTTAGATTCGAACTCTAGTCTTGAGTTTCCTTGTCTTGTGCGCTTGGGACTCCGTGTCCATATGGGCTTCGTTCCAGCCGAACCGTCATAGGCGTCATGGACCCGGGCAGGTCGTCGAGTGGGCCTTCCGTCGGGCTGGACCAGGTATACTAACATCGGGCACCCGTAGGGCATATCCATGTCAGCTGGCTTGCCCATTACTTTGGTTTTTATGCTTGAATTTTTGTGAGTCGGAAGACTCGTTGTCGGAACCATGCGCTCAGGCGATGATACCCAATGGCACCGTCAATAACCTAAGCACAAAATCGCCGACAATAAGTGCCAAAAGTCACTACTCCAAAATCCACATAAAAACGACAAAGAACGTGTAGACCAGAAAACTTAAGCTAACGCCCGTAGGCGGAATTTTCACAAGTGCAAACGCAAAGCTTGTGCATAGAGGTTTTATACGATCCAAAAATGAACACTAAAGGAGGTAAAAGACTCAGAAATATGAGTGAACCAGAGAGCTTTATTTCATTGATCATGTATAAGAGATACACAATAGATAAAAAATACTAAGTGTAGAAAAGACGTAGCTGTGCTATGTTCCATGGACGAGCAAGCTCCGGGTAGTCATCATCTGGGTCACGTCGCTTATGCTTATGATCTTCGTTGGGTCTATCCTCTAGTTCACGATTGTCAACGAGGTAGTAAGACCCATTGAGTAGCGCCTTTGCACGATCATTGTCGGCAGCAACAGGTGGTCCCTTCCCCTTGTTCAGGGCTGTAGGCGGAGCTCTGCTGGGTTGATCTTCATTCATCGCCGTCCCAATGGTGACGAACACCTCTCGGGATGTGACGGCGTTGTTAGCCTGCTCGTCGCGTGTGTACTCCTCCTCCATCTCCTGCATGGCAGAGTCTAGTTCCTCCGGGCTGAAATCTATATCCTCTGAGTCTGCACTGAAGTCGGCGTAGAGCGCGTCAATCACAGAGTCGGAGGGTGCCAGGACTTCCTCGATGACGGGGGCTGGAGGTGCAACAGGGGTGATGATGACTGGAGGTGGTGGTGCTACTGCGGCGATGGCAGCCGGAGGTGGTGGAGGCGGTTGCTGAGACGGCGGCGCTCCGCCAATGAGCGCGAGATCCACCTGAGCTGCCCCTTCGGCCTCCGCGTAGCTGTTGACGGTGTGCACCATGCTTTCGAAGGTGAGGCGTCCTGAAGCCTGTTGCCGTCTTAGAGAATGCCGGAGAAGCGTTCCCTGGTCCAGTCCTTCCACAAAGTGATACATAGCATCATCATTGGGGTAGTGGGCCAGATCGGCTCGTATACGGAGCCACCTGGCAAGGTAATCGCGGGGGTTTTTGCCCTCTCTCTGAATACAACGCGCTAGATCGAAGATGGTAACCACGCCGACGAACTTGGATCTCTGTTGTCCAGACGCGCGGGCGAAGCCGGCGGACTTGTAGTGATCTTCCAACGTTATATCCTGCACAGGGGCGGTTTGGGTGGGCCTTGAGTTTTTCCGATCTTTGCCGGCAAACTCCGGAGAGAGATCCAACATCGATCCTTTCGCGAACATATCCTGCCTGTAGGCGGTCCATGCGGGCCTTGATGCTCCTCCGACTCCCAAAGAACTAGTGCCCGAGCCGGTTTCGCCAATGAAGAGGTGGATGTCTCCAATAGGAACGATCGAACACCGCGTAGGGTTCGTCTTCGCCGGGATCCAGAACTCGTCGAGAGGGACGATCGAAACGTTGCCGGAGAAGAGAACGCGATCGATGGCTACGGTTTCGCCGATTCCCGCGAAGATCTTGGTCCTCGCCCGCTGAAGAGCCTGAAGCGCCTCTTGCCCCATGGTGGGCGCCAACTGTCGTGGTATTGCCGACGAGTACGCCATTAAGGGGTTTTCACAATGCGTGTTTAGAGACGTGGGGGAAGGCGGACGGTTGACATGTACGAGGTAACACAACTTACCCAGGTTCAGATCCCACGATGGTGACGGAATCCTACTCTTGCTATAAATCACTATAATGGCAATACGCCGAGTTACAGGGATTGGTTCGCTGTGCGAGGTGTATGCTAATCGATACTAGGTTGTACCATAAAGGCTCCCATAGGCCTGACTTATATAGTCGCCAGGTCCTAGGATTACAGAGAAAAGTTCTAACCGGACAGGTTATAGAGTCATATACTGACTATAACTAGTCTAGCTTATCTTGCACTTCAAGGCTCCGGTTACGCTGGTGACTCCACCGTAGCCTTCCTTTATCCGACATAGGCCCCCTTCTACCAACTGTGGGTGACCAAAATTATCCGAATAAGAGATATGCTATAAAATCATTTGTGAACACCCTAGAGAATATGAGAGAAGTAAGGCCTAAAGATGATGCCCTCCTGTTAGTGAGTAGTATTAATTACAGAATGTATACGTTGAGGGCGGCTCGTTCTGCGCAAGGATTGCGATACGATTACGTGCGCACAAATCTGTACAAATCTGCACAAATCTGCGCAAAGACGGCGCACACACCACCGGCACGGCTCGGCCAGGACACTCCACCATTGGCAGTTGGCACGCGTCCAAGCGCAGGACACTGTCAGAGAGAAAGCTAACACGAGAACTCTCGGGTCGAGGTAGTACTCTCGCATCACCTGGCCTGACACAATAAGTGAGTGTGATAAATGCCAACGTGACGTCCTGCGGACCCGAATCTGTGGCTGACGGGCCATTGCGCGCGATCGATTGCGAATCGTACGATTCGGCGCCACAAGCGTGAAGGCAAACAGTACGCGGTCCGCGCGCTGCAGGTAGTGTCTTGACCTTTCTTTTTCTTTCGTGAATCGTGCGATTCGGCGCCACAAGCGTGAAGGCAACAAACAGTACGCGGTCCGCGTAGTGCATTACCTTTCTTTTTCTTTCGCGAATCGTGCGATTCGGCGCCACAAGCGTGAAGGCAACAAGCGGTCCGCCGGTGCAGGTAGTGCGTTGGCCTTGAGGGCAGGCGAGGAAGTCAAGAGCATCTCTAGTCGCGACGGTAAGCTCGTAAAAACTATATAATAATCGCTAATTTACCGTTTGCGCGAAAAATGATCGGTCTAGTCATACCCGTAAACGAGTTTATAGTCCGCGGAAAAAAAAAACCTCACATCGACCTCCATATTCGAGGACTACTCCAACGAACTGAGTGTAAACTGTACAAGGTAGATGAGTTGGCGCCACGGAGATTTCAGACGACTCTGGTGCCGCTCCGCCACGAGACTTGCTGGAATTCGCCGCCGCTGATCGGAATTGGACCATGTGGCGCCGGGGAAATTATGTAATGGCGGCCATGTGGCGGCGGCGAAGCTGGCGAGCAACGACGTTGTCGGGAGGTTGCAACGACAGGTAAAGTGCGATGGTGCGGAAGTGCGGCGGGGAAGCGGACGTCTGCGAATGTCGTCCGGCGCGCATTGCTCGCGAGGAAGAGGACGACTCCTGAGTAATGAAAAACATGGGCTGATGGTGGGTGACATGGCTACCGTTTTATTTTACGTGTTTCAATCTACACGGCCGATTTTGCACCATAAAACGGTTTACCCTAGTGTCTATCCGCCTTTTTAGAGTTTACACATTTTTACGGTCACGACTAAAGATGCCCTAACCAATTGTATTTTACCATAGGATGCATCACACACACGAGCCCTGTGAGTAGATAGAATTCATTTTGAGTCCGGCACATGAAACTTGCGTGCAACTGATCAACACGGTGGCGGGTTGACCGACGAACATATCGCAGCGGTTACGTACTGACAACATCTATCATGGTCGTACTCACCAAAGGAAATGCAGATTCCCACATGCAACGGACCGATTCTTAAGAGCATGTGGACGAGCATATGAAGCTGTCGGCAACTGAGCCAGCCCAGTTGACCCTTCCTTCCTTTTTCTTGTCTCTTTTTTTAATCTTATTTTAGACTTTGAACACGTTTATAATTATGAGTTAAAAGTAGTCAATCTTTTTGAATATTACTACTCCCTCCGATCCATATTAATTGACTTTGATTTATCAAAATTTGAATGAACCTACATACTAAATAGTGTCTAGATTCATTCAGATCTAGACGAATTTGAGTCAATTAATATGGGCTGGAGGGAGTAATGATTTTCAAAATTATGAACAAAAATTCAAAAGTCATGAATAAATTTTCAAAAAAATCATGAACATTTTTGAAAACACATGAACCAAATTTTAAAAATCATGAACCAAAATTTTAAAATCATAAACACATTTTCAAAAATTATGAACCAAAATTAAAAACCATAAACCAAATTTCGGAAATCGTGAACAAGTTTCAAAAATAATGAACCAAATTTAAAAAGCATAAACCATTTTTTTCAAAAAGTATAATGAACATTTTTTGAGAAAACAAAAAAAATACAAAAAAGGAAAAAGGAAACAAGAAAACAAAAAACAAAAAACAACTATCAACCCGAAATGGGCTGGCCCAACATGGGAGAGCCCTGTGCGGCGAAAGCCGTCCGCGCCATAGCGAGCGGCAATTAGCAAGCCGTCCGCGCCGTAGCGAGCGGCAATTAGCATTCCGAGCTTTGGACTCGCCACCACGGTTCCTTCATGCCCAGGGGATGTAGAAGCACCACCGTTTCTCCCGCGACGCTGCCCCTGTTCCACACTACGGCGAAGCGGCAGCCGCCACCTTCGCGTATCTGGGACGTAGGAGCCGCTGCCGTTTCTCGGCGCGGGCAAAACGTCGCACATGATGTTGTCACTCCTCTTCCATGCATGTGACGAAGCAGTCGCCGCTATTCCTTCGTTGGGAACTCACATGCTGCCGCCACGCCCTCCACAGAAGCATGACATATGGACGTTTACGTGAGGCACGGCGCACAGTGGTGGACAGGTGGAGACTGCAAAATGTAGCAGGCGTGTCGACGCCCAGGTCTGTTGATAAATGATAAGCACAACATGTTCGATAGTTTTTCCAGCAAAGACGCTCTACCTTTTACTGGGAGCTGCTAGTTGACACTCGAAGCGGCCCTGCCCCCGCGCGCACCGCCTGAAGCTGTCGGCAACTGGGCCGAACCAGTTGAGCGTGACCCTTTCTTTTCTTTTTCTCGTCTGTTTTTTATATCTTATTTTAGACTTCGAACATGTTTATAATTATGAGTTAGAAGTAGTCAATTTTTTCAAATAGTACTAATGATTTTCAAAATTATGAACAAAAATTCAAAAGTCATGAACAAATTTTCAAAAAAATCATGAAATTTTTGAAAAATCATGAACCAAATTTCTGAAATTATGGACAAATTTAAAAAAATTATGAACCAAATTTAAAAACCATAAATAAATTTCAAAAATCCTGAACAAATTTCAAAACTCATGAACTAATTTTTAAAAATTGAACCAAATTTAAAAAGCATAAACCAAATCTTTTTTAAAGTATAATGAACATTTTTCGAGAAAACAAAAAAGAGTACAGAAAAAGGAAAAAGAAAAGATAAAATATAAACAGAAAAAAGAAAAAAGAATAATCATCAGCCCGCAATGGACCGGCCCAAAATGGGAGAGCCCCTGTGGGGCGGAAGCCGCCGCGGTGCGGGCGGCAATTATCATTCCGCACTTTACTGTCATAGAAGTGGGACAAGTATGAAATGGACGGACATCGGATAGAGAATAGGCCCATCAGGCCCAGCGGCCGTAATTCTACTGAAGAAAACAAAGTCCCTGTCTTAGATTGCTAAAAAAAATCAAACACGCCGTCGCCGCGGCCTCCACCTCCCACGCGCCCACAGGAGAAGGGCTGCCGCCGCCGCTGCCTCCACCTCCCACGCAGCCTGCCTCCTCCACCTCCCACGCGCCCACAGGAAGAGGGCGGCCGCCGCCACAGCCTCCACCTCCCACGGGGCCTGCCACCTCAACCTCCCACGCGCCCACTGGAGGAGGGACGCTGGCCTGCCTGCACGGAGCCTCCATCGGCGCCTACCACACGACACCCTTAGCGCGGCTCTGATCTCCCCCCACAGCATGCAGATTGCTAGCATGTATTTCTTGCCATCGTTGCTGCTTGGCTACCACCGCGATCCATTAATTAGTGCGAGTTGTTCTTCCTATTGCTTGGACGCTGCTGCACAGTTAATACTTAATAGTAGAAGAGAACCTGGGTTGGGAAAGATGTGTTTTCTTTATTCCTTCTTGCAGTCCATCGAAGACTAGAGCACCAAATAGTTTCCAAGCATCAATTTTTAACATGGAGCAGGAGCACCGAGCAAAATTTGCTAGTGGCCCCTTTGTCTGAACCTAATTCCGTTATAGGTTGTGATGTTCCGTCAGTTAGAGGAAGTACCCTAGCTGGTACCTTAAGACAAAATTTTCAATCGAAACATCATTTGATCTGTCCATAATTTCGAGATACTCTCCATCATCTATGAATTGTTTGTTAGATTTCATTTTGAATTTTAATTGTTATGAAAATATTAAGTGGTATGTCCTGTATTGAACACCTCCTCGAAATAGGCTTGCGCCCCGCTATATTAATATAGCAAACGACCGATACATCATGGATACCATCGCTGGGGCCAACAGCACAAAACCAGCCCAAAAGAAACAAGAAAAAAAAAGAGAAACAATGACGACATCGGTGGTTCAACGAAAGAAGAGATGACTCGCCACCGCCGCGTCCACCAGAGAAGTTCCACCACGCTCCTAGCACTCCGAAGTGTGCGTACCAAGAAGCACCTCCAAGAAGGGAAGCGACGATGACGACGCTGCTGCCCGAACCGAACTAAGGAGACCCCCGGGATGTGTTCTAGGGTTTCCCCTGGTACGCAACGGAGGATGGTTGAGAGGTACCCCGACGCCCTTCAGGAAGGAAGGCGACACCCGGAAGCGTCACCGCTTCGGTGCCAAAACGACAAGGATTTCTCCTGACCTCTCAGACCAGACATCCGGATACTCCGAATTGCTCCGCCCGACTTGCCACCCACGAGCACACGCCACCACGATTTTGTAGTCATCTACATCGTCTCACCGTGGTCCACGAAGCGGGGCCGATAGGGCCGAGAAGCAAAGACACCGGCAAGATATAGCAGTATAGAGGCACGTGGGAGGGAACATCCTCCATCGCCGAATGACGGCAGCCGACCGGATGCAGCAGCAGGACAAACCAGGCCCTCGGCCCAGCCGGGCCCGAAAAGGCCCGTGAAGTCCCGCAGCCGCACTGCAGCAGGGGCATCGCTACACCACCAAACTGTCACCAGCCTCTGCCTTCACACCACCGGAGGAGACGACAGCCAGCCGGGGGCGGCCCGTCCAGGCCCAAATCGGGCCCAAAGGGCCTAGATCTGGGCTGGGACGCCGACCACACACCAGTTGCCCTGCCTCCCAGCAGCCAATGGCTGCGCCGCCGCCTTGCAAGCCACCCAGCCGCGGGTTCCAAGCCGCTGCGCCAGGCCGACGTCCGCCGAGGAGCTTCGCCGCTGGTGCTCCTGCCCGAGCTGGAGCTCCAGCAGCTGGAATGGAAACGCCGCCGCGGCTTTCCACGAAACAACGCCAGCGTGACACGCCCGGCGGCGGCGGAAGGGGGCGGGATGGTGGAGGGCTAGAGAAGAAGGGCGGGGAGGTTCTGCCCCGGTCGCCCGCTCGGGGGACGACGCGGAGCAACCCAGTTAACTCTCGTCCTGTATTGAACACAGCTGCAAGCATATTCAGAGTTAAGTGATTTTAAGTTCTTAATTCTCTTACTTTGTGAGCATTGAATATGTGAGGAATATCGTGTGGTTCACGAGACAGAATAATTGATTTTATGGTTCTTAATTAGCTCTCATGTTTCTAGTACTCTTCTTAATTTTGTATTATCTGAATCTTGTGACATCGAAGCATTCTACTGTTTGTGCCACTAGTTTGCCATGTGACATGTGTCCTATGTTGCGTTTCAGCATTTGTTGTTGTCAGATTGTAGTTAGACTAGTCACTTTCAGTTTAGGTCCTGCAATTAAGGCCCCAGTCCTTGCATTACCTGCTCTACCACCATTTGGTGTTGTCATACGGTAGTAACACTAGTCACTTTTAGCTCATGTTCTGTTTTTTTAATCATGGTGCATGTTGCAGCAAGTTACTTTGGGTGTTCTTGGATATTGCTATCTCTCATATTGCTTGTTTCCGGCATGTGCTTGTTGCATTAAACTTGCTGCAATTTAAATGGTTCAGCTAGTTTTTAAGATGAGTGGTATGTACCGATTTTAGGTAGCTCTGCTTTTCCTAAAGATCTTTCCGAAAACAGAGGTTGTTTCATCATCTATGGACACGAACAAGTTTATAGAAACGGTCTTCAAACCAAAATTTTAACATGTATGCTATTTCGTTCAGTCAAGCTTATGTACAAAGATGATATAATACATATATGGCCTGATTGTTCAATGCGTTGATAGTGAGAAATGTTCGGTTTAAAATTCATTAACCTTCATCTTGTGTGTTTATGCCCAGCAATGGGGCAGATTGAATACGAAGGAAAACATGACGCAGAAAGAGTGGAGGCAGGATGCAGGCTGCGACATATGCCCAGCAATGAAGACCATAGCACACATTGCACTACACTGCAGACACTCGCACTGGCTATGGGATAAATGGACCATAACCTCAATCGCAGACTCGTCTAGCTGTATTGCGGAGTTCGTTGACACAGTCCAGTCCGAGCTACAAGGAAAGAGTGCGGAAGCTTGGCCGGTATGCTTCGCAGCAGGTTTGTGGAACCAATGGAAGAGAAGGAACGACCGAGTCTTTAATGGCAAACAGAGCAGTAGAAGAATTTTGTTACAGCAGGTGGCGGAGGACATCAGGCTTTGGGCCGTCAGAACCCCGAGACTACAGAACGAGCTACGGCTCTGGGCGGACAAGCTTTCAGGCTAGTAGCCAGGTGGTGTAGTGGCCTGTTTGTATAGTTCTTTTGTTAGTTTCTCTCATTTCTTCTTTCTTTCTTTGTTTCTTTTTCCTCTGTTACGGCCGCTTGGCTGAGCTTGTAACTATAAGGAAGAACCATCCTCTACCTTTATTATTCAAAAAAAAATCTTGTGTGTTTGAAGTGTTGATTTGTGCTTCGAGAGTTATATCTATAATGTTTTCACATAAAAGTACGCATCCGGATGGTTATATTTTGCTTTTGAAGTATCAGAGTGTCGAAATACTTGTTGCCCTTACAGCATCTCTAACTGCGGCAGCAGTTTTGAGTGACGCGATAGCACCTTTGCGATTTTGTGGCAGCAAAATTAACGATGGGCGCTTTACTAGTTGCAACATTTTGCAGCACACGGTAGCGCCACCTCCCCAATTCAACAACATATATGATCAAATTGAATCTAAAATTAACAATTTCACCATACAACATAACAATCAATAGAAAATTACAAAGTCCACATGACATAGCATTACACGAACAAGAGATCAAAACCAATACCTTTGCGACATTGCGTCGAGCATGTCATGTGTGAGCAGCGTGATGGCATCCTCCTCCTCCACCGCCACGGGTGGCGTCTGCTCGAAGGTCCTGGACGATGGCGCCATCTGCACAGCCGTCGCGGGTTTGGCCTTCCCTGGCTAGCCAGTTTCTTCCCCTTTGCCGCGGCCTGACTCTGATTCAACGAGGCCGGCCAGGGTTGAACAAAGTTCGTGCGGCAGAAGGGCGGTGGCATAGAGTTTGTCGCGGTGGCAGGGGCGGCCGCATATGGTGTGGGAGTGCTCGATTCGCCGACAATAGGCGCAGATGGGGAAGGCTGGGATTCGGCAGCACAGTCCATGGCGTTCGGTGGTTGGAGGGCGGCGAACAGCGTGGCGGAAGGCGAGACGGTGCGTGGTAGCGGGAAATTTCAGGGAAGCGGTTGGTTGTGCGCGTGGAGAGAAGATTTGCGGCAGTGGGCTCGTTGCCGCAAATATCTAGCACGAGCGTTGATGCCGCAAAAAATGCGACACAAAACTGCAATGCGGCACCTGTTGGAGAGTGACAAGGATATACCCTACGGGTGCATAACATTGGTATACCCGGTCCAGCCAAAGAAAGGCCCATGTAAGGACTTGCAGCGCAGGAAGATTTCGGGTGGCCCAAGCCCGTGGCGAATTCGACTCCTTAGAGGACAAGTCTAGATTAGATAGAATTTCAAAGGGTATCAACCCTAATCTATAACCGACTCGACCTATCTCGGGACCTGGCCTATCTATATAAAGGCTAGGAGGGTACGACGAGAAGGACCTCAACACCTTATACACACACCTCCACGCCAGGTTGCATCTGCGCACCCCTGTAACCTTCGATTCCGTCGTAATCAGGAACAAACAAGCAGGAGTAGGGATTTCCCTTCAGAGGCCTGAACCTGGGAAAACCTCGTGTCCCCGTGTTGCTTGCCTGTTAACCGTTCTGGGACTTCTAGCATCCCCATCTTCTCCAAAACCCAAGTCCATAACAATGGGCATTGACGAGTCGAACCCTCGTCAATTGGCACCGTCTGTGGGAAATGGTGATGTTGATCGTGTGGTCGTGATGGTCCCATCCGGAGCGATCTACGATTCCTCAGCGACGGAGATTCACCTCCTCTTCGGCGCCTTCGACTTCACCTCCCACTCACCGGCCACCCTGAAAGATTTCGAGTCCGTAGGCGACGGGCTCGTGATGCTGTTCAAGAGCTTCTGCTTCTAGGTGGGGCAAACCGGCCCCCTCCGCCTCCTAGAGAGGGTGCCTGATGTCTACGCATGCTTCTATTCTTGTAGACAGTGTTGGGCCTCCTAGTGCAGAGGTTTGTAGAACAGCAGCAAGTTTTCCTTAAGTGGATCACCCAAGGTTTACCTAACTCAGGGAGGAAGTGGCCAAAGGTATCCCTCTCAAGCAACCATGCAATCAAGATACAATAAGTCTCTTGTGTCCCCAACACACCCAATACACTTGTCAGGTGTATAGGTGCACTAGTTCGGCGAAGAGATAGTGAAATACATGTAATATGGATGATTATAAGACAACGGTGTCAAAAAAGAGCTTAACAGGGAGGAAGAGACAAAAGGAAATCTGAAATAAAGATGGAAGAAAGCAAACATGTAGCAGGACTAGCTGTAAACGGTGTTTTAATGCTTAGAAACAAGGCCTAGGGATCATACTTTCACTAGTGGACACTCTCATATAAATATCTTATTTTCATTATTCTACTCTGAACTACTCTCCGGTTGGACACTCTAATCCATGGTAGGGCTACAAAAGCACTCCTTAAAGTTCGCATTATCTATCTAGATAACCCCACTCTGTCACCTTGAGCGCTAGATGGTTCTAAAAAACACCACAATTTCATAGAGACATCCAACTCCAAATATAACTCATGGTAAGTATTTATGTAATCTTTATCCTAAGTGCCACACGGTGTGCACACTGTCACCTTCACACACGTGGGGATAATTAGAGATTACAATTAAAGCACTTGAGTACCAGAGTAGATCTACTTGATTACAAAGCTCATGATCATAATAAGATCATGCATAGATTGAGATGAACACATGGCTACCAGTAGAGCCCTTAGTCTCGAGGGAGAACTACTCCCTCCTCATCATGGGAGTCAGCAACGACGATGGAGATGGTGGTGGAGATCGATGGAGGTGGCTCCGGGGGCAATTCCCCGTCCCGACAGGGTGACGGAACAGAGACTTCTATCCCCCGAATCTCCTCTTCAGTTGCGGTGGCGCTGCGGACCTTTTCGTGGATTTCTGCCAGTGTTAGGGTTTACGTCTCGGGGAGATGTATATATGGGCGAAAGGGCAAGGTCGGTGCAGCCTCGAGGGGCCCACACCATGGGCTGGCGTGGCCAAGGGTGGGCCCGCGCCACCCTATGGTGTGGCCACCTCATGGCTCCCCTTCGTCTCTCCTTCGGGCTCCGTGTTGCGTCTGAAAAAATCACTTCGGCTTTTGTTTCGTCCAATTCTGAGAATATTTCATTACTAACTTTTCTGAAACCAAAAACAACAGAAAACATGCATCTGGCACTGCGGCATCTTGTCAATAGGTTAGTTTTGTAAAATGTATAAAAATACCACAAAGTGTACACAAAACATAACAAATTTGATATAAAACAAGCATGGAACATCAAAAATTATAGATGCGTTTATGACGTATCAAGCATACCCAAGCTCAACTCCTGCTCGTCATCGAGTAGGTAAGTGATAAAAGAATAATTTTTGAGGTGGCATGCACCATCACAATCTTGATCAAAGTATTTGTAAAGCATTGATAGCTGGGATCAAAGTACTCTAAACATGAGCATGAAAGATGTAGTTCTAACAATAAGACATAGAAACTATGTTGTAACATGAAATGTTACAAGCAAAAGATCATGAATAACAATGCACTGAAAGACGTTTGTTTGTTTCACATATAGAAAACATAGCAAGAATGGTATTCATATTGTCCTTCATGGAATAGAAAAACATAAATGCATAGGACACCTTCAAAGTTCATAAGGGTGACTAGATACAAATAGTTCAAGAACAAGCAATATCAACATTATGAATCAATCAATAAGTTTTGGGACAATGCACATAAAACTAAGAATGACAACTATGGTCTCTTAATTGGTGCATAAATATAGAAGGTAGATACTCAACATAAAAGTAAGAAGAAAGGCCCTTCATAAAGGGAAGCAGGGATTTCAAGTTTCATAAAGAGCTTCCAAAAATTATGATACTTATTAGCTTTCAGCTATCATTGCCCATATCATAAGCATCTTGAAGTGATTATGGTTAAAGTGAAACAAATATGGAGTATATGCTTGACAAATTATAAGTTGGCAATCTCATGTCCCTTGAGTATGAGGGCCATTCCTCATGCTACTCAACTTTAGTCACAAGCAAGTTCTTGTCATTGTAAGTATAAGTGTATCATAGAGAACCGCCAACGGGGTATCACTTGACCCATGACACAGGAGCTATCCCATATCAAAATTACAAGGAAACAGATAATGAGCATCTCAACAATCTTCTTATTTACCATGGGTATGGTGCTATTTTTTCTTTTTCTCCTTTTTTCTATATTTTTTCTGAAGATGCTTCATGGATTGCTCACTATGGTTATGCTGCAAGTTTCGACCATGATTAGGCATGGCTTAGGCTAGCCGCCCAGGCGTTTCTCTAACACATATATAATACTTCATGAACTTACAAGTTCCTCTTTTATTTCACACCGCCGACATCCATAAACAAAAGATCATGATATCAACTAGGTAATATGTACATGTGTTAAAAGCGTTCCCCATGATAGCATGGTTTTGCTAATTCTCAACTTATAAGTGTTGGGCCATGTAGAGATAAAACAAAATGTTTCCTCTAACGTGGTGATCCCAAGATCTAGCTGAGGTAGAAGGCCACGAGGATTACCACTAGACGCGTAGTTGCGGATTACTGATGAAACGCGTCAGTTGAATGCAGTGCAGTCCTCGAGATCCGATCCGATCCGATTGTCTTGCTGCTGATCGTACAACACTTCTGCTGGTATCCACACGTACAAGGAGGAGCACCGACGGCGAACTGCTAGGTTTGTTACGACGGCTGGACTGATGTGGAGCTAGGGTTTCCAACTCATGGAATGACCTAACAAATAAACCCTCCAGGGTTTCTGCGCCCCACTATATATAGGGAGTGAATGTGGGCTCCACTCTCGTGGCCCATTCACTAAAGACCATATAATATTAGTCAATGTGAGTCTGACTCACTGGCTCAGTACAAATCCGGCTCGGGTCCAACACAACCAGATTTCCGGTTTAGATCCAATCCGAACTTGCTCCCACTCTTAAGTGTGTGACCCCGCAGGCTCATGGCAACTTGGACATGATTGGAGTCCGACTCTCAATCGATCAGTCGATAGCGGCTCCTAGTAGAATGTGCCGACTCCCAAGTACCAAAGAGTCATGACGACTTGCCTTTCCAATGCGACTTTTGTCGGAGTACCTTTTGCCTCATGATATACCTTGTCAGACTATAGGCGAATATTTGTCATCCCTTAAATAGTCAGACTCTCTTCTCGATCCGAGATAAGTGATTCATCCGACTAACTCTTAGTCGATCGCCTTGGTTAAAACTTAACCGAGTCGTGCATGGCCATGATTTCCGAATCATATCATCCGAGAGGGCCCAAAGAATATCTCTCCAACTGTAGGGGCAAAATCCCATCTTGGTTATTCACATCACGTAGCTTGATTCTCAGTCGACCCAAACTCTGCCTTTATAACTGCCCAGTTATGGATCAACGTTTGACAAAACCTAAGTCGGTGATCCTCAACTCGGACTGTGCAACAACCTCAGGTCTAAGGATTACATTGATTGAGATATACAAATGACAACTTGTTCGTTGTACCTCAATATGGGTCAATCCGACTCGCTAAACTCTTTAGCCGAATCTATGTAAGTCGGAATAACATCACCATGCCCATGACAAGTGGAACCGAATCAAGCCGACTTTCACATTGGTCTAAGTTGTGTCTCGATCACAACCTCAATGACCAAGGACATTTAATACAAACAACATGAATGTATAGTTCCACAACCGAATCACATATTCAATGATATACATCAAATGCTCATACAAGGACAACTTAATATCTTTATGAATATAGTGGGAAATATCACCATACATGATTGCCTCTAGGGCATATTCCCAACAATAAGTGAAAGCATATACAACATAGATGACACAATGGTTCAAGTTTATTAGGGGCAAGAAAAATAAAGTGTGCCATCAAGTTTGTGAGAGCTTTAATCACTAATTTTCTCATAAAAAATTTAATTTGGAAGATAGTTAAAACAAGAATTTACTCGGAATGGTGTAACACACCATGCATAGGAATTTATAGTGGACTCTTTGGAATAACTTGGTTTCTTGGGAGTTGGATGCATGAGTAGAGCTTACTCAATACAAGTGGAGGCTAGCAAAAGACTGGGAGCGAGCAACTAAGAGAGCAATAATGGCCATAATCATGCAGAGCGACAAAACATTATAAACCAAAGCATTAAGTGGTATCACAAGTCAAAAACTAAATTATCATAGAGGCTAAGGTGACTAGTTCATAGTCATAACATGGTGTGAGCATGTGCCAAGTCAACCCAAACAAAGCATCAAAGGAGAATTATTATGCTTTTGTATGCTAAAACAAAGCATGATCCTTTCAAGGCACATTAAGCAATCTCAGTTGTTTGGAACAAGTCATGCTACAAAAATAATGACTAAGCATAAAGTCAAAGCAACATCTAACATGACATGATAAAGCCTAAGCCATAGTCAAAACAAGCTCCTTTTTGTACCACTTAAGCCTGAAACTTCCTACTTTTTCCAACACCAATCAACTTATTTGAAACAACTCACAAAAATAATAATCAATAAGAACAAAGATCTTGTATCCCCTAACTAAGTAATGAATAAAACTAAAGCTAAACGCAGTGCTAGCAAAAGAGAACACTCACAGAACAATAAGAGTGAAAACTAGAGTGTTCTAAACAATGAAAATGGAGCATGTCTCTCTCCAAAAGAAGTGCGCTGGGATCCAACCAACTTATTGGAGTAAACCAAGCAAATGAAAACTAAAAACAAAAACGAAGAGGCTCCAATAACAACACAATAGTGCATGAAGCAAAAATAAAGCGTCTTGAAAGAAGACC
The DNA here is from genome assembly GCA_023614405.1 of Avena insularis. NCBI lineage: Eukaryota > Viridiplantae > Streptophyta > Magnoliopsida > Poales > Poaceae > Avena > Avena insularis. The sequence continues at coordinate 291,538,478 of CM042691.1, read as the reverse complement.
TAAGACTTTTGTTGATGAAGAAGGGGATGCCTTGGGAATCCCCAAGCTTTGACGCTTGTACCTCTTGAATATTTCTTGGGGTGACAAGGGTGGCATCCCCAAGCTTGAGCTCTTGTCCATTCTTCATCTCATCACATCATTCTCGCCCTACACTTGAAAATTTCCTTCATACAAAACTTCACACAATCTTCATTAGAAACATTAGTGTATTCAAGATAATCAGTCTTTGGGTTCAGTTTCAACACAAGTAAAACTTCCATTAAAACACAAGCTACTATAACAACTCCTTTTAAAAGCTCAAGTGATCAAAGAGAACTAAAAAAGAAACCGATAAGAGGAAAATGCAAATAATGGCAGAAATATGTCAAAACAGACCAACAGGTAAAAACCAATTTTTTGAAGACTTTCTGTTGCTCAAATCAAAAAATGCTAAAATAACAAAAGTTAGATAATAAACTGGGGCATATGCACAAAAATTACAGTTCAATCCTACGTACTGAGATTTTTCAAGAATTTTTACGGTGAGGTACAAAAAATCTGTTTCGGGACAGCAACTTCCCCAAATCTTACTTCTCTCTCATTAGAGGTTATTATTGGCACAAAAACCACACAAAAAGTATAAGGAGAGGTTATTACAGAGGCAATAACTTCCAAGACTCAATAAGGGAAAAACTTACCGAAAAGCAAAAATATAATGGGTTGTCTCCCAAAAGCTCTTTCTTTATAGCCATTAAGATAGGCATGATAATTTTGATGATGCTCACATAAGAAATATGAATTGAAGTAAAAAAGAGCATCAAGAAGAAAATATGAAACAAATTTAAGTCTAACCCACTTCCTATGAAAAATAATCTTGTAAAGAAATAATTCATGAAAACACAAAACAACAGGCATAGGAAAGCAAAACAAGTGCAACTTCAAAATTTTCAACATAAAGAGAGGAAACTTAATATTGTTGAGATGCATAAAACCATGTTTCCCTCTCCCATAATAACTTTCAGTAGCATCATGAATAAAATTAACAATATAACTATCACATAAAACATTATTATCATGAGCCACATGCATAAAATGATTATTACTCTCCACATAAGCATAGTCATTCTTATTAATTGTAGTGGAAGCAAATTCAACAAAATAGCTATCATTATTATTCTCATCACCATAATCATCAAATATAGGAGGCATATTGTAATCATAATTAATTTTCTCCTCAATAGAAGGTGGACTGAAAATATCATATTCATCATTGTAATCATCATATATTGGAGGTATAGTATCATCATGGCAAATTTTCTCCTCAGTAGTAGGTGGACTAAAAATATCATATCATCATTGTAATCATCATATATTGGAGGTATAGTATCATCATAGCAAATTTTCTCCTCTAAAGTTGGGGAACTAAAAAGATCATTTTCATAAAAACTAGCTTCCCCAAGCTTAGACGTTTCCATAGCATTAGCAATAATGGTGTTCAAAGAATTCATACTAATAAGATTGCTATTAGCATGCAAATAAAGTTCCATAGGTTTTTTAATTTTCTCTTCAAACACTTCATGTCCTAACTCAAGATAAATACTATAAAGCTCTCTAAATTTTTGTTGGGAATATGCCCGAGAGGCAATCATGTATGATGATGTTTCCCATTGCATTCATGAAGTAATTAAGTTGTCCTTGTATGAGCATCTGATGTATATCATTGAATATGTGATTCGGTTGTGGAACTATACATTCATGATGTTTATACTAAATTTCCTTGGTCATCGAGGTTGTGATGGACACACAACTTAGACCAATGTGAAAGTCGGCTTGATGACTCGGTTCCACTTGTCATGGGCATGAGATGCTATTCGACTTACATAGATTCGGATAAAGAGTTTAGCGAATCGGATTGACCCATATTGAGTTACAACGAACAAGTTGTCATTTGTATATCTCAATCAATGTAATCCTTAGACCCAAGGTTGTTGCATAATCCGAGTTGAGGATCACCGACTTAGGTTCTGTCAAACGCTGATCCGTAACTGGGCAGTTATAAAGGAAGAGTTCTGGTCGACTGAGAATTAAGATGCGTGGTGTGAATAATCAAGATGGGATTTTGCCCCTCCACTTGGAGAGATATTCTCTGGGCCCTCTTGAATGATATGATTCAGAAAGCATGGCCATGCACAACTCGGTTAAGTGTTAACCGAGGCGATCGACTAAGAGTTAGTTGGGTGAATCACTTATCTCGGATCGAGAAGAGAGTCAGACTATTTAAGGGATGAAAAATATTCGCCTATAGTCTGACAAGGTATATCATGAGGAAAAAGGGTCTCGGACGCAAGTCTCATTGGAAAGGCAAGTCGTCATGACTCTTTGGTACTTGGGAGTTGGCATGTTCTGCTAGGAGCCGCTACCGACTGATCGATTGAGAGTCGAACTCTAATCGTGTCCAAGTAGCCATGAGCCTGCGGGGTCACACACTTAAGAGAGGGAGCAAGTTCGGATTGGATCTAAACTGGAAATCTGGTTGGGTTGGACCCGAGCCGGATTTGTACTGAGTCAGTGAGTCGGACTCACGGTGACTAATATTATATGGGCTTTAGTGAATGGGCCACGAGAGTGGAGCCCACGTTCACTCCCTATATATAGTGGAGCACAGTAACCCAGAAGCGTCAATCGTTGATCAGTTAGGTCATTTCATGAGTTGGAAACCCTAGCTCCACAGTAGTCCTGCCGACGTAAGAACCTAGCAGTTCGCCGCCAATGCTCCTACTTGTACGTGTGGATACCAGCAGAGGTGCTGCACATCAACACCAAGACGATCGGATCGGATCGCAAAGGACTGCACTGCATCAACTAACGCGCTACATCAGTAGTCCGCAACTGTGTGTCTAGTGGTAAACCTCGTGGCCTTCTACCTCAGCTGGATCTTGGGATCACCACGTTAGAGGGAAAACGTTTTGTTTTATCTCTACGTGGCCCAACAATTTTTTGTTGTTTTCCATTAAGCCTAACTAGTGAAAATAAAAACAAGAAACAAAAAGATATAATTGCAGAATCTAAAGGAAATAACTGCAAGCACTCACACACCAGCAAAAATACTAGAAGATAGCTTAGTAGCCAAAGGATGTGAGTACCTTTTATCTTACCTCCCCGACAACGGCGCCAAAAAATAGCTTGATGTCTACGCATGCTTCTATTCTTGTAGACAGTGTTGGGCCTCCAAGTGTAGAGGTTTGTAGAACAACAACAAGTTTTCCTTAAGTGGATCACCCAAGGTTTATCGAACTCAGGGAGGAAGTGGTCAAAGGTATCCCTCTCAAGCAACCCTACAATCAAGATACAAGAAGTCTCTTGTGTCCCTGATGACCCACAAGTGTAGGGGATCGCAACAGTCTTCGCAGGTAGTATTACCCAATTTATTGATTCGACACAGGGGGAGACAAAGAATACTTGCAAGCCTTAACAACTGAGTTGTCAGTTCAGCTGCACCTGGAAATAGTTCTTGCTCACAGAAGTTTATTAGTAGCAACAGTTTGTAGTAGCAACCAAGAATAACAACAAAGTGAAACAGAGCAATAATACTTGATAAAGAATGATGGGATTCGAGTGTGGTAGGCATAGGGATGGATGGACGGGCGTTGCATGGACGAGTATAAACATGTAACTTCAAGATATAGGGAATTGCAGATAAATAATAATAAGCATCTAAGTACTAAACAATCCTAGGCATGTGCTCCATATATAGTCATACGTGCTCGCAATGAGAACTTGCACAACATCTCCTGTCTAGCCAGCCCGTGGCAGCGGGGCCTCTAGGGAACTACTGGAAATTAAGGTGCTCCTTTTAATAGAGCACCGGAGCAAAGCATTAACACTCCCTGAACACATGTGATCCTCACACTACAGCCATCCCCTCCGGTTGTCCCAATTATTGTCACTTTGGGGCCTTTGGATCCGGACAATGATATGTGTACACAACTTGCAGATAAGATCACAAACAATACTATAATAATGATTCAATAATAATTTCAGATCTGAGATCATGGCACTCGGTCCCTAGTGACAAGCATTAAGCACAACAAGTTGCAACAAAGTCAAATAGCACTAATAGAGATACTAGACACTATGCCCCTAACAGATCTTATTCGATTACATGATAGAACTCATCCAATCCCTACCATCCCTAAGCCTATAGCGGGGGATTACTCACTCATGGATGAGGTAAACGTCGGTGGTTGATGGAGATGCGTTGGTGATGACGATGGCGATGATCCTCTCCAAATTCCCCGTCCCGTCAGGGTGCCAGAACGGAGTTTCTGGATCCGAATCTTGGTTTCTCGTGGCGGCGGCAGAGTGGAACTCTTTCTGGAAAACTATCGAACCGCCCTGAGTTTTTAGGTCAGAAGGCAACTTATAGGCGTGGAGGGAGGCCGAGGAGCTACCTGGGGTGGCCAAACCTCCCCCAGGCGCGGGGTCAGTGTGCCGCGCCTGGGGTGGGTCTGGTCCCCCCCAGGCCTCCCCTCTGTCTCCCCTTCTGGCTCCGTGGATCTTCTGGTGAGAAATAGTTTTTGGCATATTTTCCGGGATTTTTCCTGATAGTTCATTTTCTGCACAAAAACAAGACACCAAGGTAATTCTGCTGAAAACAGCGTCAGTCCGTGTTAGTTGTATCCAAATCACACAAATATAGAGGAAAAACAATAGCAAAGTGTTCGAGAAAGTAGATACGGTTTGGACGTATCAACTCCCCCAAGCTTAGCTTATTGCTTGTCCTCAAGCAATTTAGTTGAAAACTGAGTGCGATAAAAGAACTTTCACAAACACTTTGCTTCATATGATGTATATATTCTTAGCACAAGAGTAGATGCTTAGACAATTCATAATAAAGAGTATGCAACTAAGTCTACTCAATAGTCATTGTAAGCTATAAAGAGAAACCAACTCAATAATAATAAGTAGCATGAAACATAAACATAAGCAACAATGCAATGCTCATAATAAGGTATGATAGAGTGGTATCTCGCTTGCCTTTGTTTGAAGAGCACAATATAAATGTTGAGGCACCTCTGAAGTTCAAGTGAAGACTAGAGATAAAGATATCAGAGATACAAGCATCAAAGTCATGACATAAGTAACCAAGTTTTGGAACAAACACAAGAATGACAACTATGCTCTCAAGAAGGTGCTCATAGAATAAGTGGTGACTCAACAAAATTGTGAAAACGGTTTTCTGAAGGTTTGAAAGACCTCCTAATGCTGAAAGGAAGGTACTCATTAGCTTTGAGCTCTCATTTCCCCTATCATAGGCATCTTCATGTGGTTAAGGTGAAAGTGAGGTCCACTCTGAATCATATGCTTGATAGACCATAGACTAGAAATCCCAAGTCCCTTGAGTACGAGGGCTGCTTCGCATGCTACTCAACTTTGGTCACCTGAAAGTTCTTGTCATTGTAAATACATGCATATCATCGATTACCGCCAACGGGGTACCCCTTGCATATGGTACATGAGCTTTCCCATAACCAAAATGACAAGGCAAGCAGACAATGAGCATCTCAGCAATATTTTTATTTACCATATGCATAGATTTTTATTGAGGACGCTTCATAGATGCTCATTACAGTGATGCTACAAGTTTCCACCATGATTAGGAATGGCTTAGGCTAGCGTCCCAGGCGTTTCTCTAACACAATGTACAAACTCCATGAACTAACAACTTCCCCTTTTATTTCACATTGTCGACATCCGTAAACAAAATAACAAAGTATCAACTGGATGAAATATCCAACAGGTGTTGAAAGCGTTCCTCGTGACAGCACGGTTCTGCCGACTCCTAGTGTATAATAAGCAAGCGTATAACTTTCATGGACTAGTCACAATGGTTCAGAATTATTAAGTGCAAGGAATAAAGTGTGCCATCAAGTTCATGAGAGCTTTACTAACTACCTTTCTTAAAACACACAAACATTTTTTTTGGAAGAAAACACGGCATATGGAATATGCACCGAAATAGCAAACGATGCCAATAGGTAGGTATGGTGGACACAGCTGGCAATAATGGTTTTGGGGAGTTGGAAGCACAGGTAGAGCACATACTCAGTGCAAGTGAAGGCTAGCAATAGAGAGGGAGCGACAAACGAGAGAGCAATAGCTGTCATAATCATGCTTGCAACAAAACAGGACTAACTATGGCATGAAAGTGATACAAGAACTCTGAGGCAAAATAAATCATCGAGGCTTACTGACTATTAATTAGTCATATGCATGCGTGAGCATGTGCCAAGTCGATTCACATGAACAGTTAGAGGAGGATACCACAATGTCATACCAAAGTATGAATAAAACAATGCAAGCAAACATTCATATGACATGCTACAAACTATTAGCAAGCTGGAGCTAATCATAGACATGCAATAACTACTAAGCATCCATAATGACATACACCTTACACAAACAGGCTAAGCATGCTCACAATGATGAGTATATGTACAAAACTGAAACAAATAGAGTTTGTTACCAGCCTCTTACCACACCTCGAGTTGTCTTAATCTTCATTATTGACCTTCACTTGTGTGACTTGAATAATTAACATGAAAACCAATATCCACTAAGGACGGCTGAACCCTGCGAAGAACTCACAAAACCAAAGAAGAACAACAAATATTTTTTGGTGTTTTTGATTTTTTAGAAACAAGCAAACAAAGAAAACTAAACAAAAACAAAGCAAACCAAACAAAGCAAAATCTTTTTGGATTTTTCTTTTAAGGCAAACCAAAGCAAAGAAACAAACCAAGAGAAACGACGAAAATATTTTTGGTATTTTTGGGTTTTTAGAAAGAAGCAACAAAAACCATAAAGAAAGCAAAATAATGGATATACAAAGAACCGACCGAACATGATATATATATATGAGTGTGATGTCAGTATACCTCCCCCAAGCTTAGGCTTTTGTCCTAAGTGGGGCTCAATCCCATGGTGCCCAAGTAGATGCACCTCCGTAGTATGTCGAGGAGGCTCCCTCGTCCTGGTGCGAGCTCGAGGCCTCCCCTATGTAGTATACAGCGGGGTCATATGCAGGCGCTCCCCCTGATAGTGCCCGTGGAAGTTGAGAAAGCGCAACTTGTCATCCATCTCCGCCTTTGTGCGTGACCAAGGTCCCTGAGAAATACTGAACAAAGTGGTTTGGGGTAGAGGGATCTCTCTCTCTTCCCCGTCAGTAAACAACATTGTATAAACTAAGTTCTCAAGAGTAGAGCTAGAGGTGACAAAGTGGTGTTCCTTCATGGCAGCAAGATCAAGTCTCTGAGGAGCCAAAACTGTATCATGGGGATCAACAGCAATGTCCAAGGCAGCAGCAATACGAGTAGCAATAATTCCCCCATAAATGGGTCCCTTAGCAGCTAAACGACGAGCAATGAGGGAACCAAGATTATACTTATCCTCACCGTAGAGCGCGGTAGCTAAGAAGGCCAATTGATAGTTGGATATATTACTAGTGTTCTCCCTACCAAGAACACTGGTGGTAAGATAGTAGGTGAAGTACCTGATGGCTGGAAGTTGAATGTTCTTTATCTTCCCTCGTTGAGCTCTGCGGTCATCATAATTGGTTATTCCTCGGTATAGTTCCAAAAAATAAGGGGGAAGAGCTGTAATCTTCTTTGATGACCCATTTGTACCAAGTCCTAGGGCCTTGCAAAATTTCTTCAAAGACATAGAATGAGCCCTGCCATAAAGTCTGAAAGACACAGAAGGATTGAACAAACTATTGGTGAAGGAGAAACTCTCCACAAATGTTTTAGTAAGTGAAGCATATTGTGCACCCTCATCCTGCATGAAACTTGTTAGACCAGCCCTCTCAATCAAAGCCATGAAATCATTAAGAATCCCTGTAGCTCGCAAGAAAGTTTGACAAGGAAAGGTGGAGGGGTGAGCATCCCCTTCATCTCCCTCGTCACCAATCCACGGAGTGACGAGATCCTCATTGTATGAGGGTCTAGAACTGGTGGATGATCTTGGAAGCCTTGCCCTTCTAGGTGCATTACTCTCAAATATGTCACCAAAGGGGTGGTGGTCCATGACTTCCCTTTGCTGAAATTTTAAACAACCATCAAACCAAGTGATTTCTAAGTTGATAAATGATGAGAAACTACTATAGGAACTTGCTAGAGGACTACACATGCATCAAAACAAAGTTTCTAAACATAGAACAAGCATGCAAACTCAAACAACCTGTCACATATAGTAGCAAAATACTCAAGATACAATCTACCAATCACAAATCTAGTTGGACAAGTGGAGGAAGCACATACCAAGGAGCAAACCCTCCAAAAATCAACACTTGAGATGGGCTGAACAAGGAGATCGAAAATCACGAGCAAGAATAGCAAGAACTCGAGCTTGAGAAAGTTTTCCGGTGTTTTTCGGGAGAGAGAAAGAAGGTGGCTTTGAGGAGGCAGCCTGGAGGGGCCCAGGTGGGCTAGACCCCCCTAGGCACCACCACTAGGTAGGCCGTGCCTACCATGGGTGTGGGGCCTAGGGGTGGCCCCCTGGGTCACCTATGGTACCTCTCTACCCCTTTTTTGGAGGAAAATTTTATTTTGAATTTTCTAAATTTTTTGGGAAACTTTATTTTTGGCCAATTTTCAGGGTATGAAAATTGATTTTCTCGCAGAAACAGTTTTTCAGAAGAAGCAAAAGCAAACCAAAAGCCAAACTACAGGAGCTCTAAGAAACTCAAACAAGCAAACAACTAGCAAAACTAAAGCTAAAGCAAAGACTAGGAAGGAGAAAGGAAAAAGAAAGCAAGTATAACCATAGTGGAACCATTATTTTGTTCATTAAAATCCTTTCGTTAACAAGGTTGATCAAGTCTTGTTACCAAAACAATCTTATATGAAACAAAACTTTGCATTCCACAAGGTGATTATGTTACCTCATACTTGATAGCAATGGTCCCAATCATAATGGTTTCAATATTTTCTTGTGGAATGGGACAATATATTTCTCCAAGCTTCTAACAACCTTCTTGGGGAAATAGACAGTGTGCTCTTTGTCATTAATATTGAATGTTACTTTTCCTTGATTGCAATTGATGACAGCACCTGCAGTATTAAGAAAAGGTCTCCCAAGAATAATAGACATATTATCATCTTCAGGCATTTCAAGCACAACAAAATAAATTAATACCATGCAATTATGAGCAACTTGAACAGGAACATCCTCACATATACCAACAGGAATAGTAGTTGACTTATCAGCCATTTTCAAATAAATATCATTCGGTATCAACTTTTCTAGCTGGAGTCTCTTGTAGAGAGAAAAAGGCATAACACTAACTCCAGCTCCCAAATCACATAAAGCAGTTCTAACATAATTATTCTTAATGGAGCAAGGAATAGTTGGTATACCTGGATCACCAAGTTTCTTTGGAACCTTACCATTGAAGGAGTAATTAGCAAGTAGATTAGAAATATCCTCATTAGAGACAATATCCTTCATATACTTTGAATAAGGAGGCAATTTAATAGCATCAGTCAAAGGAATTTGCAAAAATAAAGGTTTCATCCACTCACAAAACTTGTTGTAGTGTTCTTCCTCCTTTGGCTTGTGTTTCTTACCTAGAAAAGGCATAGCTTTTTGCACCCAAGGTTCTCTCTCTTTACCATGTTTATTAGAAATAAAATCTTCCTTTGTGTACCTAGTGTTCTTAGTGTGTTTCTCAGGTTCTTCCTCAACTTCTTCCTTATCAGGAGATTCATTTTTATCAATACCACTCTCAGTTTCAGCATCAGAGACAGATATACTATTAGGATCTACATCAGGTTCAAGTGCTTCCTCAACTTTCTTATGTTTCTTTTTCTTCCTCTTATTTGGACTACCACTATCCTCACCTTGTTGGGAATCCTGCTCTATTCTTTTAGGTTGTCCTTTAGGATATAAAGGATCTTGAGTAGCTGCACCACTCCTAGTTCTAATTCCATAAGCATGTTTATTACCTGAAGCATTAACTAGCATATCCTTTTGTACTTTAGCAAGTCGATCAAGTTGGGTTTGAACCATTTGAAAGTGTTTACAAAGCATTTTAATATCATTAGAAGTTCTTTCCACAATATCTTTCAACTCATGGATAGATCTAGAGTTTTCCAATAAATGATTCTAAACTTGTTTATTAAGATTACCTTGTTTAACAATAAATGTGTCAAGTTCCTCTAAGCATTGATCAGGAGGCTTACCATAAGGAATATCACCTTCATTAAATTGGAGAGAGTGTACCTCAATAGTAGATGCGTGGGGATTTGGCTTACATAATTCTTCTATAGGAGGTAGATTCTACACATCTTCAGGTCTAATACCTTTCTCCTTTAGACAATTTTTAGCTTCCTTCATCACTTCATCATTTAATGCAATAACTCCCCTCTTCTTTGTTGTTGGTGTTGGAACTGGTTCAGGATCAACTTGTTCAGGAGTAATAGGCTCAGGTGTATTCAGCTCAGTTGAAGTCCAATCATCATAATTCTTGCTTATCTTGTTCATTAATTCTTCAGCATCTGTAGGAGTCCTTTTCCTGAAAACACAATCAGCAAAGCTATCTAGGTAGGTCCTAGAATCATAAGTTAGTCCATTATAATAAATATCAAGAAGCTCATTCTGAGGTAATGGACATCCAGGATATGCATGAATCAGGGAACATAATCTTTTCCATGACTCAGGCAATTTCTCTTCTTCTCCCTGTTTAAAATCAAAAAGTCTCTGCAAAGCAGCATGTCTAGCACTGGGAGGAAAATATTTATGGAAGAAAGAAGCAATCAAGCAATCAGGGCTATCAATGGAACCAGGAGGTAATCTATTAAACCAAGCCCTAGCTTCTCCTTTTAGTGAAAAGGGGAAGATCTTAGCAACAAAGTACTTTCGCATCTTAAAATCATCAGAGAACAAAGCACTCATAGTAGAGAGCTCATTCATATGAGCCACAACACTCTCATTTTCAGTACCACAAAAAGTTTCTTTCTCAACAATATCTAAAGAAGATAAATCAAGAGAGAAATCATAATCTTTATCTTCAATATCTATGGGAGAGGTGGCAAACTTAGGATCATAGGACTTCTTGGGCATAATAGTACGTCTAGCAAGGAGACTCTTAATAGCACTAGCACCATGTGTGTTTTGGCACTCTTCAACAAATTCATCAGTGAGCTTAATGTAACCATCATTAATATCATAACTCTCACTAGCATGTGAGCTAACAGGTGTAACAGTGTCTTCACTAGGAGTTTTGGTATTTCCTAGACTAGCCATAGTAGCATCTATAAAAGGACCTAATGAACCACTCGCATCAAGCACAGTATAAGTAACATCATGAGTATCAAAAACAGTTTCAGATTCAGCAGTAGTAGCAGTGTGTGTAACATGAGTATGTGGTGGTGTGACAAACTTACTTATAACAGACGGTGAATCAAGAGCAACAAAGGTGTTTAAGATTGTACCTCTTCTTGTAGTGGATGGTAAAATAAGGAACTTTCCATCACGAGACTTCCCCATGATGGAAGGAGTAGCAGTGAACAATAATAGATCTAAGTGAACTTACAAATAAAGCTGTCACATCCCAAGATTTTCCAAATCTTGTAATGTGAAAAATAAATGAATAAAATAAAACTTTGTTGATTTTCAGGGTGAGAAGAAACTTTTTGAATTCAAATGGGAACCTTCAAACCTATTTTGATCAAGATAAATCCTAAAAGGATTTAAAAAGATAAACATTTAATAAAGGAAAATAAAAATATTTGGAATTACTATTTTTGAATCTTTTAATAAAAAGATTTGGTTTTCAAATGAGAAGGTAGAAATATAAATAAAGGTTATTTTAAAAAAGATCCAAATTAAAACTTGGCCAAGCCTTTGAAATAAAATATTTCTACTTGATAAGAATAGTAAAGGTTTATTTAAATAAAATGATAAGGATTTAATATCTAAGTTTATTAAAAATAAAGGTTTTTACTATTTTAATTAAACATCAAAACTTATTTATTTATTTTAAATAAGTTTTCCTAATATTTTATATTTTCAAATAAAACCTACTGATTTGGTTTTGAAAATATATAGATTTCAAATGGAGTTTTTAAATAAATTAAAACCCATTTGATTTATTAACTAATGTCCTCTTCAAGTGCGCCCCTCGCCTCCTCGCAACCATGTTGAGCATCGCCACGATTCCCTGAGCACGGTGAGCATCCTCGTTTCCTATATTGCTTCCTGTAGCCGCCGATAGCACATCGTCCGACCGCCGTCATTGTCTGCTGCTTGGCCTTTTGCCTCAGCCCTTTGGCGTGCGAGGCATTGGATGAAAACCTTGTGGCTACGATTAGAACTAGATGAACCGGTACGTGCCCATCTGATCCATTCGTTTAAGTTAGATCCAACGCCCCACAGAGCGCAATCCGCGCGAAGCGGTACCGCCCAATGAGGACACGCCGCGTGGCACCAGTTCTGTTTAAAACAGAATTTGAAATCAGATTTAGATGCAATTTTGTAAACCTTGTAACTTTTGATCCACACGTCCAAAATTTGCAAACTTTATATCAATGGAATCAGTGGAACAAGCCCTAGCCAACCATGCAATTTGTTTAGTAAAAAGCCTCTAGTAAAATGTTTGTTTTTGCAGAAACATTTGTATGCTTGTTTAGGTTATAAAAATTATTCCAAAATGATTTTGAGAATGAAATCTTTGCAAATTGGTTTGTGGTGAACCTACTGACCCTATGTCACATCCCAAGATTTTCCAAATCCTGTAATGTGAAAATAAATGAATAAAATAAAAGTTTGTTTGATTTTCAGAGCCAGAAGAAACTATTTGAATTCAATTGGAACTTCAAACCCATTTGAATTAAAATAAAACCTAAAAGGATTCATAAAGATAAACATTAAAATGTTTTTGAATTACTATTTTGGATCCTTTAATAAGAGTTTTGTTTTCAAATGAAATAGAAGTTTTATAAATAAAGATTATTTTATAAAGCCAATTAAAACCTTGGCCAAGCTTTTGAATTAAAACATTTTATTTTAAATAAAATAGCAAAGGATTAATTAAAAATAATAAAGGATTGCTTAAATAAAATAATAAGGAATTAATATCCAAACTCTTTTAAAATAAAAGGTTTTACCAATTTAATTGAAACATCAAAACTTATTAAATTATTTAAAATAAGTTTCCAAATATTTGTTATTCACAAATAAAAATCCTACTAAAGTGTTTTAGCTTTATTTTAGATTTTAAAATAAATATCTCAATAAAACAAATCTTATTTGATTTAATAATGAAAGTCTATTATATTTAATTAATAATGGACCCTAAAATAAAGTGTTATTTTGTTTTAAAACAAGTTTTCAAGTATTCTTTATTTCCCAAATAAAACCTACAGATTTGGTTTTGAAAATATTTAGGTTTCAAATAAAGATTTTATTAATAAAATCAAACTCTACTTTATTAATTAAGGCCCATTTTTAATTATTAATGGACCCTAAAGTAAAATAAGATATTAATTTATTTTGGATTTGGGTTATGCTACTAAACAGAGCCAAATTCATAGTGCAAGGTTTGGTGAATGTTTGATTTGTTTTGGACATTGTTTAGTTGTTTGAATTTTCAAAACAGAGTTGGAAAATAGAAAAACAATTCAGACAGAAAAAAATAGAACAACCCACCAATCTGGCCCAACTAGCCCAACGCAGCCCAATCCAGCCCAGCTTCCTCCCTCCCCGAAGGAAAACGATTTGCACCCATATTCTGACCCGCGGAGCAACAGACATGTGGACCCCTCCCCTTCTCCCTTTCTTTCACTGCCAGCGGACCCCACACCCTACTGTTCTTCGTCCTCCCCGCAGCGACCCGTTCCTCCTCGCCTCTGCCGTTGAATCCTCGGGCTTAATTCGTTTTAATACGGCCACAATAACTCGCAGTGATCAAGCTCGATAAAACGCCAGCATGCCCTCTCTCGTTCCCCTCTGCCTCCTTTCCCAAGCACGCCCCCAGGCTGCCGTATTTCGTCAGCCACTCTCTCTGTCTCCGACGACCCTTCTCGCCAATTCCGGCCAGCACACGCGCCCTTCTGCCTCCCTCAGCACACGAGCACGCTCATCATACCCTGGCGCATCTTTCTGTGTCAATCATTCAACCGCGGGCGCACCATAGCGTCGGCTACGTCAAACTCTGGACGACGCCGCCGTCTGCAACCTCTCCGTCGAGTACCTCCGGTAAGACCAGACCGCCCCTCTCTTCCTCAATCACACACGCGTCATACCCTCGACCATACGCCTCTAACCGTGCCTTTTGTTTGCCTCCGAATGAACTGCAACGTCGACTTCGACCTCAGACAGAGCCGTCCGACGTTGTCATCAACTCCGACGAGGAATTCCCATAGCTCCAGCGCGCCCCTCGGCAAACGGGAAGCACCTCGAGCACCCCCACGCCTTGGCGAATTCAGTGAGCCCCCTCTCTGTAGGGGTTCGTAGCATGGAAAACAAAAAATTTCTATCGCATACAAACAAACAAGCCAAGATCTATCTACTAGATTGCAGCAACGAGTCGATGGAATAACTCACCCTCGAAGATTCCAAAGTGTTTAACGAGAGCAGATTCTCGTGGGTGATGTAGTCGTACTCTTTCCGATCTCAAGATCGCGTGAGACGATCCTTCCGCGCCAGCGTTCCCATAGCGCTCCCGATCGGTCACACACGTTCGATTTTCGACGAAGACCTTCCTCTCCTTGTTCCAGCAGGCGGAGGTTGTAGCACTCTCCTCGCGATTCGGCCTGACAACGGGCGTGGTAGAGGGAAAATCCTTGGGCCAGGTGCGAGTATGGTGGAGCTTATGAGAGAGGCTATTAGTGGTCTAGTAATTAGACACACCAATTAGAAGGCTCTAAACCAATTAGAAGGCTCTAAACCGAATAGCTCTAAACCGGGTCTAGATCTAGGGTTTAGTTTAGAGGATAGGAAACTTGTGTGTCTAGGAGGGAGCCCTGCCCCTCCTTATATAGGTTGGAGGCTGGCCGGCCAAGGGAGAGTTCCTCCCCAACTCGGCCTAGGAGGTGCGCCCGGCCAAGGAGAACCCTCCTCCAACTCGGCCTCCACCTCCTCCTCTTTTCCACTTCCCAAACTGCGTTTGACTTTCAAACTAGCCGTTTGACTTTTCAATTTAGGATTTAAATAAATCCTTTATTTGGGACAACAAGAATACTTAGTACATGATGCAATCATTCCAATATGTAATGACACACTCATGTACCCTTCCCTCCGGAGTGCGGACATTCGGGACCTTCTAGAATGTTCCCAGAAAACACCGGAACCATTCCCCAACTCAAAGCGGAACTTTCCTTATATGAATCTTATTCTCCGGACCATTCCGGATCACCTCGTGATATCCGGATCCCATCCGAGACTCGAACAACATTCGGTCTCTTTCTCATAATACCATAACTACTCAAACAACGTGAATCCTTAAGTGTGTCTCCCTACGGTTCGTGAATTATGCGGACATGATCGAGACACTTCTCAACAATAACCAATAGAGGAATCTGGAAATTCATATGGCTCCCACATATTTCTCACGATTACTTTGCGATCGAATGAACCACTTACATACGATACCAATTTCCCTTTGTCTCACGATATGTTACTAATCCGAGGTTATGATCGTCGGTATCTCTGCATACCTAGTTCATCCTCGTTCCTGATAAGTACTCGTTTCTCGTTCCGTGATATGTGATCCCTTGTGACCAAGTCACATGCTTGCAAGCTAATTGGATGACATTTCACCGAGAGCCAGAGAATATCTATCCGTCATGTGGATGGACAAATCCACTCTTGATCCATGTGTTTCAACCAATACTTTCCGAACACTCAATGCCACCTTTATAGCCACCACATTACGGTGTGGTGTTTGATGACATCAAAGCATCCATCCGATAAGGTGATATGCATGATCTCATGGTCGAAGGAATTAGGTTACTATGTATCGAAAGCATATAGCAATTGAACTATTGAAATGACTTGATCTTTATGCTACGCTTATCTATAGGAGTATGTCCACCATATCATTCTCCTAACGATATGATCTTGTTGTTGATAACATCTCAATGTTCATGACAAAGAAACCACATCATCAATCAACCAACAAGCTAGTGAAGTATAGAGGCTATACTAGGGACTTCAAATTAAGTTTACAAATCACACAAGTATTAATGGTTTCCTTGTTAATACTATTATAGCATGAATGTAAACATTTATCATAAACACAAAGATATATAATAATAACTACATTTATTATTACCTCTAGGGCATATCTCCAACAGTCTCCCACTTGCACTAGAGTCATCTAATCTAGATTACATGGTAATATACCGAACACCCATGGCAGCTTGGTGTTGGTCATGCTTTGCCCTCGGGAGAGGTTTAGTCAATGGATCCGCCACATTTAGATCTGTGTGTACTTTGCAAATCTTTATATCCCCATCCTGGATATGTTCTCGAATAGCGTGAAAATGCAGCTTGATATGCTTGACTTCTTGTGTGACCTTGGTTCTTGCGCATTGGCTATGGCGCCCATGTTATCACTGATGATAGACATTGGGTCCAGCACTAGGAACCACACCCAGCTCTGTAATGAACTCTTTCATCCATATCGCTTCTTGTGAAGCCTCAAGCAACCATGTATTCCGATTCGTTGAAGATCTCGCCACAACGCTTTGCTTTGCACTCCTCCAGCTAACTGCTGCACCATTCAAAATAAATCATTATCCAGTTGTGATTTAGAATCATCCGGATCGGTGTTCCAACTAACATCGGTGTAACCATTAACAACGAGCTGTTCATCACCTCCATAAGAAAGAACCATATCCTTAGTTCTTCTCAAGTACTTAAGGATGTTTTGACATTGTCAATGATCCACTCTGGATCACTTTGATATCTGCTAGTTAAACTAACGGCATATGCAATGTCGGGTCTAGTACATAGCATGGCATACATTAGAGATCCTATGGCTGATGCATAGGAGTCTTACTCATCCTTTCTCTATCTTACTGCGATGTCGGACTTTGAGTTTTACTCAAGGTCGTATTGAGCAACATGGGCAAGAACCCTTTCTTGCTATCTTCCATTCAAACCTCTTTAGAACTTTGTCCAAATATGTACTTTGTGACAATGATATTTGGCGTTCGATCTATCTCTATAAATCTTTATGCCTAATATGTAGCTGCCTTAAGATCCTTCATTGAAAAACTATTATTCAAATACTCTTTGACACTATTAAGAAGGTCTACATCATTCCCAATCAACAATATGTCATCCACATACAGTATTAAGAATGCTCTGAGCTCCTCACTCACTTTCTTGTAAATACAAGCTTCTCCATAAGTTTGTATAAAACCAAAACTTTTGATTACCTTATCAAAACGTTGATTCCAACTTCGGGATGCTTGCTTCAATCCATAGATGGACCGTTGAAGCTTGCATACCTTGTTAGCATCTTTAGGATCGACAAAACCTTTGGGTTGTATCATATACAACTCTTCATCAATGTCTCCATTGAGGAATGCTGTTTTGACATCCATCTGCCATATCTCATAATCGTAATATGCAGCGATTGCTAACATAATCCTCCACAGACTTTAGCTTCGCTACGGTGAGAAAGTCTCATCGTAGTCAACTCCTTGAATTTGTCGAAACCCTTTTGAGAAAAGTCGAGATTTATAGAAAGTAACATTACCATCAGCATCTGTTTTCTTCTTGAAAATCCATTTGTTCTCGACAGCCTTCCGGCCATCCGGTAAGTCCACCAAAGTCTATACTTGGTTTTCGTACATGGATCCAATCTCGGATTTCATGGCTTCTTGCCATTTATTGGAATCTGGGCTCATCATCGCTTCCTCATATGTCTCGGGGTCATCGGTGTTGTCCACCAACATGACATTCATAACGGAATCATACCAATGGAGTGGTACGAGTTCTCGTTGACCTCCGAGGCTCTGAGCAACTTCAACCAAGTTTCATGATCACCATCATTAGCTTCCTCTCTTATTGGTACAGGCACCACAGGAACTTCTTCCGGTCTTTGCGCTACTCGCAATTCGAGAGAAGGTTCGACAACCTCGTCGAGTTCTACTTTCCTTCCGTCACTTCTTTCGAGAGAAATTCCTTCTCTAGAAAGGATCCATTCTTAACAGCGAAGATTTAGCCTTCGGATCTATGATAGAAGGTATACCCAATAGTTTCCTTCGGGTATCCTATGAAGACGCATTTTTCCGCTTTGGGTTCAAGCTTGTCCGGCTGTAACTTCTTTACATAGGCTTCGCATCCCCAAACTTTAAGGAACGACAATTTAGGTTTCTTCCCAAACCATAATTCATATGGTGTCGTTTCAGCAGTTTAGACGGTGCCCTATTTAAAGTGAATGCGGCTGTTTCTAATGCATAACCCCAAAATGATAGTGGTAGATCTGTAAGTGACATCATAGAACGAACCATATCTAAGAGAGTTCGATTACGACGTTCAGACACACCATTACGCTGTGGTGTTCCGGCGGTGTCAAGCTGAAAGTATTCCACATTTCCTTAAATGCTCGCCAAACTCGTAACTTAGATATTCACCTCCACGATCGAGCGTAGAAATTTAATCTTCTTGTTACGTTGATTCTCTACCTCACTTTGAAACTCCTTAAACTTCTCGAAAGTTTCGGACTTATGTTTCATGAAATAGATATACCCATATCTACTTAAGTCATCCGTGAAGGTAAGAACATAACGATAAGCGCTCCGCGATGCTACACTCATTGGACCACACACATCGGTATGTATGATTTCCAATAAGTCCGTAGCTCGCTCCATCATACCAGAAAATGGAGTCTTAGTCATTTTACCCATCAGACATGCCTCGCATCTTTCAAGTGATTCAAAATCAAGTGATTCAAGAAGTCCATCGAATGGAGTTTCTTCATACGTTTCACTCAATGTGACCAAGGCAGCGATTGCCACATATAGGTCGAGTTATCGCTTGATTTCAATCGTTTAGCTTCAATGTTATTAATATGTGTATTTCTACTATCGAGATTCAACATGAATAGACCATCTATCAAAGGTGCATGTGCGTAAAACATATTACTCATATAAATCGAACAACCATTATTCTCGGATTTAAACAAGTAACCGTCTCGCAATAAACAAGATCCTGATATAATGTTCATGCTTAGCAGCACCAAATAACAATTATTTAAGTATAAAACTAATCCCGATGGTAGATGAAGAGGTAGCGTCGACCGCGATCACATCAACCTTTGATCCGTTTCCTCGCGCGCCGTCACCTCGTTCTTCACTAGCTTCCGTTTATTCTGCAGCTCTTTGAGTTACAAATATGAGCAACCGAACCGATTATCAAATACCCGAGCACTACTACAGTACTAGTGAGATACACATCAATAACATGTATATCAGATATACCTTTCTTCTTGATGTTGCCGTTCTTCAAATCCGCCAAGTACCTTGGGAAATTCCGCTTCGATGACCTTCTCCCTTGCGGTAAAGCACTCGATTTCAGGCTTAGGTCCAGCCTTGGTCTTCTTTGTCGGCGTGGTAACTTTCTTACCACCCTTCTTGAAGTGTCCCTTTGCTTAGACTTGCCTTTCTTGAATTTGGTGGTCTTATTGACCATCAACACTTGGTGCTCTTCCTTGATCTCCACTTGCAGATTTCAACATAGCAAATAGTTACAGCAACTCTTTGTTCATGTTACGCATGTTGTAGTTCATCACAAAGTTCTTGTAACTTGGTGGTAGTGATTGGAGGATCGGTAAACCCCAAAGTATTAGGAATCACTATACCCAAACTTTGAAGTTTATTTGCGTGCCCGACATTTTAAGCACATGCTCACCGACTAGCTACCTCTTCCATCTTGCGGTTAAAGAACTTTTGAAGCTTCATAACTTTCAATTGCCGCATGAGTCTCAAAGATTAATTTGAGATCCTCGACAATATCATATGGATCGACTCTTCAAACCTTTTACGAAGCTCGATTCTAAACCATACAAGATAGCACCTGAACTATGGAGTCTTGATTCTTAGAAGCGAGGTAAACATTCTTTACTTCATCGGTAGCATCAGTGCAGTGGGTCACCTAGCGGTGCATCCACATAGGTCAAATTACCAGTGTGAGGACAATCCTCAAATTGCGGAACCAATCCATGAAGTTGCTTCCATTGTTTTTCAACTTTTCTTTCTCTAGGAGCATTAAAATTGATGGTAGGCTGCCATTGATCTACAACATATTTGCAATAGTTTAGACTAAGTTTATGACAAATTGAGTTCAAATTAATTAATGAAATTAAACTAGGTGAACTCCTGAAAACAACATCCCTCACATTGTTTTAGTGATCACACAGACCAAATCCACTACATCAACACCGATCATCACGAGCTGATATAGTTTTAATGGCGAACAATCATCATGTTCATCATATCTACTATATGATTCATGCTTTGCCTTTCGGCGATCCGTGTTCTGAGGCCATGTACATACATGCTAGGCTCGTCAAGATCAAACCTTAGCTACCGCGCATAAGCAAATCTGGCTTGCTTACGTTGTATTCACCAGCGGAATCAAAGACACCCGATCATCACGTGGTGTTTGAGCAGCAAGCTTTGTAGCAGTGCATACTAAGGGTGAACACTTTAGAACTTGAAATTTATGTGCATGAGGATCATCTTATAATGCTACCGTCGTCTACTAAGCAATACAAGATGCATAAAGGATTAACATCACATGCAATTCATAATATGTGATATGATATGGCCTTTCTTCTTTGTGCTTCCGATCTCCATCTTCAAGCACGAATATGATCTCCATCATCACCGCATAGCATCAAGGTCATTGGCTTCTTCATGGTTGTCGTCCACCAGCTTCAACTATTACAACTATTTTGAATAGACACGCAGGTCTTAACGAAATTAAAGACAACCATATGGCTCCTGCGGTTGCCAACTTACAATAAGGAACATTGCATACATCAAATATAATCACAATCATGGCCATATCACATCACTTGCACACCGCAAAACAAAGTTAGGCGCTTCTACTTTCTTTGCATATTTTACGTGGTTTGGGGCTTTCCATAAGTGTCGTTCTAACTTACGAACAAGAACCACAACATTGATACTAGCATTGTTGATCACCCGTTGTAAATTGGATCTTTACTATGCTAGGAGAAAGCAGGCACCATAAAGCCACTTATGCAAAAGCAGTTGCATGTCAAGCGTGGAGAAAGTCTCATGAGCGATGTCATGTAAGGTTAGCCCGGCCGCTTCATCCCAACATACCGCAAGATGCAAAGTACACAAAAGCAATCTACAATAAAAGCATCAACGCCCACAATGACCATTGTGTTCTACTCGTCTGAGATCTACATATAGACACGGCTCGATACCCTTTGTAGGGGTTAGTAGCATGGAAAACAAAAATTTTCTATCGCATACAAACAAACAAGCCAAGATCTATCTACTAGATTGCAGCAACGAGTCGATGGAATAACTCACCTCGAAGATTCCAAAGTGTTTAACGAGAGCAGATTCTGTGGGTGATGTAGTAAATACTCTTTCCGATCTCAAGATCGCGTGACGATCCTTCCGCGCGTTCCATGGCGCTCCCATGATCGGTCACCTGCGTTCGGTACTCGGTGAAGACCTTCCTCTCCCTTGTTCCAGGCAGCGGAGGTTGTAGCACTCTCCTCGCGATTCCGGCTGTGGCAATGCGTGGTAGAGGGAAATCCAGGCTTCCAAGCCCGTGCAGTATGGTGGAGCTTATGAGAGAGGCTATTAGTGGTCTAGTAATTAGACACACCAATTAGAAGGCTCTAAACCAATTAGAAGGCTCTAAACCGAATAGCTCTAAACCGGGGTCTAGATCTAGGGTTTAGTTTAGAGGATAGGAAACTTGTGTGTCTAGGAGGGGAGCCCTGCCCCTCCTTATATAGGTTGGAGGGCTGGCGGCCAAGGGAGGAGTTCCTCCCCAACTCGGCCTAGGGAGGTGCGCCGCCAAGGGAGGAACCCTCCTCCAACTCGGCCTCCACCTCTCCTCCTCTTTTCCCACTTCCCAAAACTGCCGTTTGACTTTCAAACTAGCCGTTTGACTTTTCAATTTAGGATTTAAATAAATCCTTTATTTGGGACAGCAAGAATACTTAGTACATGATGCAATCATTCCAATATGTAATGACACTCATGTACCCTTCCCCTTGGTCTGCGGACATTAGGGACCTTCTAGAATGTTCCCGATGAAAACACGGAACCATTCCCCAACTCCAAACGGAATTTCCGTATATGAATCTTATTCTCCGGACCATTCCGGATCACCTCGTGATATCCCGGATCCCATCCGAGACTCCGAACAACCTTCGGTCTCTTTCTCATAATACCATAACTACTCAAACAACGTCGAATCCTTAAGTGTGTCTCCCTACGGTTCGTGAATTATGCAGACATGATCGAGACACTTCTCCGAACAATAACCAATAGAGGAATCTGGAAAATCATAAGGCTCACACATATTTCTAAGAATACTTAGCGATCGAATCAACCACATAAATACGATACCAATTTCCCTTTGTCTCACGATATGTTACTTATCCGAGGTTATGATCGGTATCTCTGCATACCTAGTTCATCCTCGTTATTGATAAGTACTCTTTTCTCGTTCCCGTGATATGTGATCCCTTGTGACCAAGTCACATGCTTGCAAGCTAATTGGATGACATTTCACCGAGAGGGCCCAGAGAATATCTATCCGTCATGTGGATGGACAAATCCCACTCTTGATCCATGTGTTTCAACCAATACTTTCCGAACACTCAATGCCACCTTTATAGCCACCCTGTTACGGTGTGGTGTTTGATGACATCAAAGCATCCATCCAGTAAAGGTGATATGCATGATCTCATGGTCGAAGGAATTAGGTTACTATGTATCAGAAAGCATATAGCAATTGAACTATTGAAATGACTTGATCTTTATGCTACGCTTATCTATAGGAGTATGTCCACCATATCATTCTCCTAACGATATGATCTTGTTGTTGATAACATCTCAATGTTCATGACAAAGAAACCACATCATCAATCAACCAACAAGCTAGTGAAGTATAGAGGCTATACTAGGGACTTCAAATTAAGTTTACAAATCACACAAGTATTAATGGTTTCCTTGTTAATACTATTATAGCATGAATGTAAACATTTATCATAAACACAAAGATATATAATAATAACTACATTTATTATAACCTCTAGGGCATATCTCCAACACTCTCCTCCTTCCTCGCTTCCTGTAGCATCGACTTCGCCACCGTCTGGCCGCTCCGCCACCAGACGCCGCCGCCAGCGCCGCCCATCCTTGGCAAGCAAGCTGAGCACCGTCCGATCTTGATCCAGCGGCTAGGAAAGAAAGTGAGCGAAGGGATATCGAACGATCTGAGCTGCGCGATGTCAATTAAGGCCAGCGTCGCCCGATCCGGCCGAACCGGTATCAACCAGTAGAATAACGCCGCGTGTCACCTGTCTGTTTAAAAACAGAAATTGAAAACAGATTTGTTTGTAATTTTCAAACCCTTGTAACTTTCAAACCACATGTCCAAAAATTACAAATTTTATATCAATGGATTCAGGAGAACAAGACCTAGCCAACCATACCCTTAGTTTAGCAAATAGTATCTGTTAACTTGTTTGAATTTGCAGATTCATTTGTATGCTTATTTTAGATTAGAAAAATTGTTTAAAAATGTTTTTAAGGTTAAAACCTTTGCAAATTGGTTTGTTGTGACCTTACTGAACCTAGGAACCAACCCATGGTTTGGAAAATAAATTTGGAAAAGTTTGGAATGGATTAATTAGTTTAGTCCATTTCTAGCCAAATAAAATTGTTGATTTTATTATAAAAATGTTTATGGAAAGAAAAATTTGAGAAAATGGTTTGGACCAAACCTACTGACCCAAAAACACCAAGTTTTGCAATAGCAACTCATTTGGTGAACAACTTAAGAGTTTTGCCTTAATAAAAACATTTTCCACCACATGAAATGATAAATGGATTTAAAAATAGTTTTTGGACAAAACCCTCTTGCTAATGACTTTGACACTTTGGTAAATGACCAATTTGGATCTTACAAAATTTAGAAACCCCATAGAGACCCCCTTTGCAAAATAAAACTATCTTGTGCATGCTCCCATGCATGAATTGGTCTCCTTTGTCTTGTGTGTGTGAATTTGTTTGAGTGATTAATGGTTGGAATGTAAATTGAATTGGTGTTTGTTTGATTGACTTGTAGTGAAGTGTGAGACTAGCAAGATCAAGGAGTGAACTACCATTCCCTACCAAAAAGGCAAGTGATGCTTCATAATTTTTATCCCAAATACTTTCACTATGCATTAGTGATTTTGCTAAGTAAACTTGCATGGATTTTGCTAAGTATAGATCTTGCTATAAGAAAACCTAGTAGATGAATCCTTAGTAGGATTTCCTAAGTAAAGTTTCCTATTACTACCAAGCTTAGTCTAGCTAATAGAAAACACGGGTGGAAAATATATTCACACTATGGAAAAATATTCTAAGTCTGAGGACTTATGTTTTTGTTTAATAAAACAACTAAGTTAATGAATCCCCTGGGTGGAATGGGCTTGCTTGGTGGAGATTGGTTGAGTGGTTCACAATGCCATGGACTTGGATTGTGTATCTCACTTGTGGTATGCCACCCAGGAACAAAGAGATTTGAGAATGTCAAATGTTGAGAAGCTTCAAGTGCAACCACTTGGCAATATGGGCTCTGCCATGATCATATAGGTTGCAAGAACTTAGCCATATGGACAGTGGGTGGTAGTGTTTGATAGGTTGGAACGCGTCCATTTTGGTCTAAGGGAAGGCTTCTGAAAGATTTTGTCTTGGGAAACCAAGTCTTGTGGGTAAAGTGCACCACCTCTGCAGAGTGTAAATCTAAGTACTTAGCCATGTCCCTGGTAAAGGACAATTTGAGCATCAAGACATGGAAGCAATCAAGAACCTCATCATTCAAATTTCTAAGTTAAAACTTGTGGATTGAACCAGGGTTGTTTGAAATCTTGAATCTTTGATTGGTAGATGCCTTGGAAAGGATATTCAGTCTTTGATTGAGAAAAAATGATTTTGACAAGCAAAAACTTAGTATTTTCAAATGTTAAGGAAAAATCTATTTTGAGCAATGCAAGCCTCAACTCCACTTAGCCAAATGAATATAGATGATAGACTCCACTATACTACCATAGTATCACTTGCCAATACAATTCAAATGTATTGACCCTTGTGGCTGTAACTTGTTATGTTGCAGGTTTGATTGTTTTTAGGGAAGATTGATTGATTAGGATTACAAAGTCTACAACCAACATCTGCCTGTGGCACTTTTGAAGATGAAGGACCCCATGATTATAATTATTCCGCTGCAATGTAATGTAATAGCCAAATGAGCTATGTATTGATGTAATAAAATTATGTTAATCCTGGTTATAAAGTTGTATTATGACCTTTGTTTCTTGATATTACATCTAAACTGTGGATGCTAGCTATTGATCCATGGACTAGCATTGTAAACACAGGAGGCTCTATCTTATTAAAGATTGGGACCCCTACACCCTAGGAACCATCTTGTGGATTCAAAAATGTTTTGGGTGAAGATTAGGATTGATTAGCCCATTTCTAGCCAAATAAAAATATTGATTTTGTTATGGAATTGATTTTTGAGAAAAACCTTTGGAAAATGTTTTGATTCAAACCTACTGACCCAAAACACCAAGTTTCGTGAATTAGAAACTTATTTTGTGAACAACACAAAGTTTTTGCCTTGCTAAAAACATTTTTCCACCACATAAAATAATGAATGGATTTAAAATTGGTTTATAGATAAAACCCTTTTGCAAATGACTTTGCCACTTTAGAAAATGACCACCTTGGACTTTACAAAGTTTAGAGCCTAGTAAAAACCACCTTTGCAAATAAAACTATCTTTTGCATGTTTGCATGCAAGACTTAGTTTCTATTATTTTATGTGTGTTGAATTGTTTGATTATTGGTTGGAATGCTAGTTGATATTGTGTTTGCTTGATTGATTTGTAGTGAAGTTAGAAAAGTGTGAAACTAGCAAGATCAAGAAGTGAACCAACATTCCCTACCAAAAAGGCAAGTGACA
The DNA here is from genome assembly GCA_023614405.1 of Avena insularis. NCBI lineage: Eukaryota > Viridiplantae > Streptophyta > Magnoliopsida > Poales > Poaceae > Avena > Avena insularis. Next base: position 291,512,249 of record CM042691.1, on the reverse strand, counting down.
CTATCATCCAAAGTCCTACTATTTTCATTATACTTAGTGGATTTTGAAACATGCATGAAAAGAATTTCTATACTTATGCTATGCTAAGTCCTAATAGGATACCTTATATATTCCTTAGTGAAAACAATGTAGTTGTAAAATGCTTAGCCATGCAACATATTTTGAGCAGAGATACATGTTGAGATTTTTATAAAGATGAGAAAAGAGTTGTGTTTTATATAATAAAACAAGTACTCAATGAACCACCTGGGTGGACAAGGTTACTCAAGTTTTGGACAAGGTGGCAACAAAAGGAACCATGTCTATGGCAATCTCTTTGTGTTGTGCACCAAAAGAAAACCACCCAGGGACTTAGAGATTGAACATGTTTCTCCAACTGTGGCTTTCGTGTATAGCCACATGCTACATATGGCTCTGGCTTAGTCAACTACATTGGGAAGACCCATGCATTGTCTTCAGGTTTACTGGAAATGAGGGAACTAGGAACCCTACATTGGTGCCTGAAGACAAGCTAGCAATAGTGTATGGGAGGACCCTCTGGAAAGACTTCGTCACATTCTCAATCTGCCAGTACTCCATCTTGGTGAGTACTTATCCAGCGGCCACTGGTGGCAACAACATGAGATTGTGTCATGTGGGTAAAGTGTACAACTTCTGTAGAAGATCAAATTCTAAGTACTTAGCCGTGTCCCCGGTTATGGACAATACTGATCAACTAAATCTTGAAGCTATGGGAAATCTCGACATTCCAATTTCTAAAAGAAAAACTTTAAAGAGACAACAAAAGGCTTGAAGCACTTGGGGGTACCAAGGAGCTCAAGAGATTTTGATAAAAACTTGAAGTACTTGGGGTGTACCAAGGAGCTCAAGAGATTTTGACAAGACTTGAAACACTTGGGGATTTACCAAGGAGTTCAGAAAAGATTGGACAAAAGATCAAACTGTTTTGAAAGATAGGATAAAATATTGCTTTCTGCAAATGAGCCTTAAAACCCTACCTAGCCAAATATGCATGTAATGATAGGATCCACTTATATTCCACATAGTAGTGAAACTTGCCAATACAATTCAAATGTATTGACCCTTGTGGCCGCAACTTGTTATGTTGCAGGTTTGTTTGATACTAGTGAAGTTGATTGATTAGGATTACAAAGTCTACAACCAACATGTCTGCCTGTGGCACTTTGAAGATGAAGGACCCCATGCTTATAGATTTTCTGCTGCAATGTATTGTAATAGCCAAATGAGCTATGTAAGATGTAATAAAATTTTGTTATTCCTGGTTATAAAGTTATATTATGACCCTTGTTTCTTGATATTACATCTTAACTATGGATGCTAGCTATTGATCCAGGGACTAGCATTGTAAACACAGGGATCTCTACCTTATTGAAGGTTGGGACCTCTTTCAGATGGTATCAGAGCATTGTGTTGCCTGTAGGATTTGTAAACCTAGGATTGGACAAAAACCCTTAGAAAAATAGGAGTTGTATTTGTTCCAAAACTTATTTACAAACAATCTTGTAAACCCTTTCCTCAACCATTTTGGTTTTGACTCTACATCTCTTCTATATTCAACTTGATGGAAAAACCTACCCCATGGCCAAGGACTTTACCATGTGCAAAGGACTTCTTCAACTCTAATGACTTCAACATCTTCAGCATATTCACTAAGGACTTCAAACCTGGATGTCACTAAGGACAAGTGAGACAAGGAAATCTTGCTCAAGAATTGGAGATTAAGGAAACACAAATTAGAAGGAGCCCACATCACTTGAAGTTTGATGACCAAAAGTTTTCCCAAGGAAACCATGATCTCATGCAAAGAAGAATCAACCAAGAAGGATGGAAAGATCTCAAGTGAACCATATAGATGGACCACCATATTTTGTTTAAGACAAACCCACCAACTTATGTGGTGTAACAAAAATATTTTTGGTTGCCTAAGAATATGCTTGGATACTTGTGTTTGAGTGAAATGTTTGTTTGTGGTTGTTTGCACATTTCTTGTGTGAATTGTGATGTATGTGATTAGAACGAATTTTCTTAGAAAAATCTTTTGTCTATTCTAATCTCCATCTAACCCAAACAGATGACTACTCCAAGAGACTCCAACATCAAGGTTGATGACACCAACACCAACCAAGAGGACAACATGGAGAAACTCATAGCAACCCAAAACCAGTTGAACCAAATGATAGCTCAGTTCATAGCCAACACCAGTGGGGAAGATCCAACCCTGCAAAAGTTTTTGGAAGACCAAGCCCAAATGTTGCATAAGGTGACAGACCAAATGCTCAACATGGAAAGCAATTTTTCCAAGGACGACAAAGATGTTATTCTAAAAGGAACCAAAGCTTGCAATATTTGTGGAGACAAGGATCACACTTCCAAGGAGCATGGAGATCAATGCCCCAACTGTGAAGAGAAACATCCTGTTGGCCAATGTCCCACCTCACAAGCTACTTGCTACCTATGTGAAGGAAACAATCATGTCCCTATCCAATGCCCCATCTATTCCATTGTTGAACAAAGGAAACAAGGTGGAGTGCAACAAATGATTGCAAACTATCAAGAGGGATCTAAGTCTACCAAGAAGAATGAGGACAAAGGAAAAGCTCCACTTATACCTCCATGCAATACAACCCAATTCAAAGGACCAAAGAAGAGGAATATGAATTTTCCAAAGAGCAATAGAAGGTCCAAGAAACATGTAGACATTCCTACCTACCAGATAACATATGAACAACATGAACTAGATGCACTCCTAGCTTTGGAGAAGCCCAAAAAGAAAAAGAAGGACAAAAGCCATGTGCAATGTCATCATTGTAAAGAAATGGGACACTATTCCAATGAATGTCCAGAAAAGCAAAAGTATAAAGAGATTGGCCAAGTATGTTGCAACAACTGCAAAGGACTAGGCCATTATGCAACAACTTGTCCACAAGAGACACGTGACATGGTTATACCCTACGGGTACGTAACTTCAGCATACCTGGTCCAGCCCAAGGAAGGCCCACAGCAGACATACGCTGGCCCATGAAGATTTTCGGGTGGCCAAGGCCCATGACGTCTTCGGATCCTTGGAGAGCAAGACTAGAGGAGATAGGAAATTCAAAGGGGTAAAACCCTAGAACTTGTAACCGACTAGGACTATGCCCGGGACCTGCCTAAGTCTATATAAAGGCCAGGAGGGCACGCCCTAGATCTCTCGACTCATACTTTTCGCAAACGCATCCACGCCAGATCAAATATGCGCACCTTGTAACCTTCGGTTCCGCCGTAATCAAAGAGCAGACAAGCAGGAGTAGGGTTTTCCCTCCGGGGGCCTGAACCTAGGTAAATCTCGTGTCCCCAGTTGCTTGTCCATTAACTGCACGATCTCCAGCATCCCCATCTTCTCCAAAACCCAAGTCCATAACAATGGGCATTGACGAGATTAAACCTCGTCAATTGGCGCCGTGTGTGGGAACTGGGGGTGCTGATTGTGCGGTCGTGACGGTTCCGACCCGATCGATCTACAACTCCGCGGCGACGGAGAATCACCTCCTCTCTGGCGCTTTCGACTTCACCGCCCACTCGCCGGCTACCATGAAGGATTTCGAGCCCGTAGGCGACGGACTCGAAATTTTGTTCGTAACCGCTTCAGTGGGACAAACTGGCACCCTCCGCCTCCCTGAGCGGGTGCCCGTGCCGTCAATCAGGCCCTCTTCGTGGGCTCCACATCCCGCGCTACGCACGTCACCATCAACAGATGAGTTCTACAGCAGCAGCAGCTGCAACTCCGATCTGTGCGATCCACCTTCAGATGAAGGGACCTACGGTTCCGGATCTGAAAGCTGCGGCAGCAGCCGACCAATCTGCAAGCGCTATCTGTGAGCCGCAGTCATCCAAACCGACGAAGAAACGCCTAACCCGCCGCCCAATCAAAACGGCGAAAACAGCGAAAAGAAGCGGTCCCCCACCCAACAGGAAAGCGACCACGTCATCAACTTAGCAAAGAAGGATGGGTCCGGCTCGCCCGTCGTCGCGGCGACATCGTCTTACCTGCGACGCCTCACGTGACTTTCTTGATGGCATACCACTACCTCCTCATCGAGGAGCACAAGAAACAAGTCAAGATGCAGAGGCGCTCGACAAGCGCAAGCAAGCGACCTCCGAGTCCAGGCCTTGACGACAAGCTGCGCTCTCCATGACACCCGGCTCTCTAGCACAAACGAAACCAGAAACAAGCACCGCTCTCGGGTGGAAAACATGGACCCGAAGGAGCGGCGTGGCGTGACCGAACTCCACACATCGTTCATGGATATGGACGCTGACGGCAACATCATTCCGAAGACGCCACAAGCTGCGATCATGGCAGCCACTGCGTATCTCGCGGCTCACCCACCTCCGGAGGGGGACCCGAAAAGGGCCATGCATAGGTCCGCACTCACCGGACTAGGACTAATCGGAGCTGCGCTCCACGAAGACGCTCTTGCGGAGCCGAAGAAGAAAGCTCCGGCCAGGCGCGACCGGAGCCCCACTCCCTCATCCGAGGATGAAGAGGAACACGATCTTCCTCGAAGGAAGAAGAGCTCGCACCGCCATAAACGTGACTACGACGCCAGAGACAAGCTTACAGAACGCAAGATCGACAAAGCATGCGCCAAACGCGCATGCTCGTCTGAATCTGAGATGGATGAAGACGAAGGAGAACTCTACGGGGCTCGATGCTTCAGCAGATCCGTTCGGCGAACACAGATGCCACGCAACTTCAAGATTCCTTCGGATACTCCGAAGTTCAACGGCACGCAAGATCCAAAGTCCTGGCTCAGTGACCATCTGTCATCCGTCAAGCTTCACGGAGGCAACAAAGAAACCGCCATGCAATGCTTCAGCTGCAGCTGACAGGCGCGGCGTGGGTCTGGCTTAGCAGCCTATCATCAGGATCCATCCGAAGCTGGGAGGAGCTCGCTTACAGCTTCATCCGAAATTTCAAAGGCACCAGCAAGAGGCCCGCCTCAATCGAAGAGTTGCGAGCCTGCACTCGGAAGAAGGTGAATCTATTCGCTCGTACATACTACGCTGGTCTACAACCAAGAACTCCACAGCACACATCTCCGAAGAGAGGGCCATCGACGCCTTCAGGGACGGCGTCAAGCGCCCAGACTTCAAGGAGGAACTTGGGCGTGTAAAGTGAAGGGTTTCGCGGCATAGTAAATCAAAATTTTCTACGGATGCGAACAGAGGGAAAGCCAAGATCTAATCTAGGAGATGCAAACAACGAGAGAGATTGGATTAGATCTTCATACCCTTGAAGATTCGCCAGTGAACGCGTTCGTCGGAACGTGGGTGATGTAGTCGTACTCGCTTCTCCTCCTCGCGATCCGATCCGATCTAGCACCACAAGTGGCGGTGCCTCCGTGAGATGCACACGTGCAGCACCTCGACGTATCCTCCTTCCTCGGACCAGCGAGTATGGTGGAGAGATAGATTGGATCTACAACACGACGGCGTGGTGTATATGGTGGAGAATTTCTGCTGCAGGGCTTCGCCTACAAACAGTCGGGAGGGGGAGAGGAAGGTAGCAAGGCAGCTAGGGCTTGGAGGAAGGTGTGTTGTAGGGGGGGAGGGGGCGCACCACCCCTCTATATATAGAGGGGGCGCCAGCCTGCCCTCCTCCAAGCCTATCTCCGGTTTAAACAATTTAAACTCTCCTTATCCAGAAATCCTATCTCTAGTTTAAGCGATTTAAACTCTCCTTATCTAGAAATCCTATCTCTAGTTTAAGCGAGTTTAAACTTATCTAGGATCGGCTGGGCCCTATGGGGCCTTGTTCCCCCTATTGCGGCCAGGACACTCCCTCATAGGCCCATGCCCCTCCCGGAAGGTGGGGCCACGTTGGTCCCCTTCCGGAAGGTTCTAAAGCTTCGGTACAATACCGATTAACCCGGAACAATTCGAAATCCAAAAACTGCACTGCCTTATATGAATCTTATTCTCCGGACCATTCCGAACCTCTCGTGATATCCGGATCCCATCCGAGACTCGAACAAAAATTCATAAACCAATTATCCAATCTATCCTAGCGTCAAGATCGTTAAGTGTGTGACCCTGGGTTCGAGAATATCTGAGACATGATCTTCTATCAATAATCAACAGAGTGCAGGCACCCATATTGACTCCACACATTCATCGATGATCATATCGGATGAACCACGATGCCAGTTCAATCAATCCCATATATATATTCCCTTCGTCTCGCGATATTTTACTTGCAGAGATTCGATCGTCGATGCACGTCATACCTAGTTCAATCTCGTTCATAGCAAGTACTTTACTCGTTCCGTAATCCGATATCACTTTGTGATTAACTCCTTAACCACATGCTTGCATGCGGTGTTGATATCGATTACCGAGTGGGCTCTGAAGTATATCTCTCCGACTTGGGAGGACAAATTCCATCTCGATACATACAACCCGAGATACTTTCCGATCACGAGAGACACCTTTATGATCACCCTCTCATAGGATGACGTTTGATGACCTCAAAGCTTTCTTCCGGTACCGGGAGTTGCATTATCTCATGGTCTAAGGAATACAATATTTGACATAGGAAAAGCTTACAAAGATGAACTCGATGAAACGACCTAATTGCTTCGCTTAGTTTGGTCATCCATCATATCATTCTCCCAATGATATGATCTCATTATCAATTGACAACTCATGTCTATGGTTAGGAAACCTTAACCATCATTGATCAATGAGCTAGTCCTTAGGCGTACCGGGGACACGGTGTTGTTCACAAACCACACAAGTATTAATGTTTCGCTTAATACAATTCTTGCATGGAATATAAACTTTATCATGAACAAGAATTATAATAATAACATATTTATTATTGCCTCTAGGGCATAATTCCAACAGTCTCCCACTTGCACTAGAGTCAATAATCTAGTTTACATTTGGCAACAATCTCACACCAAAGGCACTGAGTTGTTGATCATGTTTTACGTGGAAGAGGTTTAGTCAATGGATCTGCGACATTCAGATCCGTATGTACTTTGCTAATCTTCGATCTCCATCTGCTATATAATCTCGGATTATATGAAACTTGCGTTGATATGCTTGGTCTTTGGATGATATCTTGGTTCCTTAGCGAGTGCTATGGCGCCGGTGTTGTCACACAATATCTCCGGTGGGTCCAATGCACTTGGAACCACGCCAAGCTTCGATGATGAAGTTTGATCCAAACTCCTTCACTTGGCGCTTTGCGGCAGCCATGTATTCCGCTTCTCTGTAGATCCCGATCACGCTTTGCTTGCAGCTTCTCCAGCTCACAGCTCCTCCATTCAAAATATCGTATCACTGCGAGATTTAGAATCATCCTTGTCGGTGTCGAAACTAGCGTCGACGTAACCTTTTACGACAAGCTGTTCATCACCCCCATAGACTAAGAACATTTCTTTAGTTCTATTTAGGTACTTTAGGATGTTCTTCACGGCTGTCCAGTGTTCCACTCCTAGATCACTTTGATATCTGCTCGTCAAACTAAGAGCATTGGACACATCCGGTCTAGTACACAGCATGGCATACATGATGGAACCTATGGCCGAGGCATAAGGCACTTTGCTCATAGCTTCCCTATCATTTACCGTAGCTAGACACTGAGCCTTGCTCAATATCTTACCTGACAACATAGGCACTGAACCTTTCTTTGCCTTATCCATTCTAAACCTTTTCAGAACTTTGTCTAGGTATGTACTCTGGCTTAAAGTTATCAGGCGTCTTTGTCTATCTCTATAGATCTTGATGCCCAATATACAAGCAGCTTCACCTAGGTCTTTCATTGAAAAACACTTGTTCAAATAACTCTTCACATCGTTAAGCATGTTGATGTCATTTCCGATAATCAATATGTCATCCACATATAGTACCAGAAACGTCATCGAGCTCCCACTCACTTTCTTGTAGATACAAGCTTCGTAGCAATTTGGAACAAATCCAAAGCTCTTGATCACTTGATCAAAACGAAGGTTCCAACTCCGAGATGCTTGCTTTAGTCCATAAATGGAACGTTGAAGTTTGCATACTTTACTAGCATCCTTAGGATCGACAAAACCTTCGGGTTGCATCATATACAACTCTTCATCAATGTTGCCATTGAGGAAAGCAGTCTTGACATCCATCTGCCATATTTCATAATCATGAAACGCAACAATTGCTAATAAAATCCGAATGGACTTAAACATCGCTACGGGAGAGAAAGTCTCATCGTAGTCAACACCTTGAACTTGTCGAAAACCTTTTGCGACAAGCCGTGCTTTATAGACGGTAACATTACCATCCGCGTCCGTTTTCTTCTTGAAAATCCATTTGCACTCAATGGCCTTTCGGTCTCTAGGAGGGTCCACCAAAGTCCATACTTGGTTTTCGCTCATGGATCCCAATTCGGATTTCATGGCTTCCAGCCATTTCTCAGAGTCTGGGCTCATCATCGCTTCCTCATAGTTCGTAGGTTCACTGTCTTCTACCAACAAGACAATCAAAGACAGGTTGCCGTACCACTCGGAGGGGCACGCGACCTTGTCGACCTGCGACCTTCAGATGACATCGTCCAAGCTTCATGATCCTTGTCATTAGCTTCCTCTATTGTTGGTGCGGTGACCTTTGGAACAATTTCAGGTCTGCGCTACTCTCAATTCAAGAGAAGGTTAATAACCTCGTCTAGCTCTACTTTCCTCCACTCACTTCTTTCGAGAAACTCCTTCTCAAGAAAGGAACCGTTCTTCGACAAACACTTTGCCTTCGGTTCTGTGATAGAAGGTATACCCAATAGTTTCCTTAGGGTATCCTATGAAGACACATTTCCGCTTTGGGTTCGAGCTTGTCGGCATCAACTTCTTGACATAAGCTTCGCATCCCCAAACTTTAAGAAACGACAACTTAGGTTTAGCACCAAACCACAGTTCATACGGTGTCATCTCAGCGGATTTAGATGGAGCCCTATTTAAAGTGAATGCAGCGGTTTCTAATGCATAACCCCAAAATGATAACGGCAAATCAGTAAGAGACATCATTGATCGGACCATATCTAATAGGGTTCGATTCGGCTCAGACACACCATTGCTACTGTGGTGTTCGGGTGGCCTGAGTTGTGAAAGCGATTCCACTTGCTTTAAGATGCGTGAAAATCATAACTCAAATATTCACCTCCACGATCGGATCATAGAAACTTAATCTTTACATTACGATGGTTCTCCACTTCATTCTAAAATTCCTTGAACTTTTCAAATGTTTCAGATTTATGTTTCATTAAATAGATATACCCATATCTACTTAAGTCATCGGTAAAAGTGAGGAAATAGCGATATCCACCGTGAAACACTCATCGGTCGCATACATCGGTATGTATGATTTCCAACAAGTCCGTTGCTCGCTCCATCATACGGAGAACGGGTTTTGATCATCTTGCCCATGAGGCATGGTTAGCATGTGTCAAATGATTCAAAATCAAGAGACTCCAAAAGTCCATCGAATGGAGTTTCTTCATGCTTTACACCAATATGACCTGAGCAGCGATTGCCACAAATAAGTAGTATTATCACTATCTACTTTGCATCTCTTAGCCTCAATGTTATGGATGTGTGTTTCATCCCTTTCGAGATTTAGAAGAAATAAACCATTCACAAGAGGTGCATGACCATAAAAGATGTTACTCATATAAATAGAACAACCATTATTCTCCGATTTAAATGAATAACCGTCTTGCAATAAACACGATCCGAAATGATGTTCATGCTCAGCGCAGCACATAATAACATTTATTAAGGTTTAAAACTAATCCCGAAGGTAAAACTAAGGAGAGCGTCTTGACGGCCATCACATCAACTCTTGATCCGTTGCTTAGCAACGCATCGTCACCTCATCCCTACAAGCCGTCTATTCCGTAGCTCTGTTTGAGTTACAAATATTAGCAACGAACCGGTATCAAATACCCGACTACAACGAGGGCTAGTAAGGAAAACATCAATAACATGTATATCAAATATACCTTTGATGGTGCCAGCCTTCTTGTCCGCTAAGTACTTGACGATTCGCTTCGGTGACCCTTGTCCTTGCAATAGAAGCACTCGATGTCGGCTTGGGACCAGACCTGAGCTTCTTCTCAGCAGGGGCATTGCGCTTGCCGCCGCCCTTCTTGAAGGGCTTCTTTGCTCCCTTACCTTTCTTAAAGGAGGGCTTGTTGACCATCAACACATGATTATCCTTCTTGATGTCCACTTCCGCAGCCTTCAGCTTTGCGAAGAGCTCGGTGATCGTATCAGTGGAACCAATCTGATTATGAGTCACTACAAAACTTTTGTAGCTAGGAGGGAGTGATTGCAGAACCCTGTCAATCTTGAGCTCCTCTGGAATCGTGCATTCCAGTTGCTCAAGGCGTTGAGTGTAGCCCGACATCTTTATGGCGTGCTCACTAACGGAACTCCCTTCCTCCATCTTGCAGTTAAAGAACTTCTCAGAGATCTCATATCTCTCAGAATGGGCTTGAGTCTGAAACATGGTTTTCAGCTCCTCGAGAATCTCAAAGGGCCCGGGATAGGTTTCAAAATGATTTTGAAGCTCCGGTTCCATAGCAAACAACATGGTGCTCTTAATCACACCATAATCATCTTTCTTGTTGATAGACAGCTTTCTCATCAGCATAGCGATTGCAGTGAGGGTCACCTAATGCTTTACCAAGGACATAGTCCTTTTGTCCGCCAGACAGAATGATTCTTAGATTGCGGAACCAATTGGTGAAGTTAGACCCATTGTTTCTAAGCTTTTCCTTCTCAGCAAAAACGTTGAAGTTGAAGTTGGATTTGGCCATGTGATCTACAGTATTTGCAAGTACAATTTAGACTATGTTCATGATAAATAGTTCAACTTAATCAAATTACTAGATGAACTCCCACTAAATTCAACATCCCTCAAGTTGTTTAGTGAACACGATCCAAATTCACCACACCTAATCCGATCATCACGAGAAGAGATGTGGTTTCAATGGTGGACAACAAAGTGTCGATCATATCATTCATATGACTCATGCTTAACCTTTCGGTTCTTGTGTTCCGAGGCCATATGCGTACATGCTAGGCTCGTCAAGTTAGACCAAGTATTTCAGCGTGTGCAAAACTGGCTTGCACCCGTTGTATTTGCGTAGAGTCTATAGCACCCGATCATCACGTGATGCTTGGACACGACGAACTTTCAACGGTGCATACTTGGGAGAACACAGTTTTTATCTTGATCTTTAAGTGAGGAATCATCTTATAATGCTACCGTCGCGATCTAAGCATGATAAGATACATAAAAGGATAAACATCACATGCATATAACTTTATGTGACATGGTATATCCAATCTTCGCGCAATGATCTCCATCTTGTGCATTCTGGCATGATCTCCATCACTCCACCATGATTGCCTCCACCACGAATAGCAACTACAACTATTGCTAACTACTTAGCGATAAAGTAAAGCTATTACATGGCGTATAAGAAGTTGACTCATGGTCATACACAATTATAAAGACAACCATATGGCTCCTGCGGTTGTGTACTCATCGACATGCAAGTCGTGAAACATTACAAAACATGATCATCGCATACAATATACACATCACATCTTGGGCCATACCATATCACGAAAACACTCCTGCAAAAACAAGTTAGGCGCCTCTACTTTGTTGTTGCATGTTTCGTGGCTTATGGGAGTAGATGCTAAACGATTCTTACTACGGAAAGCCACAACGGTGATATTATGGTTGCCAAACTCCGGTGTTAATCCGCATGACAACTATAGTGAGGCGGCATCCACCGGCCGCATGTGTGGTACAAGCCACCACGTCAAGTCGAGCGGTCTCCATGACGACGTCGCGTAAGGTTGGCCTGGACCGCTTCAATCTCACTATCCAGCGTCATAAGAAGAACACAAACAAGAGGCTTGCAAAGAAAACATCAACACCGCAACAACCATGTTGCGTTACTCGTGAAACACATCTACGCATAGATCTAGCTCGATACCCTGAAGGGTTTGGCGGCATAGTAAATCAAAATTTTCTACGGATGCAAGCGGAGGAAAGCCAAGATCTAATCTAGGAGATGCAAACAACGAGAGATTGGATTAGATCTTCATACCCTTGAAGATTACGCTGGAGCGTTAAATCGGAGCGTGGGTGATGTAGTACTCGCTTCTCCTCCTCGCGATCCGATCCGATCTAGCACCACAAGTGGCGGTGCCTCCGTGAGATGCACACGTGCAGCACCTCGACGTCTCCTCCTTCCTCGGACCAGCGAGTATGGTGGAGAGATAGATTGGATCTACAACACGACGGCGTGGTGTATATGGTGGAGAATTTCTGCTGCAGGCTTCGCCTACAAGCGATCGGGAGGGAGAGGAAGGTAGCAAGGCAGCTAGGGCTTGGAGGAAGGTGTGTTGTAGGGGGGGAGGGGGCGCACCACCCCTCTATATATAGAGGGGGGGCGGCCAGCCTTGCCCCTCCTCCAAGCCTATCTCCAGTTTAAACAATTTAAACTCTCCCTTATCCAGAAATCCTATCTCTAGTTTAAACGATTTAAACTCTCCCTTATCTTGAAATCCTATCTCTAGTTTAAACGAGTTTAAACTTATCTAGGATCGGCTGGGCCCTATGGGGCCTTGTGCCCCTGGCCCAATGCGGCCAGGACACTCCCTCATAGGCCCATGCCCCCTCCCGGAAGGTGGGGCCACGTTGGTCCCCTTCCGGAAGGTTCTAGAAGCTTCCGGTACAATACCAATTAACCCGGAACAATTCCGAACTCCAAAAACTGCATTGCCTTATATGAATCTTATTCTCCGGACCATTCCGGAACCTCTCGTGATATCCCGGATCCCATCCGAGACTCCGAACAAAAATTCATAAACCAATTATCCAATCTATCCTAGCGTCAAGATACGTTAAGTGTGTGACCCTGCGGGTTCGAGAATATGCAGACATGATCTTCTATCAATAATCAACAGCGGGTGCAGGCACCCATATTGACTCCACACATTCATCGATGATCATATCGGATGAACCATGTGCCAGGATTCAATCAATCCCATATATATATTCCCTTCGTCTCGCGATATTTTACTTGCCCGAGATTCGATCGTCTGTACCGTCATACCTAGTTCAATCTCGTTCACAGCAAGTACTTTACTCGTTCCGTAATCCGATATCACTTTGTGATTAACTCCTTAACCACATGCTTGCAAGCGGTGTTGATATCGATTACCGAGTGGGCCTGAAGTATATCTCTCCGACTTGGGAGGGACAAATTCCATCTCGATACATACAACCCAACAGATACTTTCCGATCACCTGAGAGACACCTTTATGATCACCCTTTCATAGGATGACGTTTGATGACCTCAAAGCTTTCTTCCGGTACCAGGGAGTTGCATTATCTCATGGTCTAAGGAATACAATATTTGACATAGGAAAAGCTTCGCAAAGATGAACTCGATGAAACGATCTAATTGCTTCGCTTAGTTTGGGTCTGTCCATCATATCATTCTCCCAATGATATGATCTCATTATCAATTGACAACTCATGTCTATGGTTAGGAAACCTTAACCATCATTGATCAATGAGCTAGTCCTTAGAGGCGTACCAGGGACACGGTGTTGTTCACAAACCACACAAGTATTAATGTTTCCGCTTAATACAATTCTAGCATGGAATATAAACTTTATCATGAACAAGAATTATAATAATAACATCTTTATTATTGCCTCTAGGGCATAATTCCAACATAAAGCCCAAGACACTCGACCACCTCATGGAAATCGCCAACAGTTGGGCAGACGGCGAAGATTGCATCCACCGGGCGCAATCAGATGAAGTGGACGACTACGGCCGAAGACGCGAACGCCGCAGCAAGAGGAGATCGGCAGCGTCTCGAGACAGACGGACCCGACATGGTCGCGGCCGGCTCGCCGACCGCCGCGATAACAGCCACAACGGCGGAGGATACATGGCGGAAACTTCGCGACAACGACGACCAACGCGATCGTGGCAACTCGCGACATGACGGCGGACCCTCAGCATTCGACAAACTTTTGGGTCCATGCACCATCCACTTCTACATCGACAAACAAGATGGCAAAAAGAAAGCTAGCCACATGCTCAAGGACTGCCGCGAGTTCCAGAAACTAATCGAAGGCATGGTGCAGATGAGGCAACAAGCTCCAATTCCTGCGTTCGGAAACGCACCTGCGCCAGGTGAAATAGCACACGGAGCTCCTCCACCTCCGCCTATTGGAGGCCCAAATCAACCAGTCGCACCAGCGCAAAACAACACCGGGGTCGCATACCCCCACCAAAGGGAGCACTAAATATGATCCAGAAGGGACGCCCCACCAACAGGGTGTAGAAGAAAATCACCCGACAAATCAACTTGGCCATGGCAACTCCGCCTGCAATCCCTGAGTACCTCAGCGGATCGGAGTCCTGCATCACATTCACTCGCGCGGATCACTCTTGCTAGATCCCTCGCCCAGGTCATGCTGCCACAGTCTTTGGAGGCGGTCGGAGGCTTCGAGATGAGTCGCGTCTTCATGGACGGTGGCAGCGGCATCAACCTAATGTTCGCAAGCACTCTAGCAGCTATGCGGATCCCACAATGCAGCCTGGAACAGTCAGACACAACGTTCCACGGCATTGTCCCAGGAAAGGGCATATTCCCCCTGGGCAAAATAGGACTCGACGTCATCTTCGGGAAGCCGGACAACTTTCGGCAGGAGCGACTAGAATTCGAAGTGGTGGACTGGCCGTCGCAATACCACGCCATCCTAGGGCGTGTAGCATTTGCAAGGTTCCTGGCCGTCCCACACTACGCATACCTACTACTCAAGATGCCAGGACCAAGGGGCGTCATCACAGTCCACGGGAGCTTCACCCGATCGGACCAATGCGACAGGGATTTCAACAAAATCTCCCAGTCTTTCGGCATGCAAGACGAGCTTGTAAGGCTCCGCGAGGTGACGGACAATGGGCTACCCCCAGTCACAAAGCAGAACGCACCTGACATGTCTTTCGACTCCACCATCAACACCAAGAAAGTGCAGGTCCATCTGGCGGATGCCTCCAAGGCGGCGCTGATCGCCAACGACCTTAGCACCGCATAGGAAGGCGCGCTCGTCGAATTCCTCCGTGAGCGCTGGGAAATCTTCGCCTGGTGTCCTACGGACATGCCAGGAGTTCCCAGGGAATTCGCCGAAACGCACTCAATGTCTTCCAGACACCAAGCGATCAGCGGTCCATCCGAAGACCGGAGCCACGAGCGAAGCTATCGGCAAGGAGATCAACAGTTACTTGCAGCAGACTTCATCCGGGAAATCAAGGAAAGCGAGTGGTGGCAAACACGGTGATGGTCGAAGAAGGACACGGACATCCTGCGGATGTCGTGGACTTCACGTCGATAAATAAACACGCCCAAAGGACCATTTCCCTCTTCCTCGGATTGACCGGATCATCGATTCGATTGCGGGTTGTGAAGCTCTCCTTCCTCGGCGCCTACTCAGGCTATAACCAGATTCGACTCAAGGTCGAAGATCAAGAAAAGCAGCGTTCATCACACCGTTCGGAGTATCTTGCTACAACACAATGCCCTTCGGGCTAAAGAACGCGGCGCCACATACCAGCGATGCATGCAGCTGCCTCAAGGACCAGATCGGTCATAGCGTCCAAGTCTATGTCGACGACATAGTCATAAAAACCAAGGAGGCAAGAACACTTATCGGCGATCTCGCGAGGCGTTCGACAACCTTGATCGCTACAGGATCAAGCTCAATCCGGAAAAGTCGCCTTGGCATCCCCTCGGTCAAGCTCGGGTACTTCATCTCTCAACGAGGATCAAAGCAAACCGAAGAAAATCAAAGCTATCATGACAATGGAGAAGTCGAAAAACCTCAAGGCGTTGATGGCTCGCGGGCGATAGCGGCACTAAGCGTGTTCATCGGCCGCATGGGCGAAGGCCCTACCATTCTACCAAGCTGCTGCGCAAAGCGGACAAGTTGATGGACACGAAGCCAACGACGCGTTGAAAGCCTCAGCGGCTCCTCTCCACCTCGCCCGTTTGGTCACGCCAAAAGCGCGAGCCCCTGTCTTGTACATAGCAGCCACACACAGTGGTCAAGATAGTACTCGTGGTGAAACGACCGAAGAAGGCAAGACCCACGGGTCCAACGCAATTTACTACCTCAGCGGTTCTCACTCCAACAAAACAGCGGTACCCGCACTACTGAAGCTGGCCTACGGCGTGTTCATGATGGCTCGGCGAGTGAGCCACTACTTCCGAGCATCGGTGATGGTGATCAGCGAGCACCCACAACAGCATCTGAATAACCCAGAGGCCACGGGCGCGTGGCCTCGTGGGGCATCGAACTATCACCTTTGGACATCGTCTACGAAGCGACACGCAATCAAATCTCAAGTCCTTCGGACTTCTGGTGCCTTGGATGGAGCTGCAGCTGCACGACACCCAGATATGTCACAGTCCTAGACAATGCATTTCGCGGCTCCAAGCGAAGCGGGGCGAGGCGGAGTCATCTGACCTCCCGCAAGGTGACAAGATGAAATCGTTCTTGGATGAAATTCAGAGCCTCCAACAACGAGGCGAATCTGAAGCCCTCATCCATGGCATGAAGATGGCAAAATATGTGGCGCGCAGCGCTGGTCATCTACGATGACTCCAACCTTGTCGTCAACGGGCGATGAACGAGTGCGATGCACATGCCGAAAACATGATCGCGTACCGCGCGCTATACAACGCACTCGAAGGAGAATTCGACGGCTGCGAACTTCGGCACGTTGAAAGAGAGAGCAACGAGGAAGCCGATAGAATCGCCAACATCGGCTCCACATGTGCAAAGGTGCCACCAGGTGTGTTCCTCGAACAGATCTGCGTGCCATCCATCAAGCGAAGATTCCCCAAGGGATCACCTGAAGAAGCAGAACACTCGGGGCTCGCTACCGAAGGTCATGAAGGACCGAAAAGTTGGATACCGAAGTTGCCATGGTCAACCTGATGCAGGTCATGGCGGTCGAAGAAACGGACACGTCCATACCTCCAGTTCACGATACGGAGAATTGCGGACATCCCGACGGATGCCCGGCGTATCTCGTCGGTCAAAAGCCTTCACCATCATCAGCGAGCTGTACAAAGCGCAGCATTACGGGTGTACTACAGCGGTGCGTCACCATCAACGGCAAGGCCATACTCCAAGATATCCACGAGGGCATCTGCGGCCACGCGGTAGACGCTCCCTCGTCGCCAAAGCTCTGCGAGCAGGATTCTACTGGCCAACGGCCATGAGCGACGCGAAGGACATCGTCCGAAGATGCAACGGGTGCCAACGGTTCGCTGACAAACCGCACGCACCTAGGTCCGAACCACCCATACCCATAGCTGGCCTTTTGCCCAATGGGGCCTCGACATGATCAGAAGCGCCAAAATCCTCGAAAGGAGGACCGTCTTCCTCCTGGTCGGTCGACAAATTCACCAAGTGGATCGAGGCCATGCGATCACCAACCAGAAGGGCAAAACCGCTGTCAAGTTCTTGAATCCATTGTCTCATGAGTTCGGCGTACCGCACAGCATCATCACCGACAACGGATCGAACTTCATCTCCGAAGAATTCCAGGACTTCTGCGAAGGCCTTGGGATCAATATCACGTATGCCTCAGTGGCACACCCACAAACAAACGAGCAAGTGGAAAAGGCCAACGGCCTAATCGGCGCCGGCATCAAGAAGCGCCTCATGAGCTCACTCGAGCACAAAGCTGGAAACTGGACGAAAGAGCTACCGTCTGTCCTGTGGAGCTTACGGACTACGCCAAACAGCTCCACCGGCCACACACCGTTCTTCATGGTACACGGAGCTGAGGCCGTGCTACCAGCCGGCAATCGCCATCGGCTCCACAGTCGTCGCATAAATGAAGCCGAATCCACGGCTGCACTCGAGTATGCCGTCGACACACTCGACGAAGCACGGGATATAGCAGCAGCTAGATCAGCGGTGTACCAGCAAAGTCTCCGCAACTACCACAGCCGCCGGCGGCGCCCAAGGTCCTTCGTCGAAGGAGACCTCGTCTTACAGCTCAAGCAAAAGCGACCGAATAAATTCGAGTCACCATGGGAAGGACCCTATGTCATCACCGAAGTCATCCCAGGTGGCGCCTATCGCCTCAAGCACGTGGAGTCTGGAGTCGCATACTCCAACCCATGGAACGTCTCGCACCTGCGACGATTCTACCCGTAGCAACCTACCCCCTTTTTTTACTTTCAATAAGGCTTTCAGCCGAAACATGTACCTCCTCCATTACGATATAAATAAAGCTAAGTACCTCGCCCCCAACCTTCGGTTGACTATTTTCTGCAATTTTACTATATGCTACATACGCACTCGGGGGCTCCCCCCACCTCATGATTGCATCGACTGAGGACCAAACGTGTACACCCGAGTAGCTGACCACGTCAGGCAAACGAAAAGGGGCACGTACTCAATCATAGCACTGCGTGCTCACAAACAAGCAAACCTTTACAACAAAGGGCACAAAAACGCCCAGCCGCAATATACAAATTTTACATCTATCTGTTTATTTTCAGGTCCTACCTATTCTGAAGAATAACCTAAGCACGCTGCTCAAACAAATCTACAATCTGTTCGGCATACTGCCTTACAGCCGCGTAATGCGGACGCATGTTCCACTTGCCACCATCTGGTCGAGGAGGTGACCCAGTCGCCACAGCAGCCAAATCTACGTCAGGGTGGTGCACCCTCACAAGAGACAAGACAGCCTTCACCCCGACGAAGCTCTTGCCGCCACCAGCTCCTTGACATTCTTGGCACTCGAAACTTCGTCGAAGACCGGCAAGGGTCGCTTGCACGACATCCAAAGGAAACATGACGCAGATCGAGGAAAGTGATGTTCCACTGGCGGAGCACCCGCGAAACCTGGTAGACACGATCCTGCACCGTCGCCAGAACCATGGCGCGATCACGATCCATCCAGAAGAAGCCGCCGGCCTCCATGTCCTGTTGAGTCAAGCAATTGACTCGAACAGCGATACACTCCTTTTCTTCCCTCGGAGCAAGATTGGCACCTGCGACAACCTCACAAAACAAGAATAAGGCCAGCAGGCTCACCCGAAGAACTGAGCTACAGCCCGAAAGAAGGATCAACTTACATTGCAGCTGCTCGGACAGCCGACCCAGCTCCGCCATCAAATACTCCTCTCTGGCTGCACCACGGTCTGCCTTGGATTTCCAAACGTCGGCGCGACCGCGTAACCCAAGCAAATCTCTCTCCAAGCTGCGCACACGATCTCGAAGAAAAGCGAGCTGCGAGGAATCATCCAATGATGGTCGCAAGGGCCTTTTGGATGAAGTGTCAACTGGGTCAGCACCAGAAGGAACCTATAGCAGCAGAAAAAAGAAGGCACACAGACATTCAGCCAAGGATAGAGCACAACTCGGAGGAATTCATTAAAATATATAAGGCCACTACGTGGCACAAGGATGGTACTACAAAAGATATTTACAATAAAAGTAGACTAGAAACTACCCTACGTCTACTATGCCTAAGGCGGAGGACACTGAGTCGCCTCAGAACCAGACTGCCTAGCTTTGGCCTCGCCCTGCTTCCGCAATACGTACTCAGACAACAAGTCAATGAGCTTGGGCCCATATCGTCTGTAGCGAGCGGAGTAGGCGGCGAAGGCTACCTCAGATCCATCCACAGCCGTTGGCATCCGAGAAGTAATTTGGGGCAGGTCCAGCTCCGCCCCAGCCGCCATGGCCATCGCCAGCCCGACGGACGCGCCGATGCCCTTCTGCTTGCGCTTGTACGCTGCAGGCGTTTCGGCTGACAGAGCCTCTGCCAGGGCATCCACATCTTCAAGGGATGCGCTCCTTCGGGAAGACCTCCTGGTAGAAGCGACCAAGGACCTCTTTCGCCTTGGCAAGAGAGTTGATGACGGTGCTGCAGCGGTCTTCGACCGCCACAGTGGCATCATCTAGAGCACTCCCGTGCTCCAGAGCACCGCGTTCGAACTCGATGCCTGCGGCATCTGAGACAAAAACAAAGAAAAACATGAAGAAAGGCAGCATAGAAGAAGATCCGTAGAAAAAGAAATAAGTCCAAAAGCTTCTACTCACCCGAAATGGCCTTGGTAGCAGCCATGAGCTTATCTGCCATCCCTCTTTCACGAGCAGCCGCAACGGTGGCCAGCTGCTCCTCACGATCTGCGGCCTCCTGCTGCAGACGCTCCTTCGCTTCGGCTGCCTTCGTCAGCTCCAGCTCAAGGCGCTCTCTCGCAGCAGTGGCGGCTTTGGCCTTCTGCTCCGATTGGCCAAGGCTCTTTTTAAGAGCGTCGACCTCACGGAGAGAGTCGTTATGCTCCTCTGCATTTACAACAAGCAAGTGTCAAAGAACAGAACCAGGATAAACAAGAGAAGTACTACAAGGCAGACGAATACCTTGAAGGCTGCATGCGTCGCCCTCAGCGTGTTCATCCACTAGCCGTTTGGCCTCTTGGACAAAAGGCTGTAGCAAAAGGCAATAGCAGTAAGAACAGGACTTGGGGGCTACGCCCAACACAAAGAAGCAAAAACAACATCAGCACAAGAAGACACTCGGGGGCTCCCCCCGTAACATCAAGCAGAATAACTTACGTGCTCCGAAGGCAAACCCGCAGGCCCGCCTGCGAAATTCTGAGGCGCAACCACCAGCCTCTCCTGCACAGGAGGAACTGGAGTGGCGCCACCTGAAGTCGCCACCGTCTGAGGAGGAGGCGACGCAATGTTCGACTCCCCCATCATCTCCCGCGCACCATCACTAGAGCCGTCGGAGGATTGCCTGCATACGAACCAATCAACACAGGTGCAAAAATAACGAGGGAACAAAGGACAACAGTGGCAACAAGAAAACTTACGAGCCCAACGCGCTCAGGTCGAAGATAGGAAAAGCCCTTCGGGCCATCTTCTCCTCCTTTTTCTCTTCCTTCTTCTCCTCCTTTTTTTTCCTTCTTCCGCTTTGCTGGCGGGTGCGGCGCAACAGCCCGCACATGAACGACAGGAAGGGGAGAGGAGGAACCCCCATGAACATCATCATGACGCTCAAGGCCCAGAGGATTTCTGGGAGTCGGAGGAGTCGAGGCATCCGAAGACTCACTAGAGCTCCGTGATCGCTTGCGCGAATGGTCCTCACTCGACTCGTCGGCATCCTCCGCTGGAGATCGCGCTGACGGTAGCTCGGACACAGAATCCACCACTTCATTATCCGGGGCATTCAGATACCTTTCGGGCAACGGTGGTACCATGCCCGGCACTTTAAAGCTCTGCAAGAGGAAAAGGAACTTTGTTAGCAAACAAAGGAAAAAATACACAGCCGACAAAAACAAAGGAGGAGCACTACGTGCGCAAATCTACACCTTTGGTACGACCAACGTCGAAGAAAAGGGGGGAGTCAGCGACTTCCCCGGGATTTGTTCGTCGGCCTTGAACTTCAACAGCGCGCGAAGAGCCTTGTCAAGTTCCACCTCGGAGATTTTCTCACTCGAAACCCTCGTCGGATCACGGCGCCCAGAGTAAAGAAACATCGAGTGCGCCCTCGCTTGGAGAGGCTGCACCCGACGCTCAAGAAACGTCCGGATGACGTCGACACCGTTCACCTCCTTCTCAGGAATCAGTTGGAGATCCTCCACCCGACGGTACAGGGCCTCTATCTCCGCCACCTCACCGTCTAAAATTTGGTTTTTCCAGGATCTTTTCTTCTCAATCAATTGGGAGGGGTCAAAAGGAACGAGACCAAAATTTTGCCTAGGCAGTACGGAGTCATGGATGTAAAACCATTTCCTCCACCAGTACTGGACATATTCGGACATGGAAAAGGAAAAGAATTGCACATTGGGACTGAGGGAGATGATGAAACCCCCAATGAGATACACACCATCCGAACCAGACTGCCTCTTCACGGAATAAAGCTTCCGAAAGAGGCCAAAGTGCGGCTCAATGCCAAGCCAACACTCACAAAGCGTGATAAAACACGCAATGTGGAGAAGGGAGTTGGGAGACAGATGATGGAGTTGAACCCCATAGAAAAAGAGCAGTCCACGGAGGAAGTCATGGACCGGAAAAGAAAACCCGCGAATCACGAAGGCAACAAACATAACCCGGTACCCAGATGGGGGACGGGGGATTACCTCATTGCCGGGGAGTCTCACGGCCGTCGTGTCTTGCGGGATCAGGCTCCGCTCGCGCAGTTTGCGGAGATCGCTCTCCCGCGTTTCTGATCGCCGCCAGCCACCATCGGTGACGCGAGCAGTGGTGGTGCCCTTCTTGCCTCCGGCAGCACTGGTCCCAACCGCAGATGAGGACTTCTTTGTTTTCCCCATGGCGCTACGGCGGTGGTGGCGTTGCCAACAAAGAAAGACAAAGGAAATGTGGAGGAAACTCTCAGCGCGCAGCAAGAATAGCTCAAGAACGAGGAGGCAGTGCAGTGAATAGATGAACTGCTGCGGTGAAAAACAAACCACGATTTCACCAGGGATTATAACAGCGAAGACGACGCACGCTGTCCGTCCATCGAGAAGACCTAACGCCAACGGTAGATCTGGCATGCGTGTCAGCACCAAACGAACCAACGATACCAAGACGTCCACTAAGTGCGGAAATCGAGGAGACGCCAGATCATCACGCCGTGCGTGACCGGTCAATTCAAAGTCAGCAAGTGGGACCCAAGCTTCGTCCAGTCAAGTCATCTCTGGCATAGCAGACGCTTGAGGTCATCGATCGTAAGCACTGACGTCATCAAAAGCTATACTAGCACCATTTCGGCTCCACAGCTAAGAGTACTCACTCGAAACTACGATTCGACTAAATACTCGGGGGCTACTCCTATCAGGAGCGCTGACCGTGCACCCGACAGACAAATGAGGACAAAATTACTTCTCTGAGTCCTACGTCGAGTCTATGACTCCACTACGGACTTGAGGGCTACTCCCATAGGGAGGATAGATTTAAGCATCCGAAATTTTTCGAGTCCTTCGGACTTAGCAACTGAAACAACGCTTGAACTAAAGTCTCCGTTTGAGTCTACGACTCGAACAGACACTTGGGGGCTACTCCCATAGGGAGCGCTGGTCGCGCACCCTATGAAATCTTTGACTGCGATCTTTCGGATCAGCACACAAAAACTTTTTGGCAACTTTGCCCCAACAAAATGGCCGAGTGAGCGTCAATCTCCTAAGCCACCCGAAACACCTCCGAGGTGATAAATGTTCGGATGCTGCGTCTGCGACGCAAAGATAAGACCTACAGATATCATCTGATGGCCTGGTAACGCACTTGACTGCGCTCTGCTAGTATGAATCCGTACCAGCAGGTACGAGGAAAAATCCCGACGGACGCGTTGGGTACACCAATTAAAATCACTGGAATTCCACTCCTGTAAGTCCTCCGCGGCCTGAGTTGAATTACGCCAGCATATGTTCCAGGTCCGGGTTAAGGGACCCGAACCTGAAGAAGATTGTGTTGTTTCGTCCTAAGACAGTTAACTAACCCTGATCCGTCGGGTGAGTCAGGCACACGCATCAACAATCCCTACACACATATACTATTAACATATAGCTGCTCCCGAAGGATGGAAGAGTCCTCAGCCGAATCTACGATTCGATTGATCACTCCGGGGCTACTGACATGGTTATACCCTACGGGTACGTAACTTCAGCATACCTGGTCCAGCCCAAGGAAGGCCCACAGCAGACATACGCTGGCCCATGAAAATTTTCGGGTGGCCAAGGCCCATGACGTCTTCGGATCCTTAGAGAGCAAGACTAGAGGAGATAGGAAATTCAAAGGGGTAAAACCCTAGAACTTGTAACCGACTAGGGCTATGCCCGGGACCTGCCTAAGTCTATATAAAGGCCAGGAGGGCACGCCCTAGATCTCTCGACTCATACTTTTCGCAAACGCATCCACGCCAGATCGAATCTGCGCACCTTGTAACCTTCGGTTCCGCCGTAATCAAAGAGCAGACAAGCAGGAGTAGGGTTTTCCCTCAGCACGAACACAGGTAAATCTCGTGTCCCCTGGTTGCTTGTCTGTTAACCGTGCCACGATCTCCAGCATCCCCATCTTCTCCAAAACCCAAGTCCATAACAATGGGCATTGACGAGATTAAACCTCGTCAACACGTGAAGAACTCAAAGCTATCATGTGTTTCAATTGCAAAGAACCAGGACATTATGCAAGCAATTGTCTAGAAAAGATGAAGAACAAGATAAACAAGCCTATGAAGGATCTCAGCCTTGGCCCATAAGTCAAGTGTGGAAACAAAGGACACTATGCAGATGTTTGCCCAAAGAAGTTTCCCCAAGATCCCAAGAAAACCAAGATGTAATTTAGTTGGAAAATTTTTAAGGGTGGTAGTACCCTAGATGCTTTTGAGCCTACTTGTAACCCTAGCCTTCCCAAATCTCGGGACGAGATTTATTTTAAGGGTGGTAGCCTGTCACATCCCAAGATTTTCCAAATCTTGTAATGTGAAAAATCAATGAATAAAATAAAACTTTGTTGATTTTCAGGGTGAGAAGAAACTTTTTGAATTCAAATGGGAACCTTCAAACCTATTTTGATCAAGATAAATCCTAAAAGTATTTAAAAAGATAAACATTTAATAAAGGAAAATAAAAATATTTGGAATTACTATTTTTGAATCTTTTAATAAAAAGATTTGGTTTTCAAATGAGAAGGTGAAATATAAATAAAGGTTATTTTAAAAAAAGAGCCAAATTAAAACTTGGCCAAGCCTTTGAAATAAAATATTTCTATTTGATAAGAATATTAAAGGTTTATTTAAATAAAATGATAAGGATTTAATATCTAAGTTTATTAAAAATAAAGGTTTTTACTATTTTAATTAAACATCAAAACTTATTTATTTATTTTAAATAAGTTTTCCTAATGTTTTATATTTTCAAATAAAACCTACTTATTTGGTTTTGAAAATATATAGATTTCAAATGGAGTTTTTAAATAAATTAAAACCCATTTGATTTATTAACTAATGTCCATTTTAGTTAATTATAAATGGACCCTAAAATAAAAATATTTTATTATTTTGGGACATGGAGTGTTGTTGTTAAACAGAACCAAAACCCAATACAAGTGTGGCGAATGTTTGAATTGATTTGAATGCTTGATTGGTTGTTTGAATTTCAAAACAGAAAATAGAATTGGAAAAAGAAAAAGCATTCAGGAAGAAAAAAATAGAAATGGACACAGCCCAGCCGGCCAGCCCAATAAGCCCACTCGCAGCCCAGTCTCTCTCCCCCTCTGCGAAACGTTTTCCACTTAAACTCGCACCCGCAGAGCAACTGACTGGTGGACCCTCTTCCCTAACTCTCTCACTCATTGGCAGGACCCCACCTCTCACATTCATCGTTTTTCCCCTGACCGCTCGCCTTGCTTCGCCTTTACTCCGCGATCAATTAGCTGATATTAACATTACTCCCAGCGACCACGCGCCTTTAAACGCCATCCCCTCCTCTCCATTTCTCCTCAGACGCACCAGCTCGCCACCAGGCTACGCTAATTTCACCAGAGACCCCTCACTGCTCCGACGAGCTTCCTCCTCGATTACGGCCGAACCTCGCCACCCCTTGCCTCCCTGAGCACACGACCGTGATCCCCACTCCCAGGCGCACCTGTTTGTGCCCTCCGTTCAACCGCGGGCACCCAGGCGTCGACCGACAACTTCGGCGCCCGGCTCGCTTCCCACTTCGGCGAACTCCACAGGTAAACTCCATTCGCCCCAGCACTCCTCGATGATACTCCCACACTCGCCACACTCTCCTGCATCTGACCATGCTCTTATCTTGTCTTAGGATGATCTTCAACGTCGCCCCCGACAATGAACAGAACCAACTGACGCCGACGACGTCTCCGGCGAGCGATTAGTCCCACCCCAGTGCGCCCCTCGCTTCCTCGCAACCACGTTGAGCATCACCATGATTCCCTGAGCACGGTGAGCATCCTCGTTTCCTCTATTGCTTCCTGTAGCCACCGATAGCACATCGTTCGACCGTCGCCGCCGTCTGCCGCCGCGCAGCGCCGCCAGCCTTTGGCCAAGCGTCTGAGACCGTTGGATGAAAACCTTGTGGCTACGATTAGAACTAGACGAACCGGTATGCGCCCATCTGATCCATTCGTTTAAGTTAGATCCAACGCCCCACAGAGCGCAATCTGCGCGAAGCGGTACCGCCCAATGAGGACACGCCGCGTGGCACCAGTTCTGTTTAAAACAGAATTTGAAATCAGATTTAGATGCAATTTTGTAAACAAGACCTAGCCAACCATGCAATTTGTTTAGTAAAAAGCCTCTAGTAAAATGTTTGTTTTTGCAGAAACATTTGTATGCTTGTTTAGGTTATAAAAATTATTCCAAAATGATTTTGAGAATGAAATCTTTGCAAATTGGTTTGTGGTGAACCTACTGAACCTAGGAACCATCTTGTGGATTCAAAAATGTTTTTGGTGAAGATTAGGATTGATTAATTGATTAGCCCATTTCTAGCCAAATAAAAATATTGATTTTGTTATGGAATTGATTTTTGAGCAAAACCTTTGGAAAATGTTTTGATTCAAACCTACTGACCCAAAACACCAAGTTTTGTGAATTAGAAACTTATTTTGTGAACAACACAAAGTTGTTGCCTTGCTAAAAACTGTAAGATCCCTCCTTTGTAAAGGAAAAGGATCCCTGTGATTGCAATGCTAGTCCCTGGATCATTGCTAGCATCCACAGTTTAAGATGAAGTACACAGATACAAATGTCATTTATTACATTCATTCCAGAGATAAAACATAGTCTTTTACAACTCAGGGCCACAAGCCTAATACAAGAGTTTTTGGAATAAGTAAATAGACATAAGTCTTCATCTTCATGTGCCACAGGCAAGCATGTTGAGTGTAGACTCATGACACCTAATCATCATCGGAGTAACCTGCAACATCACAAGTTACAGCCACAGTGGGTCAATACTTTGGAATAGTATTGGCAAGTGATACCTTAGTAAATTTTAAGTGGACTATATTACTATATGCATTTTGGCTAAGTGTAGCTTGGCTTGCTTTGCTCAAAATAGGTTTTTCCTATTAGTTGAAAACTCTAAGTTTTTCTTTGTCAAAAACTTTCCCAAGAATCCACCAATAGACATTGGGGTCCTTCACCCTTGTTCACCCACAAGTTTTACTTAGAAGTTGGAGTGATGAGATTCTTGTAGCTTCCATGTCTTGATGCTCAAGTTGTCCATTGCCATGGACTTGGCTAAGTACTTAGATTTTCCATCTGCAGAGGTTGTGCACTTTCCCCACCAGACTTGGTTTCCCAAGACAGGACCTTTCAAAAGCCTTTCCTTAGCCGAATGGACGCGCTCCAACCTATCATTCCCACTACCACCAACTGTCCAAAAGGCTAAGTTCTAGCAACCTATATGATCAAGGCAGAGCCCATATTGCCAAGTGGCTGCACTATAAGCTTCTCAACACTTGGCCTCCAAATCCCTTTGTGCCTGGGTGGCATACCACAAGTGTGATACACAAGGTAAACCATGTCCATGGGCCTTGTGTAACCACTCAACCAAAAACCACCATTCAAGTCCCATTCCACCCAGGAAGTTCATTGACTTAGTTGTTTTATTAAGAAAAACATAAGTCCAAAAGACTTAGAAATATTTTCATCATAGCATGTATATACTTTACCAACCCTTGTTTTCTACTAGCTAGGCTAAGCATGGCATAGTAACTTAACTTAGGAAATTCCCTAGCAATTCTACAATTCTACAACTACTTAGGATTTCCCAACATAGCATTTGGCAAAATATCAACATGCAAGACTTAGCAAATTATTTCTAATGCTAGTACAAAATATAGGGATGGAAATATTCATGAAGTACCACTTGCCTTGGTAATGGGGAGAGTAGCACTCTTCACAATCACAGTCACTAGCAAAATCTACACAAAAATTGTAACACAAAATTACACACAATTCATATACAAGCAAAAATATGAATGCATGCATGCAAGAAAATGCTAAGTGATGATTTTTGAAAACTCTACCAAGCAAGTGCATGAAACAGAAACATAACCAAGTCAAAAAGTTTGCTAACTAAACTTATTTGGCACCAAAACAATTTACTAAACAAATTCTATACTCAAAATGGTCCTAAATATGTTTCTGCATACAAAGTCATTTTAACAGAAACTTTTTGTTAAACACATTGCATATTCAGAAAGGGCTTGTCTCACTGATTCCAACGGTATAAAGTTTGCAAAAATCTAACGTGGGAATCTAAAGTTATAGCCATTTGAAATTTGGATCTAAATCTGGTTTGAATTCTGTTTTTGAATCTAACCCTAGCCACGCGTCGTGTTTCTATTGGCGCGTACCGGTTCGGCCGGATCGAGCTCTGCGGCCGTAGGATCTAAGTAAAACACACGGTCCAGATCTAGCATAACGGTTCGATTAGTGTTTCTATCGTAAGCGTTGGATCTAGATCCAACGGCGCTCGAGCATGCGACCATGTCCTGGCGGCGCGCGGCGTCAGCGAGCGGCGGCGCTGGTGTTCTAGGTCGTGCGCGAGAGGGAGAAGGGTCATACCAGATCCGCAGTGGCATGCTGAAGCTCGACGTGGCGTTGGTTTGCGAAGGGGCGCGCGGGAACGGTCTCTAGAGATCGTCGGAGTTGCGGGCGGCGTCGGTCGCTTGCAGACGCGGTCACTGGCAAGGTTTGGCGTCGCCCTAGCACGAACCAGAGGCGTCAGGAGTTGCGCAAGACGCAGGCGAACAAACTCGCGTGAAGGAGGGGGCAAGGGGCGCTCGGGTTTTACCTTAATTGGTCGCCGGAGTCTATCAGCGGCGCAGGTGGTTTCGGTCGTGGACGGAGACGACGACCTGGGTCACGAGCAGGCAAAAGGAAAGCGTCAGCGTATACGCAAGATCAAGCTGGGCATCCTCGTTTGAACCAGAGAGAGGGGACGGTCGAGGCTCACCGGAATCGGTCGCCGGAGTCGTCGGTACCGCGGGGCTTCGAGAGCAAATGTGCGCAGCCTGGTGGAGGAGTGAGCGAGGAGAGGGGATATTATAGGCCCAGGCGCGACAGGAAACGCCTGCGGCTTTAAGTCTAATTACACCGCGCCATTACCGGCCTTGACAGCAGCGGCGATGTGGTCGCGGGCGCGGTTTGGGGAAGACGAGGGCAACGTGGAGAGGGCCCGCTCGTCAGCGAAGCGCGCGAAGAGGGGGTGGGGTCTGGTCGTCAGCGACTGTCTGGGTGTGCTGGCGCGTGCGAGAGAGAGAGGAATGGCCCGGGTGGGCTAGCTGGGCCTGTTCCGTTGCTGGGCTAGAATCCTGGCGCCGGCCCTTTTCTATTTCCTTCTCCTTTTTCTTTTTCTGTTTCAATTTTCTGAATTGATTTTCAAATGAATTCAAGTTCCATTTGAATTCAAATCTTCTTGGGATTTTTGTAGTGAGCAGTAGTCTCAAATATAGGTATAAAATCATGTGGTTGCTTTGCATAGGCTTGGTCAAGCTTGGAGAACAAAATATCAGAGGCTTGGAACTTGGTTTGCAAAATTTGAGAAATGGTTTTTGAAATTATTTCCAATTTGTAAAATTTGGTTCAAACCACACTCAAACCATTCAACAAAGGAAACAAGTATTCAAGGTTTAAAACATTCAAACTCTCAAATGGTAATGGCCATTTGATTTAAATCTGCTCACATAAAATCATAGCACTATGTGCTTCTATTTTTCTGAAATGAGTTTGAAATTTGATTTCAAATCTATATGCATGCATGAATGATATGCAAACTTTGAAATTATGATTTTAGGGATGTTACAAATCTAACCCCCTTAAGGTGAATCTCGCCCTCGAGATTCGGATTAATAACAAATAGGTGAGGGTGGTCTTTCCGAAGATCATCTTCTCTTTCCCATGTTGCTTCCTCTTCGGAATGATGATTCCATTGTACTTTGCAAAACTTGATAGTCTTTGTCCTTGTGACTCTTTCTGCAGTCTCAAGAATCTTAATAGGCTTTTCTTCATAAGTGAGATCACTTTCTAGTTGAACCTCTTCCAAAGGTATGGTATCCTTCAAAGAAGTTTCTTCCTTCTCTGGGTGACATTTCTTAAGCTGACTCACATGAAATACATTATGGACTGCTGATAGAGATGCTGGCAGTTCGATTTCATAAGCAACTTCACCTTTGCGACTCAGAATCTTGAATGGCCCAACATATCTTGGTGCCAATTTTCCTTTGACTCCGAATCTTTTCACTCCACGGAGTGGTGATACTCTAAGATAGGCTCTACCACCAACTTCGTAGGTGACTTCTCTACGCTTAGGATCGGCGTAGCTTTTCTGTCGGGACTGTGCTATCTTCAACCTGTCCTTAACCAATTTTACTTTCTCTTCGGCTTCTTTGATAAGATCTGGCCCGAATAAACTTCTTTCTCCCACACCATTCCATAATAATGGGGTGGTACACTTTCTTCCATAGAGAAACTCAAACGATGCCATCTCAATGCTGGCTTGATAGCTGTTGTTATAAGAAAATTCCGCGTAAGGCAGACTTTCATCCCAACTTGCTCCATAGTCTAGGGCACATGCCCTCAACATGTCTTCCAGAATTTGATTAGTCCTTTCTGTTTGTCCATCGGTTTGAGGATGAAAAGTAGTGCTGAATTCCAATGACTCATGTAGCTGTCTCCAAAAATGGGAAGGGAATTGGGTTCCCCTATCAGACACAATACTCTTAGGCCCACCGTGAAGGCATACAATTCTACTCATGTAGATTTTGGCTAACTTGGCACTTGTATAGGTTGTCTTCACGGGTATAAAATGAGCCACCTTAGTTAGGCGATCCACTACTACCCATATGGAATCATATCCTGATCTGGTCCTTGGTAATCCGGTAATGAAATCCATACCAATTTTGTCCCATTTCCAATTAGGAATAGGTAGTGGTTGAAGCAAACCTGCTGGTTTCTGATGCTCCGCTTTTACTCTACTACACACATCACACAAAGCAATATGTTCGGCGATGTCCCTCTTGAGATTGTTCCACCAAAATCTTTCTTTCATGTCCATGTACATTTTGGTGTTACCCGGGTGAATAGAATACGGAGAGTTGTGGGCTTCTTGCAGAATCAGTTTCCACATCTCCGGATCTTGTGGAACACAAATATGTTTCCCATGCCATAAAGTACCTCGTTCGTCTACATGGAAACTTTTAGCTTTCCCTTGGCTAATCCTTTCCTTAATCTTTTCAATTTCTTTATCCGTCTTTTGAGCTTCTCGGATCTTGTCCAACAAAGTGGGTTGAACATCCAAAGACATGAGATGTCCCTCAGGCACAATCTCCAATCTGAGTTCTTTATTGAGTACACAAATCATCTGGCAATTCTCCTTTGGTAAGGCCATTCACAAACACCTTACGACTTAGAGCATCTGCTACAACATTTGCTTTACCGGGGTGGTATTGCAAACTTAAGTCATAATCCTTGATAAGTTCTAACCATCTTCTTTGTCTCATATTGATTTCCTTTTGGGTGAAGATATACTTCAAACTTTTGTGATCTGTGAACACTTCACAAAGCTTTCCCAAAAGGTAGTGCCTCCATGTTTTGAGTGCATGGACGACAGAGGCTAACTCCAAATCATGAGTAGGATAGTTCACCTCATGAGTTTTGAGTTGTCTCGAGGCATAGGCCACAACCTTACCGTCTTGCATAAGTACGGCACCCAAACCTTGATGAGACGCATCCCAATATACTTGGAAATCCTTTTCCAAATCTGGCAGACATAGAACTGGTGCTGTCATAAGTCTCTTTTTCAATTCTTGAAAGCTGACTTCACAACCTTCAGACCATGTAAACTTCTTGTCTTTCTTTAACAATTCAGTCATGGGCTTAGCAACCTTTGAGAAATTCTCAATGAACCTTCTGTAGTAACCTGCTAAGCCAAGGAAACTACGAACTTCTTTCACATTCTTGGGAGATTCCCATTCTGTCACAGCTGAAACTTTAGCAGGATCAACTGCTACACCATCCTTTGTCATAACATGACCAAGAAAACCAACCTCTTCTAACCAGAACTCACACTTGCTGAATTTGGCATAAAGTTTATGCTCTCTCAACTTCTCGAGTATCAAACGCAAGTGTCCTTCATGCTCTTCTTTGCTCTTGGAGTAGACTAAGATGTCATCGATGAAAACGACAACAAACTTGTCAAGGAATTCCATGAACACTTTGTTCATCATATTCATGAAGTATGCTGGAGCATTTGTCAAGCCAAAAGGCATTACGGTATACTCATATAATCCATACCTTGTGGTGAATGCTGTTTTAGGTATGTCTTGCTCTCTTATCTTGAGTTGAAAATATCCTGACCGGAGATCAATCTTCGAGAACACACATGCTCCTTCTAGCTGATCAAACAAGTCGTTGATTCTAGGCAAAGGATATTTGTTCTTGATAGTTACCTCGTTGAGTGAACGGTAATCTATGCATAACCTTTGGCTTCTATCCTTCTTCTCCACGAACAAAACTGGGGCTCCCCAAGATGAAGAACTTGGTTGAATAAATCCTTTCTGCAACTGTTCTCCTAGTTGCTTCTTGAGCTCTTTCAGTTCATCAACTGACATTTTGTACGGTCTCTTTGCTATTGGTCCAGAACCTGGTACCAAATCTATCATAAATTCCACATCTCTATCTGGTGGCATTCCTGGCAATTCTTCCGGAAATACATCCGGATACTCACACACAATTGGCACACTATCCATGCTAACCCCCTTAAGAGAATTAAGTTTACTTCCTTTGGATTCAAAGTTTGACTTGAATTTAATTATTTTTCTTTCTGGGGTTGTGAGTGCAACAGTACGATTAGAACAATCTAGTACTCCTTCATACTTAGCCATCAAATCCATTCCCAATATTACGTCCAGTCCTTGGGAATCTAGAATTATCAGACTCACTGGGAACTTATGTTTTCCAAACTCTATTACTAGGTCCCGGCATCCAAGACTTACTATCATATCTCCACCAGGAGAACTAACTTTTATTGGACACCCAATGTTTTCAGATGGAAACCCATTTCTATCAACAAATGCCTTTGATATGAATGAATGTGATGCACCAGTATCAAAGAGTACAAATGCTGGAATGGAATTGAGTCTGAACTTACCAAAGACCAGTCGGGTTCCTCATAGACCTCTTCCACATTAATGTGGTTCACCACCTTTACGGAAAGGATTGGGCAACAGGTCCTTCAACTTTCTTTTCGGGCACTCATTTGCATAGTGTCCCATCTTCTTGCATTTGAAGCATTCAGCTGTTGATGTCCCTTTTAGCGGTGACTTCCACTTCCACTACCATTCCCACTGTGGTGGCTCTTATGTCCACTCTTGTGGTTCTTGTATTTGTCATTGTCATGACTGCGGTGATGCTTGTTGTCATGACGGTTGTGGTTGTGGTGCTTGTTGAATTTCCCATGTTTGTGGGATCCTGAGCTTCCACTGTCATCATAGTGAGATCGTTTGTGAGACGATCCTGAGCTGTGCTTGTCGGAGTGCTTTCTCTTTCTACTCTCGACTTGCTTCATTTTGTTCTCCAATATAGCAGCCTTGTCACAGAGCGACTAATAAGTGGGAACATATGCCACAGCCAGCTGCAGATTCAGCTCATCATTCAAGCCTTCCAGAAATTTTTCCTTTCTTTTGGCATCTGTGTCAACCTCATCCGGTGCATAACGCGCCAGATTGTTGAACTCTTCAATGTATTCAGCCACGCTGCGGTGGCGCTGCTTCAAGTTGTGAAACTCCTTCTTTTTCAGTCTCATCATTCCTGATGAGATATGAGCAGTGCGAAAGCCATCTTCAAAGATAGCCCAAGTCACCTCATCAATAGGGGTGGTGATTTGGAAGTTGTCCCACCAGGTGGCGGCTGGCCCTTCCAGCAGATGTGCTGCAAATCTGACCTTTTTAGCGTGTAGGCAAATTCCACTACTAAGTCCTTGTTTACAGAACATAGCCAATCATTGGCCACCATGGGATCAGTCGTCCCCGAGAACTTAGCTGGCCTCAAACGCAGAAATCTGGTGAGCATATCAAAGCCCGAAGGGTTGTTGTTGTTGTTATTGGGGTTGCTATTGTTATTATTCTGGTTCTGGATGAATGTTGTCATCATCTGCATAAGCTGTGTTTGAGCATTCATCATTTGCTGCATTTCCGGAGTTATGTTGTTGTTGTTGGGGTTGGGGTTTGCGCGACGGGGAGGCATCTGTGGTTTGTTCAACTAGAGATAAGAATGAGATACCCATAGATGTTTATGCACATTACATCACATAAGCAAACACATCATGCAACACAAAGATAAAATATCAACAACGAGATAACAAAGTCTCAAAGTAAAACACACAAGTGGCAAGCCATCCACATGTCGGATGGTCCAATAACAAGTTCACAAATAACAAGTACGATAATAAAAGATAAACGAGTAGTTAAGTCTACTCATCAGCATCAATCTCCTCCTCGACGAAGGTAAGACCTGCGTTCTCCATCGTGGTCTTGTTCTCCTCAATAGTAGTGGTCAAGGACTCGATCTTGGTCTTGAGAGCCCTCTTCTGGGAGCGAAGCCTCTCAATCACCATCTGCTGCTGCTCTAGCTCGAAATCCTTGGACTTCAGTTCTTCAGTCATATCCCGGATCTTCTTGTTCCTATCCTGGACGCGTTTCTCCTGACTCTTGAAATTCCGGTCCTGGGTCTCGAACTTCGCCTCCATTTCCTTGACTATCTCGTCCTGCTGTGCGAAAAGCTTGTCCTTCTCGCGAAGCTGCACCTGGAGCTCATCATTACTGAGCATGACATTGGTCCTGTCCGTGTCCACGTGCCTAATGAGAGACTCTAAGTCCTGGAGATAGAGACGTATCGGCTTTGCTGCGTCCCTCGAGTCGTCCTCGAAGTCGATGGACTCTCCATCATCATCACGTCTTCCGAAGACGTGGAAGTGGGTGGCTCTAACCTGTAAGGAGTGACGGCCTAGCAGACGTCCTATCAGGTCCTGCATGATTACCTCCATGCCTCTCTCCCTGTCATCGTGCATAAGCTTGAAGATGATGGCCTCCGTAGTAGGCTCAGTCTGGCGTCCGGGCTGGTTCACCTTGAAGCCCCAGAGGTCCTTCCTCTCGAACTTGGTGAGTGGATGCACCATGATGGTGGGAAGAGGGAGATTGAGCAAAGTGGTAAGCTCAACGATACGAGGACCAAAACGGGTAACCTGGAACTCCTCAATAGTGCTGATGGTAATAGGCATCTATTTATAAGATAGAAAAGTTAGAACAACACAAATTAAGATAAAACAAAGACAAGCAATACATACACATCCTTGGAACACAAAATCACACAAGTCATGCATACATGAATCCATTACATCAACCATCAACCAAGGTTCAAACTTATTTAAGGTATCATTTTGGAAAATAAGGTGATAGGTGGTGGTCCAACTAACGAAGTACGTTTACAATCCTATCTCACTGGATCTGTTGGCTAACACAATGTTCCTAGAGGCAATCAGCCTATCTTGTTCACATGATTCCATCACTAAGTCTATAATATCTCCCCTTAAGGTTTGGTTGGTGGCTTCCAACTCTTGGGTAAGATCCTTCTCTTTCTCTAAGTCTTTTTGGAGATTGAGCATTCTGCACTTGACTCTAGCACTAAGTTCTTTGATAGTCCTCCAAGCTGCTTCTCTTGCTGACTCAAAGAATGTGGTGTGCACCACAGTGTTGGTGTACATGCAGAATCCTCTTTCTTTGTGGTTGTCTTCCTTGCTTTTGTACAAGTGAAGTTGCACCCACCAATACTCAACTCCTTCATCCATCACTGGAAAGCCTTTGTACACAGCTGCACCATGTATTTCCATGGCCACCATGAGGTCCTTGAGAATTTTGGGGAACTCAGTCTCACACTCCAAGGTCATGGTCATGAGTGGTCCTTTCTTCACGGCTTCGTTGATGGAGTTCATCTACAAATAGATATGAGAATGAGAAGATTAGAAAAGTTTACGAGAAGAATAGACAAGTGTAGAAGTAGTTGAAATTTTTTCCATAGTGGTTTCCAATCCTAGGGTCATAATCCTACAGGCAACACAGTGCTCTGATACCATCTATAAGATCCCTCCTTTGTAAAGGAAAAGGATCCCTGTGATTACAATGCTAGTCCCTGGATCATTGCTAGCATCCACAGTTTAAGATGAAGTACACAGATACAAAGGTCATTTATTACATTCATTCCAGAGATAAAACATAGTCTTTTACAACTCAGGGCCACATGCCTAATACAAGAGTTTTTGGAATAAGTAAATAGACATAAGTCTTCATCTTCATGTGCCACAGGCAAGCATGTTGAGTGTAGACTCATGACACCTAATCATCATCGGAGTAACCTGCAACATCACAAGTTACAGCCACAGTGGGTCAATACTTTGGAATAGTATTGGCAACTGATACCTTAGTAAATTTTAAGTGGACTATATTACTATATGCATTTTGGCTAAGTGTAGCTTGGCTTGCTTTGCTCAAAATAGGTTTTTCCTATTAGTTGAAAACTCTAAGTTTTTCTTTGTCAAAAACTTTCCCAAGAATCCACCAATAGACATTGGGGTCCTTCACCCTTGTTCACCCACAAGTTTTACTTAGAAGTTGGAGTGATGAGATTCTTGTAGCTTCCATGTCTTGATGCTCAAGTTGTCCATTGCCATGGACTTGGCTAAGTACTTAGATTTTCCATCTGCAGAGGTTGTGCACTTTCCCCACAGACTTGGTTTCCCAAGACAGACCTTTCAAAGCCTTTCCTTAGCCGAATGGACGCTCCAACCTATCATTCCACTACCACCAACTGTCCAAAGGCTAAGTTCTAGCAACCTATATGATCAAGGCGAGCCCATATTGCCAAGTGGCTGCACTATAAGCTTCTCAACACTTGGCCTCCAAATCCCTTTGTGCCTGGGTGGCATACCACAAGTGTGATACACAAGGTAAACCATGTCCATGGGCCTTGTGTAACCACTCAACCAAAAACCACCATTCAAGTCCCATTCCACCCAGGAAGTTCATTGACTTAGTTGTTTTATTAAGAAAAACATAAGTCCAAAAGACTTAGAAATATTTTCATCATAGCATGTATATACTTTACCAACCCTTGTTTTCTACTAGCTAGGCTAAGCATGGCATAGTAACTTAACTTAGGAAATTCCCTAGCAATTCTACAATTCTACAACTACTTAGGATTTCCCAACATAGCATTTGGCAAAATATCAACATGCAAGACTTAGCAAATTATTTCTAATGCTAGTACAAAATATAGGGATGGAAATATTCATGAAGTACCACTTGCCTTGGTAATGGGGAGAGTAGCACTCTTCACAATCACAGTCACTAGCAAAATCTACACAAAAATTGTAACACAAAATTACACACAATTCATATACAAGCAAAAATATGAATGCATGCATGCAAGAAAATGCTAAGTGATGATTTTTGAAAACTCTACCAAGCAAGTGCATGAACAGAAACATAACCAAGTCAAAAAGTTTGCTAACTAAACTTATTTAG
The DNA here is from genome assembly GCA_023614405.1 of Avena insularis. Classification (NCBI taxonomy): domain Eukaryota; kingdom Viridiplantae; phylum Streptophyta; class Magnoliopsida; order Poales; family Poaceae; genus Avena; species Avena insularis. Next base: position 291,474,524 of record CM042691.1, on the reverse strand, counting down.
CACCAAAACAATTTACTAAACAAATTCTATACTCAAAATGGTCCTAAATATGTTTCTGCATACAAAGTCATTTTAACAGAAACTTTTTGTTAAACACATTGCAGATTCAGAAAGGGCTTGTCTCACTGATTCCAAGGGTATAAAGTTTGCAAAAATCTAACGTGGGAATCTAAAGTTATAGCCATTTGAAATTTGGATCTAAATCTTGTTTGAATTCTGTTTTTGAATCTAACCCTAGCCACGCGTCGTTTTTCTATTGGCGCGTACCGGTTCGGCCGGATCGAGCTCTGCGGCCGTAGGATCTAAGTAAAACACACGGTCCAGATCTAGCATAACGGTTCGATCAGTGTTTCTATCGTAAGCGTTGGATCTAGATCCAACGGCGCTCGAGCATGCGACCATGTCCTGGCGGCGCGCTGCGTCAGCGAGCGGCGGCACTGGCGTTCTAGGTCGTGCGCGAGAGGGAGAAGGGTCATACCAGATCCGCAGTGGCGTGCTGAAGCTCGACGTGGCGTTGGTTTGCGAAGGGGCGCGCGGGAACGGTCTCTGGAGATCGTCGGAGTTGCGGGCGGCGTCGGTCGCTTGCAGACGCGGTCACTGGCGAGGTTTGGCGTAGCCCTATGTAACACCCTCAGAAGCGGACCTATGCAAGTTTCAGCGCTTCCCGCTAAACCCGCATAGAAACGATTCAAAGGTGCCCACCAGGCACTTTCGTGCGGGTGGAAAACGAAGTAATAACATTACACAACAGTCCTCGATGGGACCCACAGAACAGATATATACAACAACGACTCAGAGTCAAGAATACAGATATAATATACAAAGATCCAAATCACCTTGAAAATGATAGAGCGTCCGACTACGGACAAGATGCAAATGGGGCTAAGAGCCCTGAAGAATAACCAATGGCGTCCATAACCCTGCCGTGCCAAGCGGAAGGGTAACCACGCTAACGACGTCGACCTCAAAACCTGCTTAAACAAAAGGGTGCCGACAAAGGGCAAAGGAAAAGAGGCGTCAAGATCGAGGCCAGTACACGGCGAGGCTAGAATTCGGCGGTCCTCGCCTACATAGGTATGGTGGACTGAGCGGCAGCGGCAGCATGCACTAAACAACCTATAGAGACTCGATACAACTGACGGCTATCAGAGAGGGGTAAGAAAGACCTATTCGGAACCAACCTGATACTAACACCAAACAAACCCATCCTGGTATTCCCCCTCGATACCAACCGAGAAAGTTAACCGAGGAACTCACACAGTTGGCAGTTTTATTTATTCAGTGATCGTTGCAGCAATTACTAGTCAGGTATAGATAGTCATCTTGATAAAATAAGCAGTGGGCATTTTTAGTTAAACATTCCGTGATAGTTGCAACACTTACTAGTCAGGTACAAATAGCATGAGATAACCCAAAAACCCAGCAGTTGTTGGTACTTTTATTTAGCCATTCCGTTGCGGTGAAGCTGATTACTAGTCATATCGGATACAAGTCAATTTATAACAGTAAACTTTAGTTATAGTTGTCTATGATCGAGACCTGTGCTCCAAGTCGTCCATAACCGCGGACACGGCTTCTCGAAAAGATTTAACCCTGCAGGGGTGCACCAAAGTATCCACAAGCACTTCGACCCTTTTTGCCAGATCAGTTAACATACACCCATCGGTATGTCGGCGGGGCCTAAGTCACGACGTTCCCAGACCCAAAGCAAGCACGGGGGGCCACCCCACTAAGTACACCCGCAACGAAGTCGGCCGGTCTCCGAGACGGACTCAGGGTTTGCGACAGTGGCTGTAAACGACAGCAAATCCCAAAACTGGGACTGTCGATACCGCGAAAACACTCCGCTTCCAAAACAGTACAGCGTGCTCCTCACACAATCGTAAATAAAGCAGTAAAGCATGGCATAGGTACAGGATAGTAAATAAAACCTCAAACTAGTTGTGGCCCCCAGTACAATACTTTGAAATCAGGTACTAATCGATGGGGGGCCCATATCTCCCCACCTGTGGTTAGCGCGCTCGATCTCGGAACAGGTGTCAAGAACTCGGGGTCCTACGGGACACCAGTGGGCGGTCGGAAACCAGATATTATCTATCACCCACCAGTGCCTCTGCTTACCTACTTCAATTTTAGTTGTTAAACAGTAATTAAAGTGAACAATAAGTAAAGCCATGATCATCTCCAACATTGAACAGGCGGCAATACTCCAACAACTGTGGTACTTGACGACACGCAACAGCACTTGAGCGAGCGACTACGGCGCGCGGGTCCAACTATCTACCAAACAACAGGCAATAGGAGGTGTCCAAGGCAATATAAGGCTGCAAGGGATAACACGGGTACGAAAACTAGAGCATCGCAACACAGATAGCAATAGATCAACAGGAGGGAATAAATACTATAAAAGTAAGATAGGTAGAAAGGGGGAGATGCTCGCCTGAAAACATTGTCGAAGTTTCAACCGAAGATCGGGTCGACACTCGCATCAACTCATCGGCCTAGTCCGTGAAGAAGCAAAACACTAGAAGAAACACCGGGTGCAATATTTAATACTACGGCAAAAGATCGAGCATGATGCATGGATGATGCATGGCATGGCAAAGGTGCGATGCAATTAGGCAAGATTAAGTGGAACCGGGGTCCCGACAATTAATTAAACGGTTCAAGTTGTTTAACTACCCCGCAAATTAAATGTTGTTTTAACAAGGCAAGATATGACAACGGTTCGATGCACAAATTTAAATGAGGCCAATATGAGACTAGATTGCCCGCATATGAGCCCCATATTTAATTATGTGGTGAATCGGCATAAGGCCCCCAGACCACAGACAATATGCAAGCATGACAATTTAATATGCAACAAGTTGTATTATATTATAAAATAGGGTTTCGGGAAGGGGTTCACACATTAGGGGGTCTCGACGAACTTGGGGTTCCAGGGTTCGGTCCGGGGTTCGTGGTTCGACGGGATCGGTCTCGGACAACAGAAGTCGATCTTGACGCATCCGAGAAGACGAACTTGGTTAGCGTCGGGGCGCATCGGCCTCGCCCTGGTCGGTGTCGATCTTGTCGTTGCGACGACCTTGTCGTGTCCTCGTATCGGGTCGGACTTGGTGTCCGGGGAGGTTCGTCGGGGTTCAGTGTTCCGTGTCGAAGGCCTTGGCGTTTCGCCTCCTCGTGATGGTCTCGGGGCGTCGAATCCGGGAAGTAGATCTTGGCGCTCCGCGAAGAAGGACTTGGCGTATCCGTGTCGACGACCTGGGCGTCCGGGTTCTCGGCGAACTTGGCGTCCGGGAAGGAGGTCTTGCGTTTTCCGTGTAGAACTTGATTCGACATCGGCACATGGTACATGCTTCTCGGAAGATCTTCGCGTTAGGAACTTGGTCTGGGCCGGGACGGGTCATCGAGCGATGTTCATGCTCTAGAACAACAGCCACAGGGTCAACATCTGGCCGCGTAGAGCAAAAGAACTGCACACGAAAACACGGATACGGGTACCACCACAGCAACCGAGGCACACATTGGCTTCCTGGGCTCTGCGTGCGCACAACGCGAGGACGGCAAGACGTAGGTGCAGGGCACCGGCCGGGAGAGCGGATGGTGAGATCGAGCCGAGGAGGTCGACGCATCGGCGGCGATGTGGGACCTGAGCGGCGAGGCGATCTTGAGGTGAAGGAAGCCGGAGGCGGCGAGGTCGCTGGCGGCACGGGACGGGGAACGAGGCGCCGGAGACGTACACAGGCGGAGCCGCACGGGCCAAGGAGGACGACAACCGGAGGCGAGCGCAGCGAGGTCGCAGGCGAGGGCGGCTGCAGGAGGAAAGGGCGGCAGCGTCTGGAGGAGCGGTGGACGGCGGGGCGGCGGCCGAGCGGGGACGAGCCTGAGGCGGGGCGGGCCCGCGCGGCGGCGGACGACGGGCCGGCTCCGTGCGGCGGAGGCCGGAGCTGAGCGGAAGGCCGCGACGCCGGGCGCGCTGAGGAGGCGAGGTTTGGCAGGCGGGCTTGTCGACGGAGAGGTGGCGAACGGGAGCGCAGTGGGGGCGGCCGGAGCAGAGCCGCCGAGCAGCGAAGGAGGCGGCCATGCGAGGAAGGGTGGTCGTGGCGGCGGAGGGAAGCCGGCGGTGCATGGGGACGGGCGACGACAGACGGGCGCCAGGGCGACGCCAAGGGCGTGTGCTGCTCAGAAACAAGAGGGTGGTGGTGCTCTGGGGAAGGAGGAGGGAGCTGGGGCCGCGGGGCGTGCGGGAGCGGCGGCGCTCGGGTCCGAGCGGGGCTCGGCCGCGGGGAAGGAGGAAGGAGAGGAGGGGGAAGGGAGAGAACCAGGGGAGCGTGGCGTGGGAGGATGGGGACGACGGGGTCGGGGTGGGCCAGGGTGAGCAGGGTGGGGCGCGCGTGGGGCGTCGGCAGGTGGGGCAGGGCGGTGGCGTGTGTGTGTTGCTGTGGGGAGGGGTGGGACCCAGGGAGAGAGAGGGGGAGAGAGAGAGAGAGGCGTGGGGGCTGGCATGTGGGAGATGAGGTGGCAGCAGATGAGAGGTGGGGGTTTGGGGAGGGGTGAGGTGGCGACATAGGATAGGTTGGATTGAGGTGGAGGCAGGGTGGGTAGATTAGGACTAGGTAGATTAGGGATTTTTGGTTGGACCGATTTTGTACCGGGGGTGGTCGACTGGGTCGGGTCGGCCCGTTCGACTGCCCCCCTAAATTAATTAAATATTTTATTTGTTATAAACAAGGATTTTGCAAACCGATAGCAGACAAAACAAAATAATCCGGAGACCCGGGTTTTGCGTTTGAATAAAGACGGGCCGTTTAGAAAACAAAAACAGGTTTTCCGCAAATAGTTTTATGCAAGCAAATGCAAGATGATGACGATGCTAAAATGCAATGTGGCATGATGACATGAGCATGCGGTCATGATGATGCGATGCACAAAAACAACGCGATTTTCTAGTAGTGGTTTTGCGGGATGCCACAATTCGACACCACTAACAATGGATCTCGCCCTCGAGATCCGCCTCATGGTACCTGAAGGAAGGTCGGCGCTCTGCGTCTTCTCGCTTCGTGTAGATCCTCGCGACACCACTAACAAGAGGTCGTTGTCCGTGATCGTCGAGGGAACACTCCGGGAACAAAAGGTCGAAGGTAGAGGTATCAACAAATAAAGCCACCTCTAGCTTCCGTGGAAAGAGGGAACCGATCCATTCTCATCCACTTCAATGTACAAAAACGAATAGAAGGGGTAGTCGGCATGGGGGCCAATCCATCACGCACCCAAACTATTACTCCGCACAATCAGTAGAAAAGCGTGCAACCATTCTCGGAATTAGACTGAAGATCTCGACAAGCGAGGTTCGGAAACAAAGGAGTGATGCAGACTCTGCATCGGAACTGGCGTAGATGATGTCGTCGTGTCGGAAAACACCGGAAGGCACGAGAAGGATCAAAGAGAAGTCCACCAGACGAAGGATTCCTCGGATAGCATGAAGACCAGATGTAGCAACACCGTTACCAAAGGAGGAAGCGAAACCCTGAAGGTACGATGAAACCCAACCACGAGAAATCCTGGACTCGAAGAGAGGGAAGATAGCGGATTCAAAACACGTAGAGGTAAGAGGAGAACAGCAAAGGGGTAAGGAGTAAAATCAGACCTAATCAGAACTATCCAACCGATTTTTTTAAAAATAGTTTTGACACTCTACTTCGGCCGTTAGCTAGGTTATCCTACACATTTGGACTTGTGGTATCGTGAATCGCTGAGCTCTGATACCACTCTGTAACACCCTCAGAAGCGGACCTATGCAAGTTTCAGCGCTTCCCGCCAAACCCGCATAGAAACGATTCAAAGGTGCCCACCAGGCACTTTCGTGCGGGTGGAAAACGAAGTAATAACATTACACAACAGTCCTCGATGGGACCCACAGAACAGATATATACAACAACGACTCAGAGTCAAGAATACAGATATAATATACAAAGATCCAAATCACCTTGAAAATGATAGAGCGTCCGACTACGGACAAGATGCAAATGGGGCTAAGAGCCCTGAAGAATAACCAATGGCGTCCATAAACCTGCCCAGGCCAAGCCGGAAGGGTAACCCTGCTAACGACGTCGACCTCAAAACCTGCTTAAACAAAAGGGGTGCCGACAAAGGGCAAAGGAAAAAGAGGAGCGTCGATCGAGGCGATACAGCGAGGCTAGAATTCGGCGGTCTCGCCTACATAGGTATGGTGGACTGAAGGCGTGCAGCATGCACTAAACAACCTATAGAGACTCGATACAAGACGGCTATCGAGAGGGTAAGAAAGACCTATTCGAACCAACCTGATACTAACACCAAACAAACCCAGCCTGGTATTCCCCCTCGATACCAACCGAGAAAGTTAACCGAGGAACTCACATTGGCAGTTTTATTTATTCGGTGATCGTTGCAGCAATTACTAGTCGTATAGATAGTCATCGATAAAATAAGCAAGGCATTTTAGTTAAACATTCCGTGATAGTTGCAACACTTACTAGTCAGGTACAAATAGCATGAGATAACCCAAAAACCCAGCAGTTGTTGGTACTTTTATTTAGCCATTCCGTTGCGGTGAAGCTGATTACTAGTCATATCGGATACAAGTCAATTTATAACAGTAAACTTTAGTTATAGTTGTCTATGATCGAGACCTGTGCTCCAAGTCGTCCATAACATGGACACGGCTTCTCGAAAAGATTTAACCTAGGGTGCACCAAAGTATCCACAAGCACTTGACCCTTTTGCGGATCGTTAACATACACCCATCGGTATGTCGGGGCCTAAGTCACGGCGTTCCCAGCACTAAAGCAAGCACGGGGGCCACCCACTAAGTACACCCGCAGCAAAGTCGGCCGGTCTCGACGGACTCGGGGTTTGACGATGGCTGTAAACAACAAATCCCAAAAGCTGGACTGTCGATACCGCAAAACACTCAGCGTCCAAAAGCAGTACAGTGCTCCTCACAATCGTAAATAAAGCAGTAAAGCATGGCATAGGTACAGGATAGTAAATAAAACCTCAAACTAGTTGTGGCCCCCAGTACAATACTTTGAAATCAGGTACTAATCGATGGGGGCCCATATCTCCCCACACGTGGTTAGCGCCGATCTCTAACAGGTGTCAAGAACTCGGGGTCCTACGGGACACCAGTGGACGGTCGGAAACCAGATATTATCTATCACCCACCGGTGCCTCTGCTTACCTACTTCAATTTTAGTTGTTAAACAGTAATTAAAGTGAACAATAAGTAAAGCCATGATCATCTCCAACATTGAACAGGCGGCAATACTCCAACAACTGTGGTACTTGACGACACGCAACAGCACTTGAGCGAGCGACTACGGCGCGCGGGTCCAACTATCTACCAAACAACAGGCAATAGGAGGTGTCCAAGGCAATATAAGGCTGCAAGGGATAACACGGGTACGAAAACTAGAGCATCGCAACACAGATAGCAATAGATCAACAGGAGGGAATAAATACTATAAAAGTAAGATAGGTAGAAAGGGGGAGATGCTCGCCTGAAAACATTGTCGAAGTTTCAACCGAAGATCGGGTCGACACTCGCATCAACTCAGCGGCCTAGTCCGTGAAGAAGCAAAACACTAGAAGAAACACCGGGTGCAATATTTAATACTACGGCAAAAGATCGAGCATGATGCATGGATGATGCATGGCATGGCAAAGGTGCGATGCAATTAGGCAAGATTAAGTGGAACCGGGGTCCCGAAAATTAATTAAACGGTTCAAGTTGTTTAACTACCCCGCAAATTAAATGTTGTTTTAACAAGGCAAGATATGACAACGGTTCGATGCACAAATTTAAATGAGGCCAATATGAGACTAGATTGCCCGCATATGAGCCCCATATTTAATTATGTGGTGAATCGGCATAAGGCCCCCAAACCACAGACAATATGCAAGGATGACAATTTAATATGCAACAAGTTGTATTATATTATAAAATAGGGTTTCGGGAAGGGGTTCACACATTAGGGGGTCTCGACGAACTTGGGGTTCCAGGGGTTCGGGGTCCGGCAGGGTTCAGGGTTCGACGGGATCGGTCTCGGACAACAAAAGTCGATCTTGACGCATCCGAGAAGACGAACTTGGTTAGCGTCGGGGCGCATCGACCTCGCCCTGGTCGGTGTCGATCTTGTCGTTGCGACGACCTTGTCGTGTCCTCGTATCGGGTCGGACTTGGCGTCCGGGGAGGTTCGTCGGGGTTCAGTGTTCCGTGTCGAAGGCCTTGGCGTTTAGCCTCCTCCTGATGGTCTCGGGGCGTCGAATCCAGGAAGTAGATCTTGGCGCTCCGCGAAGAAGGACTTGGCGTATCCGTGTCGACGACCTGGGCGTCCGGGTTCTCGGCGAACTTGGCGTCCGGGAAGGAGGTCTTGCGGTTTCCGTGTAGAACTTGATTCGACATCGGCACATGGTACATGCTTCTCGGAAGATCTTCGCGTTAGGAACTTGGTCTAGGCCGGGACGGGTCATCGAGCGATGTTCATGCTCTAGAACAACAGCCACAGGGTCAACATCTGGCCGCGTAGAGCAAAAGAACTGCACACGAAAACACGGATACGGGTACCACCACAGCCTCTCGAGGCACACATCGGCTTCCTGGGCTCTGCGTGCGCACAACGCGAGGACGGCAAGACGTAGGTGCAGGGCACCGGCCGGGACAGCGGATGGTGAGCTCGAGCCGAGGAGGTCGACGCATCGGCGGCGATGTGGGACCTGAGCGGCGAGGCGATCTTGAGGTGAAGGAAGCCGGAGGCGGCGAGGTCGCTAGCGGCACGGGACGGGGAACGAGGCGCCGGAGACGTACACAGGCGGAGCCGCATGGGCCAAGGAGGACGACGACCGGAGGCGAGCGCAGCGAGGTCGCAGGCGAGGGCGGCTGCAGGAGGGAAGGGTGGCGGCGTCTGGAGGAGCGGTGGACGGCGGGCAGCGAAGGGACGAGCCGAGGCGGGCGGCAGGCAGCGCAGCGGGCGGACGAGGCTGGCCGGCGAGGCCGGAGCTGAGCGGAGGAGGCGCGACGTCAGGCGCGAGAGGGAGGCGGCCAGGGGCTTGTCGGCGGAGAGGTGGCGACGAGAGAGGAGCGGGCGAAGGCGGCAGGCGCGTCGAGGCCAGCGAGAAGGAGGAAGGAGGATGAGAGGGGAAGGAGAGAACCAGGGGAGCGTGGGGTGGGAGGATGGGGACGACGGGGTCGGGGTGGGCCAGGGTGAGCAGGGTGGGACGCGCGTGGGGCGTCGGCAGGTGGGGCAGGGCGGTGGCGTGTGTGTGTTGCTGTGGGGAGGGGTGGGAGCCAGGGAGAGAGAGGGGGAGAGAGAGAGGAGTGGGGGCTGGCATGTGGGAGATGAGGTGGCAGCGGATGAGAGGTGGGGGTTTGGGGAGGGGTGAGGTGGCGACATAGGATAGGTTGGGGTGAGGTGGAGGCAGGGTGGGTAGATTAGGACTAGGTAGTTTAGGGATTTTTGGGTGGACCGATTTTGTACCGGGGGTGGTCGACTGGGTCGGGTCGGCCCGTTCGACTGCCCCCCTAAATTAATTAAATATTTTATTTGTTATAAACAGGGATTTTGCAAACCGATAGAAGACAAAACAAAATAATCCGGAGACCCGGGTTTTGCGTTTGAATAAAGACGGGCCGTTTAGAAAACAAAAACAGGTTTTCCGCAAATAGTTTTATGCAAGCAAATGCAAGATGATGACGATGCTAAAATGCAATGTGGCATGATGACATGAGCATGCGGTCATGATGATGCGATACACAAAAACAACGCGATTTTCTAGTAGTGGTTTTGTGGGATGCCACACCCTAGCACGAAACAGAGGCTTCAGGAGTTGCGCAAGACCCAGGCGAACAAACTCGCGTGAAGGAGGGGGCAAGGGGCGCTCGTGTTTTACCTTAATTGGTCGCCGGAGTCTATCAGCGGCGCAGGTGGTTTCGGTCGTGGACGGAGACGACGACCTGGGTCACGAGCAGGCAAAAGGAAAGCGTCAACGTATGCGCAAGATCAAGATGGGCATTCTCGTTTGAACCAGAGAGGGGGGCGGTCGAGGCTCACCGGAATCGGTCGCCGGAGTCGTCGGTACCGCGGGGCTTCGAGAGCAAATGTGCGCAGCCTGGTGGTGGAGTGAGCGAGGAGAGTGGGGGAAAATGCTCGCGGTGCAGAGGGGATATTATAGGCCCAGGCGCGACAGGAAACGCCTGCGGCTTTAAGTCTAATTACGCCGCGCCATTACCGGCCTTGACAGCAGCGGCGACGTGGTCGCGGGCGCGGTTTGGGGAAGACGAGGGCAACGTGGAGAGGGCCCGCTCGTCAACGAAGCGCGCGAAGAGGGGGTGGGGTCTGGTCGTCAGCGACTGTCTGGGTGTGCTGGCACGTGCGAGAGAGAGAGAGGAATGGCCCGGGTGGGCTAGCTGGGCCTGTTCTGTTGCTGGGCTAGAATCCTGGCGCCGGCCCTTTTCTATTTCCTTCTCCTTTTTCTTTTTTTGTTTCAATTTTCTGAATTGATTTTCAAATGAATTCAAGTTCCATTTGAATTCAAATCTTCTTGGGATTTTTGCAGTGAGCAGTAGTCTCAAATATAGGTATAAAATCATGTGGTTGCTTTGCATAGGCTTGGTCAAGCTTGGAGAACAAAATATCAGAGGCTTGGAACTTGGTTTGCAAAATTTGAGAAATGGTTTTTGAAATTATTTCCATATTGTAAAATTTGGTTCAAACCACACTCAAACCATTCAACAAAGGAAACACGTATTCAAGGTTTAAAACATTCAAACTCTCAAATGGTAATGGCCATTTGATTTAAATCTGCTCACATAAAATCATAGCACTATGTGCTTCTGTTTTTCTGAAATGAGTTTGAAATTTGATTTCAAATCTATATGCATGCATGAATGATATGCAAACTTTGAAATTATGATTTTAGGGATGTTACAAATCTAACCCCCTTAAGGTGAATCTCGCCCTCGAGATTCGGATTGGCTAGCAAATAGGTGAGGGTGGTCTTTCCGAAGATCATCTTCTCTTTCCCATGTTGCTTCCTCTTCGGAATGATGATTCCATTGTACTTTGCAAAACTTGATAGTCTTTGTCCTTGTGACTCTTTCTGCAGTCTCAAGAATCTTAATAGGCTTTTCTTCATAAGTGAGATCACTTTCTAGTTGAACCTCTTCCAAAGGTATGGTATCCTTCAAAGAAGTTTCTTCCATCTCTGGGTGACATTTCTTAAGCTGAATCACATGAAATACATTATGGACTGCTGATAGAGATGCTGGCAGTTCGATTTCATAAGCAACTTCACCTTTGCGACTCAGAATCTTGAATGGCCCAACATATCTTGGTGCCAATTTTCCTTTGACTCCGAATCTTTTCACTCCACGGAGTGGTGATACTCTAAGATAGGCTCTACCACCAACTTCGTAGGTGACTTCTCTACGCTTAGGATCGGCGTAGCTTTTCTGTCGGGACTGTGCTATCTTCAACCTGTCCTTAACCAATTTGACTTTCTCTTCGGCTTCTTTGATAAGATCTGGCCCGAATAAACTTCTTTCTCCCACACCATTCCATAATAATGGGGTGGTACACTTTCTTCCATAGAGAAACTCAAACGGTGCCATCTCAATGCTGGCTTGATAGCTGTTGTTATAAGAAAATTCGTAAAGGACTTTCATCCCAACTTGCTCCATAGTCTAGGGCACATGCCCTCAACATGTCTTCCAGAATTTGATTAGTCCTTTCTGTTTGTCCATCGGTTTGAGGATGAAAAGCAGTGCTGAATTCCAACCTCGTTCCCAATGACTCATGTAGCTGTCTCCAAAAATGGGAAGGGAATTGGGTTCCCCTATCAGACACAATACTCTTAGGCACACCGTGAAGGCATACAATTCTACTCATGTAGATTTTGGCTAACTTGGCACTTGTATAGGTTGTCTTCACGGGTATAAAATGAGCCACCTTAGTTAGGCGATCCACTACTACCCATATGGAATCATATCCTGATCTGGTCCTTGGTAATCCGGTAATGAAATCCATACCAATTTTGTCCCATTTCCAATTACGAATAGGTAGTGGTTGAAGCAAACCTGCTGGTTTCTGATGCTCCGCTTTTACTCTACTACACACATCACCCAAAGCAATATGTTCGGCGATGTCCCTCTTGAGATTGTTCCACCAAAATCTTTCTTTCATGTCCATGTACATTTTGGTGTTACGCGGGTGAATAGAATACGGAGAGTTGTGGGCTTCTTATAGAATCAGTTTCTGCATCTCCGGATCTTGTGGAACACAAATACGTTTCCCATGCCATAAAGTACCTTGTTCGTCTACATGGAAACTTTTAGCTTTCCCTTGGCTAATCCTTTCCTTAATCTCTTCAATTTCTTTATCCGTCTTTTGAGCTTCTCGGATCTTGTCCAACAAAGTGGGTTGAACATCCAAAGACATGAGATGTCCCTCAGGCACAATCTCCAATCTGAGTTCTTTGAATTGAGCACACAAATCATCTGGCAATTCTCCTTTGGTAAGGCCATTCACAAACACCTTACGACTTAGAGCATCTGCTACAACATTTTCTTTACCGGGGTGGTATTGCAAACTTAAGTCATAATCCTTGATAAGTTCTAACCATCTTCTTTGTCTCATATTGGTTTCCTTTTGGGTGAAGATATACTTCAAACTTTTGTGATCCGTGAACACTTCACAACGCTTTCCCAAAAGGTAGTGCCTCCATGTTTTGAGTGCATGGACGACAGAGGCTAACTCCAAATCATGAGTAGGATAGTTCACCTCATGAGTTTTGAGTTGTCTCGAGGCATAGGCCACAACCTTACCGTCTTGCATAAGTACGGCACCCAAACCTTGATGAGATGCATCACAATATACTTGGAAATCCTTTTCCAAATCTGGCAGACATAGAACTGGTGCTGTCACAAGTCTCTTCTTCAATTCTTGAAAGCTGACTTCACAACCTTCAGACCATGTAAACTTCTTGTCTTTCTTTAACAATTCAGTCATGGGCTTAGCAACCTTTGAGAAATTCTCAATGAACCTTCTGTAGTAACCTGCTAAGCCAAGGAAACTACGAACTTCTTTCACATTCTTGGGAGATTCCCATTCTGTCACAGCTGAAACTTTAGCAGGATCAACTGCTACACCATCCTTTGTCATAACATGACCAAGAAAACCAACCTCTTCTAACCAGAACTCACACTTGCTGAATTTGGCATAAAGTTTATGCTCTCTCAACTTCTCGAGTATCAAACGCAAGTGTCCTTCATGCTCTTCTTTGCTCTTGGAGTAGACTAAGATGTCATCGATGAAAACGACAACAAACTTGTCAAGGAATTCCATGAACACTTTGTTCATCATATTCATGAAGTATGCTGGAGCATTTGTCAAGCCAAAAGGCATTACGGTATACTCATATAATCCATACCTTGTGGTGAATGCTGTTTTAGGTATGTCTTGCTCTCTTATATTGAGTTGAAAATATCCTGACCGGAGATCAATCTTCGAGAACACACTTGCTCCTTCTAGCTGATCAAACAAGTCGTTGATTCTAGGCAAAGGATATTTGTTCTTGATAGTTACCTCGTTGAGTGAACGGTAATCTATGCATAACCTTTGGCTTCTATCCTTCTTCTCCACGAACAAAACTGGGGCTCCCCAAGATGAAGAACTTGGTTGAATAAATCCTTTCTGCAACTGTTCTCCTAGTTGCTTCTTGAGCTCTTTCAGTTCATCAACTGACATTTTGTACGGTCTCTTTGCTATTGGTCCAGAACCTGGTACCAAATCTATCAGAAATTCCACATCTCTATCTGGTGGCATTCCTGGCAATTCTTCCGGAAATACATCCGGATACTCACACACAATTGGCACACTGTCCATGCTAACCCCCTTAAGAGAATTAAGTTTACTTCCTTTGGATTCAAAGTTTGACTTGAATTTAATTCTTTTTCTTTCTGGGGTTGTGAGTGCAACAGTACGATTAGCACAATCTAGTACTCCTTCATACTTAGCCATCCAATCCATTCCCAATATTACGTCCAGTCCTTGGGAATCTAGGATTATCAGACTCACTGGGAACTTATGTTTTCCAAACTCTATTACTAGGTCCCGGCATCCAAGACTTACTATCATATCTCCACCCGGAGAACTAACTTTTATTGGACACCCAATGTTTTCAGATGGAAACCCATTTCTATCAACAAATGCCTTTGATACGAATGAATGTGATGCACCAGTATCAAAGAGTACAAATGCTGGAATGGAATTGAGTCTGAACTTACCAGCAACAGTGTCAGGTTCCTCATAGACCTCTTCCACATTAATGTGGTTCACCTGACCTTTCTGGAAAGGATTGGGCTTGACAGGTCCTTCAACTTTCTTTTCGGGGCACTCATTTGCATAGTGTCCCATCTTCTTGCCTTTGAAGCATTCAGCCTGACTGATGTCCCTTTTAGCAGGCTGACTTCCACTTCCACTACCATTCCCACTATGGTGGCTCTTATGTCCACTCTTGTGGTTCTTGTATTTGTCATTGTCATGACTGCGGTGATGCTTGTTGTCATGACGGTTGTGGTTGTGGTGCTTGTTGAATTTCCCATGTTTGTGGGATCCTGAGCTTCCACCGTCATCATAGTGAGATCGTTTGTGAGACGATCCTGAGCTGTGCTTGTCGGAGTGCTTTCTCTTTCTACTCTCGACTTGCTTCATTTTGTTCTCCAATATAGCAGCCTTGTCACAGAGCGACTAATAAGTGGGAACATATGCCACAGCCAGCTGCAGATTCAGCTCATCATTCAAGCCTTCCAGAAATTTTTCCTTTCTTTTGGCATCTGTGTCAACCTCATCCGGTGCATAACGCCACGATTGTTGAACTCTTCAATGTATTCAGCCACGCTGCGGTGGCGCTGCTTCAAGTTGTGAAACTCCTTCTTTTTCAGTCTCATCATTCCTGATGAGATATGAGCAGTGCGAAAGCCATCTTCAAAGATAGCCCAAGTCACCTCATCAATAGGGGTGGTGATTTGGAAGTTGTCCCACCAGGTGGCGGCTGGCCCTTCCAGCAGATGTGCTGCAAATCTGACCTTTTTAGCGTCTGTGCAGCCCATAGTCACTAAGTCCTTGTTTACAGAACGTAGCCAATCATTGGCCACCATGGGATCAGTCGTCCCCGAGAACTTAGCTGGCCTCAAACGCAGAAATCTGGTGAGCATATCAAAGCCCGGAGGGTTGTTGTTGTTGTTGTTATTGGGGTTGCTATTGTTATTATTCTGGTTCTGGATGAATGTTGTCATCATCTGCATAAGCTGTGTTTGAGCATTCATCATTTGCTACATTTCCGGAGTTATGTTGTTCTTGTTGGGGTTGGGGTTTGCGCGACGGGGAGGCATCTGTGGTTTGTTCAAATAGAGATAAGAATGAGATACCCATAGATGTTTATGCACATTACATCACATAAGCAAACACATCATGCAACACAAAGATAAAATATCAACAACGAGATAACAAAGTCTCAAAGTAAAACACACAAGTGGCAAGCCATCCACATGTCGGATGGTCCAATAACAAGTTCACAAATAACAAGTACGATAATAAAAGATAAACGAGTAGTCAAGTCTACTCATCAGCATCAATCTCCTCCTCGACGAAGGTAAGACCTGCGTTTTCCATCGCGGTCTTGTTCTCCTCAATAGTAGTGGTCAAGGACTCGATCTTGGTCTTGAGAGCCCTCTTCTGGGAGCGAAGCCTCTCAATCACCATCTGCTGCTGCTCTAGCTCGAAATCCTTGGACTTCAGTTCTTCAGTCATGTCCCGGATCTTCTTGTTCCTATCCTGGACGCGTTTCTCCTGACTCTTGGAATTCCGGTCCTGGGTCTCGAACTTCGCCTCCATTTCCTTGACTATCTCGTCCTGCTGTGCGAAAAGCTTGTCCTTCTTGCGAAGCTGCACCTGGAGCTCATCATTACTAAGCATGACATTGGTCCTGTCCGTGTCCACGTGCCTAATGAGAGACTCTAAGTCCTGGATATAGAGACGTATCGGCTTTGCTGCGTCCCTCGAGTCGTCCTCGAAGTCGATGGACTCTCCATCATCATCACGTCTTCCGAAGACGTGGAAGTGGGTGGCTCTAACCTGTCGGGAGTGACTGCCTAGCAGACGTCCTATCAGGTCCTACATGACTACCTCCATGCCTCTCTCCATGTGATCGTGCATAAGCTTGAGACGATGGCCTCCGTAGTAGGCTCAGTCTGGCGTCCGGGCTGGTTCACCTTGAAGCCCCAGAGGTCCTTCCTCTCGAACTTGGTGAGTGGATGCACCATGATGGTGGGAAGAGGGAGATTGAGCAAAGTGGTAAGCTCAACGATACGAGGACCAAAACGGGTAACCTGGAACTCCTCAATAGTGCTGATGGTAATAGGCATCTATTTATAAGATAGAAAAGTTAGAACAACACAAATTAAGATAAAACAAAGACAAGCAATACATACACATCCTTGGAACACAAAATCACACAAGTCATGCATATATGAATCCATTACATCAACCATCAACCAAGGTTCAAACTTATTTAAGGTATCATTTTGGAAAATAAGGTGATAGGTGGTGGTCCAACTAACGAAGTACGTTTACAATCCTATCTCACTGGATCTGTTGGCTAACACAATGTTCCTAGAGGCAATCAGCCTATCTTGTTCACATGATTCCATCACTAAGTCTATAATATCTCCCCTTAAGGTTTGGTTGGTGGCTTCCAACTCTTGGGTAAGCTCCTTCTCTTTCTCTAAGTCTTTTTGGAGATTGAGCATTCTGCACTTGACTCTAGCACTAAGTTCTTTGATAGTCCTCCAAGCTGCTTCTCTTGCTGACTCAAAGAATGTGGTGTGCACCACAGTGTTGGTGTACATGCAGAATCCTCTTTCTTTGTGGTTGTCTTCCTTGCTTTTGTACAAGTGAAGTTGCACCCACCAATACTCAACTCCTTCATCCATCACTGGAAAGCCTTTGTACACAGCTGCACCATGTATTTCCATGGCCACCATGAGGTCCTTGAGAATTTTGGGGAACTCAGTCTCACACTCCAAGGTCATGGTCCTGAGTGGTCCTTTCTTCACGGCTTCGTTGATGGAGTTCATCTACAAATAGATATGAGAATGAGAAGATTAGATAAGTTTACGAGAAGAATAGACAAGTGTAGAAGTAGTTGAAATTTTTTCCATAGTGGTTTCCAATCCTAGGGTCATAATCCTACAGGCAACACAGTGCTCTGATACCATCTGTAAGATCCCTCCTTTGTAAAGGAAAAGGATCCCTGTGATTGCAATGCTAGTCCCTGGATCATTGCTAGCATCCACAGTTTAAGATGAAGTACACAGATACAAAGGTCATTTATTACATTCATTCCAGAGATAAAACATAGTCTTTTACAACTCAGCGCCACAGGCCTAATACAAGAGTTTTTGGAATAAGTAAATAGACATAAGTATTCATCTTCATGTGCCACAGGCAAGCATGTTGAGTGTAGACTCATGACACCTAATCATCATCGGAGTAACCTACAACATCACAAGTTACAGCCAAAGTGGGTCAATACTTTGGAATAGTATTGGCAAGTGATACCTTAGTAAATTTTAAGTGGACTATATTACTATATGCATTTTGGCTAAGTGTAGCTTGGCTTGCTTTGCTCAAAATAGGTTTTTCCTATTAGTTGAAAACTCTAAGTTTTTCTTTCTTTGTCAAAAACTTTCCCAAGAATCCACCAATAGACATTGGGGTCCTTCAGCCTTGTTCACCCACAAGTTTTACTTAGAAGTTGGAGTGATGAGATTCTTGTAGCTTCCATGTCTTGATGCTCAAGTTGTCCATTGCCATGGACTTGGCTAAGTACTTAGATTTTCCATCTGCAGAGGTTGTGCACTTTCCCCACCAGACTTGGTTTCCCAAGACAGGACCTTTCAGAAGCCTTTCCTTAGCCAAATGGACGCGCTCCAACCTATCATTCCCACTACCACCAACTGTCCAAAAGGCTAAGTTCTAGCAACCTATATGATCAAGGCAGAGCCCATATTGCCAAGTGGCTGCACTATAAGCTTATCAACACTTGGCCTCCAAATCCCTTTGTGCCTGGGTGGCATACCACAAGTGTGATACACAAGGTAAACCATGTCCATGGGCCTTGTGTAACCACTCAACCAAAAACCACCATTCAAGTCCCATTCCACCCAGGAAGTTCATTCACTTAGTTGTTTTATTAAGAAAAACATAAGTCCAAAAGTGTAACATCCCTAAAATTCATATTCCAAAACTCATTCATATCATCTAAGCATTCATCACAATTTAGGGTTCTTCTCAAAAACAGAAACTTGTGCTATGATTTCATGTGAGTAATTTCACTCATTAGGCCATCACCTTTTGAAACTTAAATGTTAAAGAACTTGTTTGCTTGCCCCACTATGGGAAAGATTGAGTATAAAAGTTTAACCAAAATATTCAAATTAGAAATAATTTCCAAAACCTCTATTTTAAACATTTGCAAAATGATGCATAGTCTCTGTTTATTTGAAATCTAAGTCTGACCAAACCTTTGCAAGGAAGCCCCACAAGTTTTGACCCATTTCTGAGACCAAGTCACCCCTGCAAAACCTCAGAAAGATTTGAATTCAAATTGTGTTTGAAACCATTTGAAAACATAACCAGAAAATTGAATTAGAAAAGAAAAAGAACTAAACAATGGAAAAGGGCCGAGCGCCAAGAAATTGGCCCAGCAGAGAAACGAGCCCAACTAGCCCACCCGGGGATTCCTTTTTCTTCCTTCACGCGCAAGTGCACGCGCTCAGCCGCTGACAGACAGACCCCACCCTCATTTCGCCCACGTCGCTGACAAGCGGGCCCTGTCCATGTTGTCATCGTCTTCCCAAACCTCGCCCGCGACCACGTCGCAGCTGCAGTGACTGCCGGTGATGGCACGGCTTAAATGGGCAATTAAACGCAGGCGTTTCTTGTCGAGGCACCTGCTATAAGATCCCCACCTCCCCACGATCATTTTCCCCCAGTCAATCTCACGCTCACGCCACCAGGCTGCCCACGACTCGCTCAGAACCGCCGCAGTACCGACGACTCCGGCGACCGATTCCGGTGAGCCTTGACCGCCCCCTTCTCTCTCGATCAAACAAGGATGCTCAGCACGTTCTTACGCACCTGCTGACACATTTCTTTTGCCTGCTCGTGACCCAGGTCGTCGTCTGCACGAAAACCACTGCGCCGCTTGACTCCGGCGACCAATTCAGGTAAAACCCGAGCGCCCCTTGCCCCCTCTTCCACGCGAGTTTGTTCGCCTGCGTTCTGCGCAACTCCTGATGCCTCTGGCTCGTGTTAGGGCGACGCCAAACCTCGGCAAGCACCACATCTGCAAGCGACCGACGCCGCCCGTTACTCCGACGAGCTCCTGAAGCCGTACCAGCACGCCCCTTCGCCAACCAACACCACCTCGAGCTTCAGCAGCCTCCGGCGAACCTGGTAAGACCCCTCTCCCCCTCGCGGACGAGGTAGAACGCCGGCGCCGCCGTAGTCAGACGCGCCGCCGCCAGTTAGCACCGCCAGCGCCGCCCGTTTCTGGCTTGGTGATATGGACCGTTGGATCTGCATCGTAGGGCTAGGATAGAACTTTAAACGAAAGGGTAAGCGCGCATCTGAGCCGCCAGATCCCACTTAGATCGTGCGGTCCACAGAGCGCGATCCGCGCGAAGCGGTACGCACTAGTAAGGTTACGACGCGTGGCAGGGTTTAATTCAAAAACAGAATTTAAAACCAGATTTTGATCCAAACTTTAAACTGCTATAACTTTTGAATGCCACGTTAGATTTTTACAAATTTTATACCGTTGGATTCAGTGAAACAAGACCTTTCTGAATGTCCAATTTGTTTAACAAATAGTAATCATTAAAATGACTTTATTTGTGGAATCATATTTAAAGATATTTTGAGTATAGATTTGTTTTGATAATTAGTTTTAATGTTAAATAAGTTTGTTGTGGCAAATTTTGTGTCCTGTTATGTTTCAGTATCATGCACATGCTTGTTAAAATTTCCCAAAATCACCACTTAGTAAAATTCTTGCATGCATGCATTCATATTATTTTTGATTGAATAAATTGTGTGAAATTGAATGCTATAATTTTTCTTGTAGATTTTGCTAGTGATTGTGATTGTGAAGAGTGCTACTATCCCCACTACCAAGGCAAGTGATATTTTCATGAATATTTCTATCCTATGTTTTGTACTAGCATTAGATATTTTGCTAAAGTATTGCATGCTATTTTTGCCTAGTGCTAAGTTGGGAAATCCTAAGTAGAGTAGAATAGTAGAATTGCTAGGGAATTTTCCTAAGTTAAGTTATCATAACATGCTTAGCCTAGCTACTTAGCAAACAAGGGTGGTGAACATCTATACTCATTATGATGAAAATATTTCTAAGTCAAGAGACCTAGTTTTCTAATAAAACAACTAAGACAAATGAACCTCCTGGGTGGAATGGATGTTTGGGTTATGTTGAGTGGTTACACAAGGCCATGGACTTGGTTGTGTATCTCACTTGTGGTAAGCCACCCAGGCACAAAGGGATTTGGAGGCCAAGTGTTGAGAAAGCTTTACTGTGCAACCACTTGGCAATATGGGCTCTGCCTTGATCATATAGGTTGCTAGAACTTAGTCACTTGGACAGTTGGTGGTAGATGGGATGATAGGTTGGAACGCGTCCATTTGACTAAGGAAAAGCATCTGAAAGGTCCTGTCTTGGGAAACCAAGTCTGGTAGGGAAAGTGCACAACCTCTGCAGATGGAAAACCTAAGTACTTAGCCTAGTCCAAGGAAATGGACACTTTTGAGCATCAAGACATGGAAGCTACAAGAATCTCATCACTCCAACTTCTAAGTAAAATTTATGGGTGAACAAGGGTGAAGACCCCAATGTCTATTGGTGGTTCTTTGGGAATGCTTTGACAAAGAAAACTTAGTGATTTCAACTAATAGGTAAAACCTATTTTCAAGCAAAGCAAGCCAAGCTATACTTAGCCAAAATGCATATAGTAATATAGACCACTTAAAATATACTAAGGTATCACTTACCAATACTATTTCAAAGTATTAACCCTCTGTGGCTGTAACTTGTGATGTTGCAGGTTACTCCGATGATGATTAGGAGTCATGAGTCTACACTCAACATGCTTGCCTGTGGCACATGAAGATGAAGACTTGTGTTTATTTGCTTATTCCTTAAAACTCTTGTATTAGGCCTATGGCCATGAGTTGTAAAAGACTATGTTTTATCTCTGGAATGAATGTAATAAACGACCTTTGTATCTGTGTACTTCATCTTAAACTGTGGATGCTAGCATTGATCCAGGGACTAGCATTGCAATCACAGGGATCCTTACCTTTATAAAGGAGGGGTCTAACAAAAAGACTTAGAAATATTTTCATCATAGCATGTATATACTTTACCAACCCTTGTTTTCTACTAGCTAGGCTAAGCATGGCATAGTAACTTAACTTAGGAAATTCCCTAGCAATTCTACAATTCTACAACTACTTAGGATTTCCTAACATAGCATTTGGCAAAATATCAACATGCAAGACTTAGCAAATTATTTCTAATGCTAGTACAAAATATAGGGATGGAAATATTCATGAAGTACCACTTGCCTTGGTAATGGGGAGAGTAGCACTCTTCACAATCACAGTCACTAGCAAAATCTACACAAAAATTGTAACACAAAATTACACACAATTCATATACAAGCAAAAATATGAATGCATGCATGCAAGAAAATGCTAAGTGATGATTTTTGAAAACTCGACCAAGCAAGTGCATGAAACAGAAACATAACCAAGTCAAAAAGTTTGCTAACTAAACTTATTTAGCACCAAAACAATTTACTAAACAAATTCTATACTCAAAATAGTCCTAAATATGTTTCTGCATACAAAGTCATTTTAACAGAAACTTTTTGTTAAACATATTGCAGATTCAGAAAGGGCTTGTCTCACTGATTCCAACGGTATAAAGTTTGCAAAAATCTAACGTGGGAATCTAAAGTTATAGCCATTTGAAATTTGGATCTAAATCTGGTTTGAATTCTGTTTTTGAATCTAACCCTAGCCACGCGTCGTGTTTCTATTGGCGCGTACCGGTTCGGCCGGATCGAGCTCTGCGGCCGTAGGATCTAAGTAAAACACACGGTCCAGATCTAGCATAACGGTTCGATCAGTGTTTCTATCGTAAGCGTTGGATCTAGATCCAACGGCGCTCGAGCATGCGACGGCGCGCGGCGTCAGCGAGCGGCGGAGTGCTCAGTCAGCGGCGGTGCTGGCGTTCTAGGTCGTGCGCGAGAGGGAGAAGGGTCATACCAGATCCGCAGTGGCGTGCTGAATCTCGACGTGGCGTTGGTTTGCGAAGGGGCGCGCGGGAACGGTCTCTGGAGCTCGTCGGAGTTGCGGGCGGCGTCGCCGCGCTTGACGCGCATCGGGCGAGGTTTGGCGTCGCCCTAGCATGAACCGAGGCATCAGAGTTGCGCAAGACGCAGCGTAACAAACTTCGCGTGAAGGAGGGGCAGGCGCTGGTTTTACTTTACCTTAATTGGTCGCCGGAGTCTATCGGCGGCGCAGGTGGTTTCGGTCGTGGACGGAGACGACGACCTGGGTCACGAGCAGGCAAAAGGAAAGCGTCAGCGTATGCGCAAGATCAAGCTGGGCATCCTCGTTTGAACCAGAGAGAGGGGGGCGGTCGAGGCTCACCGGAATCGGTCGCCGGAGTCATCGGTACCGCGGGGCTTCGAGAGCAAATGTGCGCAGCCTAGTGGCGGAGTGAGCGAGGAGAGTGGGGGAAAATGCGCGATGCAGAGGGGATTTTATAGGCCCAGGCGCGACAGGAAACGCCTGCGGCTTTAAGTCTAATTACGCCACGCCATTACCGGCCTTGACAGCAGCGACGACGTGGTCGTGGGCGCGGTTTGGGGAAGACAAGGGCAACATGGAGAGGGCCCGCTCGTCAGCGAAGCGCGCAAAGAGGGGGTGGGGTCTGGTCGTCGACATGCTGCGTCGCGAGAGAGAGGAATGGCCCGGGTGAGCTAGCTGGGCCTGTTCCGTTGCTGGGCTAGAATCCTGGCGCCGACCCTTTTCTATTTCCTTCTCCTTTTTCTTTTTCTGTTTCAATTTTCTGAATTGATTTTCAAATGAATTCAAGTTCCATTTGAATTCAAATCTTCTTGGGATTTTTGCAGTGAGCAGTAGTCTCAAATATAGGTATAAAATCATGTGGTTGCTTTGCATAGGCTTGGTCAAGCTTGGAGAACAAAATATCAGAGGCTTGGCACTTGGTTTGCAAAATTTGAGAAATGGTTTTTGAAATTATTTCCAATTTGTAAAATTTGGTTCAAACCACACTCAAACCATTCAACAAAGGAAACAAGTATTCAAGGTTTAAAACATTCAAACTCTCAAATGGTAATGGCCATTTGATTTAAATCTGCTCACATAAAATCATAGCACTATGTGCTTCTGTTTATCTGAAATGAGTTTGAAATTTGATTTCAAATCTATATGCATGCATGAATGATATGCAAACTTTGAAATTATGATTTTAGGGATGTTACAAAAACATTTTTCCACCACATAAATTAATGAATGGATTTAAAATTGGTTTATAGATAAAACCCTTTTGCAAATGACTTTGCCACTTTAGAAAATGACCACCTTGGACTTTACAAAGTTTAGAGCCTAGTAGAAACCACCTTTGCAAATAAAACTATCTTTTGCATGTTTGCATGCAAGACTTAGTTTCTATTATTTTATGTGTGTTGAGTTGTTTGATTATTGGTTGGAATGCTAGTTGATATTGTGTTTGCTTGATTGATTTGTAGTGAAGTTAGAAAAGTGTGAAACTAGCAAGATCAAGAAGTGAACCAACATTCCCTACCAAAAAGGCAAGTGACACTATCATCCAAAGTCCTACTATTTTCATTATACTTAGTGGATTTTGAAACATGCATGAAAAGAATTTCTATACTTATGCTATGCTAAGTCCTAATAGGATACCTTATATATTCCTTAGTGAAAACAATGTAGTTGTAAAATGCTTAGCCATGCAACATATTTTGAGCAGAGATACATGTTGAGATTTTTATAAAGATGAGAAAAGACTTGTGTTTTATATAACAAAACAAGTACTCAATGAACCACCTGGGTGGACAAGGTTACTCAAGTTTTGGACAAGGTGGCAACAAAAGGAACCATGTCTATGGCAATCTCTTTGTGTTGTGCACCAAAAGAAAACCACCCAAGGACTTAGAGATTGAACATGTTTCTCCAATTGTGGCTTTCGTGTACAGCCACATGCTACATATGGCTCTGGCTTAGTCAACTACATTGGGAAGACCCATCCATTGTCTTCAGGTTTACTGGAAATGAGGGAACTAGGAACCCTACATTGGTGCCTGAAGACAAGCTAGCAATGGTGTATGGGAGGACCCTCTGGAAAGACTTCATCACATTCTCAATCTGCCAGTACTCCATCTTGGTGAGTACTTATCCATGACCCGGTGGCAACAACATGAGATTGTGTCATGTGGGTAAAGTGTACAACTTCTGCAGAAGATCAAATTCTAAGTACTTAGCCGTGTCCCCGGTTATGGACAATACTGATCAACTAAAGCTTGAAGCTATGGGAAATCTCGACATTCCAATTTCTAAAAGAAAAACTTTAAAGAGACAACAAAAGACTTGAAGCACTTGGGGGTACTAAGGAGCTCAAGAGATTTTGATAAAAACTTGAAGTATTGGGGTGTACCAAGGAGCTCAAGAGATTTTGACAAGACTTGAAACACTTGGGGATTTACCAAGGAGTTCAGAAAAGATTTGACAAAAGATCAAACTGTTTTGAAAGATAGGATAAAATATTGCTTTCTGCAAATGAGCCTTAAAACCCTACCTAGCCAAATATGCATGTAATGATAGGATCCACTTATATTCCACATAGTAGTGAAACTTGCCAATACAATTCAAATGTATTGACCCTTGTGGCTGCAACTTGTTATGTTGCAGGTTTGTTTGATACTAGTGAAGTTGATTGATTAGGATTACAAAGTCTACAACCAACATGTCTGCCTCTGGCACTTTGAAGATGAAGGACCCCATGCTTATAGATTTTCTGCTACAATGTATTGTAATAGCCAAATGAGCTATGTAATATGTAATAAAATTTTGTTATTCCTGGTTATAAAGTTATATTATGACCCTTGTTTCTTGATATTACATCTTAACTATGGATGCTAGCTATTGATCCAGGGACTAGCATTGTAAACACAGGGATATCTACCTTATTGAAGGTTGGGACCTCTTTCAAAAGCTATGCTCCTCGGCAACGGTGCCAGAAAATAGTCTTGATGACCCACAAGTGTAGGGGATTACAACAGTCTTCGTGGTTAGTATTACCCAATTTATTGATTCGACACAAGGGGAGACAAAGAATACCTGCAAGCCTTAACAACTAAGTTGTCAGTTCAGTTGCACCTGGAAATAGTTCTTGCTCACAGAAGTTTATCAGTAGCAACAGTTTGTAGTAGCAACAGCAACAACAACGCGAGAGTGAAACATGAGCAATAGTAACAGTAACAGTAACAATAGGATTCGAGTGCGGTAGGCATAGGGATGGATGGATGGGCGTTGCATGGATGAGTCTAAACATGTAACTTCAAAGAACTAGGGCATTGCAGATAAATAATAATAAGCATCCAAGTACTAAACAATCCTAAGCATGTCCTCCAAATATAGTCATACGTGCTCGCAATGAGAACTTGCACAACATCTTCTGTCCAGCCAGCCCGTGGCCTCTAGGCTCTAGGAACTCGGCAATTAAGGTGCTCCTTTTAATAGAGCACCAGAGCAAAGCATTAACACTCCCTGAACACATGTGATCCTCACACCACAGCCATCCCCTTTGGTTGTCCCAATTATTGTCACTTTGGGGCCTTTGGATCCGGACAATGATATGTGTACACAACTTGCAGATAAGATCACAAACAATACTATCATAATGATTCAATAATAAGTTCAGATCTGAGATCATGGCACTCGGGCCCTAGTGACAAGCATTAAGCACAACAAGTTGCAACAAAGTCAAATAGCACTAATAGAGATACTAGGCACTATGACCCTAACAGATCTTATTCTATTACATGATAGAACTCATCCAATCCCTACCATCCCCAAGCCTACAGCGGGGGATTACTCACTCATGGATGAGGGAAACATCGGTGGTTGATGGAGATGCGTTGATGATGACAATGGCGATGGTCCTCTCCAAATTCCCCGTTCCGACAGGGTGCCAGAACAGAGTTTCTGGATCCGAATCTTGGTTTCTCGTGGAGGCGGTGGAGCGGAACTCTTTCTGGAAAACTATCGACCCCCCTGAGTTTTTAGGTCAGAAGACAACTTATAGGCGCGGAGGGAGGCCTAGGAGCTGGCTGGGGGTGGCCAGACCTCCCCCATGCGCGGGGTCAGTGGGCCCGTGCCTGGGGTGTGTCTGGGCCCCCCGGGCCTCCCCTCTGTCTCCTCTTCTGGCTCCGTGGATCTTCTGGTGAGAAATAGTTTTTGGCATATTTTCCGGGATTTTTCCTGATAGTTCATTTTCTGCACAAAAACAAGACACCAAGGTAATTCTGCTGAAAACAGCGTCAGTCCTTGTTAGTTGTATCCAAATCACACAAATATAGAGAAAAAACAATAGCAAAGTGTTCAAGAAAGTAGATACGTTTTGGACGTATCAGTCCCCAACACACCCAATAAACTTGTCAGGTGTATAGGTGCACTAGTTCAGCGAAGAGATAGTGAAATACAAGTAATATGGATGATTATAAGACAACGGTGCTAGAAAAGAACTTGACGGGGAGGAAGAGACTAAGTGCAATCTGAAATAAAGATGGAAGTAAGCAAACATGTAGCAGGACTAGTTGTAAACGGTGTTTCCATGCTTAGAAACAAGGCCTAGGGATCATACTTTCACTAGTGGACACTCTCATATAAATATCTTCTCTTCATTATTCTACTCTGACCTACTCTCCGATTGGACAACTCTAATCCACGGTAGGGATACAAAAGCACTCCTTAAAGTTCGCATTCCCCATCTAGATAACACCACACTATCATCTTGAGCGCTAGATGGTTCCTACAAACACCACAATTTCATAGAGACATCCAACTCCAAATCTAACTCATGATAAGTATTTATGTAATATTTAGCCTAAGTGCCACACGGTGTGCACACTGTCACCTTCACACACATGGGGATAACTGGAGATTACAATTAAAGCACTTGAGTAGCAGAGTAGATCTACTTGATTACAAAGCTCATGATCACAATAAGATCATGCATAGAGAGAGATGAACACATAGATACTAGTAGAGCCCATAGCCTCGAGGGAGAACTACTCCCATCTCATCATGGGATTCAGCAACGGCGTGGATCGAGATGGTGGTGGAGATCGATGGAGGTGGCTCCGGGGGCAATTCCCCATCCCAACAGGGTGCCAGAACAGAGAATTCTGTCCCGCGAACCTCCTCTTCGGTGGCGGCGACACTGTGGACCGTTTCATGGATTTATTCCCGTGTTAGGGTTTACTTCTCTGGGAGACGTATATATAGGCGAAAGGGCAAGGTCGGTGGAGCTTCGAGGGGCCCACACCATGGGCTGGCTCGGCCAAGGGTGGCCCCGCACCACCCTATGGTGTGGCCGCCTCGTGGCTCCCCTTTGTCTCTCCTTCGGGCTCTGTGTTGTGTCTGGAAAAATAGGCACTTTGGCTTTTGTTTCGTCCAATTCCGAGAATATTTCTTTACTAACTTTTCTGAAACCAAAAACAGCAGAAAACAGGCAACTGGCACTGCGGCATCTTGTCAATAGGTTAGTTCCGGAAAAAATACCTCAAAGTGTAGACAAAACATAACAAAGTTGATACAAAACAAGCATGGAGCATCAAAATTTATAGATGCGTTAGTGCCACTTCCATCAATCAGGACCGCTTCATGGGTCCCGCCCATCGACGCCCTGCGCACGTCGGCGCTGACGAGCGATTCGGATGACAGCAGCAGCTGCAACTCCGATCTATGAAATCCCCCTTTAGATGAAGGAACCTACAGTTTCAGATCTGAGAGTTGCAGTAGCAGCGACCCACTCCGTGAGTGCTACATGCGCGCCGTCATCCACGGTGGTGACGTCAACAATGAAACAGACCCACCGCTAGGTTCGGGTGCCATACCACCTCCCAATCCCGCTCCCAACGCTCAGGATGAGTGTTGGTTGTGCTTGGTGCACTTCGTTGGGAAGGCCAAGCGCAAGGTGTGATGAGCACAATAACAAGTTTTAACTCAGTAGAGGCCAAGGTTATCGAACCAGAAGGAGGAAGGAAACATCTCAAAGGTGTTGCAAGCAACGTGGAAACCTGCACAACATAAACTTAAGACTTTGTCCCAACGAACAGTGAGGTTGTCAAGCTCACCGGTTTGCTGTAACAAAGGATTAACTGTATGGTGTGGAAGGTAATGGTGGTTTGCAGCAAGTAAACAGTAACAGTGGAAGATGTATCAATGGTAAAGATTGGACCGGGGTGCATAGTTCACCATAGGTTCTCTCCTTCGATAAACAACATGGCATGAAGGGTAAACAAATTATAGCAGGGCAATTGACAGCAACTGAGCAAGGCATAACAATGCAGTACTAGTCAGAAAGATCCTATGAGATTCGATTGGGCAATACAACAAGATACATAGACCGCCATCCAACTGCATCTATGACTAGAAGTCCACCTTCAGGTTATCATCCGAACCTCCTCCAGTATTAAGTTGCAAGCAACAGACAACTGCTTTAAGCAAAGTGTGTAAGGTAAACAATCCACTTGCTCCATGAACAAGAGACCGTTGTTTTCTCCCTAGTGACAACAACACATCTACAACCGAAGATATTTCTGTCACTTTCCTTGGAAACTAGAGGCATGAACCCACTATCGAGCATAAATACCCCCTCTTGGAGTCACTAGCAACTACTCGACCAAGATAGCTACTAACAACGGAGAGCATGCAAGATAACAAACAACACAAACATGATAGAATAAAATAGACAAAACTATTAACCAATCTGACATAATAATCTCAATATCCATTGGATCCCCGCAAACACAACATGCATGATTACAAATAGATTAGATCTTGATCATGAACGGAGCTCACAAGATCTATACATGAAAGCACAAGGAGGAGATACAACCATCTAGCTACTACATGGACCCATAGTACAAGGTGGAACTACTCACGCTTCATACCGGAGAAGAAGGACTCCGGGATGATCTCCCCTCCGGCAGGGTGCCGGGAAGAACTTCAGATCCCCCCGATCTAGGGACAATGGTGGCAGCGGCTACAGATGGTTTCATGGAATATTGATTGGGTTCTTAGGGTTTAGGCATCGAGGGCTTCTTATAGGCGAAGAGGCAAGGCTGGGATGGCCGCGCCCAGGGGGTCTGGCCGCCCTGTGGCGCCCCTCCGTCTCTCCTCTAGACTCCGTGTTGCCCACGGTAAAATATTTACTTTGGCTTTTGTCCCGTCCAACTCCGAGAATATTGATTTTCTGCCTTTCTGGAACAAAAAATAGAAGAAAACATGCAACTTGCACTGTGGCAACTTGTTAATAGGTTAGTTCCAGAAAAGATATAAAAACACCTCAAAGTGTAGACAAAGCAAAGCAAAGTAGATACTAAACAAGCATGCAACATCAAGAATTATAGATATGTTTCCGACATATCAAGCATCCCCAAGCTTAGCTCCTGCTCGTCCTCGAGTAGGTAAGTGATAAAAGAATAATTTTTGAGGTGACATGCACCATCAAAACCAAGATCAAACCATTTGCAAGCATTGAAAGCTGGGATCAAAGAACTCTAAACATGTGCATGAAAGATGGAGTTCTAAGACAAAGTAACTATGCATGCAACATGAAAGGCAATAAACAAAGATCATGAATAACATGCATTGAAAAACATTTGTTTATTGCACATATAGAAAACATGGCATAGTGGCAATCAGCTTGTACCGCATAGAGTAGCAAATAGATGCATATGACACCTTCAAAGTTCACAAGGGTGACTAGAAACAAATAGCACAAGAACAAGTAATATCACAATATGCATCAATCAATAAGTTTCCGGACACTGCACATAGAACTAAGAATGGAAACTATGCTCTCTTAATGGTGCCTAAAGGTAGAAGGTGGAGACTCAATAATAGTGGAAGAAAGGCCCTTCATAAGGGAAGCAAGGATTTCAAGTTTCAAAAAGAGCTTCCAAAAATTATGGTACTTGTTAGCTTTCAGCCCTCATTGCCCCTATCATAAGCATCTTGAAGTGATTAAGGTTAAAGTGAACAAACTATGGAGTATATGCTTGACAAAGAATAAGTTGGTAATCTCAAGTCCCTTGATACGAGGGCCACACCTCATGCTACTCAACTTCAGTCACCTGTAAGTTCTTATCATTGTAAGTACATGCGTATCATAGAGAACCGCCAACGGGGTACCCCTTGCACATGGTACAAGAGCTATTCCATAACCAAAATGACAAGGCAAGCAGACAATGAGCATCTCAGCGATCTTTTTATTTACTATATGCATATATTTTTATTGAGGATGCTTCATAGATAGCTCACTATGGTGATGCTGCAAGTTTCCACCATGATTAGGCATGGCTTAGGATAGAGGCCCAGGCGTTTCTCTAACACAAAATACATAACTCAATGGACTTACAAGCTCCCTCTTTATTTCACACCGGTGACATCCATAGACAAAAGAGCATGATATCAACTTAGTACAAAGTACAAGTGCAATGTTGAAAACGTTCCCCATGACAGCATGGTTCTGCTAATTCCAACGTTAAGTGCAAGCATATACAATATAGACGACACAATGGTTCAAGTTTATTAGGGGCAAAGAATATAAAGTGTGCCATCAAGTTTGTGAGGGCTTTAATCACCAAATTTTCACATAACAAAATAGTTTTTAATTGGAAGATAGCTGAAAATAAGAATATACTTGGAATGGTGTAACACACCATGCATAGGAGTTTATAGTGGACACTTTGGAATAACTGGGTTTCTTGGGAGTTGGAATCATGAGTAGAGCTTACTCATACAAGTGGAGGCTAGCAAAAGACTGGGAGCAACCAACTAAGAGAGCAATAATGGCCATAATCATGCAGAGCAAGAAAACATTACTAATCAAAGCATAGAGTGTTACTACAAGTCTAGGAATAAATGATCATAGAGTCTAAGGTGACTTGTCATAGTCATAACATGGTGTGATCATGTGCCAAGTCAACCCAAACAAAGCATCAAAGGAGAATACCACAATACTATGCTTTTGTATGCTAAAACAACGCATAATTTCTTCAAGGCACACTAAGCAATCCCAATTGTTTGGAACAAGACATGCTACAGCAATAATCACTAAGCATAAGGTCAAAACAACACCTAGCATGTCATGCTAAAGTATAAGTCACAGTCAATGCAAGCTCCTCTTGCACTTTCAAGCAGGAACTTCCTACTCCTTTCCAACACCAATTGACTTATTTGAAACAACACAGCGAGATCAGGGGTCCAACAACTTTATTAAAGCAAACTAAACAAACTAATCAAAGCAAACAAAAACTAAGACGCTCCAAGAACAACACAACTGTGCATGAAACAATAATAACGAAGTGTCTAGACATACCTGAGCTTTTTATTGATGAAGAAGGGGATGCCTTGGGCATCCCAAAGCTTTGACGCTTGTATCTCTTGGATATTTATTGGGGTGACACCGGGGTGGCACCCCCAAGCTTGAGATTTTGTCCATTCTTCATCTCATTACATCATTCTCTCTCTCCACCTGCAATTTTTCCTTCATACAAAACTTCACACAATCTTCATTAGCAACATTAGTGTATTCAAAAGATAATAGACCTTTAGGCAAAGCTTTGGAACAGCAAGACTTTTAACTAAAACAAAATCTAACTTAGCAACTTCCTTTAAAAAGCTCAATTCCCCAAAAGAGAACTCAAAAAGAAATCGATATGAAGCAAATGCAAATAATGGCAGAAATCTGTCAAAACAGACCAGTAGGTAGAAACCGATTTTTTCGAAAATCTTCTGTTGCTCAAATAAAAAAGTGTTAACTAACGAAAGTTATCTAACATACTGGGGTATGTATTCGTAAATTTTTAGCTCAATCCGATTTACAGAAACTCCTCACGAATATTTATGGTGGAGGACAGAAATCTGTTTCAGGACAGCAACTCCCCAAATCTTACTTCCCTCTCATTAGAGGTCATTCTTGGCACAAAAAGCAAACAGAAAAGATAAGGAGAGGTCATTACTGAAGTAATAACTTCCAATACTCAAGGAAACTCTTGGTTTATCTCCCAACAAGTACTTCTCTTTAACGCCTTTAAGTTAGGCACAAGAAGCAAGAAGAATCAAGTATTTTCAAATGAAGAAGCATTAACGTCAAACCTTGCTTTCAAAGGAGGAGCAAAAAGAAACCTCTCTCTCATCATATGGAAGTGTTCAATACCTTTCTTGAATGGAAAATGAAATTTAATGGTGCCTTCTTTCATATCAATGATGGCACCAATAGTTCTAAGAAAAGGTCTTCCCAAAGTAGTAGGACAAGAAGCATTGTATTCAACATCCAAAACATAGAAATCCATAGGGACATAAGCATTGTTAAACATAATGAGAACATCGTTAATACTCCCCATGAGTTTATTTTTATCATTATCATTGAGTGGTACATTCAAATATCAATCTTCCAAAGGTGGCAAATCAAGCATTTCATAAATCTTCCTAGGAATAATAGAGACACTAGAACCAAGATCACATGAAGCTTTGAGATCAAAGTCATTCACTTGCACATTAATAATGGGATCCCAAATATCTTCTACTTTCCTAGGAATATAAGCTTTGTGTTTTAACTTCTCTTCCTTAATCTTAAAAAGAGCATATGTAATGTGTTTAGTGAAAGAAACATGCATATGAAGGGAATATGCCCTGAGAGGCAATAATAAAGTGTTTATTATGTGTATTCCAAGTATATGATAGATGTTTATTTTGCATGCTATAATTGTATTAATACGGAAATGTTAATACATGTGTGTTTAATAAACAAACAGAAAGTTCCTAGTTATGCCTCTCTCATTAACTAGCTCGTTGATTAACATGATGATCAAGGTTTCCTGATCATGGACATTGGATGTTGTTAATAACGGGATCACAACATTAGTGTAATGGTGTGATGAACATTCATCCAAAGTATAACATTACGATCAAAGTCATTGAGTTTATATTGCTATAACAACTTACGAAGTGATCCTAATCCTTAGACCATGAAATCATGTCAATCACTAACACCGGAAGAGTTTCTTGATAACATCAAACGTCACACCGTAACAGGGTGATTATAAAGATGGATTCAGAACTAACAAAGTGTTATGTTGAGGCCCATGGATCGAGAGTGGAATTTGTTCATCCCGATGACGGATAGATATACTCTGGGCCCTCTCGGTGATATCACATTGATTAGCTTGCAAGCAAGTGATTTGATCACTAGAATGTTATATCACGGGAACGAGAAAAGAGTGCATGTCAGTAATGATATCAAACTAGGTATGGAGATACCGATGATCGAATCTCGAACATGTAATATATCGTGAAACAAAGGGATTAAGATACTAGCGTATAAGGTTCCGACGATCACAAGAAAGTCATCGTTGAATGTGTGGG
Source organism: Avena insularis (assembly GCA_023614405.1). NCBI lineage: Eukaryota > Viridiplantae > Streptophyta > Magnoliopsida > Poales > Poaceae > Avena > Avena insularis. The sequence goes on along the minus strand of CM042691.1, from coordinate 291,440,640 downwards.
AGTCAGTATGGGTCTCCAGATCCCGCTTCTAATTATTGATCCGAGAGGGGTCTCGATCATGTCCGCATTATTCACGAACCGTAGGGTGACACACTTAAGAGACACCGACATCCAATTGGAGCAAATGTTTCATGCCGAAAGAATGAACAAGCGCATTAATTTATTTCACTAGATACTGAAACAGGTTTTCGGGTGGAATTGCATAAAGTGGTTATGCATGTGAAATGGAATTCTAGAAAGGGGTTATTTGTGAATGTTTGTCATTAAAGCAATTGTCAAAATTCTGAATAAAATAAAAGAGTTTTATTTAATGAGAGTTTGCATTAAATTTGGTGTAAATTTAATGGCAATTTTGAGTGGGATTTTGAGTGGAGGGAATTTAAAGGAATTTTGTGAGTGGCGTGTCCACCCACATGAATAGGGGAGGGAAAGGGGGCAGCCCCCATGCGCCGGAAACCCCCTTGGGGTTCCCCCTTCCTCCTATAAAAGGCACCCCTCTCCTCACTTCTCACTCACACCTCCTCGTGAAGGATCTATCTCCCCCTCTAGAATTTATCCCCCATGGTATCGGACTAGCGAGATACATGTTCCCGGTGGCTATTCGGCAAGAAAGATTTGTGCTTCCGCTGCATCGCTGGAGCGAGGAGGCGGAGGTTGCTCGGTGCCTCGAACGTGTGTGCTAGCACGGATGCGCTGCTGATTTGCGGCGCTAGGACTTCCTCTAGATCTTGAGATCGGCAAGAGATCGTCTACATCAACCACGAGTTGAACTCGTTAAGCTTTGTCGGTCTTCAAGGGTATGTTCTCTACGGATATACATCCGCCCGTTATTTGTATCTAAATAGATAGATCTTGGTACATAGTTCACATCATAGGAAAATTTTTGTATTCTATGCTGCGAACCCTACAGTGGTATCAGAGCCGGATCTATGCTTAGATGCTTTACACGGGTAGTACACATATGAGTATGTGGGCGATGATGATCATGTTGTTGCTACTTAGTTGTAATTTTGGATATTGGTGGCATAGTGGGATGAAGCGGCCGACAAACTTTACATGTCCTCGCACATGAGACATGTTCCACGCTTGACATGCAACTAGTTTGCATAAGTGGCTAGCGGGTGTCTGTCTCTCCTACTATAGTCAATATCTATTTTGCAACGAGTTGTCAACAATTTGGTTATCCTCGTTGTGGTTCATGTTCGTAGGTAAGAACAGTTCTATCTCAAAAGCCCTAAGCCACGTAAAACTTGCAATGGATAAGTTAGAGGCGTCTAGTTTAGATTGTTGCTGGGCTAGTGTTATGATATGGTGATGTTGTAAGTAGAAGTATGAGATGATACTCTTACAACATACATAACGTGTAATCTCCATAGACCTTGGACTTACACATATAGGTATGATAGTGATCATACCACGATGCACATGATAGAGATCATATGCGGGGACCATATCATTCCACTAATAAACATGTGATGTTTGATAGCATCTTATATTGCTTGTTTAGCGCTTTGTTAGCATAATAAGATGATCCCTCTTTTAAATATCAAGATAAGAATGTGTTCTTCCTTTAGTATGCACCGATTATGTTTTCGTCGCTCCAAGACATCACGTGATGATCGGGTGTTCTTGGATCCATGACCATATTTCGGGTGTAAAACAGTTACACACGCGAATACTAAGGTTCTAACTTGGCGAGCCTAGCATGTACAGACATGGCCTCAGAACACAGACCGAAAGGTTAAGCATGAGTCATATAGTAGATATGATGCCCATTTTATGCTCGCCTTTGAAGCTATACCGACTCACGTGATGATTGGACTTGGTATAGTGGATTTGGTTCATGTAATCACCAAAAAGGCACGAGGGATGTCGTTTTTGAGTGGGAGTTCATTCGTAATATGGATTAGTTGAACTCAATCTATCATACACTTAGTCTAAACTTTACAAATTCTGTTGTAGATGGCACCACCTGCTTTTAAATTCAATGTGTTCATGGAGAAAGAGAAACTTACAACGAACGGTAGCAACTTTACCGAATGGGCCATGAATTTGAGGATTCTCCTCTCTGTTGCACAAAAGCAATACGTGCTAGAAGCGCCACTAGGCCCCCCACCTTTTGAGGATGCCCCTGACGAGGAGAAGAATGTCTATCAGACTCGTCAGGAGGACCACAACTTAGTTCATTGCGGCATATTGTATGGGCTTGAGCCGGAACTTCAAAAGCGTTTCGAAAACGGCAATGCTTTTGATACAATGGGTGAGTTGAAAATGATTTTCGACACACATGCTGCTGTAGAGAGCTACAACGCTTCAGAAAAGTTCTTTAGCTGCATGATGGAAGAGCACAGCTCCGTTAGTGAGCATGTACTCAAGATGTCGGTTACCGATAAGCTTGTGTCCTTGGGAATAACGATTCCCATTGACTTAGGCATCCATCGTGTTCTGCAGTCTCTGCCACCTAGCTATAAGAGCTTTGTGATGAACTATAATATGCAAGGCATGAAGAAGTCTCTCCCCGAGCTTCTGTCAATGATCAAAACTGCAGAAGTGGAGATCAAAAAGGAACATCAAGTGTTGATGATCAATACGAACACTGGTTTCAAGAAAGACAAGAAGGGAAAACGGAAGGGAAGTAAGGGCGGCAAGCCAGTTGCCGTGCCTGAAAAGAAACCCCGAGTTGGACCTAAGTCTGATACCGAGTGCTACTATTGTAAGGGAACTGGCCACTGGAAGCGCAACTGCCCCAAGTATTTGGCAGACAAGAAGGCCGGCAAGGCAAACAAAGGTATATATGATATACATGTTATTGATGTGTACTTGACTAGTGCTCGCAGTAGCACCTGGGTATTTGATACCGGTTCAGTTGATAATATTTGTAACTCGAATCAGGGGCTGCGGAACAAGCGACCGCTAGCAAGGGGTGAGGTCAAGATGCGTGTCGGCAATGGATCAAGCGTTGATGTGATCGCCGTCGGAACGCTGCCTCTCCATTTGCCATCGAGATTAGTTATAAACTTAAATAATTGTTATCTAGTGCCTGCATTGAGCATGAACATTGTATCTGGATTGTGTTTGATGCAAAGTGGTTATTCATTTAAATCTGAGAACAATGGTTGTTCCATTTATATGAATGAAATCTTTTATGGTTATGCACCGATGATGAATGGTTTATTTCTATTAGATCTCGATGATAATGTTACACATATTCATAATGTTGATGCTAAAAGGATTAAACTTAATGATGATCTATCCGCATATATGTGGCACTGCCGTCTAGGTCATATTGGCGTTAAACGCATGAAGAAACTTCATTCGGATGGACTTTTGGAATCACTTTATTTTGAATCATTTGATACATGTGAACCATGCCTTATGGGTAAGATGACTAGAATGCCGTTTTCCGGTTCAATGGAACGGGCGAAAGATTTATTGGAAATCATACATTCTGATGTATGTGGTCCAATGAGTGTGTCGGCGCGAGGTGGATATCGTTATTTTGTTACTTTCACGGATGATTTGAGTAGATACGGTTATATCTACTTGATGAAACACAAGTCTGAAACCTTTGAAAAGTTCAAGGAATTTCAGAATGAAGTGGAAAATCATCGTAATAGAAAGATCAAATTTCTACGGTCCGACCGTGGAGGTGAGTATCTAAGTTACGAGTTTAGCACTCACATGAAAGAGTGTGGAATTGTTTCACAACTCACTCCTGCCGGAACACCATAGTGAAATGGTGTGTCGGAACGTCGTAATCGTACTTTATTAGATATGGTTCGATCTATGATGTCTCTAACGGACTTGCCGTTGTCATTTTGGGGTTATGCACTAGAAACTGCTGCATTCACTTTAAATTGGGCACCATCTAAATCCGTTGAAAACACACCGTATGAATTGTGGTTTGGAAACAAACCTAAGCTGTCATTTATTAAAGTTTGGGGATGCGATGTTTGTGTGAAGAAACTTCAACCGGATAAACTCGAACCCAAAGCGGAAAAATGCGTCTTCATAGGAAACCCTAAGGCAACTATTGGGTATTCCTTCTATCACACATCTGAGGGCAAGGTTTTTGTTGCCAGGAATGGATCCTTTCTAGAGAAAGAGTTTCTCGCGAAAGGTGTGAGTAGTCGGAAGGTAGAACTCGAAGAGGTTCTTGAACCTTCTTTTCAAAGTATGGCGAGTAGCGCAGCACCGGAAATAGTTCCGGAGTTGGCTTCACCTGTTGAAGAGGGAACTAATGATAATGATCATGAAACTCCAAAAGAGAGTACTACCAAACCTCGCAGGTCTAGCAGGACGCGTGCAGCTCCCGAGCTATACGGAAATCCTGTCATGAATTTCATGGTTGATGAAAATGATGACCCTGCGACGTATGAAGAAGCGATGATGAGCCCGGATTCCAACAAATGGTTAGAAGCCATGAAATCCGAGATGGAATCCATGTATGAAAATCAAGTTTGGAACTTGGTGGAATTACCTCACGACCGAAAGGCCGTGGAGAACAAATGGATTTTCAAAAGGAAAACTGATGCTGATGGTAATGTGACCGTCTATAAAGCTCGACTTGTCGCAAAGGGGTTTCGACAAATTCAAGGAGTTGACTACGATGAGACATTCTCTCCCGTAGAGATGCTAAAGTCAGTTAGGATTATGTTAGCAATTGCTGCATATTTCGATTATGAGATATGGCAGATGGATGTCAAAACCGCGTTTCTCAATGGTAATATTGGAGAAGAGTTGTATATGATACAACCAAAGGGTTTTGTAGATCCTAAGGATGCTAACAAGGTGTGCAAGCTTCAGCGATCCATCTATGGATTGAAGCAAGCATGACGAAGTTCGAATCTCCGCTTTGATGAGGCGAGATCAAAGAGTTTGGATTTGTCCAAACTTATGGAGCAGATTGTATTTACAAGAAAGTGAGTGGGAGCAATGTGGCATTTCTGATATTATATGTGGATGACATATTATTGATCGGAAATGATATAGATCTTTTAAACAGTGTTAAAAGTTATCTAAACAGCAAATTTTCAATGAAGGACCTAGGTGAAGCGTCATACATATTAGGCATAAAGATCTATAGAGATAGATCTAGGCGCCTAATAGGGCTATCGCAAAGTACATACCTTGATAAGAGTTTAAAGAAGTTTAAAATGGACGGAAGTAAGAAGGGGTTCTTACCTATGTTGCAAGGCAAGACATTGAGTAAGACTCAAAGTCCGGCTTCAGTAGAAAGAGAGATAATGGACAAGGTCCCCTATGCTTCAGCCATAGGCTCTATAATGTACGCCATGCTATGTACAAGACCGGATGTGGCACATGCTATTAGTTTGACTAGTAGGTACCAATCGGATCCGTGTTCTAACACTGGATAGCGGTCAAGAATATCCTTAAGTACTTGCGAAGAACTAAGGATATGTTTCTTGTATACGGAGGTGAAGAAGAGCTCGTCGCTAAGTGTTATGTCGACGCTAGCTTTGACACCGATCCGGATGACTCTAAGTCTCAATACAGATACGTATTTCTCATGAATGGCGGAGCGGTTAGTTGGAGGAGCTCCAAACAACCTGTGGTGGCGGGATCAACAACGGAGGCCGAATATGTTGCTGCTTCGGAAGCAGCTCAGGAAGCAGTTTGGATGAAGGAGTTCATATCCGAACTAGGTGTGGTTGCAAGCGCGTTGGACCCAATGGTGATCTATTGTGACAACAATGGTGACATTGCCAATGCCAAAGAGCAAAGGTCTCACAAGCATTCCAAACATATTAAGCGCCGGTTTCACTCCATCCGCGAACATGTCAAGGATGGAGATATAAAGATTTGTAAAGTACATACGGATCTCAATGTAGCAGATCCGTTGACTAAAACTCTCCCTAGAGCAAAAAATGATCAACACCAGAACTTGATGGGTGTTAGATTTATCACTATGTAACTAGATTATTGTCTCTAGTGCAAGTGGGAGACTGAAGGGAATATGCCCTGAGAGGCAATAATAAAGTGTTTATTATGTGTATTCCAAGTATATGATAGATGTTTATTTTGCATGCTATAATTGTATTAATACGGAAACATTAATACATGTGTGTTTAATAAACAAACAGAAAGTTCCTAGTTATGCCTCTCTCATTAACTAGCTCGTTGATTAACATGATGATCAAGGTTTCCTGATCATGGACATTGGATGTTGTTAATAACGGGATCACAACATTAGTGTAATGGTGTGATGAACATTCATCCGAACTATAGCATTACGATCAAAGTCATTGAGTTTATATTGCTATAACAACTTACGAAGTGATCCTAATCCTTAGACCATGAGATCATGTCAATCACTAACACCGGAAGAGTTTCTTGATAACATCAAACGTCACACCGTAACAGGGTGATTATAAAGATGGATTCAGAACTAACAAAGTGTTATGTTGAGGACCATGGATCGAGAGTGGAATTTGTTCATCCCGATGATGGATAGATATACTCTGGGCCCTCTCGGTGATATCAAATTGATTAGCTTGCAAGCAAGTGATTTGATCACTAGAATGTTATATCACGGGAACGAGAAAAGAGTGCATGTCGAATTAGATCAAACTAGGTATGGAGATACCGATGATCGAATCTTGGACATGTAATATATCGTGAAACAAAGGGATTAATATACTAGCGTAAAAGGTTTCGACGATCACAAGAAAGTCATCGTTGAATGTGTGGGAGTCAGTATGGGTCTCCAGATCCCGCTTCTGATTATTGATCCGAGAGGGGTCTCGATCATGTCCGCATTATTCACGAACCGTAGGGTGACACACTTAAGAGACACCGACATCCAATTGGAGCAAAAGTTTCATGCCGAAAGAATGAACAAGCGCAGGAATTTATTTCGCTAGATACCGAAATAGGTTTTCGGGTGAAATTGCATAAAGTGGTTATGCATGTGAAATGGAATTCTAGCAAGGGGTTATTTGTGAATGTTTGTCATTAAAGTAATTGACAAAATTCTGAATAAAATAAAAGAGTTTTATTTAATGAGAGTTTGCATTAAATTTGGTGGAAATTTAATGGCAATTTTGAGTGGGATTTTGAGTGGAGGGAATTTAAAGGAATTTTGTGAGTGGAGTGTCCACCCACATGAAGAGGGAGGCAAGGGGAAGCCCCATGCTCGGCCACCCCTTGGGGTTCCCCTCCTCCTATAAAGGCACCCTCTCCTCACTTCTCACTCACACCTCCTCGTGAAGGATCTCTCTCCCCCTCTAGAATTTATCCCCCATGGTCTCGGACTAGCGAGATACATGTTCCCGGTGGCTATTCGGCAAGAAAGAGTTGTGCTTCCGAGGCATCGCTGGAGTGAGGAGGCGGAGGTTGCTCGGTGCCTCGAACGTGTGTGCGAGCATGGATGCGCTGCTGATTTGCGGCGCTAGGACTTCCTCTCGATCTTGAGATCGGCAAGAGATCGTCTACATCAACCACGAGTTGAACTCGTTAAGCTTTGTCGGTATTCAAGGGTATGTTCTCTACGGATATACATCCGCCTGTTGTTTGTATCTAAATAGATAGATCTTGGTACATAGTTCACATGTAGGAAATTTTTTGTTTTCTATGCTGCGCACCCTACACTATATCACTAGCATCAGGACTTCTAGCAAGCTTTTGCAAGAACATAATCACTTTAGAAATATTGCAACCATATATATCAAAATCAAACTTAGCATCACTAGTAGTAGACTCAATAGTCTTAGGCATTGTAGGAGGAGGAATAGGGATTTCTTGTGGTTTAGTGGTGATGGTACACACACTATTGTTTCTATCAATTTCAGCTTCCCTTTCCCACTTAGCATGAAGTTGGGCTAATAGTCTAACATTTTCATCAATAGTAACTTGTATGGCATGAGTGGTAGCAAAGGTACTTTCCATGGTTTCAGGTTTAGCAGCCATTTTATTAATCAAGGAGGATTATGCTTCAGACAAAGAGGAAATATTTTTCTCAACATTTAAAAGCTTTTCCTCTATAGTCTTGTTGAAAGTGGTTTGGTTACTAATAGTCTTTGAGCATGAATTCAAGTTTAGAGGGGGCACTTCTAACATTGTTGTAGGAGTTTCCATAGGAATTGTCATTATTAGGAGGATAAGGCCTATAATTGTTGTTACCACCAAAATTATTTCTATAGGCATTGTTATTGAAATTGTCGTTTCTAATGAAGTTCACATCAACTTGCACTTCTTGAGAAACCAAAGAGGCTAAGGGAACACTATTAGGATCTAGAGGAGCTTTCCCATTAACAAGCATAGCCATAATAACATCAATCTTGTCACTCAAACAGAAGGTTTCTTCAACAGAATTTACCTTCTTACCATGTGGAGCTCTTTCAGTATGCATTCATAGTAGTTAACCATCATATTATCAAGGAGCTTTGTTGCAGCACCCAAAGTGAGGCCCATAAAGGTACCTCCAGCAGCTGAATCCAACAGGTTTCTTGAAGAGAAGTTCAAACCTGCATAAAAAGTCTGGATAATCATCCAAGCAGTGAGTCCATGAGTGGGACAATTCTTAACCAAAGATTTCATTCTTTCCCAAGCTTGAGCAACATGTTCATTATCAAGTTGTTTAAATTTTATAATGTCACTTCTCATAGATATAATCTTAGCAGGAGGGTAGTACTTTCCAATAAAAGCATCTTTGCACTTAGTACAAGAATTAATACTATTTCTAGGCAAAGATAGCAACCATTCTTGAGCTTTTCCTCTCAAGGAGAAAGGAAACAGCTTGAGTTAATAATATCTCCATCTACATCCTTATACTTTTGCATCTCACAAAGTAAAACAAAGTTATTGAGATGGGCAGCAGCATCATCAGAACTAGCACCAGAAAATTGCTCTCTCATCACAAGATTCAACAAAGCAGGCTTAATTTCATAAAAGGTAGCATCAGGAGCAGGTGGAGCAATAGGTGTGCTTAGGAAATCATTGTTGTTGGTGCTAGTGCAGTCACACAACTTGGTGTTCTCAGCAGAGTTCATTTTGGCAAAGGTGGGCAAGCCAAAAACAGCAGCAGCAGCTAGAGCAGGATTTTTTTTTTGTGTTTTTGAATAAGGCAAGCAAACCAAGATAGACTAATTTTTTTGGGGTTTTTTTGAAAAGAGGCAAACAAAACCAAGCAAAAGAAACAAAGCAAACTAAAAACAAAGTAAAGAGAAAGGAAGTGAAGGACTCCCCTACTGAAGACGTCCTTAGCCTCCCCGGCAATGGCGCCAGAAAAGCTTGATGGTTGCGTGGAGCTGTTAGAACCCCAAGAGCAAGGTGTGAAGAAGCATAGCAGCAAGTTTTCCCTCAGTAAGAAACCTAGGTTATCGAACCAGTAGGAGGAAGGAAACGTCACACAGGTGTTGCAAGCAACGTGGAAACACAAACTCAAGACTTTGCCCCAACGAATCAGTGAGGTTGTCAAGCTCACCGGTTTGTTGTAACAAAGGATTAAACATATGGTGTGGAAGGTGATGGTGGTTTGTAGCAAGTAAAAAAGTAACATTGGAAGATGTATCAATGGTAAAGATTGGACCGGGGTCCATAGTTCACTAGAGGTACTCTCCTTAGATAAGCAACATGGCATGAAGGGTAAAGAAATTACAGCAGAGCAATTGACAGCAACTGAGCAAGGCATAACAATGCAATACCAGGCAAAAAGATTCTATGAGATTCGATTGGGCAATACAAGAAGATACATAGACCGCCATCCAACTGCATCTATGACTAGAAGTCCACCTTTGGGTTATCATCCGAACCCCCTCTAGTATTAAGTTGCAAGCAACAAACAACGGCTTTAAGCAAAGTGTGTAAGGTAAACAATCCACTTGTTCTATGAACAAGAGACCGTAGGATTAGCTATTGATCCAGGGACTAGCATTGCAATCACAGGGATTTGGGAAGGCTAGGGGTTACAAGTTGGCTCAAAGCAACTAGGGTACTACCACCCTTAAAAATTTTACCTTACAACTCCACTAGCTATTGATCCAGGGACTAGCATTGCAATCACAGGGATCCTTTTTCCTTTATAAAGGAGGGATCTTACAGATGGTATCAGAGCATTGTGTTGCATGTAGGATTGTAACCCTAGGATTGGACAAAAAAACCCTTAGAAAATAGGAGTTGTATTTGTTCCAAAACTTATTTACAAACAATCTTGTAAACTCTTTCCTCAACCATTTTGGTTTTAACTCTACATCTCTTCCTTTTCAACTTGATGGACAAAGCCTACCCCATGGCCAAAGACTTCACCATGAGCAAAGGACTTCATCAACTCTAATGACTTCAACATCTTCAAGTGATTTCAACCTTATTCTCAACAAGGACTTCAACCTTGGATGTCACTAAGGACTACAAGTGAGACAAGAAATATTCCTCAAGAATTGAAGACTAAGGAAACACAACTTAGAGGGAATTATCATCACCTTTGAAGTTTGTGACCAAGATGCAAAAAAATTCTCCAAGGATACACAGATCTTGTTCAAGAAGAATCAACCAAGAAGGATGGAAAGATCTCAAGTGAACCATATAGATGGACCACCATATTTAGTTTAAGTCAAAGCCACCAACTTATGTGGTGTAACAAAAATATTTTTGGTTGCTTAAAAATATGCTTGAAACTTGTTGTTTGAGTGGAATGCTTGGTTGTGATTGCTTGAAGTTTGCTTATGTGAAATGTGATGTGTGTGATTAGAATTATTCCCCTAGAAATATTTTGCCTATCCTAATCCCAATCCAACCCAAACAGATGACTACTCCAAGAAACTCCAACATCAAGGATGATGACAACAACAACCAAGAGATCAACATGAGAGAAAAACTACTAGCAAACCAAACCCAGTTGAACCAAGTGACAACTCAGTTTTTAGCCAACAACAATGGATTAGACCCAACCATGCAAATTTTTTTGGAAACTTAATCCAAATTGTTGCAAGGGATGGCCACTCAAATGATCAACATGGGAGACAACGTTTCCCAAGGAGTTTGTGACAACAAGGATGAAGATGATGATATTTTAGAAGGAACCCAAGCTTTCAATGTTTGTGGAAGCAAGGATCACACTCCCAAGGAACATAAAGATCAATGCCCCAATTGTGAAGAGAAACATCCAACTAATCAATGCCCCACATCTCAAGCTACTTGTTTCCTATGTGAAGGAAATAATCATGTCCCTATCCAATGCCCCATCTACTCCATAGTTCAACAAAGGAACCAAGGTGGAGTGCAACAACAATTTGTAAACCCTCATGAAGGAACAACTTCTACCAAGAAGGATGAAAGCAAAGTCAAAACTATGCATCATAAGGCCAAATCCAAAGTGATCACAAAGTGTTGCTACTCTTGTGAAGAAGAAGGTCATATCTCTAGTAAATGCCCCAAGAAGAGAGAAAGATTTCCCACCTTTGTGGTGAAATATGAAGAGCATGAACTAGAAGAACTCCTAGCTTTGGAGAGACCCAAGAAGAAGAAAAAGAAGAAATGCCCCAACCCTAGCAAGAAGGATATTACCCAAGAGCAATGTTGCACTTGCAAAGAGATGGGACACTATGCCAATGAATGCCCAGAAAAGAAGAAGACCCAAGGAAACAAACAAGAGGCAATGATACCAAAGGAAAAGAAAGATATCAGCCAAGTGATGCGTTTCAATTGCAAAGAACCAGGACATTATGCATGCAATTGTCCAGAAAAGATGAAGCACAAGATAAACAAGCCTATGAAGGATCACAGCCTTGTCACATGTTTCAAGAGTGGAAACAAAGGACACAATGCAGATGTTTGTCCAGAGAAGCTTCATCAAGATCCCAAGCAAGCCAAGAAGTAATCTAGATGGAAATTTTTTAAGGGTGGTAGTACCCTAGTTGCTTTGAACCAACTTGTAACCCCTAGCCTTCCCAAATCTCGGGACGAGATTTATTTTAAGGGTGGTAGCCTGTCACATCCCAAGATGTTCCAAATCTTGTAATGTGAAAAATAAATAAACAAAATAAACAATTTGTTGATTTTTAGGGTGAAAAGAAACTTTTGTTTCTAAATGGAAACTTAAAATTCCATCTTGAACAAACTTTGGTTAACATTTGAATCCAACTAAATTCAAATCAAGTGGAATGCATTCTTCATAAATGCATCTGGAAATTTAAACACTTGAGAAATAAACCAAAACCCTAAAACCCTAATGGAAGAAAATCATTTCCATGTTATCTCCAAGCCTATGGATTTGATCCATATAAAAATTGGTCAAACAAACATTTCAAATTCATCAAGAATGGTTATTAGAAATATTATAAAACCATAGAAATTGGTTTCACTTATTTGGAGCCATAGATAAAATCTTATGAATTTAATAAGATAAGGATATTTAATTCCCAAGCTAATAAAGCATCTATCTATAAATCCATACCAAATGGTGAGCAAATAATCCTAAAGATATTTAAAAGGATAAATAAATATCAAATGAGATTTTACAAATTGGAATCACCAAGTTTGGATCTATAAATAAAAAAATATGGATTTTATAAGGAAAGAAATTATTCAATAAGGAATATTTAAAGAACAAATTAAATCTTGGCCAAATCCATAAGCAAATGGAATGAATATAATCCAAAATCCAAATAAGATAAATGGATAAAGAATTTTCCAAAATAAAAATAAAATGGCATTAACCATTCTATCCCTATTTTTAATAAAGACAAGTCTCTAATAAGAATAATTATATAATTCATGAGAAAATAGTATTTTGAAATTTACCCAAGTGGAATTGTCACATCCCAAATTTCAGATTTGGTCTTGCATATCATTCATAGGATTGCATCATATCTTTCCATGCAAAACCGTCGAATAGAAAGGTTCGGCGAAACGCCACCTTCAAAACCCTATTTTGTTTCAATACGAGTTTCCTGCGGGAGGCTTTAGGAGGTCTTGCGACAACCACCCCTGTAGATTCGAGTTTTCGCTCAAACTTCGACTGAAGGTTGTGCCCCTCGATGATACGAACCCGTAGGCGCGAGAATCGCTCCAATCGGAGTTCGTATGCAAAAGACTCGGACGTTTTAGTAAACCGCCGGAAAACGGTCCGAAAATCTGGACCGATTTCCGAGTTGGAGTCAGTTTCTGGACCGAATCTGTTTAGGATTCCGCGTGCAGGGCCACTTAAAGAGGACCCCACCTGCCTCGGTTTCCGTGCCCGCACACCGCCGCCTCTACCCGCCCGCGTGATCCCCAGCCTCGGGAACCGCGCCTGCCGCCGCCATCTGCGCCGCCTCCCGACCACCTCGCCGTCACCACCGCCGGGTTCGCCTCCTCCTCCTCTTTCTATTCCACCAACCGCGCCCGATCGCCGCTGCCGCCCGCTTATCTACCGCCGACGGCCATCACAGACCGCCACACAGAAGCGCCGCCACTGCCGCCACCGCCGCTACCGCCGCTTATCGCCACGCGCGCCGCCGCCTGGCCGCCGCCGTTACGACGCTGCCGCGTGCTGCTCGCTGCGTTTGCATGCACACACGTACACGCACGCGTTATTGCATGCATGCGTACACGCACGTACACGCGCCGTGTTATTTTTCTTGACCACTCGTTGACGTGTACGTCCGTGCAGGAAGAACCACGTCACCGGAACCGATCGCCACGCCGTCCGGAGCTCGCCGCACCTTCCGGAGTCCGTTTCGCCATCCGTTTCCGGTAAGACAGCAGCCACCGTCAGATCTCAGATCAGCGGCCCAGATCGTTAGTTTACTGGTCAGCATCCCAAGCGTTGACTAGTCAGACGCCCAGTTAGCGCCCAGTCAGCAGACTAGTTGACCAGTCAAACAGACACAGTTGACTGGGTCAATTTCGTTAATCCCTCTAGTTTGCAGATTTCGGTAGAATATTGTAAATTGCGTAGTAATTCAACCGCTTGGCCAAAGATTGCAAATAAAATACGCACGCGTTCAGTGAGTCGTGTAGAATCTCGCTGTAGCTTTGGTTCAGACTTTTACTGTCAGGTTTAGTACAGTTTAATCAAACTAGTTAGTGGCCTTTTCGGAGTAATAAATTCGTAGGAAAATATCTATAGCTCCAAAAATCGCGTGTGATATGTCCCTGAACTCGTATGAACGAGGGGAATCTCATCGTGAATTAAAAAGATAGGCTTACAGTAAAAACTTCTGCAGTAATTGTCTAATGGCTTTCTGCAGTGTTTTAATTACTCGGGAAGTTTTACAACTCCTTTTTGAGTAATTCCAATTGGTACTGTTTCTAATCAGCGATGCCTTTGTGGTAGAATATTTCCAAGATTTTACAAATAGTATACTACCGGTAGTGAATTATTTAAGTTCTAGCTCTAGTTGTGAGCGCTACTTTTGGTTAGTAGTTTTCCTTGCGCCAAATCTATTTTCCATGCATGTATTCGGTAGTATTATGGATTAGTATTATGTGGTGCAGCTGTAGCACCAATTCGCTTGCCGTTCTTGCATTCATGCATCATATTTGTTGCATATGTTGTGGAATTGTTTGTTTATGAATGCAATTGTGTCGTGTAGATTGTGTTGAGTGCAACGCCTGTTCGTGTGAGGATTGTGCTCCAGACCGCTACAACCAAGGCAAGTAGATGCTACTTTGTTCATGTTATCGTCCTACTATTTTCATTGCATTGTCGTGTATTTTGTAGATGCATAAGTAGGATGATACTATCGCTATGCTATGTCCTATTATGTGGTAGGACCCTCCTTGTAGATGAATCACCGTTGGTAGATGTGCTTAGCCATGCTATGTTGAACGAGGGCTGGGTACATCATTGATACTTGTTTTCTCAAAGTATTGGTTTGTGAAAACTAAAAGCAACTTAATCAATGAATCATCTGGGTGTGATGGTATTGATAATTTTTGGTGGTTACATTGCGGAAAGGCACCCAGGTATCAAGAGAGAATGATTGGCTTCTTTATTGTGTAGCTTACGTGTACAACCATGTGCCAATAATGGAATGGGCGGTTGGTTGGACTTAGTAGGTTGTGGTAACTCGAACCCGCGTATCCAGAGATGTAGAATTTTGGTAGGTTGGACCGGTGCGCGTCGGGATTGAGGAGCTACTTCCCGAACAGTCTCTTCTTGGTCTTCTCCCTATCATCACCCAAAATGAGAGTGATGGTACGAGCTGGGCTGGCCAAGTCACATGGGTAAAGTGTACTAACCTCTGCAGAGTGTACAATCTAATCGATTAGCCGTATCCCCGGTTAAGGACATCTGAGTTGCTAGATATTGATCCCATGACAAGTTTCTCGCTCATTCTAATTTCATAATTGCTTTAACATTGTTGGGTTAACTTAATTGGGATCTTTTCAAAGAAAATCAAAAGCTGTTTACGAAAGTAGGACAAATGTATTTGCAAATGCAAGCCAGACATAGCTCCAATTGCCAAATATGCATGTAGATGTTAGTACTATTGTCTCCGTTACTAGCTCTACTTGCCATACATTCCATGTATTGACCCTTCGGGGCTGCTACGTTTCATGTTGCAGGTTATTCCGATTCTGATTGATCGTTATAGGCCACGGTACTCCACTCGGCACTTGTTCACTTGTGGGCAATTTGAAGAATGGAGGATTTACTCGTTTATGTTGCTACCTGAATAATTTGAGCTAGCTTTATGCTAAGCTTTTATTGTAATAATGGTACTCTGGATCTTTGTAGTACATGATACACGGTTATTTTGCTATGTTATCTATCTTACTCTATTGTGGGCCAATGAACCGATCCAGGGATTGGCATGTCACATAGAGGTCACGTCTTTTCAGAACCGGGGTGTTACAGGATGGTATCAGAGCCCGTGTGTCGACTGTAGGATCGTGACCTAGGATTGGATTAGGAAGCCATAGAATTATTAAAGCCTATATTAACTCTGCCTTTCACCTTATGCCTTTCACCCTCGTAAATTCTTACCATATGCTATTCTCACACTTTCCTCTTTTACTTGATAGATGGGAGACGTCAGGACTGAGTATGTCACCATGGAGTCACCAAGGCCCTTTGCAAGGCAGTTAGCTCAGCTCTCATGATCATTGGGATTGCCACTGCCCATGTTCAAGGGAAGAAGGCTGTACACCTATGGATATGGAGAGGATGCATGGGAGATCACTACCTTCATATTCAGAGATGCCGCCTTGCCAAACCCCGTGCACTTGATCTACACCAAGACATACTGCAACTGGGGACTTGGAATCAACTTGGTCGTACATGAAGCCCTGTCTCGCCAGTGCCATTATGTCCGACACCTACTGCCAGCAGATTCACCCTACCGTGACTATGGGAGGCGTGATGAAGATGGGAACATTGTGGTTACCCCGGGCGACAGGAAAAACATGCCGCCCCGTCGGAGGCACATAGAGGACATGGAAAAGGAGAATGGAGCTCTAGCAGAGAAGGTGAGGATGATAAAGGAGATTGCAGATTTTACTAGCAATGGTATGGTGGTCCAAGGACAGGAGATTGACACTTTGCATGAAGCTGTGGGAGTTCTGGAGAATGCCCTGATAGCCAGAGATGCCACCATAGCACATCTTCATGGTACTGTGCAGGAGAACACCCAGAACATACAGCAACTGCAAGGGACAGTCCAGGAAAGGGACCAAACTATTGAAGCTATGACAGCCCAGATTGCCGCTCTCCAAGCACAGCTGAATCCGCCCTCTGATAATGACAATGGAGATGATGGCAACAATGGGGATGATGATGACAGTGGAGATGATGATGATGAGGACGAGGATGATGATGATGGAGACGATGATGGTGGAGGAGATGAAGTTGTTGCAGTTGCAGCTGAGAGTGAAGCAGAAGAGGAGGATCCAGAGGAGGTGGAGTTTGAAGTCTCAAGTGATGGTTCAGGAGAGGTGTACACTCCGCCGCCATGGTTGTACCGCGAGCGGAAGCGCCAACGCATGACCGCAAGGACCTACCTCAACCTCTTCAAGAAATAGATAGAAGTCCACCAATTAGTCCACGTTGGGCGATTTCGTTAGGATTAGTCTCGATCGATGTGAAGCTTAGTTCTGTTAGTTTAAGAGTGATTAGTTGCTTATTTGTGTACTCCAATATCCCAGGTATTATTTGTGCGAATTTTTAATGAAAGAGTTATGGCAATTTGGTTACTATCTGTGTTATTTTCGCTGTAGTTTTTCTGCTGATACAGCAGTACTGCGCGATTTTTCATATTTTTCTGGTAACTCGGAAAAATCTGAAAAAAATTGGGCTGATGCGAAACTCTCTGTGCTATATGCACAAAAAAATCAGCTAAATTTTCTGACGAGTTTAAGTTCTCTACTGCAACGGAACCAATGGTTGCTCTCGACTGGTTGCGTTCAGTCAACAAGGATCTAGTAACTGTTGGATGTACTGATGCCGAGAAGGTGAGGTTTGCCGCTCACCTACTGGAGGGATCAGCCGCTTCTTGGTGGGACACATTTCAGATCACTCACCCGCTGGATACCATGACTTGGGCAATGTTTGAGGAAGGTTTCAGGACCAACCACGTGTCTTCAGGAGTTTTGAGCCTGAAGAGGAAGGAGTTCCGCAATTTGCGCCAAACCAATCGCACCGTGGCCGAGTACATTGAGGAGTTCAACAACCTGTCCCGTTATGCACCTGAGAATGTTGACACTGATGCTAAACGGAGGGAGAGATTCCTGGATGGCCTCAGTGATGAGCTTTCAGTACAGCTACTTGTGGTTTATTGCCCCACTTTCCAGGAGCTTATGGACAAGGCTAGGATCTTGGAAGGGAAACACAAGCAGGTGGAGAACCGCAAGAGAAAGAGCAATACTCACCACTCTGGTTCGCACCACAAGTCTCGCACTTCATATGATGGATACTCCAAGCATGGAGGGAGTGACCATGGGAGTCATGACCGCCACCACCATGGAGGCGATGGACATCGTCATGACAACCATAGGAGCAGCCACCACAACCACAAGGGAGGACACTCTCACCACTCTGGAGGACACGGTGGACATGACCGCAACCGTGATCGCAGCTTTGTGAAGAAGGATCTGAGTGAGGTGACATGCTTCAAGTGTAAGCAAAAGGGACACTATGCTGACAACTGTCCGGAGAGGAAAGTACTGAAGCCAACCAACAACGAGAAGGCCACAGTGAACCACATGAATGTGGAGGAGATTCCAGATGAGCCTGACCTTGTGATTGGTAAGTTCCCAATCAACACTTACCCTGCACTTATACTTTTCGATACTGGTGCATCGCATTCATTCATATCAAGGGCATTTATGGATAAGTATAAGTTACCTACTGAGTCTATGAAAAGGTCTTTTAGAGTGAGTTCACCTGGAGGAGATACGATAGCTAGTGCGGGATGCCGCGATTTAACTGTGAGGATTGGAACACACAACTTCGTTGCACATTTGGTAGTGTTGGATTCACAGGGATTAGACGTTATTCTGGGTATGGATTGGATGTCTATGCATGGGGGACACATAGATTGTGCACAGCGAGCTGTTTCACTCAAAACCCCGGATGGTAAGAGGATTAGATTCAAGTCGGCTGCACGACCAGGAAGGTGTAAGTTGAATTCTCTTAAGGGGGTTAGCATGGATACTGTGCCAGTGATTAGGGATTACCCCGACGTGTTTCCGGAAGAACTGCCAGGGATGCCACCTGACAGGGAAGTAGAGTTTCTTATCGACCTGATGCCGGGAACAGGACCTATAGCAAATAAGCCATATAAGATGGATGTGGATGAGCTGAAGGAATTGAAGAAGCAGTTGAAAGAGCAGCTGGAAAAGGGATTCATTCAGCCTAGTGCGTCGTCATGGGGAGCACCTGTTCTGTTTGTGGAGAAGAAAGACATCACCAAGAGATTAGTGGTGGACTATCGATCACTGAATGAAGTGACCATCAAGAACAAGTACCCACTGCCGAACATAAATGATTTGTTTGATCAACTGGAAGGAGCAAAGGTGTTCAGCAAGATCGATCTGCGATCTGGCTACTTTCAATTGAAGATCCGGAAGGAGGATGTACCAAAAACCGCTTTCACCACCAGGTATGGTTTATATGAGTATACAGTTATGTCTTTTGGACTAACGAATGCCCCGGCATACTTCATGACCATGATGAACAAGGTATTTATGGAGTATTTGGACAAGTTCGTGGTGGTGTTTATTGATGACATACTGATATATTCCAAGGATGATGCTGAGCATGAGAAACATCTGCGACTGATTATGGAGAAGCTGAGGGAACACAAGCTGTATGCCAAATTCAGCAAGTGTGAATTCTGGCTTAACACTGTTGGATTTCTTGGACACGTAGTGTCAGGAGAAGGAGTCGCTGTTGATCCAAGCAAAGTGACTGCAGTGAAAGAGTGGGAAGCACCCAAGAATGCTGGAGAGATTCGAAGCTTTTTGGGACTTGCTGGATATTACAGGAGGTTCATTGAAAACTTTTCCAAGATTGCTAAGCCGATGACTGAACTTCTGAAGAAGGAGAGGAAGTTTGAATGGTCAGACGTATGTGAGGCCAGCTTTCAGGAACTGAAGCGTCGACTAGTGACCGCCCCAGTTCTATGTTTACCAGATCTTCAGAAGGATTTCCAAGTGTACTGTGATGCTTCACGACAGGGACTTGGGAGTGTGCTGATGCAAGATGGGAGAGTAGTGTCATATGCCTCGCGACAACTCAAGCACCATGAGCGGAATTACCCCACACACGACTTGGAGTTAGCGTCAGTGGTTCATGCGCTCAAGGTATGGAGGCATTACTTAATGGGAAAACACTGTGATGTGTACACCGACCACAAGAGCCTGAAGTACATATTTACACAGAAGGAATTGAACATCGTAATTTAGCGTCGCCAGAACATGGTCAGAGCATTGAGAGCCGTTAGATGCAAATCATCTGGTTGTGATAGATTAACTTAGCGAACCGTTTTTGATCGATTTGCGCCGCACGATCACCTTTGGATCCAACGCCTCACAGTACTTGATCCGTGCGAACCGGTACCAGCAAATAGAAACACGACACGTGGCCCAGAGTCTGTTTTAAAAACAGAAATGTTCTATTAGATGTTCCAATTTGAAAAATTCACAACTTTCAAACCACACGTCCAAATTTTGCAAATTGTATATCAATGGATTCAGAAAAACAAGTACTTTCTGACCAAGCACTTTGTTTAGTAAAAAGATTCTGTTAAATTGATTGTTTTTGCAGAAACTTGTGTATGCATGTTTAGGATATAAAATTTGTTCTAAAAATGATTTTTGAGATAAAACCTTTGGCAAATGGTTTGTTTTGAACCTACTGACCATAGGAAACAAATTGTGGTTTCAAAATATATTTGGTAAAGCAAAAGAATAAATCTTTGATTTAAACCATTTCTAGACAAATAAAAATAATGATTATTTATTAAAAATGCTTTTGGAGGAAAACCTTTGGGAAATGTTTTGATTTAAACTCTTTGACCCCAAACACCAAATTTTATGATTTGAAAATGTATTTGGTGAACCCTATAAAAAATTACTACTTTGCTAAAGACATTTTCAACCACATAAAATAATGACTTGATTTAAAAATGGTTTATGAAGTAAAATCTCTTGCAAATGGTTTTTCCACTTTATAAAATGACCATTAGGTGTTTGCAAATGTTTATGACCCATTAGTAACCACTTTTACCAATAAAACAATCTTTTGCATGTTTGCATGCATTGTTTTGTTTCTATCATTTTATGTGATGAATTACTTGAATGGTAGATTGAAATATTGCTTGCTTGATTGAATTGTAGTGGAATTTGAAGAGTGTGATTTTTGCAAAGATCAAGGAGTGAACTTATATTCTCTACCAAAAAGGCAAGTGATGCTTCATACTTTGTCCCAATATTTTTGCTATGCATTAGTGATATTTCTAAGTAGAATTTGCATGGAATTATTTTGCTAAGTATAAACTATGCCATGGGAAATCCTAGTAGACGAAACCTTAGTAGAATTCTCCTAAGTTAAGATTCCTACTACTGTCATGCTTAGCTTAGCTAGTAGAAAACAAGGGTGGAATATATATTCATACTATGGAATATTTCTAAGTCAAGGACTTGTGTTTTGTTTAATAAAACAACTAAGTGAATGAATCACCTGGGTGGAATGGTTGTGATTGGGTTATGTTGAGTGGTTCACAAGGCCCTTTTCTATGGTTTACCTTGTGTATCTCCCTTGTGGATGGCCACCCAGGAACAAAGAGATTTGAGATGTCAAATGTTGAGAAGCTTCAAGTGAAGCCACTTGGCATTATGGGCTCTGCCTGGATCATATAGGTTGCAATAACTTAGCCAAATGGACAGTTGGTGGTAGGGGATTGATAGGTTGGAGCGCGTCCATTCTGGTCTAAGGGAAGGCTTCTGAAAGATCTTGTCTTGGTGAAACCAAGTCTTGTGGGGAAAGTGCACCACCTCTGCAGAGTGTAAAATCTAAGTACTTAGCCATGTCCCTGGTAAAGGACAAGTTGAGCATCAAGACATGGAAGCTATCAAGAATCTCCTCATCCCAATTTCTAAGTTAAAAACTTGTGGTTGAACAAGGGTTGAAGGATCACCAATTTCTATTGGAAGATGCCTTGGTTGATTTTGTCAAGCAAAAACTTAGTGTTTTTCAAATGATAAGGAAAAACTATTTTGAGCAAAGCAAGCCTAAGCTCCACTTAGCCAAATGCATATAGATGATAGACTCCACTATACTACCATAGTATCACTCGCCAATACAATTCAAATGTATTGACCCTTGTGGCTGTAACTTATTATGTTGCAGGTTTGTTTGATGTTAGAGAAGTTTTATTGATTAGGATTACAAGTCTACAACCAACATGTCTGCCTGTGGCACTTTGAAGATGAAGGACCCCATGCTATTGTCATATTCTGCTGCATTGTAATGAGATAGCCAAATAAGCTATGTAAGATGTAATAAATTATGTTATTCCTGGTTATAAAGTTGTACTATGACCTTTGTTTCTTGATATTACATCTTAACTGTGGATGCTAGATATTGATCCAGGGACTAGCATTGCAATCACAGGGATCCTTTTTCCTTTATAAAGGAGGGATCTTACAGTACTCTTTTCTTGTTCCCGTGGTATGTGATCCCTTATGAGCCAGTCACATGCTTACAAGACAATTGGATGACATTCCACCGAGAGGGCCCAGAGTATATCTATCCGTCATATGGATGGACAAATCCCACTCTTGATCCATGTGCCTCAACCCATACTTTCCGAACACTTAATGCCACCTTTATAGCCACCCAGTTACGGTGCGGTGTTTGATGTCATCAAAGCATCCTTCCGGTGATGGTGATTAGAATGATCTCATGGTCGAAGGAATTAGGTTACTATGTATCAGAAAGCTTATAGCAATTGAACTATTAAAATGACTTGATCTTTATGCTAAGCTTATCTATAGGAGTATGTCCATCATACCATTCTCCTAATGATATGACCTTGTTATTAACAACATCTCAAATGTTCATGATCAAGAAACCATGATCATCTATTAATCAACAAGATAGTATTATAAAGAGGCTTTACCAGGGACTCTAATTTAGTTTACAAATCACACAAGTATTAATGTTTCTGGTCAATACTGTTATAGCATGAATGTAAACATTTATCATAAACACAAAGATATAATAATAACTACATTTATTATTGCCTCTAGGGCATATCTCCAATAGAAGGCCTCCGGGATGATCTCCCCTCCGGTAGGGTGTCGGGAAGAACTTCAGATCCCCCTGATCTAGGGACGATGGTTGCGACGGCTATAGACGGTTTCATGGAGTTTTGATCGGGTGCCTAGGGTTTCTGCATCGGGGGCTTCTTATAGGCGAAGAAATGAGGCTAGGAGGCGACCAGGGGGGCCACACCCTGCCCAGGCGCGGGCCCACCCTGGCCACGCCTAGACATCCATGTCGCCCACGGTAAAATATTGACTTTGGCTTTTGTCCCGTCCAATTCCGAGAATATTGATTTTCTACCTTTCTGGAACCAAAAATGAAGAAAAGCATAACAAGCACTGTGGCAACTTGTTAATAGGTTAGTTCCAGAAAATATATAAAAAAACCTCAAAGTGTAGATAAAGCAAAGCAAAGTAGATACTAAACAAGCAAGGAACATAAAAAATTATAGATATGTTTCCGACGTATCTGGCATATACCCCTTGGGCAACATATGGCTCGACGTCATCTTCGGCAAGCCCGAAAACTTCAGGCGTGGGCGACTTGAGTTCGAAGTGGCGGATTGGCCATCACAGTACGACGCCATCCTCGGGCATGTGTCATTCTCAAGATTCCTGGCAGTACCACATTATGCGTACCTGCTACTAAAGATGCTAGGACCTAGGGGCGTCATCACTGTCCCAGGAAGCTTCACTAGGTCAGACAGCTGCGATAGAGACTTCAACAGAATCTCTTAGTCGTTCAGCATGCAGGAGGAGCTCACGAGACTCAAGGAGGTGACAGACAACGGGGCACCCCCAGTCACTAGCCAAAATACACCTGATATGTCGTTTGACAACACAAAGAAGGTGCAGGTTCACCCGACGGACGCCTCCAAGACGGCATTGATCGCCAACGACCTGAGCTCCGCATAGGTAAGAGCGCTCGTCGAATTCCTCCGTGAGCACTGGGAAATCTTTGCCAGGTGTCCTGCGAACATGCCAGGATTTCCTAGGGAATTCGCTGAGCACGCACGCAATGTGTTTCTGGACGTGAAGCCTGTCAAGCAGTCGATGCGTCGTCTGTGCGAGCCAAGAGCCAAAGCCATTGAAATCGAAGTCAACAGACTCCTTGATGCCAACTTCATTAGGGAAATCAAAGAAAGAGAGTGGCTGGCCAACACCGTGCTGGTCCCCAAAAAGGACACGGACATCCTGCGAATGTGCGTGGACTTCACGTCGCTTAACAAGCACTGTCCCAAGGACCATTTTCCTCTACCAAGGATCGATGAAATCATCGACTCCACTGCAGGATGCGAGAAGCTCTCCTTCCTTGATGCCTATTCATGCTACAACCAAATTCGCCTGAAGGTCGAAGATCAGGAGAAAACGGCATTCATCATGCTGTTCGGGGTGTTCTGCTACAACACAATGCCCTACGGGCTAAAGAACGCAGGCGCCACGTACCAGAGGTGCATGCAGGCATTTCTGAAGGACCAGATCGGCCGTAACATCCAGGTGTATGTCGACATCATAGTAATCAAGACCAAGGAGGCCAGGACGCTCATCGACAATCTCCACGAGATGTTCGATAACCTTAATCGCTACAAGATCAAGATGAACCCAGACAAGTGTGCCTTCGGCGTCCCGTCTGGCCAGTTACTCAGGTACTTCATCTCCCAATGTGGGATCGAGGCGAACCAGAAGAAAATCAGAGCCATACTGGCCATGGAGAAGCCAAAGAACCTAAAGGGGGTCCATCAGCTAGCTGGACGAATTGCGGCGCTCAGCAGGTTGATGAGTCGAATGGGTGAGAAGGCCCTCCCCTTTTATCAGTTGCTGCGCAGGACGGACAAATTCGAGTGGACACCCGAAGCATACTATGCGTTAAAGGACCTCAAACGGCTACTCTCCACATCACCTGTCCTGGTCACGCCGAAGGAGTGGGAGCTGTAGGGTTTCGTAGCATGGAAAACAAAAAATTTCTATCGCATACAAACAAACAAGCCAAGATCTATCTACTAGATTGTAGCAACGAGTCGATGGAATAACTTACCCTCGAAGATTCCAAAGTGTTTAACGAGAGCGGATTCTCGTGGGTGATGTAGTCGTACTCTTCCCGATCTCAAGATCGCGTAGACGATCCTTCCGACGCTGCGTTCCGGCAGCGCTCCCGCAGTCGGTCACACGTTCGGTACTCGACGAAGACCTTCCTCTCCCTTGTTCTAGCAGGCAGCGGAGGTTGTAGCACTCTCCTCGCGATTCCGGCAGCACAACGGCGTGGTACCGGAAGTAGAGGGGAGATCTCGCAGGGCTTCGCCTTAAGCCGGAGCGAGTATGGTGGAGTATGAGAGAGTCCTCGGTGTTCTAGGGTTTAGACACACCAAGGAGGGGATGCTAGAGCCGGCGGCTAGGGTTCCGGGGACCCCAAGTCGGCGGCTAGGGCAAAACCCTAGGGGGGCGGCGGCGGCTATGGTGGTGGCGCCAAGCTAGGGTTTGAGGAGAGGGACTTGTGTGTTCTAGGAGGGAGCCCTGCCCCTCCTTGTATAGGTGGAGGGGCCGGCGGCCAAGGGGAGGGAGGGGAGTCCCTTCCCAACTCGGCTTGGAGGCGGCGCTGCCGGTTGGAGGAGGGATTCCCTCCCCAACTCGGTTTCCCACTTACTCCTCTTTTCCTCTTTCCAAAAACTTGCCGTTTGACTTTTTAACTAGCCGTTTGACTTTTCAATTTAGGATTTGAATAAACCCTTTATTTTGGACAGAGAATACACTTAGTACATGATGCAATCATTCCATCTTACAATGACACACTCATGTACCCCTTCCCCTCCGGAGTGCCGGACATTCCGGAACCTTCTAGAACATTCCCGATGGAATCACCGGAAACATTCCCAAACTCCAAAATGGGACTTTCCTTATATGAATCTTATTCTCCGGACCATTCCGGATCTCCTCGTGATATCCCGGATCCCATCCGAGACTCCGAACAACATTCGGTCTCTTTCTCATCATACCATAACTACTCAAACAACGTCGAATCCTTAAGTGTGTCTCCCTACGGTTCGTGAATTATGCGGACATGATCGAGACACTTCTCCGAACAATAACCAATAGAGGAATCTAGAAATTCATATGGCTCCCACATATTTCTACGATTACTTTGCGATCGAATGAACCACTTACATACGATATCAATTTCCCTTTGTCTCACGATAGTTTACTTATCCGAGGTTATGATCGTCGGTATCTCTGCATACCTAGTTCAACCTCGTTACCGATAAGTACTCTTTTATCGTTCCCGTGATATGTGATCCCTTGTGAGCCAGTCACATGCTTGCAAGATAATTGGATGACATTCCACCGAGAGGGCCCAGAGTATATCTATCCGTCATATGGATGGACAAATCCCACTCTTGATCCATGTGTTTCAACCAATACTTTCCGAACACTCAATGCCACCTTTATAGCCACCCAGTTACGGTGTGGTGTTTGATGTCATCAAAGCATCCATCCGGTAAAGGTGATATGCATGATCTCATGGTCGAAGGAATTAGATAACTATGTATCAGAAAGCATATAGCAATTGAACTATTAAAATGACTTGATCTTTATGCTACGCTTATCTATAGGAGTATGTCCATCATATCATTCTCCTAACGATATGACCTTGTTGTTGATAACATCTCAATGTTCATGATAGGGAAACCACAATCATTTATCAACCAACAAGCTAGTGATGTATAGAGGCTATACTAGGGACTTCAAATTAAGTTTACAAATCACACAAGTATTAATGTTTCCTTGTTAATACTATTATAGCATGAATGTAAACATTTATCATAAACACAAAGATATAATAATAACTACATTTATTATTGCCTCTAGGGCATATCTCCCACAGTCTCCCACTTGCACTAGAGTCATCTAATCTAGATTACATGGTAATAGACCGAACACCCATGGCAGTTTGGTGCTGGTCATGTTTTGCCCTCGGGAGAGGTTTAGTCAACGGATCCGCCATATTCAGATCTGTGTGTACTTTGCAAATCTTTATATCCCCATCCTGGATATGTTCTCGAATAGCGTGAAAACGTAGCTTGATGTGCTTCAGCTTCTTGTGTGACCTTGGTTCTTGCGCATTGGCTATGGCGCCCATGTTATCACAGTAGATAGACATTGGGTCCAGCGCACTAGGAACCACACCCAGCTCTGTAATGAACTCTTTCATCCATATC
This sequence comes from Avena insularis, assembly GCA_023614405.1. Classification (NCBI taxonomy): domain Eukaryota; kingdom Viridiplantae; phylum Streptophyta; class Magnoliopsida; order Poales; family Poaceae; genus Avena; species Avena insularis. The sequence goes on along the minus strand of CM042691.1, from coordinate 291,413,719 downwards.
GCTTCTTGTGAAGCCTCCGAAGCAGCCATGTATTCCGATTCAGTTGAAGATCTCGCCACAACGCTTTGCTTTGCACTCCTCCAGCTAACTTTTGCACCATTCAAAATAAATACGTATCCAGATTGTGATTTAGAATCATCCGGATCGGTGTTCCAACTAGCATCGGTGTAACCATTAACAACGAGTTGTTCATCACCTCCATAAGAAAGAACCATATCCTTAGTTCTTCTCAAGTACTTAAGGATGTTTTTGACCGCTGTCCAATGATCCACTCCTGGATCACTTTGATATCTGCTAGTTAAACTAACAGCATATGCAATGTCGGGTCTAGTACATAGCATGGCATACATTAGAGATCCTATGGCTGAGGCATAGGGAGTCTTACTCATCCTTTCTCTATCTTACTGCCGATGTCGGACTTTGAGTTTTACTCAAGGTCGATTAAGCAACATGGGCAAGAACCCTTTCTTGCTTTCTTCCATTCCAAACCTCTTTAGAACTTTGTCCAAATATGTACTCTGTGACAATGATATTTGGCGTTTCGATCTATCTCTATAAATCTTTATGCCTAATATGTAAGCTGCTTCGCCAAGATCCTTCATTGAAAAACTATTATTCAAATATTCCTTGACACTATTAAGAAGGTCTACATCATTCCCAATCAACAATATGTCATCCACATATAGTATTAAGAATGCTCTGAGCTCCCACTAACTTTCTTGTAAATACAATCTTCTCCATAAGTTTGTATAAAACCAAAACTTTTGATCACCTTATCAAAACGTTGATTCCAACTTCGGGATGCTTGCTTCAATCCATAGATGGACCGTTGAAGTTTGCATACCTTGTTAGCATCTTTAGGATCGACAAAACCTTTGGGTTGCATCATATACAACTCTTCATCAATGTCTCCATTGAGGAATGATGTTTTGACATCCATCTGCCATATCTCATAATCATAATATGCAGAGATTGCTAACATAATCCTCACAGACTTTAGCTTCGCTACCGGTGAGAAAGTCTCATCGTAGTCAACTCCTTGAATTTGTCGAAACCCTTTTGCGACAAGTCGAGCTTTATAGACAGTAACGTTACCATCAGCATCTGTTTTCTTCTTGAAAATCCATTTGTTCTCGACAGCCTTCCGGCCATCCGCTAAGTCCACCAAAGTCCATACTTGGTTTTCGTACATGGATCCAATCTCGGATTTCATGGCTTCTTGCCATTTATTGGAATCTGGGATCATCATCGCTTCCTCATATGTCTCGGGGTCATCGGTGTTATCCACCAACATGACACTCATAACGGGATCATACCAATCTGGAGTGGTACGAGTTCTCGTTGACCTGCGAGGCTCTGTAGCAACTTCAACCGAAGTTTCATGATCATCATCATTAGCTTCCTCTCTTATTGGTGCAGGCACCACAGGAACTTCTTCCGGTGCTACGCTACTCGCAATTTCGAGAGAAGGTTCGACAACCTCGTCGAGTTCTACTTTCCTTCCAGTCACTTCTTTCGAGAGAAATTCCTTCTCTAGAAAGGATCCATTCTTGGCAACGAAGATTTTGCCCTCGAATCTATGATACAAGGTATACCCAATAGTTTCCTTCGAGTATCCTATGAAGACGCATTTTTCCGCTTTGGGTTCAAGCTTGTCCGGCTGTAACTTCTTTACATAGGCTTCGCATCCCCAAACTTTAAGGAACGACAATCTAGGTTTCTTCCCAAACCATAATTCATACGGTGTCGTTTCAACGGATTTAGACGGTGCCCTATTTAAAGTGAATGCGGCTGTTTCTAATGCATAACCCCAAAATGATAGCGGTAAATCTGTAAGTGACATCATAGAACGAACCATATCTAAGAGAGTTTGATTACGACGTTCGGACACACCATTACGCTGTGGTGTTCCCGGCGGTGTCAACTGCGAAAGTATTCCGCATTTCTTCAAATGCTCGCCAAACTCGTAACTTAGGTATTCACCTCCACGATCAGAACGTAGAAATTTAATCTTCTTGTTACGTTGATTCTCTACCTCACTTTGAAACTCCTTAAACTTCTCGAAAGTTTCGGACTTATGTTTCATGAAATAGATATACCCATATCTACTCAATTCATCCGTGAAGGTAAGAACATAACGATAACCACCGCGCGATGCTACACTCATTGGACCACACACATCGGTATGTATGATTTCCAATAGGTCCGTAGCTCGCTCCATCATACCAGAAAATGGAGTCTTAGTCATTTTACCCATCAGACATGCTTCGCATCTTTCAAGTGATTCAAAATCAAGTGATTCAAGAAGTCCATCGGAATGGAGTTTCTTCATACGTTTCACTCCAATGTGACCAAGGCAGCGATTGCCACATATAGGTCGAATTATCGCTTGATTTCAAACGTTTAGCCTCAATGTTATTAATATGTGTATTTCCACTATCGATATTCAACAAGAATAGACCATCTATCAAAGGTGCATGTGCGTAAAACATATTACTCATATAAATCGAACAACCATTATTCTCGGACTTAAACAAGTAACCGTCTCGTAATAAACAAGATCCCGATATAATGTTCATGATCAACGCAGGCACCAAATAACAATTATTTAAGTATAAAACTAATCCCGATGGTAGATGAAGGGCTAGCGTGCCGACCGCGATCACATAAACCTTTGATCCGTTTCCCACGCGCATCGTCACCTCGTTCTTCGCTAGCTTCCGTTTATTCTGCAGCACCTGTTTCGAGTTACAAATATGAGCAACCGAACCAGTATCAAATACCCAGGCACTACTACGAGTACTAGTGAGATACACATCAATAACATGTATATCAGATATACCTTTCTTCTTGATGTTGCCGTTCTTCAGATCCGCCAAGTACTTTGGGCAATTCCGCTTCCAGTGACCTTCTCCCTTGCAGTAAAAGCACTCAGTATCAGGCTTAGGTCTAGCCTTGGTCTTCTTCGCCGGCGTGGTAGCTTTCTTACCACCCTTCTTGAAGTGTCCCTTCTGCTTAGACTTGCCTTTCTTGAATTTGGTGGTCTTATTGACCAACAACACTTGGTGCTCTTTCTTGATCTCCACTTCTGCAGACTTTAACATAGCAAACAGTTCTGGCAACTGTTTGTTCATGTTCTGCATGTTGTAGCTCATCACAAAGTTCTTGTAACTTGGTGGTAGTGATTGGAGGACACGGTAAATCCCCAACGCATTAGGAATCACTATACCCAAGCTTTGAAGTTTGTTTGCGTGCCCAGACATCTTAAGCACATGCTCACTGACGGAGCTGCCCTCTTCCATCTTGCAGTTAAAGAACTTTTCAGAAGCCTCATAGCTTTCAATTGCCGCATGAGTCTCAAAAATCAATTTGAGATCCTCGACAATATCATATGGGTCTGAATTCTCAAACCTTTTCTGAAGCTCCGATTCTAAACCATACAAGATAGCACACTGAACTATGGAGTACTGATTCTTCCGAGCGAGGTAAACATTCTTTACTTCATCGGCAGCATCAGCTGCAGGTGGGTCACCCAATGTGCATCCACACATAGGTCAAATTACCATTTGAGGACAATCCTCAAATTGCGGAACCAATCCATGATTGCTTCCATTGTTTTTCAACTTTTCTTTCTCTAGGAACGCATTAAAATTGATGGTAGGGACTGCCATTGATCCACAACATATTTGCAATAGTTTAGACTAAGTTTATGACAAATTGAGTTCAAATTAATAATAAAATTAAACTAGGTGAACTCCCACTCAAAACAACATCCCTCACATTGTTTTAGTGATCACATGAACCAAATCCACTACATCAACACCGATCATCACGAGAGTTGATATAGTTTCAATGGCGAACAATCGACATGTTCATCATATCTACTATATGATTCATGCTTTACCTTTCGGTGATCCGTGTTCCGAGACCATGTCTGTACATGCTAGGCTCGTCAAGATCAAACCTTAGTTTCCGCATGAGCAAATCTGGCTTGCTCACGTTGTATACACTTGCGGAATCTAACACACCCGATCATCACGTGGTGCTTCCAAACAACAAGATTTAGCAACGGTGCTAACTAAGGGTGAACACTTTATGACTTGAAATTCATGTGCATGAGGGATCATCTTATAATGCTACCGTCGTCTACTAAGCAATACAAGATGCATAAAGGATTAACATCACATGCAATTCATAATATGTGATATGATATGGCCTTTCTTCTTTGTGCTTCCGATCTCCATCTTCAAGCACGAACAAGATCTCCATCATCACCGGCATTGCATCAAGGTCAATGACGCCTCTCCATGGTTGTCGTCCACCGGCTTCAACTATTACAACTACTTTGAATAGAAACGCGGGTCTTAACATAAATTAAAGACAACCATATGGCTCCTGCCGGTTGCCAACTTACAATAAGGAACATTGCATACATCAAATATAATCACAATCATGGCCATATCACCTCACTGCACACCCCTGCAAAACAAAGTTAGACGCCTCTACTTTCTTTGCATGTTTTACGTGGTTTGGGGCTTTCAATAAGTGTCGTTCTAACTTACGAACATGAACCACAACATTGATACTAGTATTGTTAATCACCCGTTGTAAATTGGATCTTAACTATGCTAGGAGAAACAGGCACCCGCAAAGCCACTTATGCAATACAAGTTGCATGTCAAGCGTGGAGCAAGTCTCATGAACGATGTCATGTAAGGTTAGCCCGAGCCGCTTCATCCCATCATACCGCAAGATGCAAAGTACATAAGAAGCAATCGACAATAAAAGCATCAACGCCCACAATGACCATTGTGTTCTACTCGTGCAACAGATCTACATATAGACACGGCTCTGATACCACTGTAGGGTTTCGTAGCATGGAAAACAAAAAATTTCTATTGCATACAAACAAACAAGCCAAGACCTATCTACTAGATTGTAGCAACGAGTCGATGGAATAACTTACCCTCGAAGATTCCAAAGTGTTTAATGAGAGCGGATTCTCGTGGGTGATGTAGTCGTACTCTTCCCGATCTCAAGATCGCGTAGACGATCCTTCCGGCGTTGCGTTCCGGCAGCGCTCCCGCAGTCGGTCACACATTCGGTACTCGATGAAGACCTTCCTCTCCCTTGTTCTAGCAGGCAGCAGAGGTTGTAGCACTCTCCTCGCGATTCCTGTAGCACAACGGCATGGTACCGGAAGTAGAGGGGAGATCTCGCAGGGCTTCGCCTTAAGCCGGAGCGAGTATGGTGAAGTATGAGAGAGTCCTCAGTGTTCTAGGGTTTAGACACACCAAGGAGGGGATGCTAGAGCCGGCGGCTAGGGTTCCGGGGACACCAAGTCGGCGGCTAGGGCAAAACCCTAGGGGGGCGGCGGCTATGGTGGTGGCGCCAAGCTAGGGTTTGAGGAGAGGGACTTGTGTATTCTAGGAGGGAGCCCTGCCCCTCCTTATATAGGTGGAGGGGCCGGCGGCCAAGGGGAGGGAGGGGAGTCCCTCCCCAACTCGGCTTGGAGGGGGCGCCGCCGGTTGGAGGAGGGATTCCCTCCCCAACTCGGTTTCCCACTTCCTCCTCTTTTCCTCTTTCCAAAAACTTGCCGTTTGACTTTCAAACTAGCCGTTTGACTTTTCAATTTAGGATTTGAATAAACCCTTTATTTTGGACAGCGAATACACTTAGTACATGATGCAATCATTCCAACTTACAATGACACACTCATGTACCCCTTCCCCTCGGGAGTGCCAGACATTCCGGAACCTTCTAGAACATTCCCGATGGAATCACCGGAAACATTCCCAAACTCCGAAACGGGACTTTCCTTATATGAATCTTATTCTCCGGATCTCCTCGTGATATCCCGGATCCCATCCGAGACTCCGAACAACATTCGGTATCTTTCTCATCATACCATAACTACTCAAACAACGTCGAATCCTTAAGTGTGTCTCCCTACGGTTCGTGAATTATGCGGACATGATCGAGACACTTCTCCGAACAATAACCAATAGAGGAATCTGGAAATTCATATGGCTCCCACATATTTCTACGATTACTTTGCGATCGAATGAACCACTTACATACGATATCAATTTCCCTTTGTCTCACGATAGTTTACTTATCCGAGGTTATGATCGTCGGTATCTCTACATACCTAGTTCAACCTCGTTACCGATAAGTACTCTTTTCTCGTTCCCGTGATATGTGATCCCTTGTGAGCCAGTCACATGCTTGCAAGCTAATTGGATGACATTCCACCGAGAGGGCCCAGAGTATATCTATCCGTCATATGGATGGACAAATCCCACTCTTGATCCATGTGTTTCAACCAATACTTTCCGAACACTCAATGCCACCTTTATAGCCACCCAGTTACGGTGTGGTGTTTGATGTCATCAAAGAATCCATCCGGTAAAGGTGATATGCATGATCTCATGGTCGAAGGAATTAGATAACTATGTATCAGAAAGCATATAGCAATTGAACTATTAAAATGACTTGATCTTTATGCTACGCTTATCTATAGGAGTATGTCCATCATATCATTCTCCTAACGATATGACCTTGTTGTTGATAACATCTCAATGTTCATGATAGGGAAACCACAATCATTTATCAACCAACAAGCTAGTGATGTATAGAGGCTATACTAGGGACTTCAAATTAAGTTTACAAATCACACAAGTATTAATGTTTCCTTGTTAATACTATTATAGCATGAATGTAAACATTTATCATAAACACAAAGATATAATAATAACTACATTTATTATTGCCTCTAGGGCATATCTCCAACAGGAGCCTTTGCTGCTGTACATAGCAGCCACACATCAGGTGGTCAGCAGCGCACCCGTGGTCGAGTGACCCGAAGATGGCAAGACCCATGGGTTCCAACGCCCAATCTACTACCTCAATGAGGTACTGACCCCGACAAAGCATAGGTACCCTCATTACTAGAAGCTCACCTACGGCGTATTCATGACGGTGTGCCGGCTGAGCCACTACTTCCACGAGCACCAGATTGTAGTCGTCAACAACGCCCCACTATCGAACATCCTGAACAACCCTGAAGCCATGGGACGCGTAGCCCTATGGGGCATCGAGTTGTCTCCTCGAGACATATCTATGAGCGGCGCACCGCCATCAAGTCCCAAGTCCTCCCAGACTTCCTCGTCCACTGGATGGAACTCCAATTGCCGGATACTCTGGACATGTCGCAATCCTGGACGATGCACTTCGACGGCTCCAAGCGCGAGGCTGGAGCAGGGGCTGGCATCATACTAACGTCCCCTCAAGGTGAAAAGATGAAGTATGTCCTTCGGATGAAATTCCGCGCCTCCAACAACGAGGCCGAATACGAGGCCCTCATCCATGACATGAAGATGGCTAAGGTGTGCGGCGCAACATGCCTTGTCATCTATGGCGACTTGAACCTTGTCGTACAACAGACGATGAATGAGTGCGACGCCCATAGCGCCAACATGATTGCGTACCACGCGCTCTACAACTCACTCGAAGGGGACTTCAACGGCTGCAAGCTTTGGCACGTTGGCAGGGAAAGCAATGAGGAGGCCGACAAGGTCGCCAACATTGGATCCACCTGTGCTCGGGTGCCACCAGGAGTGTTCCTTGAACAAATCTGTGTACTTTCCATCAAAAGAAGATTCCCAAAAGGCTCAGCCGAAGAACCAGAGCACACGGGGGCTGCGCTACCCGAAGGACAAGAAGGACCCGAAAAGCTCGACACGGAGGTCGAGTTGGTAAGCCTTATGCAGGTCATGGCGATTGAGGAAACATGGACACAACCGCACCTCAGATTCCTGATAAACTAGCAGCTGCCTGAGGACCTGTCAGATGCCCGACGCATATATCGCCGGTCAAAGGCCTTCACTATCATCAATGGCAAGCTATACAAGCACAACTTTTCAGGTGTGCTCCAATGATGTGTCACCATCGGCAATGGCAAAAGCATCCTCCTAGACATCCATGAGGGTATCTGCGGCCATCATGCAGGCAGCCACGCCCTGGTTGCCAAAGCTCTAGGAGCTTGGTTCTACTGGCCAACCGCAATGAACGATGCCAAGGAGATAGTACAGCGGTGCAACGCCTGTCAGAGATATGCGGACAATCCACATGCGCTAGGATCAGAGCTGCGTCCTATTCCAGTGTCCAGGTATTTCGCCCAGTGGGGCCTCGACATGATTGGCAAACTGCCAAAGTCCTCACCAGGAGGCCACGTCTTCCTCCTGGTCATAGTCCACAAATTCTCCAAGTGGATCAAGGCCATGCCCGTCACCAACCAAAGCGGCAAAACTGCCATCAAGTTTTTCAAGTCCATTGTCTACAGGTTTGGAGTGCCCCACAACATCATAACAGACAATGGCTCAAACTTCATCTCGAAGGAGTTCCGAGACTTCTGCGGGAACCTCGGCATCAACCTGTCATATGACTCAGTAGCGCATCCGCAGACCAACGGACAGGTCGAAAATGCCAACGGCCTCATCGGCAACGACATCAAGAAGCGCCCGCTACGCCCACTCGAAAGGCTTGCGGGAGCCTGGGAGGACGAGCTACCCTCCGTTCTGTGGAGCCTTCAAAGAATGCCAAACAGCTCAACCGGCTATATGCGATTCTTCATGGTGCATGGAGCCGAAGCTATGCTACCTTCTGAGGTACGCTACAAGGCCCCATGGGTCATTGCTTATAGCGAGGTTGAATCGTCAGCCGCACTCGAAGACGCCGTCGATACGCTTGACGAGGCACTAACATCAACGCGGCTCGCTCGGCGGTCTATCAGCAGAGCCTCCACACCCACCACAGCTGTCGGCTGCGCCCAAGGTCCTTCGTCGAAAGAGACCTCGTCCTGCGACTCAAGCAAGAAGGGCACAAAAATCTCAAGTCACCTTGGGAAGGACCCTACATTGTCACCAAAGTCATCCCAGGTGGAGCCTACCTCCTCATGGACGTCGCATCAGGAGTCGAATACTCCAATCCCTGTAATGTCACACGACTGCGACGCTTCTACCCCTAGTTACCCTTTACTTTCAATAAGGCTATTCAGCCAGGCTACTCAGCCGAACAATGTACCTCCTCGTTTACAATGAATAAAAGCTAAGTTACTTGGCCCAAAATATCTTTCTCTCCTTACATTATTTATCACTAAACATGTTGGGGGCTACGCCTCACCTTACGACTTCGTCGATTGACAACAACGCATACAACCTGAGTAGCTGACCACGTCAGGCTAACGAAAAGGACATGCACATTATATAATCATACAATGCACTACGTGCCAATACAAACTTTACAAAGGGCATTACAAGCCCACTCGAATAAATACAGAGTTTACATTATCTCGTTTCTTTTACAGGACTTAACTACGCTAGAGCATAATGTTTGTTCGTTCCTCAAACACATCTACAATTTCTTCGGCGTACTGTGCCACAGCTACGTAATTTGGTCGCATGTCCCACGCCATGCCATCTGGAGGAGGAGATGGCCCAACCGCTATCTCCACAAGATTGACATCATGACAATGCAGTCGAACAAGAGACAGGGCTACCTTCACGCGCGCAATCAGCTGGTGGTGCATTAGCTCTTTGACATGACCTGCATCTCAAAACTTACCGAGCAAGCCCAAGAAGCTGGCAGGTGCAGAATACAAAGGGAACATGGTGGCCCAAATCACCGCGAGTAACGCCCTCACTCGCTTCAACACTCGAAGAACTTGGTGAACGCGATCTTGCACCGTCACGAGGACGATCGCTCGATCGCGGTCCATCCAGAAGAAACCAACGGCTTCCAGCTCATGTTGCGTCAAGCAATTCATTCGAATCACTACGCTCTCCTTCTATTCCTTCGGAAGAAGATTCACAACTGCACACAAAGCAGTGAATAAGCTCACAGAAAACGACTAATGCTCTCGAAAATACAACGAGTCCGGGTAACTCACATTGGAGTTGCTTGCCCATTTGCCGCAATTCCTCCAAAAGAAACTCTTCTCTGGAAATAGCTCGTTCGGCTTTGGATTTCCACATGTCCGTATGACCATGGATGTTGAGGATGTCCTTCTCCAAACTTTGGACCCGGTCACGCAAGAAAGGCAACTACGATGACTCGCTCAACGATGGGCGAGTACCAGGCGCAGGAGAAGGGGTGATCACTGGAGCCTCACCCGAAGGACCCTAAGGGTAAACAAGCAAACATGAACATCACAAACACTTTCGGTAGCAGTTGAAACACGAATACATACATATACATAAATAAAGCCATCTCGTGGCAAAGCGAAACTTGTTCATCCAAAAGGAGTTACAGATGCAGCAAAAGGAGGAGAGCTAGACTAGCTACAGTGCAGAAGGGCCTAAACGCTGACACCTGAAGTAGCTTCGGAGCTAGAATGCCTACTCTTGGCTGCTCGCTGCTGCTCTGCCGCATATTCGTCTAGGAGATCAATGAGCTTAGGCCCGAAATGCTTGCAGCAGGAGGCAAAGGTGGCAAAAGCTACCTCAGAACCATCCGCCGCCATCGACATCCTGGACATGACCTGCGTCAGATCCAGTTAAGATCCAGACACAAGCACCATTGCCAGTCCCATGGCAGCACCGACCCCCTTCTATGCGCGCGTGTACTTTGCCGGAGCGTCATCCGCCAAAGCCTCCGTAAGGGAGTTGACTTCCTCAAGGTAAACACCCTTGGGATTGATATCCTTATATAAGTGCGTGAGCACCTTCTTGGCCTTCTCAAGGGAGGTCACAATAGAGGAGCAACGATCCTCGATCGATGCAACGGCATCTGCCAGGAGATCCCCGTGCTCCAGTGCGCAGCGGTCAAACGCGATGCCAGAAGCATCTGGCAAGAAAAGCAATAAATCATTCGACTGAGGAAAGAGAAATTGCAACACAGAACACTCAAAAGAATGGCAAGGTGACATACCAGAGACAGCCTTGGCAGCAGCTATAAGCTTTTCAGCCATGGCCTTCTCCCGGGTGGCTGCGATGACCGCGAGCTGCTGCTCACGGTCTTCAGCCTCTTTCTACTGGCGCTCAAGGGCCTCTACAGCATCCGTTGCCTTCTTCTCCACCTGGCCGAGGCTCTTTTCGAGAGCGTTCAGCCTACGGAGAGCAGAGTTATTCTCATCTGCAGTATTGGGAAATAGTGGATGAATACAAAAACAAACTTGACGCACTCGAAAATAGGCAAGAAGACACCTACGCACCTCGGAGCTGCTTGAGCTCACCCTCCAGCGACAGATGCTGCTGGATGAGAAGATTGGCGTCACGGACAAAAGGCTACAAAAAAGGCCAGCATGTCTGATGAGTAAAGGACTTAGGGGGCTCCCCATACGCAGTGAAAGAGCAACACTTACATGGTCTGGCATGGACTCCGAAGGTTTAGATATTGTCTTCCGCATAACGAGTGCACGAGCCTCCCGCATCGCGGAGCTCGAACCGTCGTCCTCGGAGTTGGCCACCATCTTGGGAAACGAAGACGTCGGCTTTGATTCCACGATCATATCTTCGGTGTCCTCATCAAGGGACTCCTCCAAATGATTACTGCCAGCATTTACAACGAACCAGATCAACAATAGGCTAATGCTTAGCATATGAAAAAAGTAACAAGACTCGACCAGAGCAACTTACGATGGTATGACTGAGAAACTGAAGACAGGAGGCTCCTTCTTCTTCTTCTTGCCTGGCGACTGTGGGGCCATCTCCCGAATAGGCACAACAGGAAAGGGTTTAGACGATGCACCCTCAAACTTGCCGTGCTGATCGAGGAAGGATGGACCCTTCGGTGTCGGTGGCATCGCTCCATCCGAACTTTCACTCCAGGACTGCTTTCGGGTCTGCCCTTTGCTCGGCTCGGGGGCTTCCGTGGAAGGAGACTACGCCGGGGGAAGCTCGGATTCGGACTCCGCCGCTTCGTGGTCTGGCGCATCCGTGTACTTCTCGGGTAGAGGGGGAATCATCCCCGCTACCTTGTGGTCCTGCAAATGAAATACAAAGAGATGCACAATTATCTGTACCAATAACAAACAGCACGCACTCGAAATAGCGTTACGTGCAACTACAAGTATCACCTGGGGGACATCTTTCTTGGCACTGAAAGGGGTAGTCAAGAACTTACCCGGGAGGTCCTCGTCGGCCTTGTACTTCAAGAGAGGTCGAAGTGCCTTATCAAGGTTGCCCGAAGACATCTCCTCAGGTAAAAACCTTGTCGGGTCGTTGCAGCTGGCATACAGGAACATTGGGTGCACCCTCACTTGGAGCGGCTGCACCTGACGCTTGAAGAAGGTGTAGATGATGTCGACACCATTGACCTCATTGCCTGCCACCAGCTGCAGAGCTTCTACCCGCTTGTAGAGCTTCTCCACCTCTGCAGATTTACCCTCTAAGATATCGTTCTTCCACGACCTCTTCTGGATAATCTCCTGGGTGGAGTTGAAAGGAGCAAGACCAAAATGCTGTCCGTCCAACTTGATGTTGCGGATGTAGAACCACTTCCTGCGACATTGTTGGACGGACTCGCAAATGGAGAAAGAGAAGAATTGGACAGTAGAGCGGATGGAGATGATGCAGCCACCCAGTGGAAAAACACCACCGGTGCCAGACTACCTCTTCACGGAGTAGAGCCTTCGGAACAGGCCAAAGTGCGGCTCGATGCCGAGCCAGCACTCGCACAGAGTGACGAAACAAGCAATGTGAAGAAGAGAGTTGGGAGACAAATGATGTAGCTGAATCCCGTAGAAAAAGAGAAGCCCACGAAGGAATTCGTGGGCGGGCAAAGAAAGACCCCGGATGATAAAGGCAAGAAATATCACCCGAAACCCTTCGGGTCGGCGAGGAATTACCTCTTCACCGGGGATGACGATGTCGCCCTTCTCTTTGGAAATCAACCAGCCTCGCGTAATTTGTGTAAGTGCAGCTCGCGCATCTTCGTGCGCCTCCACCCGTCGTCGGTGGTGCGGGCCAGAGCAGAGGCCTTCTTGCTAGCGCCGGCGGCGCTCGACCCCGCTGCAGCGAACGACAACTTATTCGACTTGCCCATCATGGAGCGGCGATGCGATCGAAGGAAATAAGAAGGAAAAGTACGGAGGGCGTCCAGTGTGATGTGAATAGAGAGCTCAAGAAAAATGGTGCCAATGGCAATGAGGCAGAAGCAAATGGCGAAGGGTAAACCCGCTATTTTCCCCACAGTATAAAAGGGCGAGGACGACGCATTAGATCCATCGATTGAGAAGCCCTAACGCGCGCCTCAGATGTCACCGTCCACGTGTCAGCATCAAACTGAACCGTCGCCAGCATGCCGTCCACTACACGCGGAAACCAAGGAGACGCCGTAATTTTTGCCGTGCCTACGCGTGACTAGTCAACATCAAGTCAGGCGGTAGGACCCATGATCGCCCTGTCGCATCGTCTTTGCTGCTGCAAACGGTTGAGCTCACCAATCGTCACCAATGACGTCATCAAGGCGAAGCCAGCAACGGCTCGAATATTTTGACTGATCACAAAAGTACTTACTCGAGTCTACGACTCAACCAACTACTCGGGGGCTACTCCTATCAGGAGCGCTGGCCGCGCACCTAAGAAATTAAAATGCTAATGTCACCTCAAAAAATCTTCGAGTCATATGTCGAGTCTGCGGCTCCACTATGGACTCAGAGGCTACTTCCATAGGGAGCGCTGGTCGCGCATTCGAAAAAATGTGTCCTTCGGACTAATCATGGCAACAAGTGCAAATGGATAAACTAAAGTCTCTGCTCGAGTCTACGACTCAAACATACACTCGGGGGCTACTCCCATAGGGAGCACTGATCGCGCAACCTATGAATCATTCGATTGAGATCCTTCGGATCAAATACGACAAAAATCTATTGAAAACTTTGCCCAAACTAACGCTAAGTGAGAAGAAGTCTCCTTGGCCACCCGAAACACCTCCGCGGTGACAAAATTTTGGATGATGTGTCTGCGATGCAAAGATAAGCCCTACAGATATCATCTGATGGCCTGGTAACGCACTTATCAAGGCTCGCCGAAGAAATTCCCATGTCAGCAGACACGATGAAAATCCCGACGGACGTGTTGGGTATATCACTTGAAAATCACTGGGATTCGACTCCTATAAGACCTCAACGACCTGAGTCAAATTACGCCAGCATTCATTCCGGATTCGAGTCCGGGGACTCGAATCTGATGAAGATCGAGTTGTTTTGTCCTATGACAGTTAACTAGCCCTGATCCATCGGGTGAGCTAGGCACACGCATCAACAATCCCTATGAACTAACATGTTAATTCCTAAAGGCAGGATCAAATGTAGAGCACCCAAAAGATTATGGAGTCTCCAGTCGAATCTACGATTCGAATGAACACTCGCGGGCTACTGACAAGGATATACCTTACGGGTGCATAACATTCGTATACCCGGTCCAGCCCAAGGAAGGCCCACGTGAGCACTTGCAGCCCAAGAAGATTTCAGGTGGCCCAAGCCCGTGGCGAATTCGACTCCTTGGAGGACAAGTCTAGATTAGATAGAATTTCAAAGGGTATCAACCCTAATCTATAACCGACTCGACCTATCCCGGGACCTGGCCTATCTATATAAAGGCCAGGAGTGTACGGCGAGAAGGACCTCCACACCTCATACACACACCTCCACGCCAGATTGCATCTGCGCACCCCTGTAAACTTCGGTTCCACCATAATCAAGAACATATAGGCAGGAGTAGGGTTTTCCCTCCAGGGGCCTAAACCTGGGTAAACCTCATGTCCACGTGTTGGTTGCCTGTTAACCATTCCGTGACTTCCAGCATCCCCATATTCTCCAAAACCCAAGTCCATAACAATGGGCATTGACGAGTCGAACCCTCGTCAGAGAGCGTTCTTTGTCATCTTGTGACGCATCCATCGGTTATTCAACCTGTCTTGCAGCTGTTAGAGATGATCTTAATATATTTGCTTCATGCATGCATTACATCTTGTCGTGGTGGGATGATCCCCGGATATCCCAAGAAGCGCCCAAAGACCAACTCGAGCGGGCATCATCAAAATTATCCTTAACCCAGACAAGAAATAATAAAGACAAACATCAGAGGCAATCTGAATCGGCTAGGACCTCCTAGCCGGCCCACAACACGTTGCCCATCTCCTCCTCCCCGCCTAGGCCAGCTATGACCCACCCGGCTAGGACCCTCAACCCATCTGGCCTCCTCATCGCCTCCTGGCTAGGCCGCCTCCCACGCTCCCGCATCCGCCTTCTGGCTGGGCTGCCTCCCGGATGCGCCACCCGGCCTGCCCGGCTCTACGCCGCCTATCCTTCACGCAGCACCCGGCATCGCTGCCCCGGGTGGGCCGACCTCTACTACACGCCCTTGGCTAGGCCTCGTTCGATGGTGCCCGGTCAGGCCTCCCGCACGCCTCCATCCGCCTGGGTGCTCTCGGCTGCTGCTGTTGCACCCGATTGATCGGGAGGTCAATCGCTGACCTCCACCTCGCATTAGATCCCCCTGGCAGCATCGAATCCCTCTGGCAGCATTGGATCCCCTACACCATACGAAGACAAGACATCAAGCTCTACTCCTAAGACATCCCATACCTCTACAATGCAACACTATTCAACACATGACACATGCTACAGTTTAGTTAGGCCAGATGGGTCCCACCTTGTCTCGTGGGAACCCCTTTATAAGGTGCACCGAGGAGCCTCTTACAGCCAGCTTGAGCTCATATGTTTGACCACTTGGGATTTCTTCTCCTCCACCTATAGCTTAGCACCATTTCTACACAGCTCAAGGAGCACCGCTATAACTCGCATATACCCGACATATAGTCCAGACATGCAGGAGTATGGGTTTTACCTCACCACGAGGGCCTCGAACCTGGGTATACCGTTGTGTTTGCGTATGCCCAATCGCGTTCCGGATGCCATCACCGCACCATGCATTTCCCACACTAGTTTTTCCATCCTCGTGGCTATGTCGTCGAACAAGGCGATGACATTTGGCGGCCACCCTTGGGCATATCATGGAGACCGGATTCCTGCCCCAGCGGGACCCGTTCTCTCCATCACCATCGTCTGAAGAGCTCGGGGGCTCGACATCACCGCGGTCATCTCGCTCGCCGCTTGTGCATTGATACGTCCAAAACGTATCTACTTTCTCGAACACTTTTGCTATTGTTTCTCCTCTAAACTTGTGTGATTTGGATACAACTAACACGGACTAACACTGTTTTCAGCAGAATTACCTTGGTGTCTAGTTTTTGTGCAGAAAATGAACTATTAGGAAAAATCCCGAAAAATATGCCAAAAATTATATTTCACCAGAAGATCCACGGAGCTAGAAGACGCGACGGAGAAGGGTCCTGGGGGGCCCACACCCCTGCCAGGCGTGGGCCCACCTCTGGCCGTGCCTAGGGGGGTGCAGCCACCCCAGGCACCCCCTCGGCCTCCCTCTACGCCTATAAGTTGCCTCTCGACCTAAAAACAGAGGGGGTTCGATAGTTTTCCAGAAAGAGTTCCGCTCCACCGCTGCCATCAGAAACCAAGATTCGGATCTAGAAACTCCGTTCTGGCACCCTGCCGGGACGGGGAATTTGGAGAGGATCATCGCCATCGTCATCACAAACACATATCCATCAACCATCCATGTTTCCCTCATCCATGAGTGAGTAATCTCCCGCTATAGGCTTGGGGATGGTAGGGATTGGATGAGTTCTATCATGTAATCGAATAAGATTGTTAGGACATAGTGCCTAGTATCTCTATTAGTGCTATTTGACTTTGTTGCAACTTGTTGTGCTTAATGCTTGTCACTAGGGCCCGAGTGCCATGATCTCAGATCTGAACTTATTATTGAATCATTATGATAGTATTGTTTGTGATCTTATCTGCAAGTTGTGTACAAGCATCATTATCCGGATCCAAAGGCCCCAAAGTGACCATAATTGGGACAACCGGAGGGCATGGCTGTGGTGTGAGGATCACATGTGTTCATGGAGTGTTAATGCTTTGCTCCAGTGCTCTATTAAAAGGAGCACCTTGTTGGAGATATGCCCTAGAGGCAAATAATAAATGTAGTTATTATTATATATCTTTGTGTTTATGATAAATGTTTACATTCATGCTATAATAGTATTAACTAGGAAACCATTAATACTTGTGTGATTTGTAAACTTAATTTGAAGTCCCTAGTATAGCCTCTATACTTCACTAGCTTGTTGGTTGATTGATGATTGTGGTTTCCCTATCATGAACATTGAGATGTTATCAAACAACAAGATCATATCGTTAGGAGAATGATATGGTGGACATACTCCTATAGATAAGCGTAGCATAAAGATCAAGTCATTTCAATAGTTCAATTGTTATATGCTTTCTGATACATAGTAACCTAATTCCTTCGACCATGAGATCATGCATATCACCTTTACTGGATGGATGCTTTGATGTCATCAAACACCACACCGTAACAGGGTGGCTATAAAGGTGGCATTGAGTGTTCGGAAAGTATTGGTTGAAACACATGGATCAAGAGTGGGATTTGTCCATCCACATGACGGATAGATATTCTCTGGGCCCTCTCGGTGAAATGTCATCCAATTAGCTTGCAAGCATGTGACTTGGTCACAAGGGATCACATATCACGGAGCGAAAAGAGTACTTATCGATGCGAGGATGAACTAGGTATGCGGAGATACCGGCGATCATAACCTCGGATAAGTAACATATCATGAGACAAAGGGAAATTGGTATCGTATGTAAGTGGTTCATTCGATCGCAAAGTAATCGTGAAATATGTAGCCATATGAATTTCCAGATTCCTCTATTGGTTATTGTTCGGAGAAGTGTCTCGATCATGTCGCATAATTCACGAACCGTAGGGAGACACATAAGGATTCGCGTTGTTTGAGTAGTTATGGTATTATGAGAAAGAGACCGAATGTTGTTGGTCTCGGATTGGATCCGGGATATCACGAGGTGATCCGAATGGTCGGAGAATAAGATTCATATAAGGAAAGTCCGTTTGGAGTTGGGGAATGGTTAGGTGTTTTCATCGGGAACATTCTAGAAGGTCCTAATGTCCGGCACTCCGGAGGGAAGGGTACATGAATGTATCATTACATATTGGAATGATTGCATCATGTACTAGGTGTTCTTGTCCAAAATAAAGGGTTTATTTAAATCCTAAATTGAAAAGTCAAGCGGCTAGTTTGAAAGTCAAGCAATTTTGAGAAGTGGGAATTGAGGTGGATTGGTGGATGCCGAGTTGGAGGAGGTTCCTCCTTGGCGGCGCACCTCCCAAGGCCGACTTGGGAGGAACTCCTCCCTTGGCCGGCCAGCCCTCCCACCTATATAAGGAGGCAGGGCTCCCTCCTTACACACACAAGTTCCTATCCTCTAAACTAAACCCTAGATCTAAACCCGGTTTAGAGCTATTTCGGTTTAGAGCCTTCTAATTGGTTTAGAGCCTTCTAATTGGTGTGTCTAATTACTAGACCACTAATAGCCTCTCTCATAAGCTCCACCATACTACTTTTGGCTTAAGGCGAAGCCTGCAGATTTCCCCTCTACTTCGGTACCACGCCGTTGTCTTTAGGAATCGCGAGAAGTGCTACAACCTCCGCCTCTTTGGAACAAGGAGAGGAAGGTCTTCGTCAGTACCGAGCGTGTGACCGGCTGGGGCGCTGCTTTAGCGTATTTGGAAGGATCGTCTCGCGATCTTGAGATCGGAAAAATGCGACTACATCACCCACGAATCTGCTCTTGTTAAACACTTTGGAATCTTCAAGGGTGAGTTATTCCATCGACTCGTTGCTGCAATCTAGTAGATAGATCTTGGCTTGTTTGTTTGTATGCGATAGAAAATTTTCGTTTTCCATGCTGAACCCCTCTGATGGTATCGAGCCGTGTCTATATGTAGATCTGTTGCGAGTAGAACACAATGGTCATTGTGGGCGTTGATGCTTTATTGTAGATTGCTTTTGTGTACTTTGCATCTTGCGGTATGTTGGGATGAAGCGGCCGGGCTAACCTTACATGACATCGTTCATGAGACTTGCTCCACGCTTAACATGCAACTTGTATTGCATAAGTGGCTTTGGGTGCTGTTTCTCCTAGCATAGTAAAGATCCAATTTACAACGGGTGATCAACAATGCTAGTATCAATGTTGTGGTTCTTGTTCGTAAGTTAGAACGACACTTATTGAAAGCCCCAAACCACGTAAAATATGCAAAAGAAAGTAGAGGCGTCTAACTTTGTTTTGCGAGGGTGTCGATGATGTGATATGGCCATGATTGTGATTATATTTGATGTATGCAATGTTCCTTATTGTAAGTTGGCAACGGCGAACCATATGGTTGTCTTTAATTTACTGTTAAGACCTGCGTGTCTATTCAAAATAGTTGTAATAGTTGAAGCTGGTGGGCGACAACCATGAAGAAGCGTCATTGACCTTGATGCTATGCGGTGATGATGGAGATCATGTTCGTGCTTGAAGATGGAGATCGGAAGCACAAAGAAAAGGCCATATCATATCACATATTATGAATTGCATGTGATGTTAATCCTTTATGCATCTTGTATTGCTTAGTAGACGACGGTAGCATTATAAGATGATCCTCATGCACATAAATTTCAAGTTCTAAAGTGTTCACCCTTAGTATGCACCGTTGCCAAAGCTTGCTGCTTGAAGCACCACGTGATGATCGGGTGTCTTTGATTCCGCTGGTGAATACAAGCGTAAGCCAGATTTGCTTATGCGGTAGCTAAGGTTTGATCTTGACGAGCCTAGCATGTATGCACATGGCCTTAGGAACACGGATCGCGAAAGGTAAAGCATGAATCATATAGTAGATATGATGAACATGATGATTGTTAGCCATTGAAACTATATCAACTCGTGATGATCGGTGTTGATGTAGTGGATTTGGTTCATGTGATCACTAAAACAATGTGAGGATGTTGTTTTGGTGGGAGTTCACCTAGTTTAATTTCATTAATTAATTTGAACTCAATTTGTCATAAACTTAGTCTAAACTATTGCAAATATGTTGTAGATCAATGGCAGCCCTACCATCAATTTTAATGCGTTCCTAGAGAAAGAAAAGTTGAAAAACAATGGAAGCAACTTCGGATTGGTTCGCAATTTGAGGATTGTCCTCACATGGTAATTTGACCTATGTCTGGATGCACCGCTAGGTGACCCACACTGCTGATGCAACCGATGAAGTAAAGAATGTTTACCTCGCTCGGAAGAATCAGTACTCCATAGTTAAGTGTGCTATCTTGTATGGTTAAGAATCGGAGCTTCAGAAAAGGATTGAAGAGTCAGACCCATATGATAATGTCGAGGATCTCAAATTAATTTTTGAGACTCATGCGGCAATTGAAAGTTATGAAGCTTCGAAAAGTTCTTTAAGCGCAAGATGGAAGAGGGTAGCTCGTCGGTGAGCATGTGCTTAAGATGTCAGACGCATAAATAAACTTCAAAGTTTGGGTATAGTGATTCCTAATACTTTGGGGTTTACCGCATCCTCCAATCACTACCACCAAGTTACAAGAACTTTGTGATGAACTACAACATGCGAACATGAACAAAGAGTTGCTGAACTATTTGCTATGTTAAAATCTGCGAAGTGGAGATCAAGAAAGAGCACCAAGTGTTGATGGTCAATAAGACCACCAAATTCAAGAAAGGCAAGTCTAAGCGAAGGGACACTTCAAGAAGGGTGGTAAGAAAGTTACCACGCCGAAGAAGACCAAGGCTGGACCTAAGCCTGAAACCGAGTGCTTTTACGCAAGGGAGAAGGTCCGAAGCGGAATTGCCCAAAGTACTTGGCGGATTTGAAGAACGGCAACATCAAGAAGAAAGGTATATCGATATACATGTTATTGATGTGTATCTCACTAGTATTAAGTAGTAGTGCTGGGTATTTGATCTTGGATCGGTTTCTCATATTTGTAACTTCGAAGCGAGCTGCGGAATAAGCGGAAGCTAGTGAAGAGCGAGGTGACGATCGGCGTGGGAAGCGGATCAAAGGTTGATGTGATCGCGGTCGCACGCTACCTCTTCATCTACCATCGGATTAGTTTTATACTTAAATAATTGTTATTTGGTGCTGCGTTGAGCATGAACATTATATCTGGATCTTGTTTATTGCTAGACGGTTACTTGTTTAAATCCGAGAATAATGGTTGTTCGATTTATATGAGTAATATGTTTTATGCACATGCACCTTTGATAGATTGTCTATTCTTGTTGAATCTCGATAGTGGAAATACACATATCAACAACATTGAAGCTAAACGATTGAAATCAAGCGATAACTCGACCTATATGTGGCCTTTGTCGTCTTGGTCACATTGAGTGAAGCGTATGAAGAAACTCCATTCCAATGGACTTCTTGAATCACTTGATTTTGAATCACTTGAAAGATCGAAGCATGTCGATGGGTAAAATGACTAAGACTCCATTTTACGGTATAATGGAGCGAGCTACGACTTATTGGAAATCATACATACCGATGTGTGTGGTCCAATGAGTGTAGCATCGCGATGGTTATCGTTATGTTCTTACCTTCACGGATGACTTGAGTAGATATGGGTATATCTATTTCATGAAACATAAGTCCGAAACTTTCGAGAAGTTTAAGGAGTTTCAAAGTGAGGTAGAGAATCAACGTAACAAGAAGATTAAATTTCTACGTTCTGATCGTGGAGGTGAATATCTAAGATTCTGAGTTTGGCGAGCATTTGAAGAAATGTGGAATACTTTCGATTGACACCGCCGGGAACACCACAGCGTAATGGTGTGTCGAGCGTCGTGTCGAACTCTCTTAGATATGGTTCGTTCTATGATGTCACTTACAGATTTACCGCTATCATTTTGGGGTTATGCATTAGAAACAGCCGCATTCACTTTAAATAGGGCACCGTCTAAATCCGTTGAAACGACACCGTATGAATTATGGTTTGGGAAGAAACCTAAATTGTCGTTCCTTAAAGTTTGGGGATCTGAAGCCTATGTAAAGAAGTTACAGCGGACAAGCTTGAACCCAAAGCGGAAAAATCGTCTTCATAGGATACCCGAAGGAAACTATTGGGTATACCTTCTATCATAGATCCGAAGGCAAAATCTTCGTTGCCAGAATGGATCCTTTCTAGAGAAGAATTTCTCTCGAAAGAAGTGGCTGGAAGGAAAGTAGAACTCGACGAGGTTGTCGAACCTTCTCTCGAATTGTGAGTAGCGCAGCACGGAAGAAGTTCTGTGGTGCTGCACCAATAAGAGGAAGCTAATGATGGTGATCATGAAACTTGGTTGAAGTTGCTCTGAGCCTCGGTCAACGAGAACTTGTACCACTCCAGTTGGTATGATTCCGTTATGAATGTCATGTTGGTGGACAACCGATGACCCGAGACATATGAGGCGATGATGAGCCCAGATTCAATAAATGGCAAGAAGCCATGAAATCCGAGATTGGATCCATGTACGAAAACCAAGTATGGACTTTGGTGGACTTACGGATGGCGGAAGGCTGTCGAGAACAAATGGATTTTCAAGAAGAAAACAGATCTTGATGGTAATGTTATCGTCTATAAAGCTCGACTTGTCGCAAAAGGGTTTCGACAAATTCAAGGAGTTGACTACGATGAGACTTTCTCACCAAGCGAAGCTAAAATCTGTGAGGATTATGTTAGCAATCGCTGCATATTATGATTATGAGATATGGCAGATGGATGTCAAAACAGCATTCCTCAATGGAGACATTGATGAAGAGTTGTATATGATGCAACCCAAAGGTTTTGTCGATCCTAAAGATGCTAACAAGGTATGCAAGCTTCAAACGGTCCATCTATGGATTGAAGCAAGCATCCAGTTGGAATCAACGTTTTGATAAGGTAATCAAAGTTTTGGTTTATACAAACTTATGGAGAAGCTTGTATTTACAAGAAAGTGAGTGGGAGCTCTGTAGCATTCTTAATACTGTATGTGGATGACATATTGTTGATTGGGAATGATGTAGACCTTCTTAATAGTGTCAAGGAATATTTGAATAATAGTTTTTCAATGAAGGATCTTGGCGAAACTTACATATTAGGCATAAAGATTTATAGAGATAGATCGAACGCCAAATATCATTGTCACAAAGTACATATTTGGACAAAGTTCTAAAGAGGTTTGGAATGGAAGATAGCAAGAAAGGGTTCTTGCCCATGTTGCCTAATCGACCTTGAGTAAAACTCAAAAGTCCGACATCGGCGTAAGATAGAGAAAGGATGAGTAAGACTCCTATGCATCGGCCATAGGATCTCTAATGTATGCCATGCTATGTACTAGACCCGACATTGCATATCGTTAGTTTAACTAGCAGATATCAAAGTGATCCAGAGTGGATCATTGGACGTGTCAAAACATCCTTAAGTACTTGAGAAGAACTAAGGATATGGTTCTTTCTTATGGAGGTGATGAACAGCTCGTTGTTAATGGTTACACCGATGCTAGTTGGAACACCGATCCGGATGATTCTAAATCACAATCTGGATACGTATTTATTTTGAATGGTGCAGCAGTTAGCTGGAGGAGTGCAAAGCAAAGCGTTGTGGCGAGATCTTCAACTGAATCGGAATACATGGCTGCTTCGGAGGCTTCACAAGAAGCGATATGGATGAAAGAGTTCATTACAGAGCTGGGTGTGGTTCCAAGTCTTTGGACCCAATGTCTATCTACTGTGATAACATGGGCGCCATAGCCAATGCGCAAGAACCAAGGTCACACAAGAAGCTGAAGCATATCAAGCTACGTTTTCACGCTATTCGAGGACATATCCAGGATGGGGATATAAAGATTTGCAAAGTACACACAGATCTGAATGTGGCGGATCCGTTGACTAAACCTCTCCCGAGGGCAAAACATGACCAAAACCAAACTGCCATGGGTGTTCGGTATATTACCATGTAATCTATATTAGATGACTCTAGTGCAAGTGGGAGACTGTTGGAGATATGCCCTAGAGGCAAATAATAAATGTAGTTATTATTATATATCTTTGTGTTTATGATAAATGTTTACATTCATGCTATAATAGTATTAACTAGGAAACCATTAATACTTGTGTGATTTGTAAACTTAATTTGAAGTCCCTAGTATGGCCTCTATACTTCACTAGCTTGTTGGTTGATTGATGATTGTGGTTTCCCTATCATGAACATTGAGATGTTATCAAACAACAAGATCATATCGTTAGGAGAATGATATGGTGGACATACTCCTATAGATAAGCGTAGCATAAAGATCAAGTCATTTCAATAGTTCAATTGCTATATGCTTTCTGATACATAGTAACCTAATTCCTTCGACCATGAGATCATGCATATCACCTTTACTGGATGGATGCTTTGATGTCATCAAACACCACACCGTAACAGGGTGGCTATAAAGGTGGCATTGAGTGTTCGGAAAGTATTGGTTGAAACACATGGATCAAGAGTGGGATTTGTCCATCCACATGACGGATAGATATTCTCTGGGCCCTCTCGGTGAAATGTCATCCAATTAGCTTGCAAGCATGTGACTTGGTCACAAGGGATCACATATCAGGAGCGAGAAAGAGTACTTATCGATGCGAGGATGAACTAGGTATGCGAGAGATACAAGCGATCATAACCTCGGATAAGTAACATATCGTGAGACAAAGGGAAATTGGTATCGTATGTAAGTGGTTCATTCGATCGCAAAGTAATCGTAGAAATATGTAGAGCCATATGAATTTCCAGATTCCTCTATTGGTTATTGTTCGAGAAGTGTCTCGATCATGTCGCATAATTCACGAACCGTGGAGACACACTTAAGGATTGACGTTGTTTGAGTAGTTATGGTATTATGAGAAAGAGACGAATGTTGTTGAGTCTCGGATTGGATCCGGATATCACGAGGTGATCCGGAATGGTCCGGAGAATAAGATTCATATAAGGAAAGTCCCGTTTGGAGTTGGGGAATGGTTCCGGTGTTTTCGGGAACATTCTAGAAGGTCCCGGAATGTCCGGCACTCCGGGAGGGGGAAGGGTACATGAATGTATCATTACATATTGGAATGATTGCATCATGTACTAGGTGTTCTTGCTGTCCAAAATAAAGGGTTTATTTAAATCCTAAATTGAAAAGTCAAAGCGGCTAGTTTGAAAGTCAAGCAATTTTGAGAAGTGGGAATAGAGGAGGATTGGTGGAGGCCGAGTTGGAGGAGGTTCCTCCCCTTGGCGGCGCACCTCCCAAGGCCGACTTGGGAGGAACTCCTCCCTTGGCGGCCAGCCCTCCCACCTATAAGGAGGCAGGGCTCCCTCCTTACACACAAGTTCCTATCCTCTAAACTAAACCCTAGATCTAAACCCGGTTTAGAGCTATTTCGATTTAGAGCCTTCTATTGGTTTAGAGCCTTCTAATTGGTGTGTCTAATTACTAGACCACTAATAGCCTCTCTCATAAGCTCCACCATACTCGCACCGGCTTAAGGCGAAGCCTGCAGGATTCCCTCTACTTAGGTACCACGCGTTGTCTTTCGAATCGCGAGGAGAGTGCTACAACCTCCATTTTCTTTGGAACAAGGGAGAGGAAGGTCTTCGTCGAGTACCGAGCGATGTGACCGACATTGGGGAGCGCTGCCGGAACATGGCGCTGGAAGGATCGTCTACGCGATCTTGAGATCGGAAAGAGTACGACTACATCACCCACGAGAATCTGCTCTCGTTAAACACTTTGGAATCTTCAAGGGTGAGTTATTCCATCGACTCGTTGCTGCAATCTAGTAGATAGATCTTGGCTTGTTTGTTTGTATGCGATAGAAAATTTTCGTTTTCCATGCTACGAACCCCTACACACCTTAATTGGCAGTAGTTCCCTAGAGGCCCCGCTGCCACGGGCAGGCTGGACAGAAGATGTTGTGCAAGTTTTCATTGCGGGCACGTATGACTATATATGGAGCACATGCCTAGGATTGTTTAGTACTTGGATGCTTATTATTATTTATCTGCAATTCCCTATATCTTGAAGTTACATGTTTAGACTCGTCCATGCAACGCCCGTCCATCCATCCCTATGCCTACCGCACTCGAATTCCACTGTTTACCGTTACTGTTACTATTGCTCTTGTTCCACTGTTGTTGTTGATTTGTTGTTCCTACTACCAAACTGTTGCTACTGATAAACTTCTGTGAGCAAGAACTATGTCCAGGTGGATCTGAATTGACAACTCAGTTGTTAAGGCTTGCAAGTATTCTTTGGCTCCCCTTGTGTCGAATCAATAAATTGAATAATACTACCTGCGAAGACTATTGCGAGCCCCTACACTTGTGGGTCATCAAGACTATTTTCCGGAGCCGTTGCCGGGGAGCATAGCTTTATTTGTAAGTTTAATTGGATCTATTATTGTTCACTGTTATTCCTTTCATCATGGGGAAGTCTCGTGATGGAAAGTTCCCTATTTTACCATCCACTACAAGAAGAGGTACAGTCCTAAACACCTCTGCTGCTTTTGATTCACCGTCTGTTATAAGTAAGCTTGTTACACCAACTCCACATACTCATGCTACACACGCTGCTACTACTACCAAGTCTGAAACTGCTTTTGATACTCATGATGTTACTTCTACTATGCTTGATGCGAGTGGTGTAGGGTTTCGTAGCATGGAAAACAAAATTTTCTATCGCATACAAACAAACAAGCCAAGATCTATCTACTAGATTGTAGCAACGAGTCGATGGAATAACTTACCCTCGAAGATTCCAAAGTGTTTAACGAGAGCGGATTCTCGTGGGTGATGTAGTCGTACTCTTCCCGATCTCAAGATCGCGTAGACGATCCTTCCGGCCAAGCTCCGCAGCGCTCCCGCAATCGGTCACATCGCTCGGTACTGACGAAGACCTTCCTCTCCCTTGTTCCAAAGAAAGCGGAGGTTGTAGCACTCTCCTCGCGATTCCGGCAGCACAACGGCGTGGTACCGGAAGTAGAGGGGAGATCTCGCAGGGCTTCGCCTTAAGCCGGAGCGAGTATGGTGGAGTATGAGAGAGCCCTCGGTGTTCTAGGGTTTAGACACACCAAGGTGGGGATTCTAGAGCCGGCAACTAGGGTTCCGGGGACCCCAAATCGGCGGCTAGGGCAAAACCCTAGGGGGGCGGCGGCGGCTATGGTGGTAGGCGCCAAGCTAGGGTTTGAGGAGAGGGATTGTTGTGTGCTAGGAGGGAGCCCTGCCCCTCCTTATATAGGTGGAGGGGCCGGCGGCCAAGGGGAGGGAGGGAAGTCCCTCCCCAACTCGGCTTGGAGGTGGCGCCGCCGGTTGGAGGAGGGATTCCCTCCCCAACTCGGTTTCCCACTTCCTCCTCTTTTCCTCTTTCCAAAAACTTGCCGTTTGACTTTCAAACTAGCCGTTTGACTTTTCAATTTAGGATTTGAATAAACCCTTTATTTTGGACAGCGAATACACTTAGTACATGATGCAATCATTCCAACTTGCAATGACACACTCATGTACCCCTTCCCCTCCGGAGTGCCGGACATTTTGGAACCTTCTAGAACATTCCCGATGGAAACACCGGAAACATTCCCAAACTCCGAAACGGGACTTTCCTTATATGAATCTTATTCTCCGGACCATTCCGGATCTCCTCGTGATATCCCGGATCCCATCCGAGACTCCGAACAACATTCAGTCTCTTTCTCATAATAACATAACTACTCAAACAACGTCGAATCCTTAAGTGTGTCTCCCTACGGTTCGTGAATTATGCGGACATGATGGAGACACTTCTCCGAACAATAACCAATAGAGGAATCTGGAAATTCATATGGCTCCCACATATTTCTACGATTACTTAGCGATTGAATGAACCACTTACATACGATACCAATTTCCCTTTGTCTCACGATAGTTTACTTATCCGAGGTTATGATCGTCGGTATCTCTACATACCTAGTTCAACCTCACATCGATAAGTACTCTTTTCTCGTTCCCGTGATATGTGATCCCTTGTGAACCAGTCACATGCTTGCAAGCTAATTGGATGACATTTCACCGAGAGGGCCCAGAGTATATCTATCTGTCATATGGATGGACAAATCCCACTCTTGATCCATGTGTCTCAACCAATACCTTTCGAACACTCAATGCCACCTTTATAGCCACCCAGTTACGGTGTGGTGTTTGATGTCATCAAAGCATCCATCTGGTAAAGGTGATATGCATGATCTCATGGTCGAAGGAATTAGGTTACTATGTATCAGAAAGCATATAGCAATTGAACTATTGAAATGACTTGATCTTTATGCTACGCTTATCTATAGGAGTATGTCCATCATATCATTCTCCTAACAATATGATCTTGTTGTTGACAACATCTCAATGTTCATGATAGGGAAACCACAATCATTTATCAACCAACAAGCTAGTGATGTATAGAGGCTATACTAGGGACTTCAAATTAAGTTTACAAATCACACAAGTATCAATGTTTCCTTGTTAATACTATTATAGCATGAATGTAAACATTTATCATAAACACAAAGATATAATAATAACTACATTTATTATTGCCTCTAGGGCATATCTCCAACAGTCTCCCACTTGCACTAGAGTCATCTAATCTAGATTACATGGTTATATACCGAACACCCATGGCAGTTTGGTGCTGGTCATGTTTTGCCCTCGGGAGAGGTTTAGTCAACGGATCCGCCACATTTAGATATGTGTGTACTTTGCAAATCTTTATATCCCCATCTTGGATATGTACTCGAATAGCGTGAAAACGTAGCTTGATGTGCTTTAGCTTCTTGTGTGACCTTGGTTCTTACGCATTGGCTATGGCGCCCATGTTATCACAGTAGATAGACATTGGGTCCAGCGCACTAGGAACCACACCCAGCTCTGTAATGAACTCTTTCATCCATATCGCTTCTTGTGAAGCCTCCGAAGCAGCCATGTATTCCGATTCAGTTGAAGATCTCGCCACAACGCTTTGCTTGCACTCCTCCAGCTAACTGCTGCACCATTCAAAATAAATACGTATCCAGATTGTGATTTAGAATCATCCGGATCGGTGTTCCAACTAGCATCGGTGTAACCATTAACAACGAGTTGTTTATCACCTCCATAAGAAAGAACCATATCCTTAGTTCTTCTCAAGTATTTAAGGATGTTTTTGACCGCTGTCCAATGATCCACTCCTGGATCACTTTGATATCTGCTAGTTAAACTAACAGCATATGCAATGTCGGGTCTAGTACATAGCATGGCATACATTAGAGATCCTATGGCTGAGGCATAGGGAGTCTTACTCATCCTTTCTCTATCTTCTGCCGATGTCGGACTCTGAGTTTTACTCAAGGTCGTATTGGGCAACATGGGCAAGAACCCTTTATTGCTATATTCAATTCAAAACCTCTTTAGAACTTTGTCCAAATATGTACTCTGTGACAATGATATTTGGCGTTTCGATCTATCTCTATAAATCTTTATGCCTAATATGTAAGCTGCTTCGCCAAGATCCTTCATTGAAAAACTATTATTCAAATATTCCTTGACACTATTAAGAAGTTCTACATCATTCCCAATCAATAATATGTCATCCACATATAGTATTAAGAACGCTACAGAGCTCCCTCTCACTTTCTTGTAAATACAAGCTTCTCCATAAGTTTGTATAAAACCAAAACTTTTGATCACCTTATCAAAACGTTGATTCCAACTTCGGGATGCTTGCTTCAATCCATAGATGGACCGCTGAAGTTTGCATACCTTGTTAGCATCTTTAGGATCGACAAAACCTTTGGGTTGCATCATATACAACTCTTCATCAATATCTCCATTGAGGAATGCTGTTTTGACATCCATCTGCCATATTTCATAATCGTAATATGCAGCGATTGCTAACATAATCCTCACAGACTTTAGCTTCGCTACTAGTGAGAAAGTCTCATCATAGTCAACTTATTGAATTTGTCGAAACCCTTTTGCGACAAGTCGAGCTTTATAGACAGTAACATTACCATCAGCATCTGTTTTCTTCTTAAAAATCCATTTGTTCTCGACAGCCTTCCGTCCATCCGGTAAGTCCACCAAAGTCCATACTTGGTTTTCGTACATGGATCCAATCTTGGATTTCATGGCTTCTTGCCATTTATTGTAATCTGGGCTCATCATCGCTTCCTCATATGTCTCGGGGTCATCGGTGTTATCCACCAACATGACACTCATAACGGGATCATACCAATCCGGAGTGGTACGAGTTCTCGTTGACCGAGGCTCAGAGCAACTTCAACCAAGTTTCATGATCATCATCATTAGCTTCCTCTCTAATTGGTGCAGGCACCACAGAACTTCTTCCGGGTCTGCGCTACTCAATTTCGAGAGAAGGTTCGACAACCTCGTCGAGTTCTACTTTCCTTCCAGTCACTTCTTTCGAGAGAAATTCCTTCTCTAGAAAGGATCCATTCTTGGCAACAAAGATTTTGCCCTCGGATCTATGATAGAAGGTATACCCAATAGTTTCCTTCGGGTATCCTATGAAGACGCATTTTTTCGCTTTGGGTTCAAGCTTGTCCGGCTGTAACTTCTTTACATAGGCTTCGCAACCCCAAACTTTAAGGAACGACAATCTAGGTTTCTTCCCAAACCATAATTCATAAGGTGTCGTTTCAACGGATTTAGACGGTGCCCTATTTAAAGTGAATGCGGCTGTTTCTAATGCATAACCCCAAAATGATAGCGGTAAATCTGTAAGTGACATCATAGAACGAACCATATCTAAGAGAGTTCGATTACGACGTTCGGACACACCATTACGCTGTGGTGTTCCCGGTGTCAATGAAAGTATTCCGCATTTCTTCAAATGCTCGCCAAACTCGTAACTTAGATATTCACCTCCACGATCAGAACGTAGAAATTTAATCTTCTTGTTACGTTGATTCTCTACCTCACTTTGAAACTCCTTAAACTTCTCGAAAGTTTCGGACTTATGTTTCATGAAATAGATATACCCATATCTACTCAAGTCATCCGTGAAGGTAAGAACATAACGATAACCACCGCGCGATGCTACACTCATTGGACCACATACATCGGTATGTATGATTTCCAACAAGTCCGTAGCTCGCTCCATCATACCAGAAAATGGAGTCTTAGTCATTTTACCCATCAGACATGCTTCGCATCTTTCAAGTGATTCAAAATCAAGTGATTCAAGAAGTCCATCGGAATGGAGTTTCTTCATACGTTTCACTCCAATGTGACCAAGACGACAGTGCCACATATAGGTCGAATTATCGCTTGATTTCAAACGTTTAGCCTCAATGTTATTAATATGTGTATTTCCACTATCGGTATTCAACAAGAATAGACCATCTATCAAAGGTGCATGTGCGTAAAACATATTACTCATATAAATCGAACAACCATTATTCTCGGACTTAAACAAGTAACCGTCTCGCAATAAACAAGATCCCGATATAATGTTCATGCTCAACGCAGGCACCAAATAACAATTATTTAAGTATAAAACTAATCCCGATGGTAGATGAAGGGGTAGCATGCCGACCGCGATCACATCAACCTTTGATCCGTTTCCCACGCGCATCGTCACCTCGTTCTTCGCTAGCTTCCGTTTATTCTGCAGTACCTGTTTCGAGTTACAAATATGAGCAACCGAACCAGTATCAAATACTCAGGCACTACTACGAGTACTAGTGAGATACACATCAATAACATGTATATAAGATATACCTTTCTTCTTGATGTTGCCGTTCTTCAGATCCGCCAAGTACTTTGGGCAATTCCGCTTCCAGTGACCTTCTCCCTTGCGGTAAAGCACTCAAGATCGGGCTTAGGTCCAGCCTTGGTCTTCTTCGGCCGTGGTAACTTTCTTACCACCCTTCTTGAAGTGTCCCTTCCGCTTAGACTTGCCTTTCTTGAATTTGGTGGTCTTATTGACCAACAACACTTGGTGCTCTTTCTTGATCTCCACTTGCAGACTTTAACATAGCAAACAGTTCGCAACGCTTGTTCATGTTCTGCATGTTGTAGTTCATCACAAAGATCTTGTAACCGTGGTAGTGATTGAGGACAGTAAATCCCCAACGCATTAGGAATCACTATGCCCAAGCTTTGAAGTTTGTTTGCGTGCCAGCACATCTTAAGCACATGCTCACCGACGAGTCGCCTCTTCCATCTTGCAGTTAAAGAACTTTTCAGAAGCCTCATAGCTTTCAATTGCCGCATGAGTCTCAAAAATCAATTTGAGATCCTCGACAATATCATATGGGTCTGAATTCTCAAACCTTTTCTGAAGCCCCGATTCTAAACCATACAAGATAGCACATCGAACTATGGAGTACCGATTCTTCCGGCGAGGTAAACATTCTTTACTTCATCGGCAAGATCAGGTAGGTGGGTCACCTAGCGGTGCATCCAGCACATAGGTCAAATTACCAGCTGTGAGGACAATCCTCAAATTGCGGAACCAATCCGCGAAGTTGCTTCCATTGTTTTTCAACTTTTCTTTCTCTAGGAACGCATTAAAATTGATGGTAGGGGCTGCCATTGATCTACAACATATTTGCAATAGTTTAGACTAAGTTTATGACAAATTGAGTTCAAATTAATAATAAAATTAACCTAGGTTAACTCCCACTCAAAACAACATCCCTCACATTGTTTTAGTGATCACACGAACCAAATCCACTACATCAACACCGATCATCACGAGAGTTGACATAGTTTCAATGGCGAACAACCGACATGTTCATCATATCTACTATATGATTCATGCTTTACCTTTCGGTGATCCGTGTTCCGAGACCATGTCTGTACATGCTAGGCTCGTCAAGATCAAACCTTAGTTTCCGCATGAGAAAATCTGGCTTGCTCACGTTGTATACACTTGCAGAATCTAACACACCCGATCTTCACGTGGTGCTTCGAAACAACAAGCTTTAGCAACGGTGCTAACTAAGGGTGAACACTTTATGACTTGAAATTCATGTGCATGAGGGATCATCTTATAATGCTACCGTCGTCTACTAAGCAATACAAGATGCATAAAGGATTAACATCACATGCAATTCATAATATGTGATATGATATGGCCTTTCTTCTTTGTGCTTCCGATCTCCATCTTCAAGCACGAACATGATCTCCATCATCATCGGCAATGCATCAAGGTCAATGACGCTTCTCCATGGTTGTCGTCCACCGGCTTCAACTATTACAACTACTTTGAATAGACACGCGGGTCTTAACATAAATTAAAGACAACCATATATTCTCGCCGTTGCCAACTTACAATAAGGATCATTGCATACATCAAATATAATCACAATCATGGCCATATCACATCATCAGACACCCCTGCAAAACAAAGTTAGACGCCTCTACTTTCTTTGCATGTTTTACGTGGTTTGGGGCTTTCAATAAGTGTCGTTCTAACTTACGAACATGAACCACAACATTGATACTAGTATTGTTAATCACCCGTTGTAAATTGGATCTTAACTATGCTAGGAGAAACAGGCACCATAAAGCCACTTATGCAATACAAGTTGCATGTCAAGCGTGGAGCAAGTCTCATGAACGATGTCATGTAAGGTTAGCCCGGGCCGCTTCATCCCAACATACCGCAAGATGCAAAGTACACAAGAAGCAATCGACAATAAAAGCATCAACGCCCACAATGACCATTGTGTTCTACTCGTGCAACAGATCTACATATAGACATGGCTCTGATACCACTGTAGGGTTTCGTAGCATGGAAAACAAAATTTTCTATCGCATACAAACAAACAAGCCAAGATCTATCTACTAGATTGTAGCAACGAGTCGATGGAATAACTTACCCTCGAAGATTCCAAAGTGTTTAACGAGAGCGGATTCTCGTGGGTGATGTAGTCGTACTCTTCCCGATCTCAAGATCGCGTAGACGATCCTTCCGGCGCTGCGTTCCGGCAGCGCTCCCGCAGTCGGTCACACGTTCGGTACTCGACGAAGACCTTCCTCTCCCTTGTTCCAGCAGGCAGCGGAGGTTGTAGCACTCTCCTCGCGATTCCGGCAGCACAACGGCGTGGTACCGGAAGTAGAGGGGAGATCTCGCAGGGCTTCGCCTTAAGCCGGAGCGAGTATGGTGGAGTATGAGAGAGTCCTCGGTGTTCTAGGGTTTAGACACACCAAGGTGGGGATGCTAGAGCCGGCAACTAGGGTTCCGAGGACCCCAAATCGGCGGCTAGGGAAAAACCCTAGGGGGCGGCGGCTATGGTGGTAGGCGCCAAGCTAGGGTTTGAGGAGAGGGATTGTTGTGTGCTAGGAGGGAGCCCTGCCCCTCCTTATATAGGTGGAGGGGCCGGCGGCCAAGGGAAGGGAGGGGAGTCCCTCCCCAACTCGTCTTGGAGGTGGCGCCGCCGGTTGGAGGAGGGATTCCCTCCCCAACTCGGTTTCCCACTTCCTCCTCTTTTCCTCTTTCCAAAAACTTGCCGTTTGACTTTCAAACTAGCCGTTTGACTTTTCAATTTAGGATTTGAATAAACCCTTTATTTTGGACAGCGAATACACTTAGTACATGATGCAATCATTCCAACTTTCAATGACACACTCATGTACCCCTTCCCCTCCGGAGTGCCGGACATTCCGGAACCTTCTAGAACATTCCCGATGGAAACACCGGAAACATTCCCAAACTCCGAAACGGGACTTTCCTTATATGAATCTTATTCTCCGAACCATTCCGGATCTCCTCGTGATATCCCGGATCCCATCCGAGACTCCGAACAACATTCGGTCTCTTTCTCATAATAACATAACTACTCAAACAACGTCGAATCCTTAAGTGTGTCTCCCTACGGTTCGTGAATTATGCGGACATGATCGAGACACTTCTCCGAACAATAACCAATAGAGGAATTTGGAAATTCATATGGCTCCCACATATTTCTACGATTACTTAGCGATCGAATGAACCACTTACATACGATACCAATTTCCCTTTGTCTCACGATAGTTTACTTATCCGAGGTTATGATCGTCGGTATCTCTGCATACCTAGTTCAACCTCGTTACTGATAAGTACTCTTTTCTCGTTCCCGTGATATGTGATCCCTTGTGAACCAGTCACATGCTTGCAAGCTAATTGGATGACATTTCACCGAGAGGGCCCAGAGTATATCTATCCGTCATATGGATGGACAAATCCCACTCTTGATCCATGTGTCTCAACCAATACCTTTCAAACACCCAATGCCACCTTTATAGCCACCCAGTTACGGTGTGGTGTTTGATGTCATCAAAGCATCCATCCGGTAAAGGTGATATGCATGATCTCATGGTCGAAGGAATTAGGTTACTATGTATCAGAAAGCATATAGCAATTGAACTATTGAAATGACTTGATCTTTATGCTACGCTTATCTATAGGAGTATGTCCATCATATCATTCTCCTAACAATATGATCTTGTTGTTCACAACATCTCAATGTTCATGATAGGGAAACCACAATCATTTATCAACCAACAAGCTAGTGATGTATACAGGCTATACTAGGGACTTCAAATTAAGTTTACAAATCACACAAGTATCAATGTTTCCTTGTTAATACTATTATAGCATGAATGTAAACATTTATCATAAACACAAAGATATAATAATAACTACATTTATTATTGCCTCTAGGGCATATCTCCAACAAGTGGTTCATTAGGTCCTTTTCTAGATCCTACTATGGCTAGTCTAGGAAATAACGAAACTCCTAGTGAAGACACTGTTACACCTGTTAGCTCACCTGAGTCTAGAGAGAGTTATGATATTAATGATGGTTACATTGAGTTCACTGATGATTTTGTTGAATAGTGCCAAAACACCCATGGTACTAGTGCTATTAAGAGTCTCCTTGATAGAAGTACTATTATGTCTAAACTGTCCTCTGATCCTAAGTTTGCCACCTCATATGAAATATTATGATTTCTCTCTTGATTTATATTATTTAGACATTGTTGAGAAAGAACCTTTCTATGGGACTGAAAATGAGAGTGTTGTGGCTCATATGAATGAGCTTTATACTATGAGTTCTTTGTTCTCTGATGATTTTAAGATGCGCAAGTACTTTGTTACTAAGATCTTCCCTTTTTCACTAAAAGGAGAAGCTAGGGCTTGGTTTAATAGATTACCTCCTGGTTCCATTGATAGCCCTGATTGTTTGATTGCTTCTTCCTTCCAGAAATATTTTCCTCCTAGTGCTAGACATGCTGCTTTGCAAAGACTTTTTGATTTTAAACAGGGAGAAGAAGAGAAGTTGCCTGAGTCATGGACAAGGTTCTGTGCCTTGATTCATGCACATCCTGGATGTCCATTACCTAAAAATGAGCTTCTTGATATTTATTATAATGGACTAACTAATGATTCTAGGACCTACCTAGATAGCTTTGCTGATTGTGTTTTTAGGAAAACAACTCCTATAGATGCTGAAGAATTGATGGCTAAAATAAGAAAGAATTATGATGATTGGACTTCAACTGAGCTAAATACACCTGAACCTATTAATCCT
The DNA here is from genome assembly GCA_023614405.1 of Avena insularis. NCBI lineage: Eukaryota > Viridiplantae > Streptophyta > Magnoliopsida > Poales > Poaceae > Avena > Avena insularis. Next base: position 291,377,159 of record CM042691.1, on the reverse strand, counting down.
GAACCAGTTATGCCTGAACCAGTTCCAGTACCAACACCAAAGAAGAGGGGAGTTATTGCATTAAATGATGAAGTGATGAAGGAAGCTGAGAAATGTCTAAAGGAGAAAGGTATTAGAGCAGAAGATATGAAGAATCTACCTCCTATAGAAGAATTATGTAAGCCAATTCCCCAATCATCTACTATTAAGGTACACTCTCTCCAACACTTTGATGAAGGTGATATTCACTCTCTCCAACACTTGACATTTTTATTGTTAATCAAGGTAATTTTAATAAACAAGTTCAAAATCATTTATTGGAAAACTCTAGAGCTATCAATGAGTTGAAAGATATTGTGGAAAGAACTTCAAATGATATTAAAATGCTTTGTAAACACTTTCAAATGGTTCAAACCTAACTTGATCAACTTTCTAAGGTACAAAAGGATATGCTATTTAATGCTTCAGGAGATAAACATGCTTATGGAATTAGAACTAGGAGTGGTATAACTGAAGGACACCCTAAAAGAATTGAGCAAGATTCCCAACAAGTTGATATTGGTAGTCTTTGTAAGAGAAAGAAAAAGAAACAAAAAATAGTTGAGGAACCACTTGAACCGGCTGTAGATCCTAATAGTATATCTATCTCTGATGCTGAAACTAAGAGTGGTAATGATAAAAATGAGTCTCTTGGTAAGGAGGAAGGTGAGGAAGAACCCAAGAAGTACACTAAGATCACTAGGTACACAAAGGAAGATTTTATTGCTAATAAACATGGTAAAGAGAGAGAACCTTCGGTGCAGAAACCTATGCCTTTTAAAGGTAATAAACACAAGTCAAAGGAGGAAGAACACTACAACAAGTTTTGTGAGTGGATGAAACCTTTATTTTTGCAAATTCCTTTGACTGATGCTATTAAGTTTCCTCCTTATTCAAAGTATATGAAGGATATTGTCTCTAATAAAAGGAAGATTCCTAATGAGGAGATTTCTACTTTGCTTGCTAATTACTCCTTCAATGGTAAGGTTCCAAAGAAACTTTGTGATCCAGGTATACCAACTATTCCTTGCTCTATTAAGAATAATTATGTTCGAACTGCTTTATGTGACTTGGGAGCTGGAGTTAGTGTTATGCCTTTTTCTCTCTACAAGAGACTCCAGCTAGAAAAGTTGATACCAACTGATATATCTTTGCAAATGGCTGATAAGTCAACTACTATTCTTGTTGGTATATGTGAGGATGTTCCTGTTCAAGTGGCTCATAATTGCATGGTTTTAACTGATTTTGTTGTGCTTGAAATGCCTGAAGATGATAATATGTCTATTATTCTTGGGAGACCTTTTCTTAACACTGCAGGTGCAGTCATCAATTGTAATCAAGCAAAAGTAACATTCAATATTAATGACAAAGAGCATACTGTATATTTCCCCAAGAAGGTTGCTAAGAGCTATTGCCTGAATTCCATTGAAAATATTGAGAGCATCAAGGTTGGAGAAATATATTGTCCCATTCCACAAGAAAATTTTGAAACTATTATGATTGGGACCATTGATATCAAGTATGAGGTAACATAATCACCTTGTGGATTGCAAAGTTTTGTTTCATATAAGATTGTTTTGGTAACAATACTTGATCAACCTTGTTAACAAAAGGATTTTAATGAACAAAATAATGTTTTCACTGTGGTTATACTTGCTTTCTTCTACTTTTCCCCTTCCTAGTCTTTGCTTTTGCTCTTGTTAGCCAGTTGTTTGCTTGTTGGAGTGTCTTAGAATTTCTATAGTCTGGTTTTTGTTTGCTTTTGCTTCTTCTGAAAAAACTGTTTCTGCGAGAAAATCAATTTTCTTACCATGAAAATTGGCCAAAAATAAAGTTTTCCGAAAAATCCTAGAAAATTCAAAATAATTTTTTCCTTGAAAAAGGGGCAGAGGGACACCTGAAGTGGCCCAGGGGGCCACCCCAGGCCACCACACCCATGGTAGGCGCGGCCTACCTGTGGGTGGCGCCTGCGGGGTCTGGCCCACCTGGGCCCCTTCAAGGTGCCCCTCACAGCCATCTTCTTTCTCTCTTCCGAAAACATCGAAAAACTTCCTTAGCTCGAGTTCTTGCTGTTCTTGCTCGTGATTTTCGATCTCCTTGTTCAGCCCATCTCAAGTGCTGATTTTTGGAGGGTTTGCTCCTTGGTATGTGCCTCCTCCACTTGTCCAATTATATTTGTGATTGGTAGATTGTATCTTGAGTATTTTGCTGCTATAGGTGACAGGTTTTTTGAGGTTGCATGCTTGTTCTATGCTTAGAAACTTTAATTTTGATGCATGTGTATCCCTCTAGCAAGTTCCTATAGTAGTTGCTTATCATTTATCAACTTAGAAATCACTTGGTTTGATGTTTGTCTAAAACTTTCAGCAAGGAAGATGAGTACTTATCCACTGAATCAATATGACTTGATGATGCCTGAGCCAATGAAGGTTCATCGTGAGGAAGCAGTTTTTCCTTCCATATATCCATGCCAGGAATTTATGAGAAGTGCGGGAATCTCCCAGGATTTCCAAACTTTGTTTGCCAATGCAGGGTTGGAACACTTTGTTGAAGGTGAACCATTTCAATTTGTTAAGCTAACCATGGCTTTTGTGCAGGACTTCCGGTTCAGTTGGTCTACATCTAATCCCATGGTCCATTACAAAATATATAATATACCCGTTGACCTGCCTTTTGCTGATTTCTGTGCATCAATTAGAGTACCTCAGTGGGGATCTTGTGAGAAGATCAAAGAGAGGCACAAGTCACTTATGGATTTATATGCTGAGATTTGCCAAGGTTTTGACTTCTCAAAGGAAAGTGGTAAATTCGGAACATTCAGTTCCCAGTCATTAGATATTTTTCCTATTTTATTACCAAGTGTGTTCTTGCTAGAAAGATTGCTAGGAAGTTATCTTCTTTTGATCTAGCTTTTATCGCAGCTGCTCTGAATAGGAATAGATCTTATAGCCTGGGTGCTTTAATAGCTCACCGTCTCACCACCAACCGTGAGAAGGGTGGAATTTGTGGAGGTCTCGTTGCTTCTAGGTTGCTAGCTTTCCATGGTTTAGAGCCTCACCATTCAGATTATCAGTTCCCCATAGAGAGGCTTGATCTTGAATCCATGATTCGGCACGATTTTGTTTCCTTGTGGGATAATGTGAGAATTTTACCGTATGAATTATCTTTTGCCCAGCAAGGTCGGAGAAAGGGTAGGACTGAGAAAATAGTTTATTTGCCTACACCTGCTTTGTTTAATTTTGTTAGAAGGCAAGGATGGTCGCTTATGGAGGAGGAGTTTGACACATATGTGGCGGAGCTCTCCCAGCAAGAGGACAATGTTGGAGTGGGTGCCGAAGTTGATTCAGTTCAGCCCTCCAACTTGGGAGAGTCTTCATACCAGCAACCTTCTTATGATTGGGGCACGTCTTCTTCTTCATCACAAGCGCCTGACTACGATCATTCCTATGATGACCCACCAGCTTGGAGTTACTACTCGCGCTATTGAGCCCCACTTAGGCCAAAAGCCTAAGCTTGGGGGGAGGTATACCGACGTCACACTCATCTATATATCATGTTCGGTCGGTTCTTTGTATATCCATTGTTTCGCTTTCTTTTTGGTTCTTGTTGCTTCTTTCTCAAAAACACAAAAATACCAAAAATATTTTTGTTGTTTCTCTTGGTTGGTTTCTTTGCTTTGGTTTGCCTTAAAAGAAAAATCCAATTTTTTTTTGCTTTGTTTGCTTCTTGTTTGCTTTGCTTGTTTTTGCATTGTTTGCATTCTTTAAAAAATCAAAAACACCAAAAATATTTGTTGTTCTTCTTTGGTTTTGTGAGTTCTTTGCAGGGTTCAGCCATCCTCAGTGGATTTTGGTTTCATGTTGTTATTCAAGTCACACAAGTGAAGGGCAATAACGAATATTAAGACAACTTGAGGAGTGGTAAGAGGCTGGTAACGAACTCTATTTGTTTTCATTTTTGTGAGCATGCTTAGCCTGTTTGTGTAAGGTGTATGTCATTATGGATGCTTAGTAGTTCTTGCTTGCTTGTGATTAGCTCCAGCTTGCTAATAGTTTGTAGCATGTCATATGAATGTTTTCTTACATTGTTTTATTCATATTTTGGTATGATATTGTGGTATCCTCCTCTGACTATTCATGTGAATCGACTTGGCACATGCTCACGCATGCATATGACTAATCAAAAGTAAGTGAGCCTCGATGATTTATTTTGCCTCAAAGTTCTTGTATTACTTTCATGCCATAATTAGTCATGTTTTGTTGCAAGCATGATTATGACAGTTATTGCTCTCTCGTTTGTCGCTCCCTCTCTATTGCTAGCCTTCACTTGCACTGAGTATGAGCTCTACCTGTGCTTCCAACTCCCCAAAACCAATATTACCAGCTGTGTCCACTATACCTACCTATCAACATCATTTGCTACTTCAGTGCATATTCTATATGCCGTGTTTTCTTCCAAAATAAAATATTTGTCTGTTTTGAGAAAGTTAGTTAGTAAAGCTCTCACGAAATTGATGGCACACTTTATTCCTTGCGCTTAATAATCCTGAACCATTATGACATGTCCATGAAAGTTATATGCTTGCAAATTATATTATGGGAGTCAGCAGAACCGTGCTGTCATAGGGAACGCTTTCAACACTTTTTGGACATCTCATCCAGTTGATACCTTGCTCTTTTGTTTGCGGATGTCGATGGTGTGAAATAAAGGGGGAGCTTGTGAGTTCATGGAGTCTATACATTGTGTTAGAGAAACGCCTGGACCGCTAGCCTAAGCCATGCCTAATCATGGTGGAAATTTGCAGCATCACCATAATGAGCATTTATGAATCATCCTCAATAAAAAGCTATACATATAGTAAATAAAAAGATCGCTGAGATGCTCATTGTCTGCTTGCCTTGTCATTTTGATCACGGGATCGCTCATGTATCATGTGCAAGGGGTACCCCGTTGACGGTTCTCTATGATATGCATGTATTTACAATGACAAGAACTTACAGGTAACCAAAGTTGAGTAGCATGCGGTGCAGCCCTCGTACTCAAGGGACATGGGATTTCCAGTCTATGGTCTGTCAAGCATATGATTTAGAGTGGACCTCACCTTCACCTTAACCACATGAAGATGCCTATGATAGGGACAATGAGAGCTCAAAGCTAATGAGTACCTTCCTTTCAGCATTGGGAAGCCTTTCAAAACCACTTTCACAACCTTGTTGAGTCGCCACTTATTCTATGAGCGCCTTCTTGAGAGCATTGTTGACATTTTTGTGTTTGTTCCAAAACTTGGTTAATTATGTCATGACTTTGATGCTTGTACCTCTGATATCTTTACTTCTAGTCTTCATGTGAACTTCAGAGGTGCCTTGACATTTATATTGTGCTCTTCAAACAAAGGCAAGAGAGATACCACTCTATCATACCTTACTATGAGCATTGCAATGTTGCTTATGTTTATGTTCCATGCTACTTATTATTATTGAGTTGGTTTCTCTTCATAGCTTGCAATGACTATTGAGTAGACTTAGTTTCATACTCTTTATTATGAATTGTCTAAGCATCCACTCCTGTGCTGAGAATATTTACATCATATGAAGCAAATTTGTTCGTGAAAGTTCTTTTATTGCACTCAGTTTTCAACTGAATTTCTTGAGGACAAGCAATAAGCTAAGCTTTGGGGGAGTTGATACGTCCAAAACGTATCTACTTTCTCGAACACTTTTGCTATTGTTTCTCCTCTAAACTTGTGTGATTTGGATACAACTAACACGGACTGATGCTGTTTTCAGCAGAATTACCTTAGTGTCTAGTTTTTTGCAGAAAATGAACTATTAGGAAAAATATCAGAAAATATGCCAAAAAATATATTTCACCAGAAGATCCACGGAGCCAGAAGACGAGACGGAGAAGGGGCCTGGGAGGCCCACACCCCTTCCAGGCGTGCGCCCACCTCTGGCCGCGCCTAGGGGGTGCAGCCACCCCATGCATCCCCTCGGCCTCCCTCCGCGCCTATAAGTTGCCTCTCGACCTAAAAACCGAGAGGGGTTCGATAGTTTTCCAGAATGAGTTCCGCTCCAGCGCCGCCATCAAAAACCAAGATTCGGATCGAGAAACTCCGTTCTGGCACCCTGCCGGGACGGGGAATTTGGAGAGGGTCATCGCCATCGTCATCACAAATGCATCTCCATCAATCATTCATGTTTCCCTCATCCATGAGTGAGTAATCCCCGCTGTAGCTTGGGGATGGTAGGGATTGGATGAGTTCTATCATGTAATCAAATAAGATTGTTAGGGCATAGTGCCTAGTATCTCTATTAGTGCTATTTGACTTTATTGCAACTTGTTGTGCTTAATGCTTGTCACTAGGGCCCGAGTGCCATGATCTCAGATCTGAACTTATTATTGAATCATTATGATAGTATTGTTTGTGATCTTATCTGCAAGTTGTGTACACGTATCATTGTCCGGATCCATAGGCCCCAAAGTGACAATAATTGGGACAACCGGAGGGGATGACTGTGGTGTGAGGATCACATGTGTTCACAGAGTGTTAATGCTTTATCCGGTGCTCTATTAAAAGGAGCACCTTAATTGCCAGTAGTTCCTTAGAGGCCCCGCTGCCACGGGCTGGCTGGACAGAAGATGTTGTGCAAATTTTCATTGCGAGCACGTATGACTATATATAGAGCACATGCCTAGGATTGTTTAGTACTTGGATGCTTATTATTATTTATCTGCAATGCCCTATATCTTGAAGTTACATGTTTAGACTCGTCCATGCAACGCCCTTCCATCCATCCCTATGCCTACCGCACTCGAATCCCACTGCTTACCATTACTGTTACTATTGCTCTTGTTCCACTGTTGTTGTTGCTTTATTGTTCCTACTACCAAACTGTTGCTACTGATAAATTTTTTTGAGCAAGAACTATTTCCAGGTGCAGCTGAATTGATAACTCAGTTGTTAAGGCTTGCAAGTATTCTTTGGCTCCCCTTGTGTCGAATCAATCAATTGGGTAATACTACCCGCGAAGACTGTTGCGATCTCCTACACTTGTGGGTCATCATGCATCCGTGCACCCTTAGCGGTGCCCGCGCCGGTGCCGCCTCCTCGCCTCGGTCAGCTCCTCATGTGGCCACGTCATCCCGAGACCCTCCTCTCCACTTTCACGCCTTCGTCACCCCTGCGCGTGTCCGCGGCGGCGTCGCCCTCTTCCTTCTACGTCCCTGCGCATCCACGCTGCTGCTCGTGGCCTAACCGCGTCGCCCTTCGCCAAGTACCAGGGCAGCTGCCCCTCCCCGCATCCTCCTCGTCATAGGGGCTCGGCCCCGGCGAGCCGTCCACGCTCGTGCCCCTCTCTGACCGACGGGAGGAAGAAGGCAACCCGAAGAAGAAGGGGAATAAGAAAAAGGAAAGAAAATAAAAGAGAAAAAAAAATCCCCCTGTATGTTTGGTTCAACGAACCGGATAGGACAGGGCGGCTGAGGCCCAAACCGGCCGCTCCACCCCTGCTCATTTGGTTCCTTGAGCCGGCTGGGACGGGCCGACTGTAGCCCTCCCCGGTTGCTTCCCCGCCTCCTTGGTTGGCTGCCCAGTCGGGACCAATCCAGCTGCGTTGTTTGGTTCCCTGTCCGGCTAGGGCCAGTCCGGCTACAACACCTCTTCCGCCAACCGGACTCCTACGACGAGAAAACTCCGCAAGTATATCCATGCCCCCGCGCGCTATGACTGATTATTACACCTCACAGTATGTATCACTCCACGTGTAGTCGCATTCCTTTGGTGCGGGTGTTAGCCAGCCAATTCGAACATGTTCTCCCTAGTTGGCTTAGTAATGTGTACGGAGCCCGAGGCCCGCTATTCGGTTCTAGCAGCATACCGCAACCCGGTTGTTCGGCTGGCAAGAGCAAAAGCTGGCAGTCACCTGGCGTGAAAAACGTCTCACTGCAAAAACGGCTCGGTCGACGAGTTGCTTCCCCGCCATTCAGCTTGCTAAGCGTTTTGCTCGCTCGAACCATTTCTCCCACGACGCTACACCTATTCCACATTACGGCGAAACGGAAGCCGCTGCATTCGCGTATCCAGCACGTAGGAGCCACCGCCGTTTCTCGGCGCGGGTAGGACGTCGCACATGATGTTGCCACCCCTCTTCCATGCAGGCGGCGAAGCTTTCGCCGTCCCTCCATTGGGAACTCATCACATGCTGCCGCCATGCCCTCCGAAGCAGCACGACATATGGACGCCTATGTGTGGCGGAGACTGCAAAGTGTAGCAGGCGTGTCGATGCCTAGGTCTATTGATAACCACAACATGTCCGATAGATTTCCCAGCAAAGACTCTCTGTTTTAGGCTTATTTTACAATACCTTTTACTGGGAGTTGCTAGTTGCCACTCGAAGCGACAATGGCCCCACGCCTCCTAAAGCAATCGGCAACTAGGCCGGCCCAGTTGAGCGTGACCCTTCTTTTTTTTTCTTTTTGGTGTCTTTTTTTATACTACCTTCGATTCTAAATAAGTGTCGTCATTTTAAACTAGAGTTAGTTCAAAATTGTGACACTTATTTAGGATCGGAGGGAGTATCGTATTTTAGACTTTGAACATCTTATATCTTATTAGTCGAATGTCCGTGCGTTGCTACGAAATAACATAATACATGTAATCAATTTGAACCAGTTTCATTTTGCTATTTTCGTTGAGTAGACAAAATTATAAATTTGACCCAACATGAAAATTTATAAAATAATCTAATGTGGACATGACTATGACCCCAAGATGAAACAATTACTTGAGTTTGTCATCTACTTAGACTATTTTTGCTACTACAACCATCACATGAAAATATTGTTGGATTATTAGGCATAATTTCCACAATTAATTTCAGAATATAAATCATGACAAAATCAGCTACTAGCTCATGTAACTCGAACATACTAGATGTACTAAACAACAGGATGATCGGAAACAAACAGCAGCTTAACATGTACTCGCAGAACATGATGACTAACCAAACAGGATCACGTAGCACGTACCGTTCGGTTGTCGTAGTAGAAACTTTGGGGAAGAGTGATCGCAGCAGATGGCGACGAAGACGGCGACTACCGCGACTTGGATGGAAGACGACCCGTGATGGAGAACTCGAGCAGTCGCGCAGAGCGCTTCCCAAAAACCTTATTCGCCCTCTCCCGTACAGGATCACAAGGGCGAGTGGTTCCGGAGACTTGCTCTCCCGTCCGCCGGTGCACGCCGGCAAGCGGGATGGAGTAGACTACGGTGACGGCGCAAGTAGAGAGGATGGCAAAACCCTAGATTGGTTTTCGGTTGTGTTGTGGCGGTAGCCGCGCAGGACTTTATATAGAGCGGCTCAGGAAACCCTAACGGAGGCTCGGCGAGATTCCCGCAACCCGCGGCGCGCGCGCGCCATGACGAGACGAGACGAGCGTGCGTGCGTGCGAGCGGCATCGTCGAGAAGGAGCGCGCGTGTGTATCTCTCTTATTGCCACTCACTTACAAAGTGGTGCAACACTCCACCTTATAAGGTGGTGCAACTCTCCTCCAACTTTCCATGTGGGACTAAACTTTAGCTTCCACTCCACTCCCATGTGAGCTGCCACAAACATGGGCCCAAACACATATGGGCTGCCATAAATTTGGGCTTTGAGATTTAAGGAAAATCTGAAATACTCATGGGCCTAAATAGATTAGCCCCATTATTTCTAACAATCCCCCACCAGATCTCAAATTCCCATTTGAAGATTTGCCAATCCTTGCTACTTGTTTATATACCAGTGTTTCAGAGAGACTGTTAAGTTGAACTTCCGCCTAGAATCTTGAACTACGTCTATCAACAACTTGAACAATGGACGAACCTTGAATTGCAAGTTTGGTGCCAATAGATTTCGTTCAAAATCATAACTAGTACTTGGTCGTCAAGAGCCTACCCCTGCAGGTTGGAGCATATGCGTCATACTCCTGGTCTCTTCATGAGTTTACTAGAGATCACCCAAATCTCATAGACATGCGTTCTGATCGAACTCATATAGGTGTGTTCTTTCAAGAATGCCCTGTAGGACGGCATCTTTGCTAATTAAAGCCAACAGAAACACATTAAGGCATGTTGCCAACCTGCCTTACAGATTATGAGAGTCATGCATCTTCACATAGAGAGGGTTACAAAATACTCTCCTCAGTCAAACCACTAGCTTGTTCTTCCTAGGTCCTAATTCACGGGATCTCCGATCACATAGGTTGGGTTACCTCTAAGGTGTGACATCCATGGGTCTCAACCCCATCTCCCTCGATGCACTTTCTATCACATTTCGTGATAGTCCCTTTGTAAAGGGATCGCAGTTTTTTCTGTTTGAATATACGTACGCTTATTACTCCGAAGTTTCTCAATTTCCTGACAGATTTCAAACGTCTCTTCACGTGTCTTGATGACTTCGCGTTATCCTTAGAATTGTTCACTTTGACAATAACAGTTTGGTTGTCACAATTCAAAAGGATTGCGGCACAGTTTCTCAACCACGTGCAAGTCCATCAAGAGCTCACGCAGCCATTCGACTCAACAGTGGGTGTCTAAAGCAAGAAGTTCTGCTTCCATAGTTGACCTCGTCAATATGGTTTGTCTCTGAGACCTCCATGACATCGCGCCACCTCCAAGGGTAAACACATACCCGCCGTGGCGTAGAGTTCATCAACGCCGAGATCCAATTGAATCACTATATCCTTCAACGCAGGATTCCTGAATAGTGAATCCCATAGCTCATTGTACCACGTAGATAGCGCATGACCCTTTCAAGTGCATGCCAATGATCAATACCCGGGTTAGACATGAACCTACTCAACTTGCTCACAGCAAAAGAGATATCGGGTCTTGTAGCGCTTGCTAAGTACATGAGAGAACCAACAACTTGTGAATATTTCATCTGATCTGTTGGTTCCTTCTTATTCTTTCGTAATGTCAAACTGGGATCATAAGGTGTTGGAGAAGTCTTGCCATCATTAAAACCAAATCGGCTCAAGACCTTCTCAACATAATGAGATTGCGTTAAAGTAATCCCATTCTCGTTCTTAATAAGCTTGATGTTCAGAATGACATCAGCCTCTCTCAGATCTTTCATATCAAAACTCTTTGACAGGAAAGACTTGAGTTCATGTCTCACTTTCATGTTTGTACCAAGATCAGAATGTCATCCACATACAAACATAATATAACGCTTATCGCCCACCATGGCGATAGTAAACACACCTATCGCCTCATTAATGACAAAGCCCAGAAAGTAGAGTTCTGTCAAACTTCTCATGCCATTGCTTAGGTGCTTGTTTCAGGCCATATAAAGATTTTAATAACTTACACACCTTTGTCTCTTCACCTTTTACCACAAACCCATCCGGATGATCCATATAGTTCTCCTCTTCCAACTCTCCATTAAGGAAAGCTGTCTTCACGTCCATTTGATGAACGAGAAGACCATAAGAGGCAGCCAGGGATAGTAGTACTCGAATGGTGGTCAGTCTAGCGACAGGTGAATAGGTGTCAAAGTAATCTTTGCCTTCTTTCTGTGTGTAGCCCTTAGCTACAAGACGTGCCTTGTACTTCTCAATAGTACCATCAGGCCTTAGCTTCTTCTTGAACACCCACTTACATCCCACAGGTTTACAACCATAGGGTCGTTCTGATAATTCCCAAGTTCCATTAGAAAGAATCGAGTCCATCTCATTTTGGACAGCTTCTTTCCAATCATCTGCATCAGGAGATGCATATGCCTCAGTAATGGATCTGGGAGTATCATCCACAAGGTACACGATGAAATCATTGCCAAAGGATTTTGCAACCCTCTGTCTCTTACTCCTCGTGAGAGGTTCATCGTCATCCTTCTCAAGAAATTCCTCATGTGGTTGTTCAAAATTATCAATAGATGCACTAGATTCAGGAAGTATTTCAGAAGAAATCCTACCAATGCTATGCATATCTTTCATAGAAAAAATATTCTCAAAGAATGTTGCATCACGAGATTCCATTATAGTATCAACATGCATATCAGGTACCTCAGATTTAACCACTAGAAATCTATAGCCTACACTCCGTGGAGCATATCCTAGAAAGATACAATCCACTGTCTTGGGTCCGAGCTTGCGTTTCTTGGGAATCGGTATGTTGACCTTCGCCAAACACCCCCAAGTACGCAGATACGAAAGTGATGGTTTTCTCCCAACCCACTCCTCATAAGGGGTCTTTTCTTTATTCTTGTTAGGAACTCTATTCAGGACATGACATGAAGTCAACAAAGCCTCCCCCCACCATGCCTTTGATAAACTAGCAGTGGCTAACATGGAATTCACCAAGTTAGTCAGCGTGCGATTTTTCCTCTCGGCAACCCCGTTTGATTGGGGCGAGTAGGGAGGCGTCCTCTCATGAATAATTCCATGTTCCTGACAGAATTCATCAAATATTTTGGGAAAATACTCACCACCACGATCCGACCTAAGACGCTTGATCTTTCTCTCTAGTTGATTTTCAACTTCGGCCTTATAGATTTTAAAGTAGTCTAAAGCCTCATCTTTAGTTTGCAACAAGTAAACATAGCAGAATTTAGTAGCATCATCTATCAACGTCATGAAATATCTCTTTTCACCTTTTGTCAACACACCATTCATCTCACATAGATCAGAATGTATGAGTTCTAGAGGTGCCAAGTTTCTCTCTCGGACCTTGTGAGGCTTTCGAGGTTGCTTTGATTGCACACAACTATGGAACTTAGAACCTTTGGCAATAGTGAAATTCGGAATTAAACTCATGCTGGACAACCGAGACATCAAACCAAAATTAATGACATAAACGAGAATGCCAAACACTGGTATCATCATTAACACCACCACAGATATGATTCACGGATTTATTACAAAACTCTGAAAGTGAAAACCGGAACAAGCCTCCGAACTCATAACCTTTACCAATAAATTGTCCATGTTTCGAAACAACGACTTTATTAGACTCTAAGACAACCTTAAACCCATCTCTGCAAAGAAGGGAGCCACTAACGAGATTCTTGTTCATAGTAGGGACATCTTGCGTTCCTCACCGCGATCTTCCGGAAGTAAACTTCAGATCCACCGTGCCAACACCACGAATGAAGCATGTGATCCATTCCCCATTAGGACGGATGAATCCGGCGACGATAAGAAGTGAACATAGAGATGTCAGCACACACATGAACATTAGCACCCGTATCAAGCCACCAACACGGTGATTGAAATACTGAAAGAACAGTAAATAAATTACCATACCCATCAGTATTGCTAGCGGTCACGACGTTGACAGTCTTGGCCTTTTTCCCTCTGCGGTCTGCGCGTTCTGGACAGTCCTTGGAAAAATGGCCGGGCTCTCCACAAGTGTAACAAGACAGTTCACTCTTGTCCTGTCGTCTTCTTCTTCTTGAAGGTTGTAGTCTTCTGAGCTTGTTAAAGGAGGGTTTGAAGTTCCCTTTGTTCTTGCCTCTGGTTGCCTTTACGCACAAAGTTAGCAGTAGCAAGACCCTCTCCTTTCTCGAGTGTCCTTAGCGAGCCTTCTCCTCAACATCAAGGGACGCCATCAGATTTTCAACTGATATCTCCTGCCTCTTGTGTTTGAGAGTTGTGGCAAAGTTCCTCCATGAAGGGCAACTTAGCAATAATGCATCCCGCCACAAACTTGTCTAAGGTACACTTAAGGAGTTCGAGCTCCTTGGCAATGCATCGTATCTCATGAGCTTGTTGAACCACAGAAGGTCCTTAGTCATCTTAAAATCATGAAAGCTCTCCATGATATACGGTTCTTTGCCAAAGATCTGCAGCACCAAACTTGGCATCCAAAGGCATCCTAGAGCTCCTTTCCGCCTTTTATGTGCATAAACACATCACATGCACGGTCGCAAGAATGCTCGTAATACATCCCACAAAGACAGTATTAGCATCCTCGAACTTCTTACGATCCTCGCCGATATAGTTCCCTCAGTTTGCCTTTTACTGATGTGGAACACTTTCATCGTGGTCAGCCAAAGCTCAGCCTTGTACTGCCACCTCTTAAAGTGCACACCGGTAAACTTATCCGGCCTCAGTGCATCGGTAAAACCAGCCATTGTTAATTCAGGAAACTGTCTACAATAAGGTTTTTGGATTGTTAGATTATTAGGCATAATTTCCACGATTAATTCCAGAATATAAATCATGACAAAATCAGCTACTAGCTCATGTAACTCGAACATACTAGCTGTACTAAACAACAGGATGATCGGAAACAAACAGCAGCTTAACATGTACTCGCAGAACATGATGAATAACCAAACAGGATCACGTAGCACGTACCGTTCGGTTGTCGTAGTAGAAACTTTGGGGAAGAGTGATCGCAGCAGATGGCGACGAAGACGGCGGTAGGCAGCACCGTCTGACTTGGATGGAAGACGACCCGTGATGGAGAACTCGAGCGAAGCGTAGCGCTTCCCAGAAACCTTATTCGCCCTCTCCCGTACAGGATCACAAGGGCGAGTGGTTCCGGAGACCTGCTCTCCCGTCCGCCGGTGCACGCCGGCAAGCGGGATGGAGTAGACTACGGTGACGACGCAAGTAGAGAGGATGGCAAAACCCTAGATTGGTTTTCGGTGGTGTTGTGACGGTAGCCGCGCAGTACTTTATATAGAGCGGCTCAGGAAACCCTAACGGAGGCGAACGTGGGTTCGGCGAGATTCTCGCAACCCGCGGCGCGCGCGTGTCGTGACGTGACGTGACGAGGCGAGCGTGCGTGCGAGCGGAGGCGTCGGAGGAGGAGGAGTGCGCATGTTTATCTCTCTTATTGCCACTCACTTACAAAGTGGTGCAACACTCCACCTTATAAGGTGGTGCAACTCTCCTTCAACTTTCCATGTGGGACTAAACTTTAGCTCCCACTCCACTCCCATGTAAGCTGCCACAAACATGGGCCCAAACACATATGGGCTGCCACAAATTTGGGCTTTCAGATTTAGGGAAAATCTGAAATACTCATGGGCCTAAATAGATTAGTCCCATTATTTCTAACAAATATGGTGCAAGTGCAATGACTGTATACCAGCATGCAATTCATGCCGATGGGCGTCGATGCAGGTCAAAGCTGCCCTCTCGACTTCTACTTTAAGTGTCCAAGCACAATGTTCTCTTCCCGAGCGACCGCTCTTCCTCGATCGTTGCCAGACCAGACCAGGCACATGTCGGCTGCCCTTCCTCGCTGCTCCTCCGCCTCTTTGGTCTCTCCCTACCTGAAGCTCCCTCTCCGCCCTCGCTTGTGTCGCTGCACACCCTGCCTGCCCCGCGTTCTGGACACCACCACCGACCACACCCTGCGCTGAATGCCCTTGACGCCTGACCACACAAGCAATTCCTCCTTTTCTAGTTGTTCTAGTAAATTGCAAAGAGATGCTTTCAACCTATGACCGAGGATGAGAAATAGAGATCAAGCGAACCTATTTTTGTAGAATTTCATGCGACATATTAAAGTACAGCAACACTATTTTACAGTCCACAGGGAATTAGTCCTCCCAACCAAAAAAAAAAGGAAGGCTAAGTTCAGTCTAGCAGGCCTGAATGTCTCAGCTAAAACTCAACAGCTAAAAGAGTTTTCCAAAAGATTCAGGGGAGTAGACAAAGGAACATAGGATGTAGCTCACTCTCGGCTGGCTGCAGCCGATGACGAGCAGAGAAGCAAACAAGGGCGGCGGCGGCAGTGTCGAACGACCTCCTTGTCATCATCTACCGCCTGCTAGCCCGAGCCACGGGTGCCCGTCTTGCCCTGGCTGCTCCCTCCTCTCTTCACGCCACGCCGACTATGGCGACGGGACGAGGGGTGCGCGCTTGGGGGCGTCAGAAGGCGCCTCGTGGGTGGAGAACGGGTCGGGTCGGGTCGCTTGCGCTTGCTGTTGACGTCGGCGGCACGCGCGTAGCAGGGAGGCCACGGGAGCTGCGTGGCGCCTCGCTGAGCTCTGCATGGTGACGCTGTTGGGGCCCACTGGCCGGTAACCAGGACTGAGTCCGGGAGGAGGATAGAGGTGTTTCTGCTTGCCCCGCGTCTCCCGCTGCCTGGTGCGTCGTCCCTCGTCTCAGTGAACTCCGTCTCCTCCACAGCTCCGGAAAGGGACTATGACGCAGCATCTCATCCACGTCCTAGTGCCGAGGCTTCTTCTCCAGGCTCTTCGCCGCAGCAAGGTCCGTGGAGTTTGCGGAGCGATCTCTCTGTCGGCAGAATTATCAAGCGGAGGAGCGGCGTGCTGCAGGTTACGGCGACGGAGATCATGCCCAGTGGAATAATCGACCAGCGGGGAGGTTTTCCCGCGGGCTCCTGAACTCCGTCTCCTCCATAGCTCCGGAAAGGGACTATGACGCTGCATCTCGTCGTTGTTACGTGTGGCGCCAGAACCCTAACCTAGGGAGGCGAGATTAGGAGAGGCTGGAACGTAGGGCCAGGGGTGTCTGAGTCCATATGCACGATGGACTACAAAACAGGAGCTTCCTAGACGGGTCCAAACAGAATTAATAGATCGTATATCCAACGGACTAACACGGAGACTAAACAGGAAGTAGGCCGGTTGGCGTAACGTCTGGAAAAAAAGGACCAAACCATCACGTCCTAAACACCCCACGACGGACGAAAATCCAAGAGACGAAAACCACCGCTATCAAAATTATATAGTAGAGATAGAGATATTTACTAATTGGAGGCATCAAAGAAAGCACCATATTAATCCCAAACAACTAATAAATTTAACCATCCGATCTCCACATTACTTATCTACAGCCATAGGATAAAATTAAATAAATTAGCTGTTTTATGGTACCCTTAAATAAATAAAGGCTGTTTATTTCCGTGCATCCAACGATCCATGTCAATTCATACTACTGTCAAAAAGTAGACCAGTATGAAACATACTGGTGAGAAGAATCGGCACCGCACCCAAAAGTTGTGTCAACGGGCCAAAGACCAAAATGCCTCCCGGCCCAAGACAGTCTAACTGTTTTGACTCTGCTCGTTCAGCCGAAAAAAAGTACATTCTGATTCTAACCCTAACCTAAATCAAGCGAGCTTGTCCCGATGAAGCCCAGCTCAGCCGCGGCCGCCTTGTCGTGTAACTCGTCGACGAGAGCGCGTCTCTGCTTGCTTCTTCCGTGACTCGCCGCCCCGAGCACCTGATACCCTCCACTGCCCCGACCGCCACTCCCAAGCAGCCGCCGCCACCCATACCGATGTCACCTGCTGCTTTCGCCAGGCGTACAACGCCTACCATGTACTCTACGACGACGGCCGCCGCACTGAGTATGACCTCCGCACCTTCCCCTCCTCCTCGGCTTGGTGTGGCTTCGGGTACGGTTGCGGCAAATCCAGTTCCTACTCGGCCTCAACTACCCATGGTTAGTGGCCTCCTCTGATTCAGCTCGCTACAGGTACTGACACGGCGATTTTCAAGAATGGCCTTCTCCGAGTCAGAGGGAAAGCGAAAGTCTGGGCATTTGGATGAGAGCCAATTGATACCACTTGCTCTGCTGGTAAGCAAAAAAAGGGCCACTAAATTTGTCTCAAATCTATGTTTCTTGCACAATCAGTACCAATTTTACTTCTGGTGATATCGTCCACTCGAAATGCGATCCATACCGATGAAAAATCTATTCTGCAGTACACTCAGGGTCGTAGAACTTGTGATAGATGATTGGTAGCTGTATAATGAGGTAAACAACACGTCAACCTCTAATATGGTTGATGGGATTTGAGTTCCCATCTCTGTTCTTGTAAATTCGTTTGGCCAGTATACATGTTTCAATCAATTATTGCTCCTCTTTCCAAGAAAGAGACCCAAGTCCTAATAATTCTATTACATAATGCACTCTAGTTTCTTAAAATATGTCTTTTGTGATGTCCATTTGGCTAGTACAGTACCCTTTACATTATCATTTAACCATTGACTTATCTTTGTAGTGTCAAGCTTCATGTACTAACCAACGCAACCAAAAGTCCGAACTGGTGGAAAGGGCTAGTGCAATCCACTTATACACTTCAACACCCCCTCTCACGTGTGACGGGGAGAAGTCAGCACGTGCAACCGGAAGAGAGCGATGGTGCGCGAAACTCACGTATGACTCAAGAGGCCTATACGTGGACACGGAGGGGTCAACAGCAATTTTAGGATAAATTGCGAAAGCCAAGACTCGAACTCGAGACCTTAGGCTCTGATACCATGTCAAGCTTCATGCACTAGCCAACGCAGCCAAAAGTCCGAACTGGTGGAAATGGCTAGTGCAATCCACTTATACACTTCAACATGTAGAGCCATCTATCAAAATTTGTTGACTACATTAGCCGAATTGTCAAAAATGTAATAGCCAAATTTTACACATTATCCGAGCTCGCGTAACTCTTTTATGCATGACCTGATGGCTCCTAGGTTCTACTCCCTCTGTTTAGAAATAGAAGATGTTTTAGGTTAGTGAAGCTAATGTATTTGACATCTTTTAGTGTGTAGGTTCAAATAAATCTACATACTAAAAAATGTCTAGATACATTTCCTTCATAAATCTAAAACATCTTATATTTCTAAACAGAGGAAGTAGTTCTCGTATGTAAACATGAAGACATGCTACTGAGTACATGTGCTTTTCTAAAATTAATTTATGATAAAAAAGACAATAGTTGTTTCTGAAATTAATCTTCAGTTTACAAGTGAGGTTTTGACTTGTTTGAAACTTGCTGGATGTGATACATGAGACAGAGGTGCTATATGTTCGGCTGATTGTTTATTATACACTATTTATAGGCTTCTACATCTCCTCACGAATTCCCTGGCGTGTAGGTGCATCACTCTATTTGAAAAACATGAAAAATGTGCTTTTTTCTATAAACGGTTGAGATGGTGTAACCAGGCAAAATAGCGATCTTCTGTAATGCTGTGATCGACATGTTTAAGGATATGATGAGGCTGGTGGTGGAAAAGTGGGGTCTGATCGAGGAGCCTGATGGCTTCGAGGTGAATGAGGACAACAATCACTAGAAGAAAACAGATATTTGGTCCAGAGCATTAGTCCCGGTTCTGGTACAAATCGGGACTAATGTCCTGGTCCCAACGGCTAGAAACGGCCGCAGAGACCAGAAGACATTAGTCCCGGTTCGTATGAGAACTTTAGCCCGGTTCGTTTAACAAACCGGGGCTAAAGGGTCTGGCGCTGTAAAAGAGCAGATGCGTGGACCTTTAGCCCAGGTTTGTTTCTCCAATCGGGACTAAAGTTACCGACTATATCGTCTTCCCCTTCCCTGCCCGATTCATTTCAAGCTCACACAATCATCCCTCTCAAATTTCTCCCCTCAAGCTCGAGTTCTTCCCCATTTTTCTCAAGATATGTGAAGATTTTTCGCTCCACATCTATCAAGGGTCCTAAGAGGTTAGCAACTTCATCATTTCAGCTCTCATTGCTTGTTTTAGCTCATTTCATGCTGAAATGGATAGATTTTGTGTGGATTCTATCTCTATATATCTGGTTAATTTGGCACATATAGTTCTCAAAATTCATTTGATTCATCGAAGCACATAAATACATGAGTTCATCCTATATCTTGGTTTGACACGTTGTCTTGAAATCCGGACGGTTCACAGTGCATATCATGTCACCGTCGAGCAACAAAATATTCTTCTTTCTTCTACCTGTCGTCACAAAATCCATTGAAACAAAAATAAGTACCAAAACTATGAAGGCACACATATATATAGTGGCGCCCTATCATTTTAGTTAATCATCGGCCAGTTAAGCAAGAAAGAACAAAAACATGAACACGCCAAGGAGCTACCAAATTAAATTAGGGAGTGCCTCTATGGCGAGCTCCTCGAAGATGTCTAAGGAAGAGGCATCATAAGACATCTTCAAGAAGCTCTGTCATAGTGGTGTCCCTGCTCTTGCACACCATCTTTCAGTTCATATCTTTTCTAGCTAAATCAGTATGCTGATGGAGCTAACTAATTTCACATATTAGGGAGTACCTCTACGGCGAGCTCCTCGAAGATGTCTAAGGACGAGGTCCTAAGACATCTTCGAGAAGCTCCGCCGTAGTGGTGTCCCTGGTCTCGCACACGATCTTCCTTGCAGTTGATAGTTCACAAGGAAGCCTATTTATAGATTAAGCAGCACAACATAGTGTCGACACTCACGACATAATGTCGACACTTACCCCTGTCATAGTGTCGCCACCCACTGAAACAATGTCGCCAATCACGACATATAGTGTCGTCACCCACTTTTAGTCCCGATTGGAGTGTCCTTTAGTCCCGGTTGGAGACACCATTCGGGACTAAATGGGCTCATGTCGGCCCCAGCCTACCGCAACCCCTTTAGTCCCGGTTGGTGTGTCCAACCGGGACTAAAGATGTAGTAGAAAGTTTTTAAATCAGTGCTTGTTTGATGTATATGATGTGTTCTTTTATTTTTAGACTAGTACTACTCTTAGCATCGTGATTTTGTTTGATGAACTTATAAAATGTAGATGAGACGGCAATGGATGTACGCTGACCGAATCTCTGATGAGTTCATTAAAGGCGTGCGTTCTTTTCTCCTTGTGGCAGAGGAAAACAAGCGGAATGGTTTTATGTGTTGTCCATGTGGTGAGTGTCGGAATCAGAAGGAATAGTCTTCCTCAAGAGTCCTTCATGGCCATTTGTTTCGGTCCGGTTTCATGTCTGGCTATAATTGTTGGACCAAGCACGGAGAAAGAGGGGTTATGATGGAAGACAACGAAGATGAAGAGAATAATGACAACTATCCTATGTCCCCTGAATACGGTGGTACTACAATGGAAGACAATGATGAAGAAGAAGCATAAGAACGTGCATCATATGAGACAGATGATGATCTTGGTCGGGCCATTGCTAACGCAAAGGGAGAATGTGATAGCGAAAGGGAGAGGTTGAAATTTGAGCAGATGTTAGATGATCACAACAAATTGTTGTACCCGAATTGCGAAGATGGCCACAAAATCTAGGCAGCACACTGGAATTGCTGCAATGGAAGGCAGAGGTCGGTGTGCCTGACAAGGGATTTGAAAAGTTGTTGAAGATAATGAAGAAGCTGCTTCCAAAGGATAATGAACTGTCCGCCAGTACTTACAAAGCAAAGAAGGTTGTCTGCCCTCTAGGATTAGAGGTACAGAAGATACATGCATGCATTAATGGCTGCATCCTCTATCGCGGTGAGCAGTACAAGAATTTGGATGCATTCCCGGTATGCACTGCATTGCGGTATAAGATCCGACGAGATGACCATGGTGATGTTGAGGGGGAGCGCCCGAGGAAGAGGGTTCCCGCCAAGGTTATGTGGTATGCTCCTATAATACCACGGCTGAAACGTTTGTTTAGAAACGAAGAGCATGCCAAATTGTTGCGATGGCACAAAGAAGACCGTAAGAAAGACGAGATGTTGAGACACCCCGCTGATGGGTCGCAGTGGATAAAAATGGATAGAAAGTACCCGGACTTTGCAGGTGACGCGAGAAACTTATGGTTTGGTCTAAGTACGAATGGCATAAATCCCTTTGGGGAGCAGAGCTACAGTCATAGCACATGGCCTGTGACTTTGTGTATGTATAACCTTCCTCCTTGGTTGTGCATGAAGCGAAAGTTCATTATGATGCCAGTGCTCATCCAAGGCCCGAAGTAACCCGGCAACAACATTGATGTATACCTAAGGCCATTAGTTGAAGAAATTTTACAGCTATGGCACGGACAAGGTGTCCGTTTGTGGGATGAGCACAAACGTGAGGAATTTAACCTACGAGCATTGTTGTTCGTAACCATCAATGATTGGCCTGCTCTTAGTAACATTTCAGGACAGACAAACAAGGGATACAATGCATGCACACACTGTTTATATGACACTAAAAGTATTTATTTGGATAAGTGCAAGAAGAATGTGTACCTAGGGAATCGTCGTTTTCTTCCGCCCACGCATTCCCTAAGAAGGAAAGGCAAGCATTTCAATGGTGAAGCAGATCACCGGAGTAAGCCTGTCCGTCGTACTGGTGATGCTGTATTTGATATGGTGAAGGATTTAAAAGTAATCTTTGGAAAGGGTCCTAGCGGACAGTCCGTTCCGAAGGACGCTCGCGGACACGCACCCATGTGGAAGAAGAAATCTATATTTTGGGAGCTACCCTATTGGAAAGTCTTAGAGGTCCGCTATGCAATCGACGTGATGCACCTGACGAAGAATGTTTGCGTGATACTGCTAGGCTTCTTGGGAGTGTATGAAAAGAATAAAGATACACCAGAAACACGACAGGACCAACAACGTATGAAAGACCGAGAAGGCAGGCATCCAGAGCTGTTTCAAGGTACTGCCAGCTACGCTCTTACCAAGGAAGAGAAGGAAATCTTTTTTGAATGCCTGAGTAGTATCAAGGTTCCTTCTAGCTTCTCGTCCAATATAAAGGGAATAATAAATATGGTAGAGAAAAAATTCCAGAATCTGAAGTCTCATGACTGCCACGTGCTTATGACGCAGTTGCTTCCGGTTGCTTTGAGGAGGCTTCTGCCGGAAAATGTTAGAGTACCCATTGTGAAGCTATGTTCGTTCCTCATTGCAATTTCTCATAAGGTAATCGATCCAGAAAGTCTACCAGGGTTACAGAAAGATGTGGTCCAGTGCCTTGTCAGCTTTGAGTTGGTGTTCCCACCATCCTTCTTCAACATAATGACGCACCTTCTAGTTCACCTAGTCGAAGAGATTACCATTCTCGGTCCTGTATTTCTACAAAATATGTTCCCCTTTGAGAGATTCATGGGAGTCTTAAAGAAATATGTCCATAACTGTGCGAGGCCAGAAGGAAGAATCTCCAAGGGCTATGGAACAGAGGAGGTCATTGAGTTTTGTGTTGAATTTATTCCTGACCTTAAGCCGATCGGTGTACCTGAATCACGGCATGAAGGGAGACTTAGTGGAAAAGTCACGCTAGGAAAGAAAGCAAAGATATGTATGGACAAACATTCTTTCGCTAAAGCACACTATACAATTCTGCAAAGTTCCACCTTGGTGGCTCCGTATATCGAGGTACACAAGAATATTGTACGCTTGAACTACCCGGGGCAGTCTGACAGGTTGATTAGAGATGAACACATGAAGACTTTCGGCGGTTGGTTGTAGACACATCTCATGAATGACACCACTGTTGGAGATCAGTTGTACTTGTTGGCCAGGTCTCCATCTTCAACTATATTGACTTTCCAAGGGTACGAGATCAATGGGAATATATTTTACACGCACGCCCAAGATAAAAGGAGCACCAACCAAAACAGCGGTGTCCGATTTGATGCAATGGACGAGAATGGGAAAAAGGACACATATTATGGTTACATAGAGGACATATGGGAACTTGACTGTGGTCCTAATTTCAAGGTCCCATTATTTTGATGCAAATGGGTAAAGATGACAGGAGGTGGGGTAATGGTAGACCAGCTGTACGGAATGACAACAGTGGATCTCAATAATCTTGCGTACGGAGACGAACCATTCTTCCTTGCCAATGATGTGGCATAAGTTTTCTATGTAAAGGACATGTCTACTAGACCGATAAAAAGGAAAGATAAGCAAAAGAATACAATATCATACGATGAGCCAAAGCGCCACATAGTTCTTTCAGGAAAAAGAAACATGGTGGGAGTTGAGGACAGGACAGACATGTCAGAAGATTATGACAAATTTCATGAAATTCCGCCATTCAAAGTGAAAACTGACCCAAGCATATCGCTAAATAAGGAAGATGCTCCATGGTTACGGACAAGAAGAGAACCGAAACACTAGATGTGGATGTTGGTGATGTAATGTATTAAACCTTTTGTGAATTAATCCTATTTTTCATCGTCATTTATTAATATTAAAAACCGGGACAAACCGAGACAAAAAGGAATTTCTGAGATTGTTGTAGGCAGGTACCAAAACACTAGACTAGGTAATACTTAGACATTTATTAATATTAAAAACCGGGACAAACTGGGACTAGCTAACACTGAGGACTAAAGCCACCCCCTTTAGTCATAATCATGCCTAGTCCTATAGTCACGCTTCGTGGTCTTCATCATCGTCATCATCATCGTCATCGTCACCTGCCACTCCAGAGATCCTCAGCCTAGCCATGGCATATACTGGGGGCACCTGCCACTTCGGCCTCGGATTCACGACGGGTGGGGGAGGAGTATCTTGGAAGACGAGGCCGCTACCGCCAGGCGTGGGAGGGGCCTTCTTATGGCTCTGTGGCGGGTAGACTTGTGGGCACCGCAGGCGAGGATGGTCTCCCTCGGAGATGTAGTGCATCACGCCGATGATAGTACGGTTCGCCCACCACAGATGCTGACCGGCTTCATTGTGGTTCACCGGGGATGGGCCATCACCCTCGTACCTAGCGAGCTCCCTTTCCCGTCGGTTAGCGAAGAAGGCATTCCAGGTGTCGTAGTTGTCGGGATCCCACTGGGGATCCATCCGCTGCTCCGGCGTGAGCTCGTGGTAGAAGTGGTTCGTGATGGCCGCCTGTCGGGCGGAGCCTTGAGGCACAGGAGGGACAGGAACCTCCGGCCAAAGCATCCGGTGGCGGGCGGTAGTGCTGGCAGGCAAGGGTAGTTGGAGGCGAACAACGCCTCGGTCTCCTCGAGGGTCAGAATGGCCCAGTAGGCACTATCCATAGTTGTGAGAGAGGAAGGTGTGGATGTATGGCTGGCCATGGCATGGTCGGCCTATATATAGATGGAAAGTGCAGGAAAACATGGCGGGAAATGGTGGGATATGGCGGGAAATATCTTTAGTCCCGGTTAGTGGCTACAACCGGGACTAAAAGAACCATTCAGAGGAAAAGGGCGGAAAACATGGCGGGAAGCGGTGGGATATGGCGGGAAATATCTTTTGTCCCGGTTAGTGGCTACAACCGGTACTAAATGTACCGTTCAGAGGGAAAGGGCGGAAAAACTTGGCGGGAAGCGGTGGGATATGGCGAGAAAACGGGCATGTTTATGTGTTGAATTGCGACATAGTTTGTGATACGGTGCCCATATTGTGCATGCATGTGTATATTGGGATGGAGAACAATGTTGCAGGAGGAAGTTTTCCTTTTCGTCGCTCGGAAAAGCCATTTTCCATTTTCCGAGCGCAAAAAGACAAGTCGTTTTGTGAAGCAGCCACCAAAATGCAGTTACAGAATGCTACCATACCATTTTTCTAAAATAGTAGACTACCTTACATGAACTATATCTCAGCCAGGGGATCTCAAACCTTTCTGTCCTTCCCGGGTGAAAAAGACAAATGTCTGCCAAAGCGGCACGAAGTGGGTCCAGTTTGAACTACAGGTACATGATCTAACGTCCATGATTTTTTGAAAAAAAATCATTTTTAGACTCATAATATGTTGTTTTTTCAGAGATCCAATGCAAGTTCTAACATTATCATCCCCTACCTTCACGCACGCCGTTTTGACCTAAGTTCGAAACGGCAACAAATTCAAAACGGGCATAAAAATTTCAAAAAAGGTCCGAACAATGTAAATCCTTCGCGTGGTGTGATATTATGTGACATAGTTGCAAGAAAAAATATCAAACTTGCTATACTGATTATGTCTCCAAAAAAACCTTCACAAAATGACCTATCATGATCGAGGTTTCATGGCTTTCGGTCCAAGAGACGGATGTTATGTGTTGAATCGCGCCATAGTTTGTGATACGGCGTCCATATTGCGCATGCATGTGTATATTGGGATGCAGAATAATGTTGCAGGAGGAAGTTTTCTTTTTCATCGCTCAGAAAAGCCATTTTCCATTTTCCGAGCGCACAAAGACGGATCGTTTTGTGAAGCAGCCACCAAAATGCAGTTACAAAATGCTACAATCTCATTTTTCTAAAATAGTAGACCACCTTACATGAACTATATCCCAACCGTAGGATCTCAAACCTTTTTGTCCTTCTTGGATGAAAAAGACAAATGTCTGCCGAAGCGGTAGGAAGTGGGTCCGATTTGAACTACATGTACATGATCTAACGTCCGTGATTTTTTGAAAAGAAACATTTTTAGACTCACAATATGTTGTTTTTTGAGAGATCCAATGCAAGTTCTAACATTCTCATCCCCTATCTTCACGCACGCCACTTTGACCTAAGTTTGAAACGGCAAAAAATTCAAAACGGGCATAAAAATTCAAAAAAGGTCCGAACAATGTAAATACTTCGCGTGGTGTGATATTATGTGATGTAAAATTTATTTCTACAAATTTTGATATATAATAATTAATTTTAAAAGAGGTTTTAAAAAAGGTTTTAAAAAAGGACCTTTAGTCCCGGTTTGTATTACAAACCGGCTAAAAGTCTTGAGTTACGTTAAACATGGCCGAAAACCTTTAGCGGATTGTAATACAAACCGACTAAATGTACCTTTAGTCGGTTTGTGCTACCAACTGCTAAGGGGCGTGTATAAATACCACCTGCACCCGGTTCGTGCACCGAACCAGAGCACATAGAGCCACCCCGCCGCCACCGCCGTGCCGTCTTCCTCCTCTCGCACAGTCACCACGCCGCCGCCTGTCTGTCTCAAGGCCAGTGGCCCGAGCCTCCTCAGCCTCCGCCTCAAGGCCGCCCGAGTCCTCCCAGCGCCTCGAGCCTGCGCCACCAGTGTTGCCCACCACCACCAGGCGGGCGCCCTCATGTGTGAGTTGTTATTTTGTTGTTAAATTTTTTAGTGTTAATTTTCTTAGTGTTAATTAGTTAGTGTAATTTTAGTATATTTTAGGATTAATTAGTTAGGGTTATTTTAGGGTTAATTAGTTAGGGTTATTTTAGGGTTAATTAGTTAGGGGTAATTTTAGGGTTAATTTTAGTGTAATTTTTCTTCGAGATTTTAGTTAGTGTTTAATATAGTTTATTTTAGTTAGTGAATTTAGTTAGTGTTTAATATAGTTTATTTTAGTTAATACTATTTATTTTCATCATGTTTAAAGTATATAGGTTTAATTTAGTGTTTAGGAATATGTCGATTCCTCATCCTCGTTCACTCGACGTGAACAACGGAGCGCTACTAGACAGTGTCGCCGGGCATCCACGGGGCTGGGCTCCGCCGGGCTGGCACTGGGATCGTCTCGTGAGGAATCCAGGTGTCGTTGGCGGCCCGGATCTTCTGTGGTGGCGGCCGAGTGGTCCAGGTGCGATGCAGAGGGAGCCGACCCCCGACGAGGTGGTACAGCGTCGTGTCAGGGAGGAGGATGAGCACGCCCGGCGCTACATGCACCTTTTAGGAGTCCGGGACGCCAATACCTGGCAGCTTCTTCAGGCACCTTACCCGAGATATTCTCCAGTGATGGTTCCTATACTTTGGGTGCACACCTCCCGCGGCTAAGTAGCCGGGGCTCGATGTCTTCGCTGAGCTAGCTAGATGTGTAATAGGGTACCATCATCTTGTATTCGAGATGTATTGTTGTTTAATTGGTACTTTATTGTTGTACTAGCTGGATTATTCGAGATGTATTGTTGTTTAATTGGTACTTTATCTTTCTTTATCGCATTGTTTAAGCTGGATTACTTTATCTTCCTTTATTTTATCGCATTAAGCAAAATGGTTTTATATTTCTTTTGTATTAGTTAAGTTATGGACGGTAGAGACAACAAAGAGCACATCATGTACAACATGATAGATGAGGGTATAGGAGGTTACCATTACGATGGAGCAGACGATGATGGAGATGATGATGGCTCCCAATACCTCAACTTGGATGAAGCTGACGACTATGACGAATTCTTTGGTGGAGACGACGGTGGAACTGACGGTGGAGACACCATAGCAAAGACCGGCGAGGTATATAAAGCCTCTGCTGATCACGAGCTAGTAGATGCATTAGTTGATTCATATATATATATATATGTACTAACAACTGTTTCTTCTCTTAGACCTCCGCATCGGGTGAATTTTCTGCACGGAAACGATGCCCGACCAAAAAGTTGACTGATGGTATGCGTTTCACTATTGATCTAGTGTCTGAGTTCGGCGAACCTTTGGAGCCGAAAGAGGCCGCAAGTGTATTTGTATACCAATGTGGAGCGATAGTCAGGGACGCCATACCGATCACTACTCATAAGTGGAATAAGCCAGGAAAGAAAAGTGATCGACTTGGAGAAACTTTTGTCGATGATAGAGCCAAAGACGGTCTTTGGAATTCACTCATGGCACACTTCTCTCTGCCTGAATTGGACACTCCTGAACTCACTGAGGCATTGAGGTTGCAAGTCAGAAAGTGGGCCCTTAAGAAGATGGGCGGCAGTTCAAGGTCTGGAAGAAAAGATTGTACAACAACTTTGCCAAGAAGGGGCTGACTCCGCCATTCACTGGCCGCTGGAGAAGCAGCAGGATAACTGGGCCCCATTTGTGAAATACAAGGATTCAGAAGCAGCTACGGCCAAGTCAGAAAATAATAAGTTAAATGCGGCCAAAAAGAAATATCACCATACTATGGGGACATGTGGCTACAAGACGGTCGCACCGAGGTGGGAAAAAGCCGAGAAAGAAATGAGTTAAAAAGGGGTCACGCCAGGTACAAATCAGTGTCCCGTGAGGTCAAAAAATTGGCTCCTTGGGCATGGGGGGTCGTATGACACTGAAACCAGGGAGATTATTGTTACAAAGAAGACCATTACTAAACCCAAATATGAACTTGTTAAAGTGATACAACTGAGAAAAGATGGAAAGTTCATTCCCAACAGAGAGAACGATGAGCTGACATATGCCCTCGGGAATCCTGAAAAAGTCGGACGAACATGAGGCTTTGGCCCATCTGTTCCATGGAAGACAGGGTTTCCCGCTGACATCGACACTTATAGAAGCCGATCCAGATAAACGAACCGACAGAAGGCGGAGGAGGCAGCGCGGTTGGAGGCGGTTGAAAAAAGGAACGAGGAATTTCAAGCCATGTTCAAGCTGCAGCAGGAGAAGATTAATGAACTTAGAGTACTGGCCCGACAGCAAGATCCTGCGTTAGACAGTCCGGTGGGCCCATTTCAGCGGAGAAGCAGCGTGGCTTCCATGGAGGTACAAGCTAATAATCTAATGCTGATGGACAATAATGCACCGGTGATAGATGATACGGCCGGTGCAACGATGGTTCGCTACCCCGTGGATGAAGTCGAGGCAAGGACAGCTTGTGAGCTACATGTCACAGTGAAGAACATTTCTATGAAGGTGGCGCTCGGCTTTGCTTTACCTTGTCCACCGGAAGCGACCTACCATGAAAGTCAGATTCCAGCTGGCTATGCTCGTGTCGGTGTGGATGAAGTTGAACCGACATGTAGATCACTTGAGCTTGACATCCCTGCAGGTGAAGGTGAGAAAACACTTGGAGAAGTGGAGGGTGGGATCATTCTTTGGAAAAAACAACACATCGTGTTTCCAGGCTGGCACCAAGGCAATCTTCTCCTCTGAGAAGCATTCCATCACCTCCAAGGCCACCATCACCTCCGAGTCCACCGTCTCCACCAAGAAACAATAGTCCACCCCTTCCTGAGAGGGATCGCAATGCGACTGCATCTCCATCTCCGGTGCCTCCACCTCCGCCCACTGAATCAAAGGGAAGAAAGCGGAAGAATAACACCGCTACGTCGAGGGAGACCCGACGCCGAAAACGACAAGATCCCCTCCAAAGAGTACCGCCGTCTCCTCCCAAGTTAGCTTATCACCGGACTGATGAGGAAAGCGCGGTGATCTCCCGGTGTAACACCCTCAGAATCGGCCCTATGCAAGTTTCAGCACTTCCCGCCAAACCCGCATAGAAATGATTCAAAGGTGCCCACCAGGCACTTGCGTGCGGGTGGATAACGAAGTAATAACATTACACAACAGTCCTCGATGGGACCCACAGAACAGATATATATATACAACACGACTCCATGAGTCAAGAGTACAGATATAATATACAAAGATCCAAATCACCTTGAAAATGATAGAGCGTCCGACTACGGACAAGATGCAAATGGGGCTAAGAGCCCTGAAGAATAACCAATGGCGTCCATAACCCTGCCCAGGCCAAGCCGGAAGGGTAACCCTGCTAACGACGTCGATCTCAAAACCTGCTAAAACAAAAGGGGTGCCGACAAAGGGCAAAGGAAAAGAGGCGTCGATCTTGAGGCCAAGCAGCGAGGCTAGAATTCAGCGGTCCTCGCCTACATAGGTATGGTGGACTGAAGCGGCAGCGGCAGCATGCACTAAACAACCTATAGAGACTCGATACAACTGGCGGTTATCAGAGAGGGATAAGAAAGACCTATTCGGAACCAACCTGATTCTACCATCAAACAAACCCATCCTGGCGTTTCCCCCTCGAGACCAATCGAGGAAGTCAACCGAGGAACTCACACCGTTGGCAGTTTTATTTATTCAGTTATCGTTGCAGCAATTACTAGTCAAGTATAGATAGTCATCCCGATAAAATAAGCAGTGGGCACTTTTAGTTAACCATTCCGTTGTAGTTGCGACACTTACTAGTCAAATACAATTAGCATGAGATAACCCAAAACCCAGCAGTTGTTGGTACTTTTATTTAGCCATTCCGTTGTAGTTGCAATACTTACTAGTCAGATACAATTGTCGCAAGCGACACCCCAAACAAGCAATTGTTGGCAGTTTTATTTAGCCATTCCATTATAGTGAAGCTGATTACTAGTCATTATAAAGTCAAATTTATAGCACTACTTTAGTTATAGTTGTCTATGATCGAGATACTGTGCTCCAAGTCGTCCATAACATGACACGGCTTTCAGAAAGTTTTACCCGGCCGGGGTGCACCAATAGCAACACACACTCGATCAACCTCGGAAAAACCAAATCAAAACCCAACGAGGCCTTCACGACAAAGCAATCACAGGATTCAGAAATATTTCAGGGGGCCACCCCTTAAAGTAGACCCGCAACAAAGCCGGCCGGCTCCGAGACGGACTCAAGGTTGTGGGGACGGCTGTAAACGACTGGGAACCCAAAACTGGGCTTGTCGATACCGCGGAATCGTGCCACGATCCTAAACAGTACAGTGTGCTCCTCGCACAATCGTAAATAAAGCAGTAAATCATGGCATAAGTACAGGATAGTAAATAAAACCTCAAACTAGTTTGTGGCCCCAAGAAATAAGACGGAATCAAGCTCTGGCTCAGGGGGGTCCCATAAGCCTCCCGGATGTGGATAGCGCGAAAATTCAAGGAACAGGTATCAAGTACTCGGGGTCCTACGGGACACAAGTGGACGATTAACAACCAAATAACATCTATTGCCCACCTGTGCCTCTGCTTACTTACTTCAATTTTAGTTGTTAAACAGGAATTAAAGTGAACGATAAGTAAATCCATGATCATCTCCAACATCAAACATGCGGCAATACACCAACAACTGTGGCACTTGACGACACGCAACAGCACTTGAGCAAGCGACTACGACGCGCAAGTCCAACTATCTACCAAACAACAGGTAACAGGATGTGTCCAAGGCAATATAAGGCTGCAGGGGATATCACGGGTACGAAAACTAGAGCATCGCGACACAGATAGCAATAGATCAACTGGAGGGAATAAATACTGTAAAAGTAAGATAGGTAGAAAAAGGGGGAGATGCTCGCCTGAAAACATTGTCGAAGGTTCAACCGAAGATCGGGTCGACACTCGCATCAACTCAACGGCCTAGTCCACGAAGAAGCAAAACACTAGAAGAAACACCGGATGCAATATTTAATACTACGACAGAAGATCGGGCATGATGCATGTATGATGCATGACATGGCAGCGATGCGATGCAATTGGGCAGTATTAAGTGGAACCGGGGTCCCGACAATTAATTAAATGGTTCAAGTTGTTTAACTACCCCGCAATTTAAATGTTGTCTTAACATGGCAAAATAAGTTACCGGTTCACTACACCAATTTAAATGGGACCAATATAAGACTAGATTTGCCCGCATATGGGCCCCATATTTAATTATGCAGTGAATCGGCATAAGGCCCCCAAACCACACAAATATGCATGCGAGTATGACAATTTAATATGCATCAATTTGTTATTACATTTATAAAATAGGGCTCGAGAAAAGGGGTCACACATTAGGGTTCGGCAGATCTTGGGGATCGAGGGGTTCGGGGTCGGTCTCAGGGTTCAGGGTTCGACGGGATCGGGATTGGTACGGGAAGGAGGTCTCGTCGCAACCGGGAAGCCGGACTTGGCGTATCCGTGGTTTTCGGGTCATGTCGACGGTCATGGCGTATCGAACTTCTCGCGTCCTCGGTAGATCTTGTTGACTCCACTCCGAAGACCTTGTCGTTCTGCAGCGGAGATCATGGGGTCATCGGGGTCCGGGTCTTGGTCGGGTCGCCGGTAGCTCTTGGTGTCCAGGGGATACTCCGGGTCCGGGGTTCGCCGTTCCGTGAGGTGGATCTTGTCGTTCCGTGTGGGCGGCGTCAGGGTTCCGCGGGCTTATGCTCCGGTAGAAGTACATGTCGCACCATGTTGGAGGCCTAGGGTACCGTTCGTCTGCGCCGTTGGCACCCGGAAGGTCTTGTCGATGTCGCGGAAGGACACACCAAAATAGGCCACCTGAGTAGCCGAAGCACCACACCGGGACAACTGACGCAGGACCGGACTCGCGCGGGCAGACGCGGCCGGTGGAAGATGAGGCCGACGGCAGCAGCTGGAAGGGGGCCACGTTGACAGGGCTTCGGGCGAGCTCGGTGGTGCGGGACCCTCACGGAGGCGGGCGGAGCTGGCGAGGGAGGGGGCCAGGCGAGCAGGCGCCGACGGCCGGAGCAGGGCGGCCGTGGAGGGGGCGTGACCGCAGGAGTCGGTGGAGGCCGCGGCGCGCTCGGGGGACCGCGAGGAGGACGCCGGCAGAGGGAGGGTGGAGGAAGGCCGGCGAGGAGCTTGCGGGAGGAGAGGGAGTCGGGGCCGGGCGGACGCGGGCGTGGGGGGAGCGGTGCTCGCGAGACCGCGCGGCGGTGCTCGAGCGGGGGCCGGCGAGGCGGAGGAGGCGAGGCGGCCGGCGGGCTCCTGGGTGGCGGGCGGTGAGCAAAGGCGGAAGCGGCCGGCGGCGGCGGCGTCCGTCGCAGGCGAGGTGGGGGCGAAGCTCGGGCGGCTGCGGAGGAGGCGGCGCCATGGGGAGGCGGCCGAGGCAGAGCGGAGGGGTCAGGATCGCCAGTGGGTGGCGCTTGGCGAGGAGGGGCGGGCCACGGACTCGAGCGAGGCAGAGGCGGTTGGAGGAGGAGGACGGCGCCGGAGGGAGGCAGACACAGCGAGGAGGTCCTGGCGGCGCGTGGGCGTGGCGAGGCCGACGGGGAGCGGAGGGTGGCCGCGGCGAGGCCGACGCGCAGCGGGGGAGGGGACGCGCGGAAGCGGCAGCGCTCGGGGCGGGACGACACGGCGGAGGTAGGGAGATGCGGGGCGGGAGGAGCCGAGGGAAGGAGAGGGAGGCGGCGAGGTGGAGAAGGCCGGTGGAGGCGCGGCCGAGCGGGGCAGAGAGGAGGGAGGCGGAAGGAGGAAGAGGAACAGGGGAGGGCGAGCTCGTCGGTGGGGGTGAGTGGGACTCGCGGGGAGAGGTGGGGCGCGGGCCCAGCGGCCAGGGAGGTGGAGAGAGTGGGCTGAGGGACGGTGGGACCGGGGCGTCGGGGAGAGAGAGTGAGGGGGTTAGGTGGGACTGGGGTGAGAGAGAGGGGTGAGAGAGAGGATTGATGAGGTGGCAGCGGGTTAGAGGAGGTGGAGGGAGAGGGAGGTGGCAGGCTAGGATAGGTGGGTATAATAGGATTGGGTCGGAATAGGATTTAGAGTTTGGGGGACCGATTTGTACTGGGGGTGGCCAACTGGGTCAGATCGACCCGGTTCGGCTGCCCCCCTAAAACAATTAAACACTTTATTTATTTTAAACGGACCGTTGCAAACCGTGGTTAGTCAAAACAAAATATTCCGGAGACCCGGTTTTTAATTTGAAATCAAGACGGGGCGCTTAGCAAACAAAATCGGGTTTTTCGAAAATAGTTTTATGCAAACAAATGCAAGATGACATGACGATGCTCAAATGCAATGCGGCATGATGACATGAGCATGCGGTCATGATGATGCAATGCACAAAAACAACGCGATTTTCTAGTAGTGGTTTTGCGGGATGCCACACCCGGGCCGAAGTGAAGGCCCATTTTGCACCAAAACAACCCGAGCCACAGGTGCTAGTTGATCCAAAAGTCAAGAAGTACTTCAAGACATTCCTTGAGCAACCACCCCAACATGTGTTAAATAGGAAAGATGACTATACACGCTGTCTTACAAATACACTAAAAGAGAAGTCATCAAGCAGTACTACAAGCGGGAGAAAATCAAAATAAGTTGCCCAGCTCGGCAAACAGGCAAAACAATCCATCGCCCCGCTCAAGGTGTTACCCCAGCCCACACAAGGTGGAATAGATATGGAATTAGCTATTAAATTATCCAAGAAGTGTAACGTGCCGGTCGAAGCACTTCTAGCCGGCGGAGATAATGTCGCCAAGGGACCAATAGCACGAAAATTTGTCTACGGGGAGCCTCTGGTCAGCGATGAGGTATTCGATGATCTGCCAACACATATGCGACTGTTGCATATCTGGTACTTGAAAGTCACAAAGGAAGGGAGACAATTTCTACTATGTAAAGTTGGAGAGGAGTACTTCTGTCCAGACGAGATCTCCATTGAACTTTGTGAACTATTTCAGTTATTCAACCTAGACGCCCTCGACAAGTCCCTCCTGAGCTACTATTGTCTGTAAGTAATTAAGTCACTAACTCAGCTCGTTCAATTCATTTCCTGTCGTTATCCTCACTATAGCTTCTTCTGTATGCTATTATATATGCAGAATGAAGATTCAAGAATGTAGAAGAAAGTCAATCTACAACATTGGGTTCGTTGACCCAAACAGAGTTAATGGACATACGGTAATAAATAACCTCGAGGAAACGGAGGATAACTTGCTAATGTTTTTAATAAAGCGACATTACAAGACACAAATACTATTTCCTTACAACTATGGGTAAGAGTCTTACTGTCTTGTATACATTCAATTTTTGTTTACTCGATGTTAAGTGTATATAAACATGCGTAGCTTTCACTGGATTCTTCTAAACATTGACGTTGACCGTGCAAAAGTTGAAATCTCGGACTCGTTGAAGAAGCCGATAAAAGACTACCGCGGCATAATTGATTGCCTCCAAAAGTAATTTCAATCACTATATCTGTCTCTTTCATTCATTTTCTGAGATGTAAACTAATTAATAACTTATTCATTTCTTTTTTGCCGGACAAGGTTTGGAAAAGGTTCACGAAAGAGGTTCAGGGTGAATGGAGTGAGGAGGTCACTTTTCGTACGGTCCCGATAAGTATTACGAGAGCTAGAGGACTAATTTAGGTGGATATTCCAACTATCATTCATACAATTATCATGCTTGATTATTATCTGATTGAATTGTATTCTCGATCGAAAAGTGTGCGACGCAGTCACAGGGGACTAATTTATGTGGATATTACGTATGTGAGTTTATTCGTGGGTATATGGAGCAGGGCACAGACTTTTTTCAAGTACGTAAACAATATATTCGCAATTTATTCTATACCATAGTTTTTGTTGAGTTCCATTCATAATAATCTACTTCTTTATATATAGTTGGATGCGATGCGGGATAAGCTCCTATCACATGAACACCTATTAGAAATTCAAGAGGAGTTGTCGGGATTTTTGCTCAGGGACATCATAAACACAAAATGAGAATACAACATGGATAGACCTTCGTGTAATCATGGATAGACACAAAAGGACAATATCCGTTGTAATGATCTTGGTGTAAATCAATTAGACGAGCTTTAGTCTCGGTTGTGTATATATTTATATGTATTTATGTGATCATGAGTGAAATTATATTATATATGCATCAATGTATATAGCATGTAGTAGCGTACAATAATATGTATATGAAAACACAAAATAAAAAATAATCAAACACAAAAAAACCCTAAAACCCTAAAACCCCACCTCCTGCCGCGGCAGCACTTTGGTGCAAAACGCTGCCGCGGCAGAAGAACTTTAATCCCGTTTCGTGTTACGAACCGGGACTAAAGATCCTCAAGCCCAGCGCGCACAGCGAGGCCACGTGGAGACAATCTAGTCCTAGTTTATAACAGAACCGGGACTAAAAGCCTAACCTTTAGTCCCGATACGTTAGTCCCGGATTGCAATCCAGAACTACAGCCTCTTACAAACCATGACTAGTGTCCTGTTTTCTACTAGTAAATGTGCGGAAGCTGGTGAACGTGCTGCCAAGAGAGAAGGTGAATGTGCGGAAGCTGGTGAACGTGCTGCCACGAGAGAAGGTGAATGTACCAGGAAGCATGAGAAGGTGAACACATATTGAGTTGTGGACCGGAACGGCTCTCTCTAACGGTGCACATAGATTTTGAGGCAGTTGGTAGCAATAGGTTCGCTTTTTTATCTTGGAATGTCCTAATAGTAAGGTTTAAGAAAGTGGGTTTGTCTTGTGTCGAGAAAACAAAACTAAAGGTCTAGTCTCTTTCTAGGTTTATGAATGGAGTGTGTTTTTGTGTTGGTGGTGGCGTGTTATTCGCCTATCTACTAGAATTTCTTTTAAGTTGTTGATCTTTCGAAATGTTATGATGGAAATGTTCTGGAATTATCTAGTGATGTGCTCTCCAGATTTGTGATTACTAGTGTCGACAATTATTACAGACTATATATCTACGACTCTACAGGTTGTTTAATAAG
This sequence comes from Avena insularis, assembly GCA_023614405.1. NCBI lineage: Eukaryota > Viridiplantae > Streptophyta > Magnoliopsida > Poales > Poaceae > Avena > Avena insularis. The sequence continues at coordinate 291,340,331 of CM042691.1, read as the reverse complement.
GTATATACATTTTTAGTTCCACAACTTATGTCATGGGTGTGTTTTAGTCCCACATCTTGCAAAGTGAGCAATATTAGCCCACAACTTGCAACCTCAAAGCATTTTTAGTCCAATTCAATCGAATTTCTATGATTTTGAATGATTTTTTCCATCTTTTGACCAAAACTTATTCTGAAGCTGATATTAGGCATCAAATGTTTTCAAAATGAATATCTTTTTTTCTGTTGCATGCTATTTTCCTAGGCCTGACAGGCGGACACATCTATCAGTGGCAGTATAAATAATAAATAAGAAAAGAAATAAGACAATCATGAGAATTGAACTTGCAACCTACGCCCTCGAATATATATACCTTGTCATTACAATGCATGCACAAATCTGATTGTATTAAGAGCGATCATTTATTATACATTATTTTCAGGCTGATTCGTCCTATCTTGCCTATACACACAAACATTATGTATACTAGCGCGTACACACACAAGTGAAGTGGACCTTGATTGATTGAGTGTAAACATCTAGACCACACATAAGATTTTATTTTGTCATTTAAAAATACGTGTTCTACAGATGTGAAAAATTCTAAAAAATGAAATTTTTAATCCAAAATATTTTGTGTCCTAAGCAACATAGAAAAGACAAAAATAGTGTTCTAGGTTTGTAAACAGTGCACCTTCGGATCCTGTCTGAATTGTCTTTTTTGTGTAGCCCAAACATAATTCAATCTGGATTAAAATTTTGCACACTCAAAAAACTTATATCATGTACATATTTTTAGGAGGTGTATTTGGTACTTTGAATTGTATTTTTTTTAAATGTTCAAAATAACAGCCTCCATGTAGCCCGAGTTTAAAATGCATTTTCCGTGGATACATGTCCTTATATAGGAGTCTGATTTTGTATGACGCAAGCATTTTTAGCATAGTGTATGCTTTTATGTTGTATAAATAAATTACGTTTTTTGAAGTTAGCATTAGTTTGTGTGTTGGTGTAGTGGCTTTGCTGATATACGAAGGTACGGAGTTTAAATCACTCCCAACGCTTAGAGGTTTAACTATTTTATTTCTACATCTGCATTGCATGTCAGCATCGAGGACTCAAATGCAAGAGGAAAATACATTGGGTTATTTTTAAAAAATTACAACGTCATAGGTGGACGAATTTAGTCAAACTTGCTGAAATTTGATCAAACTGGACTAAAATGTTCGCGGGATGCAAGTTATGGGACTGCTATTGCTCACTTTGCAAGATGTGGGACTAAAACACTCTCCCACTATGCAAGATGTGGGACTAAAAGTGTATATACCTCTTGTTTAATCCCTGATTGGAGATAGTATAAGATTCTCAACCATAAATCCTAATACTTCTTGTGTGCTTAATTATCATTACCCTGTATATATTTTGATGATGCCAAGAAATGTACAAATCAAAATTATTAACCTGATATCGTTTCGTGATTTCATGGAAGGATCATATTTTCCTCGCCTCTATTTTCCTGCCGCCACGGGAACAACGGCAAGAACCATGTATGTAATCCGTCCCCATTGAATCAATTTGTGCATGCTGATTTACACAAGTTAATAAGTGTCTTTTTGTAAGAGTATGAGATTGGCAGAATATGTTGGATGTATTATTGAGCCTCATGGGCGAGTATATATAGACGTACATGGATCATCTTGAAGTACAAGTCAAATTAGGCTAGAGTCCTAACTATCCTAAACTACCATAACAACCGTATATGTACAATACTCTAACATCCCCCTGCAGTCGCAGCGGTAGCGTTATGAACAACTAGAACATCGCAGACGGTTAGACTGGATATAAACCGAAGTAGAACCAGTGGGCTGACATCCCCCGCGGTAGGAGCGGGAATGTCGTGGACGGTGTCGTGTCGCGGTAGCTTGGACTGTAGAGGGAGCTAATGATGCTCAAGCGAGGTGGTAGCCCTTGTGCCGATGTCGAGGGATCCGAGAGCATGAGGCGGTTCCATGGTCGAGGTAGCCGCGCGAGGGGTCGCCGTGGTCGATGTCGTGGTCGGGGTTGCCGGTGTCGATGTATCCGCACATGAAGCCGCAAGCGCATAGTGCGTGAAGAGGATGACGGAGACGCGTCGAGGCAGGTCGAAGGTGTCGATCAATGCCGGAGTCGATGCAGTCTGAGCCGTTGGGTATGATCGGCGCCAAAAATTTGCCAGAACTAGGCGCACGTCGGGGACGAAGGCACGTCTTGGTTCTGCCAGATCCTAGTATGCCAAGAAGAATGCGTCGTTGATGCGGTCGAGGCAGTCGTAGAGGAAGGTGTCGATGCCGAAGAAGACGTTATCATGTCGACGAAGACGAGGCGTCCGGCGCGAGTTTGCCAAACTCGGGAACGCGTCGGGTTTACTCTAAGATCGGTAAACAAAAAAAGAAAATCGATGAAAAGATCGGAAAAAAAGTCTTGCAGGGCAGCCGATCACGGATCGGCCAGCGAACCCTAACGTCACGGATTCTGCGGCCCTGGCGGAGATCATGGAGATCGACCTCCCGAAGCGGCAATGGCGGAAGCGTGCCGGCGGCGGCTAGGGTTTGGGAACGGTTTAGGCTGATACCATCAAAGAGTATGAGATTGGCGAAATATGTTGGATGTATTATTGAGCCTCATGGACGAGTATATATAGACGTACAGAGATCATCTCGGAGTAGAAGTCAAGTTAGACTAGAGTCCTAACTATTCTAAACTACAATAACAACCGTATACGTACAATATTCTAACATTTTTTCTTCAGTTGCAAAGATTAACACTTATGTCTCATATACCTCTAGAATAACATGCTCACTGTAGTCTTACAATTCAACCACAGTAAGGTACAATTGAATATAGAACATGTCACTGATGTACAAGAACAAAAGGAGAAATAATCTCGCTACTATCGTAACCTTAACACACAAACTCCAGCATCTAGTTATAGAATACATAATGGAATCCACCATCAGATTTGTGATAAGCTGGTTCGTTATCTCTGTGGATGGACAACATCCTAGTAGAGATACTTGCTATGATCTGGGTATGTCCTTTGCCCTCTGCATGTCTGACCAACTTCGACCATCTCTGATTCTGCAGCACCCTCTCGAAAGCTTTGACAGCCCTGTCGTTCATTCATCCAGTAACTACACAAAAATGAAAGATCGACTAATCATGCTTAAGAAATTCTGCATAATGCCAATGCAAAAGAAATCAGCTGTGAGTTGAAGGAGCAACTAGCTAGCTTAAGAGTGCGTTTGGTTCAGTGGCTATCCCTCAAGTGGTTGGGGGTAACCACTTTTCATGTGGTTGACCAGTGTTTGGTTAAGGGTATAGCGTGGTTAGAGGTAGCCAAATTTCTCTCAAAAGCTGGTTGAGTTGCACCACTCGAAAACTGGTGGTTGAGACCATCCACCCGTGCGCAGCAGCTAAATTCACCCGGGAAACGTATACGCCGTGCGGCGCAAGCGGCAGCAGCAGCTGTGCATGATTCATTTTCCTGCAGCACAGCGCGCGATTGGTTCTGTTGCTTGAGACAGAGTGCGCTCGAGTCCGTATGGCTGCAGCTAGCTTTCTTTAGCTAGCTAGTATATTCTGAAAGCTAGCTAGTATATTCTGATCGACTGCTTTTCCTTGTAGCACACAACACAATGTACATCTATGTACTGACATTCCTCTCTCTCAGATGTAATATCTCTTCATGCAATGGATAGGTACTATACGTGGTTGTGGTTAACCATCATAAGCTCATAACAAAAAGGTGACTATATCACCCCAGCCATCTTTTAGCCCTCAAACTAAACACAAATGTAGCTATTCCTAACCACTTTCCCAACCCATTAACCAAACAGAAAAATTGGTTAACCACAACCACGTGGTTGGGGTACCCATAACCACCTTTTCATACCCACAAACCAAACGCATCCTAAGGAAGCGTGCGTGGGATAGAATCCCTAAAACTATTTTATGGGTGCGACTAGACAGCCTTTGGAGACCGGTTAGTCTTACCGAGCCCTCGCCTAAAAATAGAAGGACTAGCCAGCGGCTATTATGCATGCATATTAAATTTTGTGTGTGATAAAATTAAAAAGCCATAACTCATAACCGTGTGTTTAAATTGTGATCCGTTTTCGCCGTTGGGTTTCTCGCGATTAGATCTTTAAAACTAAATCCCATTTGCATATATTTTAACTAACTTTTTTTTTCAAAAAACAACTACCTATTGTTCTAAAAACAACTTAGTATCATGGAGAAAGCAACTTCTTACAATAGTTGATTGCGGTACTTTTTCACATTTTGTAGCAACCTAATTTTTAAAATACTCACGTAGCAACAAATAGCCATCAACTTCATAATTTCAAGACCCGCAAGTTTACAATAATAGTTACCTACCTACTTTGTAATATCATCTGTAACTTGTTTCCTAAGGCAGACAACTTAGTAGCAAATGAAAATACAACTTTACACAAAACAATATTCAAACTTTGTAGCAGCGTTAGGAAACTTCGCGACAAATAGTGCACATAACTTCACAAAAATGATGCTAGACCACTTAGGACTATTGGTAGGCAACTTGGTGTTAATTGTATACAACTTAGCATTGGTGTCTATACAACTTAGCATTAGTATGTATACAACTTAGCATCGGTGACTATACAATATGGATGTGGCTAGTGTCGTGAGCACGACACAAGGCGCAACACGACATGCAAGAAGGCGAAGAGGATGTCGCTTGGAGATGGGTGATGCCCAGACGAAGGGGAAGCCAAACAAACAATTTACTTAACCCTAGTGGGTATGCAACTCTGTAGGTTCGATATACAACTATATTTAGAAATTGGTACAACTTAACCCTAGTTGGTATGTAACTTAGCAAAAAGTGGGTATGCAACTTAGCACAAGTCGAAAATACAACTTAGCACTAGTAGGTATGTAGCTTAGCACAAGTCAAAAATACAAGTTCGCACAACTTGTTATCTTCTTGGTAGTCGCCACCATGAGGTACAAATCCATTAGAATCAACATGGATATAGTCGGGGCCACAAGCATGACACAAAACGCAACACAAGATGCAAGAAGACAAAGAGGATGTTGCTTTGTGACAGACGATGACTAGACGAAAGGGGAGCCCAAACAACAATTTACTAAGTGGGTATATTGAACAATGGGTGCAACTTAACCCTATCTGTATACAACTTACCAAATAGTGGGTATGCAACTTAGCACTAGTCGAAAACAATAAATTTGCGCTGCGTATACAACCTAACAACACTGTGTGTGCGACTTAGTGTTTGTAGGTATACAACTTAGCACCAATGGGTATATAACTTAGCACTTATGGCCCTTTCCTCGGCGCCACCTGTTGTGGTAGCCTCTATCCTCACGTCGACGATGTCATAGCTTGAGTAGGCGACCACTACCCGAAGAACAAGGATAACAGAACAACGACCAACAACTTTATAGTATAGTACCAAAACACACAACTTTACACTATTAGTTGCATATCATACTTACCAATATCGTTGGTAATATGGTTATTGATGCAGACAACTTAGTGACAATGAAAATACGATTTTATAACAAATAGTGCACAACTTAGACGTAGTGGATAGACTAAATGCATCCACATCATTAATATAGATCTAAGAAAGTAGCCTATTTTGCTAATTCATGCAAATGCTAGGAACACGAAGAAAAAATGCGAAGTGGATAAGTTGCAAAAGTACTTTTACTTATGCGTGAATGCAAATAGGACTACACGGAAAATAGCCAAAACGATAAGGTTGTTGTCTTCTATCTCATGCTGAACGGTTTCAGTGCCAATGCGTCGTGCGAGCACTGCTTTTGTTAAATCTGCCTAAATCTGAAAAGTTCAATCAAGTCTGACCCTTCCTCGAAACTAATTTGGAATCTGACTCCTGGGGTCGGCGCAAGATGAAGCATCTAGGAGGCAAACTAGGGTGGTCGGCGCCGTTTTAAATGGAGCCGACGTCGGCGCCATTTTAAACGGAGCCGACCTCCTTCAGGTCGGTTTTCTGTTTTGTGTGTGCCTACCTATACAACTTCGGCGTTATTTTAAACGGCGCCGACCCCAAGGGTCAGATTCCGAATTAGTTTTGAGAAAGGGTCAGACTTGGTTGAACTTTTTAGACTTGGACAGATTTGGCAAAAAATACGCCTTTGCCTTTGCCACATGAGGATTCCCCATGCTGGCCGGACCTCTAACCTCCTACACTTCCATATCAACGGCGCCGCCCTAGCTTCAGCCCCATGGGGTGCCTTCGCGTGTGTTGGTCTGGGACGACCCACATTGAAGATTGGGCAGCATCAGGCGCTCCAGCCATGGTGAGAGGCGGCGGCTGGAGGTCGGTGGCATCGCGTCGTCGCCGGAGATGAGAGGGAAACAAGGCGGAGCCAGGAGCACAAAATCTATCACCATGGCCAGAGACGGCGGAGGTCCCACTTCGGCGGCGCGCAGGAGATGCAGGAGGGCAGCGCCGTCACGCTCGTGGGTTACATGAGGACGTCGCGGTGGTCGGATGCCCCTGTAAAATCCTGAGGTGGAGGCCACGGCGCGCCGCCGATGGGAGCAGGGCAGGGGCCGCAGCGGCACGTTGACGGCAGAAGCCGCGACGGAGCACTAGCCGTGTCGGGACTAATAGCAGCAACCGCGGGCTTTTTTTGTCGGGACATGGTGCGATGGACTTCACTCGAGCGGACGGACACGACGGAGGCTCGATGGAGCTAGCGAGCCCCCAAACACTTTTTAGCAATTGGAATCTTTTATTTAGGCTTGTTTTACAGTACCATTTACTGGTCACCGAGAGGGATAAGTATGAATTCATCTGACGGCTCCTATTCTTTCATGTAGATTAGGCCCAGCAGGCCCATTAGCCGTAATATCAAGAAAAAAAAGATCAAAAGACACCCCCACCGCCGTGCTTCATCCACTCCCACACATGGACACCGCCGCCGCCTCCACCTTCCTTTTGTCCTGCGTGCACGGAGCCGCCGACGCCTCCTCCACCTCCGCCCGGTCTGCCTCCTCCGCCTCCCACATGCCCGCACGAGTAGGGGCGCCGCCACCGCGTCCTCCACCCGTACCAGGCCTGCCTCCTCCACCCCCACCCGCCTACAGGAGGAGGGACGCCACCGCCGCCTCCACCTCCCACACAGCCTGCCTGTACGGTTCCGCCGCCGAAATGTACGAATCTTTCCTTCGCTGCTTGTTGGTTTCCAATGATTGTGCCTAACCCAAAGTTCAGGTAATTTTTAGACTTAAAATTCAAAAATTTGAGCTACATCAGTAGTGGCCAGCAAAAGGCCATGAAGTTGTTTTTTAAGACCATTTATTGTCCATGTAGGTGATGACAATGCTTGCATGGAGAAGATTCGTGATTGCGCTACCCCAGTCGGATGTTTACTAAGTGCAAGAATATTGCTTGGAAGGGGTCCAGATGGATGCGACAACAACTTGATCTCTTTCATTAGCCCTCAAAAACAAACTTGGAAGCACCATATTAATCCCAAACAACTAATAAAATTAACCATCCGATCTCCACATTACTTATCTACAGCCGTAGGATGAAATTAAATAAAAGAGTCTTAGGGTTCTATCCCATGTCCACGCACGCTTCCTTAATGATCTCTTTCATTAGCCCTCAAAAACAAACTTGGACGGGATGCAAACAATACGTACATATCCCTCGCAAAAACTCCTCCACCGATTATTCCCCAACAAGGCACAAATGACGTTGTAAACACAATCACACACACCTATCTCGCTCTCCGAACTCTCGATCAAACACAAGAAACACAAGAGCATTTTGGTGCCGTGTAAAAGTGTCCTGCTTTTCTGTTACTCTTCAGGTTTTATGCCTATTACAACCAAACGGAAGAACGGGAAAATAGATAACAGATCAGAGCGTCTATGCCATCCCACGTCCTGCTCCTCTGTCGCTGATACTGCCGCACGAACAGGTCCTCATGCCATCCCACGATGCTCGCGCTGTGGCCAACTACTTAGCGAAAGAACAGCTACACCAGGTCGTGAACAACCTGACGACGCTGATCACCTACTTATTTTGGCTAAGGGAAAATGAACTAGCTAAACTGACGGAACTGATAGACAGTTCAACCAGCTCCTGGTGCACAAAGAGAACAGAGGCAAAGTGCAGGGTTTATCCAACACTTCACCCCCTTAAACCTGCACCTCGATGACACCCAGCAGACGACGCAGCTCGATGAACCGGACGAAGCCAAGTTCTTTAGTAAGAATATCTGCGAGATGATCCTCCGTGCGGACATGATCAACATCCAGCTCGCCCTTTTCATAGCAGGATCTGATGTAGTGAAACTTGATGTCGATATGTTTGCTCTGATCATGATGAACGGGATTCTTGCACAGAGCAATTGCTGAAATGTTGTCCACCAGTAGTCTGAACTTAGCTGGTGGTTTACCACTCAGCTCTCCAATAAGGCGACTGAGCCAAACCCCCTGACAAGCTCCAGCCCCGGCAGCCATATACTTGCCTCACATGAGGATTGAGCAACAACCGTTTGTTTCTGTGAGCTCCAGGTGACAATGTTGCTGCCCAGGAAGAAGACAATGCTTGTCGTGCTCTTGCGTTCATCTAGATCACCAGCGAGGTCATTGTCGCTGTATCCACGAGCGCAGGTTCTCCTTATCCCTTTCTATACTTGCATCCATGTGACAGAGTTACTTGGACATATGTGAGGATTTGTTTTACCAATGCCCAGTGTGTTGCAGAGGGATCCTCCATGTATCTGCTAGCAATCCCAACTGCCAAAGCAATGTCAGGCCTGGTGTTAACCAGATACCTTAGACTGCCAATGACACTTCTGTAGAGTGTCTTGTCTGCTCTTTTAGTGCCATCCTTCTTTCTCAGTTCCAGGCGACACTACATTGGGGTCCGGGAACTGTTGCAATTGCTCATTCCGGTGATCTCCAGTATCTTCTCTGCATAGCTTCTCTGACAGAGAGTGATTTCCCCATCTGTTTGTGACACTTCAATTCTCAGATAATAACTGAGTAACCCAAGATCACTCATTCTGAACATTTGCTTCATCTCCTGCTTGAAGTTCACAATGGCATGAGTTGATGTGCCTGTGATGATCAAATCATCCACATACACACCCACGAGCAGATATGAGTTGCTGTCTCCTCTCCTATACACTGCATGCTCCGATGGACTGCGACTGAAACCAAGGGAAATGAGTGAATCATGGAGCTTTGCATACCATGCCCATGGTGCTTGGCGAAGTCCGTACAAGGCTTTGTTCAGTTTTAGTACTGAGTTCTCCTCGCCTGCGATGATGTACCCCGGCGGCTGAGCAACGTACACCTCCTCGCTGAGTACACCATCAAGGAACGCCGATTTGACGTCCATATGGTGCACCTCCCAGCCAGAGTGTGCTGCCGGTGCAAGCAGGAGGCGCACCGTTTCCATCCGCGCCACTGGCACGAACACTTCCTCAAAATCCACCCCCTGCCGTTGAGCATATCCTTTTGCGACCAGGCGCGCTTTGTGCTTGACAACGTTGTCGGTGGGGTCCCTTTTCACCTTGTACACCCACTTCATCCCGATCGCTTTGTGCCCACATGGGAGCGTCGAGAGCTCCCACATTTTGTTCTCAGCAATCGAGGCCATCTCCACATCCATGGCCGCACACCACGTGGGATCAGCGATCGCCTCGCCAGTGGTGTGAGGTTCCTCCGCGGTGAGCAGGCAGTGCTCGCTCAGCTGCGTGATCGCCTGATGCTCGGTGGCATCATAAATGCAGGAGAGACCCATGTACCGTGCCGCCCCATCTTCCGAGCCAAGTCCTTCGTCGTCCGTCAGTGGCGTGGCCCAGTGTATTTCAGCTGGTGTCACAGGAGCGGCTGGCGACGCAGCGTCGGAAGTTGCAGGTGTTGGTGAGGGAGTCGCAGGTGTTCGTGGCAACGATAGCGAGCCTACTGCTAGCGTGCTCCCGACTGTGGCTTGAGCAGGTGAGCCAGGAGCTCGCGATGGCGCAGTTCCGGCTCCGGTGTCCGTCTCCATGGTGCCATCCTCCAGAGTGTATGTCACCGTGAACGTGGCGTGCGGCGTCGCAGCCATGTCCTCCTTCTCCTAGTGCCATGACCTGTTTTCTTCAAAAATCACGTCACACGATACCTGAAGTTTGTTCGTCGCTGGATCATAGACCCTGTAGCACTTGGAGTTCTCTTCGTAGCCAATGAACACCATGGGTGTGGATCGATCGGCTAGCTTGGTGACGCCGGGGTCAACCTTCTTGACGTGGACCATGCAACTGAACACACGCATGTGTTGTACATTCGGCTTCCTCCTGTGCCACATCTCATAAGGAGTGACACCGTCCAGGGCTCTTGTGGGAGCGCGGTTCAGGATGTACACCGTGGTCAGCATAGCCTCTCCCCAGAAGCGCGGCGGAATTTCCTTGCTCTTCAGGAGGCAACGAGCCATCTCCACCATAGTTTGGTTGCGTCTCTCGACAACACCATTCTGTTGGGGGAGTATGGTGTGGGGGTTTGATGCCTGATACCAGTGGTATCGCACAGCTCGTGGAATTAACCGGAGTTGAACTTGCCGCCTCGATCTGATCTGAATGCACGGAGCTTGTAGTTGCCCGTGGCCTCAGCTGCGGCCATGATTTTGCTGAAGAAGCGGAATGCGTCGCTCTTGGACTTGATCGTCTCGATCCACATGTAGCGGCTCATATCGTCCACCACCTGGAGGAAGTAGTTGTTCCCGCTGGGCGTCATGGGCGCGATCGCCCCACATAGGTCAGTGTGGAAGAGCTCGAGCCACCGTTCCGCCCTAAATGACGACGCACTAGGGAAGGGCGGTCGATGATGTTTGCCCAAGGCGCATCCATCGCAATATTCATCGACGTGCTGGATCCCAGGAACCCCACGCACCATGTCCCGCCGCGATAGTGCGTGCAAGGCACGGAAATGCAGATGGCCATAACGCACGTGCCATCGCCAGGCTGCGTCGTCAGACTTGCTCAGCAGGCACACCGGTGCGTCGTGTGTCAACACACCTATGTACAGACGGTTGCCTGCCCTCTTGAACCTCGCGAGGAGACCGCGAGGTGGGTCGTGGATGACCATGGTGCCATCCTTGATGGAGATCTTGTAGCCTCCCTCATCCAGCCGCCCCACGGAGATGATGTTACTCCGTAGGCTCATGATGTAGTAGACGCACGCGAGCACGCGCTGGTCACCGAAGTGACCTTTGAATATCACTGAGCCCTTTCCGTAGATGTTCACGTGCGATCCGTCGCCGAACGTGCCATGCACCGTTTCGTCGATCTCGGAGAAGACGTGCCTCGGTCCTGTCATGTGACTGCTAGCCCTGGTATAAAAATACCAGAGACCGTCAGGTGAGGGCACTGGAATTACCTTCTCCTCGTTGAGGAAGACAGTGTGCTGTGCCACGGACTCGCAGGTCACGACCATCATCATCGCCGGTGGCTCCTCTTCTTGTGTCCGAGTTAGGTTAGCCTGCTGCTTCTGCTCAGGATCGCGCTTGGCCTTCTTGCACTCCTTGACACAGTGGCCGGACTTTCCACAGTACCGACAGTTCCCTTTCCGGCGTTCACCTCCGGCGGACTGGTTGTTGCCCGAGCCGCCGCCGGGCTTGCCGATGTCCTGCTTGGGCTTGTACGCAGGTTTGCTGCTGCTCCCACTGCCTGGCGCGCCCTTGTTCTGGCGTGCCGCCCATTCCTCCTCTGTGAGGAGAAGCTTGCCGATGCCATCGCCGATGTCGTCGAGGTCGTACCCCTCCTCGGCCGTGATCAAATGGCCGGTCACCTCCTCGATCGTGACCGATCGCAGATCCATTGTCTACTTGATCACCATGACCATCAGACGGTATTTCTTCGGCCCCACCCGAAGGTACTTGAGTATGGCGCGGTACTCGTCGACGGGGTCACCGAGAAGTTCCAGATCATTGATGATCGTGGTGAGCCGGATCGACAAATCCTCAATCGACTCACCATCTTTTAAGTGCAGCTCCTCCCACTCGCGTCGGTGAGTTTGCGCCTTCACCTCGCGAACGCGCTCGCGGCCCAACCTCATGGTCTTGATAGTGTCCCATGCGGTTTTGGCGCAGTCCTTGATAGAGAGCGTCCGCACCAGCTCCGGGCATGACAGCGCCAAGCCATACGATCATCGCCCTCCTCTTCGGCGCCGAACTCGATGACGTCCCAGAGGTGTGCGACCTATAGCTGCACGCGCATCACCATGGCCCACTCCGCATAGTTGGAGCGGGTTAGGGTGGGGTACTGCGCATTACCTGAGTGCTCCCGCACGACGCGCTTGCGCACGGCGATCTCGCCGCCGCCGCGGGCCAGGCTTCGACCACAGCACAGAGTCGGAGACTCGGAGGTGTGACGCTGTCCTGGAGGCTTGGATCCGCCCGTGACGCTGCCCGAGGCCTGTCCCGGTGGCTTGGATCACTGGTAGAAAACGTGCCATGTGTCCCAGTTGGTAAGGGGCTTTAGTCCCGGTTGTCCAACCGGGACGGTGCAATCGGGACTAAAGCCCTAACCTTTAGTCCCGGTCGCCCCACCAACCGGGACAAATGGGTGCACACGTGGCAGCGGCAGAGGGCGAGGGGGGTGGAGCATTAGAACCGGGACTAATAACCTTCTGCCGCGGCAGAGAATTCATTTTGGCACATTTTGTTGCCTCGGCAGCATTTTCGCCACTTTTTGTGCCGCGGCAGAGAATTCATTTAGGTTGTTTTATTGTTTATTTAGTGTTTTGCACTTATCAATGAAGTAACCGTTATATTACACAAGATCATCATGACAATATTACATTCAATACACGGATCGAGTTCATGCACTACATACAAAAGTTGCTATTTTTACAATCCCTATTGTCTATACACAGCCGAATAGTATTCCCCTTTTGGGTTTAGGACTTCTGCATCCAAGAATCCCGCCAATTCCTTCTGAATTGCTCGTACGCGATCCTTTGGCAGAAGACCGTCCCGTAGACGTTCAATTTGATTGAAAAAAGGAGTCGGTCTATATGAATGAAACTAAACACAATTTGATTGTAATTAAAAACTATAGAAATTGTTTACGTACGTGGAGTTGCTCTAAATTTCTTCCCTTCTCATCGCACGTCTGTCGGATGAACTCGCAAACATAGTATCCACATAGATTGTTACCTGGTCCCTGCGTCAGGCACTTTACGAGAACAGAGTTCAATCAAAATAATAATCAAGCATGATAATAACTGTATCAAAACTAGAATCAAAGAGATGCGCGGATATAGCTAGTGGTGCTTACATCTAGTGGTTAAAATGTAAGATCCTCTTTCCAAACACCCCTAGCCTTGTTGGTGAACCGTTTCCAAGCGCTGCCCGGCGAAGAAAACGAATAAAAGAAGTTATTAATTACTTGATATCATAAAATTCACGAACGTTGCCGATATAGTGTCGTAATGATTAGAATTACCGCTGGAGAAGCATCTGCATGTCCTTCCACGTCTCAAGGGGTTTATGTTTTGAGTCCATGACTAGTACACGCCCTTTGTCAAGTTGAATGATTAACAGAATATAGTGGAAGCTGCGAATGCATAACTAATCAATTATATACTTAACATCGAGTAAGCGAAATAGAAAGTGTATAGAAGACAATAACACTCACTCGAAGTTGTAAGGAAAAAGTATTTCCCTTTTGGTTTCTTGAAACCTTAACGCATGTACTATATATCCTCCGTATCCTGGGGGCTTGTTTTGAGATTAGCTTCATGAACCCAATATGGGTCAATGAAGCCAATGTCATAGATTTGTCCTCTGCTGCATTCGAGAATCTTCATTCTGCATATTACAGTATGATTATATACATGCAATAAACAAGGTGAGATAGCTGGAGACTAAATTAATTACAGAATTAGTACTTATAGACAATAGGCACTGATGATAGATTTGTCCAAGGCGTCTTGATTGAATAATTGAAATAGTTCATCAAATTCAATGGATATCATGTCATCCTTTTCTTTCCCATGATGCTTTTTTGTAACCCTCGACTATCCGATTAGCCCCGCCTTTTTGGCATGCATGTACAGTTATGCAATCTTCGCATTTTGTTGGAAGATTGTTTACCTCCTCAGGTTTGACGAGAGGTTTGCCGTCTGGTATTTGTATGCTACTTCACTCACGGGAAGTACTCTAACGGATAAATCTGGCAATACTCATACCTTGAGCAGCGGCAGCTTCTCCGTATTCTGCAACTATCACCGGATCATACTGCTCTTCGGCCCCATATTTGCTCGACCCCACATTGGTTTGGGAAATCACCTTGAGAGGGGCGCAAGACTGTTTTGCTTGTTCTCCGAGCTGGGCAACAGATTTCTCGCTTGCATCAGTACTGCTCTTCGAGGCTTTTTGTGCCGCATGTGACTTGAGAATAGAACGCTCATAGTCTGATGACAGCTTTGGCTCGGGTTGATGAAGAGTCTTTAGCATTTTCAACACTTTGGCTTTTTCTTCTTTGGTGCTGGGGAACTCTGGCTCTTTCGCCGCCACTTAGCTTAAATACGCTGTCGTTTCCGCATCAACGATCGCCGCAGTCTCCTCTTCAGTATAGTCATAAGCTCTCTTGGGAGGAACCTTTGGTACTTTTGGAAGAGGCTCTTGTTTACGTTTCGGCGATCGCTTACCACGACGCACAGTAGCGGTACGCTTACGCTTTTTATCCTGAGGCGCCGGCGATGGCTCCCGCGGCGATGGCTGCGCCGGAGATTGGTGAGGCGACGAAGACGGCTGCCGCGGCGGCGACGACCTCGCTGGAGACGGGTGAGGCGGCGGCGAAGATGGCCTTGGCGTGTGATTTCGAAGAACGATACATTCCTTCGGCCATAGAATGGTGACGTTTTTTGCGTCTCCCAGTACAGTCAAATCCCCTTCACCTGAAGGGTAGTCAAGATCCAAAACTTCAAAGGTGGGCATGATTTCATCCACCCCGACAAGAGCGTAGCCCTCTGGAACCGGACGACAGTGGTAAGTTGGTGTGGGTCCAATTGGTAAGGCATAGCCGACCGCCACCTTCATTGATATGTTCACAACTTTGACATGTAGCTCGCAGTGTGTCATCTCTGTGATATCATCCACTGGGTAGCCAACAGGAGCCATCGTCGGTGCACCATCGTCATCGCCATTGTCATCACCCGGGACCTCGGTGGAAGCCACACTGCTTTTTCGATTATTCGATAGGCCGGTAGCATCGAATGCAGTGTGCTGCTGAGATGGGCCGGTAGTACTTTGCTCTTTAAGTGCATTAATTTCATCTTGTTGTTGCTTTAATCGTTCTTCAATTAAACGCAATCGCTCTTTCTGACTATCTGCTTCAACTTCCGCCCTATCCTTTCTCCTCTGACGGCTTCTATCAGGATATTTCTTCCTCTCTTCGGGAAACCCAGTCCTCCATGGTTGGGAGCCTCTTGTGCCTCGTGTTCATCCATCATGTTCCTTATTTCCAAGGGCGAGTGTGAGCTCATCATTCTCTCTATCGGGAATGAAGTCCCCATCTTTAACAGCCTTTACTGCTTTTCTCATCCTCTCGATTGGCAAGGGGTCTTTTTTATGTTGTATGTTATATATACACATCCCTTCCGAGTCCAATGTGCCCCCATGCCCGTAAAACCAATTCCTTGCACGTTCTACCCAATCGTCTGTCTCTGGGATGATATTTTTAGCACGCAGTTCATTCTCAAGTTTCTCCCACTTAGGAATGCCAGCCCTGTAGCCACCTTGCCCCATAGTATGGTGATACTTCTTGTTAGCAGCATTCAGCTTATTCATTGAAGACATTTTCTTAGCTTTTTCTAATGTCTTGTATTCCACAAACTCAGCCCAGAATGGTTTTATCTTCTCAAACTGAATATTCTTGAAATTGGGAGTCTTGCCTTTCACGACATAGTCAAGGTGCAATCTTTTCTTCCAGTTGGTGAAACACTGGGCCATCTTCTTCAAAGCCCACTCCCTGACCTTAGCCTCCATGGCTCTCCCATGTTCTAAGGCGTCCTCAACTGGATCCTCCGCATTTGGATCCAACTCTATCTTCGGTAGTTTGAAATTAACCATGAGCCTCTTCTACAGTAAATCTTTGGCGTGGTTAGGTACAAATAAAACTGTTCCCTCTCCATCCGCATTAGCAGGCCTATTCCAATTTCTAATGGTGATCGGGATTAAGTCCCTAACAATTACTCCGCATTGTGCCACAAATTTGTTTGCGACAACTTCGGGAGCCGTCGGTTTGCCGTCTTTAGCGACATCTTCGATCCTGAACCTCTCATGGTCTTGCAACTTTTTGGTTGGGCCTCGTGTGCTCTTTTTAATAGATTCCTTCGATCCGGAGGGCTAAAAGAAGAAAGATCGCAGTTACTATTTCTATATAGATAGCAAATGATTAATTAATGAATTAATTATATTACATACACCTCGCCGGAGCGGTCGTCTTCTCGATTACACAAGGCATCGCCTTCTCCCTCGCGGAAGGAAACACCTTCAACCTCAAACAAGTCGTCTATTCCGGTAAAAAGAGGATCACCCTCACCGGAGTTGTTCAGAAACGTTGATACGTCTAAATTTTCTTTCCCATGGATCACACCTTGGATCAACTCTTCCTTTTCTTCGTCTCTAACGTGTGGGTCCATATTTTCTACATAGGTGGAAAAACGAATAAGTCAAAGCGGCTAAGGGAGAAAGTTAGGTACGGTGTTGAGAGATATAAACCCTAATTCAGAGAAACCCTAATATATACATACACAATAATACCAAACTAATTAATAAACCTAATAATACCTAACTAATAATAAACCTAATAATCCAAACACCAAAAAGAAAGGGAAACCCTATAGCATCGATGCAATGATCAAGCAAGTATGATGATATGACAAGTTAAATTGTATTGAAAAGTAACCCTAAAGCACGCTCGACAAATTAAACGGGGTTCCGAGGGGCGCAAACCCTAATTCGGGGAAACTCCGGAATCACCTGTGAGGGGTTACTATGTTCTTCTAATCAAACTTGTCATTTAAGTTGCTTAACAATGCATGATTATAGCTTAAATAGGTAGGTTTCATTTTCCTGAAAATTTTGGTGTATTATACATATTTTTCTGACTTATAAATAATAAGTTATTGATTTTACAATATTAAACATCGGCAATGGCGATCCTCGGGTTGGGCTCGAATCCGTCGATTCGCTGCATGCGCGGGCTAGTGGGTAGGATAGTTGGAAAGAGGAGATCGAGGCGGACCCAATGGTGGCAGTGGCAGTGGTGGCGCTGGTCGGAGACGTACGAAGGCGACGCGCGGCCGGAGACGTACGGAGGCGGCGCGCGGCGATGGACGGAGATGGAGGTGGAGGCGGCGGCGCTCACGGCGATGGCAGGCGCGCAAGGACGAGGCAGCGTCTCCCCTGCTGTGTGCGGCGCGTCGGGTGTTTGCAGAGAATGGAGAAGGGGAAGAAGAAGAAGAGGCACGCGTATATGAAGGAAGGACCTTTAGTCCCGGCTGTGGCGGTCGGGGGAGGAGAGGGAGAGGTGGCGCGACAGGAAGGACCTTTAGTCCCGGCCGGGACATATTTTGAATTAAAGACTATGGGCTATTTATTTAATTATTCATAGATCCTACAATAATAAAAAAATTATCTTATTTTGAACTTTGAAATATGTTGATAAACAGAATTAAAATTCACCCAAAGTTTGGTGGTGATTTGAATTCAAATGAAGATTGAAAAATATTATTAAATCTTATTTAATTAATACTAGAGCCTATTTTTAAATAATTAAAAGACCCTAAAAAGAAGAAAGGATTTATTCAAAAATTGAATTCAGAATGTTTTATTAATTAGTGTTTGAAGCCACACAAAATTTGACAAAGGTTTGAATTCAAATGGATGCTTGAATTGATAATACATATATATATACAAATACAAAATATGATAATATATAAAAAATATGATAATATACATATACTACTTAAGTAGATTATTTTCTATGAATTTTACAAGTTCCATCTAAAATCTGCCAAAATAAATCGAATTAAATTAAATAGTCAAACGTGACCGTTTGACCACGCCGACGTGGCGCTGACCAGTCAGCACCCTAGGCTGACTAGTCAATGGTCCATCTAGACCATTGGATGTTAATCGGAGGGCAGAGGAAGCACGCGAGGGGAAGCTCACCGGAGCAGCCGACGGTGGCGGCGGCGACGGTCGGGGCGGCGGCGGCGGAAGGTGAGACGGCGTCGGGGGCGAGGTGGCGGATCTCCTCGTGGTGGCGCAGCGTCTGGCGGCAGCTAGAGTGGCGGGCGGCGTCATGACGACGGCGTCATGGCCGCGGCTGGGCTCTGGGAAAGGGAGGGAGGCGGTCAGCGGGTGGTGGCGGTGATCCCCAGCGGGCGAGCGAGGCGAGGAGGAAGGCGCGCGGGCACGGCTGGTATGGGCGCGCCGGGTGCGCGGCTGGCGCTGGAGGGGGAGGAGGGGAGAGGGCGCTTAGTTTCGGGATGGAGGCGTCTCCGGTGTCGGGTGGTTGCAGAGAATGGAGAAGGGGAAGAAGAAGAAGAAGAAGAAGAAGAAGAAGAAGAGGCACGCGTATGTAAAGGAAGGACCTTTAGTCCCGGTTGGTGGCTCCAACCGGGACTAAAGGGTCATACGTTTTTCAGCAGATGAAGGTATGTTTTTTAAATGATAATTAATTTGGAATTTAGAAAAACTTTAAACATAAAAGGTGTTTGAATTTGAATAACTAATTCAAAACCATTTTCTGTTTTTAAAAATAATTAATGTAACCATTTAAACTATGAACCATTTAAAATTAATAATGAAATAACTTATATTTTTTAAATATTAATTTGAAATTTAGAAAAACTTTAAACATAAAAAGTGTCTGGATTTGAATAAATAATCCAAAACCATTTTCTATTTTTAAAAAATAATTAATGTAACCATTTAAAATTAAAAATGAGTTAACTTATATTTTTTGAATATTAATTTGGAATTTAGAAAACTTAAAACATAAAAAGTGTTTGGATTTGAATAAATAATTCAAAACCATTTTCTGTTTTAAAAAATAATTAATGTAACCATTTAAAATATGAACCATTTACAATTAAAAATGAATTAACTTATATTTTTTTAATATCAATTTGGCATTTAGAAAAACTTTAAACATAAAAAGTATTTGGATTTGAATAAGTAATTCAAAACCATTTTCTGTTTTTAATGGGCGGAAAAAAGGACGGAAAGAAAATTTGATTAGGATAGAACTGGAATTAAAGTACATAACACAACTAACACAAAGTTACATAGAAGAACTGAAAATTAAGATACATGGCCAGATTAAGCCACAATCGGCCGAACTTGTTTTGCAGTGTTGGAATAATTCAGCCATGCTCCTGCCTACACCTGTAATACTCGCCACTGTAGTCGTCGTACTCGCCGCGGCCGTCGTCGCTATCATAGTCGGGGTCGCCGTAGTTGAACCTTGAAGGCTGAGTACGAGTGGGCTGGACTTGAGGGTATCGCAGGCGGGGGCTAGAGTCGGCGGCCGTGTCGTAGGCCATGACACTCTGGAGAGTCCGGCCGCGCCACCACAGCCGACGGCCGGCCTCGTTGAAGTTCGGATGAGGTGGGCCGTCCTCCTCGTGCCTGGCGAGTGCCCTCTCACGCTGATCCACGAAGAAGGCTTCCCATGTCGGGATGCCATCTGGGATTCCTCCGCTGCTCCGGCGTGAGCTCGAAGTAGTAGTGGTTCGTGATGGCCATCCGACGCGCCACACCTAGAGGGACTGGAGGAACCGGCACGCCTCGGCGCTCGAGATCCAATAGCAGGGGACACAAGATGGCCGGCGGGCAGGGGTAGTTCGAGGCGCAAAGCGCCTCCGCCTCCCTGGGAGTTAGAGCTACGGTGGAAGTCATGGGAAAGAGTGATGAGGTTGCAGATATGAGTCTAGAGATGTGCAATGACAATGGAGTCCAACCCTACATATATATATATATATAGTGAGAAATGGCAGGAAGATAACTGGAGGGAAGAACAGGCGGGAAGAACCGGCGGGAAAAATGGCGGAAGAAAGCAGTGAAGAAATCATGGAAGAAAGCAGCGGGAAGAATCAAGCGGGAAGAAACAACGGGAAGAACTGGCGGGAACCGTTTTGAATTATCTGAATTCCTAACTATGGTCGAACCGATGTGCATGAAGATAGGGGACGAGCATCGTTAGAACTTGCATTGGACCTCTGAAGAAACCACATATTGCGGGTCTAAAAATGATTTTTTCAAAAAATCAAGGACGATAGATCATGTACCTGTAGTACAAAAACCGGACCCACTTCCTACCGATTCGGTAGACATTTGTCATTTTTACCCGGGATGGACGAAAAGGTTTGAGATGTCCCGGTTGGGAGATAGTCCATGTAAGGTGGTCTAGTATTTTAGGAAAATGGGACGGTAGCATTCTGAAACGGCATTTTGGTGGTTACTTCACAAAACGACCCGTTTTTTGCGCTTGGAAAATGGAAAAGGGCTTTTACGTGCGACAAAAAGGAAAACTTCCTCCTGCAACATTGTTCTCCATACCAATGTCCACACACATGCATAATATGGGCACAACATCACAAACTATGCCGTGATTCAGCATATAACATCGGTCATTTGGACCGAAAGCCATGAAACCTCGAACATGATCGTTAGAACTTGCATTAGATCTCTGTAGTACAAACCGGACCCACTTCCTGCCGATTCGGCAAACATTTGTCCTTTTTACCTGGGATGGACGATTTCGGCAGGCTGGTCCAGGCATCACTAATGATAGGGGTGAGTGTCGACATTATGTCGTGCGGCGTGTACCTTGTCCCGAATGATGTCACCAACCGGGACTAAAGATCAACCTGTAGTCCTGGTTGGAGACACCAACCGGGACAAAACACGAGTCAGTACTAACGATAGGGGTGAGTGTCGACATTATTTCGTAAGTGTCGACACTATGCCGAGCTGCTTGTACTATAAATAGGCATCCTTGCGAGTCTAGTCCTCCAGCCAGTTTGAGGCATCTCCAAGATGGTTTTGAGGCGGGGACACCACTACGGCCAGTTTGGGAGATGCCGTGAGCCCAGTCCTCGGCATCTCCGAGAAACTGGTCATAGAGGCACTCCTAATATGTGAAATTAGTTAGCTCGAGGCGTGATCTAGTTAGAGAAGTTACAAGCTGCAAGATGGTTTTTGAGGCGAGGGACACCACTGCGGCCAGTTTGAGGAGATGCCGACGGGCCCTCCTCGGCATCTCCGAGAAACTGGTCATAGAGGCACTCCCTAATATGTGAAATTAGTTAGCTCCGAGGCGTATTGATCTAGTTAGACAAGTTACAAGCTGCAAGATGGTTTTTGAGAGCAGGGACACCACTACGACCAGTTTCAGGGAGATGTGTAACACCCTCAGAATCGACCCTATGTAGGTTTCAGCGATTCCCGCCAAACCCGCATAGAAACGATTCAAAGGTGCCCACCAGGCACTTGCGTGCGGGTGGAAAACGAAGTAATATCATTACACAATAGTCCTCGATGGAACCCACAAAACAGATATATACAAGAACGACTCCATGAGTCAAGAATACAGATACATAATACAAAGATCCAAATCAACTTGAAAATGATACAGCGTCCTGCGGGGTGGGGACGGGCTGGCAGTTGTCCGAGGGGGAGTTGGTAGGTGGGTTGGTTGCTGTTGTGGGTGGGTGAGATGAGAGGGTGGCGGCGGCTAGGTGAGGGAGTGGTGGAGGCAGGGGTTGGTCAAGGTATTAGGGTTAGGGTTTGTAGGTGGGTTGTAGGTAGCCTTTGACTGGGCCTTGGGCCTAATCATCTGGCTGCCTCCCCACAAGATTATTTATTTATTTTTATTTTAAAAACACTTTTGTAAATTGTTTTTAGACAAATAAAAGATTCACTCGGACCGAGGGTTGATTTAAAATTGAAGGAGGGCTAGTTTAGAAAACAACATAGTCTTTTGCAACATAGTTTTAAGCAAAAATAATATGCATGAGATGTCATGATGATGCGCAAAGATAAAGACATGCGATTTCTAGTGGTGGTTTTACCAGGGGTGCTACAATTCGACACCACTAACAATGGATCTCGCCCTCGAGATCAGCCTCCTGGTACGGGGAAGAAAGCCGATGACCTGAATCTTCTCACTTCGTGTAGATTCTTGCAACACTACTGCCAAGGGTTCCTTCTTCATCTTGAAATCGGCGACACCACCAACAAGGGCTCATTGTTCTTGTTTGTCGAGAGAACACTCCAAAGAAACAAAGACGAAGGTAGAGGTATCAAAAGATAAGGCCACCTCTCACTTCCATGGAAAGAGTAAAATTGCATCAATCCGCTATTCCCTGTACAAAAGCGAATGATAAGAGTAGTGGTATGATCGCGACTCCATCCCGCACTCAAAGCATTACTTTGTACACGAATAGAAGAATCATGCAACCAACTCTCGGATTTGAGACTGAAGATCTCGACAAGCGAGGTTCGGAAAGTTTCGGATACAAAAGGGTGATGCAGGCTCTTCATCGGATCGGATTGCATATGATGTCGTCGTGTTGGAAAACATCGGAAGATATAAAGAAAAATTTAGTGATTTTTTGGGTCCACTAGAAGGTACAACAGATGAAACATTCCTCAGATAGCATGAAGGTCGGATGTTAAAGCATCGTTACATGAGGATGGAAGCGAAACCCTGAAGGTACGATGGAAACCTAATCACGAGAATTCCTAGACTCGAAGAAAAGATAAGAGAGCAGATTCAAAACACGTCGAGGTAAGAGAAGAATAGCAAAGGGATAAGGAGTAAAAGCAGACCTAATCAGATCTATCCAACCGATTTTTCCAAAATAGTTTTGACACTCTACAACGTTCGTTAGCTAGGTTATCCTATAGGCTGGACCAGTAGGGTATCGTAACTGCTGAGCTCTGATACCACTTTGTAACACCCTCAGAATCGACCCTATGTAGGTTTCAGCGATTCCCGCCAAACCCACATAGAAACGATTCAAAGGTGCCCACCAGGCACTTGCGTGCGGGTAGAAAACGAAGTAATATCATTACACAATAGTCCTCGATGGAACCCACAAAACAGATATATACAACAACGACTCCATGAGTCAAGAATACAGATACATAATACAAAGATCCAAATCAACTTGAAAATGATACAGCGTCCGACTACGGACAAGATGCAAATGGGGCTAAGAGCCCTGAAGAATAACCAATGGCGTCCATAGCCCTGCCCAGGCCAAGCCGGAAGGGTAACCCTGCTAACGACGTCGATCTCAAAACCTGCTTAAACAAAAGGGGTGCCAACAAAGGGCAAAGGAAAAAGAGAGGTCAAGATCTTGAGGCCATGCAGCGAGACTAGAATTCGGCGGTCCTCGCCTACATAGGTATGGTGGACTGAAGCGGCAGCGAATCATGCGCTAAACAACCTATAGAGACTCGATACAACTATCGGCTATCAGAGAGAGATAAGAAATACTTATTCGGAACCAACCTGATACTACCACCAAACATACCCATCCTGGTCTTTCCGCTCGAGACCAAACGAGGAAGTTAACCGAGGAACTCACACAGTTGGCAGTTTTATTTATTCAGTTATCGTTGCAACAATTACTAATCAGGTATAGATAGTCATCCTGATATAATAAGCAGTGGGCACTTTTAGTTAACCATTCCATTGTAGTTGCGACACTTACTAGTAAGATACAATTAGCATGAGATATCCCAAACCCAGCAGTTGTTGGTACTTTTATTTAGCTATTCCGTTGTAGTGAAGCTGATTACTAGTCATATCGGATACAAGTCAAATTATAACAGTAAACTTTAGTTATAGTTGTCTATGATCGAGAACTGTGCTCCAAGTCGTCCATAACCACGGACACGGCTTCTCGAAAAGATTTAACCCTGCAGGGGTGCACCAAAGTTTCCACACGCACCTACACCCTTGTTGTCAGATCAGGTAGGTACAAGATCACAAAACATACACCCAACGGTATGTCGACGGGGTTTCGGACACGATGTTTCCCAGACCCAAAGCAAGCACGGGCCACCCCACTAAGCTACCCGTAACGAAGTCGGTCGGTCTCCGAGACGGACCCAGGGTTTGTGACAATGGTTGTAAACGACTGGGAACCCGAAAGTGTGACTCGGCTTGTCGATACCGCGAAAACATTCCACATTGGTTCCAAAACAGTACAGGCGCTCCACGCGCAATCGTAAATAAAGCAGTAAAGCATATCATAAGTACATGATAGTAATAAAGCCCCAAACTACTTTGTGGCCCCCGGTACAGTACTTTGAAATCAGGTACTAATCGATGGGGGTGCCCACACACCCCACCTGTGGTTAGCGCGCTCGATCTCGGAACAGGTGTCAAGAACTCGGGTCCCAGGACACCAAAGGAGCGGTTAAAAACCAAATATTGTCTATTACCCACCGGTGCCTCTGCATTTACCTACTTCAATTTTAGTTATTAAACGATAATTAAAGCCATGAACATCTCCAACATTAAACATACGGCAATACTCCAACAACTGTGGTACTTGACGACACGCAAGAGCACTTGATCAAGCGACTACGACACGCAAGTCCAACTATCTACCAAACAACAGGTAATAGGGTGTGTCCAAGGCAATATAAGGCTGCAAGGGATATCCCGGGTACGAAAACTAGAGCATCGCAACACAGATAGCAATAGATCAACAGGAGGAAATAAAAACTATAAAGTAAAATAGGTAGAAAGGGGGAGAATGCTCTCCTGAAAAACATTGTTGAAGGTTCATCCGAAGATCGGGTCGACTCTCGCATCAACTCATCGGCCTAATCCGTGAAGAAGCAAAGCACTAGCACAAACACCGGATGCACTATTTAACATTATGACAGAAGATCGGCATGATGCATGTATGATGTATGACATGGAAAATGTGCGATGCAATTAGATCATATTAAGAGAAACCGGGGCCCCGACAATTCATTATATGGTTCAAGTTATTTAGATGCCCCGCAATTTAAATGTTGTCTTAACATGGCAAAACATAACATCGGTTCGCTACACAAATTTAAATGGAGCCAATATTAGACTAGCTCCGCCCGCATATGGCCTCCATATTTAATTATTAGATTAGTTGACAAAATAACCCCAAACACCCACAATATGTATGCGAGTATGAATAATTAAATATGCAACATGTGTATATAACATTTAATAAAATAGGGGCTCGGATAAAAGGGGTCACACATTAGAGGGTCTCGACGATCTTGTGGGTTCCGAGGGGTGCGGGTTCGGTGTTGACGTCCGTGAAGGAAGCTCGGTGTTCCGTGACGAAGGCCTTGAGGTACCACCTTATTCTCCTGTGGCGAACTTGGGGATGGCATCGGGTCTCCGGGTCCAGGGTCTCGGTGCTCCGTGTCGACGGCCTCATGGTTCCACGGTCCTCGACCCCAAGTTGATGTTCTATGGATTCGGGAACGAAGGCACCACACCTACTTCCTCTGCTTGTCAACACTCCCTTGCATATCTTCACAATCCAACCAACATAACACCATACCCAACACAAGTGGTGTTCCAACAAGACAACACAACACACAAGAAGATGCTTTGCTGCACAAGATGTCGGTGAACGGTGGCCAACCGTACTGCAGGGAGACGGACGTGCATATCCTGGGAGGTGAGCTAGGGACTGCAGAGGCGCGCGCGCAGTGACGGATGACGGCGGACGTCACACGGGAGATAGTTGGACGGAGGAACTCCGGCGGCGTATGACCAGAACAAAGAGGAAGGTGCAACCACGGCGGTGAGACGCACAGAGGACGGCGAAGATGGGGTCGACGCGTGCCTACGCGCGAGCGGAGGGCAGCATCCAGAGATGCGCGGGGAGATCGGTGGCCGGCGGCGACGCGCCAGGAGGCGACTAGCATGTAGGCCGGTGGCGCTCGAGGACGAGCCTCTGCAGCGGAACGGTGGCCAGGCCCTTGACGGCAGAGGGAGAACCGGGAGGAGGCGGACGCAAGGAGACGGCGAGGTCGGGAGCTTAGGGCTGCGAGGCGGCAAGGGTGGCCGCTCGCGGGCGCAGCCTGCAGGAAAGCGGGCGAGGTGACGGCCAGGGCAGACGGCGGCAGTGAGCTTGCGGGCCAGAGGGACGGACGGGGACGTAGATGATGGAGAGGTGGTGGAGGAGCTCCGGCGGTGGGGTCGGCTCGAGGAGGGGCAGAGCTCGCACGGGATAGCTGATGGAGGCACAGGCGGCGGCGGACGGGGTCGCGAGCGAGGCGACAGGATTGCGGAGCTTCGAACAGGATGGGTAGGGCCAGGGGGTGTCTCACGTGGTGGGGATCGGGCTGGTGGTGGTTGACCACGGGGGTCGGGTGGAGTGCGCGTGGTGTCCTGCGGGGTGGGGCCGGGCTGGCAGTTGTCCGAGGGGGAGGGAAGTGGGTTGTGTTGCTGTGTGTGTGTGCCGCTGTGGTGTAGTTGGTAGGTGGGTTGGTGGCTGCTGTGGGTGGGTGAGATGAGAGGGTGGCGGCGGCTGGGTGAGGGAGTGGTGGAGGCAGGGGTTGGTCTAGGTATTAGGGTTAGGGTTTGTAGGTGGGTTGTAGGTAGCCTTTGACTGGGCCTTGGGCTTAATCATCTGGCTGCCTCCCCACAATATTATTTATTTATTTTTATTTTAAAAACACTTTTGTAAATTGTTTTTAGACAAATAAAAGATTCACTCGGATCGAGGGTTGATTTAAAATTGAAGGAGGGCTAGTTTAGAAAACAACATAGTCTTTCGCAACATAGTTTTAAGCAAAAATAATATGCATGAGATGTCATGATGATGCGCAAAGATAAAGACATGCAATTTCTAGTGGTGGTTTTACCCGGGGTGCTACAAGATGCCACCGGATCCCAGTCCTCCGGCATCTCCAAGAAACTGGTCATAGAGGCACTCCCTAATATGTGACTGCGCGTGTTTGGAGATCAGCTCTTAATGGTAAGTACGAATCGGGACAACTTCTTCATAGTCCCGGTCCAGCCACAAAACGGGACTAACACTCAAGACATTTATTAATATTAAAAACTGAGACTACAAAACCGGGACTAAAGGCCACAAACCGCGAAAGATATCCTTCGTTTAAGCCACAAACCGCGAAAGACATGAACTAGAGTTACATAATATGAGCATGAACTTCTTGGCATATGTCCTTCCTTATGATCGCTTCAGACGTAACCATGGAGCATCTTCTTTACTTAACGGAATGCTTGGGTCATTTTTCACTGTGAAGGGCGGAATTTCATCAAACTTATTATAATCTTATGACATGTCTGTCTTGTCCTTGATTCCCACGATGTTTCTTTTCCCTGAAAGAACTATGTGACGCTTTGGCTTATCATATGATGTATTCGTTCATATTTTTTCTTTTTTTCGGTCTGGAGGACATGTCCTTCACATAGAAAACCTGAGACACATCATTGGCTAGGACGAATGGTTCATCTCTATAACCAAGATTGTTGAGATCCACTGTTGTCATTCCGTACAACTGGTCTATCTTTACCCCTTCCCCATTCAGGTTGACCCATTTGCAGCGAAACAAAGGGACCTTAAAAGAGACTCCATAGTCTAGTTCCCATATCTCCTCTATGTAACCATAATATGTGTCCTTTTGTCCATTCTCGTCTATTGCATCAAAGCGGACACCACTATTTTGGTTGGTGCTCTTTTTATCTAGGGCGATTGTGTAGAATGTATTCCCATTTATTTCGTACCCTTGGAAATTCAATACAGTAGAAGATGGTGACGTGGCCAACAAGTATAGCTGATCTCCAACAGTGGTGTCATTCAAGAGATGTGTCCGCATCCAACCACCGAAAGACTTCATGTGTTCATCTGTAATCCATGATTCAGGCTTCCCCGGGTTTTTGGAGCGTATAATATTCTTGTGTTCCTCGATATACGGAGCTGCCAAGGTGGAATTATGTAGAACTGTGTAGTGTGCTTTAGTGAAAGAATCCCCGTCCCTACATATCATTGCTTTCTTTCCTAGCGTGCCTTTTCCACTTAGTCTTCCCTCATGCCGCGAGTCAGAAACACCAATCGGCTTAAGGTCAGGAATAAAGTCAACACAAAACTCAATGACCTCCTCTGTTCCATATCCCTTGGAGATGCTTCCTTCTGGTCTAGCACGGTTATGAACATATTTCTTTAAGACTCCCATGAACCTCTCAAAGGGGAACATATTGTGCAGAAATACCGGACCGAGAATGGCAATCTCTTCCACTAGGTGAACCAGGAGATGCGTCATAATATTGAAGAAGGATGGTGGGAACACCAATTCAAAACTAACAAGACATTGTACCACATCCTTCTGTAACCTTGGCAGAATATCTGTATTGATTACCTTCTGAGATATTGCATTGAGGAATGCACACAACTTCACAATGGGTACTCGAACATTTTCTGGTAGAAGCCCCCTCAATGCAATCGGAAGCAACTGTGTCATAATCACGTGACAGTCATGAGACTTCAGGTTTTGGAACTTTTTCTCTGCCATATTTATTATCCCCTTTATATTAGATGAGAAGCCCGACGGCACCTTGATATTGTAAAGGACTTCAAAAAATATTTCCTTCTCTGCTTTGGTAAGAGCATAGCTGGCACGACTTAAGTGACGCCCTTTATCCGTCTTGTTATGTGTATGCATGTTCTTTGGGTCTTTCATAATTTGTTGGTCCTCCCATGCTTCTGGTGTATCTTTTGTCTTCCCATACACGCCTAGGAATCCTAGTAGGTTCACGCAAAGATTCTTCGTCACGTGCATCACGTCGAATGAAGAGCGGACACACAGGACTTTCCAATATGGCAGCTCCCAAAATATAGATTTCTTCTTCCACATGGGTGTGTGTCCTGTAGCGACGTCGTTCGGAACTGATTGACCGCCGGGACCCTTTCCAAAGATTACTTCTATGTCCTTGACCATACCAAATACATCATCACCGGCAGGGAGTTCAGGCTTCTTCCGGTGATCTGCCTCACCTTTGAAATGCTTGTCTTTCTTTCTTACAGGATGATTGGTCGGAAGAAATCGTCGATTCACCAGGTAAACAACCTTCTTGTATTTATGCAAATATGTACCTTCAGTCTTATCTAAACAGCGTGTGCATGCCTTATATCCCTTGTTTGTGCATCTCGAAGGTTACTAAGAGCAGGCCAATCATTGATGGTTACGAATAACAACCCTCGTAGATCAAATGGCTCCTTTTTGTTCTCATCCCACACACGTACACCTGGTTTGCCCCACAACTATAAGAGTTCTTCAACTAATGGCCTAAGGTACACATTAATGTCGTTGTCCGGTTGCTTCGGGCCTTGGATGAGCACTGACATCATAATGAACTTACGCTTCATGCACAACCAAGGAGGCAAGTTGTAGATACAAAGAGTCACGGGCCAGGTGCTGTGACTGCAGCTCTGCTCCCCAAAAGGATTCATGCCATCCGTACTTAGACCAAACCATAACTTCCTTGCGTCACCTGCAAAATCTGGGAAGTCTCTCTCGATTTTTCTCCACTGTGACCCATCAGCAGGGTGTCTCAACTTCCCGTCTTTCTTACGGTCTTCTTTGTGCCATCGCAACAACCTGGCATGCTCTTTGTTTCTGAACATGCGTTTCAACCTTGGTATTATAGGAGCATACCACATAACCTTAGCAGGAACCCTCTTAGGAGGGGCTCTCCCTCAACATCACCAGGGTCATCTCGTCGATCTTATACCGCAAGCGTATTGCATACCTGGAATTTATCTAAATTCTCATACTCCTTACCGTGGTAGAGGATGCAGTCATTAATGCATGCATGTATCTTTTGCACATCTAATCCTAGAGGACAGAGAGTCTTCTTTGCTTC
Organism: Avena insularis; assembly: GCA_023614405.1. Taxonomy (NCBI): domain Eukaryota; kingdom Viridiplantae; phylum Streptophyta; class Magnoliopsida; order Poales; family Poaceae; genus Avena; species Avena insularis. The sequence continues at coordinate 291,310,352 of CM042691.1, read as the reverse complement.
GTAGGTACTCTCGGGAAGTTCGTTATGTTTTGGAAACTTCGGCTTCATTATTTTCAGCATGTTTTCAAATGAGGAGTCAGTTAGACCACACTCTGCCTTCCATCACAACAATTCCAGTGTGGTACCGAGCTTTGTGCTGCCATCTTCACAATTTGGGTACAACAATTTCTTGTGATCTTCTAACATGCCCTCTAACTTCAACTTCTCATTTTCTGTTTCACAGTCTCGCTTTGCATCAGAAATGACCCTACCAAGTTCATCAACCGGCTCATCTGATGCCCGTTCTTCACCTCTTTCCTCTCCATTGTCTTCCATTGCAGTATCACTGTATTCAGGAAACATATGATGATAGTTGTTATCATCATCTTCTTCTTCACCATCTTCCATCATAACCCCTCTTTCCCCGTGCTTGGTCCAGCAATTATAGTTGGGCATGAAAGCTTTCATAATCAGGTGGCCGCGAATGATTTTCGAGGAAGAGTACTCCTTGTTGTTCCGACATTGAACACATGGACAACGTATAAAACCATTCTCTTTGTTTGCCGTAGCCACATCGATAAATTTATCCACGCCTTTCATATACCCGGCTACGCGCCGGTCACCGTACATCCATTCCCGACCGTTCATCTGCATCATATAAGTAAGTTTATCAAAAAACAGGACATCATAAATAGTGAAATGACCAATTCACATCGACACATGCATTGTATCAATGACAGAGAAAAGATAAGATTGCTAACCTCGATCGAGGGAAATAAAGAGGAGAAAGCTCAAGTGCGTCTCAGACACCTTCTATATTTTTGTTCTATGAGAAATTGAACGGGATTATTCACTCAAACATTTCATCAAACACCTTCAATGCATGCATAGGAGAGAAAAAACTAGCACACCCCTCACACCTTCCACCAAGAGAAAAAACAGAGTAGAGGCAGAGAGGGCTGGGGCGTTGCATTTATAGAGGGCGGGAGCATACGTCCCGGTTGGAGCCACCAACCGGAACTAAAGGTGTGTGCCACGCCACGTGGCTGTGGCCAAACCTTTAGTCCCGGTTGGTGGCTCCAACCGGGACGTATGCCCCCCTTACCAACCGGGACGCATGCCTCCTGGTCCCGTGCCCGCTCGAACCGGGACGCGTGCCAGCATTAGTCCCGGTTGGTGGCGCAACTGGGACTAATGCTCTGAGGGGGCGCGAACGGATGGCCTGTTTTCTACTAGTGGATCCGCCCGAGGTGGCGCTCGACACCTGTGTCCCCTTGGCCTTCTCCACGGACCCCGTCGCTCGGCGAAGGTCGACATTCCCTTGAATCGGCAGGGCTCTGATACCAATTGACGTTGTAAACACAATCACACACACCTATCTCGCTCTCTGAACTCTCGATCGAACACAAGAAACACAAGAGGATTTTGGTGCCGTGTAAAAGTGCCCGGCTTTTCTGTTACTCTTCAGGTTTTATGCCTATTACAACCAAACGGAAGAACGGGAAAATAGCTAACAGATCAGAGCGTCTACTGAACGTGAACGTGCCATCCCACGTCCTGCTCCTCTGTCGCTGATACTGCCGCACAAACAGGTCCTCGTGCCATCCCACGATGCTCGCGCTGCAGCCAACTACTTAGCGAAAGAACAGCTACACCAGGTCGTGAACACCTCACGACGCTGATCACCTACTTATTTTGGCTAAGGGAAAATGAACTAGCTAAACTGACGGAACTGATAGACAGACAGTTCAACCAGCTCCTGGTGCATAGAGATAACAGAGGCAAAGTGCAGGGTTTATCCAACAACAAACACGTCATTGTGAAATCGCCAAGGGCGCCCTCATCTCATCATCCTTTTCATCTACTCGACTGCCGGGGTTGGTCTCGGTCTTGATTTCGATCTGTTTTTGCGTTAGTATTGCGCACAACACAAATATCCACTCCAATCTGACATGTACATGCGTCAGCACATCCCTAACCGGCTAACCCTAGACTTCTCAGATGGTGCGATGGGGGCACTCCGGGCAGGCTGGCATCGAGAGCTACCGTGCGGTGGAAGCAGGTAGCAGCTGGTGTGGAAGCAAAGACAGCTGCACGTCTCCTGCTACCATGTCGCCTTTCTACATCAGACAAGATTATTAGAACGTACTGTCTTGAACAACAATGATGTGATAATTAATATCTTCTTCATGTGTAGATTACAAGAACTGATGTAGCATTGCATTGGAATATGGCAGATTTACTGAAATCAAGAGAAGCACGTAGCCGGCCGGTGCAGAAGCTAAGACAGCTACACGTCTCCGCCAGTCAGCTCGCCTTCTGCATCAGACAGGAACATAAGTTTTCTCTTTTGCGGGTCCCAGGTTTTTTACAAAGGTGTTGGTAGTTGGAATTTAGACATTTGAGAAGAAACATAACAAACTTGATAATCGGTGACAGAAAAAAGTAGTAGTACTGACCTTGCAAGGGTATTTTGTTTTAGATTTCATCAGTGAAGGTGAACTCGGTGTTGACATCCAAGTTGTGAGGCAGTCGACACGAACCTGAGCGTAGTTGGGCGCACCATTCGTCAAGGACACCGACAACATGAGGGGCGGGCACAGGGTGGATGTGGTTCGTGGCAAGGTCCAAGTGGAAGCCGCATCCTTAACCTCAACATAGAGCTGGGCAGCGTGCACAGCTAGGTCGACGAGGGCTACATCCGCATCTGTGGAAGGAGCATGCTCCCTCTGCGTCCCACGGCTGGAGCAGGGATGATGTCGGCCGCGGTGGCTGTAAGGCGGGGAAGGGGGAAAGCTGGGCGAGGTGACGAATTCCAGTGGGCGCTGCCGCTAGAGGTAAGTTCTTTGGAGGGGCGCCGGCCGAAGCCTGCACGACGTGGAGGAAGATAATGGTAATAGGCAAGCCTCCACGACTAGGTCTCGGGCAGGACGGATTCTACATCCGCAAGCTGCTTCTCCATGCTCCGTCAATCTCCTTGCTGGCTTTCACTTCCCAACTCCCTGCACAGCAGCATCCATATCCAATTGTGACATAGGGGACAGCTCAAAAATGAGAGGAACTGGTGCTAATGGAGAACGTGATTCTTCATTTTATTTCAATGGATAGAAGTGAGGCAATTTGAAGACCACGAGTCCGTGCATGTAGCCATGTAGTACATGTTGGGCACTGGAAATGATGACAAGTGAATGGACAGTATGTTAGATCTAAATTTGATGGAAGTTTAATTCAAAACGAGAAATGATCGGGAGTTTTGAACACAACTAAAACATAGGCAAACTGCCATTGGTATTTTTTTAACCCAAGTAACATAGAGACATACATATATTCTCGCATATCGTCCGTGGGCAGATCTTTTAGGGATAAGGGATTTGTTGGCCGCAAATATTGACAAGCTATTTTCAAAAATATGTTATTGAGTTTTTAAATCCCGAATAAACCATGGAGACACATGTACACTCTCACATCTTATGCTGAATAAATGAGTTACTTTGATGGTTTTAGTTACCAGAGTTGCCAAGATTTAATATCGCCAAAGTAACCAAAGACACCTCTGTATCAGTTGAATAGCAATTACCTAAAAGGTAGCATGTAATAACAAGACCAAATGACATTAAACCTGGCAATCCGGCTCATACCGTAAGACTAACCATTAGACCACTCACAAAGATGCTTTGATCTCAGTAGACACGACAACAGGAGTTACAAAAATATTACTCCCTCAGTCTCACTAACATAAGACTTTTTAGATAATTTAAAGTGGATTAGATACACTCTAAAATAAGTGAACCAACATGCTAAAACACGTCCACATACATGTGGTTTTTGAAAAAATGCTAGAATGTCTTATGGATGGAGTATAAACAAAACTATCACATAAAAAATAAATATATGGCAATCTAATCTATACATTAGTAAATATTAATCTACAAACAAATCACTGAATACGCCAAATACATCATCTGTTTCACAATGTATAGTTTTCCAAATATATATAATCTGGAACATAGGGAGTAGCAATATATATATATATATATATATATATATATATATATATATATATATATAATTAACTAGCTCGTGCAGCTGCACAGGTTAATGACTAGTATTTATAATTATGATTTATAAGTAGTGAATTTTTTAAAATATTACTAATGATTTTCAAAATTATGAACAAAAATTCAAAAGTCATGATTTTTTTCGAAAATCGTGTTTTTTCAAAGTTCATGAACATTTTTGAAAACTCATGAACCAAATTTTAAAAATCATGAACCAAATTTCTAAAACCATGAACAAATTTTCGAAAATTATGAACTAAATTTAAAAACATAAACCAAATTTTAGAAATCGTGAACGAAATTCAAAAATCATAAACCAATTTATAAAAATTGAGCCAAATTTAAAAAGCATGAACCAATTCTTTTCAAAAAATATAATGAACATTTTTTGAGAAAACAGAAAAAGAAAAAAGAATAATCATCAGCCCGCAATGGGCCGGCCCAGCAGTATTAATTACAGGACGTATATGTTGAGGGCGGCTCGTACTACTTCGGTTCGGTCATGCCTCAACCGTTCTACGGGACCTCACGCAAGGATCATGATACGATTACGCGAACAAATCTGTACTATGTACAGTATCAGTTATTCATGCACATGCTGTACCTACACTGGCACCACCTGTACGCCTCGGCAGGACACTCCACCATTGGCACGCGCCCGAGCGCACTGACAGAACGCCTACCGCCTCCAGCCCAATATAAACCAGCGTAGCATTGCCGCTTACAGGAAAATCATATGAAGGAGGCCACTCACATTTGAGCGAAGTTGGTGCGGAAGAGCGCTCCTCCACGGCACTCTCGCATTCATGGGCAGCTTCTTCCCCGACACTGGTCGCCGCGTTCAGCCGCCGGGTTTTCCTCGCTTGGTAAGCGCCGCCACAGTCCCTCTCTCCCACGCTTTCCTGCTGTAGGCCTCACGAGACTTGTCGCGTCGTCTCTCTGTCCGGACCGGGACGTCGGCGTCGTCTGCCGCCTGCTGCGTGCTGCGTGCTGCGTGCAGGTCGCGACCTGGGCGCAGCTGAAGAGCTCGAACAGGCGCGGCCGGACCGCTAAAGCAGCATAGTGAGTCTAGAAGAGATGAAACGAGATATTGCACTGTACGCTCTTAGCCTAGTTGTGATTTCTGTGCAAACGCCAATGAAAAAGGCAGTCTTAGCCACGGTGTCTGCTTAACTTGCCGTTAAATTTGCATTTTTGCTATTTAACTATCGATTGTTTTTGTTTTTGCCATCAGTCGTTTTTCTATCACTGCCGCTCGCTATACCGGTTGTTTCACTTTCACGCCTCTTCATTTTTCCTGACTCGGTGCATGTTATGGCCGCGCGTGTGGTTTTGTCAGAGACGAGAGAGAGAGAGAGTTGGAAAGAGAGCGGCGCTCTCTGGATTCGTCTTACATGGAGAGTCAGGGCCGGAGTAGACGGAAGGTGCAGGGTGGCTTGAGTTCTTGCCTTCCCGTAGCGACCAGAGCAGAGCGAGAGTGCATGGTAGTATATTGCATTTGTGGGGTCTCCGATTTTCCTTTGAGAGAGAGACCGAGAGAGCAGTGCTTAGTCTGGCAGGAAGCTGGTCGATGGCGTCCGGACTTATGAGCTGCGATTAGAGATAATAGAAACTGGTTTTTATTATTCAGCCCACTGAATCTCTGTTTTTTTAACGGGCCACTGAATCTCTGTAAAGTTTGGTTGCTGAGTACAGAGAGCATGTAAATTACATGTATAGCACTTATATACTTGTAAATTGTACATATACGCTTTAAATTATATAAATTGTTAGCATGTATATATGAGCTACTAAATATGTTTCATAATATAGAACGTTTAAGAAAACTAATTTAGTTTGTCAATACATTCTACATTATGGAACAGTACATTGTTAGCATATACTCCCTACATACGTTTAAGGCTATTTCGCTTTTCGTGCTAAACTTTGACTAATAATTTATTAACCGAATATGAGTAATCCGTCCTCCAATAATGTATTACCAGAAAGTTCATTAAAATTTGCATCTGATGATATATTTTTATATGACAGAACTTATATTTAGTTGACTAAATTTTGAGTCAAAGTTTGTCATGAAAAAGCCAGTAATATATTTTTAGTCAAACGTTGGCAAGTCTACTAGCTCTAGAGAGTTTCATTGGCACGTAAAAATTAGCTACTCCTTACGATCCAAATTAATTGACTCAACTTTGTTTAGATAGGTATACATCTCGTCAAAATATTTAACTATATACCTACGAATCTAGACAAAGTCGAGTCAATTAATATGGATCAAAGAGAGTACTAGAATTTGCGCATGTGGTGGCAGCGAGTTCGCCTTCTAGGCAAAGATAATATGCCAAGTGGTTAGGGGTGACTTGGCCCCACCATCCTCTCCCCCACCAGCAAAACTAGATGGATTCATTATTTACTTCCTCCTTTAAAAAATGCTGTGCATCTTGGTTTTCAAAAAGTCAAATGATATAAAGTTTAACTAATATGTAAAAAATATAACAACATTTAAAATGTCAAATAGATGTAGTAATATAGAAAATATTTCATAATGATTCTAATAATATTTATTTATGGTGTATTATGGTGTCCTCTAATTAAGCACACTTACTATAGGAAGTTTTTTTTGCGAAAAACATACTATAGGAAGTTGTAAGTAGCACTTGGTTATGGAAAAATCGTTGAATAAAACTTCAAGTTTAAGACCGTTACATCTGCGAGAACCACATAGATGTGTAGGTAGCATTTGCTTACGTTTCAGTTCATTTTACTAGGAACTCGTTTCAAAGTAACCACGTAGAACTGAAACATGAATTTTCCAAATTGCTAGGATTTTTAAATGTAATACTCCCTCCGTCCCAAAATAGATGTCTTAGATTTGTCAAAATTTGGATGAACCTATATACTAAATAGTGTCTAGATTCATTTAAATTTTGAAAAATCTAAAACATCTATTTTGGGACGAAAAGTACCAAATACTAATAATAATTCATTTTCTGAATTGCAGTTTTCCATGGATTTTTTTGCAATTCTCATAGTGTTCCTGGTGATGATAACCCCTTCCTTTGGGTAATGCAACCAACCCTTAATTCTTCTTTTTTTATATATTTCAATGAAATATTTCGATCGTCCCCTAATTAATTTCCTTTGCAGACAAGGAGGTTGGTTTGGACGCCCGTATGCCCGAGAATTTGCAGTAGAAACGATGAATTACCTTGACCCGATTCGTTGGATGGACCGTGTATCTTACAACACACGTCAAGATAAAGTCGGTTCTCACCCTGTGTTGCCACGGCAAAGACTTCAGTTCCTGCCAGACCCATGGATTTTCATGTCTTTCAGGGGCCGTAAGATAAAAGGATCAGTTCGTATGGAGTACATCGAATTGGCAATTAGACCGGACAATAAGTATTGTCTTGGCTATTTCAATTTCCGTAATGGCTATTGGCATGCTTTCGCGGGTGAGGAGGGGTTCTTCCCGGATAATCCCATATCATTAGGTTTTGACAGCAGCTATGGGACTCTCGTAAGGGGATGGAGGGGGCTGAAGAAAGTGTATATAGGGAAAGAGGTGGCACTGGACGCTATTTCAGAGCTCTACTGGTTTGACAGGCAAGTGACAGACATGCGACTTGCCAAAATCGCAGCTGCACAACTGATTTTCATGTTCATTGAAGCTCATCGGTTCATCCCGACCAGAAACTTTGTGGCTATGCACTGGAATGATGTACGTCCAGCACTTATCCTGCAAACCTCGCCGAGTACACGGTGACATGGTCAGATATAAGCTGTGCACTATTATATTGGAATATCACCCAGGATTGGTCATCCGGATTGGACGCGATAGAACTCGCAAACTCAAAGACCATACCAATTCACAACGAGGGTGAAGCCCTTGCCATTATCTACCCAATCCTGCGGGGAACAAACTGCCTGCAGAACCCTCCATCCTCATAATGAAGCAATGTCACTCTCCCATCAAGATGCAGCTCGAGGATGATCGTGCAAAGGGGGCCAGTTGCTAGAACAGATGAGAGCATTAGTCTGGATGTCGTGTGGTGTTTGCTCTTAGAGCTGTTTTTATTTTTTACAAATCTTCTTGCATGTTTCCTTTCTTCAAAGTTGGCGACCCTGCCCCTCGGGCGCTGTCCAAGGCCAACGAGTACTATTGTAGTTTGTTTTTGTATTTGGTGTGTCACCAACACTTGTAATTCCGCAGTTTGAACCGTCCATTATTTCCACCTTGCATTTGCGTAGTATGTCCTCTTGTTTATGCAAATTACTGCTGGGCACTTCGTTATTCAAAGTTTTCGATTTTATTTTCAAAAGCACCATCGTACTCAAAACTCTGCAGGACTCAAATGCAGATTTCGTCTGCATACAAGAAACAAAACTACAGGTTAGCTCACCGTTCAAACTAAAGAAGTTTCTACCTGGAGCTAACACTGGACTAATCTAAAGTGTGAGGCGCCATCTTTAGTGTGAAGAATAAGATTGAGAAATAAGTTTTGGTTCACGAGTATGTACATTATGTGGTACTTCCTCCATTCCAAAATATAAGATGTTTTAGCCTTTTCTAATATGCATGTATCGAGACGTCTTTTAGTGTGTAGATTCGGAACAAAATGAGTGAATCTACATACTAAAAGGTGGCTAGATACGTGTGTTTTAGAATAAGGCTAAAACATATTATATTTTTAACTCGAGGGAGTAAAAGTAATGTTGTTATATGTAAGTCCAAATACAATACTTAAAAGAACATCACCAGACACCATGTTCAATCATTTTTAATTTCTAGGCATGATGATTATTCGTGTATGGAAACACCATCTTAATGATCATACATTTAATTTTACATGATATTTCTAAGGATAAAGTTCAAACAAAAATATATATATGTTGTGAGTCTATAATAATTATAGTCTGCCAGAGAAAATCCGAGATGATGAATGGATGATTTTTCTAATAGATTAGAAAAAATTCAAGAATAAAAAATATTCGTTTATCTCAAATGCCAACTAAACAATATGTGTTTTCATTTCCCTTTTCAAATTACTAGGAAAAATGTTCGTGCGATTGCTACAGATCTAAACTTTTTTTTCAAAAAGGAAAGCAAAGCCCCAGCCTTTGCATCCTAGGATGCACACAACCGTTTATTAAAATCCAAAAGGTATCATCAAGGTATTATAATTCAAGGTATAACACCAACCATCGTCTAAAGAAAGCTAAAAGTCTCATAAGAGAGCGAAAGCAACATCTAGATATGAGTCAATCTACTAGAATGACGCCACGAAGCCTGGCTGAAAAAGTCCGAAGTAACCGCCACAAGACGGTTACACCCATAAACAATGGGTTGTCGCAGATGCTCTGGGAGAAGGAAAGACCAGAGCTGGATCCAATATGCTGTCATATGAATAACCTACAAGAAAGAAGGAACTCCAGCCTTGTTAAAAATACAATTATTTTGATATTTCCAAATGGACCAACAGATGGCCGATAATGCCAATTCGAATTCTGCCCTTATTCATTTTATCTATACCATTCAACCAATTACCAAACATATTAGTGATATTGGTTGGAGGAGGGAGATTATAAGTGCAGACAACCATACGCCAAATAATTTTTGCAAAAGGGCATGAGAGGAATAAATGTTCAATTGTTTCGTCTTCAACACAAAAGCAACATTTTTTGTTCTCAATCCAGTTTCGCTTAGCTAGGTTGTCTTTTGTTAGCAACACCATATTATTAAGAAACCACATGAATATTTTAATTTTAAATGGTATTTTTATCTTCCAAAGATATCTTGTGGGGAATCTTGGGTGCTTATTCATGAGATCTTCATACATTGATTTAACAGAGAATACCCCATTCTCAGCTAGGTTCCATATAAAAGTATCATGCTCATCAGTCAAGGATATTTCCATCAACATCTCATATAGGTGTAGCCATGCTTCCCATTTGTCCCCGTTTTAAATTCGCCTAAAGCTGATGTTTAACGGATTGTGAGACAAGACATCATGAACCATAATATTTTTTCTATGCACTATGTTATAAAGAAATGGATATTGTTGGGCGACAGACATCTCTCCTAGCCAAATATCCTCCCAAAATCTGATATCTTTCCCATTACCAAGTTTGAAAGTACCACAGGCAAAGAACTCATCTTTCACACCCATTAGTCCTTTCCAAAATGGCGAGTCAGTCGGTTTTTCTTCAACATGTGCTAGAGTTTTATTAGCTAGATACTTGTTGTGTAGCATCTCTTGCCAAACCCCTTGTTCTGTCAATAACTTATACATCCATTTACTAAGTAAGCATTTGTTTTTAAGTTCTAGAACTTCAATGCCCAACCCCCCTTGATCTTTGGGTCTACAAATAATGTTCCACCAATATAGTCTATATTTCTTCTTGTGTTCATCACTTTTCCAAAAGAATCATGAACGATAAAAGTCCAATCTTTTCCGTACACTCTTCGGTATTTCCAGAAAAAACAACATAAACATAGGCATACTAAACAACACTCAATTAATTAAAACGAGTCTATCCTCATAAGATAACAGCTTTCCTTGCCAGCACCCCAAGCCTCCTATGATGGGTAGGTACCCCAAGGTATCTAAACAGTAAAGACCCCAATTCACATCCAAAAATCTCCCTATAGGTTTGTTCTTGTTTAGGAACTTTGCCAAAACAAAAAATCTCATTCTTATGGAAGTTTATTTTTAGACCCGATAGCTGCTTAAAGATGCAGAGAATGAGCTTCATATTAACAACTGTTTGAAAATCATATTGCATGAACATGATTGTATCATCAGCATATTGCCATTTGAAAATCATATTGCATGAACATGATTGTATCATCAGCATATTGCCAAATAGACACTCCCTGACATGGTTATACCCCACGGATACACAACATTGGTATATCTGGTCCAGCCCAAGGAAGACCCACAACAAGATACGCGGCCTGTGGAGATTTCGGGTGGCCCAACCACATGATGTCTTCAGGTCCTTGGAGAACAAGACTAGAATAGATAGAATTTCAAAGGGGACAAACCTTAATTTGTAACCGACTCGACCTATGCCCGTGACCTGCCTATCTATATAAAGGCTAGGAGGACACGGCGAGGAGGCCTTGAACTCACCTCATACGCACTTCACGCCAGATTGCACCTGCGCACCCCTGTAATCCTCGGTTCCGCCGTAATCAAGAGCAGACAAGCAGAAGTAGGGTTTTCCCTCCGGGGCCTGAACCGGAGTAAACCTCGTGTTCCCGTGTTGCTTGTCTGTTAACCGTTCCGCGATCTCCATCATCCCCATCTTCTCCAAAACCCAAGTCCATAACAATGGGCATTGATGAGATTGAACCTCGTTAATTGGCGCCGTTTGTGGGAACTGGGGACGCTGATTGTGCGATCATGACAGTCCCATCCGGAGAGATCTACAATTTGTCAGCGACAGAGAATCATCTCCTCTTCGGCACCTTCGACTTCACCGTCCACTCGCCAGCCACCATGAGGGATTTTGAGCGCATCGACGACGGGCTCGAGATTCTGTTCGGAAGCTTCGCCTGGTGGCAGATCGGCACCCTCCTCCTCCCAGAACGGGTGCCATCACCATACATCAGGCCCGCTTCATGGGTACCATCCATCGGCGCGCTACGCACGTCGACGCTGACATATGAGTCATATGACAGCAGCAGCTGCAACTCAGATCTGTATGGCCCTCCCTCGGATGATGGAACCTACGGTTCTGGATCCGAAAGCTGCGGCAGCAGCGTTTCAGTCCGCGGATGTTACCTGTGCGCCATGGTCATCCAGAACGAATCGGAGCTCCCACTAGGTTCGAGAGCGCCAAATCCACCTCCTAACCCGCAAGTTGGGAACGGAAGAAACATGGAAGATCCGCCGCTCAGGGCCAACGAAGGCGATGCCAACACCTACCAGAAGATCAACCTCAACAAGGAAGGGTGGCGCCAGGCATGTGAAGATGTGGCAGGCAACATCATCTTACCTGTGAATGCTTTACGGGACCTGCTGATGGCCTACCACCTCCTCCTTATCAACGAGCATAACCGGCAGGTAAAACTGCAGGAGGAGCTCAACAAACGCAAGCAGGCAGCTACGGAATCTAGCGCCTGGCGATCTGCGCTCTCCACCGCTGGCGGCTCCAGCTCGCACGGCAACCATGCCAACAAGGATTGCTCTCGCACAGAGCACATGGACCCTGCCGCACGACTCTAGGTCACCAGGACCCTCAACACATCCTTCATGGCAGTGGACGCCAACAGCAATGTCATGCCTAAAACGCCGTAGGATGCGATCATGGTAGCCGCCACCTATCTCGCGTCCCATCCGCCTCCAGCGGATGACCCGAAGAGTGTCATGCACAAGTCCGCGCTAGCAGGCCTAGGACTTGTCGGAGCTACGCTCCACAACGAAGCTCCTGCGGAGCCGACGAAGAAAGCTACGGTCAGGTTCAACCGCAGCCCTACTCCTTCATCCAAAGAAGATGAACACGACCTGCCACGACGTCGCAGGATCCCGCGACACCACAACAGTGACTACGACACCCGAAATGACCCCACCCAACGCAAGATCGACAAGGCACGCGCCAAACGCGCGTGTTCGACCGAATCTGAGGAGGAAGACGACAGAGAACTATGCGGAGCCAGATGCTTCAGCAGATCCGTTCGACGAACTTGGATGCCAAAAAATTTCAAGATCCCTTCGGAAACTCCGAAGTTCGACGGCACGCATGACCCGAAGGCCTGGCTCAACGACCACCTCTCATCCGTCAAGCTGCATGGTGGTAACAGGAATACCTCCCTACAATGCCTTTAGCTGCAGCTGACATGCGCATCTCGGATCTGGCTCAGCAGCCTGTACTCAGGCTCCATCCGAAGCTAGGAAGAGCTGGCGTACAGTTTCATCCGAAACTTCAAGGGCACCAGCAAGAGGCCAGCCTCGATCGAAATCTGGGCTGCTGCACCCAACGAACGGGCGAATCCATTCGCTCGTACATACTGCGCTGGTCCAACATCAAGAACTCTGCCGTGCACATCTCTGAAGAAAGAACAAACGATTCCTTCAAAGATGGCATTAAGCGCCCGGCTTCAAGGAAGAACTTGGGCGTGTCAAGCCCAAAACGCTCGACCACCTCATGGACATCGCCAACCGGTGGGCAGATGGCGAGGACTCCCTCCACCGAACACATTCGGATGACGAGGACGATTACGGCCGCAGGCGAGAATGCCGCAGCAAGCAAAGATTGCACGTCTACGATGATCGCGACGGAGTTGATATGGTTGCGGCTGGCTACGCCGACCACCGCAACGACAGCAACCACAGCAGCGGATACCGCGGAGGCAACTTCCGCGATGGAGGACGACCCACATAGACGTGGAAACGTCGCAACCGCGATGACGAGCCCTCGGCATACGACAAGTTGTCTGGTCCTTGCACCATCAACTTCTACATCGACAAACAAGACGGCAAGAAGAAGGCCAGCCACATGCTAAAGGACTGTCGCGAGTTTCAGAAGCTCAACGAGGGCCTCACCCAGATGTGACGCCAGATCATAAACCCTGGGTTTTGAACCGCACCTGCACCAGGTGACATCGCCCATGGAGCTCCTCCACCTCCACCCGTTGGACCTTCGAATCCAGCAATCGCACCTGCGCCAAACAACAACATAGGAGGGTACCCGGCGACAAAAGTGTCCCCGATGATCCAGAAGGGGCGCCCAACAAACAGGGTGCAAAAGAAGATCACCCGCCAAGTTAGCCTGGCCATAACTGCTCCACCCGCCATCCCTGAGTACTTTAGTGGCTCGGAGTCCTGCATCACGTTCGATCGTTTGGATCACCCCGCCAGATCCCTCGCTCAGGTCATGCTGCCTTGGTGCTCGAGGCGCAGATCGGAGGGTTTGAGATGAGTCGCGTCTTCATGGACGGCGGCTACATCAACCTGAAGTTTTCCAGCACCCTAGCAGCAATGCAGACCCCGCTGTGCAGCCTGGAACAATCCGACACGACGTTCCACGACATAGTCCTAGAGAAGAGCGTATACCCCCTGGGAAAGATATGGCTCGACGTCATCTTCGGCCAACCTGAAAACTTCAGGAGCGAGCGATTGGAAGTCAAAGTGGTGGACTGGCCATCATAGTACCACGCCATCCTCGGGCGTGTGGCATTCGCAAGATTCCTGGAAGTACGGCACTACGCGTACCTGCTACTCAAGATGACAGGACCCAGGGGCGTTATTACCGTCCAAGGTAGCTTCACCCGATCCGACCATTGCGATAGAGACTTCAACAGAATCTCCTAGTTGTTCGACATGTAGGAGGAGCTCACGAGGCTTCGAGAGGTGACAGATAACGGGGCACCCCCAGTCTCCAGGCAAAACGCACCCGATATGTCGTTCTACTCCACGGTCAACATGAAAAAGGTGCAGATCCACCCGACGGATGCCTCTAAGACGTCGCTGATCGCCAACGACCTCAGCCCCGCATAGGAAAGAGCGCTCGTCGAATTCCTTCGTGAGCGCTGGGAAATCTTCGCCTGGTGTCCTGCGGACATGCCAGGAGTTCCTAGGGAATTCGCCGAGCACGCACGCAACATGTTTCTGGACGCGAAGCCCATTAAATAGTCCATCTGACGATTGTCCGAACCAAGAGCCGAAGCTATTGGAATCAAAGTCAACAGACTGCTCGACGCCAACTTCATCCGGGAAATTAAGGAGAGCGAGTGGCTGGCCAACATCGTGCTGGTCCCCCAAAAGGACACGGACATCCTGCGGATGTGCGTGGACTTCACGTCACTCAACAAATACTGTCCCAAGGATCACTTCCCTCTACTATGGATCAATCAGATCATCAATTTGACTGCAGGATGCGAGAAACTCTCCTTCCTCGACGCCTACTCAGGCTACAACTAGATTCGGCTGAAGGTCTAATACCATGAGAAAACAGTGTTCATCACGCTGTTCGGAGTATTCTGCTACAATACCATGCCCTTTGGGCTGAAGAACGCAGGTGCTACGTACCAGAGGTGCATGCAGGCATGCCTGAAAAACCAGATCGGCCGCAACATTCAAGTCTATGTCGACGACATAGTAATCAAGACCAGGGAAGCCAAGACGCTGATCGATGATCTCCGCGAGACGTTTGATAACCTTGATCATTATAAGATCAAGCTAAACCTAGAAAAATGCGCCTTTGGCGTCCCATCTGGCCAATTACTCGGCTACTTCATCTCCCAGCGAGGGATCGAGGCGAATCCGAAGAAAATCCGGGCCATACTAACCATGGAGAAGCCAAAGAACCTCAAGGGTGTCTAGCAACTAGCTAGGCACATCGCGGCACTGAGCAGGTTCATCAGTCGCATGGGTGAGAAGGCCCTACCTTTCTACCAGCTTCTATGCAAATCTGAAAAGTTCGAGTGGACACCCGAAGCAGACGACACATTCGAAGATCTCAAGCGGCTGCTCTCCACCTCGCCTGTCCTGGTCAAACCAAAGGAGCGCGAGCCTTTCTTGCTATACATCGCAGCCACGCATCAGGTGGTAAGCACCGTACTCGTGGTCGAACGACCCAAACATGGTGAGACCCATGGCGTCCAACATCCAATCTACTACCTCAGCGAGGTACTGACTCCAACAAAGAAGAGGTACCCTCACTACCAAAAGATCGCCTACGGCGTATTCATGACGGCTCGTCAGCTGAGCCACTACTTCTAGGAGCACCAGATAATGGTCGTCAACGAGGCGCCACTGTCCAACATCCTGAACAACGCCGAAGCAACGGGACGCGTAGCCCTGTGGGGCATCGAGATATCCCCTCTAGACATAGTCTACAGGCGGCGCAAGGCCATCAAATCTCAGGTCCTCCCTGACTTCCTCGTCCACTGGATGGAACTCCAGCTGCCGGACACTCCGAACATGACGCAATCGTGGATGATGCACTTAGACGGCTCCAAGCGCGAGGCCGAAGCAGGAGCTGGCGTCATACTGACGTCCCCTCAAGGAGACAAGATGAAATACGTCATGCGGATGAAATTTCGCGCCTCCAACAATGAAAACAAATACGAGGCCCTCATCCACGACATGAGGATGTCCAAGATCTGCGGTGCAACGCGCCTAGTCATCTACGGTGACTCGAACCTCATCATCCAGCAGATGATGAACGAGTGTGATGCTCACAACGCCAAGATGATCGCGTACCACGTTCTCTACAACTCACTCGAAGGGGACTTCGACGGCTGCGAACTTCAGCATGTTGGAAGGGAAAGCAACAAGGAAGCCGATAGACTCGCCAACATCAGCTCCACCTCCTCACGGGTGCCACCAGGTGTGTTCCTCGAACAAATCTGTGTACCCTCCATCAAAAGGAAATTCCCCAAGGGACCACCCAAAGAAGCGGAGCACTCGGGGGCTGCGCCACCTGAAGGATAGGAAGGACCCGAAAAGCTCGATACCGAGGCCGAGCTGGTCAGCCTGATGCAGGTCATGGCGGTTGAAGAGACATGGACGCAGTCGTACCTTCGGTACCTGATAAACAGAGAACTGCCGGATGCACATATCTCGCTGGTCCAAGGCCCTAACCATAATCAATGGCTAGATGTACAAGCGCACCATTTTGGGTGTGCTTCAAAGGTGCGTCACCATCGTTGAAGGAAAAACCATCCTTCAAGACATCCACGAGGGCATCTGCGGCCATCATGCAGGTAGCCGCACCCTAGTCGCCAAAGCTTTGCGAGCTGGATTCTATTGCCCAACAACCATGAATGATGCCAAGGACATCGTCCAAAGGTGCAACGCCAGCCAGAGGTACACTGACAAGCTTCACGCACCTGGATCCGAGCTAAGGCCCATACCATTGGCCTGGCCCTTCGCCCAATGGGGCCTCGACATGATCGGTAAACTGCGCAAATCATCGAAAGGAAGGCACGTCTACCTCCTGATCGCAGTTGACAAGTTCACCAAGTGGATCGAGGCCATGCCCGTCACCAACCAATGCGGCAAAACTGTCGTCAAGTTCTTCGAGTCCATAGTGTACATGTTCGGTGTGCCACACAATATCATCACGGAAAACGGCTCGAACTTCATCTCGAAGGAATTCCAAGACTTCTGCGAGGGCCCTGGCATCAACATATCATATGCCTCTATGGTACACCCACAGACCAACGAACAGGTCGAAAAGGCCAACGACATCAAGAAACACCTGCTATGCCCACTCGAAAGGCTAGCGGGAGCCTGGGTGGAGGAACTACCCTCCATACTCTAGAGCCCGCGTACAACGCCGAACAGTTCAACTGGATACACACCATTCTTTATGGTGCATGGAGCCGAAGCCATGCTACGTGCAGAAGTACGCCACAAGGCCCCGCGGGTCGTTGCCTATAGCGAAGCCGAATCATCGACCGCACTCGAAGATGCCATCGACACAGTCGACGAAGCACGACATCGCCGCAGCTCGCTCAGCGGTCTACCAGCAGAGCCTCCGCAACTACCACAGCCGTCGGTTGCGCCCAAGGTCCTTCGTCGAAGGAGACCTCGTCCTACGACTCAAGCAAGAGCGGCCTAAGAAGCTCGAGTCACCCTGGGAAGGACCCTACATCGTCACCGAAGTAATCCCAGGTGGCACCTATCGCCTCATGGACGTCGCATCAGGAGTCGAATACTCCAACCCCTGGAACGTCGCACAGCTATGACGCTTCTACACCTAGCTACCTCTTTACTTTCAATAAGGCTGCTCAACCAAGGCTACTCAGCCGAACAATGTATCTCCTCATTATACTATGAATAAAGCTAAGTCCCTCGGCCAAAAATTTCTTTTACCTTTCATTACTTTTTCTCTATAACACGCTCGGGGGCTACGACTCACCACACGACTTCGTCGACTGAAAAACTAATGCATACAACCTGAGTAGCTAACCACATCAGGCTAACGAAAAGTACATGCACATAACAAAGAACGACATGCTAATACAAATAAACTTTATAAAGGGCACAATAAGCCCACTCGAATACATACAAGTTTTACATCAATCTATTTCTTTACAGGGCCTACCTATTCTTGAGAATAACATTCGCCGGATGCTCGAAAAGATCTACGATCTCTTCGGCATACTGCCTCACAGCCGCAAAATGCGGAAGCATATCCCAGAGACTACCATCTGGTCGAAGGGGCAGCCCAGTCGCCACCGCCGCGAGATCGATATCATGGTGATGCAACCGAACAAGTGAAAGAGCAGCCTTCACCCCATCAACCAGCTGATGTCGCACCAGCTCCCTAACACGGACTATGTCTCAAAACTTCGACAAAAGACCCCAAAGGGTGGAAGGTGCCTCATCCATAGGGAACATGACGAACAAGATGGACGCCAGGGAAGTCCTCGCCTACTTCAGCACCCAAGAAACCTGGTGCACGCGATCTGCATCATCGCAAGGACGACGGCCTGATCACGGTCCATCCAGAAGAAGCCACCAGCCTCTAAGTCTTGCTGGGTCAGGAAATTCATCCGAACTGCAACGCGCTCCTTCTGTGGCACCCCGGATTTACGGTCCGAGAATACCCGTTATGCATACAATTCACGTTCCCATGATTAGTGAGCCGTGAGCATAACCGACTTGTATCATTACATCATCCATAAAGTAATGAGTACAACAACTTACAAGGAGGCCATTATGGCATTTACATCATCATTAGCGGAAGTCTTCAGTGCAGAGCTCGTGCCTTAACCTACAGGCAACTGACTGGGAAGACGGCCTAGCTCGCATAGACGTCACACATTCGTCACTTCTTAACATCTACAATCTAGCAAAGTAAATAGCTAGGGACAATGTCGGTGAGTACTTTGAATGTACTCGCAAACCACCGAGTCAAGGGTAATAAGATAATGCATATTTTGCTGTGGCGAGATAGCTCTAGACTATAGTTGTTTTTGAAAGAAAAACCTACATTGGCATCTCTATATCTTTGTTGAAAAAGAGTTATGTAAAGTATGCCTCCTTTTTGAAAATCCGGACATCTCCACATCCTTGTTAAAATGATTTAGAAAACATTTTTTTGTAAAACCCTTATTAAACGTCTTCGACTATCTCTGGTTAAAACCAAACTCGTTCTTATCTTTCGTCGTGACCAAGTCACATCCTTTATTTCATCATAACCGAAGGGTCCTCCTAGCACTTGCCATTCCAACCGTCCTTGACCGTGGACACAACTATTCGAATAGATTAGACTCTGCAGTGTTTGTGCACTTTACCCACAAGAATCAATACATCCGCCGGGATAAAACCACAACCTGCTACACACGGTAGACAGGGGCTCGGATAATCAAACTTAAACCTTTCATTTGTCCATCCCTAGCAACGGTGGCTTTTCCTTTTGGGCTGTTCTCTCCGGTACGAGTATGGGGTACGACGACCCTGGTCCTTCCTCCCGTACTGACCCCTATCTCCAGACCGAAGTCTAGCACATAGAAATAGTGACAATCTTCCATCCGTACTACCTAGAAGCATACCATCCGCGAGAGACCCAATTGTTGCACCGGTACCTTGTCCTACAGACAGCCCGGATTTCAAGGGATTTCTCCCCTTTAGCGAGTACGAGCAGCCCCAGCTAAAGATCACAAACTACGAGTTAAGACCCAGCGATTGGGGTAATGTGGTTGCACGGATAAAATTGTTTTGGACATTGGCGTAGAACATACCTTCTCTTTCTCTTGCTTGACTTTCTCTTCATTCACCTCATATCTTCTTTTGGTAAAACTTCCACTCGGAAACAATGCCTCTTTCCAAGGGTTTTATTTTGAAAACTTTGTAGTAGGGTATAACCCAAACTAGTTTTATCATTTAAAAGTCCGTGGGTTCCAAGAGGGAAGATGATAATCATCTTAGCCTCGTTATAAGGGGTAAAAATATGTGTAAACAGGGTAGGTGTCCAATGGACACTCATTCGTAACTTGGAGGAGCCAATTTACTCACGCACTTTTATTTGAAAACAAACTATGAAATTAAGCATGCAGTTCATAAACGATATATAAAACAGTTGATAAACAGGAGTAGGTTAATATAGGAGTTCAGGAATGGTGGCTTGCCTATGACCAGCGATAAGTCCCTTGACGGTGTTAGTTAACCAGATAACCAATAATAATAATAAAGATAACCCCGATGCTTACTTCTTCTCGGCGTCACACAATTGCAACTATCACCGTTATCGAGCATACATGCAAGAAACAATACACCAATCAATACAAGGAATACAAGCAACAAACCATACAACAAACAAAGGTTGAATATAGTATATACATAAGCATGATGTTGGAATTTGAGTTGATTGGATTGGGAGATGATTAGGAGACATTAGGGAAGAAGGATCCCTTTGGATTTAGAGTCTAGGAATTACCTAGGGGAGGGGTTTTTGCTCAAGGACTTGGTCTGTATGATAGCATTGTATGAAAATGATACCATCAGATAGGTATTGGTAAAATTAAACCAACAAAAGTGGTTTCACTATTTTATCAATTTCCCTTGATTTATCATGGATTTTATAGTGGATAAATTCCCAATGGCAGTACTGGACCAGATTTGTCTTTTTCATCAGATTTATTTTGCAGAAGCTTTTGATGAGATTCCAATGGCACATGCTAGGTACTGAGAGTACCTTTCTGTAGAAATTGGAATCAACCTTTTTGGAGTTACAGAGGTAATGTAATGTTTTTATTAGTGATTAATCCAAGCACAAAAGTATTTAATTCACCAAAATTTAACAGAGTCTCATAAAATTATGAGGTGCTGGATTAAGGAAGATATGGCTGTGTGTGCCATTTGGGGGTTGGAATTAGGTCAGAACCTCCCTTGGTTTCACCTAGAGAAAAATGCTAAAGCAGAAGGGCCAGTTTTTAATATTTTTTCTAAGGGAAATTTAGGAAGTAACTTATGGCAGGGCTAGTGGGAAATGAAAGGTATAGTTTATACCTTTCAGAAACAATTGGATTTACTCCATTTGGTGGTAGCATATGTTCTGGAGGATTTAATTAGTGGTATGGACAGATCTGAGGAGAAGATTTTTCCTATTTATGTTTAAGCCTCCATTTAGTCCAGCACCAAGTCTGCAGGTTAGGTAAGACATTAGTATAACCAAGAGATTTTAGATCTGGGCATTTGGAGTCATTCTCCAATCCCAAAACGATTTAAACTAATGGCTAAAGTTCTGGATCTGGTGAAAATAATTAAAAGAAAGAGGGGGTTTGGGCTGGATCCGGGGTCACTTGGCCGCACGAGGAAGCATTTGGCCGAGGAGAGCAGCGGCTTGCGTGGGCTACAAGTTTGAAACGCCGCCAGCTGGGCCCCACGTTCCAGTGACTTGGCTCCCCGAAGGGGTATCCAGGGAGGAGGGTCGTTCGATTAGCTTAGGATCAACGACCCTAGATCGTCGTCCTCCTCTAACACCGCCCGACGGGGTGGAAACCCTAATGGCACCGAGAGGGTTACGAGGAGGCTTACCTCGGCGGTAGGACCTGCTTGGGGTGTTGCAGGGCGACTCAACGGCTTTAACCGACCTCGGAGATGGGTGGCAAGCCTCAGTTTGACGGCAGGATCTGCCATATGCGGGGATGACCGAGGCAAGCTCGTTGGGCTCATCGGTGCCAGAAAAACAGTAGGGTTGGATAGATCTGAGCAAGAGTAGCGCATGCAGGTAGTGAGTAGAGGAGGAGAGGGTCAGGTTGACCTGGAAACTTGCACGCAAGTTGCGAACCGAGAGGAGAATCTTGCCTCATCCGAATCTATAGAGGGAAGGAGGGTTTGTGGCGGGGGGGGGGGGGGGGGGGGTTGTGCCAGGTTTAGGGGTTTACGGGAAGTAGTAGAGGTGGTCGTAGTGGCCTTAGGCGTAGGCACGGTGGCTGCTTTCTTTCCTGCCGAGGGAGTGGGTTTCTCTCCTTCCCTAGTGGGGGAGAGAGGATGGAGGGGAAGAGGAGCTCGAGGGAGAGGTGTTCTGGTGCTAGGGAGAGAAATGAGAGAGCAGGTGCGGGGTGGGAGGCCTCTGGCCTATTTATTTAGAGAGGGGGGGTGGTCTAACCGGGACCAAGTCCATGGGAGGGCATGGGGATAGTGCTGCTCGAGGTTAGGGCAGCTTGGGCGGTGATGAGAGGGGTGTGGGGTAGCCTCTGGTCGTGCTAGGGGACAGGGGGTGAGAGGGTAGCTGCTGCAATGGCATTAATATGATGGGACAAGACAAGGAGGCTTTGTCTCCCTCTCAACAAGGGCAAAAGGACAAGAATGGGAGGGGGAGATATTTCAAGGTTACTGATGTCCACAACCAGGATGGAGTGATGAGGTTAGGGAGGAGTGCTGGAGAAGAATGGAGCTAGTTTCGTTG
The DNA here is from genome assembly GCA_023614405.1 of Avena insularis. Lineage (NCBI taxonomy): Eukaryota > Viridiplantae > Streptophyta > Magnoliopsida > Poales > Poaceae > Avena > Avena insularis. The sequence goes on along the minus strand of CM042691.1, from coordinate 291,287,946 downwards.
TGGTTTGAAACACGATTTGATTGAGTTTGCAAATTTGATCAAAATAAGGCTTTTGAAGGAAGTTGCAAATGTTGCATTGGGCAAGGTGTTGAAATGGTACTGGTAGGTGAATTAGATCAAATAATCACTTCATGATTTAAATGGGATTTTTCTAATTGTTATAATTCCATTTAAATGCACTTCTTCAAATGTGCAGAAAGAGATTATGGAAGTTAAGTTGATATTTTTACATTGGTCAAGCTTGGTTTTTCATGTGATATTGTCCTAAATACCATAACACACATTTTAGAATTTTATTGGGATTTATTGAGGTGGAAAAGTATTTTTGGAGAATTATTTCTTCTTTCTGCCATTTAAGAAAAAGGGCAAAAAGAAATAATAAAGAATCTCAAAAATATTTATTTTTGAGTTGGAAATATGGGATATGATATATAGGCATCAAATGTGCCTTGAGTTGACAAGGTGTTCTGGAGAAAATCAAACTTGCCTTTATAGACAAGGGTTTTGAGAAATTGGTAGGTGAAGGAAATGAAATATTTTAATAATCCAAATAATTGTGAGAATTATTTGGGGATGCTTATATCCAAGGTATATGATTTATACTTGGTGTCGGAATCAAGTTCAACCTTGGTTTTGAAGGAAAGTGGTGGAAAGGATGGAAACTAGATAAGGGAGGATCTAGGGTTTAGTTATTCGGATGCCTTCTAAACAAGGTTGGATTAGGGAGCGCAAATCTCACCTTGTTACAAGGGGTATATGGATGAATAGACCATGTCATATAGATGATCATGCAAGCAAGAGTTAGGCTTAGTTGCATTTGAGGTGGTATAGAGGATATGGCAAACTTTGTTGAAAATAAGGCTGCCATAATAGATATATCAGATAGCCTCCTAAACCATGTGGGTGTAATAAACACAAGGATCAAGTGGAATAAAGTGAAGTGGGAGTTGATAGTCCAGGATTATTAGATCATAACCAGGCAAAGAGTTGGTCAAGGGGAGGTATCATATAGATGTGGGCTTTTGCCAAAGTAGGCAAGATGATAAGATTTGCAGAAAAAATCATTATCTTGACTACAAATCCATCATGGATGAGTGGGAGATAGAATGGCTTAGCCAAGGGAAATAGTGGGCTTTGGTTGTACTAATGATTTACTACAATATGGTTCAAGTGCATTCTCAATGATGCACATAGGCTGGAAAAGGTAGAGCTCCAAAGATGGTATCCAGATAAGAAATGTAGACTTGGCCATTTTGGCAGATTTAGGGTTTTAGACTAGAATGCAAGTGTGGAGGCTTTTAAGAGGATGCTAGGTTTAAAACTCCTGATCAAGGGGGTGATATTGATGTATTAACTAATTAGATATGAGTCATGCTTAGATTGGGTCTCCACTGGGTTTAGAAACCATCCAGAGGGGTTATCCTTGGATTGATCTGAGCATGATAGGAGATGGTTACTTCAGTGGCTTAGGATAGATCCAGACTTGGATGCTTGCTTGAGATTTATGATCACAAGCAAGGATTGGGTCGTAAGGTATGAGCTACTAGATTAGCTCACTCTAGTCCCTAAGCAAACAAGGCAATCAGCAGATCAAGGCAATTCATATTAACACTTGTCTAACTACTACTAGGGTTACCATCAAGCCTAGCTTGAGGTAAGGAGGGGTATTTTTGGAAAAGGGGTCTTGCTTTGAAGTAAGATAAGGGTCATCTTCGTATTACTAGCAAGATTGGAATAAAAGGTTTTAGTAAGGGTTGTGGAAAATCCTAGAGATAATGGTAGTTGAAGGTTCTGTCTTGAAAACATAAGGAGATAATATATAGGGCTCCATAGTTTTGGCAATAGAAACTAGTAAATTATTTGGTTGTGTCAAACTCATCTTGGCTCAGGTTTTGAAATGACAGAACATTTGAGAATATGAAAAATGAGCCAAGACATCTCTTTTATAAAATAGTTTTTGTAAACTAGGTTTGAGATGAGGAGTACACAACCAATATACAAACAATTGTTTGAGCACAAGCAAACAGGTCAGCACACAATAGAAGAAAAAGTTTTTGTTCCCCCTGATTTTTGCCTTTTGGACATTTAATCAGGGTTGCTGAAATTGGGATGTTACAGACCTTTCCCCCTTAAAATAATCTCGTCCCGAGATTAGGGAGGGGTAGGGTTGGGTAATAACATCCGCTTAACAATTTCAGGGAGAGAAGTATGGGTGTTAGCAGGTCTTCTAACGAGCAGGTAGGGTCATCTACGGTTCGGAGCTGAACGGCTTTGGGTTTGGGTGTTTAGTTTAAACTAGTGGAAAAGACGCAGTCTTTTCCCCTTAGGGCAAGTCTAGGTAGGTTTAGCGTCGACGGGGTACTTCTTTCTTAAGGCGAAGCAGCGAGTTGAGTCTTTTTATTCTTTCTCCTTGTCATCGACTTTCTATCCTCAAGGTCTTGATACACCGGGATGTTGGCTGGGCGGTCGACCCTGGGAGTGTAGGACTTTTCTGAAAGTATCTTCCGATTCTGGGGGAAGTGCTGATTGTCGTTTTTCTTGCAGGGTCGATGATTTGGGCTTGGAGGGGTGGTTAACACTTAGTGCTACTAGGGTTCGATTCCAGGGGTCTATCGGATATTGGGCGGGAAAGACGCAGTCTTTCCCCCTTAGAGCAAAACTACGGGGGTTGGGTCTGATGCAACGTCATGGGTAAAACATGCAAAGAAGGATAATACACTTTCATATCCTCCAGACATTTAGCAGGGTTCAAACCAGTCGGTGGTGGAGGTACTTAGGGGGTTACAAAACAAGTCTGTGCCGCATGGTGACAAGGCACTTAGAGTTTTACAAAACAAAATCCGAAATGATAAATGGGTACTACCCTAAGCTAGTTGCCGCTTGCGGGGAATTCCGGAGGATTCTCTTCGGTTTTATCTTCATCTTCGGGAAGGCGGGTGGAGGGTCTTGGTACATCGTGGGGCGGGTGGAAGATAGGTGTATACTCATAGAAGGACAACTCTTCATTCTCCATCTCGGAGTTAACACCTTCAGCGGTTAGAGTAGCCACTCTCCTTTCCAGGCGAGCGTTGGCGGCTTGTAGACTCTTCTCTCGGGTTCGTAGTATGGCAAGGTCCATATGCATGAGGATGTTCTGATGGCAGGTCTTGTCGAGATCTTCTTGTTGGCGTTGCAGGAGATATTCCATATTCTCAAGCTGATTTCCAATGCATCATGTGAGGAAAGATTCGGTGGGGAGACTATACATATCACGCTTCCCAAACATGTGGTAAGGGGTATCCTTCAGCTCTTCTTCATGGATCTTGCAGAGGCGTTCCATGATCTGTTGTATTGATCGCACGACTCCATCTACCCAGTTGTGATCGATGAAGGTGAAGATGATGGGCTCTGGGTCATTCTCATGTGCAGGAATGGTGGCCTTGATGACCCACTGAACTATGCTTGAATTGCTGCGAGGAAGCTCTGTCCCTTCGATCTTAGGTTGGGGACGACGGACGATCTTCAATAGCTCATGCAGTTGCTCTTCAAAGGGCCAGAAACTTTCTGCTACGATGATGCTTTCAGAGCGGGAGGGAGTCATCTTTGGTGGAGAAGGGTCTTTGGCTACAGAAAGAATGGTGCTACGGAGTTAGTCTTTCAAGTGTGAGGGTAGTGGTAGTTGACGAGGTATACTATTGGGTGGAAAGCTAAGGTTGACGGTGATGGATCAGCAGGGGTTGATAGGAGTTGAGTGGAAAGACTTTCCACCTTAAGGCTTTTGCTTGGGGTTGTCGAGGCGCTCCTATTTGGCCATCTTGCTGAGGAGAGGTTTCCAGATTAAGGGGTTACGAGAGTTAGCATTGGGATCTACCAACTAGGGGGTCAAAACCTTTTAGGATCGGATGATCCAAGGCAGACAATCAACATACTTCAAGAATCATACACGCACATGACAAGCAACCAAGGCATATTATAGGTACTAAGGAGGTAACTACACGCCATAAGGGGAATCCTACTTTAGGGATGATAATCCTAAGTACGGCCGTTACGAGGGTCTTAACTTCTGTCTTGCCGTCTTTTGTCATCGTTGCCGTACTTGATTGGTTTGGGGGCGGTGAAGGACTCTGTTGGTAGGGCGATCTTGTAATGTCTTTCATCCTAGGTAGCTCATTTGTTTTGCTTGCCTTGCGGTCTCTTATCTCGGGATCTCCTGTCTTCATAGTCTCGAATTTGGAATTGGTTTTTGAAAAGGGAATATTTGAAGTAGACGAGATGTAGAGTAACCCATTTTCAAATCATTTGAAATAGAGAAGAGGAGATAAGAATTCCTTCGAAAAGCTTTTGGAGAAAATAGTTTGCGAAAACTGGTGTTTTAAGAAATAGGGGTTGTCTTGTCTAACGTCCATGCTAACTAAGGTCTCCTATAGTTAGGATGGCTCTGATACCATGTCTGTGGCACCCCGGATTTACGGTCCGAGAATACCCGTTATGCATACAATTCACGTTCCCATGATTATTGAGCCGTGAGCATAACCGACTAGTATCATTACAACATCCATAAAGTAACGAGTACAACAACTTACAAGTAGGCCATTATGGCATTTACAACATCATTGGCGAAAGTCTTCAGTGCAGAGCCCGTGCCTTAACCTATAGGCAACTGACTGGGAAGACGGCCTAGCTCGCATAGACGTCACACCTTCGTCGCTTCTTAACATCTGCAATCTGGCCAAGTAAATAGCCAGGGACAATGCCGGTAAGTACTTTGAATGTACTCGCAAACCACCGAGTCAAGGTTAATAAGATAATGCATATTTGGTTGTGGCGAGATAACTCTAGACTATAGTTGTTTTTGAAAGAAAAACCTACATTGGCATCTCTATATCTTTGTTGAAAAAGAGTTTTGGAAAGTATGCCTCCTTTTTGAAAATCCGGACATCTCCACATCCTTGTTAAAAAGATTTAGAAAACATTTTGTTGTAAAACCCTTTTTAAACGTCTTCGACCATCTCTGGTCAAAACCAAACTCGTTCTTATCTTTCCTCGTGACCAAGTCATCCTTTATTTCATCATAACCGAAGGGTCCTCCTGGCACTTGCCATTCCAACCGTCCTTGACTGTGGACATGGCTATTCGAATTGATTAGACTCTGCAAAGTTTGTGCACTTTACCCACAAGAATCAATACATCTGCCGGGATAAAACCATGTCCAGATACACACGGTATACAGGGGCTCGGATAATCAAACTTAAACCTTTCATTTGTCCATCCCTAGCAACGGCGGATTTTCCTTTTGGCTTCTTCTCTTCGGTACAAGTATGGGGTACGATGACCCTGGTCCTTCCTCCCGTACTGACCCCTATCTCCAGACCGATGTCTAGCAGATAGAAATAGTGACAATCTTCCATCCGTACTACCTAAAAGCATACCATCCGCGAGAGACCCAACTGCTGCACCGGTACCTTGTCCTACAGACAGCCCGGATTTTAGGGGATTTCTCCCCTTTAGCGAGTACGAACATCCCCGGCTAAAGATCACAAACTACGAGTTAATCCCCAGTGACTGGGATAATGTGGTTGCACGGATAAAATTATTCCGGACATTGGCGTAGAACATCCCTTCTCTTTATCTTGCTTGAATTTATCTTCATTCACCTCATATCTTCTTTTGGTAAAACTTCCACTCGGAATCGATGCCCTCTTTCCAAGGGTTTTACTTTGAAAACTTTGTAGTAGGGTATAACCCAAAATAGTTTTATCATTTAAAAGTCCGTGGGTTCCAAGAGGGAAGATGATAATCATCTTAGCCTCGTTCTAAGGGGTAAAAGTAGGTGTAAATAGGGTAGGTGTCCAATGGACACTCATTCGTAACTTGGAAACAAACAATGCACTTAAGCACTTTTATTTGAAAGCAAACTATGCAATTAAGCATGTAGTTCATAAACGAGGTATAAAACAGTTGATAAACAGGAGTAGGTTAATATAGGAGTTCAGGAATGGTGGCTTGCCTATGACTAACAAGAATTCCCTTGACAGCGTTAGATAACCAGATAACCAATAATAATAAAGATAACCCTGATGCTTCCTTCTTCTCGACGTCACACAATCGCAACTATCGCCGTTATCGAGCATACATGCAACAAACAATACACCAATCAATACAAGGCATACAAGCAACAAACCATACAACAAACAAAGGGTGAATATAATATATACATCAGTATGATGTTGGAGTTTGAGTTGATTGGATTGGGAGATGATTAGGAGACATTAGGGAAGAAGGATCCCTTTGGATTTAGAGTCTAGGAATTACCTAGTGGAGGGGTTTTTGCTCAAGGACTTGTTCTGTATGATACCATTGTATGAAAATGATACCATCAGATAGGTATTGATAAAATGAAACCAACAAAAGTGGTTTCACTATTTTATCATTTTCCCTTGATTTATCATGGATTTTATAGTGGATAAAACCCTAGTTTTAGTAAATAATTGACCAGAACTTTTCTGGAGTTACAAAAATTATTTCCTTGGGTGATTAGGTATTATTTGGTGGACTGGATCAATAGGAGTTGGAATCACCTCAAAACAATTATCACAATGCCCTTGAGAAATTCCCAAAGACAGTATTGGACCAGATTTGTCTTTTTCATCAGATTTATTTTACAGAAGCTTTTGGTGTGATTCCGAGGGCACATGCTAGGTACTGAGAGTACCTTTCTGTAGAAATTGGAATCAACCTTTTTGGAGTTACAAAGCTAATGTAATATTTTTATTAGTGATTAATCCAAGCATAGAAGTATTTAATTCACCAAAATTTAACAGAGGCTCATAAAATTATGAGTTGCTGGATTAAGGAATATATGGCTGTGTGTGTCATCGGGGTGTTGGAATTAGGTCATAAGCTCCCTTGGTTTGACCTAGAGAAAATGCTAAAGGCAGAAGGGACCTGTTTTTAATATTTTTACTAAGGGCAATTTATGAAGCAAATTAATGTGGGGCCAGTGGAACATGAAAGGTATGGTTTATATCTTTCAGAAACAATTGGATTTACTCCATTTGGTGGTACCATATGTTCTGGAGAATTTAATTAGTGGTATGGACAGATCTGAGGAGAAGATTTTTCCTATTTATTTTAAGCCTCCATTTAGTCCAGCACCAAGTTTGCAGGTTAGGTAAGACATTAGTGTAACCAAGGGATTTTAGATCTGGGCATTTGGAGTCATTCTCCAATCCCAAAACGATTTAAACTAAAGGCTAAAGTTCTGGATTTGGTGAAAGTAATTGAAAGAAAGAGGGGGTTTGGGCTGGATCCGGGGTCAGTGGGCCGCGCGAGGAAACATTCAGCCCAGGAGAGCAGCGGCTTGCACGGGCTGCAAGTTTTGAAACGCCGCCAGCTGGGCCCCACGTTCTAGTGACTTGGCTCCCGGAAGGGGTATCCAGGGAGGAGGGCTGTTCGATTAGCATAGGATCAACGACCCTCGGTCGTCGTCCTCCCCTAACACCGCCCGACGGGGTGGAAACCCTAATGGCACGGGGAGGGTTACGAGGAGGCTTACCTCGGCGATAGGATGTGCTGGGGGTGTTGCAGGGCGACACGGCGGCTTTAACCAACCTCGGAGATGGGCGGCAAGCCTCGGTTTGATGCCGGGATCTGCCTTACGCGGGGATGACCGAGGTGAGCTCGTTGGGCTCGTCGGTGATGCCTGGGGAAGGGGTTCCTGGGCCAGAAAAACAGTAGGGTTGGATAGATCTGAGAAAGAGTAGCGCATGCAGGTAGTGAGTAGAGGAGGAGAGGGTCAGGTTGACCTAGAAACTTGCACGCAAGTTGGGAACTGAGAGGAGAATCTTGCCTCTTCCGAATCTTTAGATGGAAGGAGGGCTTGGGGGGGTTGTGCAAGGTATAGGGATGTACTAGAAGTAGTAGAGGTGGTTGGAGTGGCCTTAGGCGCAGGCACGGTGGCTGCTTTCTTTCCTGCCCGAGGGAGTGGGTTTCTCTCCTTCCCTGGTGGGGAGAGAGTATGGAGGGGAAGAGGAGCTCGAGGGAGAGGTGTTCTGGTGCTAGGGGCGAAATGAGAGAGCAGATGTGGGGTGGGAGGCCTCTGGCCTATTTATTGAGAGAGGGGGGTGGTCTAACCGGGACCAAGTCCATGGGAGGGCATGGGGATGGTGCTGCTCGAGGATATGGCAGCTTGGGCGGTGATGAGAGGGGTGTGGGGTAGCCTCTGGTCGTGCTAGGGGATAGGGGTGAGAGGGTAGCTGCTGCTATGACATTAATATGATGGGACACGACAAGGAGGCTTTGTCTCCCTCTCAACAAGGGCAAAAGGAAAAGAATGGGAGGGGGAGATATTTCAGTGCTACAGTGTCCATGACTAGGATGGAGTAATGAGGTTAGGGAGGAGTGCTGGAGAAGATTGGAGAGGGATGTATAGGGAGGAGTGCAAGGTATAGGGATGTACTAGAAGTAGTAGAGGTGGTTGGAGTGGCCTTAGGCGCAGGCACGGTGGCTGCTTTCTTTCCTGCCCGAGGGAGTGGGTTTCTCTCCTTCCCTGGTGGGGAGAGAGTATGGAGGGGAAGAGGAGCTCGAGGGAGAGGTGTTCTGGTGCTAGGGGCGAAATGAGAGAGCAGATGTGGGGTGGGAGGCCTCTGGCCTATTTAAATGAGGAAAAGAATGGGAGGGGGAGATATTTCAGTGCTACAGTGTCCATGACCAGGATGGAGTAATGAGGTTAGGGAGGAGTGCTGGAGAAGATTGGAGCTAGTTTGGTTGTGGTTTGAAACAAGATTTGGTTGAGTTTGCAAATTTGATCAAAAGAAGGCTTGTGAAGGAAGTTGCAAATGTTGCATTGGGCAAGGTGTGGAAATGGTACTGGTAGGTGAAGTAAATCAAATAATCACTTCATGATTTAAATGGGATTTTTCTAATTGTTATAATTCCATTTAAATGCACTTCTTCAAAAAGTGCAGAAAGAGATTATGGAAGTTAAGTTGATATTTTTACATTGGTCAAGCTTGGTTTTTGATGTTATATGGTCCTAAATACCATAACACACATTTTAGAATTTTATTGGGATTTATTGAGGTGGAAAAGTATTTTTGGAGAATTATTTCTTGTTTCTGCCATTTAATAAAAAGGGCAAAAAGAAATAATAAAGAATCTCAAAAATATTTATTTTTGAGTTGGAAATATGGGATATTATATATAGGCATCAAATGTTCCTTGATTTGGCAAGGTATTTTGGAGAAAAGCAAACTTGCCTTTATAGACAAGGGTTTTGAGAAATTGGTAGGTAAAGGAAATAAAATATTTTAATAATCCAAATAATTGTGAGAATTATTTGGGTATTCTTATATCCAAGGTAGATGATGTATACTTGGTGTAGGCATCAAGGTCAACCTTGGTTTTGAAGGAAAGTGGTGGAAAGGATGGAAACTAGATAAGGGAGGATCTAGGGTTTAGTTATTCGGATGCCATCTAAACAGGGTTGGATTAGGGAGCGCAAAGCTCACCTTGGTACAAGGGGTATATGGATGAATAGATCATGTCATATAGATGATCATGGAATCAAGAGTTAGGATTAGTTGCATTTGAGGTGGTATAGAGGATATGGAAAACTTTGTTGAAAATAAGGCTGTCGTAACAGATACATTAGATAGCCTCCTAAACCATGTGGGTGTAAGAAGCACAAGGCTCAAGTGGAATAAAGTGAAGTGGGAGTTTATTGGCCAGGATTAGTAGATCATAACCAGGCAAAGAGTTGGTAAAGGGGAGGTGGCATATAGATGTGGGCTTCTGCCAAAGTAGGCAAGATGATAAGATTTGCAAAAAAGATCATTATCTTGACTACAAATCCATCATGGATGAGTGGGAGATAGATTGGATTAGCCAAGGGCAAGAGCGGGCTTTTGTAGTACTAATGATGTACTACAAGATGGTTCAAGTGCATTAATAATGATGCATATAGGTTGGAAAATGTAGAGCTCCAAAGATGGTATCCAGATAAGAAATCCAGACAGCCATTTTGGCAGATTTAGGGTTTTAGACTAGAGTGCAAGTGTGGAAGCTTTTAAGAGGATGCTAGGGTTGAAAATCCTAATCAAGGGGGTGATGTTGATGTATTAACTAAGTATATAGGATTCATGCTTAGATTGGGTCTCCACTGGGTTTGGAAACCATCTAGAGGGGTTATCCTTGGATTGATCTGAGCATGATAGGAGATGGTTACTTCAGTGGCTTAGGATAGATCCAGACTTGGATGCTTGCTTGATATTGATGATCACAAGCAAGGATTGGGTCCTAAGGGATGAGCTACAAGATTAGCTCACTCTAGTCCCTAAGAAAACAAGGCAATCAGCAGATCAAGGCAAATCATTAACCAGCAGATCAAGGCAATTCATATTGACACTTGTCTAACTACTACTAGGGTTACCATCAAGCCTAGCTTGAGGTAAGGAGGGGTATTTTTGGAAAAGGGGTCTTGCTTTGAAGTAATATAAGGATCATCTTGGTATTACTACCAAGATTGGAATAAAAGATTTTAGTAAGGGTTGTGAAAAATCCTAGAGATAAGGGTAGTTGAAGGTTCTGTCTTGAAAACATAATGAGATAATATATAGGTCTCCATAGTTTTGGCAATAGAAACTAGTAAAGTATTTGGTTGTGTCAAACTCATCGTGGACCAGGTTTTGAAATGCCAGAACAGTTGAGAATATGAAAAATGAGCCAAGACATATCTTATGTAAATAGTTTTTGTAAAGTAGGTTTGAGATGAGGAGTACACAACCAATATATAAACAGTTGTTTGAGCACAAGCAAACAGGTCAGCACACAATGCAAGAAAAAGTTTTTGTTCCCCTGATTTTTGCCTTTTGGACATTTCATCAAGGTTGATGAAATTGGGATGTTACACTTTCTCTTCCCTCGGAATGAGATTGACACCTGTAACAAGGACAGAATAAGAGGGCGCACAAACAAGGTGCATTCGAAAACGAGCAGCAGCTCAAGAAGACTCACATTGCAGTTGATCAATCAACTGCCGTAGCTCCCCCATCAAAAACTCCTCCCTGGCAGTGGATCGCTCAGCCTTCGACTTCCACACATCCGCGTGGCCTCGAAGGCCAAGGATATCCTTCTCCAGGCTGCGGACACGGTCACGAAGAAATGCGAGCTGTGACGCATCATCCAAGGATGGTCGCAGCTCAGGAGCAGTCGAATGATCAGCAGGAGTCTCACCCGAAGGACCCTAAAGGAAAACAAGTGAGGACATGAACATCACAAACATTTCTGGCAACATCCCAAAAACATAATTTATATACATCAAAGCCACCTCGTGGCATAAGTTGAGTTTGTTCACTAGCAAAAGATTACATTATGAAGGCAAAAGGATAAATTATCCTAGCTACAACACTTGGGCTTAGGCACCCGCATCCGGAGTGGCCTCAGAGCCAGATTACCTGCTCTTGGCCTCCTCCTGCTGCTTCGGCGCATATTCCGCCAGCAGATCAATGAGCTTCGGCCCGTAACGCTTACAACAAGAGGTGAAGAAAGCGAACTCTACCTCTGAGCCATCGGTAGCCGTTGGCATCTGGGAGGTGATGTGTGGTAGATCCAGATCGACTCCGGATGCCATGGCCATCGCCAACCCCATGGAAGCACCGATGCCCTTCTTATTAAAATTGTATGTCGTCGGAGCATCCTCCGATAGGGCATTCGCCAGAGCATCGACATCATCAAGATCAGTGCCCTTGGGAACGACCTCCCTGTAGAAACGTCGGAGAACTTCCTTGGCCTTCGCCAGAGAGCCAGCAGCGGTAGCGTGGCGATATTCGACTGCTGCGGTGGCATCATCCAAAGCACTTCCATGCTCCAGTGCACTGCGATCGAACGCGATGCTTGAAGCATCTAAGACAAAGAAGGAAAAAGACCCAAATAAGAACATGACAAGGAGCAGTCGAACAATCAATAGCAAAAGAAACTTACTAGAGAAGGCTTTGGCTGCAGCCATAAGCCTATCTACCATCTCCTTCTCGCGAGCATCCGCAACAGTTGCGAGCTGCTCATTGCGATCTGAAGCCTCCCACTATAGGCGCTGCCTGGCTTCGGCAGCATCAGCCACCTCCTTCTGCAGGCGCTCCTTCGCCTCCGCAGCATCCGCAACCTTCTTCTCTGCTTGAGCGAGGTTCTTTTCGAGAGCATCCAACCGATGAAGGGCCGCATTGTTTTCATCTGGAAACACCAAGAAACACATGATCAACAGAAGCATTGTTCATGTGACAGACAAAATAAACAAGAATGATCAAGGTGAGTACCTCGAAGCTCCTGCATGCTGGCGTCGAGCGCCAGATGCTGCTGGATGAGGAGGTTAGCGCTATGCACAAAGGGCTGCAAAAGGACCAAAAGCAAATGACCAAGAAAACGTCAGAAAGGGATCGGGGGCTATGCCCCGCAAGAGCAAAAATCGACTAACAGATAGTCCGAAAAAGGGCTCGGGGGCTCCCCCCACAAGATAAAAGGTGCAAGCTACTTACGTGTTCAGGCGGGGACTCCGAAGTTCCGCGCGGGGTCTTCTGAGGTACGACCACCCGAGATTCTCGCTTGGAGAGATTCGGCTCATCGTCCTCAGAGTTGGCCACCACCTGAGAGGGAGGAGCCGTCAGCTTCGACTCGCCTACGGACTCTTGAGTGCCCTCACTAAGAGAACCCTCCGAGGAGTGGCTGCAAGGGAAATATCGATCAAGACAATAAACTACATTACACACGCAAATGACAAAACAAAGCACAGATGGAACAACTTACGAGTTAATATCTGACAAGTTGAAGACAGGTGCCGCCTTCTCCTTCTTCTTCTTGGCTGGTGGCTGCGGCGCCATCGCCCGAAGCGGTGCATCAGGGAAAGGTGCAGAAGAAGCACCTTCATCCTCACCATGCTGCTCCATGAAGGAAGGGCCCCAAGGAGTCGGCGGAGTCGACGCATCCGAAGACTCGCTCCAAGAGCGCTTTCGGGTCTGCCCCTTACTTGGCTCGGGGGCTTCCTCGGTTGGCGATTGTGCCGGAGGAAGTTCGGACTCAGAGTCCACAACCTCGTTGTCTGGCGCAATCAGAAATTTCTCAGGCAGCCGGGGCATCATGCCAGCTACCTTGAGCTCCTGCACACCAAAGACGTCAAATATCGTGATTAGTAACAATAGTCATAAGAAAATAGCACTCGAACAAAGGCGCAACACATATGAAGCAATTCTACACCTAAGGGACTGCATTCGAAGCACTGAAGGGGGTGGTCAAGGATTTCCCCGGGAGGTCCTCATCGTCCTTGAACTTCAGCAGAGGCCGAAGAGCCCTATCGAGGTCGCCCTTGGACAAATCCTCGGAGGAGACCCTCATCGGGTCGTTGCGGCCAGCATAAAGAAACATCGGATGTGCCCTCGCTTGGAGCAGCTGCACCTGACGCTTGAGGAAGGTGCGGATGATATCCACACCGTTGAACTCTTTCTCAGCCACCATCTGGAGCGCCTCCATGCGATGGTAGAGCTCCTCCACCTCCGCTACTTCGCCCTCCAAGATATGATTCTTCCAGGATCTCTTCGAGACGATCTTCTAGGAAGGGTCGAAGGGAGCAAGGCCAAAATCTTGTCCATCCACCTTGGCGTCGCGGATGTAAAACTACTTCTTCCGCCAGTACTGCACAAACTCGGACATCAAAAAGGAAAAGAAAATAACGAAAGATCGAAGAGAGATGATGCAAACAAATCCCAGACCTTCGTCTGAACATAAGCCTAACCTAATCTCGAAAGCGTACAGAGAGAAAATCGGTAACACAACAGTGACCCTACGACACAAAATTTGTTACAGCAAGCTCATAACTGAGCAAAGAACAAAAATATTACAAGCATAGGTCACTTACCACAAACATCAAATAACGGAAGGAAAATTATGCTATTAAGTATAGCAAACTTAACAAATGGCCTAAGAGGCCTGAAGCATAACGATGGCGTCCAATCCATAGATCCCAAACTGCCGACTGGGAACTCCAAACTATTCGTCGATGTAGATGCCGTGAAGAACACATCTTCTATGGTAACATTTACCCTGCTGCAAAAGTATCAATGAAGCAAGGATGAGTACAGGTTGTACTCCGCAGGACTTATGGCTGGTGGAGTTATTTTGCATAAAGCCATCTTTGTTTTGTAAAATGAGAGAGAGAAGAATCTCGACTAATCAGAATATTTTAAAAGGGGATAAGAGAGCGGTATCTCTAACTTTGATCATCTCTTGATATCCACTGAATCATCATCAGCTGAACCTATCTAGGATCACCCCCTCGAACCCATGAGGAAGCATCCTTAAGCACACATCGATCTGCCAAGTTTTACGATTAGGTTCAAGTTCTCTATGATCTTTGAATCTGGTTTCCAAGTCGTCCATAATCGTGGACATGGCTTTTCGAAAAGATTTAACCCTGCAGGGGTGTACAACTTTACCCACACGCGCCAACCGATTCTTAATGCCAGTACATTAGCCCTCTTCCTTGGAAGGCCGGCAGAGAGTGGTTGACCATGACCTTTACCTTGCTTTCGCCGAGACCATGAGTCACGCACTAGGGAGATGCCGCCGTAATGGGCCGAGTCCCGAAGTCGGTCCCTAATGATGTGTGCGGGGTTCAAGATTACGGATGTCGGGCATCTCTTGTTCCCGACCACGCTTATCTACCTGTATGAATGCACCTCCTTCACCTTCACTCAAGAACATCCAAGATGCGTATGTCGAATGGAAAGCCCAAACTATGTGACTCATGGAATCTACTCGGCAAGTTAGTTGGTCGAGGGGGTTTCCAGGCCCCTATGTGGCTGTACGCTCGTCTTGTTCCATAGGCAAGAACTCAGGTCCTAGTAGTGGAAAGTATGGGACTACAAAAACCACAACCCACCGTGGCCTCCCATACAAGCCTTAGTATGTTTAACTTTCATCTCTTATCACACCACGTCATCCTGTCAAACTAGGTTCATTCGCAGCTCTGATTCATCAACTGGATGGACCAGTGGTAACAACTAAGCATGGTTAAGCACAACAGATGTAACAACTCTAGCAACGCTTCACAAGCCAAACCCTAGTTATGCTAGGAGCAGTGGATCAGGGAATATAGGCTACAAAGGTAACATGCATCAGATAGGATTACTCTATCTAACGATAAAAGACTTTGGAATCGTATGCACATGGAAAGAATGTACATACTTTGAAAGCATAGGATTCATATGTATGTGTGGGGCTTCGCTTGCCTTTGCCAGTTGATATCCAAAAAGCAGAGCTTTGGACATCTGGTACTTGACTTGATTACAGTTGGTCAAGTATTGGTCTTCGAGCTTCGACGGTGTTGATCTCGGGCTGCGATCTCGATCTCGATTCCGATATCGTATTCTACCAGGGAAGAACAAAACACCAGAAAGGAAGGAAAACAATCAACACATGGCATCGATGCAAAGCTCAATCAAGGATGATGATATGACAAGTTAAGTTGCATTGAAATAAACCCCTAAGGCATGCTTGACAATTTAATCGAGGTCTCGAGGGGTACAAACCCTAACCCCGGAGGCATATGAGAGGGGCTGATTTGTTATTCTAATTAAACTTGCAATTGAAGTTATTTAGAAATGCATGATTATAATGCTATAGACAGATCTTATTTTTCTGAACATTTTGATATATTATTTGTATTTTTCTGATTTAAAATGAATTAGTTATGAATTTCTTCAATTTTAATTCATTTTAAATCATTTTTAGAATATTATAAAACAATTTACATTTTTAAATTACTTTAACATTTTTATTAAACAGAAACATTTCTGAAAATATTATTTGACTTACAGATAGGGCCCACATGTCAGGTATTTATCAATTACAGAAATGATTTACTAAATTTATTAAGGAAAAAGAAAAAGGCTTAATGACATCATGATGATGTCATGCTGACATCATTAATGGATTTGCTCTCAGATCGATGATGGAACTTGCGATTGAGTGCACGCGAGAGGCTGTGGTTGAGGAGTTGGATAGAGGGCGTCGAGGGGATTCGAATGGTGGTGGCGCCGCCCTCGAATGGTTGTCGAGCTTGGCTGGCAACGAAAAACGGCGGCGGTGCTCACAGATGCTCGTGGGGAAGAAGAACCAGAGGGTGCGGGAGGAAAGGGAGAGCACTGGCATTCTCACGAGCTCACCAGGAATGCGACAGAGGGGTCGGCGAGGCGAGACGATCTCGGGAGATGCCGGAATTGATGAAGAACGCGGTGGCCGGAGCTCAGGAAGGCGAGGTTGATGGCGGCGATTCTGAGCACCCACGGCCGATTCCTTCGGGGAGAAGCGTCAGGGCGACGAGGTGGAGCTTCCTGCATGCTCGGCTGACCTTGGTGCAGCCAGAGACGACGGGGACGACGGCGAGGTCTGCACCTAGGGTTCGGCGAGGAGTGGAAAACTTCGAGGGAGGGCGAGAGGTGACAAAATGGGTACGGGGAGAGAGAGCTAGACACGGCGATTCTTATCCTCATCCTCGCAGGCGGTGGCGCGCATCGTAGCGCCGACGAGGATCGAAGGCGGTGGCAAGGGAACGCAGCAACTTCTCTGAGCGAGGAAGAAGACAAGCGAAAGGTTACGCGGGCTTGGGCTTCTTTGGGCTTCGTGCGGCTGGTAATGCTTGCTAAGGTGAAGGGAAGAGAGGAGGAGATGGGCCTCGGCCCAGGGAGAGAGGGAGAGATATTTTTTCTGCTGAAATGTTTTCTATTTCTGTTTTGTGTTTTCTAGTTGTATTTTCAATTTCTTTTCTGTTTTTGAATAGGTTCAAAATACAAGATACTTTTATAAAACATCTGAAAACACTAAGGGGCCCTTTATACTATTTGGGATCCAAACACTTTGAGGTTTTCAAAATTCAAAAGTCATTTGAATTGATTTCAAAGAAGGAGGGAAACTAGGGTTTAGGGTTTTGTGATTATTTTTTTGCATGCATTTTTAAGATGATGATGCTCATGAATGCACATTCAAATCCTAAATACCATTTAATAAAACTAGGGTTGTTACACAAATCATCACATTCACACATGCATTAATATGATTTAAATTAATCAAAGTTTTTGTTAACCCTAATTTTAGTGATTAGAGTTTGATGATCATTGTTTCATATTTTTGGGATGTTACAATCGACTTTTGGATTTTCTTGAATCTTCTTGGTTGGCTAGATCTATACATGAAGTTGATTAGGTGTGCAAATGCATGATGTAACACCCAGTTATTACTTGATGTTATAGATCTAGATATAAACGGGAATTTGTGTAAGGGAGTGACGAGTTTCAAAGATCAAAATGAAGACTTACTTGAAGAATGAAGCTAGGTGTAAGGAGTATTAACACAATTTGGAGGATGTATCAAGCAAAAATCATTGATTAGCTAGCTCTGAGAAGGTAGATTAATGTAGTAAGTATAAGGAACTATAAGAAGGGATGAACTTAAGGTTCAATCAAAGTAGGTGATATTACTAAGGAGTTAATGAATAGTAATACCTAGTTCATGGAAGCATCATGAATTAGTGCAAAGAAGAAGCTTTGGAACAAAATGGTATTCAAGCTCTGACAATTTAGAGAGAATCCATAGCCGGTACTATGATCTGCAGTTGGCATTTTTTCTGCAGCTAATATTTGGTAACTTAGTTAACCATATCTTCTTAATGGTTACATAAAGAGCATAAAACTTGGCCTAAGTTAATTAAGACAAAAATGAGTATACAACTTAAGCGATCGTCTTTTCAAAGCGTTTCGTGAAGTCTGCTTACCAAAGCGAAAATGACCAATAGTAAGTAAGATAAATAATGCTAAAAGATTTGCTTCGGAGATCCACAATTGTGCGGATACACCGTACAATATTTCATAAGATCCTAATTAGGTAAAGTATAAACTGAACAGAGAGCAACATTCTAGTTTTAAAGCCAATAAATACTATATAGACAATTTAAAGACTATTAGTAAAACCTAAGGGGGAGAGTAGACATTATAAATTAAAGTTGAAAAAGTACTATAGGTGATAATGAAAGATTATCTAAATCTTCATAAGGTAAAAGCTTGAAGGTGATATAAGATTAATCCTAATCGACTAATTCTATAAGAAACAACTCTTAAGTGATCCTTAAGAGGTAACAAAGCACATCCAATTGGACAAATATTGAGGAACAAGAAATTCCAATAGGTATGAACTAAATGAATTCAAATCCAATATTTGGAAGGAATACCAATATCAACTATACTATGACAAGAATAAAAATATAGTATTTTGACCACAATCACGGGTATATAGAAACTTAAAACTTGTTTTAGTAAGACTCCCTAGACTGTATTTAGCATAGTAATAAAGTCTGATGATTAAATAAAAAGAATTGGATTAGGATATCTAATCAGGTTATAGAACACTACAAATATTCCCATAATAGGTTACCATATAATGGAGAAATGTAGCA
Source organism: Avena insularis (assembly GCA_023614405.1). Taxonomy (NCBI): domain Eukaryota; kingdom Viridiplantae; phylum Streptophyta; class Magnoliopsida; order Poales; family Poaceae; genus Avena; species Avena insularis. The sequence continues at coordinate 291,269,477 of CM042691.1, read as the reverse complement.
ACCACTACAAGTCAATTCCTTACTCCGAAACGTGAGACTTTGCGAACTTTGAGGACAAAGTTTATTTTAAGGGGGAGAGTCTGTAACATCCCAGCATTAGAGCTTAGAAATAAGTAGAACCCAGGTGTGTGCACTGCATTCATGCATAGAAAATCCGAATAATTTTCGCGCTTTTAAATAAGTACTTGTCAAAGCGATTGAAGCTTCTCTCAACTTGATGGAATTGAAGTAGATCATCAAGTTGACTGTGATAAGTTTCAAATGACCTTTGCTAAAACCTTATTTGGGTAAATATGATTTGATCTAAGAGTAGATCAAATATAATAAAATGTTACTCATAATGCATTGCTTAAATGATTAGTATCCGATCCTTAAGGGATCATATCATAATATTCATCGCAACAACTCATAAATGCCAAGTTAAGATTACAACTTAAGTAATAAGTTTTGGAGATATGCCCTAGAGGCAATAATAAATATAGTTATTATTATATCTTTGTGTTTATGATAAATGTTTACATTCATGCTATAATAGTATTAACAAGGAAACATTAATACTTGTGTGATTTGTAAACTTAATTTGAAGTCCCTAGTAAAGCCTCTATACATCACTAGCTTGTTGGTTGATAAATGATTATGGTTTCCTCATCATGAACATTGAGATGTTATCAACAACAAGATCATATCATTAGGAGAATGTTATGGTGGACATACTCCTATAGATAAGCGTAGCATAAAGATCAAGTCATTTCAATAGTTCAATTGCTATATGCTTTCTGATACATAGTAACCTAATTCCTTCGACCATGAGATCATGCATATCACCTTTACCGGATGGATGCTTTGATGACATCAAACACCACACCGAATCGGGTGGCTATAAAGGTGGCATTGAGTGTTCGGAAAGTATTGGTTGAGACACATGGATCAAGAGTGGGATTTGTCCATCCATATGACGGATAGATATACTCTGGGCCCTCTCGGTGGAATGTCATCCAATTAGCTTGCAAGCATGTGACTGGCTCACAAGGGATCACATATCACGGGAACGAGAAAAGAGTACTTATCGGTAACGAGGTTGAACTAGGTATGCAGAGATACCGACGATCATAACCTCGGATAAGTAAACTATCATGAGACAAAGGGAAATTGGTATCGTATGTAAGTGGTTCATTCGATCGCAAAGTAATCGTAGAAATATGTGGGAGCCATATGAATTTCCAGATTCCTCTATTGGTTATTGTTCGGAGAAGTGTCTCGATCATGTCCGCATAATTCACGAACCGTAGGGAGACACACTTAAGGATTCGACGTTGTTTGAGTAGTTATGGTATGATGAGAAAGAGACCGAATGTTGTTCGGAGTCTCGGATGGGATCTGGGATATCACGAGGAGATCCGGAATGGTCCGGAGAATAAGATTCATATAAGGAAAGTCCCATTTCGGAGTTGGGGAATGATTCCGGTGTTTTCATCGGGAATGTTCTAGAAGGTTCCGAAATGTCCGGCACTCCGGAGGGGAAGGGGTACATGGATGTGTCATTGCAAGTTGGAATGATTGCATCATGTACTAAGTGTCATCGCTGTTCCAAATAAAGGATTAATTCAAATCCTAGTTTGAAAAGTCAAATAGCTAGTTTGAAAAGTCAAACGGCTAAAATTGGAAAGTGGAAAAGAGGAGGAGGTGAAACCGAGTTGGGGAGGGAGTCCTCCTCCAACCGGCGGCCACCTCCAAGCCGAGTTGGGGAGGGACTCCACTCCCTCCCCTTGGCGCGGCCAGCCCCTCCACCTATATAAGGAGGGGCAGGGCTCCCTCCTCTAGATACACAAGTTCCCTACTCCTCTAAACCTAGCCCCAAGCCGCCGCCGCCTCTATTGTCGCCGCCGGCCCTAGGGCAAACCCTAGCCGCCGCCTAGCTAAACCCTAGCCGCCGGCTTGACCCCTCCTTGGTGTGTCTAAACCCTAGATCGCCGAGGAGCTCTCTCATACTCCACCATACTCGCTCCGGCTTAAGGCGAAGCCCTGCGAGATCTCCCCTCTACTTCCGGTACCACGCCGTTGTGCTGCCGGAATCACGAGGAGAGTGCTACAACCTCCACTACCTGCTGGAACAAGGGAGAGGAAGGTCTTCGTCGAATACCGAACGTGTGACCGACTGCGGGAGCGCTGCCGGAACGCAGCGCCGGAAGGATCGTCTACGCGATCTTGAGATCGGGAAGAGTACGACTACATCACCCACGAGAATCTACTCTCGTTAAACACTTTGGAATCTTCGAGGGTGAGTTATTCCATCGACTCGTTGCTACAATCTAGTAGATAGATCTTGGCTTGTTTGTTTGTATGCGATAGAAAATTTTTGTTTTCCATGCTACGAAACCCTCAAAGGTATCGAGCCGTGTCTATATGTAGATCACAGACGAGTAGAACACAATGGTCATTGTGGGCGTTGATGCTTTTATTGTCGATTGCTTCTTGTGTACTTTGCATCTTGCGGTATGTTGGGATGAAGCGGCCCGGGCTGACCTTAGATGACATCGTTCATGAGACTTGCTCCACGCTTGACATGCAACTTGTATTGCATAAGTGGCTTTGCGGGTGCCTGTTTCTCCTTGCATAGTTAAGATCCAATTTACAACGGGTGATTGACAATACTAGTATCAATGTTGTGGTTCTTGTTCGTAAGTTAGAACGACACTTATTGAAAGCCCCAAACCACGTAAAATATGCAAAGAAAGTAGAGGCGTCTAACTTTGTTTTGCAGGGGTGTGCAGTGATGTGATATGGCCATGATTGTGATTATATTTGATGTATGCAATGTTCCTTATTGTAAGTTGGCAACCGGCAGGAGCCATATGGTTGTCTTTAATTTCTGTTAAGACCCGCATGTCTATTCAAAGTAGTTGTAATAGTTGAAGCTGGTGGACGACAACCATGGAGAGGCGTCATTGACCTTGATGCAATGCCGGTGATGATGGAGATCATGTTCGTGCTTGAAGATGGAGATCGGAAGCACAAAGAAGAAAGGCCATATCATATCACATATTATGAATTGCATGTGATGTTAATCCTTTATGCATCTTGTATTGCTTAGTAGACGACGGTAGCATTATAAGATGATCCCTCATGCACATGAATTTCAAGTCATAAAGTGTTCACCCTTAGTTAGCACCGTTGCTAAAGCTTGTTGTTTCGAAGCACCACGTGATGATCGGGTGTGTTAGATTCTGCAAGTGTATACAACGTGAGCAAGCCAGATTTGCTCATGCGGAAACTAAGGTTTGATCTTGACGAGCCTAGCATGTACAGACATGGTCTCGGAACACGGATCACCAAAAGTTAAAGCATGAGTCATATAGTAGATATGATGAACATGTCGATTGTTCGCCATTGAAGCTATATCAACTCTCGTGATTATTGGTGTTGATGTAGTGGATTTGGTTCGTGTGATCACTAAAACAATGTGAGGGATATTGTTTTGAGTGGGAGTTCACCTAGGTTAATTTTATTATTAATTTGAACTCAATTTGTCATAAACTTAGTCTAAACTATTGCAAATATGTTGTAGATCAATGGCAGCCCCTACCATCAATTTTAATGCGTTCCTAGAGAAAGAAAAGTTGAAAAACAATGGAAGCAACTTCGCGGATTGGTTCCGCAATTTGAGGATTGTCCTCACAGCTGGTAATTTGACCTATGTGCTGGATGCACCACTGGGTGACCCACCTGCAGCTGATGCTACCGATGAAGTAAAGAATGTTTACCTCGCTCGGAAGAATCAGTACTCCATAGTTCAGTGTGCTATGTTGTATGGTTTAGAATCGGAGCTTCAGAAAAGGTTTGAGAATTCAGACCCATATGATATTGTCGAGGATCTCAAATTGATTTTTGAGACTCATGCGGCAATTGAAAGCTATGAGGCTTCTGAAAAGTTCTTTAACTGCAAGATGGAAGAGGGCAGCTCCGTCAGTGAGCATGTGCTTAAGATGTCTGGGCACGCAAACAAACTTCAAAGCTTGGGTATAGTGATTCCTAATGCTTTGGGCATTTACCGTGTCCTCCAATCACTACCACCAAGTTACAAGAACTTTGTGATGAACTACAACATGCAGAACATGAACAAGCAGTTGCCAGAACTGTTTGCTATGTTAAAGTCTGCAGAAGTGGAGATCAAGAAAGAGCACCAAGTGTTGTTGGTCAATAAGACCACCAAATTCAAGAAAGGCAAGTCTAAGCAGAAGGGACACTTCAAGAAGGGTGGTAAGAAAGTTACCGCACCGATGAAGAAGACCAAGGCTGGACCCAAGCCTGACATCGAGTGCTTTTAACGCAAGGGAGAAGGTCACCGAAGCGGAATTGCCCAATGTACTTGGCGTATTTGAAGAACGGAAACATCAAGAAGAATGGTATATCTGATATACATGTTATTGATGTGTATCTCACTAGTACTAAGTAGTAGTGCACAGGTATTTGATACTGGTTCGGTTGCTCATATTTGTAACTCAAAACAGGTGCCGCAGAATAAATGAAGCTAGCGAAGAACGAGGTGACGATGCGTGGGAAACGGATCAAAGGTTGATGTGATCGCTCGGCACGCTACCCCTTCATCTACCATCGGGATTAGTTTTATACTTAAATAATTGTTATTTGGTGCCTGCGTTGAGCATGAACATTATATCAGGATCTTGTTTATTGTGAGACGGTTACTTGTTTAAATCCGAGAATAATGGTTGTTCGATTTATATGAGTAATATGTTTTATGCACATGCACCTTTGATAGATGGTCTATTCTTATTGAATCTCGATAGTGGAAATACACATATCAACAACATTGAGGCTAAACGTTTGAAATCGAGCGATAACTCGACCTATATGTGGCAATCGCTGCCTTGGTCACATTGGAGTGAAGCGTATGAAGAAACTCCATTCCGATGGACTTCTTGAATCACTTGAAAGATGCGAAGCATGTCTGATGGGTAAAATGACTAAGACTCCATTTTCTGGTATAATGGAGCGAGCTACAGACTTGTTGGAAATCATACATACCGATGTGTGTGGTCCAATGAGTGTAGCGTCATTGTGGTTATCGTTATGTTCTTACCTTCACGGATGACTTGAGTAGATATGGGTATATCTATTTCATGAAACATAAGTCCGAAACTTTCGAGAAGTTTAAGGAGTTTCAAAGTGAGGTAGAGAATCAACGTAACAAGAAGATTAAATTTCTACGTTCTGATCGTGGAGGTGAATATCTAAGTTACGAGTTTGGCGAGCATTTGAAGAAATGCGGAATACTTTCACAATTGACACCGCCGGGAACACCACAGCGTAATGGTGTGTCTGAATGTCGTAATCGAACTCTCTTAGATATGGTTCGTTCTATGATGTCACTTACAGATTTACCGCTATCATTTTGGGGTTATGCATTAGAAACAGCCGCATTCACTTTAAATAGGGCACCATCTAAATCCGTTGAAATGACACCGTATGAATTATGGTTTGGGAAGAAACCTAAATTTTCGTTCCTTAAAGTTTGGGGATGCGAAGCCTATGTAAAGAAGTTACAGCCGGACAAGCTTGAACCCAAAGCGGAAAAATGTGTCTTCATAGGATACCCGAAGGAAACTATTGGGTATACCTTCTATCACAGATCCGAAGGCAAAATCTTCGTTGCCAAGAATGGATCCTTTCTAGAGAAGGAATTTCTCTCGAAAGAAGTGACTAGAAGAAAAGTAGAACTCGACGAGGTTGTCGAACCTTCTCTCAAAATTGCGAGTAGCGCAGCACCGGAAGAAGTTCCTGTGGTGCCTGCACCAATTAGAGAGGAAGCTAATGATGATGATCATGAAACTTCGGTTGAAGTTGCTACAGAGCCTCGCAGGTCAACGAGAACTCGTACAACTCCATATTGGTATGATCCCGTTATGAGTGTCATGTTGGTGGATAACACCGATGACCCCGAGACATATGAGGAAGCGATGATGAGCCCAGATTCCAATAAATGGCAAGAAGCCATGAAATCCGAGATTGGATCCATGTACGAAAACCAAGTATGGACTTTGGTGGACTTACCGGATGGTCGGAAGGTCACGAGAACAAATGGATTTTCAAGAATAAAACAGTTGCTGATGTTATTGTTATTGTCTATAAAGCTCGACTTGTCGCAAAAGGGTTTCGAAAATTCAAGGAGTTGACTACGATGAGACTTTCTCACCAAGAGCTTAAAGTCTGTGAGGATTATGTTAGCAATCGCTGCATATTATGATTATGAGATATGGCAGATGGATGTCAAAACAGCATTCCTCAATGGAGACATTGATGAAGAGTTGTATATGATGCAACCCAAAGGTTTTTGTCGATCCTAAAGATGCTAACAAGGTATGCAAACTTCAACGATCCATTTATGGATTGAAGCAAGCATCCCGAAGTTGGAATCAACGTTTTGATAAGGTGATCAAAAGTTTTGGTTTTATACAAACTTATGGAGAAGCTTGTATTTACAAGAAAGTGAGTGGGAGCTCTGTAGCATTCTTAATACTATATGTGGATGACATATTGTTGATTGGGAATGATGTAGACCTTCTTAATAGTGTCAAGGAATATTTGAATAATAGTTTTTCAATGAAGGATCTTGGCGAAGCAGCTTAAATATTAGGCATAAAGATTTACAGAGATAGATCGAAACGCCAAATATCATTGTCACAGAGTACATATTTGGACAAAGTTCTAAAGAGGTTTGGAATGGAAGATAGCAAGAAAGGGTTCTTGCCCATGTTGCCCAATACGACCTTGAGTAAAACTCAAAGTCCGACATCGGCAGAAGATAGAGAAAGGATGAGTAAGACTCCCTATGCCTGCTGGAACAAGGGAGAGGAAGGTCTTCGTCGAATACCGAACGTGTGACCGACTGCGGGAGCGCTGCCGGAACGCAGCGCCGGAAGGATCGTCTACGCGATCTTGAGATCGGGAAGAGTACGACTACATCACCCACGAGAATCTGCTCTCGTTAAACACTTTGGAATCTTCGAGGGTGAGTTATTCCATCGACTCGTTGCTACAATCTAGTAGATAGATCTTGGCTTGTTTGTTTGTATGCGATAGAATTTTTTTGTTTTCCATGCTACTAAACCCTACAAAATGGAGAAATGTAGCAACCACTACAAGTCAATTCCTTACTCCGAAACGTGAGACTTTGCGAACTTTGAGGACAAAGTTTATTTTAAGGGGGAGAGTCTGTAACATCCCAGCATTAGAGCTTAGAAATAAGTAGAACCCAGGTGTGTGCACTGCATTCATGCATAGAAAATCCGAATAATTTTCTTGCTTTTAAATAAGTACTTGTCAAAGCGATTGAAGCTTCTCTCAACTTGATGGAATTGAAGTAGATCATCAAGTTGACTGTGATAAGTTTCAAATGACCTTTGCTAAGACCTTATTTGGGTAAATATGATTTGATCTAAGAGTAGATCAAATATAATAAAATGTTACTCATAATGCATTGCTTAAATGATTAGTATCTGATCCTTAAGAGATCATATCATAATATTCATCGCAACAACTCATAAATGCCAAGTTAAGATTACAACTTAAGTAATAAGAATGTAGTGACTAATCCTGACCTATCTTACTCTTATCTATTCTTACCATGAGTATCATGGTAATACCTAACCTTAACTCTTTAGTGAGTTTGAGTAGGAAAGAAACCAAGTCAAGATCATTCACCATATATCTTTCTTTCCATATCAATCCTTATGGAACCCTATCTTAATATCTGTTGTTCATCAATGTTGAGTAATCAGCTATTGATTCACACATTCTAAATCTATCAACTCTTGACCATATCATAGCATACATTTAAGTGCCTACAAAGAAACAACTAAGAAGAGGTGAATAGTAATGCTAGTTTTAGATATCATCTATAGGATGGGAGTGATTGAAGAGAATAAAATCAATATGATAATTGATGGAGTTAAACTCACTCCTGGAATAACAGAAGAGTTAATGGAATATATAATTATATGGTAGTAAAGAAGATTACAAGGATGAATCTTGAAGATAGTTACTAGTAGTAATTCTATTGGGTCAAGTGGGCATAGTCCATGAATAACAGCCTTAATCCAATTAAAGATACTAAGAAGATAATTCCAATACAATTGTAAGGTTGTATTGATAAAGCCTTGATTAGCCAACTAAAAATCTAAGCTATAAATGATTAAAGGATTATAAGGATCATACCTTACTCACCAAGATTGAATACTTATACCTGTATAAGTGACATTGGTCGGTAGAACATGATTGAAACCCTAGTATAGATAAGTTATCCTAGAGTAGTCATTACAAGTCACATTAATATAATGTGAAGTTGAAGTATGAGATATTAGAGTAAAGTAAATGTAGGATAGTATGATTAAATTAAAGCTAGTATAGCATGGAGTTATGGAAGTAGTGTTATTCCTCTTAAAGGATAGTAAGCTCTAGATAAAGGTAGTTTGATGTATACATCTCTTGAAATAATCTTATTGGTGGATGATTATGGAAGAAGAGGAATGGAGTTAGAAATAGCTACTTGTTCGATTGAAGGTTATCAGCAGAAGAGTAGTTGATATAACCAAGTCTGGATAGATGAAGATCATGAAATGCTTTAGTGTCAAACTCATTGGATTCATCAATGAGTTCAGAAGAATAAAAGGTGGATAAGAATATTCTTGTGAAGTAAAGCTCATCATGTTAACCATGATGATGGATAGGAAAAAGTAGTATATCTAGGATAGGATTTCCCTAATTAGAAGTCCAGTATTGTGAATTATGGAAGATAGGAATTCTGGGTAAACACCAATTTTAAATCTCAAACCAAACATCATATCCATTTCATGTTATTGATCCATTATCTTATCTCCATATCACTTTATAGGAATATTTTCCTATAGCAAATCACATCAGCACATCTTTATCATTTCCAATTGTCTTAACCATATGTGTTTAGGAGATATTTTTGTCAATTCTTTTCCATAAAACATTTTAGATGTAATTTTCTATTTTAAAAGGTGATATCATTAAAGATCATAAACATAAAACAATATGCTTAGTTATTAAATCTTTACTCACATCAACAAAAGAATAGAAGTAAATTAATGACCCTAAACTCTAGGGTAAGCACTTACAATTCAAACCCTAACTTCTATGTTAATATTAATAGAATATATACATTACCATTTTCTAAATTAATAGAAGTAGTATTAACCATATTAATTTCTTTTGTATTTCATGCATCAAATAATGATATAGGATCATTATATATAAAAATTTCTATTCAAACTATGAGTTAGCTAGAATTAGGTTTTATAAACAAAGAAGGAAATATCAAATAATAAATCCATGGTTTAGTATAGAAAGAAAATTAATAATAAAGGCTTCTACAAAATATTAAAAGAGATTCATATAAATAAAATAAAGAAATATAAAATATTTATCATTAATGTTTACAAAGTAAATCTCAATCAATATTAATTGTTGCTGCAAGTATTCATCAAATAAAATTTGTCAGAAGAGTTCAAATTATAGGTTAAATATTAATATGAAAAGCAAAACAGAAAATAGAAAAGGAAAACAAATAAAAAAGACATTCGCTGGCCGTGGCCCAACTTCCCTCTTCTTATCTGTTGCCCACATGCAGCCCACAAAGGCCCAACAGCCAGCCCAGTTCGTCCTCTTCTGTGACTGACGGGTGGGACGAAAGAAGGATCGCAGGTTGAGAGGAAAGAAGTGTTAGGGGGTTATCTGCAAAACAGCTCGTCGTCGTCTTCCTCCAGCTGGAAGTAGCTCGGTGGCGATGCCGAGGCCGTCCGCCGGCGTCCTTGCGCCAAGATCCACGCCGCCGTCACCGGGAGAGGATAAGAAGGCCACGGCGACGCCTCTGCTCATCATCATCCCCATTTCCCCCTCCAAAACCCTCTCTACCTCGTTTTCCTTTTCTAAACCGAAACCCTAGCTCCAAGATGTGATCGATTTCCTGTGTTCTGAGCTCTCTCGTCCTCCGTTGATCAAGCAACCATCCTTGCCCTGTCCTTCTGAGCCTCTTGGTCAAAGGAATCGAAGAAGGGCGGCGGGAATCGATGCCACGGGGTCATCTTCCCGAAGTCCGGCCACCGTAGTCCTCGTTGATTCCGACCACCTCCGGTCACGCTAACCCCTCCGCTGCAACGCTGGTGAGTTTCTGATGCTAGGGCATCATTTACTTTTTTTGTTTTCATCATGATTTGCCTTCCCGACGATCATCTGCCACCGCCACCATTAGCCACCGTTGCAACCACTCTTCCGGCGACCAAAAACCAACGGCGCCACCACTATCTTACTCGCCTTGTTATTCCTGTTCAAACAAGCCCCTGCACACACGCTCACTCGCCCGCTACTTCCCTCCTCGCCGTCGTCTGCCATGCCACCGGCGAGGTGACGTCAGGGTGAGATCACCCCTGGCCACGTCATCGTGTTTGACCTGGTCCGTGTCTCGCGTGGTAAGTGACATGGCCTAGGGCCCATCTATCATTGTCTGGGAGTAGCAATCAGGTCAGTAAAAAATGCATTTATTAACTTAAGAGCTGATGTGGCCACTGGCCCACTAGTCAGTGACCTTGGGTAGGTTTAGTTTCGGTAAGAAAAGTATTTTGTGTTTAATAAATTGATAAAAACAATACAAATTGTATATCAATATTCCAGAAATGAAATAAATGACTAAATTTGTTTAATAATACCTTTTATTCTATAATTTAGAAAAATATATATAATATATGAAACATTGTAGAAAAATAAAATCTATAACTTAAAAACATTATCAAACATTATTTTGTTAACAATTTAAATAATTATTATTGAATAAAGATCTTAAAAGTAATAAAACTTTGATAATTCATATTTTAATAATGGTAAATGTTAAAAATATAAATAAAATACCAAAAATCTTGGAAAAATAAAAACAATACTTTAAAACTATAATCATACATTATTATTACACTTAAATAAGTATTTATTATTTATTAAGTAATTATAAAGTAATAAACCTTATAAAAATCATATCTTATTATTTATAAATCACAAAATAACTGTAATATATCTAAATGATCACAAAATAATACCTACAAGATAAAAATATGATATTCAACTTTTGAAGTAAATAAACATTTAAACAACTTAATAACTTGAATTTAATCTTATTTCCTTAATTGGTAATTCATAAAAGGATAAATGAAACTTGCTAATAATTCTAAAAATTAGCCAATTGAGTCTAATAAATGGTATTAATATTAAATGTTGATAATATGAAACCAAAAGGGTTCCACACATTTTAAATACATTTTTATTGAATTATCCTTCAACCATAAGTGTAGATTATTTTCCAAAAGGATCCTTATCCAATATAAAAACCCCAAGAATAATTGCAACTAAATCCAATCTTTTCCATATACTTCAACCACCAGTTTACAAAACCATCACCACACTATAGTAAGTTCATAAGTAGTTAAGCAATATCAATTCTTTATTTATAAACTATAACCACTTATCTATAAAACGGTAAATGATACTATTCCATTATAAAATCAAGAAACCACTACACCAAGTAAAAGTATAAGCATTCTTAGGTAACCTTAAGAAACATTATCAGGTACACAAGGTACAAATATCATAAGCGTTACACTTCCAAACCATCTATGTTTTTAAAGTTAACTTTAGTCTCAAGGTTTATAAACATTATATCTAATAAACTACATATGTTTTTATAGTTAACTTTGGTCTATTCCAATTAATACATAAAGCATCTCAAGTCCAAACTAATCAATTACACACCAAAAGACATTGAACACATCCTATTAACAATAAAGATTGTTTAAAACCTTAAAGAAGGAATCTTTTCTTCAAATGTTATTCTTTTTGCCACTTCAAACAACAACTCTTATATAAGAAATCTTGTGTAGCATTTCACATTTGTGTTTATTTCATTGCTTTATGATATTGTAATTACATGTTGTTTCACCCACACTCACAAGCCCTAATAAGAAGCACAAGTGTAAAACTCATCTAAAAGTACAACACATTTCAAAGACATCAATTCTAGTAGCCAAAACCTAGAACAACGTTATCCCCGGGATTCACATTTATAAAGTGCATCACATTACTTATGCATAAAAGCATCTTACTTCTTTAAACATTAGTCCTTACCGGACCAATGATGTTGATTTCATATTGGGTCTTATATTGTCTTGAAGACCGTGAGTGCATATCACAAAAGTCAAGTTCACACTTGCTCATGTCCTTTGGTTATTTTCTGTAAAGTATTTTACAAATCCAGTGTTGTCATCACCTGCATTTGAAAAAGGTCTGAAAACACTATTTTCATAATAATGTGATTATAGGTTATTTTACCTTGAGGTAATAATCTATTATGAAAGTTCCGGTGGTAAAGGAACATATTATCTAGGACTTAACAACCAATGTCGCCAGTGATTCTTGCGTCGTACATCACGCGTTAACCATGAGATTTGGAATGGGTGGAGAAGTCAGCTGTATCTTGTTCCTCTCGCATGTAGCCGGATGTGCAGGTTGTGTCTATTATCACTCGTAGCGTGAATATTAATTGGTAATTCGTAGAGGATATGCAGCATATGGGTGGGAACCCTCAACGTCCCACGATAGTTCTGGCATCTAACGATATGTATAAACCATTGTCGTAATTCAATATGTGGGCATGGTGTACACCAAGGAGACATGCGAGGTCGCGAAGGGGGCAGTGATTGGCTTGGATCATCTTCTGGGCCCCACATCATGGAATTACAGACGGGAATAAGCTGCCTGGTTGTGAAACAAAGAGTTGATCTCTCATGGGTAAAGTAACGCACCTCTGCAGAGTGTAAGAACTGTAACTTGTTACTCCCTGTTCCGGGAAGGAGCTACGAACGCAGTGGTAAAAGAACTCCATGAAAGTTCTGGTAAACCCGTGAAGGCTGACGGACATTGTTTTTCAAAATAAAAGTAACCTTTGAAGAATTTTTTATGAAAACTTGCATTGCCTACGACCTACGGTCTATGGCTGTAGATATAGTGCATCAAACACTCCTTTTCTAGTGAATTTGCTGAGTATGCTCGTACTCAAAGTATCTTCTTAATCCTTGATAGATTCTGAAGCCATTAAGACGACGCCTACACCAAGTTATGCTCTAGGAATCATCATCCAAAGCTAAAGCTCTTCAACAAAGACAAGGAAGTCAACAAGTACCTCAACTCAAGTGAAGACGAAGTTACTAATTAGATAGGAATACACTCTCTAACCAAAGAACCTATTTCTGTAGTGCATTGCAATAGCAGCAATGTCAACCCCTTAGTTAAGATGATATTCTTAGTAGTATATTAGTTTCTGCGTTGTTTATCTTTGATTCTTCTTTGCAAGAAGTTATTTCTCTCTCTTCAACCTAGAGTATTCTCTGGATCTTGTGTATAGAGTGAGTTGTAACCTTTAGCCATGTATTGGACCTGATGTGTTTCTATTGTACCACTCTAAGGGATGTAATACTAGTGAACGGTGTTTCATTGGTGTTATGTCAACGACTATAGTATACTACATCATGCAGTGGTATACTAGGTCACCGCACCTTCTCTTTGGCTTGGGGAGAAGGGATGACCTCGCCGGCCGGCACCGCCCGCCAGACCAGCCCCTGCGTCGCGGGGAGGTAGCCTTCGACGAGCAGCTCTTTGATGCCATTCTTGGTGATGTCAAAGTCGTGCCATTCCCCCTTATAGGAGTCGCCTTCCTCCTCTAGCGGCTCCAGCGCCGCTGGGATATGGTCATCACCGGTGGACTCCACCACCGCGGACCGTGGTACCACCACACCTTCTGGAGGCACGTGAACGGTGCCCGCCGGCTTTGTCGTAGCATTGCTCGCCGTCGCCATGGAAGAGGTGGAGCTGGTGCTAGCCATTGGAGTGAGAGGGGAGGTGACTGGAAGATTGGGGAGATTAGGGTTTTTCGCGTACGCGTGGAGGGATCGAGGAGATGCTCGCAGGAGGAAGACGATGACGAAGGGGGAGAATGAGGTGAAAAACTGAAAATTCACCGTGGTTGTAATTTATAACCCCTGGCGTCAAGATTCGTGCAAAGTGATCGAATGGTCGGCGCGTGGACGACGTGTACGGGTGCAAGCGCGGAAATTTCGCCACGTTCCCAATCTCCGCCGCTAACGATTCGTATCCTTCGCGCGGGAAAAACAGACATGATTGCGTTCCCTGCATGTGTGAGTTACGAGGCGTTGTTGACCTATGGTCTATGTCATTAGGGAGGTGAGCTATCCCATCGGAAGATTCCGGCATGGACGGATCCAGTCCGGCTACGAGAAGAGTACAATGGAAGATTCAGCTGTTCTCTGACTTACCAATTGAAGACGGAGAAGTATTGTAGGGTTCTTGCAGTAGTAGAAAACATGCCATTTGTCCAGGACATTAGTCCCGGCTGTGGCTGGGGCCGGGACTAATGGCATCGTTGGATGGCCCGAGCCACCCAGAACCATAGGTCCCAGCCCGTTAGACCCCATTAGTCCCGGTATGAGACACAAACCGGGATAAAAGGGCCCTGGCCCTGCCGCTCGCTGGGGGCACCCCCTTTAGTCCTGGTTTGTATATCCAACCGGTACTAGTGGTCTGGCCCTATATATATGCGCAACCCCCTCCTCCTCTCAATTGTTTTTTTCCTGGTGGGAGAGAGTGTTGTTGTGCTATTTTTTTCTTGGTCATACATATGCACTACAGGTGTTCGGTGAAATGTCCATTAGAGCGATGCGAGTTTAGGTCACACAAGACAGACATGATATGAGATGCCCGAGCCACACTTAAGCTTTCTCATCTTTGTTTCCATGTGTAATAAAATGTTAGCAACTATTTTCTCGTTTAGACCGTGCGGTACTAATTTTATCATAGTGATTGCGTTTGACATATATTTGTATGATACAAATGAGCCATCCATGGATGTACGGTGGCCGGCGCTCTGCCGTTTTCAGAGAAGGCGTGCGTTCTTTTCGAGTTGTGGCCGAGGAGAACAAGCGGTGGGATGGTTTTATGTGTTGTCCATGTGTTGACTATAGGAATGAGAAGGCTCACACTTCCGCAAGCGTCATTCAGAGCCACCTACTTCGGTATGGTTTTATGGTCGTCTATAATGTTTGGACCAAACACGAAGAAAGAGGGGTTGTGATGGAAGACGGCGATGAAGAAGAGAACGATTTTGACAACTACCGATCTATGTTCCCTGAATATGCTGATACCGCAATGGAAGACAATGAAGAAGAAGGAGGTGAAGAACGGGAACCAGACCGGCCCGCTGATGATCTTGGTCAGGTCATTTCTGATGCAAAGAGAGACTACGACACAGAAAAGGAGAGGTTGCAGTTTGAGCAGATGTTACAGGACCACAACAAATTGTCGTACCCAACTTGTGAAGATGGCTAGAAGAAGCTGGGTAGCACACTGGAATTGCTGAAGTGGAAGGCACAGACCGGTGTGACTGACTCGGGATTTGAGAAGTTGATAGTACTCATGAAGAGGTTGCTTCCAAGAAATAACGAATTGCCCGCCAGTGCATACGAAGCAAAGAAGCTCGTCTGCCCTCTAGGATTAGATGTGCAGAAGATACATGCGTGCCCTAATGACTGCATCCTCTACTGCGGTGAGAAGTACGAGAATTTGGATAAATACCCGGTATGCACTACATTGCGGTATAAGATCAGAAAAGATGACCCTGGTGATGTTGATGGCGAGCCACCTAGTAAGAGGGTTCCTGCCAAGGTGATGTGGTATGCTTTTATAATACCACGATTGAAACATTTGTTCAGAAGCAAAGATCATGCCAAGTTGTTGCGATGGCACATGGAAGAACGTAAGAAAGACGAGATGTTGATGCACCCCGCTGATGGTCGACAGTGGAGAAAAATTGAGAGAGACTTCCTAGACTTTGCTGGTGACGCAAGAAACTTATGGTTTGGTCTAAGTACAGATGACATGAATCCTTTTAGGGAGAAGAGCTACAGTCACAGCACCTGGCCCGTCACTCTATGTATCTGCAAGCTTCCTCCTTGGTTGTGCATGAAGCGGAAGTTCATTATGATGCCAGTGCTCATCCAAGGCCCGAAGCAACCCGACAACGACATTGATGTGTACCTAAGGCCATTGCTTGATGAACTTTTATAGTTGTGGGCCGAACCAGGTTTACGTGTGTGGGATGAGCACAAACAGGAGCCATTCGACCTACGAGTGTTGCTGTCTGTAACCATCAATGATTGGCCTGCTCTTAGTAACATCTTAGGATAGACGAACAAGGGATATAATGCATGCACACACTTTTTATATGAGACTGAAAGTATATATCTGGATAAATCTAGGAAGAATGTGTATCCGTACAATCGTCGTTTTCTTCCGCCCAGACACCCCTTAAGGAAAAAGGCAAGAATTTCGATGGCGAGGCAGATCACTGGAAGAAGCCTGCCCCCCGTACTGGTGCTGATGTATTTGGTATGGTAAAGGATTTAAATGTAATATTTGGAAAGGGTCCTAGAGGACTACCTGTTCCGAAAGACGCCGACGGACGCGCACCCATCTGGAAGAAGAAATCTATATTTTGGGAGCTACCCTATTGGGAAGTCCATGAGGTCCGCTCTGCAATCGACGTGATGCACCTGAGGAAGAATCTTTGCGTCAATATTATAGGCTTCTTGGGATTGTATGGGAAGTCAAAATATACACCAGAAGAATGGGAGGACCAACAACGTCATAAAGGACGAGATGGCAAGCATCCAGGGCAGTTTCAAGGGCCTGCCAGCTACACTCTTACAAAGGAAGAGAAGGAAATATTTTTTGAATTCCTTTTCATTATCAAGGTCCCGTGTAGATTCTCGTCTAACTTAAAGGGAATAGTAGATATGAAATATAAAAAATTCCAAAACCTAAAGTCCCATGACTGCCACGTGCTTATGACACAATTTCTTTCGGTTGCATTGAGGGGGATTCTACCGGAAAATGTTCGGCTGGCCATTGTGAAGGTATGTGCATTCCTCAATTCAATTTCTCAGAAGGTAATCGATCCAGAAATTCTATCAGGGTTACAGATTGATGTGGTCCAATGTCTGGTCAGCTTTGAGTTGTTGTACCCTCCATCTTTCTTCAATATTATGACGCACCTCCTAGTTCACCTAGTCGAAGAGATTAGAATTCTCGATCTTGTGTTTCTACACAATTTGTTCCCCTTCGAAAGGTTCATGGGAGTCTTAAATAAATATGTTCATAACCGTGCTAGGACAGAAGGAAGCATCTCCAAGGGCTATGGAACATAGGAGGTCAATGAGTTTTGTGTTGACTTTCTTCCTAACCTTAAGCCGATTGGTGTTCCTGAATCTCGGTATGAGGGGAGGCTAACTGGAAAAGGCACACTAGGAAGGAAAACAATGGTATGTATGGACAGGGATTCTTTCAATAAAGCACACTACATAGTTCTACACAATTCCACCTTGGTGGCTCCGTATATCTATAAACACAAGATTATTGTACGCTCGGAAAACTCAGGGAAGCTTGACTCCTCGATTAAAGTGGAACACGAGGACACTTTCGGCAGTTGGTTGCAGAAACATCTCATGAATAGCAACACTGTTGAAGATCAGCTATACTTGTTTGCACGGTTACCATCTTCGACTATATGTACTTTCCAAGGGTACGAGATAAATGGTAATACATTTTACACGATCGCCTAAGATAAAAAGAGCACCAACCAAAATAGTGGTGTCCGCTTTGATGCAACAGATGACAATGGGCAGAAGGACACATATTATGGGTACATAGAGGAGATATGGTAACTTGAGTATGGACCTACTTTTAAGGTCCCTTTGTTTCGGTGTAAATGGTTCAAGATGACAGGAGGAGGGGTACATGTAGACGAAAAGTATGGCATGACAACAGTGGATCTCAACAATCTTGCATACATGGACGAACCATTCGTCCTAGCCAACGATGTGGCTCAGGTTTTCTATGTGAAGGACATGTCTACAAAACCGAGAAAAAGAAATCAGCAAAAGAATACATCGTCCGATGAGCCAAAGCGCCACATAGTTCTTTCAGGGAAAAGAAACATCGTGGGAGTGGATGACAAGACATATATGTCAGAAGATTATAATAAGTTTCATGAAATCCCACCCTTCAAAGTGAAAACTGACCCAAGCCTCCTGTTAAATGATGAAAATTCTCCATGGCTACGGCGCAGAAGAAAACAACAACACTAGATAGGGATGTTGGTGTAATATATTAAACCTTTTATGTAATCATATTGTGAATCATATTGCCGCCGAGTCGACTAAGAGGATGCGGGATGGGTATCCTAAAGTAGACGGCGAGGAATGTGTGTATGTGGCCATGACGGTCGCACTATAAATAGAGGGAAATGGCATGCCAGGCTGGGCTAGGCTGCACTAATAATATGGGTTGAACCTTTAGTCCCGGTTGGAGAAACCAACCGTGACTGAAGGGATTGCGGCAGGCTGGGCCAGGCAGCACTAATAATAGGGGTTGAACCTTTGGTCCCGGTTGGAGAAACCAACCGCTACTGAAGGTATTGCGGCAGGCTAGGCTAGACAGCACTAATAATAGGGGTTGAACCTTTAGTCCCGGTTGGAGAAACCAACCGCGACTGAAGGGATTGCGGCAGGCTGGGCCAGGCAGCACTAATAATAGGGTTTGAACCTTTAGTCCTGGTTGGATGAACCTTTAGTCCCGGTTGGAGACACCAACCGGGACAAAACACGAGTGAGCACTAATAATAGGGGTGAGTGTCGACATTATGTCGTGAGTGTCGACACTATGCCGAGCTTCTTGTACTATAAATAGGACAGTCCTCCAGCCAGTTTGAGGCATCTCCAAGATCGATGGTTTGCGAAAGCAGGGACACCACTACGGCCAGTTTCTGGGAGATGCCGCCGGAGCCCAGTCCTCCGGCATCTCCAAGAAACTGGTCATATAGGCACTCCCTAATATGTGAAATTAGGTAATCTCCTAGGCATATTGATCTAGTTAGAGAAGTTACAAGCCGCAAGATGGTCTTCGAGAGCAGGGACACCACTACGGCCAGTTTCAGGGAGATGCCGCCAGAGCCCAGTCCTCCGGCATCTCCGAGAAACTGGTCATAGAGGCACTCCCTAATATGTGACCGCACATGTTTGGAGATCAGATCTTCATGGTAAGTACGAATCAGGACAACATCTTCATAGTTTGGTAAAGTCGTAGTACGAATCGGAACTAAAGTCCCCCCTTTAGTCCCGGTCCAACCATAAAACAGGACTAACACTCAAGACATTTATTAATATTTAAAAACTGAGACTACGGAATAGGGACTAAATGCCCCCTTTAGTCCAGGTCCAGCGACAAACCGGGACTAACACTCAATACATTTATTAATATTAAAAACCGGGACTAGCTAACACTCAGGACTAAAACCACCCCCTTTAGTCATAATAATGCCTAGTCCTATAGTACACGGCTTCAGGGTCTTCTTCGTCATCGCCATCATCATCGTCATCGTCACCTGCCACTCCGGGGATCCTCAGCCTAGCCATGGCATATACCGGGGGCACCTGCCACTCCGGACTCGGATTCACGTTGGGCGGGTGGACTTGTGGGCACCGCAGACGAGGATGGTCTCCCCCAGCAATGTAGCGCATCACACCGATGATAGTACGGTTTGCCCACCACAGGCGGCGACTGGCCTCGTTGTGGTTCACCGGGGGCGGGCCATCGCCATCGTACATGGTGAGCTCCCTTTCCTCCCGGTTAGAGAAGAAGGCATTCCAGGTGTCGTAGTTGTCGGGATCCCACTGGGGATCCATCCGCTGCTCCGGCGTGAGCTCGTGGTAGAAGTGGTTCATGATGGCTGCCTGTCGGGCGGAGCCTTGAGGCAAAGGAGGGACATGAACACCTCCAGCGCTCAGCATCCAGCCGGCGGGCGGCCGAGAGCCTGGTGGGCAAGGTTATCTTGAGGCGCATAGCGCCTCGGTCTCCTCGAGGGTCAGAATGGCCTAGTAGGCGTTGTCCATTTCTGTGAGAGAGGAAGGTGTGGATGTGTGCATAACCATGGCACAGTCGGCCTATATATAGATGGAAAGGGCGGGAAAACATGGAGGGAAGCGGTGGGAAATGGCGGGAAAGATCTTTAGTCCCTATTAGTGGCTACAACTGGGACTAAAAGCTCGGTTCAGAGGAAAGGGCGGAAAAACTTGGCAGGAAGCGGTGAGAAATGGCGGGAAATATCTTTAGTCCCTGTTAGTGGATACAACCGGGACTAAATCTTATTAAGAAAATAGATTTAGATTAATTATTCAAATTCAAGAATTTTTCATGTTGAAAGTTTAGTGAGATTCAAAAATATGCAAAAAATAATAGTTAATGCATTTTTAAATTGATAATGGCAAAATGGTTAAGAATTTGAATATTTAAAATAATTATTTGATAAAACAAAAAATGGATTTGGATAAATTATTCAAATTCAAGAACTTTTCATGTTGAAAGTTTTGTCAAATTCAAAAGTATGCAAAAAATAATAGTTAATCTATTTTTAAATTGCTAATGGAAAAATGGTTAATAATTTGACTATTTAAATAATTATTTGATAAAACAGAAAACAGATTTGGATTAATTGTTCAAATTCAAGAACTTTTCATGTTGAAAGTTTTGTCAAATTCAAATGTATGCAAGAAAGTATAATTTTAAATGTTTTAAATGATATATTGGAAAATTTGAAAAAAAGCCCGTACGGGGTTTTGGGGTTTTATTGTGTGCAAATTTGGGCTTTTAGTCCTGGCCCTGTTTACCAGCCGGGACTAAAGGTCTGGCTACAGCGCGCGAAAACGAAACCCCCCCTCTAGTCTCGGTGCGTGGCACCAGCCGGGACTAGAGACCCCCTTTAGTCCCGGCTGGTGCCATGCACCGGGACTAGAGGGGGGTATAAATGTAGCCCTTCTCCCCCCGGTGCATTCCACACACCGGGAGAAGAGGAGGCCAGCAGACGAGCAGCACGCCGCCAGGCTACCCAACTCCGACGACAAGCAAAGATGTCGCCACGCCACGCCTCTCTGCGTCGCTGCCACGCTACCGACGCTGGCACCATCGAGCCTGCACGCCACTCCGAGAGCCTCCTGCTGCCTCGCTGACCTGCAGACTCCTCGACGCCAAGACATCGCCGCAGCCCGATCTCCTCCACCGCCAGCACCTCCGCACTGCTTTGCCATGCCAGCAGTAGGACGATTTGTTAGTGTTAGGATTTTGTTATTATTGTGCTTAATTAGGATTTGTTAGTGTTCGGATTTGTTAGTGTTAGGATTTTGTTAGTTATTTTGTTAGTGTAGGATGATTATTATTATTAGTGTAGGATTATTGTTAGTGTTTTATTAGTGATTTTGATAGTGTTTAGAATGATTTTGTTAGTGTTTAGAATGATTTTGTTAGTGATTATTGTTAGTGTTTTGTTAGTGATGCTTGTTAGTGTAGGATGATTATTATTATTAGTGTTAGGATTTTGTTAGTGATTTTGTTAGTGTTTAGAATGATTTATTAGTGTAGGATATTGTTAGTATTTAGGATTATTATTAGTGTAGGGTGATTATGATATAGTTTAGGATTTATGATATAGTGTTTAAAATTTATGATATAGTGTAACCGAAGTTAGGGTTAGGATGGTGGTTCTCGCGGGAAACCGCTTAGTCGCCCGCCTCGCCCGCGGCCACCATCACCGGCCACCGCCACCGCACCTCCGGGTTTAGGGTTTAGGTTTTATAAGTCAAGTGTAAGTTTATCGGTGAAGGGCATGGGCACGGCTAGGTGTCGAGGCCTAGGGTTAGGGTAATTATTGTAAGACCCTATTTGTAACCGGAGTTAGGGTTAGGGTTAGGGTGTTGGTGCTTGGTGGTGACCGGAGTTAGGGTTAGGGTGGTGGTTCTCGCGGGATGCCGCTTAGTCGCCCGCCTCTCCCGCGGCCACCATCACCGGCCACCGCCACCGCACCTCCGGGTTTAAGGTTTAGGTTTTATTTGTTAAGTTCAAATAAATATTGTGTGCATTTTGTAGGAACTATGGATCCACCTAGTCCAGTCCGCAGAGACCTAGATTCAGAACACTTGCTTGAGGATATGATTCACTATGCCGATTAGGGATCTCCCTCGAGGTATCTAAACTCATCCGGTGTGGGAGAGGAGACCTACAGACAAGAGGAAGAAGCCCATGGACATGTAACGCAGACCGACGAGGTATATATATGATGTCCGATGATCGTCACTAGATGTACCTAGTTGTATATATATTATGTTTACAAATGTTTCTTCTCTTAGGCCTCTACATCGAGCAAGAAAACCAAGCGCAACCCAGCCAAAAAGTTGCCCCAGGGTACTGTTTATGAAATTACAGAGGTTTCAGGAGACGACGAACCATTGGAACCAAATAAAACAAAACAAATATTTGTACAACAATGCGGAGTTGTTGCTAGAGATCGCACCCCGATCACTGTTCGGGAGTGGAATAAGCCCAAAGAGGCGGAATGGAGTGATGTGTATATCGATGATAGATTCAAAGAGCAACTATTTACTGACCTAATGGCACATTTCAAGCTGCCAGAATGTGACATTGAGGACGAGACTGCTGACATGAGAAAGAAAGTCAAGAAGTTTGTGCTGAAGAAGATGGTCAAACTATTCAAGAATTGGAAGAAGTCATTATGGCAACGGTATCGGAAGGACAAGAAAACCCCATTATTTGAAGGTTATCTAGCAAAGCATCAGCCTTACTGGGATGCATTTGTGGAGTATAGGAAAATAGGAGTTGCTACGGAAAAGTCAGAAAAAAACAAGATAAATGTTGCGAAGAAGAAATATCACCATAACATGGGGCCAAGGGGCTACGCGACTGCCATGCCTAAGTGGGATGCAAAAGAGAAAGAGCTTCATGATAAAGGGATCATTCCATCACCAATTCGCGAAGAATGGGATTTGAAGGCAAGAAATTGGTTCCTTGGGCATGGGAGTACATATGACGAACTTACAGGGGACCTTGTTTGCAGTGACGGGATAAAGGTACCCAGGACTGCGTGGCTAAAAGTGGTCAAAGATGTTAAAGATGAAATAAAACAGTTTCATCCCGATAGAGAGAAAGACTTGCTGACCTTGGTCCTTGGGAATCGCGAACATACAGGACGAGTCCGAGGCCTTGACGGGAGTTTCACGTGGGAGACTGGGTTTCCTAAGGACCAAGGTACCTATAGAAGCCGAGCAAGAGCAAAGCAGCGACGGGAGGAGGAGGAGGCAGACAAATTTAACCAGCTTCTAGCAAGACTTGACAAGCAGCAACAGCAGATCGACGAACTTAGAGCAATAGCGCGCTTGCAGCAAGATCCTCCACTCAATATTACTGCCAACCCATCTCAACGGAGAAGCAGTGTGGCTGAATCGAAGGTCCCGTCTAACGATGCATCCTATACAGATGGCGGTCCCGGCTACCCCGTGGATGGAATTAAGGAGCAGATACCTTGTGAGCTCCATAATAAATTGAAGAACGTATCTGTGAAGGTGGCGGTCGGATCGGCTTTGCCTTGTCCGCCTGACGCACATTGGCATGGCCATGAGATTTCACCTAGCTATGCTAAAGTCGGGGTGGATCAAATCAGAAAGGAATGGGAGTCAATGGAGCTTGACATCCCTGGACCTGAAGGTGAGATCACACTCGGAGAAGTACTTGGTGGGAACATTCTATGGGAGAAGAACAACATACGGTTTCCAGGCTCGGCCCCAAGGATAACACTACCGCCTTTGAGTCGTCGCAGGTCTCCTTCACCTCCACCTCCACCTCCACCTCCATCACCTCCAAGAAGCCCACCCCATGATGACTATGTGACACCCCCGGGATCAGGGCTAAAAAAATCCCAGACCTCCGTCTGAACATAAGCTTAACCTTGAGCTCGAGAATATCCAATGAAGAATCGGTAACACAACAGTGACCCTAAGACACAAAATTTATTACAAGCTCAGAATCGAAAGCAGAACCAAATTATTACAAGCAGAGGTCACTGACCACAAACATCAAACAACGGAAGGCAAATTATGCTATTAAGTATAGCAAACTTAACAAATGTCCTAAGAGTCCTGAAGCATAACGATGACGTACCAACCCATAGATTCCAGGATGTCGGCCGGGAACCCCAAGCTACTCGTCGGTGTCGATGTAGTACGGAACTTGTCTTCAGGGGAATACTTACTCTTCCAAAAGTATCAACAAAGCAAGGGTGAGTACAGGGTGTACTCCGCGAGACTTATGGATGGTGGAGTTGTTTTTCATAAACCATCTTTGTTTATAAAACAAGAGAGAGAAGAATCCCGTCTAATCAGAGTATATTAAAAGGGAATAAGAGAGCGACATATCCGAAATATTGATCATCAACTCTTTTGATATCCACCAAATCATCATCATCTGAACCCTATCTAGGATCACCCCCTCGTACCCATGAGGAAGCATCCTTAAGCACACGTTGATCTGCCAAGTTTTTCGATTAGGTTATAGTTCTCTATGATCTTGAGTCCGGTCGCCAAGTCGTTCATAACAGTGAACACGGCTTTTCAAAAATATTATTACCCTGCAGGAGAGTACAACTTTACCCACATGTACTAACCTTCCCTTAATGCCACAATGATTATCCCTCTTCCTTGGAAGGCCGGCAGAGGGTGGTTAGACACGACATTTACCTTGCTTTCGTCGAGACCATGAGTCACACAATAAGTATGGTTCCATCGTAACGGGTCAAATCCCGAAGCCGGTACTTAAAGATGTGAGGCGAGGTTGGTTTACCAGGGGTGCCATCAATCCCAAGCAACCCGGTACACCCTTCCCTACCTGTTATGAATGCACCTTCACCCGGCAAATCTTTCAAAAGGTTTTCTATGCATATGTCGAATGGAACATCCGAACTATGTAACTCATGGAATCTACTAGGCAAGTTAGTTGCTCGTGAGGTTTTACAGGCCTCGTGTGGTTGTACGCTCGTCTCGGTTCCAAAGGCAAGAACTCGATTCCTAGTGTTGGCGGGCATGGGACTAGAAAAACCACATCCCACTGTGGCCTCCCATACAAGCCTTAGCATGTTTAAATCATATCATGTCTGATCTCATCTCATCACGTTCTCCTGTCATACTAGATTCTATGCATCTGATACATCATCTGGATGGACCAGACTCAATAGCTATGCATGGCTAAGTAGGACACATATAAGCTCTAGCAGTGCACATAGGCCAAACCTAGTTATGCTAGGAGCAGCGGATCAGGTAATATAAGCTCAAATGGAGTAATGCAATAGATAGGATACTTTATCTATCGGTAAAAGACCATGGTAGAATCGTATGCATCATGGCAGGAATTGAAATACTTTCGAAAACATAGGATTGTATCATGGTGGGGCTATGCTTCCCTTTGCATGTTGATAACCAAAAAGCAGATATTCAGGAGCCTTGTACTTGACTTGATTATAGTTGGTCAAGTATTGTTCGTCGATCTTCGATCCTTGGCGGTGTTGATCTCAGTCTTCGATCTCGATATCGTATTCTACCGGAATGAGCCAAACACCGGAAAGAGAAGGAAAAAATCAACACATGGCATCGATGCAATGCTCAATCAAGGATGACGATATGACAAGTTAATTTGTATTGAAATGTAACCCTAAGGCATGCTCTACCATTTAATCGGGGTTCCGAGGGGTGAAAACCCTAACTCGAGGAAACTTCGAATGTATATGAGAGGGGTTACTATGTTCTTCTAATTAAACTTGTCATGAAAGTTGATTAACAATGCATTATTATGGCTTAATTATATAGTTCTCATTTTTTTGAACATTTTGATATATTATACATAATTTTCTGACTTATAAATTAAAAGATATTGATTTTACAAGTTTATAACTATTTTTGAAATTATTAAACCATTTTAAAAAGGTTTACTGCGTCAGCATAGGAGCAGGTTGACGTCACCATAGGGGTTAGGGCGTTTCTCACCTAGGCAGAGGCTAGCCACTATGGCTGACAGGTGGGGCCGAGGCCACATCATATTCCACCTTGGAGCCACGCGGAACTCGTCGGAGGACGGCCAGACGGCGACGGCAGACGGTGAAGGAGGGCGCAAGGGGCTGCAGGATGTAGGGATTCGTAGCATGGAAAACAAAAAATTTCTATCGCATACAAACAAGCAAGCCAAGATCTATCTACTAGATTGTAGCAACGAGTCGATGGAATAACTCACCCTCGAAGATTCCAAAGTGTTTAACGAGAGCAGATTCTCGTGGGTGATGTAGTCGTACTCTTCCCGATCTCAAGATCGCGTAGACGATCCTTCCGGCGCTTGCTTCTAGCAGCGCTCCCAAATCGGTCACACGTTCGGTACTCGACGAATACCTTCCTCTCCTTGTTCCAGCAAATGGAAGTGGTAGCACTCTCCTCGCGATTCAGCAAAGACAACGGCAGTGGTAGGAAGTAGAGGGAGATCTCGCAGGCCACTTGCCGAGCGAGTATGGTGGACTATGAGAGAGATCCCCGGCGATCTAGGGTTTAGATGCACCAAGGAAGGGGGCAAGCCGGCGGCTAGGGTTTAGCTAGGCGGTGGCGAGTTGATGCCCTAGGGCCGGCGGCAGCTTTGGAGGCGGCGGCGGCTTGGGGCTAGGGTTTGAGGTGTAGGAGTTGTGTGTGCTATGAGGGAGCCCTGCCCCTCCTTATATAGGTGGAGGGGCCGGCCGGACAAGGGGAGGGAGAGGAGTCCCTCCCCAACTCGGCTTGGAGGGTGCGACGGCGGTGGGGAGGAGGGACTCCTCCCCAACTCGGTTTCCTCCTCTTTTCCTCTTTCCAAAAACTTGCCGTTTGACTTTCAAACTAGCCGTTTGACTTTTCAAACTAGGATTTGAATAAACCCTTTATTTTGGACAGCGATGACACTTAGTACATGATGCAATCATACCAACTTTGATATAACACATTCATGTACCCTTCCCCTCCGGAGTGCCGGACATTCCGGAACCTTCTAGAACATTCCCAATGAAAACACCGGAATCATTCCCCAACTCCGAAACGGGACTTTCCTTATATGAATCTTATTCTCCGGACCATTCCGGATCTCCTCGTGATATCCCGGATCCTATCCGAGACTCCGAACAACATTCGGTCTCTTTCTCATCATTCCATAACTACTCAAACAACGTCGAATCCTTAAGTGTGTCTCCCTACGGTTCGAATTCAACTTGATAAGGGAAGAGTTGATGTCATGGACCCATCAAAGAGAAACCTGGAATATTTCCACAGCATGCAGGACATGCTCCAGAAGTAAGTTTCGCGCTATATCGGTCTCTTTCGTTAATTTTATGAGATATCAGGTAATGAATAACTCATTCATTCATTTTCTTTGTCGGGCAGGGTTTGGATCCGGTTCAAGCACGAGGTTATGAGTGTATTTAGTGAGAAACTGACATTTAAGGCGGTCTCGGTAAGTAGCACATGATATGTCTATGCATCTCTTTAATTCTAGTTTCAATACAATAATGATGCTCTAGATTATTATTTTGATTGAATTCTATTCTCGTAAAGTGCGCGAGGCAGCCACGGGGGCCGAATCTATGTGGATTCTACGTTTGCAAGTTCATTCGCATGTTTACCACCGAACACAACGATTATAGAGTCTACGTAAGCAATGCATTCACTGCATCATTTTATTGCCATCACCTTTTGTTATCATGATTGATATTCATATTGATCACCTTTTTCTTATATATAGTTCCATAGAATGCGGGATCAACTACTACCAGAGCAACGCGTACTAGGAATTGCGGAGGAGCTGGCAAGATTTATTTTCAAACAGATCGTAGACGATGCCGGAGAATTTAGTGTTAATAGGCGCTTCTGATCTCCATGTAATCGAACTATTTTGTGCTCTAGTCCCGGTATTTTGTGATCTCCATGTAACTATGTAAATTGTATATATTTGTATGCTTACAAGTTATCTTATATATATGCACGAACGTGTACGATATGTGGTGGCGTACAAATATTCAAAAACAAATTTTGAAATGAAAAATAAATAAATAAAACAATACAAAATGAAAACTCTGCTGTAACACCCTAGTTACAGTTAATCTTATATTAGGGTTTGTTTGTGCATTGCATGAGCATCATATCCTAAAACTGCATTCAATAAGGACCAAATCCTAAAACCCTAATCTTTTCTCTCTTTGAAATAATTCAAATGTTTTGATTTTGAAAACTACCAAATTTTTTGAAGCCTAAATGGACTAGTAGGGCTCCACAGTATTTTTAAATGTTTTATAAAGTATATGGTATTTTTGAAATGCCCAAAACAGATTTGGATTTGAAAATACAAAACAGAAAATAGAAAATGTTTCTGGAAATAAAAATAAATAAAACAGCAGCCAGTGGGCCGCAGCCCAGTTCCCTCTTCCCTCTCCATGTCGCCCGTGCATCTCTCCCATAGCCCGCAGCTGGCCCAGCTGGCCCAATTCGTCGGCACGATACCGTTTCGCGGTCGTCGTTTTTGTCCCGGACGCCAAGCACCTCCGTGTCGCCTCCACCGCTGCCGTCATTGTCCGCGTCTACTGGCGCTGGATCTGCGCCGCCGCCCTGGAGAAGGAGAAGACCACCACGACGCCTCCCCCTCTCCCTTATCCTCTCACTTCTCCCTGGCTCTTCCTCTGTCTCTCGCCCCGCACGCGAGCCCGGAACCCTAGCAGAGGTCGCTGCTCGCCGCCGTTGCTCCCGACCTCCCCTCGCCGTTCTGAGACCACCATCACGACCGTCAGGCTCGACTTTGTCTTTCCCCCCCAAACGTGCTAGCCAGGGAGCCCCCTAAACACCGGATTTGAGCCGTCTTTCCGAGCGCCGGCCACCGTCTCCGTCGCGATTCCGATGTCCTTCGACCTTGCCTAGCCTCCTCGAGCCTTCCTCTGCACTCTCGGTGAGCTCACGGTCCGGAAGGACCTCTCCTCTGCCTTCCTTTCTCTCTGAATCGCCACCCCACCGTGCACTGTCGCTTGCTGCCGTCGGCCGTCGTCATGGAATTCGCTCCTGTGACCATATCATGGCGGCGCCGCCCCAGTTTGGCTCCCCGCAGAGTGCTGCGTCAAACCCGCCCCTCCGCGCTAGCCCGCTCACCTCCTAGCTCCGCCAACCGCCTCCGTCTGCCGTGCTCGCCGGCGAGCCCGCGTGGCGCCTGCGTGGCGTGACGACGTGGCCTCTGTCACATCCCAAGATTTTCCAAATCTTGTAATGTGAAAAATAAATAAACAAAATAAATAATTGTTAAATTTTAGGGTGAAAAGAAAATTTTTGTTTCTAAAAGGAAACTTAAAACCCCATCTTGAAGAAACTTTGATTAAAGTTTGAATTCAACAAAATCCAAATCAAAATAAATGCATTCCTCATAAAATGCATCTGGAAATTTAAACACTTGGAAAATAAATCCAAACCCCAAAACCCTAATGGAAGAAATCATTTCCAAGTTATCACCAAGCCTATGGATTTGATCCATATAAAATTTGTCAACAAACATTTACAAAAGATCAAGAAAGACAAATAGAAATATTATAAAGCCATAGAAATTGGTTTCACTTAATTAGGAGCCATAGATAAAATCTTATGAATTTAATAAGATAAAGGAATTGAATTCTCAAAGCTAATAAAGCCCTTATCTAGAATCCATACCAAATGGTGAGCAAATAATGCTAAAAAGATTTAAAAAGGTTAAACAAATATTAAATAAAGATTTACAAATTGGAATCACCAAGTTTGGATCTTTAAATAAAAAAGATATGGATTTTATAAGATGAAGAAAGAAATATTAAATAAGGAATATTTAAAGACCAAATTAAATCTTGGCCAAGACCATAAGCAAATGGAATGAATATAATCCAAATTCAAATAAAATAAAAAGGATGAAGAATTTCCAAATAAAATAAAATGGCATTAACCATTCTATCCCTATTTTAATAAAGACAAATCTCTAATAAGAATAATTACTTAATTCTTGAGAAAATAGTATTTTGGAATTTACCCAAGTGGAATAAAAAGTTGTTTAATTAACTTAAATAAAATAAATCTTCCAAAATAAAATTTAGGGAATTAAAACTATATTTAATTCCATTGGAATTAAAATGAAAACCCAATTCAAATGATTTATGAATCATATTAAATACTTTCCAAATAAGTCAAGATGAATTATTTGAACCCAAATAAACAAATAAAAACCTACTGAAAGGATTTGGAAAGTTTAAAGAATTTAAATGGTGTTTGAAAATATTATTAAATCTTATTTGATTTAAAACAAGGGCTTATTTGAATAATTAAAAGACCCCAAAAAGAATAAAGATTTATTCAAAATTGACTTCAGAATATAATACTAATCAATATTTAAACCTGCACAAATTTTGGCAAAGGTTTGAAATCAAATGAGTGTTTGAATTGAGTAAATAAAATCAAAATAGAATATTAGTAAAGGAAAAAGAAAAACAATCTGAACAAAAAAAATGTGTAAAGGACTCAGCCCAGACGGCCAGCCCAACAAGGCCCAACAACCACTCCCTCTCGTTCCCGCAAGAAAACGTTTCGCACCAGAGAAAGAACCCGCTGAGTCTATGACGCGTGGACCCCATTCCCTCACTCCCTCCTTCACTGACGAAACGACCCCACCGCCACGCAGGCTTCTTCCTCGCCGCGACCCCTTCTTCCTTCCCTCGTCGCCGTTTCTGGCTGTAATTCCGCGGGCTTAATTCGCCTTAACGCTGCAGCCATTACTCGCTGTGATCATGCACACTTAAACGCCCACGCCCCCTCTATCTTTCCCCCCAGGCGCCGTCTCCTCTATGCCCCCAGGCCGCTTTGATTTTGCTTTGAAACTCCACTACCTCCGACGCTCTCCGGTGGCAATTCCGGCCAAGTCTCGCCTCCCCTTGCCCCCTAGCCACGACGAGACTAATCCCCATTGCCTGGCGAATCTTCCCGTGGCGCCCGCTCGTCCCCTCGCGCCCCAGAACCTCGACAACAACGAAGACCGTCACCGCCGCCGTCTGTTTCCTCTGCGGCGAAGCCTCGGGTAAGAACACGACCACCCCTCCCTTTCTCTTTCACGCACGCATCTTCGCCTCGTCCTTGCGCGTCTAATCATACTCTCCTCTCCCTATGGCATGCACCAAAGCCTCCTCCCCATCGACAAGCAAAAGCTCCTTGCGCCACCCCTAAATCCGACGAGCGATTCTCATCGACCCCATGCGCCCCTGCTACCCAAAGACCACGTTGAGCTTCCCCACGCCACGGCGAACCTCGTGAGCCACACCTTTCTCTCCCTCACTTCCTGTAACCGCCGCGACGCCGTAGCCAGACACGCCGCCGCCCATCCCTGGCAAGCGAGCTAAGCACCGTCTGATCCAGATCGTAGCGTCACGATAGAACTTAACTGAAAGGGTAAGGATGAATCCGAGCCACGCGATTTAAGTTAGATCCAACACACCAGAGAGCGCGATCCAGCCGAAGCGGTATCGACCAATCACAGCGCGACGCGTGGCCAGTGTGTTGATTTAAAAACAGAATTTGATCTATTGAATTAGAAAACTTGCAAAATTCATAACTTTCAAACCACACGTCCAAATTTTGCAAATTTTATATCAATGGAATCAGCAAGACAAGACCTAGCCAACCATGCACTTTGTTTAGTAAAAAGCTTCTGTTAAATTGAATGTTTTTGCAGAAACTTGTGTATGCATGTTCAGAATATAAAAATTGTTCAAAAATGATTTTGGAGATAAAATCTTTGGCAAATGGTTTGTTTTGAACCTACTGACCCTAGGAATCAATTGGTGGTCTCAAAAATGTATTTGGTGAAGCAAAAGAGTAAAACCTTAAATTAAAACATTTCTAGCCAAATAAAAATATGATTTAATTGTTAAAAATTATTTTGGAGGAAAACCTTTGGGAAATGTTTTGATTTAAACTCTCTGACCCTAAACACCAAGTTTTATGACTTAAAAATATATTTGGTAAATCCTATAAAGATTGCTACTTTAATAAAGGCATTTTCAACCACATAAAATAATGATTTAGTTTGAAAATGGTTTATAGGTAAAATCTTTTGCAAATAGTTTTGTCACTTTATAAAATGACCAATAAAGTGTTTTAGAATGTTTATAACCAATTATAAACCACTTTTGTAAATAAAACAAAGTTTGGCATGCTTGCATGCATTGTTTTGTTTCTATTATTTTATGTGATGAATTGCTTGAATGGTAGATTGAAATATTGTTTGCTTGATTGAATTGTAGTGATTTGAAGTAAGTGAACATTGCAAAGATCAAGGAGTGAACTTATACTCTCTACCAAAAAGGAAAGTGATGCTTCATACTTTTGTCCCATTATTTTCACTATGCATTAGTGATATTTCTAAGTAGGACTTGCATGGATTTTTGCTAAGTATAAACTATGCCATGGGAAATCCTAGTAGATGAACCCTTAGTAGAATTTCCTAAGTTAAGATTCCTACTACTATCATGCTTAGCTTAGCTAGTAGAAAACAAGGGTGGAATATATATTCATGCTATGGAAAATTTCTAAGTCTGTGGACTTGTGTTTTGTTAATAAAACAACTAAGTGAATGAATCACCTGGGTGGAATGGAAGGAATGGTTTGTGTTGAGTGGTTCACAAGGCCCATTTCTATGGTTTACCTTGTGTATCTCACTTGTGGATGGCCACGCAGGAACAAAGAGATTTGAGATGTCAAATGTTGAGAAGCTTCAAGTGCAGCCACTTGGCATTATGGGCTCTGCCTGGATCATATAGGTTGCAATAACTTAGCCAAATGGACAGTTGGTGGTAGGGGATGATAGGTTGGAACGCCATTCATTCTGGTCTAAGGGAAGGCTTCTGAAAGATCTTGTCTTGGTGAAACCAAGTCTTGTGGGGAAAGTGCACCACCTCTACAGAGTGTAAAATCTAAGTACTTAGCCATGTCCCTGGCAAAGGACAATTTGAGCATCAAGACATGGAAGCTATTAAGAATCTCCTCATCCCAATTTCTAAGTTAAAATCTTGTGGGTGAACAAGGGATTGAAGGATCACCAATTTCTATTGGGAGATGCCTTGGGAAAGATTTTTGTCAAGCAAAAACTTAGTATTTTAAAATGATAAGAAAAATCTATTTTGAGCAAAGCAAGCCTAAGCTCCACTTATCCAAATGCATATAGATGATAGACTCCACTATACTACCATAGTATCACTTGCCAATACAATTCAAATGTATTGACCCTTGTGGCTGTAATTTGTTATGTTGCAGGTTTGTTTGATATTAGTGAAGTTAAATGATTAGGATTACAAGTCTACAACCAACATGTCTGCCTATGGCACTTTGAAGATGAAGGACCCCATGCTATTGTTATATTTTGCTGCATTGTAATGAGATAGCCAAATGAGCTATGTAAGATGTAATAAATTATTTTATTCCTGGTTATAAAGTTGTATTATGACCTTTGTTTCTTGATATTACATCTTAACTGTGGATGCTAGCTATTGATCCAGGGACTAGCATTGTAAACATAGGGATCTCTACCTTATTAAAGGTTGGGAACCTTACAGCCTCGTCCCCACCTGCCATCCCCAGTGGGTAGCTACTGCCTAGGTGAAAAACACCCAACCGCCCCCCCTGTCCCACTTGTCTGCGTGGCTTGCCTATGTGGCCTCTGGCCCACATGTCAGCCATTGTGGCTAGCTATTGTTGTCGTGTAAAAAGTTTAATAAGATTTTACTAATTGATTTAATAATTTCAGAATTTGGTTTAAACTTATAAATTCAATATCTAATTATTTATAAATCAGAAAAATGAGTTTAATCTATCAAATTGTTCAGAAAAATGAAACCTAGCTATCTAAGCTATAATCATGCATTTTTCAACAACTTAAATGACAAGTTTAATTAGAAGAACAAATGCACCCCTCTCATATGTTCCGGAGTTTCC
This sequence comes from Avena insularis, assembly GCA_023614405.1. Classification (NCBI taxonomy): domain Eukaryota; kingdom Viridiplantae; phylum Streptophyta; class Magnoliopsida; order Poales; family Poaceae; genus Avena; species Avena insularis. The sequence continues at coordinate 291,235,395 of CM042691.1, read as the reverse complement.
CGAGTTAGGGTTTCACCTCATGTGCCTCCTTTTTTGTTTGTTGGGTACTTCAGAAGTTGTTTCTTCTCTGGGAAGCTACCTCTTGAATACTATCTTGCAGTGTACACTATGTCATTCAAGTAGTAGTTACTTCCTTCTCGGGTTTTAACCCTTGGACTTGAACCTAAGATCCCTGATGGTGCTAGATTCTCATGTTGTGAATCTTGTACATGAAGCTGATCTTTAACCCAAGATCCATCCCTTTGATCCCTGTCGTTAATGTTCAGACATTACCTCAGGATGGCTTGTATTACAATTCTAGCCTTCAAGCTTGTGTTCTTTGTGGCGATTGAATTCTCACAAATAAATGACTTCCCCTACCACATGCCATGGCAGATGTTCTTTAATGGAACCAAATATATCACGACAAGAGTACTCCTCGAGAGTCTCGCATCTATATTCGTGACTCTGCCACACTTTATCTCCTCTATGCATTGGTTTTCAGGAGATTGTTGACTTATGCATCCACATCTCGGGATTCTATACTGAGCATGTTCCTTCCCCCTTGTTGTTTTCCGACCTTTGTATACCAGTTGGTAGCCAAGTAGTAAATGTGCATCGGTGTCTTCCGAAGTAAGATACTCTTGTGGTCCGTCATGACAAACCATTTCGGGATGTCAGGAGAAACAAACTCCAGTACCTCGTCATATTCAAGACTAGGTCAAAGTGTTGTAATCCGCAGATTAAGAATCATTGATTAGATTCTGTCTATTCTACCTTAAAGTATCACACCCTTGTATACTAAGAGGTTGTGTTGAGTTTCATGACCCCTTAGTGAAGTGATGCTTTCACACATCTTTATCCACCCTCCCTCGAGCTCTCGCGCTCGTGAGTGATGCGTATGCGTAATAATGTGGCCATCCGAGATTCTAGCAATTCTTATTGTTTGAACTCTAAGAACATTTGAGTCATTCTTAGTGTGATTGGTTAAACTTATCACTAAGCAAGGATGAATATACTACCAAGTCCACTATTCTGGTGCACTCTCTTCGGTCAAAGAGTTAGGCTGTTGCTGAAGCTCTGAGACTATGTCTTCTTGCCTCACTAAGCAAGTTTCCTCTCGAACTAAGTGACATATAGGTGGTTCGTGATATTCTAGATGTCCACTATAAGTATTGCCATGTTGCCACATGACCGTGTTGTCAAGTTCTTGAGCAAGTAAGTTCTCTGAACTATTCCTATCTCCAAAGATCTGTGTTGGATACCCCTGAACTAGTTGGTTGAGCTTAAACAACAACTTGGAGAGTTGTAAGACAAAGTTCTACCCACCTCTGTTCCTTCGTAAAGGGATGTCTAGTTTTGTTAGTGTTGAAGAAAGATAGAATTTCCTTTATGGATATATTGTTTTCCCCACCTTTGATTTGATTTGGGTTATTGTCAAATCAAACTCAATTCCAAGGACTATCTTGATAATGTTTCTGCTTGTGATGTTTCACTGGGATACATCTTCATGTCCTTTGGTCTAACTAGTATTTTTTGTCCTGTTCACGCAACATAAGAGTCCATCTTCTTGGAGTGTCCCGATAAGTTTGTTGTTGATCCCATCGATGACATCCTTATCTTCTCCATGTTAGATTTGATTCATATGGAACATTTGTCATTAATGTTGGAAAAATTCGAAAACCATCTTCGAGTTATCTCGAAGTATGTGTTCTGGATGTTAGAAGTAACCTTCTCTGATTCACGAGCAATTGATGAAACATGTCGCCGTGGATTCGAGTAGAGTTAGCACCGTTCCCTAAGGACACATGTGTGTATTGTTGTTAGCACCTTATGTATGTGTAGTTGTCTCTCGGCAAGTTGTAAATACCTGGGTCTAGCAATTTAGCTCAGTCTTTTGGAGCTTTACACTATAGTCCCTGTCTTGAGAATCTAGTAACTTTACCTTTGCGGTAAATGTTGCAAACTTTCTATTCGGACATGCTGAGTCTAAAATATCATTCCACCTAACCAAAGCTGAATCTCAAGCAGCAATGATGGTTGGTGTTCCTCAAGGTTTTTACATAGGTCTCTGTAAAATCTGGCAAGAATGATGTAATGGTTGACACAAACTTAACCGAAAAGACCTCTTGTCATATTCTCTTGAATCAGCAATAACAACCACTCCTCATGAGGATTCTTCTATAATCTAATATAGGAGTTGTTCTTATGGTTTCCTTGTATCCGAAGTCTGACCTTTACTTGATGCCTCGTTTCTCGAACATCAAGGAGAACATTTAAAGTAGTGTTGCTAAATGTCTCTCGATCGATCCTCCAGACTGTTTTATGTTGACAAACACTTTGTTGTGCCAAGTATTTGAAGTTTGAGAATGAAGTTTCTTTCTTCTCGTGTCATCAGGAATCTTCTTACCTACTCATCTAGTGCTGCAAAGTGATATCATGATCTTGGCAAAGATTTCGATAAATTTGAATGAATAAAGAGTTTCCTTCGTTCTCTCAACCATGTTTAAGAGTGACTATGATTTTGATAATCATAAGTTTCTCTTGTTACACGTTCCTTGTGACTCTTATGAGTCCTCTCCACAAAACACCTTTCTGTCTTAAGCCTTCTGTTGAATGAAAGAGTGATCCTTCTGTGTCAAAAGTAGTTCAACAACTTGGTTTTGTTGATCCACATCTTTGCAACCTGAAATCTCTACTTAAGCCGTTTAGTAGAGGTTCCATATCGAAGTCTGCGGTCATGTTCTTTCTGTTGGAAGCTTTCTTCTTCAGAAGCTTCAAAACCTCCTTTAAGTTCCATGGTCTCAACTCTTATGAAGACCATCTATCTAACAACTTGAAACCATCTCCTCTTGTTTCCTCCATCACCTTGATGTGTTTCATGTTCGTCATCTCAGAGTTGTTTATGAACACTCCATCCATGAGTTGACCATGAGATATTCTGTGTGTTGTTTAGTGTGCTTCCCTCTTGTCTTTAGAGTGGCCCTGTTCTTTTTCTCTCTGCCTCTCTTCCTACCTTTGGAATCTCGGGTCGAGATTCTCGTAAGGGGGATAGAGCTGTAACACGCCAGTTACAGTTAATCTTATATTAGGGTTTGTTTGTGCATTGCATGAGCATCATATCCTAAAAATGCATTCAATAAGGACCAAATCCTAAAACCCTAATCTTTTCTCTCTTTGAAACAATTCAAATGTTTTGATTTTCAAAACTACCAAATATTTTGAAGCCCAAATGGACTAGTAGGGCTCCACAGTATTTTTAAATGTTTTACAAAGTATATGGTATTTTTGAAATGCCCAAAACAGATTTGGATTTGAAAATACAAAACATAAAATAGAAAATGTTTCTATAAAGAAAAAAATAAAGCAGCAACTAGTGGGCCGCAGCCCAGTTCCCTCTTCCCTCTCCCTGTCGCCCGTGCATCTCTCCCATAGCCCGTAGCTGGCCCAGCTGGCCCAATTCGCCGGCTCGATACCGTTTCGCGGTCGTCGTTTTTGTCCCCGACGCCAAGCACCTCCGTGTCGCCTCCACTTGCTCGCCCGCCATGCGCGTCTGGCTGGGCGTTGGGATGCTTCGCCATACCTGGAGAAGGAGAAGACCACCACGACGCCTCCCCTCTCCCTTATCCTCTCACTTCTCCCTGGCTCTTCCTCTCTCTCTCGCCCCGCACGCGAGCCCGAAACCCTAGCAGAGGTCGCCGCTCATCGCCGTTGCTCCCGACCTCCCCTCGCCGTTTTGAAACCACCATCACGACCGCCATTATCGACTTCGTATCCCCCCCCCCAAACATGCTAGCCAGGGAGCCCCCTAATCGCCGGATTTGAGCCATATTTCTGAGCGCCGGCCACTGTCTCCGTCGACGATTCCGATGCCCTCCGACTCGCCTGGCCTCCTCGAGCCTTCCTTTGCACTCTCGGTGAGCTCACGGTCCGGAAGGACCTCTCCTCTGCCTCCCTTCCTCTCTGAATCGCCACCCTACCGTGCACTGTCGCTTTCCGTCGTCGGCCGTCATCATGGAAGTCGCTCCGGTGACCATATCATGATGGCGCCGCCCCAGTTAAGCTTCCCGTAGAGTGCTACGTCGAACCCGCCCCTCCGCGCTAGCCCGCTCGCCTCCTAGCTCCACCAACCGCCGCCGTCTGCCGTGCTTGCCGGCGAGCCCGCGTGGCGCCTGCGTGGCATGACAAAGTGGCCTCGGCCCCACCTGCCAGCCCAGTGGGTAGCTACTGCCTAGGTGAAAAACACCCAACCGCCCCCCTGTCCCACTTGTCTGCGTGGCTTGCCTATGTGGCCTCTGGCCTACATGTCAGCCACTGTGGCTAGCTGTTGCTGTGGTGTAAAAAGTTTAATAAGCTTTTACTAATTGATTTAATAATTTCAGAATTGGTTTAAACTTATAAATTCAATATCTAATTATTTATAAATCAGAAAAATGAGTTTAATATATCAAATTGTTTAGAAAAATGAAACCTAGCTATCTAAGCTATAATCATGCATTGTTCAACAACTTAAATGACAAGTTTAATTAGAAGAACAAATGCACCCCTCTCATATGTTCTAGAGTTTCCCCGAGTTAGGGTTTGCACCCCTCGGAACCCCGATTAAGTTGTCGAGCATGTTTTAGGGTTTCAACTCAATGAAAATTAAGTTGTCATATCATAATACTTGCTTGAGCATTGCATCGATACCATGTGTTGATTGTTTCCCTTTTATTTCCGGTGTTTGCTTCTCTCCGGTGGAATATGATATCGAGATCGAGATCGAAGACTGAGGACCAGACCATCGAAGATCGAAGATCGACGAACAATACTTGACCAACTCTAACCAAGTCAAGTTCAAGGCTTCCGAAGATCTGCTTATCTGCTATCAACTGCCCAAAGGCAAGCATAGCCCCACCATGATATAATCCTATGATTTTGAAAGCATTTCAATTCCTGTCATGTTGCATACGATTCTACTGTGGACTTTTATCGATAGATAGAGTATCCTATCTATTGCATTACTCCCTTTTGAGCTTATATTACCTGATCCACTACTCCTAGCATAACTAGGTTTGGCTTGTGTGCACTGCTAGAGCTCTTATTCGTGTCTGCTTAGCCATGCATAGCTTTCAGTTCTAGTCCATCCAGATGATGTATCACATGTAGAGAATCTAGTATGACAGGATAACGTGATAAGATGATATGAGATTGGTGATATGAGTTAAACATGCTAAGGCTTGTATTGGAGGCCACGGTGGGATGTGGTTTTTCTAGTCCCATGCTCGCCACCACTAGGACCTGAGTTCTTGCCTTTGGGCGAGATTGCAGCGTCTGACCACACGGGGCTTGGGAACCCCTCACCCGATTAACTTGCCTAGTAGATTCCATGAGTCACATAGTTCGGGCGTTCCATTCGTCATATGCATAGAAAATCTTTTGAAAGATTTGCCGGGTGAAGTTGGTGCATTCATAACAGGTAGGTAAGTGTGGCCGGGGTTGCTTGGGGTCGATGGAGCCCCTGGTGAACCAACCTAGCCTCACATCTTTAAGTACCGGCTTCGGGATTCGACCCGTTACGGCGGAACCATACTTATTGCGTGACTCATGGTCTCGGCAAAAGCAAGGTAAAGGTCGTGGCCAACCACCCTCTGCCGGCCTTCCAAGGAAGAGGGCTAATGTACTGGCATTAAGAGTCGGTTGGTACGTGTGGGTAAAGTTGTACACCCCTACAGGTTAAATCTTTTCGAAAAGTCGTGTTCTCGGTTATGAACGCTTGGTGACCAGATTCTAAGATCATAGAGAACTTTAACCTAATCGTAAAACATGGTAGATCAACGTGTGCTTAAGGATGCTTCCTCATGGGTACGAGGGGGTGATCCTAGTCCAGATGATGATGATTGGTGGATATCAAAAGATGACGATCAATATTTCGGAGATGTCGCTCTCTTATCCCCTTTTAAAATACTCTGACTAGACGAGCTTCTTCTCCCCCTTGTTTTATAAACAAAAGATGGATTTATGCAAAACAACTCCACCAGCCATAAGTCTTGCGGAGTACACTCTGTACTCACCCTTGCTTTGTTGATACTTTGGCAGAGTAAGTGTTCACCTGAAGACGAGTTCCGTACTACATCTACATCGACGAGTAGCTTGGGGTTCCCGGCCGGCAGCCTGGAATCTATGGGCTAGGACGTCATCGTTATGCTTCAGGCCTCTTAGGCCATTTGTTAAGTTTGCTATACTTAATAAGATAATTTGCCTTCTGTTGTTTGATGTTTGTGGTCAGTGACCTTTGCTTGTAATAATTTGGTTCGCTGCTCAGTTATGAGCTTGCTGTAATAAATTTTGTGTCCTAGGGTCACTGTTGTGTTACCGATTCTTCACTGGATATTCTCGAGCTCAAGGTTAAGCTTATATCAGACGGAGGTCTGGGATTTGTTTAGCCCTGATCCCGGGGGCACATCTGCCGCGGCAGTGAAAGGGCACAAAATGCTGCCGCGGCAGAGAAATCACTAGTGGGGGTGCTCTGCCGCGGTAGAGAAAAGGCACAAAATGCTGCCGCGGCAGACACCTACTAGTCCCGGTCCATAACACAAACCGGGACTAGTGGGGGTGCACCCTGAGCGTGCAGGGGCAGCCACGTGAACATCCACTAGTCCCGGCTAGTAACTGGGCTGAGACTAGTGGTGGGCCTCTAGTCCCGCTTGATTAGTCCCGGTCCCATAACCAGGACTAAAGGCCCTTACGGACCTGGACTAGAGGCCCAGTTTCCACTAGTGTTGGGAGGACTACAAGATATTGCTTGACAATTTGCCGACATTCACATAGACGAAGCATTCAACCTGAAGAGGCAAGACGGCGCAAGATCTCGGAGTTCTCCTGGGGCTACTATTGGGGATATGCTATATGGGTATCGTCATAACATGTCTCTTATCCGGATAACCCGGGTGGCCCACAGTTGGTAGCATGGCCCATGGCCTACTGGGCCGCCCAGTTAGATGGATCCAGAAGGGAGGCCCATGCCGGATACAGGAAGGCTACGAAGGAGTCACCGACGTACCCAGAGCCTTGGAGTGCAAGACATGTTGGACTAGTTGTATACCGTGTAGAACTCTATCAGATGTTCGTCTATGACTTTGCCTATAACCCTAGGACCTGGCTACTATATAAGTCGGGCCTATGGGAGACATTAGGGCCCCAATCAACTCATAGTCGTGCACAACGAACCAATCCCTGTAACTCGACATATTGCCATTATAGTGATTTATAGCAGGAGTAGGATTCCGCCATCGTCATGGGATCTGAACCTAGGTAAGCTATGTTACATCGTATCCGCCAACCTTCCGTGCTACCCCACGTCTCTAAACACACACTGTGAGGACCCCTCCATGGTGTACTCGTCGGCAATACCATGACACCTGGGACCAAAGTTGAGTAGCATGAGGTCTCGTTACTCGTACTCAAGGGGCATGATATTTTCAACTTGTGATTTTTCAAGCATATAACTCATATTTTCCTACACTTAACCTTAAACAATTTAAATATGCTTATGTTAGGGGCAATGAGAGCTCAAAGCTAATGAGTACCATACTTTCAAACATTTGGACGCATTTCAAACTTTTTAATCTTTTCTTTCACTTTTATGTTGAGTCACCATCTTTTCTATGAGCACCTTCCCGAGAGCATAGCTGCCATTCTTAGTGTAATGTGCTTATCCCAGAGCATGGTTAATTGTGACATAACGTTGACGCTTGTATCTTTGATATTTTTACTTCTAGTCTTCACTTGAACTTCAGAGGTGCCTTGGCATTTATGTTTTGATCCAAAAAGAAAGGAAAATGTAGCACCTCGGGTAAAACCACTACTAGAAATTCTCCATCCTTCACCTATGTGCATCATCATGGCATCATGCATATTTTTGCATTTAAAAACAGTTTCATTAAAAACCTATTTTGTTTTCTACAAATATCGCTCTCTTTATTTCAAATGCAAAACGCCGGTCATACCGAATATTTTATTTGCTATAAACTAATTGCAAAATAGTCTTGTTTTAAAATAAATAAATAAATAAAAGATTTTTGTCCAGAGAGGCAGTCCGACCGGTCAGGACAGAGGCCCAATCGGGTCAGACTACCTACAATTCGGCCCACCTAAACTAAACCCTAAACCTAACCCTAAAACAAACCCTAGACTAACCCACCTGCACAGCCGCCGCACCCTACCTGACCCTGCGTGCAGCCCCACCCGCACCCAGCACGCGCCCTCACGCGAGGCATGCACGCATGCTCCCTGTAACGCACCCGCGTTCCCACCAAACCTGACCACGGGCCGCCTTCTGACGGGCCGGGACGTGGACACGCGAAAAAAGCCTGGCACAGGCACGGCCCGGCATGCGGCGTGCCGGGCCCGTGCCGGCCCGCCAAGCATCGGGGTCGTGCCCGTGCCGCGGCCTCAGGCATGCGGGCTGACCCGGCACGGCCCGCCAAGCTTCATACACAGGAAATCTTGGAAATATGGAGCAAAAATATGTCCTCCGAGGCTCGAACTCGCGACCTCACCCTTTTCCAGCGTACCCCTCACCAACAGGCCATAGAAATCTAGTGGTTATATAGCAGAGTCGGCCCTTTTTGTATGTAAAATAAGTGGGCCAGCAAACTAGCACAACAGGCACGCGGGCCAAACATGCCACGGGCCGGTCCATCAGGCGCTGGTGCCGGTACCAGGCCTTGGAGGCAGTCCCTCGTGCTGGCCCAGCACGGCACGTGAGCTAGGCGGGCCGCGACGGGCCTTTCCGGGCCAGGAACGTTTAGGCCATGTCGGGCCTGGGCCGTGCCGAGCCGGCCCGTTGGCCAGATTTGGTTGCCACCACATGCCACACGCACGTGGGTCCCACCCCTCATCCCCCATGCATCTCTCCCGGCCCCACCCACTCCCCGTGTCGCTCACTACCTTCGCGACTCGATCCTCCACCCCGAGACCGAGCGCTCCCTTCCCCGCCGCCGCCACCACCGCTTCCTCCCAGCGCCTCGGCCTCCTCCAGAGCTGGCCCTACGCGTAGTTGCCGCATCGGCCTCCTCAACACCCTTCTTCCTGCGCCTCTTCGCCCGGAGCTCCACCTGGCTCTGCCCCTGCGCCTCCCGCCGCTCGTCGCGAGTTCCTTCCCACGCACGTCGCCGAGCGCTGTCGGTTGCCTTCTCCATCTCCGGCTACCCTCTCTCCACCTCGCCATGACCCTCCGCCGCCATCGAGCCACGTCACACAGGGCCTCCTCTGTCCATGGTGCCCCATCGCCTGGTCGCCTCCTCGCCGAGACCGGCTTCGTCCTAGTCCTTGGTCACCTTGGCGCCCTCGTCCGGTGATCCCCTCTGCACCGCCATCGACCCCCTGGCGTCCCCTCATTGGCCTGTTGTCTGCCGCTAGAGCCTCGCATGCGCCGTCTCTGGCCCGCAAGCCCAAGATCTCAGCCCGAAGTATAAACCCTGGCAATAGCGCACCCCTAGGCCCTGCAGCGTGCCATGACACCCGTCCAGCACGTCCTCTGAAGGGAGCACGATCCTGAACAATTGCTGGTCCTAGTGCCATCGAGTTTGTTGCTAATGCTGCCGAGTACTCTTTAAGACAAATCGCAGGTATATGACTTGTGCCGCTGCAAGACCAAGATCTCTGCTAAGGTTTCGTTGAAAGGCTATGTGACCGGAGATGTGGCACGCCTCGACAACCATCGACAAGATCCCTGTCGCTGCCCGTCCGTAAGACCAAGACCGCCAACCAAACACGAGAACCCGAAGACAACCGATACCCGATCCACTCAAGTTCGACATCGAAGACAAGATCGCCTTCATGGAACCGGTGACCCAAGTTCTTCCTCACAGATCCGATGGCATGACGCTCTCCTTCACGGAGTCCAAAGCCCGATCCCTCGAACCCCTCCGAACCAAGACCTTCGCCTTCTTGTGTGATCCCCTTTCTGACCCCTATTTTATAAATGCCATCTATATAAATTGTTGCATATTAAATTGTTCATGCTTGCATTCATATCATGTGGTTTGGGGGCTTTTGCCGATTCACGTCATAATTAAATATGTAGCCCATATGCGGGCAAATCTTGTCTTATATTGGCTCTATTTAAATTTGTGTAGCAAACGGTGATATATTTTGCCATGTTAAGACAAAATTTAAATTGCGGGATATTTAAACAACATGAGCCACCTAATTAAATGTCGGGACCCTGGTTCCACTTAATATTTCCTAGTTGCATCGCATCTTTGCCATGTCAAACATCATACATGCATCATACCCGATCTTCTGCCGTAGTATTAAATAGTGCATCCTGTGTTTCTTCTAGTGCTTTGCTTCTTCACGGATTAGGCCAATGAGTGGATGCGATTGTCGACCTGATCTTCGGATGAACCTTCGGCAATGTTTTCAGGCGAGCAGTCTCCCTCTTTCTACCTATTTTACATTTCTAGTCTTTACTTCCTCCTGTTGATCTATTGCTATCTGTGTTGCGATGATATAGCTTTCGTACCACTTTGTACTTCCCTGGAGCCATATATTGCCATGGACACATCCTATTACCTATTGTTTGGTAGATAGTCGGCCTTGCGAGTCGTAGTTGCTTGCGTAGGTGTTGCTTCGTGCCGTTGATGTTCCACGATTGTTGGAGAATGCCTCATGCTTAATGTTGGAGATGATCATGGCTTTAATTACAGTTTGACAACTAATATTGAAAGTAGGTAAATAATACAGAGGCACATGTGGGCAATAGATGTTATTTGGTTTTTAACCGTCTACTTGTGTCTCGTAGGACCCCGAGTACTTGATACTTGATCCTTGAATATTCGCACTATCCGCATATGGGACCATGAATCCCCTTAGCATGAGCTTGAGTCATATCTTATTTCTTGGGGCCACAAAGTAGTTTGGGGCTTTATTACTATCCTTTAATTATTCCATGATTATGTCATGATTTACTGCTTAATTTACTATTGCGCATGGAGTGTCTGTACTATTTTGGATCGTGGCACGATTTCGCGGTATAGACAAGCCTAATCACACTTTTGGGTTCCTAGTCGTTTACAGCCGTTCTCGCAAACCTCTCGGGTCATGTAAAGCCAACTTTCAGAGTTAGCTTAGTGGGGTGGCCCCCTAAGATATTATATGAATCTTGCGATTTCTTTGTCATGATGCCTCGTTGGGTTTTCATTTGGTTTTTCCGAGGTTGATCATGCGTGTGTTACTATTTGTGCCCCCTGCAGGTTAAAACTTTCTGAAAGCCGTGTCCGCGGTTATGGATAACTTGGACATAGTATCTCGATCATAGACAAGTATAACTAAAGTAGTGCTATAAATTTGACTTTGTAATGACTAGTAACCAACTTTACTATGACGGAATGGCTAAATAAAAGTACCAACAAGTGTTGGTTTTGGGATATCTCATGCTATTTGTATCTGACTAGTAAGTGTCGCAACTTCAACAGAATGGTTAACTAAAAGTTCCCACTGCTTATTATATCAGGATGACTCATGTTATCTATATCTGACTAGTAATTGCCGTAACTATAACGGAATGAATAAAACTACCAACTGTGTGAGTTTGTTGGTTGACTTCCTCGTTTGGTCTCGAGGGGGAAAATACTAGGATGGGTATGCTTGGTGATAGTTTCAGGTTGGATCCAAATAGGTCTTTCTTATCCCTATCTCATAGTCGATAGTTGTATCGAGTCTCTATAGGTTGTTTAGTGCATGCTGCGCTGCCGCTTCAGCCCACCATACCTACGTAGGCGAGGACCGCCGAATTCTAAGACTCGCCGTGTACTGGCCTCAGTACTGACCGCTCTCTTTTTCCTTTTCCCTTTGTCGGCACCCCTTTTGTTTAAGCAGGTTTTGGGATCGACATCGTTAGCAGGGTTACCCTTAAGTCTTGGCCTGGGCAGGGTTATGGACGCCATTGGTTATTCTTCAGGGATCTTAGCCCAATTTGCATCTTGGCCGTACTCGGACGTGGGGTCTTTTCAAGGTGATTTGGATCTGTTTATTGTATATCTGTATTCTTGACTCTTCGAGTCGTTGTTGTATGGATCTGTTCTATGGGTTACATCGTGGACTAATGTGTAGTGATATTACTTTGTTTTTCACCCGCACGAAAGTGCCTGGTGGGCGTCTTTGAATCGTTTCTATGCGGGTTTGGCGGGAATCGTAGAAACTTCCATAGGGCTGATCTGAGGGTGTTACAAAGTGGTATCAGAGCTCAGCAGTTATGATACCCCACTGGTCCAGCCTGTAGGATAACCTAGCTAATGAACATCATAGAGTGTCAAAACTATTTTAGAAAATCGGTTGAATAGATCTTATTAGTTCTGGTTTTACTCCTTACCTCTATGCTCTTCTCCTCTTACCTTCACGTGTTTTCAATATGCTCTCTTACCTTTTCTTCGAGTCCAGGAATTCTCGTGGTTGGGATTCTGTCGTACCTTCATGGTTTCGCTTCCTCCTTGTAACGGTGTTTCTATATCCGGTCTTCATGCTATCTGAGGAATTTCCCTCTATTGTACCTTTTAGTGGACCAAAATTCACTAAAAAATTCTTTATATCTTCCGGTGTTTTCCAACACGACGACATCATCTGCAATCTGATCCGATGAAGAGCCCACATCACCCTTTTGTATCTGAAGCTTTCCGAACCTTGCTTGTCAAGATCTTTAGTCTGAAATCTGAGAGTTGGTTGCATGATTCTTCTATTCGTGTATAGAGTAATGCTTTGAGTGCGGGATGGAGTCGCGATCATAATACTACTCTTATCATTATCTTTTGTACATTGAATGGAGGACTGATTCAATTCTTACTACTTCCACAAAAGTTAGAGGTGGCCTTACCTCATCATGCATTTACCTTCGTCCTTGTCTCTCCGGAGTATTCTCTCGATGAACATGAGCAACGACCCCTTCTTGGTGGTGACGCGGATTTCAAGACGGAGGATTAATATTTGTTAGTGGTGTCGCCAAGATCCACATGAAGCGAGACGATTCAGATCATTGGCCTTCTTCCCAGTACCATAAGGCGGATCTCGAGAGCGAGATCTATTGTTAGTGGTGTCGAATTGTAGCACCCCGGGTAAAACCACTTCTAAAAATTCGTCTGCCTTCACCTATGTGCATCATCATGACATCATGCATATTTTTGCATTTGAAAACCGTTTCATTAAAAACCAATTTGGTTTTCTACAAATATCGCTCTCTTTATTTCAAATGCAAAACCCCGGTCGTACCGGATATTTTATTTGCTACAAACTAATTACAAAATAGTCTTGTTTTAAAATAAATAAATAAAACATTTTTGTTCGGAGAGACAGTTTAACCGGTCATGCCAGACTACCTACAATCCGGCCCACCTAAACCTAACCCTAGCCTAACCCACCCGCACAGCCGCCGCACCCTACATAACCCTGCACGCAGCCCCACCCGCACCCAACACGCGCATTCATGCGATGCACGCATGCATGCTCCCTGTAACACACCCGCGTTCCCACCACATTCCACACGCACGCGGGTCCCACCACTCATCCCGCACGCCTCTCTCCCATCCCCACCCACTCCCCGCTTCGCCCGCTCCCCTCGCTACTCGATCCTCCATCTCGAACCCGAGCGCTCCCTCCCCCGCCTCCGCCACCATCGCTTCCTCCTAGTGCCCCGGCCTCCTCTAGAGCTGGCCCTGCTTGCAGTCGCCGTGCCAGCCTCCCCGACGCCCTTCTTCCTGTGCCTCTCCGCCTGGAGCTCCACCTGGCTCCGCCCCTGCGCCTCCCGCCGCTCGTTGCGAGTTCCTGCCCACGCGCACAGACGAGAGCCGCCGGTCGCCTTCTCCATCTCTGTCTGCCCTCTCTCCGCCTCGCCACGACCCTCCACCGCCGTCGAGCCGCGTCGCCCAGGGCCTCCTCCGTCCATGGTGTCCGATCGCCTGGTCGCCTCCTCGCCGAGCCCGGCGTCGTCCTAGTCCTTCGTCACCGTGGCGCCTTCATCCGGCGAGCCCCTCTGCACCGCCATCGACCTCCTGGTGTCTCCTCCTCCTCGGCCTGTTGTCCGCCGCTGCCAGAGCCTTGCCTGGGCCGTCCGCTGTCTCTGGCCCGCAAGCCCAAGCTCTCAGCCTAAAGGCCAAACCCCGGTAGCAGCACACCCCTAGGCCCTGCAGCTTGTTGTGACACCCATCCAGCACGTCCTATGACGGGGGCCCGATTCTGAACAGTTGCTGGTCCTAGTGCCATCGAGTTTGTTTCTCCTGCTATCAAGTACTCTTCAAGACAGATCGCAGGTATAGGACTTTGCCGTTGCAAGACCAAGATCTCCGCCAAGGTTTCGTTGAAAGGCTATGTGACCGGAGATGTGGCACTCCTCGGCATCCACCGACAAGATCCTCGTCACCGCCCGTCCGTAGGACCAAGACCGCCAATCGAACACGAGAACCCGAAGACCTCCGGTACCCGATCCACTCAAGTTCGCCATCAACGATAAGATTGCCTTCACGGAACCGGTGACCAAGTTCTTCCTCACAGATCCGATGGCGTCACACTCTCCTTCGCGGAGTCCAAAGGCCAATCCGTCGAACCCCTCCGAACCAAGACCTTCGCCTTATTATATGATCTCCTTTCCGCCCCCTATTTTATTATGCCATCTATATAAATTGTTACATATTAAATTGTTTATACTTGTGTGGTTTAGAGGCTTTTGCCGATTCACCTAATAATTAATATGGAGCACATATGCGGGTAAATCTTGTCTTATCTATTTAAATTTGTGTAGCAAACCGGTGATATATTTTGCCATGTTACACAACATTTAAATTGCAGGGTATGTAAACAACATGATCCACCTAATTAAATGTCGTGACCCCGGTTCCACTTATTATTGCCTAGTTGCATGCATCTTTGTCATGTCAAACATCATACATGCATCATGCCCGATCTTCTGTTGTAGTATTAAATAGTGCATCTGGTGTTTCTTCTAGTGCTTTGCTTCTTCACGGATTAGGCCGATGAGTGGATGCGATTGTCGACCCGATCTTCGGATGAACCTTCGGCAATGTTTTCAGGAGAGCACTCTCTCCCTTTCTACATATTTTACATTTCTAGTCTTTACTTCCTCATGTTGATCTATTGCTATCTATGTTGCGATGCTATAGCTTATGTACCCCTTTATACTTTCCTGCAGCCATATATTACCATGGACAGATGCTATTACCTGTTGTTTGGTAGATAGTCGGCCTTGCGAGTCGTAGTTGCTTGCGCAGGTGTTGCTTCACACCGTCGATGTTCCACAGTTGTTGGATAATTTCTGATGCTTAATGTTGGAGATGATCATGACTTCAATTACAGTTTAACAACTAATATTGAAAGTAGGTAAATAATGTAGAGGCACGGGTGGGAAATAGATGTTATTTGATTTTTACCCGTCCACTTGTGTCGTGGTGGTGACACGGCAGATGCCATGGGTAGGCTAAAGTAAGGGGCCAATGGGTGCTAGTGGGATCTGGGGAGGGAAGATGCAGTTGATTCTACACACAAAAGACTGAGGCAAAGATCTTTATTTCTCCTTCCTTGGGCTACAAGTGCTCTTGAGCTGTGTACAAGGAGAAAGATAGAACTTTATCAGCCTAACGGTACTAAATGAGCCCATGCCATCTTCACGGTCCAAGCCTCCCCTTATAAAGGAGAGCCTTGGGTTCCTTTAGGGCTGACGTGGCAAGCATATTCGAGGAATATGCTTGTCCCGAAATAGTAGTTCGGTGGCCTCCTTTCCCTGTCGCCCTTCTAACGACGACAAGGTTCCAGAGGGCCCCTCCCGCGTGCCTCGGGCTTCAGATCGCCACCTCCGTGACCTCCTTACGCCTTCCTCTTTCACGATTTGTCCTTTGCGCTTGGCTTCGCTTAGATTCTCCCTAGCCTGCGGCTAGAATTTGACTTTAGGCTTCTCCTTCTCCTGCAAGCTTCGCACCATTCGGCTCCACCTCGCGTAACTCGGCTCGTCCTTCACCTGCATTAAGATTATTCGGGCTAACTCATTCGACATACGCAGTACCTCGGCCGGGTAATGCCTTGCCATTACCATAAGGGTCATGCCCTTTCTTATATCGGCCGACCTCTATAGGATCCGGCCGACTCAGACTGTAACTCGGAGACTGGACGGAGGACATCCTTTCGTCTTTCCCCGTCCTTACCCTATCCGAGGTCACCTCCCCAACATTAGTCCCCGAAGCTGGTGCGGCCCCGCTGATAACTTCAGCCGGGTCGTATCAGTTTCATGATATTCGTTCTGCATTGTTTCCGAGTCATACTTTTCTCACTCGAGGTATTATCGTATCTTCTTGTGTATGCCTCGTCCTACATGTCATACTCATCATCATTTCTCTAGTTTTTTGTTCTTCTGATGATTCTCGACAGGCTCTGACTGCTCTCGCTGTCGTAAGCGCCGCCTCGTGAGTCGTTTCCGTCGGGGATCGTGATCTTTTCTTCCATGGTGTGGTCCTTGGTGCGGTTCCACTTAGAGGCGTGCGTTCATGCGGCGCACACGATCTACACGGTCAACCGCCACACCCACGATCCCACTACCTCACTGGCGGCTCGGTTATAAAGAGGGGCGCGGCGCTGGGGGATTCACTTTCCCCCTTCGCTCACCTGCGCCCTTCTCCTACCTCTCGCCTCTGCCCCCGTTCGTGCTTCCGCCGCCATGCGCTCGTCTGAGTCCCTGACGACAGGGATCTCGCAGTACTGCTCTGTCGCCTTCGTCCCTTCTCGCTCGCTCCGGCACCGTCGCCGGTGAGTTCCACTGGTCCAATCGCCTAGCTTTTCCTCTTGAGATCTCTGTTTTCTTCTGTACTCGTGCGGCAGTTCTTTCTCTATTCTGCCGCCGTTTTTGGGTAGAACCACGACGGGGCCTAGCAGTTCTAGATTTTCCTCCGCCGCTATCTCCTCCTCCGTAAATTTCTCCGGCGATCTCATGTCGAGCTCTGTCCGCGGAGCGCTTGTTGAGGATGACGATACCGCATCTGGGCCCGAGCGGGGCTCGTGGCAGGGCTCCTCCGTCACTCGTCGCGAGGTCGAGTGGCTAATCCGGACTCGCCGTATTCCTGCTGAGGTAGCTTGTCGCTTACCCGGCAGCGAGTCCTCTCCTGACCTTAGGGAAGGCGAGTATGTAGTTTTCATGTCGCATTTCGCACGCAGCTTTGGTCTCCCTCTCAGCGACTTTGCTAGGGAGTTTCTCGATTATTTCGGCCTTCAGCCGCATCATCTTCCGGCCAACGCCATTGGCTCTCTCTGCCTTCATCTCTGCCTCGGAGGGATACTTCGGCCTATGGCCGTCCGTGCATGTTTGGTCAAAGTTTTTCTAGATTCGTTCCAACGTCGTCCCAGACAAATCTCTGCACCCTTCCGAGAAGTTGCTCACCCAATGTGGAGCAGCGTCCATCACACCTCGGAGGAAATCCGAATTTCCTCGTGTCGCGGGGCTAGAATCATGTAAGAAGTGGCACAAGTCCTTCTTTTACGTCAAGAATATGGGGAATGAGGATAAGATTCGGCTCCCTGCCTTCTCCATTGGCCCTCCTTCCAAGAAGAACTGGACCTATAATCCGAGGAAGAGTCATGCTTTGGCCGAGGCTTTTGAGATTCGGCTGAAGGAGCTGATCCACTCCGGGCTACACGGCGAGGATCTGATGGCTACCTTCGTCAGCAGCCGAATCTGCCCATTCCAGAAACGCACGCACAAACTCTGCTATATGAGCGGTCCCCTCGACCCCAACCGAGTCTTGACGGTGGAGCTGGACAACTACCTCATCTTCAAGCGTGTCCGGGCTATCTTTAAAACGGAGATGCCGGAGGATTGGGCTTGGGGACTAAAGCCGTTCACCCGCGAGCATTCCCCACCCAAAGTAAGCTTACTCATTAGTGTTTTGCTCCTTAATTGCGTTCGTAACTCTCTTTGCTATTTTTTCTCCTTATTGTCCTGCAGAGGTTTGAGGAGCAGAAGAATGAGGACGCCGAGGTTTTGTCACTCCCATGGCCTGCGAATCGGAATACTCCGGATAGTGGGGAGCCGGACTCTGAAGAGTTCGTCCCCAAGTCTGATCTCGCTCCGGCTCGCGCTCGTGGCAAGACCCCGGCCCACGAAGAGGAAGGTGATTCGGACGAGGTCCAAGTTCTAGAGGTAGTTGCTGCAATGCCAATTTCTTATGCATTTCCGGCTTCTACTTTCTCAGCTAATCCGGCCGGTCAGGTTCACGACGCCGAGCCTCTTGCCTCCCGGCCTCCTGTTACCTCGGGGAAACGTGGTTCTCCCGCTGGTGCCTCAGAAACTGCCCCCAAGAAGCGAATGAAGAAGTCAGCTCCGCATCCTCCCAGACACAAGACCATGCCTGGGGTCACTGGGTGAGTTTCTTTTGCTTGTATTTCTTGTTTTTCTCTTTCTGCTTTTTGACTTGACCTTTTTTTGTTTTCGCAGTGCTCCACTCTCTGTTAAGCCCAGCGGTCCCAGCATGACGAGTCGTATGACTCGGCAGCCGTCTCCTCCGCCTACTGAAGATACCAGGATTCTGAGTCCTGCTCGCGTTGCATCTCCTCCAGCTCCGAATCAGACGCCACCTCGCCATGATGCGCCCGAGATTCCTCCCATTGATGCCGATACCACTCGGCCAACAGATATTTCTACCGAACCTGCTGCCTCCTCTGTGAACCCTAATGTCTCCACTGAGCCTCTTTCGACCCCCGCGGTCTCTATAGTGACTCCCACTCCGGCCGGGGACGTCAATATCTCGGCGCCCTCTGCAACGGTGATTCCTCCGGCTCCTAAAGACGTCGCTCCTAGTGCTGAGGTATCAGCTCCTACTGATGCCTCTTCTAAAACAAGAAAGGTTGTCGTCATCAAGGCTTCCTCCTCTCAGAAAGGTCTTGCTGGCTCTTCTCAGCCTAGTATTGCCGATGCGCTGCGCAAAGGGGTTGCTTCTGCCAAAGCCTCAGTTACCCCGGCCGCCAGCACCCAGCTCGCTCTTCACAAAAGCCCTGCTGCAGCGGTGGTTACACAGCATGTCCGAGGTAAAGTCCTAACTCGCACGGAGAGTGGGAACAGCCTCGGCTCGCTGGTTGAGTATGCCAATAATTGGAATGCTGCCGATCAATTCGAGGGTAATCCAAGCAGCCAGCCGTTTCAACTCTCCAACATCAGCAGCCGCTTGCATCAGGCTGCCAAGACCGTTCTTGAAAGTGACAAGATGATTGAGGTAATTGTTTTTTATGGAGTTTTGATTAGTTCTCCGGATACTATTATATATACTCTAGTCCCCGAAGCTTGCAAGCGAATAACTTGTTATTCGTTTGGAAGTTTTATGATGCTTTACTTAGTTCAGTGTTATCTTAGAGTTCGAACCTCCATCCAACTAGATCTGCATTAAGTTTCGCTTGACTCGGATCTCTTGCGGCTTCGAATATCCACCCATCTAGATCCGGATTAAGTTTCGCTTGACTCGGGTCTGTCTTATCTTTGAATATCCAGCCACCTAGATCCAGGTTAAGTTTTGCTTGACTCGGATCTGTTTTAGCTTCGAATATCTAGTCACCTAGATCCGGGTTAAGTTTTGCTTGACTCGGATCTGTTTTAGCTTCGAATATCCAGCCACCTAGATCCGGGTTAAGTTTCGCTTGACTCAAATCTGTTTTAGCTTCGAATATCCAGCCACCTAGATCCGGGTTAAGTTTCGCTTGACTCGGATCTGTTTTAGCTTCGAATATCCAGCCACCTAGATCCAGGTTAAGTTTTGCTTGACTCAGATCTGTTTTAGCGTCGAATATCCATTTACTATTTGCTCTATTGCTTAGGTTGCGCATGATCGGCGGACCGCCGAATTTCAAAGGCTGCTTTTTGCGCATAGAAAATTGCAAGAAAAGTATGAGAAAGTTATTCCTGTGGTGAAAAAAGCTGGTAAGTCGACAAACTTTTTCGTCATCCCCGACGCTCTTATTGTTTTGTACACGAGATGTTGGCTCACTCTGTTGGTAAACAGGGAACATCAATAATCTTAACATCCGTCTTGAGAAGAAAGTCAAGGCCCTGGAAGGTTAGTTGCTCTTTTACTTTATATATTCCCCTTTGAAATGTGCACTAAGTTTATTTTAACTCTTTTGGCTTTGTTAAAGCCGAGTTACAAACCTTTGCAGCATCTCACCAAGATTGCACGTCCATGCCTGATGTGATGCTGCATTTTTTAGAACAAAGCGCTACTCACTCGGCGCAGCTGAAGGATAAAGATGACGAGATAGCTCGCTTGCGTACCGAGGTGGAGGCCCTTAAGCTCTCTCAGAAGTCTGAATTAGAAAAGGTCGACCAGGAGTTCTCCGAGGAGAAAAATCGGCTAGCTCTGCAATTGCAGAAAAATAAAGAGCTCCTCGAGGCTGCCGAACTGAAGACACTGGGGATGAGCAAGGAGATCACTCGCTTTGAGAAGAGCAAGATTGAATGGGCTAAAGACCTTCAGATAATGCTGAGTTATATTCATCGTAAGCTTCTGACCGCGGCCGGGTTATCTTTTCCTTTTCTTACTGCTGACTGATGTAGTCGTGTTTTGCGCAGACCATTTTCCAGAAGCTAAACACGTGAGCTCTAAAGCGGTCATTAGTGCTCGTGTGCGCCGAGGTGTTCCTATTGACGTGGACTCGGAGTACTCGATGGAAGATTTCCTGGTTGCTGTTGGCGCTGCAGTTGGTCCGATGAAGATTATGGGCAGAGATTTGGTGCAAGCAGCTATCCGAGCCTACCATGTTCTCTAGCCGAATACTTCTAGGACCCCTAATATTGATGAGGTCAAATTGTTGGTGGAAAGATTAATGGCATCTGAGAGGCAGTTAAGTCTTTGGAGGGAATCGGCCGGACGAGCTGGTGCTGATATGGCTCTCACTGTCATCATGTCATGGTATGAAGATATTTCTCTTGATATTTTGAGAAATTTGCGCACTGGTTCCCGTTGGGTTGAGGACCCAGACTTTGTCGCTCTTTGGCAAGCTCGTGCCTTCCAGCTCGTTGAGTATGCCGACGTGCATACCTGGAACGAAGGTCCGAGTTTCCTTCCTAACCTAGAGGACGAGGTCGTAGTTGAGGATGCCTCGGATAACAACTCCGCTGAACAAGGAGAAGATGAGGGTGACTCGGCTACTTCTGGTGATTCCAGTTCGAGCTCAGATGGTAACGGCGACGCGCGATCCTCCTCCAAAGGTACTGGGCATTCTACTGCGCAAGCTGACGCTCCTCAGCAGCCTCGGGCTTCCTCCAAAGTCGCTCCTAGGGTCTGTGGAGGGCGAGGCAACCTCGGCCGAAGTTCCACCTACCTCGGAGTGCCCAGCCTCTGAGCAAGTTATTGCCTCTCTAGCTAAAAACCTCTAAGTCATTTCTTACCCCTGGTATGCCGGGCGTATGATGTACGTGGAATATTTGTCCATCTTTGTACGGTATGAATTTCTTTTGCCGTGTGCTGCTGAGACATATATGGTTGTAATCGTTATTACTTGTTTAACTGGTCTTGTTTGTCCGAATCCTTGCTTTGGCGTCCTTCAACTTCTTGAGTTTGGGGTATATATTTGCCTTTGTTCTCCCGTAGTTCGGCGTGCAATATCTCATGACTTTGATAAACTTTGCCATTTGACCACTGTGGTTTGGACTGTTTATCTGGGTGTAGATCTCGAAGATCATACGAGAGCGAAATACTCTTACTCTGGGTATCGAAGTTTGATATCCGCTCTTGTAACAAAGGATTACCCCTACTTAGAAACAATATAGGACAGTCCCCGAGTCACTGCCTATGGTGCCGAGGTTTAATATGTAAATCAAATTTAGAAATAATATAAGACAGTCACCGAGTCACTACTCAAGGTGTCGAGGATTGATAAAAAACTCAAATCTAGAAATAATATAAGACAGTCCCCGAGTCACTGCTCAAGGTGCCGTGGTTTAATATGCAACAAAAAATCAAAAACAATATATGTCAGTCCCCGAGCCACTGCTCAAGCGCCGAAGTTTAATACATGAATCAAGCTTAGAAACAGTATGGGGTAGTCCCCGAGCCACTGCTCAGGGTGCTGGGGTTTAATACATAAATCAGTCTTAAAAACAATATAGTGCAGTCCCCGAGCCACTCCTCGAGGTGCCGAGGTTTAATACATAACATGAAATTTAAAGCAACACATGGCAGTCCCCGAGTCACTGCTCTGGACGCCGAGGTTCAATACATAGTTGGTGCTCCATCCTGAGACATTACGTTACAATGTGTCATAGATGACTGCTACGAGTAAAATGGACGAAGTAAAGCCACATTCCATGGTCTTTTTGATTCTTCGCCGGCTTTGTCTGCCCTGTTCTTTCCTGGTGATTGAGCATCGATTAGGTAATACGCATCATTGTGCAATGCTTTGCTCACGATGAATGGTCCTTCCCATGGAGGCGACAGCTTGTGCATGCCGGCCGTGCATTGCACCAGCCGGAGAACCAAATCTCCTTCTTTGAACACTCTTGGATTCACCTTCTTGCTGTGATATCGTCGCATGTTCTGCTGATAGATAGCTGATCTTGATAGAGCCAGCTCTCTGGCTTCTTCTAGCAGATCGACAGTATCTTGCCGAGCTACCTCATTTACCTCTAAGGTTGTATACTGGGTAACCCTTGGCGAGTCATGTATTATGTCGGCTGGAAGCACAACTTCTGCCCCATAGACTAAAAAGAATGGTGTATAACCTGTTGATATGTTCGGGGTGGTCCTGAGGCTCCATAGTACTGCTGGAAGTTCCTCAATCCAACATCCCGCCGACCTTTGCAGGGGTTCAACGAGTCGTGGTTTTATCCCGGATAGTACTAGTCCATTAGATCTTTCTACTTGACCATTGGACGCTGGGTGAGCCACAGAGGCGACATCTAGTCTTATGTGCTTTTCTTGACAGAATCTAGCGAAAGCTCCTTCTGCAAAGTTTGTACCGTTGTCTGTAATAACACTGTGCGGGTACCCATATCTTAAGATAATATGTTTGAGGAATTTCACCGTTGTGGGCCCATCACATTTCTTTATGGGTTTCACTTCAATCCATTTTGTGAACTTGTCCACCATGACTAATATGTGGGTCATCCCGCCTCGGGCCGGCTTAAATGGTCCCACCATATCTAAGCACCATACAGAAAATGGCCAAGTAATTGGTATTGTTTTTAACTCGGACGAAGGCATATGTATTTTGCTGGCATATCTTTGGCAACCATTACATTTTTTAACCAGTTCTTTGGCTTCTTTCAATGCTGTTGGCCAATAAAACCCATGCCTGAATGCTTTGGCCACTAAAGCTCGGGATGAGGCGTGATGTCCGCATTCTCCTTGATGTATATCTAGGAGGATCTCCTGGCCTTCTGCCGAGCTCACGCATCTTTGTAACACACTTGTGACACTCCTTTTGTACAGCTCATTGTTTATGATTGTATAGGCTTTAGCTCTTCTCACTGTTTGTCTTGCCAATATCTCGTTATTCGGCAAAAGCGCATCTCTAAGGAAAGAGAATATGGGTTGCGCCCATGTAGGTGTGATTTTGTCTGGTGGAGTCTCACTATCTATTTCCATATTTTCTGCCGACATGACTACCTCGTATGTCTCCGTACTCATCCTTGCATCGGCTGACTTTATCTTTGGAAATTCCGGGTCACATTGCTTATCAATTTCCGTCGGCACATTACCCTCTCTTGATTTTGACGGAATAAAAATGGATTCGGACTCTGGAGATGGTGTTATTGATGGCTTCCTCAGGTGCTCTAGGGCGATACCTGGGGGAATTAACTGTCTGGTTGATCCAAGTTTCGACAATGTATCTGCGGCGTCGTTTTCTGCCCGAGGTATATGATGAAACTCACATCCATCGAAGTACCCACTGAGTTTTTGCACATGAAATCTATACAGGGCCATATTATCATCTAATGCATCCCAATTGCCTGAGACTTGCTGTACTACTAGATCTGAATCTCCATAGCACAAGATTCGGCGTATGCCAATCTCTTTCGCAACCTTCAATCCATGGACCAGTGCTTCATATTCGGCTACATTGTTTGACGCGACAAAATGTATTTGCAGCACGTATCTCAGCTGGTCTCTTTTTGGCGAGGTTAACACTATTCCTGCCCCCAAACCATTTCTTAGTTTAGAACCGTCAAAGTGCATCGTCCAATAATTCGGATCTGGTAATGGTGGCTCATATTGTACCTCGGCCCAATCTACGAAGAAGTCGGCCACAACTTGAGATTTGATTGCATCTCGCCTATCGAATTGTGGAGCATAAGGTGACAATTCAATTGCCCATTTTGCTATTCGGCCACTTGCATCTTTGTTGCTCAATATGTCGGCTATGGGTGCTTCACAAATTACCTTGATGGGGTGCTCTTCGAAGTAATGTTTAAGTTTCTTTGCTGACATGTACACCCCATATGCCATCTTCTGATAATGTGGGTAATTTTGTTTTGAGGCTGATAGTCCCTCGCTTAGGTAATACACCGGCCTTTGTACTGATTTATCATTTTCAATTCGTTCCACCACTATCACATCGCTCACTACTCGGTTGGTGGCCTCTATGTAAAGTAACATAGGCTCTTTCGATAATGGAGAAGCCAAGACTGGCGCTGTGACCAACATCTTTTTCAATTCATGAAAGGCATTGTCTGCTTGTGGAGTCCAAATGAGCTTATCCGATTTTTTCATCAGTTGATAAAGTGGTAATGCTTTTTCTCCCAGCCGACATACAAATCGGCTAAGCGAGGCTAAACAACCTATGAAATTTTGTACGTCGTTCAGACACTTTGGCAATTCCATCCTTTCCACTGCTTTTCTCTTAGTTGGGTTGGCCTCTATACCTCGGCTAGATACGAGAAAACCGAGCAATTTTCCGGCTGGTACACCAAATGTGCATTTTTCCGGGTTAAGCTTCATTCGGAACCTTCTCAAGTTCGCGAAAGTCTGCCGGATATCATCCAGTAGCGTTTTGCTTTCTTTGGTTTTGATAACCACATCATCCACATATACTTGTACATCTTTCCCTATCTGGTCATGTAGACATTTTTGCATGCATCTTTGAAACGTTGCTCCTACGTTGCGCAGGCCGAATGGCATGGTGCGATAGCAATAAGCCCCGTACGGGGTAATAAATACAGTCTTTATTTGATCGGCCGGATTTAACGGTATCTGGTGAAAACCAGAATACGCGTCTACAAATGATAACGGTTCACAACCAGCGGTCGAATCAATGACTTGGTCTATTCTAGGTAAAGGAAAAGGATCTTTTGGACAAGCCTTGTTCAAGTTCGTGTAATCGATACACATCCGCCATACAATGGCTACATTTGGATCATCCTTCTTCTTTTCTACTAGCACCGGGTTTGATAGCCAATCCGGATACAATACCTCCATGATGAACCCGGCCGCAAGGAGCCGAGCTATTTCATCTCCTATTATTTTTCTCCTGTCCTCGGCGAAGCGGCGGAGAGGTTGCTTCACCGGCCTTGCTCCTGGCCTTACATTCAGAGAGTGCTCAACCAACTCCCTCGGCACATCTTGCAGATCCTGAGTTGACCATGCAAAGATATCCCGATTCTCAGGGAGGAAGTTGGTGAGCTCGTTTTCCTATTTGGCATCTAGGCCGGCACCAATAGTGACGGTACGCTCTGGGAATTGCTCATCTATCTGGAACTTTTTTGTTTCTTTGGTCGGCTGAAAGGAGACGCTTCCATGTGGGTTGGCTAACACCGGCATATTCAGTCTTAGGCGACCGAAATTGCTACCTCCTGAATCCTTCTTTTTCTCTTGCTATTACCAATGGTTCCCAGATTTGACCGGCTGAAGCACATTCCATTGACTTCTGTAATCCCTATTCTTGTTATCACCCCTTGTGGTCCGGGTAATTTCATTTTCAGGTAAGTTACGTGGCAGCTGCTCATGAATTTGGCTAATGCTGGCCGTCCGAGTAGAGCATGATAGCAACTCTCTAGATCCACCACCTCAAACTCCAAATTTTCTGCTCTGCAGTTATCTCTTGTGCCGAATAACACGTCCACTCGAACCTTTCCAATGGGTTCGCATGAAAGTCCTGGAACTATCCCATGGAATGTGGTCCTTGTGGACTGCAGCATGTTCTGCGATATTCCGAGCTTATGCATTGTATCTTTGTACATGATATTGATACTGCTCCCATTGTCAATAAGTACCTTTGAAAATTTCACATTAATGCTTGGTCCGACAAATGTTGGATCTAACACGAGTGCATATGACCCCGGACTCGGCATTATCTTGGGGTGATCTTTTATGCTCCAAGTTACTTCTTGATCCGACCAAGGCACGTATCTTGGTACTGCCGGCATAACTGCATTTACTTCCATATGCCGACGCTGTATACTCTGCTTGTCTTGCTATTCTGTTGTGAATACGCAATACGACTGATGATGTTCTCTGTAATCATTGCGTCCATTATTTCCTGGATTGGTCCTTCCATCCGGACCTTGGTTTATTACCTGATGCACCGCATCTCTCCGGTCCGAGTTCTGATACCTCGGGGGAGGAGGTGGTAACATCAGTTGCTGTGCATTTGCTCCAGTCAACTGTGGCTGATGCTGTAGATGTGCCTGGAGAGGCGCTGCCTGTATGCCTGCGGGGTTACCCATTGCATTTTTCATCCATGCACATTGGCGGATTGTATGGTTGGCCGGCCTGGCTGGGTTTGACATGTGAAATTTACACGGTTGATCCAACATAGATTCAAATGTGTACTCCGGCCTCTCCTGCCACTGCCTCTTTTGCTCTGGTGCCCACTGTTTTTTCCCTTCATTCCTTGGGGTCCATTGCTGAGGACCATTCTTTTGCCGCTGAGAATTTCTGTGACTCGGCTGTTCTTGCACTATTGCTGCCACCTGAGTCGAACCATATCTATAATCCGGTCTTTCTTCTCTTCTTCTTCCTCTGAAGTCATTGCGCCTGGATGACCCAGCCGCATCTCTTGCATATTGATCTTGATGCTCCCGATGGTCTGCCGACATTAATTCTGGTTGCGTCGGATCTCCCAATGCATAGGAATCCGCTATTCTGATGGTTTCTGCCAATGTGGTTGGCATATCTCTTTGAAGTCGCTGCCATAACACACTGGCATAGCAGCATCCTTGAGCGAACCAAGCTATTGCTTGTGATTCTATAACTCCTTCACACGAGTTTCTCAGGTTACACCACCGAGTTAAAAACTCTCTGTCCATCTCATTCGGTCTTTGCTTACACATGGCTAATTGCTGCGGCCTGTTTGGCCTCTTGTAAGTACTGGTAAAGTTGCTAACAAACATTTCTTCAAAATCTAACCAACAGTTGATGCTGCCTGCTGGCAGATTATTCAGCCACACCCTAGCTGGTCCTTCCAACATTTGCAGGACATACCGCACTGCCCATCGTAAATTCCCACCTGCTATTTTTACGGCGGTGGCATAATCGATCAACCAATCTTGTGGTTTGGTGCTCCCATTATATGTTTTTGTGCCTCTTGCCAGCTGAAAATTCGGCACAGGTGGTTCGCCCATGATCCGTGGTCCGAAGCATGTCGGACCCGGAGGACCCTGTTCTTCCAGCAACTCGGATCGGTATAGCCGGTCTAGCTTTACTCTGGCATCATTTGACGGCAAATCTCTGTACAGGATTCTCTCCTGCATTCCGTAGTGGTTATTCCACCATGGATCGCATATTCCATCTCGGAATAACCATCATTGTACCTTTCATTCACCTGATTATGGCGAGATGGTATTGCTTCTCTTTCTTGCCGAGGTTCATGTCTCGGCTGCGGGTTGGGCGGCGGTTCTCTCCTTCCTTCGACCGGGATATTGTTCTCATGATTTCCTCTTCCGAGTTCTCCTCTGCCGAGATCTCCATTGCCTCGGCTTCCGCCGCCTTTCTCAGCACTGCCGGGATTCCTTTCACCACTGTTACCTCGGCTTCCATTGCCTCTGTTCTCGTTTGCTTTCCCGGCTATCTCCGGATCATACGGAACAATTTGCTTGTTTCTCTTTCTCGAAGTTACCGCTCTGTCTTTTCGTGCATTGTTTCCGGGTGAAGATGCTGCCGCCACAGATAAGGCAGGTGCTGCTCCAGCCGAGTGAACCATCCACGAAGCCCCTGGCCTCGCCGGATCTGCCCTGAGCATCTCTTCATTCTGCTGGTTTGCAATGCGTACCAGCTCATTCACTCTTTCTTGCTGTTTCTGCCGGGCTTCGCCGGTCAATCCCTCTAACTCTAATGCTGCGGCATTTGCCGCTCTCAGATTCTTTGCCGGGGTACTGTACCTCGGCAAGCCTAGATCAACTGATTCCGCCTTATGAGCATCATGCTCCTTGTTGATATCATCTATGAGGTTCTTTCCTCTTAATTTCAACTCTTCAACCCGTTCGGGAGAGACGTCAAGCTTGTTTGCTTTGGCATACTCTTGCAGGGTCCTGTTTAAGGACTTCCGCAAGGCCGACACCTTTTTTGCCTCTACCAGCACCTTTTGCCTGGTTTCTTCCAATTCTGCCTGGGCATTTGCCAGATCAAGTATCGGCGCTACAGGTGTAGTCAAGTTATCTATAGTTGCCTGAAGAATGTTTTCTGGTCTTTCCAGAGGTGGCCCTCTTACCCTTGGTGCCTTTGGGGTTGTTTCCTGCACCTCGGTCTGGTTGGCCACTGAGGGGATTACCTCGGTGGGTTGTGGAGCTGTCTGCTTGGGCGCGACCTGCACACCCGCCGCTGGGTCTCTTCTTGATCCGGCGCCTGCTGCTCCCGCCTGCACCCCAGCCGCGAACATCACCTCGACGCTACCGACTGGGCGCGCTCCGCGTGGACGGCTCGCGGCGCTAAGGGGAGGTTCTCCTGCAACAACAACCTGGTGAGGACAAATACCGAAGATGTCGACGCCGACGTAGAAGACGTCGTTGCGTGGGGGAGTTTTTCCCTTGAAGCTGCCTGCGTTGTCACTGACGTAGTCACAGAGACCAAGTCTTCGGACTAAGCCAGAGACAATGCGCTCGCCAGTGTTGATGAAGTTTCCCGTTTGGATCATGACTCCAGCTAGCACCGCTGCTGGCCCCACGGTGGGCGCCAACTGTCGTGGTGGTGACACGGCAGATGCCATGTGTAGGCTAAAGTAAGGGGACAATGGGTGCTAGTGGGATCTGGGGAGGGAAGATACAGTTGATTCTACACACAAAAGACTGAGGCAAAGATCTTTATTTCTCCTTCCTTGGGCTACAAGTGCTCCTTGAGCTGTGTACAAGGAGAAAGATAGAACTTTACCAGCCTAACGGTACTAAATGAGCCCATGCCCTCTTCACGGTCCAAGCCTCCCCTTATAAACGAGAGCCTTGGGTTCCTTTAGGGCTGACGTGGCAAGCATATTCGAGGAATATGCTTTTCCCGAAATAGTAGTTCGGTGGCCTCCTTTCCCTGTCGCCCTTCTAACGATGGCAAGGTTCCAGAGGGCCCCTCCCGCGTGCCTCGGGCTTCAGGACTGTCACCTCCGTGACCTCCTTCTTCCCCTCTGTCACTCTGCGCATTTGTCCTTTGTGCTTGCCTCCGCTTAGATTCTCCCTAGCCTGCGGCTAGAGTTTGACTTTAGGCTTCTCCTTCTCCTGCAAGCTTCGCACCATTCGGCTCCGCCTCGCGTAACTCGGCTCGTCCTTCACCCGCATTAAGATTATTCGGGCTAACTCGGCCGACATACGCAGTACCTCGGCCGGGTAATGCCTTGCCATTACCATAAGGGTCCTGCCCTTTCTTATATCGGCCGACCTCTACAGGATCCGGCCGACTCAGACTGTAACTCGGAGACTGGACGGAGGACATCCTTTCGTCTTTCCTCGTACTTACCCTATCCGAGGTCACCTCCCCAACAACTTGTGTCCCGTAGGACCCCGAGTATTTGATACATATTCCTTGAATATTCGCACTATCGCATGTGGGACCATGAATCCCCTTAGCATGAGCTTGAGTCATATCTTATTTCTTGGGGCCACAAAGTAGTTTCGGACTTTTATTACTATCATGTACTTATGCCATGCTTTGCTGCTTAATTTACTATTGCGCGTGGGGCTCCTGTACTATTTTGGATCATGACACGATTTCACGGCATCGACAAGCCTAGTCACACTTTTGTGTTCCCAGTCGTATACAACCATTCTCGCAAACCTATGGGTCCGTCGCAGAGCCGGCCAACTTCGTAGCGGGTATCTTAGTAGGGTGGCCCCGTGAAATATGATATGAATCTTGCGATTTCTTTGTCGTGATGCCTCGTTTGGTTTTTATTTGGTTTTTCCGAGGTTGATCATGCGTGTGTTGCTATTTGTGCCCCCTACAAGTTAAAACTTTCTGAAATCCGTGTCCGCGGTTATGGATGACTTGGAGCACAGTATCTCGATCATAGACAACTATAACTAATGTAGTGCTATAAATTTGACTTTGTAATGACTAGTAACCAGCTTCACTACAACGGAATGGCTAAATAAAAGTACCAACAACTGCTGGTTTTGTGATATCTCATGCTATTTATATCTGACTAGTAAGTGTGGCAACTTCAATGGAATGGTTAACTAAAAGTGCCCACTGCTTATTATATCAGGATGACTCATGTTATCTATATATGACTAGTAATTTTCACAACTATAACGGAATGAATAAAAGTACCAACTATGTGAGTTCCTCGGTTGACTTCCTCGTTTGGTCTCGAGGGGAAAAATACCAGGATGGGTATGCTTGGTGATAGTTTCAGGTTGGATCCGAATAGGTCTTTCTTATCCCTCTCTGATAGTCGATAGTTATATCGAGTCTCTATAGGTTGTTTAGTGCATGCTGCGCTGCCGCTTCAGCCCACCATACCTATGTAGGCGAGGACCGCCGAATTCGAAGACTCGCCGTGTACTGGCCTCAGTACTGATTGCTCTCTTTTTCCTTTGCCCTTTGTCGGCACCCCTTTTGTTTAAGCAGGTTTTGGGATCAACGTCGTTAGCAGGTTTTGGGATCAACGTCGTTAGCAGGGTTAAACATAAGCATATGCAAGATTGTAATGCTCACAAAAAGATCCATATCTTTTAATGAGCATTACAATCTTGCATATGCTTGTGTTTCATGTTGCTCATTATTATTGTGTTGGAATCTCTTCATAGCTTGCATGACTATTGGGTAGACTTATTTGCATACTCCTTATTATGAATTGCCTAAGTATTTGCTCATATATTGAGAATATTTACATCTTATGAAGCAAATGTGTTTGTGAAAGTTTCTTTTATCGCACTCAGTTTTCAACTGAATTGCTTGAGGACAAGGAATAAGCTATGCTTTGGGGGAGTTGATATGTCCAAAACGTATCTACTTTCCCGAACACATTTGCTATTGTTTCTCCTCTAATTTGTGTGATTTGGATATAACTAACACGGACTAATGTTGTTTTCAATAGAGTTGCTTTGGTGTCTCGTTTTTGTGCAGAAAATCAACTTTTAGGAAAAATCCCAGAAAATATGCAAAATATCCTATTTTTCCAGAAGACTCACGGAGCCAGAAGAGGGAGGGGAGAAAATACCCGAGGGGCCCACACCACCCCTAGGGCGGGTCAGGCCTGGCCGCGCCTGGGCATGGTGTGGGCGCTTCGGACTTCGAATCGACCTCTCCTTTCGCCTACATATACCCTCTGACCTAAAAACAAAGGAGGGTTCGACAATTTCTAGAGAATAGTTCCGCTGCGCCGCCACCACCAAAAACTGTGATTCGGAACCAGAAACTCCATTCTGGCACCCTGCCAGGATGGGTAATTGGAGGAGATCATCGCCATCATCATCACCAACGCCTCTCCATCAACCATCCATGATTCCCCATCCATGAGTGAGTAATACCCCGTTGTAGGCTATGGGTATGGTAGGATTGGATGAGATCACTCATGTAATTGCATCAGATTGTTAGGCCATGGTGCCTAGTATCTATTTTTAGTGATTTTGACATTGGTGCAACTTGTTGTGCTTAATGTTTGTCACTAGGTCCCGAGTGCCATGATCTCAGATCTGAACATGTTATTGATTCATGATGATATTATTTTTTGTGATATTACCGGCAAGTTGTGTAGACAAATCGTTGTCCGCAACCCGAGGCCCCAAAGTGACAGCAATTGGGATAACCAGAGGGGATGGATGTGATGTGAGGATCACATGTGTTCACAGAGTGTTAATGCTTTTCTCCGGTGCTCTATTAAAAGGAGCACCTTAATTGCCAGTAGATTCCCTTGAGGCCCCACTGCAAACAGGCTGGTAGGACAAAAGATGTGCAAGCTCTCATTGCGAGCACGCATGACTATATACAGAACACATTCCTATGGTTATTTGGTACTTAGATGCTTTATCCTCATTATCTGCAAATGCCTATCTCTTGATTATCACATGAATTATCTTGTCCAAGCAATGCACGTCCATCCATCCCTATGCGTACCGCATTTTAATCCTGCTATTTATTACAATTGTTACTACTGTCCTTATTTTACTGCTGCTGTTATTTTGCTACTGCTATTACAAAACTGTTGCTACTGATAAACTATTGCGAGCAAGACTATTTCCAGGTGCAGTTGAATTGACAACTCATCTGTTAAGGCTTATAAATATTCTTTGAATCCCCTTGTGTCGAATCAATAAATTTGGGCTTTACTTCCCTCGAATATTGGTGCGATCCCCTATACTTGTGGTTCATCACATTTTTCTCAAGATACATTCCTGATCATAAAATGAGATCCAATCTAGGTGGCGGAACTAAAGAAGTTGACAAATCAGTTTTTAACCATGGTGTTCGCCTACTAGGAAAGAACGGACATATAACATTAATGCATCACAAATATGACCAACTCACTTGGGATGTGCTAAATAACACTAATGAGGCTGAAAACTTTGTTGCGTGAGTACTATTCATAGATATCCTCACATATATGAAATGAAACTTGTAGCAAGATATGTTCAGATGTCTGACTTGAGTATCGTTTTTATAGGTTATTTAAGGCAACCAACGGAAAAGATTATGTTGCACCAGTATGTGGTGGTGGGTTTCTGGAATGGTTTAGGAATCATGTAAGATCTTCAACTGAACTTTCAATTGCATACGAATTGTGCACATGAGATGACCTCTTGATTATTTTGTATAACCTAGATCACGAAGCTTTGTGAAGAGAACCGAGACGATGTTAGTGATGGTCTCTATGCCCTATCACGTGGTCCTACAAAGAGGGTGCAGACAGCTTCAGCTTGCAATGATGATGGTATCCATAACAACACTTAATAGCGTGAGAAACATTTGAAGACACAAAACAATGGCATCATGACCAATGGAGAGCACTTGATAGCCAAAATGAAGAAGTCAGAGGACTATGATCATTATGGTCACATAAAATATGTTATTGAGTTGAACTATAACGACAAGACCGGTGGTCGATCTGTGGTTCTATTCAAGTGTTATTGGTATGACCAAGATCCGAACAAGAAAAGAGGCCCTAGAAATGATGGTAATTTCATATCGATCAATACTACTATTGAGTGGTACAAGGAGTAACCTTATATTTTGGTAACTCAAGCTTCCAAGGTAATATTCTTGGATGACAGAGATAATAACGACTTGCAATATATGCAAACGTTTTAGGCAAGGAGCACCTATGATGTGAATGAGTATGACGAGCCAGACACCATTGATGTTACCCACCAAGATGATCCTAGTGTTTGTATGGTAACTGAACTGGCTAACGTCGATGAAAATTTGATTGCTAGAGGTGGCTCTACGCATGATGGACAAGTAGATTTCACTATCAAGATTAGTGTAGTGGACAAAGATAGGAATAAACTGATTCTACCCGATGAATCTCAGGATATGTATGATGAATGGAAAGAGGAAGAAGATCCAACCCAGTCAGAATATGTGGATCTAGAACACGGTAGTGCTGAAAGCGATGATAGTGACGATGGTTAGAATGTTGTTTCAAATTATGTACTGAGATGATGAACATTGATTGGTTTTGGTTTTCACTTAAAATGTATGAGACATGATGAGATTTTCCTATTGGATTGTAATCCTAGACTAATTTGTTTCCCTGTCTAAATTGGATAAAGCTTAATTTGACAAGTGCAAACATATGTAGAACATTTTCAATACATTAATTAATTAGCAACCACATGACCAGGTTTCATACAGAAGGGGGCATATGCACCTCGTGTCAGTATAGATGGGCGAGCCATTGCCTCAGTAGATAGGGCAGCTGTCGTTGGTCTCAAACCAAGTGAAGATGCACTTGTGGTGGTACGGATGGTTGCATCCCCGGAGACGCACAGTTGTATGCTTCGATAATGCCTGCATGCATATGCTGCAATTGCCATCCTCCTGCTTAACCAGGCACCAGCTGTCTTGAAGCACCAGCAGGTTGATGAGGAGCTAGAGGTCGACGCTGAGGGTTAGGTGGAAGTGGAACCCGTCGCCCCCCACACACGCCTCATGCTAGAGCCGGTGCAGAATGTCGTAAGGTATGATGATGTCCCAGTCCTCTAGCGTGAGATGCAGGTCCTTCAACAGCCATACACAGCCAAGAACCTTCCGCATAGTTCCCACGACCTTGCTCGCTCTTCACAGCTTGCTGGGAGGCAGGCTAAGATTCAACTCTTCGTAAGATGTGGCTGCGACATCGTCGTCCTCCAGAGGGTCTCGGAGGGAGCCAAGCATCCTCCTGAGCTCGTACATCCTCGAGAAGTAGATCTTTAGTGTCATTGTGTATGGCATCGCCTCGTCAAATAATTGCGGCTCAATGACGGAGAAGTCGGTTATGGATGCGGAGATGCGGCAGGCACTAAAGACATGGGGGCCAGACTCGATGATGTGCTCGTGTGAGGAGAACTCCAGTTCCGACAATGCCGCCATTTGGTGATTTTTTGGTGGGGTTGTGTAACACCCTAGTTTTAGTTAATCTTGTATTAGGTTTTGTTTGTGCATCATGAGCATCATCCTCTAAAAATTCAACCAAGAAAATAAAATGCAAACCCTAATCTTCCCCTCTCTCCCTTTGAAATACATCAAAATGGTTTTGAAAATTTGAAACTACCAAAACAATTGGAGCCCAAATTGAATAAAAAGGGCCCCACAGTATTTTACATATTTTATAAAAGCCTCTGGTGTTTTGAAAGTATTCAACACACTTTTCAAAATGAATTGCAAAAGAGAAAACTGATTCAGGAAAAAGAAAAAGGTTTTGCTAAAAAAAGGGAGAGCCAGAGCCTCCAGGCCGCGCAGCCCAGTCGGCCCATCACTACTAGGAAAATGGCCATTCGTGGCGCACCTGAAAAGGGCATCTATGGCGCACTAGCTGTGCGCCACTAGCCTCACGCTGCGGCTATATCTTACCCGTAGCGCACTACCTGGTGCGCTACGGTTATCTCGAGATAGGCGTGGGTGCGCCACGGGTAGGGGTATAGGGTGCGCCACGGATGTGTTTTTCCAAAAACAAAAAAAATGCAAAAATCACCCTCGTTTTGAATTGCAAAAGCAATCGGGTCCGTGCATCGCCGCCGTCGTGTCACCTCGCCGGAGCATGGCCGTGGCCATGACCTACCACCGTAAGGAGGTGCGGGATACCGTGGCCGCTCTAGTCCTCGCCGGCGTCAAGGCGGTAGGAAGGGTGTGGTTGGAGAAAGGAAGGTAGGAAGAGAGGGAGGTAGGAGGAGAAGGAGGTAGGAAGAGATGGAGGAAGAGAGGGAGGAAGGGAGGTCGGTGAGGAGAAGGATGTCGCCGTCGCCCGTTGTCACTGCGAGGAGGAGGAGAAGGCCGTCGTCGCGCCACCGTCACTGCAAGGAGAGGAGGAGGCCACCGTTGCGCCGCCGCCGCGCCATCTCCACTACAAGGAGAGGAGGAGGCCGCCGTCGCACCGTCACTTCAAGGAGATGAGAAGGGGAAGGGGGATAAGGAAAATGAGAAGGAGAAGGAAGAAGTAGAAGGGAGAAGGAAGAAGGAGAAGGGAAGGGAAAAGGAAAAGGGAGAGGGAAAAGGGGGAGGGAAAAGGGGGAAGGAAAAGGTAGGAGGGCGGGGTGGGGATTCAAATTTTGAATCCCGCCCAACTTACTCATAGCGCACTAGGTGGTGGTGTGCTACGGGTAAGTTGCCATCTATTTTTTCTGCCGGAAAAAACGGTCTTTTGACTGTAAGTTTTTACTCTTTTCGAATTTTGAAAATCTAAATAATCGCTAAACGACCTAAGGTGGTTGCGAACGGATGCGAAATCTCGTTCTCGTCATTTTGGTATATTATACGATTTTTTCGACATCGTAGGCAAAAGTTACGGCCATTTTACCGTGGCATGACTTTTTTTTGCAGAAAAAGTGGAAACTCATGTTTGTTAACTTTCCTAGAAACTATACCACATTACCTACCTAAATATGAAAGGATTTTATTTTTTGAAGTGTTTATTATTTTATTTTATTTTTGCAAAACCTAAAAAGGCGATCCAAGGGGGAGGGGGTGGAGTTGGTGTAGGCCACTTAGTCATAGGGCACTAGGGCAGAGTGCCCTACGGCTAAATTGACCCAGCTGCTGCAGCACACATGCCCGTAGCGCACTAGGTCAAGGTGCTCTATGGCTAAGTGACACATCTGTAGCGCACCTTGACCTAGTGCGCTACGGGTATGTGTGCTGTGGCCACATGCGCCCTGGCCCACACATAGCCGTGGCGCACCACCCCCATGTGCGCCACGCTTACGACAGTTAGCCGTAGGGCACCTGTGGGAAGTGCGCCACGCCTATTTTACCCGTGGGGCACCACTAGCAAGTGCGCCGCAGAAGTGTGGATAACCTATAGCCGTTTTCCTAGTAGTGCATCTCTCTCCTCTCTCTCCCAGCCGCTCACGCAGGCAGTTCTGCGGCCCATCGCAGCCCAGCTTTGGCCCAGGACCACGTACCCTTTCATCTGATCTATCGTCATCGTCCACCTCGCGTCGCCCCCGAAGCAAATGTGTGTCGCCAGCATCGTCACCGCCGGCGCCAAGATCCCCGCCGCCACTTCTAGAGGAGATAAGACCCCGTGCCGATGCCCTTGTTAGCCCTTATCCTCTCTCCCTTCCCTTGGGCAAGCCTCTTGCTCTCTCTTGAGTTTCCCCCTCTGTGCCGAAACCTAGCCTCCATAGATGCTCACCGCCGCTGCCCGTTCCCGCCGCTACTCGAGGCCACCGTAGGAACCGCCTCGGCGTGTTTGTTCTTACTGCCAAGCGGAGCTAGCCGAAGCGCCCCCAATCAACGGAATTGTGACCTCCTTCCCTGACTTCGGCCACCACCTTCGCCGTCGATTCCCGCCACACCCGGCCTCGCCTTACCTCGACGACCTTTCCACGAGCATCCTAGTGAGCTGGTGGTTCTCAGGAGCCTCTACACCCTCCCCTCCCTCTCTGGTTTGATCCCCGTGTCGACCACTGCCGTGTGCCACCACCGTCGCTCGCCGTAGCCACTACTCCGATGACCCTTCCCTAGCGGCGCCGCCCCTATTAGGCTCCCCTCAATGCATTGATTCAAACTCGCAAAGCCCCGCAGCCCCGCGCGCTCTCCGGCATCGCCGCCGGCCACCGTCTGCCACTTCGCCGCTGTGGTGACGTGAGTCCCGCGTCAGCAGCACGCAAGGTTGGCCACTGTGGCAGCCTATGTGGCTCCTGGCCCACAAGTCAGCCACAGTGGCTAGAACTAGTACTAGTGAGAAACCACCCAGTGCCCCTGGTGATGTCATCTTTTTTCTCATGCTGACGCAATAATTCAATTTAAATTAATAAGTAATTATTTATAAGTCAGAAAACTATGTATAATATATCAAAATG
Source organism: Avena insularis (assembly GCA_023614405.1). NCBI lineage: Eukaryota > Viridiplantae > Streptophyta > Magnoliopsida > Poales > Poaceae > Avena > Avena insularis. The sequence goes on along the minus strand of CM042691.1, from coordinate 291,197,540 downwards.
TTCAGAAAAAAGAGAACTATCTATTAGAGCTATAATCATGCATTGTTAAGCAACTTAAATTGCAAGTTTAATTAGAGAACTAATCAACCCCTCTCATATGCTTCGGGAGTTTCCCCGAGTTAGGGTTTTCACCCCTCGGAACCCCGATTAAATTGTTGAGCATGCCTTAGGATTACATTTCGATACAATTAAACTTGTCATATCATCATCCTTGCTTGAGCATTGCATCGATGCCATGTGTTGATTGTTTCCCCTGTCTTTCCAGTGTCTGGTTCTTCCTGGTAGAATACGATATCGATATCGAGATCGAAGCCTAAGGTCAACACCGTCGAAGATCGAAGATCGACGAACAATACTTGACCAACTATAATCAAGTCAAGTACAAGGCTCCCAAAGATCTTCTTATCTGTTATCAACTGGCAAAGGAAAGCATAGCCCCACCATGATATAATCCTATGTTTTCAAAAGCATTCAATTCTTCCATGATGCATACGATTCTACTGTGGTCTTTTATCGATAGATAGAGTATCCTATCTATTGCATACTTCCTTTGAGCTTATATTACCTGATCACTTACTCCTAGCATAACTAGGTTTGGCTTGTGTGAACTGCTAGAGCTTATATATGTGTCTTGCTTAGTCATGCAGAGCTGTCAGTTCTGGTCCATCTAGATGATGTATCAGATGCAGAGAATCTAGTATGACAGGAGAAAGTGATGAGATGATATCAGAGGTGATATAAGATTAAACATGCTAAGGCTTGTATGGGAGGCCACAGTGGGATGTGGTTTTTCTAGTCCCATGCTCGCCACCACTAGGAACCGAGTTCTTGCCTTTGGAACCGAGACGAACGTATAACCACACGTGGCCTAGAAAACCTCACGAGCAACTAACTTGCCTAGTAGATTCCATGAGTCACATAGTTCGGGCGTTCCATTCGACATATGCACAGAAAACCTTTTAAAAGATTTGTCGGGTGAAGTTGGGGCATCATAACAGGTAGGGAAGCGTGGACCGGGTTGCTTGGGGTAGATAGCGCCCCTGGTAAACCAACCTCTCCTCACATCTTTAAGTACCGGCTTCGGGATTTGACCCGTTACGGCGGAACCATACTTATTGCGTGACTCATGGTCTCGGCGAAAGAAAGGTAAAGGTCGTGTCTAACCACCCTCTGCCGACCTTCCAAGGAAGATGGCTTATCTAGTGGAATTAAGAGAAGGTTAGTACGTGTGGGTAAAGTTGTACACCCCTGTAGGCTTAAATCTTTTCGAGAAGCCGTGTTCACGGTTATGAACACTTGGTGACCAGATTATAAGATCATAGAGAACTTTAACCTAATCGTAAAACTTGGCAGTTCAATGTGTGCTTAAGGATGCTTCCTCATGGGTATGAGGAGGTGATCCTAGTTGGTAGACGATGATGATTCGGTGGATATCAAAAGATGATGATCAACATTTCAGAGATGTCGCTCTCTTATCCCCTTTTAAAATACTCTGATTAGACAAGCTTCTCCTCCCTCTTGTTTTATAAACAAATGATGGCTTTATGCAAAACAACTCCACAACCAGAAGTCTTGCGGAGTACACCCTGTACTCAGCCTTGCTTTGTTGATACTTTTGGCAGAGTAAGTGTTCCCTGAAGATCAGTTTGGTACTACATCGACATCGACAAGTAGCTTGGGGTTCCCGGCCGGCAACCTAGAATCTATGGGCTGGGATGTCATCGTTATGCTTCAGGCCTCTTATGCCATTTGTTAAGTTTGCTATAATTAATAGCATAATTTGCCTTCCGTTGTTTGATGTTTGTGGTCAGTGACCTCTGCTTGTAATAATTTGGTTCTCTGCTTAGTTATGAGGCTGCTGTAATAAATTTTGTGTCGTAGGGTCACTGTTGTGTTACCAATTCTTCACTGGATATCCTCGAGCTCAAGGTTAAGCTTATGTCAGAGGGAGGTCTGGGATTTTTTTAGCCCTGATCCCGGGGGTGACACAGTTCTTGGTATTAGAGCAGTACCGACCGTAGGAAAACCTTGTTATTGGTCAATGTTGAGTCTAGTATTTTTGAAAATTATTTTAAAAGCTGAAAGGTATTTGCGAAAACTCTAGTATGCTTCTTTTTCTCCTTATCCAGTTTCACTCTAACTCTGGGTCATCTTATCTTGTGTTGACTTTGGAAAAGTTTTGATATCTCTTCTAGTCTTTCAAAGCTTAGGTACCTTCTGGGCATGTCGTTTCTCAACCAGTTAACCTAGTGTTGAGTTCTCTAGAGTTGTGTGTGTTGTGAATTCCTTGTTCCCCATGCTCTTGTTCATCTAAGAGATTCCTTTGTATCATGATCTCTCTATCTTTTGGACCCACAATATTATATTGTTGGTTCCACAGTGTTCTGTTCTAGGCTTCGAGGTTTCCTTTCGCCTCGTGTGCCTCCTTTTTATTTGTTTGGGTACTTCAGAAGTCATTTCTTCTCTTGGAAGCTACCTCGTGATTACTGCCTTGCAGTGTACGCTATGTCACTCAAGTAGTAGTTACTTCTTTTCTCGGGTTTTCACCTTGGACTTGAACCGAAGATCCCTGATTGTGCTAGATTCTGGTGTTGTGAATCTTGTACATGAAGCCGATCTTTATTCCAAGATCCACTCCTTTGACCCATGTTGTTAATGTTCACACATTACCTCAGGATGTCTGGTACTACAATTCTAGCCTTCAAACTTGTGGTTTTTATCGCGATTAAATCGTTACAACTAAGGACTTTCCCTACCACTAGATATGGCAGATGTTTTTTAATGGAACTAAATAAATCATGACAAGAGTACTCCTCGAGAGTCTCGCATCTACGCTCGTGACTCTGCCACACCTTATCTCTCCCGTGCATTAGTTTTCGGGAGATTGTTGACTTATGCATCCACATCTCGGGATTCTATCCTAAGCATGTTCCTTTCTCTTTTTTGCTTTCCGACCTTTGTTTACCAGTTGGTAGCCAAGTATTAAATGTGCATTGGTGTATTCTGATGCAAGATATTCTTGTGGTCCGTCATGACAAACCATTTCGGGATGTCTAGGAGAAACAAACTCTAGTACCTCCTCATATCTAGGACCAGGTCAAAGTGTTGTAATCCGCCGATTAAGAGGCATTGATTAGCTTCTGTCTGTTCTACCTTAAAGTGTCACACTCTTTTATACTAAGAGGTCATGCTGAGTTTTATGACCCCTTAACGAAGTGATACTCTTACACATATTTACCCACCCTCCCTCGAGCTTTCGCGCTCGTGAGTGATGTGTGTGTGTAATAATGTGGTCATCTGATATTATTAGCAATTCTCATTGCTTTCAACTCAAGGACATTTGTGTCATTCATAGAGTGATTGGTTAACCCTGTCACTAAGCAAAGGATGATTGTTCTACCAAGTCCGTTATTCTGGTGCACTCTCCTCGGTCAAAGAGTTAGGCTTGTGCCAAAGCTCTAAGATTATGTCTTCTTGCTTTACCAAGCAAGTTTCCTCTCAAACTAAGTGACATATCAGTGGTTCGTGATATTCTAGTTGTATATAGAAGTGTTACCATGTTGCCACATGATCGTGTTGTCAATTTCTTGAGCAAGCAAGTTGTCTGAACTGCTCTTTTTTCCAAGGATCTATACTGGATACCCCTGAACTAGTTGGTTGAGTCTAAACAACAACTTGGAGAGTTGTAAGACAAAAGTTCTATCTGACCTAGTTCCTCCTTAAAGGGAAGTCTAGTTTTGTTCGTGCTGAAGAAAGATATTATCTCCTTCGTGGATATGTTATATTCCCCTCCCTTGATTTGATTTGGGTTATCATCAAATTAAACTAAGTTCCAAGGACTATCTTGATGGTGTTTATACTTGTGATGTTTCACTTGAGTACATCTTCGTGTCCTTTGATCTGACCAGTATTCTTGCCTTGTTCATGCAACATATGAGTCCATCTTCTTGTAGTGTCTTGATAAGTTTGTTGTTGAGCCCATCGATGGCATCCTTATCTGTAGGGTTCGCAGCATAGAAAACAAAAATTCTCCTACGATGTGAACAATGTACCAAGATCTATCTATTAGATACAAACAACGGGCGGATGTATATCCGTAGAGAACATACCCTTGAAGACTGACAAAGCTTAACGAGTTCAACTCGTGGTTGATGTAGACGATCTCTTGCTGATCTCAAGATCGAGAGGAAGTCCTAGCGCCGCAAATCTGCAGCGCATCCGTGCTCGCACACACGTTCGAGGCACCGAGCAACCTCCGCCTCCTCGCTCCAGCGATGCAGCGGAAGCACAACTCTTTCTTGACGAATATGAAGGGAATATGCCCTGAGAGGCAATAATAAAGTGTTTATTATGTGTATTCCAAGTATATGATAGATGTTTATTTTGCATGCTATAATTGTATTAATACATGTGTGTTTAATAAACAAAGAAAGTTCCTAGTTATGCCTCTCTCATAAACTAGCTCGTTGATTAACAAGATGATCAAGGTTTCCTGATCATGGACATTGGATGTTGTTAATAACGGGATCACAACATTAGTGTAATGGTGTGATGAACATTCATTCGAAGTATAGCATTACGATCAAAGTCATTGAGTTTATATTGCTATAACAACTTACGAAGTGATCCTAATCCTTAGACCATGAGATCATGTCAATCACTAACACCGGAAGAGTTTCTTGATAACATCAAACGTCCTAACACCGGGGTGATTATAAAGATGGATTCAGAACTAATAAAGTGTTATGTTGAGGCTCATGGATCGAGTGGAATTTGTTCATCCCGATGACGATATATATATACTCTGCCCTCGGTGATATCACATTGATTAGCTTGCAAGCAAGTGATTTGATCACTAGAATGTTATATCACGAGAAAAGAGTGCATGTCGAGATCAAACTAGGTATGGAGATACCGATGATCGAATCTCGGACATGTAATATATCGTGAAACAAAGGGATTAAGATACTAGCGTAAAAGGTTCCGACGATCACAAGAAAGTCATCGTTGAATGTGTGGGAGTCAGTATGGGTCTCCAGATCCCGCTTCTGATTATCGATCCGAGAGGGGTCTCGATCATGTCCGCATTATTCACGAACCGTAGGGTGACACACTTAAGAGACACCGACATCCAATTGGAGCAAAAGTTTCATGCCGAAAGAATGAACAAGCGCAGGAATTTATTTCACTAGATCAAACAGGTTTTCGAAATTGCATAAAGTGGGTATGCATGTGAAATGGAATTCTAGCAAGGGGTTATTTGTGAATGTTTGTCATTAAAGTAATTGACAAAATTCTGAATAAAATAAAAGAGTTTTATTTAGTGAGAGTTTGCATTAACTTTGCTAGAAATTTAATGGGATTTTGAGTGGACTTTTGAGTGGAGGGATTTTAAAGGGCATTTTGTGAGTGGAGTGTCCACCCACATGAATGAAGGAGGGGAGGGGGCAGCCCCATGGCCGGCGGCCACCCCTTGGGTGCCCCCCTCCTCCTATAAAAGGAGCCCCCCTCCTCACTTGTCTCACACACCTCCTCGTGAAGGATCTCTCTCCCCCTCTAGAATTTATCCCCATGGTCTCGTACTAGCGAGATACATGTTCCCGGTGACCCTGGAGTTGTGCTTCCGCTGCATCGCTGGAATTTATCCCCGGTGACCCTGGAATTTATCCCCATGGTCTCCCCCTCTAGAGTTGTGCTTCCGCTGCATCGCTGGAGCGAGGAGGCGGAGGTTGCTCGGTGCCTCGAACGTGTGTGCGATCACGGATGCGCTGCTGATTTGCGGCGCTAGGACTTCCTCTCGATCTTGAGATCGGCAAGAGATCGTCTACATCAACCACGAGTTGAACTCGTTAAGCTTTGTCGGTCTTCAAGGGTATGTTCCCTACGGATATACATCCGCCCGTTGTTTGTATCTAGTAGATAGATCTTGGTATATAGTTCACATCGTAGGAAATTTTTTGTTTTCTATGCTGCGAACCCTACAGAATAGCCACTAGGAACATGTATCTCGCTAGTCCGAGACCATGGGGGATAAATTCTAGAGGGGGAGAGAGATCCTTCACGAGGAGGTGTGAGAGACAAGTGAGGAGAAGGGGCTCCTTTTATAGGAGAAGGGGGGAACCCAAGGGGTGGCATGATGGGGCTGCCCCCTTGCCCTCCCCTCTTCATGTGGGTGGACACTCCACTCACAAATCTCCTTTAAATTCCCTCCACTCAAAAGTCCACTCAAATTCCCATTAAATTTCTAGCAAAGTTAATGCAAACTCTCACTAAATAAAACTCTTTTATTTTATTCAGAATTTTGTCAATTACTTTAATGACAAACATTCACAAATAACCCCTTGCTAGAATTCCATTTCACATGCATAACCACTTTATGCAATTTCACCCGAAAACCTGTTTCGGTATCTAGTGAAATAAATTCCTGCGCTTGTTCATTCTTTCAACATGAAACTTTTGCTCCAATTGGATGTCGGTGTCTATTAAGTGTGTCACCCTACGGTTCGTGAATAATGCGGACATGATCGAGACCCCTCTCGGATCAATAATCAGAAGCGGGATCTGGAGACCCATACTGACTCCCACACATTCAACGATGACTTTCTTTTGATCGTCGGAACCTTTTACGCTAGTATCTTAATCCCTTTGTTTCACGATATATTACATGTCCGAGATTCGATCATCGGTATCTCCATACCTAGTTTGATCTCGTTACCGACATGCACTCTTTTCTTGTTCCCGTGATATAACATTCTAGTGATCAAATCACTTGCTTGCAAGCTAATCAATGTGATATCACCGAGAGGGCCCAGAGTATATCTATCCGTCATCGGAATGAACAAATTCCACTCTCGATCCATGAGCCTCAACATAACACTTTATTAGTTCTGAATCCATCTTTATAATCACCCTGTTACGGTGTGACGTTTGATGTTATCAAGAAACTCTTCCGGTGTTAGTGATTGACATGATCTCATGGTCTAAGGATTAGGATCACTTCGTAAGTTGTTCTAGCAATATAAACTCAATGACTTTGATCGTAATGCTATACTTCGGATGAATGTGCATCACACCATTACACTAATGTTGTGATCCCGTTATTAACAACATCCAATGTCCATGATCAGGAAACCTTGATCATCTTGTTAATCAATGAGCTAGTTTATGAGAGAGGCATAACTAGGAACTTTCTTTTTGTTTATTAAACATACATGTATTAACGTTTCCGTATTAATTCAATTATAGCATGCAAAATAAACATCTATCATATACTTGGAATACACATAATAAACACTTTATTATTGCCTCTCAGGGCATATTCCCTTCAGTCTCCCACTTGCACTAGAGACAATAATCTAGTTACATAGTGATAAATCTAACACCCATTGAGTTCTGGTGTTGATCATGTTTTGCTCTAGGGAGAGTTTTAGTCAACGATCTGCTACATTGAGATCCGTATGTACTTTACAAATCTTTATATCTCCATCCTTGACATGTTCGCGGATGGAGTGAAACCGGCGCTTAATATGCTTGGAATGCTTGTGAGACCTTGGTTCTTTGGCATTGGCAATGGCACCATTGTTGTCACAATAGATCACCATTGGGTCCAACGCGTTTGCAACCACTCCTAGTTCAGATATGAACTCCTTCATCCAAATCGCTTCCGAGCCGCTCAAGCAGAACATATTCGCCTCCGTTGTTGATCCCGCTACCACAGGTTGTTTGGAGCTCCTCCAACTAACCGGCCGCCATTCATGAGAAATACGATCCGGATTGAGACTTAGAGTCATCCGGATCGGTGTCAAAGCTAGCGCCAACATAACACTTAGCGACGAGCTCTTCTTCACCTCAGATACAAGAAACATATCCTTAGTTCTTCGTAAGTACTTAAGGATATTCTTGACCGCTATCCAAAGGTTCAACCTGGATCCGATTGGTACCTACTAGTCAAACTAATAGCATGTGCCACATCCGGTCTTGTACATAGCATGGCGACATTATAGAGCCTATGGCTGAAGCATAGGGACTTTGTCCATTATCTCTTTCTTCCATCAAGCCGGACTTTGAGTTTTACTCAATGTCTTGCCTTGCAACATAGGTAAGAACCCCTTCTTACTTCTGTCCATTTTAAACTTCTTTAAAATCTTATCAAGGTATGTACTTTGCGATAGCCCTATTAGGCGCCTAGATATATCTCTATAGATCTTTATGCCTAATATGTATGACGCTTCACCTAGGTCCTTCATTGAAAATTTGCTGTTTAGATAACTTTTAACACTGTTTAAAAGATCTATATCATTTCCGATCAATAATATGTCATCCACATATAATATCAGAAATGCCACATTGCTCCCACTCACTTTCTTATAAATACAAGCTTCTCCATAAGTTTGGACAAATCCAAACTCTTTGATCACCTCATCAAAGCGGAGATTCCAACTTCGTGATGCTTGCTTCAATCCATAGATGGATCGCTGAAGCTTGCACACCTTGTTAGCATCCTTAGGATCGACAAAACCCTTTGGTTGTATCATATACAACCCTTCTTCAATATTACCATTGAGAAACGCGGTTTTGACATCCATCTGCCATATCTCATAATCAAAATATGCAGCAATTGCTAACATAATCCTAACTGACTTTGGCATCGCTACGGGAGAGAATGTCTCATCGTAGTCAACTCCTTGAATTTGTCGAAACCCCTTTGCGACAAGTCGAGCTTTATAGACGGTCACATTACCATCAAGATCGCTTTTCCTTTTGAAAATCCATTTGTTCTCCACGGCCTTTCGGTCGTGAGGTAATTCCACCAAGTTCCAAACTTGATTTTCATTCATGGATTCCATCTCGGATTTCATGGCTTATAACCATTTGTTGGAATCCGGGCTCATCATCGCTTCTTCAAACGTCGCAGGGTCATCATTTTCATCAACCATGAAATTCATGACAGGATTTCCGTACAGCTCGGGAGCTGCACGCGTCTCTACTTGACTGCGAGGTTCGGTAGTACTCTCTTCGAGTTTCATGATCATTATCATTAGTTCCCTCTTCAACAGTGGAGCCAACTCCGAACAACTTCCGGGCAAGCGCTACTCGCCATACTTTGAAGAGAAGGTTCCACAACCTCTTCGAGTTCTACCTTCCGACTACTCACACCTTTCGCGAGAAACTCTTTCTCTAGAAAGGATCCATTCTTGGCAACAAAAACCTTGCCCTCGGATCTGTGATAGAAGGAATACCCAATAGTTTCTTTAGGGTATCCTATGAAGACGCATTTTTCCGCTTTGGGTTCGGGTTTATCCGGTTGAAGTTTCTTCACATAAACATCGCATCCCCAAACTTTAAGAAAAGACAGCTTAGGTTTGTTTCCAAACCACAATTCATACGGTGTCTTTTCAACGGATTTAGATGGTGCCCGATTTAAAGTGAATGCATCAGTTTCTAGTGCATAACCCCAAAATGACAACGACAAGTCCGTCAGAGACATCATAGATCGAACCATATCTAATAAAGTACGATTACGACGTTCCGACACACCATTTCGCTGTGGTGTTCCGGCAGGCGTGAGTTGTGAAACAATTCCACACTCTTTCATGTGAGTGCTAAACTCGTAACTTAGATACTCACCTCCACGGTCGGACCGTAGAAATTTGATCTTTCTATTACGATGATTTTCCACTTCATTCTGAAATTCCTTGAACTTTTCAAAGGTTTCAGACTTGTGTTTCATCAAGTAGATATAACCGTATCTACTCAAATCATCCGTGAAAGTAACAAAATAACGATATCCACCTCGCGCCGACACACTCATTGGACCACATACATCAGAATGTATGATTTCCAATAAATCTGTCGCCCATTCCATTGTACCGAAAAACGACGTCCTAGTCATCTTGCCCATAAGGCATGGCTCACATGTATCAAATGATTCATAATCAAGTGATTCCAAAAACCCATCCGAATGGAGCTTCTTCATGCGTTTAACGCCGATATGACCTAGACGGTAGTGCCACATATATGCGGATATATCATCATTAAGTTTAATCCTTTTAGCATCAACATTATGAATATGTGTAACATTATCATTGAGATCTAATAGAAATAAACCATTCATCATCAGTGCATGACCATAAAAGATTTCATTCATATAAATGGAACAACCATTGTTCTCGGATTTAAATGAATAACCACTTCGCATCAAACCCGATCCAGATACAATGTTCATGCTCAGTGCAGGCACCAGATAACAATTATTCAAGTTTATAACTAATCCCGATGGCAAATGGAGAGGCAGCGTTCCGACGGCGATCACATCAACGCTTGATCCATTGCCGACACGCATCTTGACCTCACCCCTTGCTAGCGGTCGCTTGTTCCGCAGCCCCTGATTCAAGTTACAAATATTAGCAACTGAACCGGTATCAAATACCCAGGTGCTACTGCGAGCACTAGTCAAGTACACATCAATAACATGTATATCATATATACCTTTGTTTGCCTTGCCGGGCTTTCTTGTTCCGCCAAATACTTGGGGCGCTTATGCGCCAAAGGGCTATCCCCTTACAATAGTAACACTCGTATCGACTTAGGTCCAACTCGGTTTCTTTTCAGCACGCAACAGCTTGCCGCCTTACTTCCCTTCCGCTTTCCTTCTTGTCTTTCTTGAAACCAGTGTTCCATTGATCATCAACACTTGATGTTCCTTTTGATCTCCACTTCAGTAGTTTTAAGCATTGATGTAAGCTCGGGAGAGACTTCTTCATGCCTTGCATATTATAGTTCATCACGAAGCTCTTATAGCTAGGTGGTAGAGACCGCAGACACGATGGATGCCTAAGTCAATGGGAATCGTTATTCCAAGGACACAAGCTTATCGGCGAACCCGACATCTTAAGTACATGCTCACTAACGGAGCTGTGTTCTTCCATCATGCAGCTAAAGAACTTTTCGCGCCAGAAGTTTCTCACAAAGATGTGTGTCGAAAATCATTTTCAACTCACCCATTGTATCAAATGCATTGCTGTTTTCGAAACGCTTTCGAAGTTCCGGCTCTAGCCCATACAATATGCCGCAATGAACTAAATTGTGGTCCTCCTGACGAGTCTGATAGACATTCTTTTCCTCGTCAGGGGCATCATCAAGAGGTGGGGGGCCTAACGGCGCTTCTAGCACATATTGCTTTTGTGCAGCAGAGAGGAGAATCCTCAAATTCATGGCCCATTCGGTAAAGTTGCTACCGTTCGTTGCTAGTTTCTCTTTCTCCATGAACACATTGAAATTAAAAGCAGGTGGTGCCATCTACAACAGAATTTTTAAAGTTTAGACTAAGTGTATGATAGTTTGAGTTCAACTAATCCATATTACGAATGAACTCCCACTCAAAAACGACATCCCTCGTGCCTTTTTGGTGATTACATGAACCAAATCCACTACACCAAGTCCGATCATCACGTGAGTCGGTGTAGCTTCAAAGGCGAGCATCAAATGGGCATCATATCAACTATATGACTCATGCTTAACCTTTTGGTCCGTCTTTCGAGGCCATGTCTGTACATGCTAGGCTCGCCAAGTTAGAACCTTAGTATTCAAGGTGTAACGCTTTTACACCCGAAATATGATCGTGGATCCAAGAACACCCGATCATCACGTGATGTCTTGGAGCGACGAAACATAATCGGTGCATACTAAAGGAAGAACACATTCTTATCTTGATATTTAAATGAGGGATCATCTTATTATGCTAACAAAGCGCTAAACAAGCAATATAAGATGCAATCAAACATCACATGTTTATTAGTGAAATGTTACGGTTCCCGCAGATGATCTCTATCATGTGCATCGTGGTATGATCACTATCATACCTATATGTGTAAATCCAAGGTCTATGGAGTTTACACGCTATGTGTGTTGTAAGAGTATCATCTCATACTTCTACTTACAACACTACCATATCATAACACTAGCCCAACAACAATCTAAACTAGACGCCTCTAATTTATCCATTGCAAGTTTTACGTGGCTTAGGGCTTTCGAGATAGAACCGTCTTACCTACTTAACATGAACCACAACGAGGATAACCAAATTGTTGACAACTCGCTTGAAAAATAGATATTGACTATAGTAGGAGAGACAGACACCCGCTAGCCACTTATGCAAACTAGTTGCATGTCAAGCGTGGAACATGTCTCATGTGCGAGGACATGTAAAGTATGTCCGGGCCGCTACATCCCATTATGCCACCAATATCCAAAAATACAACAAAGGAGCAACAACATGATCATCATCGCCCACATACTCATATGTGTACTACCCGTAAAGCATCTACGACAGATCCGGCTCGATACCAATCGTAGGGTTCGCAGCATAGAAAACAAAAATTTTCCTACGATGTGAACTATGTACCAAGATCTATCTATTAGATACAAACAACGGGCGGATGTATATCCGTAGAGAACATACCCTTGAAGACCGACAAAGCTTAACGAGTTCAACTCGTGGTTGATGTAGACGATCTCTTGCCGATCTCAAGATCGAGAGGAAGTCCTAGCGCCGCAAATCAGCAGCGCATCCATGCTCGCACACACGTTCGAGGCACCGAGCAACCTCCGCCTCCTCGCTCCAGCGATGCAGCGGAAGCACAACTCTTTCTTTCCGAATAGCCACCGGGAACATGTATCTCGCTAGTCCGAGACCATGGGGGATAAATTCTAGAGGGGGAGAGAGATCCTTCACGAGGAGGTGTGAGAGACAAGTGAGGAGGGGGGCTCCTTTTATAGGAGGAGGGGGGAACCCCAAGGGGGTGGCCGGCGCATGGGGCTGACCCCTTGCCCTCCCCTCTTCATGTGGGTGGACACTCCACTCACAAATCTCCTTTAAATTCCCTCCACTCAAAAGTCCACTCAAATTCCCATTAAATTTCCACCAAATTTAATGCAAGCTCTCATTAAATAAAACTCTTTTATTTTATTCAGAATTTTGTCAATTACTTTAATGACAAACATTCACAAATAACCCCTTGCTAGAATTCCATTTCACATGCATAACCACTTTATGCAATTTCACCCGAAAACCTGTTTCGGTATCTAGTGAAATAAATTCCTGCGCTTGTTCATTCTTTCGGCATGAAACTTTTGCTCCAATTGGATATCGGTGTCTCTTAAGTATGTCACCCTACGGTTCGTGAATAATGCGGAAATGATCGAGACCCCTCTCGGATCAATAATCAAGCGGATCCGAGACCCATATCGACTCCACACATTCAACGATGACTTTCTTGTGATCGTTGGAACCTTTTACGCTAGTATCTTAATCCCTTTGTTTCACAATATATTACATGTCCGAGATTCGATCATCGGTATCTCCATACCTAGTTTGATCTCGCATCGACATGCACTCTTTTCTCGCTCCTGATATAACATTCTAGTGATCAAATCACTTGCTTGCAAGCTAATCAATGTGATATCACCGAGAGGGCCCAGAGTATATCTATCCGTCATCGGGATGAACAAATTCCACTCTCGATCCATGAGCCTCAACATAACACTTTATTAGTTCTGAATCCATCTTTATAATCACCCTGTTACGGTGTGACGTTTGATGTTATCAAGAAACTCTTCCGGTGTTAGTGATTGACATGATCTCATGGTCTAAGGATTAGGATCACTTCGTAAGTTGTTATAGCAATATAAACTCAATGACTTTGATCGTAATGCTATACTTCGGATGAATGTTCATCACACCATTACACTAATGTTGTGATCCCGTTATTAACAACATCCAATGTCCATGATCAGGAAACCTTGATCATCTTGTTAATCAACGAGCTAGTTTATGAGAGAGGCATAACTAGGAACTTTCTGTTTGTTTATTAAACACACATGTATTAACGTTTCCGTATTAATACAATTATAGCATGCAAAACAAAGATCTATCATATACTTGGAATACACATAATAAACACTTTATTATTGCCTCTCAGGGCATATTCCCTTCATTATCTTCTCCATGCTAGATTAGATTCATATGGAACATTGGGCATCAATGTTTGAAACTTTCGAGAACCATCTTCAAGTCATCTTGAAGTATGTGTTATGGATGATAGAAGTAGCCTTCTTTGGTTCACGTACAAATGTTGAAAGATGTCGTCGTGAACTCGAGCAGAGTTATCTCCATTCCTTAAGGATACCCGTGTGTTTTATTGTTAGTACTTTATGTGTGTGCAGTTGTATTTTGACAAGATGCTAATACATGGGTATAGCAATCCGGCTCATATTTTGGAGCTTCACACGGTTGTCCGTATCTTGAGAATCTAGTAAGTTTACCTTTGTGGTAAATGTTGCAAACTTTCTATTCGAACATGCTGAGTCTGATATATCATCCCACCTAACCAAAGCTGAATCTCAAGCAGAAATGATGGTTGGTGTTCCTCAAGGTTTTGACATAGGTCTCTTTGTAAATATGGTAAGATTGATGTAATGGTTGACACAATTATCTGGAAAGACCTTTTGTCATATTCTCTTGATTCAGCAATAACAACCACTCTTCATAAGGCATCTTCTATGATTTATTATGGGAGTTGTTCTTATGGTTTCCTCTGTATCCGAAGTCCGACCTTCACTTGATGTCTGATTTCTCGAACATCAAGGAGAACATTTAAAGTAGTGTTGCTAAATGTCTCTCGGTCGACCCTCGAGACCCTTTTATGTTGGAATTTTTTTTGTTGTGCCAAGTAATTGAAGTCTAAGAATGAAGTTTCTTTCTTCTTGTGTCATCAGGAATCTTCTTAACCATCCATCTTAGTGGAGTAAAGTGATATCATGATCTTGGCAAAGATTTTGATAAATCTGGATGAATAAAGAGTTTCCTTCCTATTATCAACCATGTTTTAAGAGTGACTATGATTTTGGTAATCAATAGTTTCTTATGATACATGTTCCTTATGAATCTTATGAGTCCTTGCCATAAAACACCTTTTCGCCTTGACCTTCTATTGGATGAAAGAGTGACCCTTCTGTGTCAAAGTAGTTCAACAGCTTGGTTTTTTTTGAGCATAAGGACTGTGAGGCAAAGCCCCCCAGCATTTTATTGAAACTAAAGAGTTTAAGAAAATATAAACTATTTATAGCAGCAAATATTTGCAGAAAACAGAAAAGCTATCTATCCTATATTCAGGGTAGGCTAGACACCCAACCCATCAGATTATCTCTATGCTTTGCTTTAATTCTATATTTTAATAGAGACATATCATGAATGAACCTTCCTTTCCATTTCCCAAAACTAGGCTTCTCATCATTGAAGATCCTTCCATTCCTCAAGATCCAGATATTCCAACAGGCCGTGATCAAAACCTCCATGAAAAAAGGATGACCAAAACTTGCACGAGCATGAGACACCACGGCCTGCAGATTACCATCTGATTGCCACTCAATCTGAAGATAATTCCAAATTCTCACACTAAAGTTACATTCAAAAAATAGGTGTGATCGATCTTCGTGAGCCTTGATAGGATAGAGTACACAGTTTGAATCATCCGTAACATTCCAATGTCTCCGTTGAAGTAAATCCCTCGTGTTTAGTCTATCAGACAGGAGCAGCCAGGCAAAAACCTTAGACTTCATCATACAAGCAGATTTCCAAAGCCAAGTGTACACCCTGGGAACTGTAATGTGTTCATGAATTTTCTTGTAAAATTGAGCTGCAGTATACCTTTCACCCCAACAGCTTGGTTTTGTTGATCCATATCTCTGCAACCTGAAATCTCTACTTAAGTTTTTTAGTAGAGGTTCACCTCTAGAAGTCTGTGGTCATGTTCTTTCATTGGAACCTTCCTTCTCAGAAGCTCAAACTCTTATGTAGCTCTGTGGTCTCAATACTTATGAAGACCAGCTATCTAACAACTTGAAACTTTCTCCTCTTGTTTCCTCTGTTACCTTGATGTGTTTCATGTTGTCATCTCAAAGTTGTTTCTGAACACTCCATCCATGAGTTGACCATGAGATACTTTGTGTGTTGTTTAGTGTGTTCCCTCTTATTCTCAGAGTGACCTTGTTTCTTTATCTTTCTCTGTCTCTTCCTACCTTTGGAATCTCGGGACGAGATTCTCGTAAGGGGGATAACGCTGTAACACCCCAGTTTTAGTTAATCTTGCATTAGGGTTTGTTTGTGCATCATGAGCATCATCCTCTAAAAATTCAACCAAGAAAATAAAATGCAAACCCTAATGTTCCCCTCTCTCCCTTTGAAATACATCAAAATGGTTTTGAAACTTTGAAACTACCAAAACAATTGGAGCCCAAATTGAATAAAAAGGGCCCCATAGTATTTTACATATTTTATAAAAGCCTCTGGTGTTTTGAAAGTATTCAACACAGTTTTCAAAATTAATTGCAAAAGAGAAAACAGATTCAGGAAAAAGAAAAAGGTTTTGCTAAAAAAAAGGGAGAGCCAGAGCCTCCAGTAAGCCCTTGGTCCATCTCTCTCCTCTCTCTCCCAGCCGCTAACGCGCGTAGTTCTGCGCCCCATCGCAGCCCAGCTTTGGCCTAGGCCCACGTACCCTTTCTTCCGATCCATCGTCATCGTCCACCTCGCGTCACCCTAAATCAACTGTCGCCAAGACTGTCGCCGCTGGGCGCCAAGATCCTCGCCGCTTCTGGAGGAGATAAGACCCCGCGCCGACGCCCTTGTTCGCCCTTATCCTCTCTCCCTTCCCTTGGGCAAGCCTCTTGCTCTCTCTTGAGTTTCCCCCTCTGTGCCGAAACCTAGCCTCCACAGTTGCTCACTGGCGTCATAGTTCCCAAGCTCCTGCCACCTATCTGAGGCCACCATAGGAACCGCCTCGGCGTGTTTGTTCTTACTGCCAATCAGAGCTAGCCGAAGCGCCCCCAATTGATGGAACTGCGACCTCCTTCCCGGACTCCTGCCGCCACCTTCGCCGTCGATTCCGGCCACACCCGACCTCGCCCTGCCTCGACGACGTTTCCACGAGCATCCTAGTGAGCTGGTGGTTCTCAGGAGCCTCTCCACCCTCCCCCTTCCTCTCTGGTTTGATCCCTCGTCGACCACTTCCGTGTGCGGCCTTCGTCGCTCGCCGTAGCCACCGCTCCGATGACCCTTCCCTAGCGGTGCCGCCCCTCTTAGGATCCCCTCGATGCACTGATTCAAACTTGCAAAGCCCGGCAGCCCAGCTTCTCCAAAGATCGCCGCCACCGTCGCCACTTCGCCATTGCAGGACGTGAGTCCCGCATCAGCAGCACGCAAGGTTGGCCACGGTGGCAGCCTATGTGGCTCCTGGCCCACAAGTGAGCCGCAGTGGCTAGAACTAGTACTAGTGAGAAACCACCCAGTGCCCCTGGTGATGTCATCTTTGTCTCATGTTGACGCAGTAATTGAATTTAAATTGATTAAATAATTCCAGAAAATGTTATAATCTTGTAAAATTCAGAAGTAATTATTTATAAGTCAGAAAAATATGTATAATATATAAAAATGTTTAGAAAAATGAGAACTATCTATTAGATCTATAATAATGCATTATTAAGAAACTTAAATTACAAGTTTAATTAGAGAACTAATCAACCTCTCTCATATGCTTCCGGAGTTTCCCCGAGTTAGGGTTTTCACCCCTCGGAACCCCGATTAAATTGTTGAGCATGCCTTAGGATTACATTTTGATACAATTCAACCTGTCATATCATCATCCTTGCTTGAGCATTGCATCGATTCCATGTGTTGATTGTTTCCCCTCTCTTTCCGGTGTTTGGTTCTTCCCGGTACAATACGATATCGAGATCGAGATCGAAGCCCGAGGTCAACACCGTCGAAGATCGAATATCGACGAACAATACTTGACCAACTATAATAGTGTCAAGTACAAGGCTCCCAAAGATCTTCTTATCTGTTATCAACTGGTAAAGGCAAGCATAGCCCCACCATGATATAATCCTATGTTTTCGAAAGCATTTCAATTCTGCCATGATGCATACGATTCTACTGTGGTCTTTTATCGATAGATAGAGTATCCTATCTATTGCATACTCCCTTTGAGCTTATATTACCTGATCCACTATTCCTAGCATAACTAGGTTTGGCTTGTGTGAACTGCTAAAGCTTATATCTGTGTCTTGCTTAGTCATGCATAGCTGTCAGTTCTGGTCCATCTAGATAATGTATCAGATGCAGAGAATCTAGTATGACAGGAGAACATGATGAGATGATATCAGAGGCGATATGAGATTAAACATGCTAAGGCTTGTATGGGAGGCCACATTGGTATGTGGTTTTTCTAGTCCCATGCTCGCCACCACTAGGAACCGAGTTCTTGCCTTTGGAACCGAGACGAGCGTACAACCACACGGGGCCTGGAAAACCTCACGAGCAACTAACTTGCCTAGTAGATTCCATGAGTCACATAGTTCGGGCGTTCCATTCGTGCGTTGTGTTTCCCAAATAGGAGTAGGTGCGGAGTACTCTAGTTTTTAATGAATCTCTGACCCGGTGTACACAATTCTTTAACGACCTAGGACTATGTGCAAGACTAAATATAGTAGTACTAGTCCCTCTCTCCTAGTTTAGGATGCACGTAATGTATATTACTACTAGCAAGAAGTTAAATGGGGCTACACTTTGAAGCATGTTTTTTCAAAAACAATGCAAAATTCATGTGTGGAGAATTTTTCTGGAACCGCTACATGTAAGACAACACCATGTACTAGTTTTCCCCGAAAAAATGTTTTGTTGTAGTACTTCAATTTATTTTTCATATAAATGACATGTACATGGAGCATCATCATATGATCTGCCATCTCTCATACGTCTTCCCTTCTCAGTTATTTTTTTAAAAGCACCTTGGCATTAAAAGAAACATCGAACAGTACAAATCACCTCAACACTAACAAAAATTATATCGAAATAATTGAGATGCCCTTCGTATTCAACCTCGGTTCCCCATGCCACGAGGAGCAATGGTACCTGCAGGATTGGCATTTTTTTTGCAAAGGTGTCGAGGATATCCCTGTGATGGAGGATGTCGGCCATGTGGACGTCGTCTAGGCCCGACGTGCCCTGGAATACACACACTGGCAAAAGAGGATGATGGATTAGTCTAGCTCATCATGCTAGGCAAGACGTTGCGTGAGAACAGTGACCTCCATGTTGACGTTCGCCGACGTAGCGGGCAGAGCCTCAGAAAGCCGTAGGGCCATCAGTGCACGGAACAGATTGTCTCCAGAGAGACCAGCCAGAGAAGCGCTGAGCGCGACAACAGCCTAGGGCGGTGTACTGGACCAAAAATTGGGGCTAAAAGTCACATTTAGGTAGGCTAGATGATAAAGTACATAAAAGAAAACGATATCGCTACCAGTTGCATGCATTGTGGCAAACATACCTATTGGGTATGCAGCACGGCGCATGTCCTGAAGGCGGGCAGTGAGGTCATCCACCATGCCAGTGATGATGATGAAGCTGGTGAGGAAATCGTCCAGCGTCTTCTTAAGCCAGGCCACGAAGATGGCGTCGGAAGGGAAGCGTGCCATGGCGTGTGTCAGCAAGACACGGAGGCGCTGCAGAGTGTCGACGTGGGGGTGATCGTCCTTGTCTTTCTCGCACAAATAGATGGCGCTCGCCATAATAGCCTCCATCTTTCGTTCTCTCCCTCTCTCTTCCCTTTCCCTGGATATCGCTCTGCGGCAATTCCACAACTGCTCAAGCTAGGTACAAGGGCCAGCTACCCAAGCATGCACGCTCTGTGTGCTTCCATTGCAATGGAGCTATGTCCGGGGGGGGGCACTCTGGATGGACATGAATCATGGCCAATTTAAACCCGTGCGAGACAACGTCAAATCCTTCCGCTTGGAACCTGCGGCCAGCGAGCATGCGACCTGGGTAGCCAACTCGTGTGGGCGCCAGGTCACCCTGGCCGTGGCATACGACCCGGCCCTGGGTCCTCTCGAACCTTTCGATCCTATGCTGGCCCTTGCTTACGAGCAGGACATGCTCAAGTTCGAGCTCGAGCACGAGGAACCTGCAGCTGGCGGAGGTGCGGATGGGGGAATTTACTCAGTAGGTGGGCGCGTCGACCTCTTCGGACCTTCGTCTGATGTTAACCATGTACAGCAGTAACTTCAGTCCTCAGAATTGCTTATTACCATATCCTTCTGTGCTCCTCTACTCCTTCCGAGCAATCATGTCCCTTTGTCCATGATCAACAGTAACGAGTGTGATGTTTTTTTGTGTGTGGCAAGAAGTTGTAGGAAGAGTATGGCTCAGCCGCTCGGTTGAAATTGAGCCGGACATGACTACCTTTTCAAGCTAAATTTTAGGCCATTTGTGACAATTGTATGGACTTGGATGCAATTTTTTATTTTTTATGTCCTTGATGTATCCTTTATTTCCACTGGTTGTGTCGATTGAAAAATGTTGCTCTTTCGAGACCTACCCTGGTTCAAAAATAAAAATAATGCCACCACCACAATTTTTAGACGAAGTGTACCATGCCAAATTTTAGGATTTTTCAATCTTTATAACTAAAAGTTTGCACACTTAAATGATCGTATGTCAATAATACGATATTAGGAAAAACTTAAATACATGTGAGCATGATAGACTATTTACTCTTGAAAATTTCCAAAATTCTTCCGAAATTCGACCGCTATTAATAATCATAAACACATGTTTCAAAAATGCTCAAAAGTAACAATAATTATATAAAGGACCCTAGACCACCTTGCGGTGACTACAGACCCTAACACGATAATTGAATCGTCTCTTTCCTCTAGGACCTACGGTACCCCGGATCCAAATAAATAAATAAATAAATAATGCCACAACCCCAATTTTCAGACAAAGTGTACCATGCTCTCTTACAATTTCCATGTTTTAGGATTTTTCAAGTGGACATAGAATGGTTTTTATGTTATTCATGTTTAATCTTCTTGCTTTTTGACAAGGTGTTGCTGCATCATGATGCTAGTTGTTGTATATTTTTTTTGACCAGGAAACAGTAGGAGAGGCTCCTACAGTGGTATTGTATTAATAAGATACAAATTTACATGAGGTGTGTGGAAACACCTTTGTATAAATGTGGATAAAATGAAATCAAGTTCTATATATAAGTAAAGATAAAGTTTGTTCTAGGTTTTGGCTGAGCCTGAACCTAAGAAGTTATAAATCAGATCTGAGTCTAGCCCTCCAAGATTCCCTTGACTATCTCACTCCTTTAAATATTAAATTATTTCGTTCTTTCCAAATACCCCAATCTGCAATAGCAAAAACCTCAAAGAAAAGGTGATCTTGAAAATTTGATTTAGCTTCGCATATCATACTGAACTTATGCGAGTACTACCATTCCAAATAATATTTAGTCTTGACCAACATCCAGTAGTGAAAAAGGACATAAGAAGAAAAGATGTTCCAAAGTTTCTTCCTCACCACTATTGCACAAAGGGCACGTATGATTTTGTCCAATATTAAAATGCCTTCAGCGAAGCATATTTCTGGTATTTAATCTGTCCGACAGTAATAATCATGAAAACACCTTTAGTTTTGGCCACAATTTCGACTTCCAAATTCAAGTGAATGGTTCAGGCGAAGAAATCAGCCTAAAGAAAAAATTGTAATAACTTGAAGCGGTATATTTTGATCCCCACTTAAAGTTCTAGACGTCATTTTCATCAGTTAACATTAATGAGTCAATGAGTGTTTGAAGTTGCTGATATTCTTGAAATGCTTCTGTAGACATAGTGAGGTGGAATAATTCTGCAATGTTGTTACTTTATGCATATTTTGCAACTGATATAACATGATCCTCAGCATAAGAGAAGAACTGTGGGTATTTATCCTGCAAATTATTTGTATTCCGTTCGTCTTTCCAAAATAAAGTAGTGCTTCCTTGACCAAGCATGCAAGTTGCAATACCTTTGAATATAGGAGATAGCTTCATGAACGATTTCCACCAAAATGAACCAGAAGCATTAGAAGCATGAGGGACTGAGTTTTGATAGTAAGTGGACCAGATCAGTTGTACCCAAGGCACCTCCTTTTTGTTATAAAATTTATCAAGGAATTTCAATAGAAGGCCTTGCTTTTGCGTCTTCATATGTAGTACTCCCAAAGTTGTTGTATAGTTTAATTACTAGATATTGCATACGCTAGTATAAGGCTGCTAATATATAACGTGTAACTTTGTTATACCTAAGACTCGGTTATACTATTGAACTTGCTCTCGTGCATTTCTAGGTATTGTATATGCTAGTATAAGGCCGGCAGTAGATGACGTGTCCTTTGTTATACCTAAGACTCGGTTATACTATTGAACTTGCTCTCGTGCACTTCTTGTAGATTATTAAATTAGACCTAATTCGACATATTAACATAAAGTCGTCTCAATGGGTGAAATTAGGTAGAAAATTAAGCTTGAACAATATAACATGTAATTTTTTTGACACCTAATATAACATGTAATTTATCCAAACACTTTATATACTAGTAAATAAATGGCACCTATGAACTCTAATTAAGCCATATTAACCATGCTTCCTTCTTAAAAAACTTTACTTCTTCACCATGCTAACTTTTCCTTGAGAGGGCGGCTCTGTTTCTCTGGCGTGTTCGGCAACCGCGTTGGTGTGGCCTAGGAGGAGCAGTACATAGGAATGAAACCACTTTGGTCCTTGGCGGCAAAAAGATTCAAACTTATCCAGTTTCGAAATTTTCACTTGCTTCCCAAACATCAGGAGTGAAAGGTTATTCAAAAGACCGGCCATTCGCAGTAGTACTTCCTATATTATTTTTTTCTTCAAAAAAAAAACTATATAGTGTATCGATAACTTTGTACATGGACCGTTGAATCAAGACTGGCAAATCTAAACATTGCTAACCGTTGGATCTTCTTTTCTTAGCATCTACAAAATTCTATTGACAGTATTTAGCATAATGAACGCTAGTATGCACAGACCTCAAAACACACTTCACTTCATAGTATCAGGGACCTTGTGATAAATGCATGGACTTGGATGTAATTTTCATTTTTATGAGGTCCTTGATGTAACTTGTACTTCCATCGACCATGTTAACTGAAGCACCTCGCTCCTACAGTACCTACCATAGTTAGAAGAAAATGCAACCACCCCAATTATCACACAATGTGGACCACAGTTTCTTATAGTTCCACTTTGAAGCTTCCTATCTAACTTCGAAAAATTCACTAACTTCTTACTGATTTAACGAAATTAGGTCAAACTTGAGCTACAAGTAAGAGTGGTACATTGCTCTTGAATTAAATGTCTTTTCAGAGGTAGATGGGTGCATCTTCTTATAGTAAACAATGTTGTCGGTGTGAGTTTCCAACTATCTAGAAAAGAACATTGTCAATTTCCTGAGTGATGATGAGATTGTTCTTTTTCGTAAAGAAATTCCGAAGAATATGGATCTGAATGCCACAAGCCAAGCTTCTAGACATATTAAGTGGACCAACATGATTTACTTATGATTCCCATGTTTAATGTTTTGAGTTTTCAAGCTTCGTCCTAGCTAACTCTGCCCACTTGAATGACTTTATGCCAATGTATTGAAATTAGGTCAAATTTGAACTACAAGTAAATTATAGGTTGATTTGAAAGTTTTGTGATTTTGTTGAAGGTAACCATCGGGGGGTCATTTAATATATCACAAACCACCACAGAGAGTTGACAATAGGTTCAACTTCTTGCTAAGATTTTGCATCTTGACAATTTAAAGAAATTAGGTCAAACTTGAGCTACAAGTAAGCGTGATAGATTGCTCTCAAATTATAAGTTATCATGGGTAGATGAGTGCATATTCTTCTAGTAAACAACATCGTCGGTGTGAGCTTCCAACTATCAGGAAAAAATAATATTCTAAATTTTTGGAGTGATGACGAGATTGTTCCTTTCCAAAGAAAGTATGAAAAATATGGATCCGAGTGCCACAAGCCAAGATTTTTTAGGGGGAAACAGTAGAGTAAAGAACCCCCACTACAATTTTTTTCTTTATTATACTAAAATTTACAGATTACAAGGTAGTACGCGACTGAATTACAAGGTTACAGTGTCACAAGGTTACAAGTTGGAACCTTCTAATGCACTTGCCTCTAGAACCAATCAATGAACTAAAGACTGGATTTCTTTTTCATTCGAAATTTAACCCATGTCATTTCCTGCAGGAATATTGCCTTCCAATTTGAAAATTGTGGCCTTACATTTTCAAAGACTTTTTTGGTTTCTGTAGATCCAAATACTCCAAGCAGTCAGGATCATTATCTCCATGGCAAAAGGCAGGTGTAGTTTTGTTTTTATATCTTGGAAGGCTTAAAAAATAGACAATCCTTGAACTATCTAGGGACAAATATAATCCCAACACTCTACTACAAAAGGGCATGTCCAGAAGAGGTGGAGTAGTGTTTCCTCAGTGTTACAACTGAAAGTTGCACAACTTTAATCAGGTAGTGAATAATTTTTCCTTCTCAGAAGGTTTTTTGTATTGATTATATCCAGGAGTAAGAGCCAGAAGAAAAACTTGTGCTTTGCTTGACATGAGGAATCCCAGATCCATGAAAAATGAGGTGGAGCAGGATGGGAACCAGCTAACACTAGGTAATATTTTTCGATGATAAACTCTTCAGAGCCCCACATGTATTCCCACTTATCAGATTGGCCCATTTGACTGTTGATCAAGGCTTGTTGACAAATGTCTTCTAGATTTTGAACCTTAGAGAAAGCTTGTTGATATAGAGGCAGGTTGAAAAGATCCTCAAGATATTCAGTATGAATTGCATCATGTATTGTGATTTTAGTGTTCTTTTCATAGGACAGAAGATGAGGCATTTTGAATTAAAGACATTCATCCCTCCAAAGATCAGTTCAAAGGAAAGCAGTTTTCCCATCCCCAAACTGACACCTTGCCATAGCTTTATAGACATCAATAAGTTTTAGATGTGCCTTCCACTAGAATGATCCTTCCATTTGATATCCAGGTAGACTACCATCTGAATAGTAAGTTTTATAGATAATATGTACCCAAGGAACATCATGGTGATTGAAAAATTTGTCCAAATTCTTGAGAAGTAAAGGAATATTTTGAATATTAAAATTTAGTACCCCCAGACCTCCCTGATTTTTGGGTTTGCACACCTTTGTCCATGCAACCAGTGCTGATCCTTTAGCCTACACATCAACTATTTTTTCCTCCACAGACAATGCCTCATATATTTTATCAATTGTTCCTTGATATAAATTGGAACATCTAGACAACTCATGAAGAAGAGTGGTAGTGAGGAAAGTACAGATTAAACCAACTGTAGTTTCCCCCTATAATTTAAGAAATCTGCAAATCCTCCAAGTCTATATTGCACTCTTGAACTAGTGGAAGAAAGTATTCCAGAGATGGTTTTGTTAGGCTAAGAGGCAAACCAAGATAGGTAAAGGGAAGGCTACCCATCTTGCAGCCAAAAGTGTTTGAGAAGTGGAGCAATCTTTCAGGATTCATGTTAATGGGCATCATGCTTGATTTCTGATAATTAACTTTGAGGCCAGTAGATAGAGGAAAAGTGTTGAGAATTGTTTTAAGACAGTGTAATTTCTTGGAATCACTTTCATAACCACAAGAGTATCATCAGCATATTGAATGATAGGAAAGTCAGGCCATGCAGGGCATCTGATGGGTGTTTCAAGGAGCTCCTTATTCATGGTAGAGTTGAGAATAGTCTGTAGGAAATTAGCTGCCAGAACAAACATTAATGGTGATAGTGGATCACCCTTTCTAACACCTCTCCTATAGTAGAATTTTTTCCCAAGGACACCATTTAGGAGTACAGAGGAACTTCCTGATTGGAAAATCATACTGATCCATTTAATACACTTATCACCAAAGCCTCTTTCTTTCAGAATATTCAAGATGGTTGAGTGCTCAATTTTTTCAAAAGCTTTTTCAAAATCAAGCTTGAGAATCATAATTTCCTCCTTTGACTGATGACATTGAAAAAGGTATTCAAATGCCTAGCGAAGACAATCTTGGATGGACCTTTTCTTTAGAAAACCATATTGATTTTATGAACAAGCTTAAGGATGATCTTGTGAAGTCTATTAGGAAGGAGCTTAGTAATTATTTTGAGCATAGCATTCAACAAGGATATGGGCCTGAAATCAGTAGAAAGAATAGGAGAGTCCCCTTTGGGATCAGAGTAATTTATGAGGAAATGATGCTCTCATGTGAAATTTTCTCATGGTAGAAATCCTGGATCAAATGTATAATATCCTTTCCAATAATAGACCAACATAATTAAATGAACTTATTATTAAAACCATCTGGGACTGGGGATTTATCATGTGGAAGCTCCTTTATGAAATCCTCAATTTCTTTTTCCGTGAAAGGAACTTCCAAAGCAGCAGATGACTTAGAGTCCATGCCATTTCTATAAATCTCTGAGAGCTTAAAATGCATTGTAGGTTTGTCTGAAGAACTGTAACATGCCAAAAATTTCCTAATTTTGTAATGTAAAAAATAAAATTATAAGTTGATTGAATTGTTTGATCTTGTTGAAATTTTTGAATGAAAAGAAAAAATTAGGATTTGTTCAGACTTTCCTAAGCACACTAAAAATGAGTGGTTTATCATGACTGTCCAATTAGGTTTGGAAGTTTTATATAAATATAAAAATAATGTGTTGCATTGAATCATGGCATCTCATGCAAACCCTCAGTCAAAAATCTTGTGTCAAAACCCTAACTGAAGTCCCAGAATCAATTACAAAGGTTCCTAGAAGAAAGATACATTTTGTATATTTGATGGAAATGAATATGGTTCTTGAGATGTCCTAAAAATAAATCTGGGAATTATCAAACCCTAAACCCTAATTTCTATGTGCCATTTTGTTTCTATGAGAAATGAAATAGGATGATATAAATCCAATACTACTAAAAAAGGAAAATTAATGCCAAACTATCATCCTATATTGATTTCCTGTTTTTTAGAAAAAATTAGAAATAAAAATGAAATCATTTGGAGTCATTATGCAAAGGTTATAAGATAAATACTAAAACATAAAACATATAAAAAAGAGAAATAACTAAAACAAACCGGTGGCCTAGCACGCCTAGTTCCCTCCTTCTCTGTCTACCGACAGCAAGGTTCAAGACAGCTACCGGACCTTCCCAAAGGCAGCCGTAGTATCCCACCCGGGGGAAACCTCTCCTCCCCCTCCTTTTTTCCTTTCACCCACTAACTTGCGGGCCCGTCCGGGTCATCTTCCTCGTCGAGGTAAAGAATCCCGCACGAACACGGTCAGTTCTGATTGACCCCCCCACCCAAATCGTTCTGATTTAGTTGGTTCCTTGCCCCCTCTCCACACCATCTTACTTATATATTTTCCCGCATCCGCACCGTGTGTTGTTTTCACGCTCTTTTATGAACTCTAGCCCCAAAACCAGTCTGATCCGCTGCTCGCCGCCATTACCGAAGTGAAGCTGGAGGTCGAGCTCCAATCCGACGACCTCCGTCGCCCCAGCTCTCTAATTTCCCTCTCCCTGTGATCCCCATTGTCTCCTGAATCTCCTCATCCTTTTCCCCTTTGTGCAGCACACTGGAGCACCCTCAATTCCTCGCTAGATCTCCACCGTCGTCCAATGCCTCCATCCACCGCGTGCCATCTCCTCTAGGAGCCATGGCGCCGTGGTCACAATAGAACCCGTCGTGCTACGCCACTCCTTGTTTCCAACTCTGCCGTCCGGGAGATCACCGGAACCCACTCCACCATCATCGTCCGAGCCCGTCGCCACCGTCTGCCGCTACCGGCGTTGACCAAGCCGGTGAGCTCTTGAAGCTTTCACTCCCGGCCGTTGGATCGCATCTGGGTGACTCAGACTAGAAGCCAGTCGAAGGGGTATCATCCACTCGCTTTGTGCCATGTGGCGATCCAGTCAGCAGGTTCGTCAGTAGCCAGTCAACACGGTATATCCCCTGGAATATTTCCTTCACTATTGGAATTAATTTAAATATGTAGAAATTGTATAAATCTTAGAAAAATCATAAAAAAATATTTACATTTCCAAAAATAGAAAATAATATATCCATGAATTCAGAAAAATAGGTAGAATATTATTATGAGATTAGATCTAATCTTTGCAGTATGTATTTAATGTAATATTTTAAATAGTTTTAATGACTTTTATATTATTAAATTCATGATAAATTATTCCTAGGTCATAAAAATATGAATAATATATCAAATTGAAGATAATTTAATGTAGTTTAATAATATATGATTGGATCTATATTTTGGAGAATTGTTATCTGGTAATAAATTTAATTATTACTAATGGCATTATAGATCATAAAATCCATAACAAATTATTTATACATCTGAAAAATATGAACAATATGTCCCTGGATTCACAATTTCGTGTAGAATACAGATCTTGTCTTTGATGTATTTTTTGACGAAGTAAATATTTTAAATGATATATACGCTAGTGAATAGTAAATAAATTATAGAAAAAGATCTATAACTCCGATTAGGGTGAATCCAATTCCTACTCAAGATGGCAACGGGGCTGGGTATGGCCGGGTATGGCTCCACCGTACCCGCCCCGATCCCCGCGAATCCCCATACCCGTGAATCCCCGCTAGACTATCGGGGGAGAAACGTCCCCCGTGCCCGCCAGCAACGGGTACCCGATACCCGCTGGGGACTCCACGGGGATGGCCTGATGCAGGAGGACACCGGCGACGAGCTGGTGTTGGCGGGCGTATGCAGGGGAATCCAACGATGCGGGCGACAAGGAGATGCAGGGGACGCCCATGACGAGGAGATGCAGGGTACGCGAGAGACTAGATCCTCCTTGCATCTGCGTCGGCGGCCGCCGGTGTGAATCTCGAGTGAATGAAGGAGGGGTTAGGTGCCAGTGTTGGTGCCGTTGTGAATAGGAGGTTGGCGATGGCGAACTGGCGGCGGCTCGTGCGGGATGGGAGTGAAGAGAGGAGGGGAAAGGAATGGTGATTGGTGGGCCGATGGTGGTTGGTGGGCCGATGGTGGGCTATTCGTCTAAGATTTTATTAGACTGACAAGTGGGGTTTGATATCCATGGAGCCTCCACGGAGGGAATTTGCTCCCCATACCCGCCCCGCCAGCTTATCGGGTACCCGCCCTGCTATCCCCATGGGGCCAATCTGTTACCCATCCCCGGTTCTTGGCGGATATATGCCCGCGGGTACCCGGCTCCACGGGGAAAATTGCCATCTTGAATTCCTACTGGTTCGTAATAGTATCCTCTATCTAGTAAAAGTTATAACCAAATTTAATTCGACAATTAGAATAGAGATTGCAATAAAACTACTTAAACCTCTTATTTGGTCATTAAGATTTAATAATAAATACCCTATTGCATTAAATGATCTCCTACATACATAATATGATCTAATATTGTTCAGAGAACTAAATGTAAGTATTGTGATATTAAACCATCATGCATGTTTATGATCATCATTATTGGGTTTGCTATGTTCACAATTTTTTTGATTGGAACTACTTTGCTCTCACGTTAGATTGTTCGGAAAGTGCGATTTCTGTGGAGAAATACAATCATCACCCATATTATCAACATAAGGCAAGTTACACCTCTTGTTCAGATAATGTCCCAGTTTTGATTCTATGCATGCTTTGATTTTAAAATTCTGTAGTATGCATGTGTAGGATGTTCTGGTAGAATTTCTTAGTATTATATTGCAAGTGTGATGATTTTTGTAGTATGCCATGAGTAGCTCTATACTTAGGATTTTCCCCTCCTAATAGGTTACCCTTGTTTTTCCCATGTATTGCTTTCAATGCTATATATATAAAGTACCGTCAGGGGATCGAAAGACAAGAATTTTTTCTTAGTATAAAGGCTCTCTAGAGCAATCTTTTCTTCTCAAATCCACTTCAAAATAAAACAAAGTTTTCTTCTAGGAGAAATGGTTATCAGGTCAACGAGTGGAATTTGGTGGAGGACGGCCGTCCAGGGATCAAAGAAGTCTGCCATGTTTAAGAATTCACAAGCTTCCAGTGCAACCACAATACATATGGGCTCTTTCTTGGATATTACTTAGTAGGAAACCTGACCTGGGTACCAACATTTGGAGGTTCTTGGCATGGTTGGATCTAGAAGGTAGAGGGGCTACTAAGGGAAAGCCTTCCCATGGTGTTGTTTGTAAAAGGACTCGGTCGTGGATTGTGGGTAAAGTGCACGAACTCTTAAGAGTATTGCAATATGATCGATCAATCGAGTTCACGAAAAATAACACTTTGAGCATCTGAAGGATGGAGCCTCTGAAGGATCTTCCTCTCTATTTTCTAAACAAAGTTTTGAAACCCCATGGGGTGAGTAATATCGCCAATGGGTGGGATTTTGGGGACTTGGTGAGTAATATCCAAGTGTTAGGTTGGTTGGACACTTGGTGAGTAATATCCTTGTGTTTCATTTGTCCCTATATTACTTAAGCAAATGTTTACAAAGTAGGATAAAAACTCTTCCTCTTTTCTCCATACTTAGAGAAAATTAGCTTTATGCAAATGATCCCCAAAGCCTAATTATCCTTGCATGTAGAGTTAGTCTTATTCCTTCCTTGGTGTAATTTGCTAGTACATTCAAAGTATTGACCAACTCGTTTGGCTGCACGTTTCATGTGCAGAATTTGGAGATTGTTGAAAGGTGCGCTAGGATCACGGGTCTCCACTCAGCCTGCCTATGGCATCGATGGGACTCCAATTCGTATTTATATTGCTTTTGTAGTAATAATGTAAACTATGGATAAATCGATTCATGTAAATAAATACTTGTGTTATACATGATATTTCATCGACTGTGAGTGCTAGCTATTGATCTAGGGACTATCATGTTAATCATAGGGACTTAGGATCCTTACCGATCCTAGGTCACTACAGATGATATCAGAGCACAAGTTGGTTATAGATCGTAACCCTAGCATTGGGAAGACATTGTAAGATATATTTTCTAAGTTATTTCAGAAAACTCTCATACTTCTCATCATCAATATTTGGAGTTTTAAAATTTCTTAAGTCTCTTCTTTTCAACATTAGAAATTACCACTATGAACTTAAAGAAGAAACATCTCCCAAGACTACCTTTACAAAGAAGATCATCTCGATGTTTTCCTCAAATCAGGACTTGAAGACCTCCACGAAAGATGTTCCAAGACTGAAGCTACAAGAATTGACGACTTCAAGGATACAAGTACCAAAGACTTCGAAGGCCTTAAGTCAAGGTTATCAATGGAATACCTATAAATATTGAAGATTATGAAGAACATGAAGACTAACAAGAGCATGGAGACTTATGAAGACTCGAAGGCTCGAAGATTCCAAGTGACCTATTAGGAACCAAATCCTAATAGATTTCGCTATAATATAGATGCCATGAATTGTTTGCTAGTCTATTATGGTTTGTTACGATAGCAAATAAAAAACTAATTTCCAAAAACTAAAGTTGCTTGTACGGGTTATTGTTCTTCTTCTATAATCCATTCATTCCTACCCTAAACCTCTGTCAACTCGACAGATGGACCGCATCAATAAGGAAGACAAGGAACTACACTTCTCCAAGTGTATGAGCCACGCTGATGCAAAGAAATGGATGCACAAGATAGAAGGAAGAATGAAGGATTCTAACATTGAATCTAAAAGAATGGCATTATGCCACCCAATTCCTAAAGAACGACGTTGTAATGTGGTGGGAGATGCAACACATCATTAATGATCATCAAGGGGTGATATCTTGGGAAGAATTTAAAGTGGTTCTAGTACAATCTTGTCTCGTCACTTGTATACCCAAACCCCAAGAAGTTGAAGTCCCAAAACATTCAGCTTGTAGGATTTGTGGATAAATAAGACATACCTCCAAGGATCATCGTGATCAGTGCCCCTACTGTGAAGAAAGTCACCCATCAGAAGAATTCCATACCTCTCAAGTTATATGCTTCTTGTGCGAAGGGACCAACCACAACCCCTCGCAATGTCACTTCTACCTGATGGTACAACAAGTGAATCAGCAAGTTAGATATGGAATGCACCACGACTTGTTAACCTTACCAATGAAGAGGAAGGATCTAAGCAAAGTCCTATGCTTCAAGTGTCACAATCCTGGGCATTATAATATCAACTCTCCACAGAAGAAACCTTGAAATGTTAAACCCAAGACACTACTAGAAATGTTTCCTTCCGCAATGACTGCGACCATCGGTCGTCATAGAAGGAGCGCCTTCCACGAAGAAAATCTTGGCTCGACCGTGGCCATGCAAAACTTTTTTTCTGGTTTCGCGCCCCTCTACTACGACGAAACCGCTAAAAACATGGGGGAAGCTCGACGGGTGTTGGGAGAAGTAAAATTTCTGCTTCCTCGCGAGATGTTGACTCACCAAAGTATTTTTTTGCGCGTGGGTCCCGGACGTCAGTGACTCTAGCGGACCAAACTGTTCAGTCACACCTCTCCCTGATTTGAACTCGATAATGTTGTTTGATGCCTCTTCGGTTTAGTCAGGTTGCTGGGTCCCACATGTTTTCCTCACATTAGAGGAATCGTGTGGATGATGGAATTTTTTTCCTTCCCTATTCCGAACTTGATAGCGTCGCTCAATGCATCTGTCGTTTAATTAGGCTGTTGGGTCCAACATGTCATCCTCACACTAGAAGAAACATGTGCATGATGGATTTTTTTCGTTGGCTCATGCCTTCTTGATATGAACTCGATAAGGTTGCTCGATCTATCTGCCGTTAATCACGATGCCGGGTCCCACATGCCATCCTCTCATTACAAGATTTGTGTTTATGATGTAATGTTTTCCTTCGCTCCTGCTACTCTATTCTGAACTTGATAGCGCTGCAAGATGCATATATAGTTTAATCACACAGTGTGACACCCCCGGGATTAGGGCTAGACAAATCCCAGACCTCTATCTGATATAAGCCTAACCTAAATCTTGAAAGCGTACAAAGATAAAATTGATAACACAAAAGTGACCCTACGACACAAAAATTATTAAAGCAAGATCATAACTGAGAAAAGAACCAAAATATTACAAACAGAGGTCACTAACTATCGTGGGAATGGTCACGGCAGATGCTGCAATCGGCAGCAAGTAGTAGAACGAGGGGCAAGGGCGGCCAGCCACGTGTGTCATAGGAATCCAAGATCTTCGAGTCACCATACCAACAGGGACACCCAAGCCTCGGTCTTGGAAACCGAAGACCAAACCCCCGCACCGGAGTCTTGTTCTTCTTCACGGAGCCGAAGACCGCGGAACGCCGAGCTCTTCCACCCGGACCCGAAGACCGAACCCTGGCGTGCCAAGTTCTTCGACCCGAAGGCCACAGATGCGACAAGTACTTCTTCCCGGACGCCCAGGTCGTCGACACAGACATGCCAAGTACTTCCTCAAGGACGACAAGTTCTTCTTCCCGAACGCCAAGACCGACCCGATACGAGGACCCGACAAGATCTTCGCGACGGCAAGATCGACCGCTTGGCAACCAAGTTCTCCATCTTGTATCCGAACCTCACCGTTCCCGTCAAACCCAGTCGAACCCCGAACCCTCGGAACCAAGATCTCCGACCCCCTAATGTGTGACCCCTTTCCTCGAGCCCTATTTTATAAATGATATTACTTGTTGCATATAAAATTGTCATACTTGCATGCATATTTGTCATGTGGTTTGGGGGCCTTATGCCGATTCACCATATAATTAAGTATGGGGCCCATATGCGGGAAAATCTTGTCTTATATAGGCCCCATTTAAATTTGTGTAGCGAACCGGTGCTATCTTCTGCCATGTTAAGACAAATTTAAATTGCAGGGTAGCTAAACAACTATAACCATATACATAATTGTCGGGACCCTGGTTCCGCTTAATATGACCTAATTGCATCGCATTCTTGCCATGTCATACATCATACATGCATCATGCCCGATCTTTTGCCGTAGTATTAAATAGTGCATCCGGTGTTTGTGCTAGTGTTTTGCTTCTTCACGGACTAGGCCGATGAGTTGATGCGAGTGTCGACCCAATCTTCGGTTGAACCTTCGGCAATGTTTTCAGGCGAGCATCTCCCCCTTTCTACCTATCTTACTTTTATAGTATTTATTCCCTCCTGTTGATCTATTGCTATCTGTGTTGCGATGCTCTAGTTTTCGTACCCGAGTTATCCCTTGCCGCCTTATATTGCCTGGGACACATCCTATTACCTGTTTATTTGGTAGATAGTTGGACTTGCGCGTCGTAGTCGCTTGCTCAAGTGCTGTTGCGTGTCGTCAAGTACCACAGTTGATGGAGTGTTGCCGCATGTTTAATGTTGGAGATGATCTTGGTTTTAAATTTCATACCTTTAATTATTGATTAATAACTAAAATTTGAAGTAGGTAAATGCAGAGGCACGGGTGGGCAATAGATGTTATTTGGTTGTTAACCGTCCACTTGTGTCCCGTAGGACCCTTGAGTACTTGATACCTGTTCCTTGAATATTCGCGCTATCCACATCCGGGAGGATTATGGGACCCCCCTGAGCCAGAGCTTGATTCATTCTTATTTCTTGGGGCCACAAACTAGTTTGAGGATTTATTTACTATCCTGTACTTATGCCATGCTTTACTGCTTTATTTAAATTTGTGCGATGGATAGCACACTGTACTGTTTAGGAATTGTGACACGTTTTCGCTGTATCGACAAGCTCGAGTTTTCGGGTTCCCAGTCGTTTACAGTCGTCCCCACAAACCTTGAGTCCATCTCGGAGTCAGCTAGCTTCGTTGCGGGTGTACTCAATGGGTTGGCCCCCTGAAATATTTATGAATCTTGTGATTGCTTTGTCGTGAAGGCCTCGTTGGGTTTTGATTTGGTTTTTCTGAGGTTGATCGAGTGTGTGTTGCTATTTGTGCACCCCTGCAGGGTAAAACTTTCTGAAAGCCGTGTCCGCGGTTATGGACGACTTGGAGCACAGTATCTCGATCATAGACAACTACAACTAAAGTAGTGCTATAAATTTGACTTTATAATGACTAGTAATCAGCTTCACTAAAATGGAATGGCTAAATAAAACTTCCAACAACTGCTTGTTTGGGTTGTCGCTTGCTACCAATGTACCTGACTAGTAAGTATTGCAACTATAACGGAATGGCTGAATAAAAGTACCAACAACTGCTCGGTTTTGGGATATCTCATGCTAATTGTATTTGACTAGGAAGTGTCGCAACTACAACGGAATGGTTAACTAAAATTGCCCACTGCTTATTATATCAGGACAATTATTTATACCTGACTAGTAATTGCTGTAACGATAACTGAATAAATAAAACTGCCAACTGTGTGAGTTCCTCGGTTGACTTCCTCGATTGGTCTCGAGGGGGAGATACCAGGATGGGTATGTTTGGTGGTAGCATCAGGTTGGATCCGAATAGGTCTTTCTTACCCCTCTCTGGTATCCGCTAGTTGTATCGAGTCTCTATAGGTTGTTTAGTGCATGCTGCGCTGCCGCTCAGTCCACCATACCTATGTAGGCGAGGACCGCCGAATTCTAGCCTCGCCGTGTACTGGCCTCAGTACTGACCGCTCTCTCTTTTTTCCTTTGCCCTTTGTCGGCACCCCTTTTGTTTAAGCAGGTTTTGAGATCGACGTCGTTAGCAGGGTTACCCTTCCGGCTTGGCCTGGGCAGGGTTATGGACGCCATTGGTTATTCCTCAGGGCTCTTAGCTCAATTTGCATCTTGTCCGTACTCGGACGCTATGTCGTTTTAAAGGTGATTTGGATCTTTGTATTGTATATCTGTATTCTTGACTCTTTGAGTCGCCGTTGTATATATCTGTTCTGTGGGTCCCATCGAGGACTGTTGTATAATGTTATTACTTCGTTTTCCACCCGCACGAAAGTGCCTGGTGGGCACCTTTGAATCGTTTCTATGCGGGTTTGGCGGGAAGCGCTGAAACTCGCATAGGGCCGATTCTGAGGGTGTTACAGAGTGGTATCAGAGCTCAGCAGTTGCGATACCCCACAAGTCCAGCCTGTAGGATAACCTAGCTAACGGCCGAAGTAGAGTGTCAAAACTATTTTTGAAAAATCGGTTGGATAGTTCTGATTAGGTCTGATTTTACTCCTTACCCCTCTGCTGCTCTCCTCTCACCTCTGCGTGTTTTGAATCCGCTCTCTTCTCTCTCTTCGAGTCCAGGATTTCTCGTGGTTGGGTTCCATCATACCTTCAGGGTTTCGCTTCCTCCTTTGGTAACGGTGTTGCTACATCTGGTCTTCATGCTATCCGAGGAATCCTTCGTCTGGTGGACTTCTCTTTGTTCCTTCTCGTGCCTTCCGGTGTTTTCCGACGCGACGACATCATCTACGCTGGATCCAATGCAGGGTCTCCATCACTCCTTTGTTCCTGAACCTTGATTGTCGAGATCTTCAGTCTGATTCCGAGAATGGTTGCACGCTTTTTCTACTGATTGTGCAGAGTAATAGTTTGGGTGCGTGATGGATTGGCCCCCATGCCGACTACTCACTCTATTCACTTGTGTACATTGAAGTGGATGAGAATGCATCGGTTCTCTCTTTCCATCGAAGCTAGAGGTGGCTTTATTTGTTGATACCTCTACCTTCGACCTTTTGTTCCGGAGTGTTCTCTCGACGATCACGGACAACAACCTCTTGTTAGTGGTGTCGTGAAGATCTACACGATGCGAGAAGATTCAGATCGCCGCCCTTCTCTCCGGTACCATGAGGCGGATCTCGAGGGCGAGATCCATTGTTAGTGGTGTCGAATTGTGGCATCCCGCAAAACCACTACTAGAAAATCGCGTTGTTTTTGTGCATTGCATCGTCATCATCATGCATTGTTTGTCTGAAACTATTTTTGAAACGCCTAGTTTTGTTTTCTAAATAACCCTCGTCTTTATTTCAAATTAAAACATCGGTCTGTTCAGATCTTTTAATTTGCCTAAAAAAATATTTACAAAAATGTTTTACAAATAAAATAAATAATCAAATGTTTTGTCCGGGGAGGCAGTCCGATTAGCCAGGCCAGAGGCCCAACCTGACCAGACTACCTACCACCCGGCCCATCTTAAGAAAACCCTAGACCAACCTTTTCCTACCTACATCTAATCCTACCCAGCCCCTCCACATCATCCCCACCAATCCCCTCCCTCCACCTCACCGTTCCCTCCACCTCATCCTCGGCTCAGCCACCTCACCAATCCCAACTTACCCGAAATCCTAAAACTACCCAGTCCTATTCTACCCACCCTTCAGCCACATCACCCCGACCACTCGCCTCGCGCCACCTCATCACCCTCCCTTCCCCATCCAACCCCAGCCCGCCACCTGGCCACCCCCCCTCTCTCACCCCCACGCCTCTCACCTCACCTCCCTGCCCTTCACATCAAGACCACTACCCACACCCAGCCACACTGCCCCGCCATTGGTCCCACCGTCCCACTCCACCACCACCCACCACCACCCCTCCCCCTCCCACCCGCCTGCCCCACCCGACCTCGTCTTCCCCGCAGCCACCCTCTCTCCCCCGCGCGTCCCCCAGCGACCGCCCTCCCCGCTTCCTCCTGGCGCCCGCCGCCGCCTCCTCCGTTCCGTCCCCGCGCCCCTTGCCAGGCCGTGCCCTCTCTCCAGAGCGCCTCCTCACGCCCCGTCTGCCGCCCACCACCACGCACCTCCCCTCCTCTGGCCTCAGCTGCCTCCGCTGCTCCTGCCCAGCCTCCGCCTTCTGCCCGCCACGCCTTCCGGCCGCTCTATCTCCAGCCCCGCTCTCTCTCCTGAAGCGCTCTCCTCGCTGCCAAGGCCCCTCAGCGCCCCTCTCCTCCGCCCGCCTCCGCCACAGATTCTCCCAAGCCGTGCTGCCTTCCTGGCCACCCCATCTCCCTCGAGCTCGCCCTGCCACCACGACCTCCGCCTCACAAGACGCTTGCCGGGCGAGCCCGCCTCGCCAGCTGCCTTCGCCTCCTCCGCCTCCACTGAACCTCCTGAGCTGGTTCCCCCAGCGTCGCCTTGGTCCTCCTCTTCGTCGGCCCCGACGAGCCTGCCTTCCCACCAGCGCGATGGCGGCTCCTCTCCTCGTCGGCGGCCCCCTTCTCCGCTGCTCGAGCCGGCCTAGGGTCTTCCCGAGCAGCCGCCCGCCTCCCCGTCGGCCTCCTCCCCGCCCTCGAGCCTCCGTCCGGCAAGCCCGCTGCCGGCTTCGTTCATCCCCAAGCTCGTCCGCCGGCGACCGCCACCACGGCCTCCCTGAGCTGCCGTGTCGCCAGTGCCACCACGAGCGAGACTGCACCCCGTCGGCCTCTGCCTTTGATTGTTGTATGGTTTCCTCAGACGGTTGTCATTGTGTGCTTCAGTTCTGCAGGTGTACACCTGGTAGAAGTTGCCTGTGACGTTTTCCCTTTGGCCACACATCGAGATCTCTGGAATGCCATGTTGCCCCATGGCGTTGTTTTGTGTCTCTGTCTCGCTCCTAGTAAGGATGCTTCCCAAGTCAGGAGTCGAGGACCCATGTGACTCCAAGTTCCCCTACGACAAGATCTCCATTCGCCCACGTGTGTCATAGGAATCCAAGCTCTTCGAGTCACCATACCAACAGGGACACCCAAGCCTCGGTCTTGGAAACCGAAGACCAAACCCCCGCACCGGAGTCTTGTTCTTCTTCACGGAGCCGAATACCGCGGAACGCCGAGCTCTTCCACCCGGACCCGAAGACCGAACCCTGGCGTGCCAAGTTCTTCAATTCGGCCAGATCACGATGCATAAGTACTTCTTCCCGGACGCCCAGGTCGTCGACACGGACACGCCAAGTACTTCCTCAAGGACGACAAGTTCTTCTTCCCGAATGCCAAGACCGACCCGATACGAGGACCCGACAAGATCTTCGCGACGGCAAGATCGACCGCTTGGCAACCAAGTTCTCCATCTTGTATCCGAACCTCACCGTTCCCATCGAACCCTGTCGAACCCCGAACCCTCGGAACCAAGATCTCCGACCCCCTAATGTGTGACCCCTTTCCTCAAGCCCTATTTTATAAATGATATTACTTGTTGCATATAAAATTGTCATACTTGCATGCATATTTGTCATGTGGTTTGGGGGCCTTATGCCGATTCACCATATAATTAAGTATGGGGCCCATATGCGGGCAAATCTTGTCTTATATAGGCCCCATTTAAATTTGTGTAGCGAACCGGTGCTATCTTCTGCCATGTTAAGACAACATTTAAATTGCAGGGTAGCTAAACAACTATAACCATATACATAATTGTCGGGACCCTGGTTCCGCTTAATATGACCTAATTGCATCGCATTCTTGCCATGTCATACATCATACATGCATCATGCTCGATCTTTTGCCGTAGTATTAAATAGTGCATCCGGTGTTTGTGCTAGTGTTTTGCTTCTTCACGGACTAGGCCGATGAGTTGATGCGAGTGTCGACCCGATCTTCGGTTGAACCTTCGGCAATGTTTTCAGGCGAGCATCTCCCCCTTTCTACCTATCTTACTTTTATAGTATTTATTCCCTCATGTTGATCTATTGCTATCTGTGTTGCGATGCTCTAGTTTTCGTACCCGAGTTATCCCTTGCCGCCTTATATTGCCTAGGACACATCCTATTACCTGTTGTTTGGTAGATAGTTGGACTTGCGCGTCGTAGTCGCTTGCTCAAGTGCTGTTGCGTGTCGTCAAGTACCACAATTGTTGGAGTGTTGCCGCATGTTTAATGTTGGAGATGATCTTGGTTTTAAATTTCATACCTTTAATTATTGATTAATAACTAAAATTTGAAGTAGGTAAATGCAGAGGCACAGGTGGGCAATAGATGTTATTTGGTTGTTAACCGTCCACTTGTGTCCCGTAGGACCCCGAGTACTTGATACATGTTCCTTGAATATTCGCGCTATCCACATCTGGGAGGATTATGGGACCCCCCTGAGCCAGAGCTTGATTCATTCTTATTTCTTGGGGCCACAAACTAGTTTGAGGATTTATTTACTATCCTGTACTTATGCCATGCTTTACTGCTTTATTTAAATTGTGCGATGGATAGCACACTGTACTGTTTAGGAATTGTGACACGTTTTCGCTGTATCGACAAGCTCGAGTTTTTGGGTTCCCAGTCGTTTACAGCCGTCCCCACAAACCTTGAGTCCGTCTCGGAGTCAGCTAGCTTCGTTGCGGGTGT
This sequence comes from Avena insularis, assembly GCA_023614405.1. Lineage (NCBI taxonomy): Eukaryota > Viridiplantae > Streptophyta > Magnoliopsida > Poales > Poaceae > Avena > Avena insularis. Next base: position 291,157,325 of record CM042691.1, on the reverse strand, counting down.
ACTCAATGGGGTGGCCCCCTGAAATATTTATGAATCTTGTGATTGTTTTGTCGTGAAGGCCTCGTTGGGTTTTGATTTGGTTTTTCCGAGGTTGATCGAGTGTGTGTTGCTATTTGTGCACCCCTGCAGGGTAAAACTTTCTGAAAGCCGTGTCCGCGGTTATGGACGACTTGGAGCACAGTATCTCGATCATAGACAACTATAACTAAAGTAGTGCTATAAATTTGACTTTATAATGACTAGTAATCAGCTTCACTAAAATGGAATGGCTAAATAAAACTTCCAACAACTGCTTGTTTGGGTTGTCGCTTGCTACCAATGTACCTGACTAGTAAGTATTGCAACTATAACGGAATGGCTGAATAAAAGTACCAACAACTGCTGGGTTTTGGGATATCTCATGCTAATTGTATTTGACTAGTAAGTGTCGCAACTACAACAGAATGGTTAACTAAAATTGCCCACTGCTTATTATATCAGGACAATTATTTATACCTGACAAGTAATTGCTGTAACGATAACTGAATAAATAAAACTGCCAACTGTGTGAGTTCCTCGGTTGACTTCCTCGATTGGTCTCGAGGGGGAGATACCAGGATGGGTATGTTTGGTGGTAGCATCAGGTTGGATCCGAATAGGTCTTTCTTACCCCTCTCTGATATCCGCTAGTTGTATCGAGTCTCTATAGGTTGTTTAGTGCATGCTGCGCTGCCGCTCAGTCCACCATACCTATGTAGGCGAGGACCGCCGAATTCTAGCCTCGCTGTAATCGCCTCGATCGACCGCTTCTCTTTTTCCTTTGCCCTTTGTCGGCACCCTTTTGTTTAAGCAGGTTTTGAGATCGACGTCATAGGTGGTTACCCTTCCGGCTTGGCCTGGGCAGGGTTATGGACGCCATTGGTTATTCCTCAGGGCTCTTAGCTCAATTTGCATCTTGTCCGTACTCGGACGCTATGTCGTTTTAAAGGTGATTTGGATCTTTGTATTGTATATCTGTATTCTTGACTCTTTGAGTCGCCGTTGTATATATCTGTTCTGTGGGTCCCATCGAGGACTGTTGTGTAATGTTATTACTTCGTTTTCCACCCGCACGAAAGTGCCTGGTGGGCACCTTTGAATCGTTTCTATGCGGGTTTGGCGAGAAGCGCTGAAACTCGCATAGGGCCGATTCTGAGGGTGTTACACTTTGGCTTCGCACTCGGCGGCCATGTCGGGGTCGCCGTTGATGGTGATGACGCCGCACGGCCCGGGGAGCTTCATCGCGTTGTACGCATAGTGGGGTGCTGCCATGAACTTGGCGAACGCCTGACGCCCCAGGACGCAATGGTAGGGGCTGTCGAAGGGAACGAGCTCGAAGACGATCCGCTCGGTGCGGAAGTTTGCTGGTGTGCCAAAGGTAACTGGCAGTGTGACCTTTCCGATCGGGTACGCCTTCCGTCCGGGGACGATGCCGTGGAACTTGGTGTGGGTCATCTCGATCATCGACTGCGGGAGCCGCAGCCGCCTGAAGGTGTCCAGGTACAGGATGTTGATGGAGCTGCCACCGTCCATCAATGTCTTGGGGAGCCAGTAGTCGCCGACCTTAGGCTTGACTACTAGGGCGACTCGGCCTAGATACTCGATGCGTGGCGAGTGGTCTTGTCGACTCCACGTGATGGGCTGCTCCGATCAGTTGAGGAACTAGGGAACGTCCACCCGGGCCACCGCGTTGACGGCGACAGCGCGGGTGAGGACCTTCTTCTCGCGCTTTGTGCTGAAGCCCATGAAGGTATGGAGCAAGCCGGCCACTGTGCCGAACTTTCCGCCGTTTGGCGGGTCGTTGTTGGGGTCCTCCCGTGCCCGCCGTGCCTTCTCGATCTCCCTTAGGGTGTGGCAATCGGCGGAGGTGTGCGTTGCGGGTTTCCCTTCCCTGCTATGAAACGCACACGGTTGGATAAGGAGAGCCGCGGGGTCGAACCGTGGCTTGGCCTTGTAGTTCCCGCCGTCGCGGCGTTGTCCTCCGTCGCGGCGGAAGCTCTTGGGCTCGCGTTGCGCGTGTCCGGCGTTGGCGACGAAGTCGACTCGCCCGTCACTGCGGCGCTTGCCGGTGAGGCGAGTGTTGCTGTAGCGTAGGTCGGACCGTCGTCCGTTGTCGTTGCCGCTCGTGTGGCGTTGGCCTCCTGACTCGTCGTTAGTTTCCTGGTTTGGGTCTTCCTCCACGTACTGTTTGGCGATCTTGAGGAGGTCGGGGATGTTGTCGAGTGTGCGAGAGTGTCGCTTGAGCTTGGCGACCAGGGGCTCGTAGCGGCACGAGGTCTTGAAGCAGTGGATCGCGGTGTCCGGGTGGATGCCGACCGTGTTGTACCAGAGTTCTTGCCACCGTTGGACCCAGTTACGGGTCGACTCGTGGGGTCCCTGGACGCATCGTTCCAGGTCCTCGATGGTGGTGGCGCGGGTGTAGGAGCACTCGAAATGCCTGACGAAGGCGTCACGCATCTCTTCCCAGGAGTCGATACTGTCCTAGGGGAGGGTGTTGATCCACTTCCTGCACGTCCCCTCCATCATCAGAGGGAGGTAACGGGCGGCTAGTAGGTCGGTGTGGCCTGCGATCCCCATTGCCATGAGGTATGTGTCGAGCCAGACGGCGGGGTCGCATTTAGGGTCGATTTTTCTATCTCCTTTGGCGCCTTGAAGTTTGGCGGGTATTTCTCGCCTCGGATCATTGGTCCGAAGCACTTGGGTCCGAGTCGACTGAGCGACCCCATGGGTTCGCCATCGCGGCGATTGGTCAGGGTGTGTCGCAGGTCATCGGGTTGGCGTGCGCGCCAGCTTTGGTTATTGATGATGTGGGTGCGGGCATCGATGGGTTGACTGTTGGCGGCGACGAGGTTGGTCGCTGGCCTGGGGTCGTTGGTGGAGAGTGTCGCGTTCGCGGGTCGATGTTGGAGCTGCAGTGGCTCCGGTGGCGGGCAGGTGAGGGTGTTTTCTGCCACTGGGCGGCCTCTTGAGGCCGCCCTACTTCCGGAGGAACGCGAGTATACTCGACCCTGCGAGTCGGCGCCCGCTCTTTGCGTATTGGATCTGTAGGGCCCTTACGTATTGGATCTGTAGGGCGCCGTCGCCGGTGGCCGCGATGCTGTCAGCTGCTGCTCGGCCTGCCACGAGGTTGTCCATCGGGGTGGAGAACAGTGGGAGGCCGTTTGCGTCTCACTCCCGTGAAGAGACTACTATCCGCGGCTGGTCCCTGGGGGGTGTGCGGTTGGGTGGTGGCGGTGCGCCCATCGCCGTCGACCCTGGCGGGGGTCGGGCGCTTCCTCCTGGTGGCGCGTTCTCGCAGATCGCGCGCTCGGCCACGCGGGCCGGGTCGTTTAATGCCGAAGTTCAGGCGCGCTATGAACGGTGGGGTTCAGACGCGACCTGATCCGCTGTTGGTGGTAGCGCGATAGCTCCTGCGCCGTCACCTGCTCGAGGCGAAATTTTTCGCGCTCGGCTTGCTCCTTGCGTACCGCCTCCGCCAGTTTCAGGCGGAGTTCCTCGACCTCCGTTACCGTGGCGTTAAGAGGGATTGGGGTGGAGAAGGGGTCCTCCGGCGGATCGGTGACGGTCGCCATATAGGTCGCGGCGTGGCGACCGGTTCCGTCGCGGAGGTCGGCAGAATTCTCCGACCCGGAGTCGAATTCGAAGATCCCGAGGAAGGAGAGGTCCTCGAAGTCTCCCACGTTGGAGACCTGGGTGATGGAGCCCGCGGGCGAAGCCGCGGTAATGGATCCGGCGAGTGACGCCGGGGTCGCCGAGTCGGCGTCATCGTTGAGGGCCGCGTCTTCTGCGACCGCTGAGTTTTCGGCCATGTTGCTGTGGGCCGAATTGTACTCGGAGGCGAGGCGATGGATCGTGCGGATCTGGCTCTCGGAGAGCCGATCGCGTGGTGGCGACTCGCGGATGCGAGCCGAATCCTCCGAGGCGACGACGTCGGTGAGACCGACGAAGAGGCTGATCGTGCCGACCGGCAGGATCACGCTGTGCGTGACGGGTCGCGCCGCCGGGACGTAGCTGCTCGGCAAGATTTGGAGCATCTCGCCGATCGCTATCATGCGGCCGGTGGCGACCGTCTCGATGATGGGCAGATTGGATCTCGCCGCAGAACACCGGCCAGACCGGCCAGGCCCCACGGTGGGCGCCACTGTCGTGGGAATGGTCACGGCAGATGCTGCAATCGGCAGCGAGTAGTAGACCGAGGGGCAAGGGCGCCCAGCCATCTGCGGTGCGAGATGAGGGCAAAGACACATGGTTTTACCCAGGTTCGGCCCCCCGGAGGGTAAAGACCTACTCCTGCTAGATTGTATTATGAAGGTGGTACAATGGGAGAGCTCGGCGGCTTGGCGGCGAGTCGCTTGGGTGTATGATGGAACGTGTCTCTACTCGCCCTACGGGGGGGTTTATATAGACTCACCTCCCCTAGGGTTTACATATCTCAACCGATTCGGTTACTGATTCGGTACTCGTTTGACCTAATCCGACTGGGCTTATCTACTCGCCTGGGCCTTCAGCTTCCAGTCGCTTGGTTCCTCGCTGGGCTTCAATCCATTCGCCGTCTCGCATGCCCACTCGCCAAGTCTTGGGCCAATCGGAAATGTCCTGCTGGGCATACCCCGGTAGGCATATCCCCATCACTAACCACATACATTAAACAATAGAAGTAAAATTATGCTACTAAGTATATCAAACTTAACAAATGTCCTAAGAGGCCTGAAGCATATGATGATGTCCAAACCATAGATCCCAGACTGCCGACTGGGAACTCCAACCTACCCGTCGATGTCGATGTCGATGCTGTGAAGAACTTATCTTCTATGATAACACTTAATCTGCTGCAAAAGTATCAACGAAGCAAGGGTGGGTACAGGGTGTACTCTGCAAGACTTATTGCTGGTGGAGTTAGTTTGCATAAAGCCAACTTTTTTTTTGTAAAACAAGAGGGAGAAGAATCTTGACTAATCAGAGTATTTTAAAAGGGGATAAGAGAGCGGTATCTCTAGCTTTGATCATCTTTTGATATCCACTGAATCATCATTAGCTGAACCTATCTAGGATCACCCCATCTGTCCCTGAGGAAGCATCCTTAAGCACACGTTACTCAACTTGCCAAGTTTTACGATTACGTTCAAGTTATCTATAATCTTAGAATCTGGTCACCAAGTTCGTCCATAACCGTGGACACGGCTTTTCGAAAAGATTTAACCCTGTAGGGTGTACAACTTTACCCACACGTACTAACCTTCTCTTAATGCCACTAGATAAGACCTCTTCCTTGGAAGGCCGGCAAAGGGTAGTTAGACACGACCTTTACCTTGTTTTCGCCGAGACCATGAGTCACGCACTAGGGAGATGCCGCCGTAATGGGTCGAGTCCCAAAGGTCGGTCCCTAATGATGTGGACAGGGTTCAAGATTACGGATAACGGGCATCTCTTGTTCCCTGCCACACTTACCTACCTGTATGAATGCACCTCCTTCACCTCCATTCAAGAACAACCAAGATGCGTATGGCGAATGGAACGCCCAAACTATGTGACTCATGGAATCTACTCGGAAAGTTAGTTAGTCGAGGGGGTTTCCAGGCCCCCGCGTGGCTGTACGCTCTTCTTGGTCCATATGCAAGAACTCAGGTCCTAGTAGTGGCAAGTAAGGGACTACAAAAACCACAACCCACCATGGTCTCCCATACAAGCCTTAGCATGTTTAACTTTCATCTCTGATCTTACCACATCATCCTGTCAAATTAGGTTCATTCGCAGCTCTGATTCATCAACCGGATGGACCAGCGGTAACAACTAAGCATGGCTAAGCACAACAGATGTAACAGCTCTAGCAACGCTTGATAAGCCAAACCCTAGTTATGCTAGGAGTAGTGGATCAGGGAATATAGGCTACAAAGAGAACATGCAACAGATAGGATCATTCTATCTATCGACAAAAGACTTTGGAATCGCATACACATGGCAAGAATTGAAATGCTCGAAAACATAGGATTATATCATGTGTGGGGTTTTCTTGTTGATATCCAGAAAGCAAAGTTCCGGACACCTGGTACTTGACTTGATTATAATTGATCAAGTATTGGTCTTCGAGCTTCGACGGTGTTGACCTCGGGCTTCAATCTCGATCTCGATTCCGATATCGTGTTCTACCGGAGAAGAACCAAATATTGGAAATAAGTGGAAATAATCAACACATGGCATCCATGCTATGCTAAAACAAGGATGATGATATGACAAGTTAAATAGCATTGAAATAAACACCTAAGGCATGCTTGATAATTTAATCGGGGTCCCGAGGGGTATAAACCCTAATTCAGTAAAACTCCAGAATCACATGTGAGGGGTTACTAGGTTGTTATAATTAAAATTTATATGAGAGTTGATTAACAATGCATGATAATAGATTAATTAGGTAGATCTCATTTTTCTGAACATTTGATATATTATTTGTATTTATCTGTTTTATAAATAATTAGTTATTCAATTTACAAGTTTAAATCATTTTATGAAAATATTAAACCACTTATTACCTCAGCCTAACATCAACACACCCTAACCCTATCCTTTTCTCACTAGAGAAGAACCTAGCCACTATGGATGACAGGTGGGACCTGGGCCACATCGGCGAGCCACACATGCACCATACGGGCTCGCCGGAAACACTACAGACGGCGGCGGCTGGTGGACCTAGGGTGCGAGCGGGGATGCACGACTTGACCCGTTCGAACCAGCACAATGCGGCCTACCTAAAACGGGCGGCGCTTCTACCTAGGGGTCACTAGAGCAACGTCAATGACGACGGCCAGCGGCGGCGCTCACAGGTGGTCACGGCGACGGTGATACAGAGAGGGAGAGAGCGAACAGAGGGCACTAGGAGATGCAGGAGCGGGACAGTGAGGTTGGGGAGGCCGGACGGAGGGGAACTAACGGTGTCCTGCATTGGGAGAGATGAAGTTGATGGCGAGGATTCACTGCGCTAGAGCTCGATTCCTTCGGCGGGTTGAAGCAGGGGACCGAGGCGGAGCTCGAGGGACCTTCAGCTGGCCTTGGGGTGGCCGGAGACGACGATGATGAGCAGCGAGCGATGACTAGGGATGGGAGGGAGACGTGCGAAGCTGGTCCTTATCGTTCTCCAGGTGGCGGCGGACGGCGGGATGCAGGCGGCGCGGATCGACGGCGCCGGCGGCAACACCGATTAGCTTGCTGTGGGGAGGAAGACGATGAAGACGGAGAGAGCGAAGCGATACCGGGCCGCATCGGGCTGCAGTTGGGCCGGGGTGGGATTCTTGAAGCGGTAGATAAAGGAAGGAGAGGGGAAGAGGGCGAGCTGGGCTGGCCTGCTTCGGCTAGCTGGCTCTGTTTATTTGCAAAAAACTGTTTTCCTTTTTCTGTTTTCATTTCTCTCTTTGTATTTTCATTTTCAAATCTGTTTTGATTCATTTTAATATACGAGAGCTTTTACAACATATAGAAATACTAGAGGGGCCCTTTATAACCATTTGGGATCCAAATATTTTGGGGTTTTTCAAATTATTTCAAAACCATTTGAAAGGTTTCAAAGAAGAAGGGAAAGAATAGGGTTTAGGGTTTTCCTTTACTTCTTTAATGCACATTTTAGTAGATGATGCTCATGAATGCACAATCAAAACCCTAATTACCATTAAATAAAACTAGGGTTGTTACACGCAGCTGGGCCCCACATGTCATCCTCACATTAGAAGAAACATGTGCATGATGATTTTTTTCCTTTTCTCGTGCCTCCCTGATTTGAACTCGATAACTTTGCTCAATCTATCTTCCGGTAATTGCGCTGCTCGGTCCCACATGCTATTCTCTCATTAGAAGAATAGTGTGTATGATGGAATTTTTTCCTTCGCTCCCACTACCCTATTCCGAACTTGATTGCGCTGCTAGATGCATCTAAAGTTTAATCACACAGCTGGGCCCACATATCAGACTCGCATTAGAAGAATCGTGTGTATGATGGATTTTTTGCCCTCGGTGACGCCTCCGTGTTAACTTGATATCATTGCTCGTTCAATCTGTCGTTTATTCAGGCTGGTGGGTCCCATATGTCAGCATCTCATTAGAAGAATCGTGTGCATATGATTGGATTTTTTCTTCTCTAGAACTACCCTATTCCTAACTAGATAGCGTTGCTCGACGAATCTGCCGTCTGGTCACGCTGCTAGGTCCTACGTGTCAGCATCTTATTAGAAGAAACGTGTGCATATTGGAATTTTTTTTGCTCACGCCTCCCTTACTTGAACTGGCAAAGTTGCTCGATGCAGACCTATAATAAGGTCTATATAGTGGGCCCCACATGTCAGCCTCTCTGCAAATGAAATGTGCTAGTATGATGGACTTTTTTTGGGCGGGTGTTCTGACCTTGGTCCGTTGCTGCGTCCCAGATGTTAGCCTCCTCTGTGTAGGACACGTGTGTAGGCTGGGTCCTAGATGTCAGCCTCAATTTGAAAGAAACATGTGTATGTTGGACTGTTTTTTAGGTCGAGTCCGCCGTTCTGATCTTGGCAACATTGCTAGATGCAGCAGCAGTTTACCTGGGTTCCATGTATCAGTCTTTTTTTTAAAAAGTTAATCTATATTTCTTTGCTAGGTCCCACATGTCAGCATTAGTATATAATAAGAGAAATTGCAAGGACCACAATTTTGACCTTGGTTCATTGCTGGGTCCCATATGTCAACGTCCTCTGTGCAGGACACGTGTCTATGCTGGGTCCTAGATGTCAACCTCTATTTGAAAAAACGTGTATGTGTTGGACTATTTTTTCAGATCTAGTCCTCAGTTCTGACCTTGGAAACATTTCTAGACGCATCAGCAGTTTAACTAGGTCTTAGATGTCAGTCTTAGAGTACAAAATGATGACAGTAAGGAAAAAAATGCCTAGGATTCGAACTCGAGACGTCTGAAACGGTAAACGGCTTGCCTTGCCACTACAAAAGGAATAGTTAATACAATAGAAACGTTTAACGGTTCCTTCTATAAGTTAGAAGACTTTTTTTGGCCATGTTTATCTTCCTTCAAATAATAAGGCAGCGCTCCTTGCAGCTAAACTAAAAACTGCTAAATAATGTAGTAGTTTTTACACAGAAAAATAGGTAGGCGGTGATTTTTTTATAGTAATGGGAAATATTGAATGGGCTCACTCCTAAACTGAATGGGCTATGATCGGCGGCCACAAGACCATGAAAAGGCCTAATTACAAAGTTTTCGGCTATGCTTGGGCCTCATAGGCTAATTTCATGGGGTCATTAATAAAAATTCCAAATGTCAACAATGAAGAAAAAACAAGGGCGAAAAAATTGGCAGATATTTCGCATGTAAATTGTTGACAACCAGGACACATAGCACACATGAGCCAAAACTTTCCTACTCGCGCATTCACTCCAGTAGCCAGCTACTGTCTCTTTGCACCATTCTTCTGGAGATGCACCGATCGTGAAAACCATAGGACGCGCTCCAAAACATTCACTAGTCGAGCACAGAAGCACAGAAGTCGACGACTTTTTTCTAGAGACGCACACAGGTCGGCGGTCAGCTGGTCGATACCCATGGTATGGTTATAATTTTGTTAGTTTGCTCGAATCGTTCCCTAGAAGTGGTTTTGTACTCGGTCTGTTCGTTTGACATTGTTCTGCACTTGATATGTTTGTTTGAATTGGTTGGCATTTTATTACGCTTGGTCGATCTGTTCTCTCTAATATGTAACATAGTTCTGCACACAATTTTTGAAATAGGCTAAAATTACGTGGCATTTATAGTTCTATATCCCATCAGTTTGTTCAGATGTCTTGGCTTAATTTGATCTGTAATCTACATGTTCCCTAAAATATCTTGAAAGATTTTGACCATCTGTATCCTCCACAGATGGACAAATATTGGATATTGAATGGACAAAAAGCAACACCTTCATATTGGGAAGGTGTTAATGACTTCATGAAGTTTGTTAGACAGCATAACGGTGACTCAGATGTGTTTTTCCCATGCCAACAATGCCTTGATTATAAAAACACTACTAGGAAACTAGCTATAGATAGACATACCTTCCGTGGCGCATGGTTCTGACCATGCGCCACAAAAGTTATCCAGTGGCGCATCCGGAGCAGTGCGCCACAGAACCACCAAACTTCTATGGAGCATCTTACAAAGCCATGCGCCACAGAAGTTTGGTGGGACCCATACCAGCCGTTGGACCATGAATCACTAGTAGAAAATAGGCTATCCGTTGGACTAATGTTGGCACGCGTCCCGGTTCGAGCGGGCACGGTGGCCGGGGGCATGTGTCCCGGTTGGTATGGGGTCATCCGTCCCGGTTTGTAGCACAAACCAGGACTAAAGGTTGGGCGTTAGCCACGTGGCGTGACACACACTTTTAGTCCCGGTTTGTGTTACAAACCGGGACGTATGATCCCGCCCTCTATAAATGCGATGCCCCAGCCCTCTGCCTCCACTCTATTTTTTCTTGGTGGAAGGTGTGAGAGGTGTGCTAGTTTTTTTCCTATGCATGCATTCAAGGTGTTTGATGAAATGTTTGAATGAATGATCCCGTTCAATTTCTCATAGAACAAAAATATACAAGGTGTCTGAGATGCACTTGAGCTTTCTCTCCTCTTTATCTCCCTCGATTGAGGTTAGCAATCTTATCTTTTCTCTGTCATTGATACAATGCATGTGTCGATGTGAATTGGTCATTTCACTATTTATGATGTCCTGTTTTTGATAAACTTACTTATATGATGCAGATGAACGGCCGGGAATGGATGTACGGTGACCGGCGTGTACCCGGGTACATTAAAGGCGTGGATAAATTTATCGATGTGGCTACGGCAAACAAAGAGAATGGTTTTATACATTGTCCATGTGTTCAATGTCGGAACAACAAGGAGTACTCTTCCTCAAAAATCATTCCCGTCCACCTGATTATGAAAGTTTTCATGCCCAACTATAATTGCTGGACCAAGCACGGGGAAAGAGGGGTTATGATGGAATACGGTGAAGAAGAAAATGATGATAACAACTATCATCATATTTTTCCTGAATATAGTGATACTGCAATGGAAGACAATGAAGAGGAAGGAGGTGAAGAACGGGCATCAGTTGAGCCGGCTGATGAACTTGGTAGGGTCATTTCTGATGCAAAGCAATACTGTGAAATAGAAAATGAGAAGTTGAAGTTAGAGGGCATGTTAGAAGATCACAAGAAATTGTTGTACCCAAATTGTGAAGATGGCAGCACAAAGCTCGGTACCACACTAGAATTGCTACGATGGAAGGCAGAGTGTGCTCTAACTGACTCCTCATTTGAAAAGATGCTGAAAATAATGAAGCCGAAGTTTCCAAAACATAATGAACTTCCCGAGAGTACCTACGAAGCAAAGAAGACTCTCTCTCCTCTAGGATTAGATGTGCAAAAGATACATGAATGCATTAATGACTGCATCCTCTACCGCGGTAAGGAGTATGAGAATTTAGATAAATGCCCGGTATGCAATGCATTGCGGTATTAGATCAGACGAGATGACCCTGGTGATGTTGAGGGAGAGCCCCTCTGGAAGAGGGTTCCTACTAAGGTTATGTGGTATGCTCCTATAATAACAAGGTTGAAACACATGTTCAGAAACAAAGAGCATGCCAGGTTGTTGCGATGGAACAAAGAAGACCGTAAGAAAGACGGGAAGTTGAGACACCCTGCTGATGGGTCAGAGTGGAGAAAAATTGAGAGAGACTTCCCAGACTTTGTAGGTGACGCAAGGAACTTATGGTTGGGTCTAAGTACGGATGGCATGAATCATTTTGGGGAGCAGAGCTACAGTCACAACACCTGGCCCGTGTCTCTATGTATCTACAACCTTCTTCCTTGGTTGTGCATGAAGCGTAAGTTCATTATGATGCCAGTGCTCATCCAATGCCCAAAAAGCAACCGGGGAACGACATTGATGTGTACCTTAGGCCATTAGTTGAAGAACTCTTAGAGTTGTGGGGAAAACCAGGTGTACATGTGTGGGATGAGAACAAACAGGAGCCATTTGATCTACGAGCGTTTCTTTTCGTAACCATCAATGATTGGCCTGCTCTTAGTAACCTTTCAGGACAGACAAACAAGGGATATAAGGCATGCACGCACTGTTTAGATAAGACTGAAGGTACATATTTGCATAAATGCAAGAAGGTTGTGTACCTGGCGAATCGACGATTTCTTCTGACCAATCATCCCGTAAGAAAGAAAGGCAAGCATTTCAAAGGTGAGGCAGATCACCGGAAGAAGCCTGAACTCCCTACTGGTGATGATGTATTTGGTATGGTCAAGGACATAGAAGTAATCTTTGGAAAGGGTCCCGGCGGTCAATCAGTTCCAAATGACGTCGGACACGCACTCATGTGGAAGAAGAAATCTATATTTTGGGAGCTGCCATATTGGAAAGTCCTACGTGTCCGCTCTTCAATCGACGTGATGCATGTGATGAAGAATCTTTGCGTGAACCTGCTAGGATTCATAGGCGTGTATGGGAAGACAAAAGATACACCAGAAGCACGGGAGGACCAACAAATTATGAAAGACCCAAAGAACATGCATACACAGAACAAGACGGATAAAGGGCGTCACTTAAGTCGTGCCAGCTATGCTCTTACCAAAGCAGAAAAGGAAATCTTTTTTGAAGTCCTTTATAGTATCAAGGTGTCGTCTATCTTATCATCTAATATAAAGGGGATAATAAATATGGCAGAGAAAAAGTTCCAAAACCTGAAGTCTCATGACTGTCACGTGATTATGACGTAGTTGCTTCCGATTGCATTAAGGGGGCTTCTACCGGAAAATGTTCGAGTACCTATTGTGAAGCTGTGTGCATTCCTCAATGCAATACTCAGAAGGTAATCAATCCAGATATTCTTCCAAGGTTACAGAAGGATGTGGTACAGTGTCTTGTTAGTTTTGAGTTGGTGTTCCCACCATCCTTCTTCAATATTATGACGCATCTCCTGGTTCACCTAGTGGAAGAGATTGCCATTCTCGGTCCTGTATTTCTGCACAATATGTTCCCCTATGAGAGGTTCATGGGAGTCTTAAATAAATATGTTCATAACCGTGCTAGACCAGAAGGAAGCATCTCCAAGGGATATGGAACAGAGGAGGTCATTGAGTTTTGTGTTGACTTTATTCCTGACCTTAAGCCGATTGGTGTTTCTGACTCGCGGCATGAGGGAAGATTAAGTGGAAAAGGCACGGGAAAGAAAGCAATGATATGTAGGGGATTCTTTCACTAAAGCACACTACACAGTTCTATAAAATTCTACCTTGGCAGCTCCGTATATCGAGGAACACAAGAATATTGTACGCTCCAAAAACCCGGGGAAGCCTGAATCATGGATTATAGATGAACACATGAAGTCTTTCGGTGGTTGGATGCGGACACATCTCTTGAATGAAACCACTGTTGGAGATCAGCTATACTTGTTGGCCGCATCACCATCTTCTACTATATTGAATTTCCAAGGGTACGAAATAAATGGGAATACATTCTACACGATCGCCCAAGATAAAAAGAGCACCAACCAAAATAGTGGTGTACGCTTTGATGCAACAGACGAGAATGGACAGAAGGACACATACTATGGTTACATAGAGGAGATATGGGAACTAGACTATGGAGTCTCTTTTAAGGTCCCTTTGTTTCGCTGCAAATGGGTCAACCTGAATGGGGAAGGGGTAAAGATAGAACAGTTGTATGGAATGACAACAGTGGATCTCAACAATCTTGGTTATAGAGATGAACCATTCGTCCTAGCCAATGATGTGTCTCAGGTTTTCTATGTGAAGGACATGCCCTCCAGACCGAAAAAAGAAAAAAATATGCAAACGAATACATCATATGATGAGCCAAAGCATCACATAGTTCTTTCAGGAAAAAGAAACATCGTGGGAATCGAGGACAAGACAGACATGTCAGAAGATTATAATAAGTTTGATGAAATTTCGCCCTTCACAGTGAAAACTGACCCAAGCATTCCGTTAAGTAAAGAAGATGCTCCATGGTTACGTTTGAAGCGATCATAAGGAAGGACATATGGCAAGAAGTTCATGCTCATATTGTGTAACTCTAGTTCATGTCTGGCCGGGATATCTTATGATGTTTGAAATTTTCCAAGTTTAATAAATGTATTGAGTGTTAGTCCCGGTTTGTGGCTTGACCGGGACTATATATAGGGGGGCCTTTAGTCCCATTTTTGTAGTCTCAGTTTTTAATATTAATAAATGTCTTGAGTGTTAGTCCTGTTTTGTGGCTGGACCAGGACTAAAGGGGGCCTTTAGTCCCGATTCGTAGAACGACTTTCCCGAACTATGAAGAAGTTATCCCCATTCTTACTTGCCATTAAGATCTGATCTCCAAACGCGCGTGGTCACATATTAGGGAGTGCCTCTATGACCAGTTTCTTAGAGATGCCGGAGGACTGGGATCCGGCGGCATCTCCCTGAAACTGGTCGTAGTGGTGTCCCTGCTCTCGCACACCATCTTGCAGCTTGTAACTTCTCTAACTAGATCAATACACCTGGGAGCTAACTAATTTCACATATTAGGGAGTGCCTCTATGACCAGTTTCTCGGAGATGCCAGAGGACTAGGATCCAGCGGCATCTCCGTGAAACTGGTCATAGTGGTGTCCCTGCTCTCGAAAACAATATTGGAGATGCCTTAATCTGGCTGGAGGACTGGACTCACAAGGATGCCTATTTATAGTACAAGCATCTCGACATAGTGTCGACACTTACGACATAATGTCGACAATCACCCCTATTATTAGTGTTGACTCGTGGTTTGTCCCGGTTGGTGTCTCCAACCGGGACTAAAGGTTCATCTTTAGTCCCGGTTGGTGACACCATCCGAGACAAGATACATGCCGCACGACATAATGTCGACACTCACCCCTATCATTAGTGCTGCCTGGCCCAGCCTGCCGAAATCCCTCCAACCGGGACTAAAGATGAACCTATCAATGTTGTTGTGTCCATATTATGCATGCATGTGGACATTGGTATGGAGAACAATGTTGCAGGAGGAAGTTTTCCTTTTCGTCGCACGGAAAAGCCATTTTCCATTTTTCGAGCGCAAAAAACGGGTCGTTTTGTGAAGTAACCACCAAAATGCTGTTTCAGAATGCTACCATCCCATTTTTCTAAAACACTAGACCACCTTACATGGACTAACTCCCAACCGGGACATCTCAAACCTTTTCGGCCATCCCGGGTAAAAAGGACAAATGTCTGCCGAATCGGTAGGAAGTGGGTTCGGTTTGTACTACAGGTACATGATCTAACGCCCGTGATTTTTTGAAAAAATCATTTTAAGACTCGCAATATGTTGTTTCTTCAGAGATACAATGCAAGTTCTAACGATGCTCGTCCCCTATCTTCATGCACGCCGGTTCGACCATAGTTAGAAATTCAAAAAATTCAAAACGGGCATAAGAAATTCAAAAAAATCCGAAAAATAAAAATCCTTCGTGTGATGTCATATTATGTGACATAGTTGAAAGGAAAAATACCAGACTTGATATATTGATCATGTCTCAAAAAAACCTTCACAAAATGACCTATCATGTTCGAGGTTTCATGGCTTCCGGTCCAAATGACCGATGTTATGTGCTGAATCACGACATAGTTTGTGATGCTGTGCCCATATTATGCATTCATGTGGACATTGGTATGGAGAACAATGTTGCAGGAGGAAGTTTTCCTTTTTATGCGGAATAGCCATTTTCCATTTTTAAGCGCAAAACGGGTCGTTTTGTGAAGTAACCACCAAAATGTTATTTCAGAATGCTACCGTCCCATTTTTTAAAAAATACTAGACCACCTTACATGGACTATCTCCCAGCCGGGACATCTCAAACCTTTTCGTCCATCCCGGGTAAAAAGGACAAATATCTACCGAATCGGTAGGAAGTGGGTCCGATTTGTACTACAGGTACATGATCTAACGCCCGTGATTTTTAGGAAAAATCATTTTTAGACTCGCAATATGTGGTTTCTTTAGAGACCCAATGCAAGTTCTAATGATGCTCGTCCCCTATCTTCATGCACGCAGGTTCAACCATAGTTAGAAATTCAAAAAATTCAAAACGGGCATAAGAAATTCAAAAAAAATCCGAACAATGAAAATCCTTCACGTGGTGTCATATTATGTGACATAGTTGAAAGGAAAAATACCAGACTTTGTATATTGATCATGTCTCGAAAAAACCTTCACAAAATGACCTACCATGTTTGAGGTTTCATGGCTTTCGGTAAAAATGACCGATGTTATATGCTGAATCACGGCATAGTTTGTGATGCTATGCCCATATTATGTACGCATGTGGACATTGGTATGGAGAACAATGTTGCAGGAGGAAGTTTTCCTTTTCGTCACACGGAAAAGACATTTTCCATTTTCTGAGCGCAAAAAACGGGTCATTTTGTGAAGTAACCACCAAAATGCTGTTTCAGAATGCTACCGTCCCATTTTTCTAAAATACTAGACCACCATACATGGACTATCTTCCAACCGGGACATCTCAAACCTTTTCGTCCATCCCGGATAAAAAGGAGAAATGTCTGCCGAATCGGTATGAAGTGGGTCCAGTTTGTACTACATGTACATGATCTAACGCCCGTGATTTTTTGAAAAAATCATTTTTAGACTTTCAATATGTGGTTTCTTCAGAGATCCAATGCATTTTCTAATGATGCTCGTCCCCTATCTTTATGCACGCCGGTTCGACCATAGTTAGAAATTCAAAAAATTCAAAACGGGCATAAGAAATTCAAAAAAAAAATATGAACAATGAAAATCCTTCGTGTGGTGTCATATTATGCGACATAGTTGAAAGGAAAAATACTAGACTTGGTATATTGATCATGTCTCGAAAAAACCTTCACAAAATGACCTATCATGTTCGAGGTTTCATGGCTTCCGGTCCAAATGACCGATGTTATGTGCTGAATCACGGCATAGTTTGTGATGCTGTGCCCATATTATGCATTCATGTGGACATTGGTATGGAGAACAATGTTGCAGGAGGAAGTTTTCCTTTTAAATGCATCGGAATAGCCATTTTCCATTTTCCGGCGCAAAAAAGCGTCGTTTTGTGAAGTAACCACCAAAATGTTGTTTCAGAATGCTACCGTCCCATTTTTTTTAAAATACTAGACCACCTTACATGGACTATCTCCCAGCCGGGACATCTCAAACCTTTTCGTCCATCCCGGATAAAAAGGACAAATGTCTGCCGAATCAGTAGGAAGTGGGTCCGATTTGTACTACAGGTACATGATCTAACGCCCGTGATTTTTAGAAAAATCATTTTTAGACTCGCAATATGTGGTTTCTTTAGAGACCCGATGCAAGTTCTAATTATGCTCGTCCCCTATCTTCATGCAGGCAGGTTCAACCATAGTTAGAAATTCAAAAAATTCAAAACGGGCATAAGAAATTCAAAAAAAATCCGAACAATGAAAATCCTTCACGTGGTGTCATATTATGTGACATAGTTGAAAGGAAAAATACCAGACTTGGTATATTGATCATGTCTCGAAAAAACCTTCACAAAATGACCTACCATGTTTGAGGTTTCATGGCTTTCGGTAAAAATGACCGATGTTATATGCTGAATCACGGCATAGTTTGTGATGCTATGCCCATATTATGCACGTATGTGGACATTGGTATGGAGAACAATGTTGCAGGAGGAAGTTTTCCTTTTCGTCGCACGGAAAAGCCATTTTCCATTTTTCGAGCGCAAAAACGGGTCGTTTTGTGAAGTAACCACCAAAATGCTGTTTCAGAATGTGACCGTCCCATTTTTCTAAAACACTAGACCACCTTACATGGACTAACTCCCAACCGGGACATCTCAAACCTTTTCGGCCATCCCGGGTAAAAAGGACAAATGTCTGCCGAATCGGTAGGAAGTGGGTTCGGTTTGTACTACAGGTACATGATCTAACGCCCGTGATTTTTTGAAAAAATCATTTTAAGACTCGCAATATGTTGTTTCTTCAGAGATACAATGCAAGTTCTAACGATGCTCGTCCCCTATCTTCATGCACGCCGGTTCGACCATAGTTAGAAATTCAAAAAATTCAAAACGGGCATAAGAAATTCAAAAAAAAAAATATGAACAATGAAAATCCTTCGTGTGGTGTCATATTATGTGACATAGTTGAAAGGAAAAATACTAGACTTGGTATATTGATCATGTCTCGAAAAAACCTTCACAAAATGACCTATCATGTTTGAGGTTTCATGGCTTCCGGTCCAAATGACCGATGTTATGTGCTGAATCACGGCATAGTTTGTGATGCTGTGCCCATATTATGCATTCATGTGGACATTGGTATGGAGAACAATGTTGCAGGAGGAAGTTTTCCTTTTCGTCGCACGGAATAGCCATTTTCCATTTTCCGAGCGCAAAAAACGGGTCGTTTTGTGAAGTAACCACCAAAATGTTGTTTCAGAATGCTACCGTCCCATTTTTTTAAAAATACTAGACCACCTTACATGGACTATCTCCCAGCCGGGACATCTCAAACCTTTTCGTCCATCCCGGGTAAAAAGGACAAATGTCTACCGAATCGGTAGGAAGTGGGTCCGATTTGTACTACAGGTACATGATCTAACGCCCGTGATTTTTAGGAAAAATCATTTTTAGACTCGCAATATGTGGTTTCTTTAGAGACCCAATGCAAGTTCTAATGATGCTCGTCCCCTATCTTCATGCACGCGGGTTCAACCATAGTTAGAAATTCAAAAAATTCAAAACGGGCATAAGAAATCCAAAAAAAATCCGAACAATGAAAATCCTTCACGTGGTGTCATATTATGTGACATAGTTGAAAGGAAAAATACCAGACTTTGTATATTGATCATGTCTCGAAAAAACCTTCACAAAATGACCTACCATGTTTGAGGTTTCATGGCTTTCGGTAAAAATGACCGATGTTATATGCTGAATCACGGCATAGTTTGTGATGCTATGCCCATATTATGCACGCATGTGGACATTGGTATGGAGAACAATGTTGCAGGAGGAAGTTTTCCTTTTCGTCACACGGAAAACCCATTTTCCATTTTCTGAGCGCAAAAAACGGGTCATTTTGTGAAGTAACCACCAAAATGCTGTTTCAGAATGCTACCGTCCCATTTTTCTAAAATACTAGACCACCATACATGGACTATCTTCCAACCGGGACATCTCAAACCTTTTCGTCCATCCCGGATAAAAAGGAGAAATGTCTGCCGAATCGGTATGAAGTGGGTCCAGTTTGTACTACATGTACATGATCTAACGCCCGTGATTTTTTGAAAAAATCATTTTTAGACTTTCAATATGTGGTTTCTTCAGAGATCCAATGCATTTTCTAATGATGCTCGTCCCCTATCTTTATGCACGCCGGTTCGACCATAGTTAGAAATTCAAAAAATTCAAAACGGGCATAAGAAATTCAAAAAAAAAATATGAACAATGAAAATCCTTCGTGTGGTGTCATATTATGTGACATAGTTGAAAGGAAAAATACTAGACTTGGTATATTGATCATGTCTCGAAAAAACCTTCACAAAATGACCTATCATGTTCGAGGTTTCATGGCTTCCGGTCCAAATGACCGATGTTATGCTGAATCACGGCATAGTTTGTGATCTGTGCCCATATTATGCATTCATGTGGACATTGGTATGGAGAACAATGTTGCAGAGGAAGTTTTCCTTTTAAATGCATACGGAATAGCCATTTTCCATTTTCCGAGCGCAAAAAACGGGTCGTTTTGTGAAGTAACCACCAAAATGTTGTTTCAGAATGCTACCGTCCCATTTTTTTTAAAATACTAGACCACCTTACATGGACTATCTCCCAGCCGGGACATCTCAAACCTTTTCGTCCATCCCGGATAAAAAGGACAAATGTCTGCCGAATCAGTAGGAAGTGGGTCCGATTTGTACTACAGGTACATGATCTAACGCCCGTGATTTTTAGAAAAATCATTTTTAGACTCGCAATATGTGGTTTCTTTAGAGACCCGATGCAAGTTCTAATTATGCTCGTCCCCTATCTTCATGCAGGCAGGTTCAACCATAGTTAGAAATTCAAAAAATTCAAAACGGGCATAAGAAATTCAAAAAAAATCCGAACAATGAAAATCCTTCACGTGGTGTCATATTATGTGACATAGTTGAAAGGAAAAATACCAGACTTGGTATATTGATCATGTCTCGAAAAAACCTTCACAAAATGACCTACCATGT
Organism: Avena insularis; assembly: GCA_023614405.1. Taxonomy (NCBI): domain Eukaryota; kingdom Viridiplantae; phylum Streptophyta; class Magnoliopsida; order Poales; family Poaceae; genus Avena; species Avena insularis. Next base: position 291,137,010 of record CM042691.1, on the reverse strand, counting down.
TTGAGGTTTCATGGCTTTCGGTAAAAATGACCGATGTTATATGCTGAATCACGGCATAGTTTGTGATGCTATGCCCATATTATGCACGTATGTGGACATTGGTATGGAGAACAATGTTGCAGGAGGAAGTTTTCCTTTTCGTCGCACGGAAAAGCCATTTTCCATTTTTCGAGCAAAAGCAATTGCGTTTTGTGAAGTAACCACCAAAATGCTGTTTGAATCGTCATCCCATTTTTATAAAATACTAGACCACCTTACATGGACTATCTCCCAACCGGGACATCTCAAACCTTTTCGTCCATCCCGGGTAAAAAGGACAAATGTCTGCCAAATTGGCAGGAAGTGGGTCCGGTTTGTACTACAGGTACATGATCTAACGCGCGTGATTTTTTGAAAAAATCATTTTTAGACTCGCAATATGTGGTACACGATCTAACGCCCGTCCTTTTTTTCCCGACCATTAATATATAAAAAATATAAGTTAATTCAAATCGCAATGAAAAAACAGAAAATGGTTTTGAATTAGTTTTTCAAATCCAAACACTTTTTATGTTTAAAGTTTTTCTAAATTCCAAATTAATATTCAAAAAATATTAGTTAATTCATTTTTAATTTTAAATGGTTACATTAATTATTTTTAATTACATAAAATGGTTTTGAATTAGTTATTCAAATCCAAACACTTTTTATGTTTAAAGTTTTTCTAAATTCCAAATTAATATTCAAAAAATATAAGTTAATTCATTTTTAATTTTAAATGGTTCATAGTTTAAATGGTTACACTAATTATTTTTAAAAACAGAAAATGGTTTTGAATTATTTATTCAAATTGAAACACTTTTTATGTTTAAAGTTTTTCTAAATTCCAAATTAATATTCAAAAATATAAGTTAATTCATATTTAATTTTAAATGGTTACATTAATTATTTTTAAAAATAGAAAATGGTTTTGAATTAGTTATTCAAATCCAAACACTTTTTATGTTTAAAGTTTTTCTAAATTCCAAATTAATATTCAAAAAATATAAGTTAATTCATTTTTAATTTTAAATGGTTCATAGTTTAAATGGTTACATTAATTATTTTTAAAAACAGAAAATGGTTTTGAATTAGTTATTCAAATTCAAACACTTTTTATGTTTAAAGTTTTTCTAAATTCCAAAGTAATTATCATTTAAAAAACATTACATTAAACCCCAAAATAAAAAATAAGGCAGGAACAGAGAGAAAATTCCTGAAATTTTTTGAAAACAGGGTCATACGTCCCGGTTGGAGACACCAACCGGGACTAAAGACCCCTGCGCGTGCCCCTTGGTCTGCTGAAAAAAAAGTGGAGTATACGTCCCGGTTGGTGGCTCCAACCTGGATGTATGACCCTTTAGTCCCGGTTGGAGCCACCAACCGGGACGAAAGGTCCTTTGGTTATTACTGGCTCGCCTCCTCTTCTTCTTCCCCATCTCACTTCTCTGCTTCTCACCAACGCACACACAAGAACCGCTCCCGACATCGGGTGCTGCCCGAGCTCATGCCGCCAAGGCCCCATCGCCACCATGCCGCGTTCGCCTTGCCAGCTACTTTTCCCCTCATGAGACCTCAATCGCCTGGATCGGAAGCTCCGGCCGCCGTCTGTCTCCGTCGATTCCGGCGTCTCCCGAGCTCGCCCGGCCTTGCCACCACCTCTGTCGTATTCCTAGTGATCTGCTGATCCTCACCTTGCCCTCCGTTCTCTCCCTCTCCTCCTGTACTGTTCTCCCCGCGTGTGCCCGCCGCCGCCGCCGGTGGAGCTCGACGACGGCGACGCTCCGGTGACGAAGAAGGAGCGGCGCCGCCACTATCTTGCTCCCTGTATCGCCCCCTCTCTAACGCGCCCATCCGCGCGTCCAGGCATGCACTGGATCGATGGAACCATGCTTGACCTGTGAGCATCACCATTGATGACATCAGCATGATGTCATGCTGGTGTCATATTTCCCTTTTATTATTTCTGTAATTAATAAAATGTATGACAGGTGGGCCCTGCCTTTCAGGATTTTAATCTTTTCTGTAAATGTTTTCTGAAATTAATAAAAGTCTGACATGTGGGCCCAAGTTGTAAATTATTTTAAATATTCCAAAACGATTTAAAATGAATTAAAACTCGAGAAATTCATAACTAATTCATTTTAATTCAGAAAATACAAATAATATACCAAAATGTTCAGAAAAATGAAACCTATCTAAATAAGCTATAATCATACATTGTTAACCAACTTTTATGGCAAGTTTAATTAGAAGAACCAATTGAACCCCACAGGTGATTCCGATGATCCCCCTGTTTTAGGGTTTGCGCATTGTATTATGCCATGTATTGATTGCCGCCTTTCTTTCCGGTATTGGTTCTTCGCAATAGGATCCGAGCCCGATGGTTTCTCCGAATTAGGGTTTCTGATATTGTAAATTCATTTTTATTATTGTGTATGTATATATTAGGGTTTCTCCAAATCAGGGTTTATATCTCTCAACACCGTACCTAACATTGTCCCTTAGCCGCTTTGACTTATCCGTTTATCCACCTATGCAGAAAATATGGACCCACATGATAGAGACGAAGAAAAGGAAGAGTTGATCCATGGTGTGATCCGCGGGGGAGAAAATTTAGATGTATCGACGTTTCTGAACAACTCCGGTGAGGGTGATCCTCTTTTTGCTGGAAGAGACGACTTGTTTGAGGTTGAAGGTGATGCCTTTTGCGAGGGAGAAGGCGATGCCTTGTGTGATCGAGAAGACGATCGCACCGGCGAGGTGCATGTAATATAATTAATTCATTAATTAATCATCTGCTATCTATATAGAAATAGTAACGACGATCTTTCTTCTTTTAGCCCTCCGGATCGAAGAAATCTACTGAAAAGAGCGGACGAGGCCCAACCAAAAAGTTGGAAGACCATGAGAGGTTCAGGATCGATGATATTGGTGAAGACGGCAAACCGATTGCTCCCGAAGTTGTCGCAAACAAATTTGTGGCACAATGCGGAGTAATCGTTAGGGACTTCATCCCGATCACCATTCGAAATTGGAATAGGCCTGCTGATGCGGAAGAAGAGGGAACGTCTTTATTTCTCCCTACCATGGCCAAAGATTTACTGTGGAAGAGGCTCATGGTTAATTTCAAACTACCGAAGATAGAGCTGGATCCAAATACGGAGGATCCAGTTGAGGACGCCTTAGAACGTGCGTGAGCCATGGAGGCTAAGGTCAGGGAGTGGGATATGAAGAAGATGGCCTAGTGTTTCACCAACTGGAAGAAAAGATTGCACCTTGACTTTGTCGTGAAAGAGAAGACTCCGGATTTCAAGAAGATTCAGTTTCAGAGGATAGAACCATTCTAGGCTGAGTTTGTGAATTACAAGACATCAGAAAAAGCTAAGAAAATGTCTGCAACGAATAAGCTGAATGCTGCTAACAAGAAGTATCACCATACTATGGGGAAGGTGGCTACAGGGCTGGCATTCCTAAGTGGAAGAAACTTGAGGATGAACTGCGTGCTAAAAAGATCATCCCAGAGACAGACAATTGGATCGAACGTGCAAGGAATTGGTTTTACGGGCATGGGGGCACGTTGGACTCGGAAGGGAAGTGTATATATAACATACGACATAAAGAAGTCCCCTTGCCAATCGAGAAGATGAGAAAAGCAGTAAAGGCTGTTAAAGATGGGGACTTCATTCCTGATAGAGAGAATGATGAGCTCACACTCGCCCTTGGAAATAAGGAACATGATGGACGAACACGAGGCACAAGCGGATCCAAACCATGGAGGAGTGGGTTTTCCGAAGAGAGGAAGAAATATCCTGATAGAAGCCGTCAGAGGAGAAAGGACAAGGGGGAAGTTGAAGAAGATATTCAGAAAGAGCGAATGCGTATAATTGAAGAACGAATAAAGCAACAACAAGATGAAATTAACGCACTTAAAGAGCGAAGTATTACCGGCCCATATCAGCAGCACATGGTGGTATAACCTGCATTCGATGCTACCGGCCTATTGAATAATCGAAAAAAGCAGTGTGGCTTCCACCGAGGTCTCGGGTGATGACAATGACGATGACGATGGTGCACCGACGATGGCTCCTATTGGCTACCAAGTGGATGATATCACACAGATGACACACTGTGAGCTACATGTCAAAGTTGTGAACATATCAATGAAGGTGGCATTCGGCTATGCCTTACCAATTGGACCCACACCAACTCACCACTGTCGTCCGGTTCCACAGGGCTACGCTGTTGTCAGGGTGGATGAAATCATGCCCACCTTTGAAGTTTTGAAGCTTGACTACCCTGAAGGTGAAGGGGATGTGACTGAACTGGGAGACGCAACAAACGTCACCATTCTATGGCCAAAGGAATGTATCGTGCTTCGAAATCACACGCCAAGGCCATCTTCGCCGCCGCCTCACCCGTCTTCAGCGAGGTCGTCGCCGCCGCGGCAGCCGTCTTCGTCGCCTCTCACCCGGCTCCGTCGCCTCACCCGGCTCCGTCGCCTCACCCATCTCCGTCGCCTCACCAATCTCCGGCGCAGCCATCGCTGCGGCAGCCATCGCCGGCGCCTCAGGATAAAAAGCGTAAGCGTACAACCGCTACTCTGCGTTGTGGCATCCCGCAAAAACCACTACTAGAAAATCGCGTTGTTTTTGTGCATTGCATCATCATGACCGCATGCTCATGTCATCATGCCACCTTGCATTTGAGCATCGTCATCAACATGTGTATATTAGTCTAAAACTATTTTAATAAAAACCCTTTTTCATTTTTACAAACGTCCCTCTCTTTATTCAAATGCAAAACCCCGATCGTATCGGATATTTTATTTACCTAAAAACTGGTTGCAAGTGGCCTTGTTTTAAAATAAACAACACCAAAACAAACACACATTCTAAAACAGCCCCCCTAAATCCTAGTCCCACCAAATCCTATCCTACCCACCTCTCACAGCTTGCCACCTCACCCTCTCACCCATTTCCTACCCACCTGCCACCTCACCGATCCATCAGCCCCCTCCCCCTCTCTTTTCACACACAGCCTCTCTACCCCTCCCACTTCCAACCGGACCCCACCTCCGGGGTCAACCCCACCAGTCCCACCTCTCCCCACTCAGCCACCCCCCCTCTCTCTCCTCCCCACGCCCCACCACATTCCCCACGCCTTGGGCCACCACCACACCCGTGGACCCACCCCCACCCCACCCCTGGCCCCGCGTGCCCCCGCTCTCTCCCTCTCTCCTCTCTCTCCCTTCTCTTTCTCTCCCACCACCGACGCTCCTGCCTCCCTTCTCCCCCGCCGCTCCTCCCGGCCTCGCTCAGCCGCCTCCGCCCGTCCCGACCCCTTCCTCCTCCGCTCCTCCTCGGCCGCCTAGCTCGCCCGCCTCCCACACCTCCCGCCGTCTGCCTCGCCTGCCCGCTCTCGCTCCCCTCCTCCCCAACGCGAGCCGGCCGCTGCCTCCCCGCCGCTGGCCCTTGCCGTCTGCTTCGTCTTCCCCGCCTCCTCCTCCGGCCGCCCCACCGCCGGAGACCGCATCCAGCGCCGCCCGGCGAGCTCTGCCTCCCTCGCCGGAGCTCCTCCTCGCCCCGCTGCCTCCGGCCCGCTCGCCTCCCCGTGTCCCTCTTCCCGCTCCTCTATGCACCGCGTCCGCCGCCGTCCAGACGTCGCTAGGCTCCCGCCTCCCCGTCGGCCTCCGCTTCGCCTCGCATGCCCGCTTGCTCCGGCCAGGCTCTCGCCCGGCCCGGCCTCCCTCACCTCACCGCGTCTCCTGCTGCTCGCAACGCATGCCCCTTCTTCGTCGCCGCCCGCCTCGCATTCCCCGCCGCTTCTGCAGCGAGCCGCCGCCTCTCGTGCCTCCGTGTCGGCCCCCGTCGTCAGGGCCATCCCCTCCTCCTCGAGCAGAGGAGCTTCTTCCCCCGCTGCACCATCTCCCGAGCCGACAAGAAAAGGGCCACGACGCCGCTACTGTTCTCTCGCCAGTCTCGGGTGCTGCTGGTTTTGGCAGCGGTTCCGGTGTCTGTTGCTGAAGATGTGAACCATCAAGTTCGTCTCGGGCCCTTATCTCGTCGACAAGTTCTTCGCAAAGGAACAAGACCGGTAGCACTTGACGAACCATAGACAAGACCTTCATCATGGATGACAAGTACCACAACATGGCCTCGAAGGACGCGGACGCCAAGGCCCCGAACCGAAGACCCGAGCCCGAAGACGCCAAGGTCGCCGACGCAGCACGCCAAGTACTTCACCACGGATACCGAGACCCCGATGCGACAAGTGCTTCTTCCCGGAACGCCAAGTACTCCCCCGAGGACGCCGAGTACTCCCCCGGATCCGAAGACTATGGATGCGATAAGACCTACCTCCGCTATCCGAGCACGTTTCCGTCGAACCCTGAGACCGAACCCCGAACCCTCGGACCAAGATCGTCGAGACCCCCCCTAATGTGTGACCCCTTTTCTCGAACCCTATTTTTATAAATGTAATAACAACTTGTTGCATATTAATTGCCATACTTGCATGCATATTTGTGTGGTTTGGGGGCCTTACGCCGATTCACCTGAATTAAATATGGGGCCCATATGCGGGCAAATCTAGTCTCGTATTGGCCTCATTTAAATTTGTGTAGCGGACCGGTAACTTATTTTGCCATGTGAAGACAACATCTAATTGCGGGGGTTCTAAACAACATGAACCACCTAATTATTTGTCGGGACCCCGGTTCCGCTTAATATGACCTAATTGCATCGCACCTTGCCATGTCATACATCATACATGCATCATGCCCGATCTTTTGCCGTAGTATTAAATATTGCATCCGGTGTTTATTCTAGTGTTTTGCTTCTTCGCGGATAAGGCCGATGAGTTGATGCGAGTCGACCGATCTTCGGTTGAACCTTCGGCAATGTTTTCAGGCGAGCATCTCCCCCTTTCTACCTATCTTACTTTTATAGTATTTATTCCCTCCTGTTGATCTATTGCTATCTGTGTTGCGTTGCTCTAGTTTTCGTACCCGTGATATCCCTTGCAGCCCTATATTGCCTTGGACACATCCTATTACTTGTTGTTTGGTAGATAGTTGGACTTGCGCGTCGTAGTCGCTTGCTCCAGTGCTGTTGCGTGTCGTCAAGTGCCACAGTTGTTGGTGTATTACCGCATGTTTGATGTTGGAGACGACCATGGCTTTACTTATCGTTCACTTTAATTCCTGTTTAACAACTAAAATTGAAGTAAGTAAGCAGAGGCATCGGTGGGTGATAGATAATATTTGGTTTCCGACCGCCCACTTGTGTCCCGTAGGACCCCGAGTACTTGATACCTGTTCCTTGATTTATCGCGCTATCCACATCCGGGAGGATTATGGGACCCCCCTTGAGCCAGAGCTTGATTCCGTCTTATTTCTTGGGGCCACAAACTAGTTTGAGGTTTTATTTACTATCCTGTACTTATGCCATGCTACTACTGTATTTACGATTGTGCGAGGAGCACACTGTACTGTTTAGGATCGGGACACGTTTTCGCGGTGTCGACAAGCCCAGTTTTGGGTTCCCAGTCGCTCACAGCCGTCCACCCAAACCTCGGGTCCGTCTCGGAGCTAGCTTACTTCATTGCGGGTGTACTCCAAGGGGTGGCCCCCTGAAATATTTCTGAATTCTGTGATTGCTTTGTCGTGAAGGCCTCGTTGGGTTTTGATTTGGTTTTTCCGAGGTTGATCGAGTGTGTGTTGCTATTGGTGCACCCCGGCCGGGTAAAACTTTCTGAAAGCCGTGTCCGCGGTTATGGACGACTTGGAGCACAGTATCTCGACCATAGACAACTATAACTAAAGTAGTACTATGAATTTGACTTTATAATGACTAGTAATCAGCTTCACTATAATGGAATGGCTAAATAAAACTGCCAACAATTGCTTGTTTGGGTGTCGCTTGCGACCATTGTACCTGACTAGTAAGTATTGCAACTACAACGGAATGGCTAAATAAAAGTACCAACAACTGCTGGGTTTTGGGTTATCTCATGCTAATTGTATATGACTAGTAAGTGTCGCAACTACAATGGAATGGTTAACTAAAAGTGCCCACTGCTTATTTTACCAGGATGATTATCTACACCTGACTAGTAATTGCTACAACGATAACTGAATAAGTAAAACCGCCAACTGTGTGAGTTCCTCGGTTGACTTCCTCGTTTGGTCTCGAGGGGGAAACACCAGGATGGGTATGTTTGGTGGTAGTATCAGATTGGTACCGAATAGGTCTTTCTTATCCCTCTCTTATAGTCGCCAGTTGTATCGATTCTCTATAGGTTGTTTAGCGCATGCTGCCGCTGCCGCTGCAGTCCACCATACCTATGTAGGCGAGGACCGCCGAATTCTAGCCTCGTGCATCGGCCTCAAGATCGACGCTCCTCTTTTTCCTCCGCCTTTGTCGGCACCCCTTTTGTTTAAGCAGGTTTTGAGATCGACGTCGTTAGCAGGGTTACCCTTCCGGCTTGGCCTGGGCAGGGTTATGGACGCCATTGGTTATTCTTCAGGGCTCTTAGCCCCATTTGCATCTTGTCCGTAGTCGGACGCTCTATCATTTTCAAGGTGATTTGGATCTTTGTATTATATCTGTATTCTTGACTCATTGAGTCGCTGTTGTATATATACCTGTTCTGTGGGTCCCATCGAGGACTGTTGTGTAATGTTATTACTTCGTTTTCCACCCGCACGAAAGTGCCTGGTGGGCACCTTTGAATCGTTTCTATGCGGGTTTGGCGGGAAGCGCTGAAACTTGCATAGGGTCGATTCTGAGGGTGTTACATGCGTCATGGTAAGAGATCGCCGAAATGTAAACAAGAGCCTCTTCCAAAAGTACCAAAGGTTCCTCCCAAGAGAGCTTATGACTATACCGAAGAGGAGACTACGGCTATCGTTGATGCGGAAACGACAGTGTTTTTCGCTACGCTGAGGCGGCCGAAAGAGCGAGAGTTCCCCACCACCAAAGAAGAAAAATCCAGAGTGTTCAAAATGCTAAAGACTCTTCATCAATACGAGCCAAAGCTGTCTTCAGACTATGAGCGTTCTATTCTCAAGTCACATGCGGCACAACAAGCCACGAAGAGCAGTACTGATGCAAGCGAGAAATCTGTTGCCCAGCTCGGAGAACAAGAAAAACAGTCTTGCGCCCCTCTCAAGGTGATTTCCCATACCAATGTGGGGTCGAGCAAATATGCGGCCGAAGAGCAGTATGATCCAGAGGTAGTTGCACAATACGGAGAAGCTGCCGCTACTCAAGGTATGAGTATTTCCCAGTATTTATCCCAGTTAGTGTACTTCCCCGTGTATGAAGTAGCATACAAATACCAGTACGACAAACCTCTTCTCAAACCTGAGTAGGTAAATAATCTTCCAACAAAAATACAAAGATTGCATAACTGGTACATGCATGCCACAAAGGCCGGGGCTAACTGGATAGTGCCGAGGGTTACAAAAAAGAATTATGGGAAAGAAATAGATGACATGATATCCATTGAATTTGATAAACTATTTCAATTATTCAATCAACACGCCTTGGACAAATCGATCATCAGTGCCTATTGTCTGTAAGTACTAATTCTGTAACTCATTTAGTCTCTAGCTATCTCACCTTGTTTATTGCATGTATATAAGCATACTATAATATGCAAAATGAAGATTCTCGAATGCACTAGAGGACAAATCTATGACATTTTGTTCATCAAGCTAATCTCAAAACAAACCCCCAGGATATGGAGGATAATATCGTACTCGCGTTAAGGTTTCAAGAAACCAGAAGGGAAATACTATTTCCTTACAACTTCGAGTGAGTGTTATTGTCTTGTATACACTTTCTATTTCGTTTACTCGATGTTAAGTATATAATTGACTAGTTATGCATGCGCAACTTCCACTATATTCTGTTAATCATTCAACTTGACAAAGGGCATGTGCTAGTCATGGACTCGAAACATAAACCCCTTGAGTCGTGGAAGGACATGCAGATGCTTCTCCAGCGGTAATTCCAATCGTTACGATACTATATCGACAACTTTCGTGAATTTTATGATATAAAGTAATTAATAACTTCTTTTATTTGTTTTCTTCGCTGGGCAGCGCTTGGAAACGGTTCACCAACAAGGCTAGGGGTGTTTGGAAAGAGGAGCTTACATTTCAACCACTAGATGTAAGCACCACTAGCTATATCCGCGCATCTCTTTGATTCTAGTTTTGATACCGTTATTATCATGCTTTATTATTTTTTTGATTGAACTCTGTTCTCGTAAAGTACCTGACGCAGGGACCAAGAAACAATTTATGTGGATACTATGTTTGTGAGTTCATCCGTCAGACGTGTTGTGAGAAGGGCAGAAATTTAGAGCAACTCCACGTACGTAAACAATTTCTATAGTTTTTAATTACCATCAAATTGTGTTTAGTTTCATTCATATAGGTTGACTCCTTTTTTAAATCAGATCGAGCATCTACGGGACGCTATTCTGCCAAAGGATCGCGTACGAGCAATTCAGGAGGAATTGACGGGATTCTTGGATGCAGAAGTTCTAAACCCAAAAGGGAATATTATTCGGGTGTGTATAAAGAATAGGGATTGTACAAAGAGCTTATTTTTTATGTAGTGCATGAACTCGATCTGTATATTGAATGTAATATGTTCGACACTTGGATCTATATTGTCATGATGATCTTGTGTAATATAATGGTTCCTTCATTGATGAGTGCAAAACACTAAATAAACAATAAAACAACATAAATGAATTCTCCGCCGCGGCACAAAAAGTGGCCAAAATGCTGCCGTGGCAACAAAAGTTGCCAAAGTGAATTCTCTGCCGTGGCGAGAGGTTATTGTCCCGTCGGTTTGTTCTGAACCGACGGTCTCCTCCCCTCGTCTCTTGCCGGACACGTGTACGCCCTTTTGTCCTGGTTGGTGGGGCAACCGGGACTAAAGGTTGGGGCTTTAGTCCCGATTGCCTCGTCCTGGTTGGGGAACCGGGACTAAAGCCCCTTACCAACCGGGACACATGGGGTTGTTTCCACTAGTGAATCTTCTATGGCGCATCTTTCCATATGCGCCACAAAAGTTTGGTGGGACCCACAGCAGGCGGGGTCTGACTGTGCTCTGACCAAACTTCTGTGGAGATGCGCCACAGAAGTTTATATCTTCTGTGGCGCATATCACAATATGCCCCACAGAACAATTATGTGGGCCCCACTCTCTGGACACCTATGTACAAACTTCTGTGGCGCATTGTTGCATATGCGCCATAGAAGAACAAACTTTTGTGGCGCATGTGTGCAGTATGCGCCACAGAATGCTTCGTGATACTCAGATTATTTGTTTCCTAGTACACACATTTTTCTCTTGTTCTTTTCCCAACTAAACAAGTACCAGTGGAATAGGTAGAATATACTAGACAATCTAGTAGATAGACACGTGCAGTGGCATACATCGTTGCAAAATGAACATGTGCATAGCCTTGAACAGCAAAACAACAATGCCATACATCATTGCAAATACACAAACTACAACATTGCAAATCCCTTCACAGAGCTGGTGGGGGCGATGGCGGTGGAAGATACCAACCCTCCCTGTTCACGCGCGCCTGCAGCTTGCGGACGTGGTCCTCCATGGACACGTTGGGGTCGAGCACCGGCCGCCACCTGATTGGTTTCACCATGCGCGCCCTCTCCTCCGGAGACGCGAGCACGGCGTACAACCTCATGGCCTTGTTGTAGAGGGCCTCATGCTGCAGTATGGCCTCCTCCTCGATTAGGTTGACCTCCGAGCACTGCCCCTCGACCTCGGCCCTCCACTGCGAGTAGGCTGTAGGGAACGTGAGATGGCTGTGCTCTCCAGCGAGTCTTCCGACGAGTTATGGGAATAAGACATCAGGGGCAGGTATGTTGCTTTGGACAGGGAGTGTGGTATATATATAGAGGTGTGTCATTAAAGCAGCTCTATCTGCCACCTTTAGTTCGTGCAGATCTGCCCTCAGTGTTCTGTGGCACATATAGCTGATATGCACCATAGAAGTCCAATCTTCTGTGGCGCATATCAACAGTATGCGCCACAAAACACTGAGTGCAGGGGCCCACAGTGTCTGGCCACTTCACCCTATGGCCCACAGTGTCTGGCCACTGCATGAGCGAAGGTCAAGTTACTATGTATAAGAAAGACGCTAAGGCGGACATGATTCAGAACAATAAGACCCAGATAAGATGTCCATGTCGAACATGCAAACTCCAGCGCTGGATCGACCCTAATTCTGGACAATTGGAGGATCACCTGCTCAACCGCGGTTTCATGCACGACGACTTCGATGAGGAGCTGGCAGTAAATGGTGTTGGTCATCATGAAGACTTGGGCGGGCGAGAAGACGAAGAGTCTCCTAACGGGCATGGTCATGATGACGAAGAATATACCGGCGGCGGTTATGATCATCATGACGAAGAAGGAGATTTCGACGGGCATGACCATCACGAAGAAGGAGAAGAAACGAACACCCAAACGCTGCTAACTTCAGTGTTAAGGGACCCTCATGTTCAGGAACTTCTTCTCAAGGAGACGAGCAACGCCAAAGCTGCAGCCAGAGAGAAAGCCAAGCTGGCACAAATGGAGTTAGATGGGACGACTCCATTGTACCCTGGGTGTCGTCCCGAGGATACACGCCTGAGTGTAACGCTCAAGGCTCTAGAGATGAAGGCAGAACACAAATGGACCGACGTGAGCTTCAATGCTAACATGGAATTCTGGCACGATCGTCTTCCTAACGGGAACACATTGCCAACAAGTATAGAGGAGGCCAAGAAAATCGTGTGCCCTCTTGACCTACCGCACGTTAAATACCACGCGTGCATCAATGATTGTGCACTTTATCATAACGAGTACGCGAAGAGAACCACATGTCCGGTGTGCGGCCATGGACGGTACAAGTGAAGGAACAAGAAAGTTCCTCGAAAAGTGGTATGTTACTTTCCTATCACTCCCCGTCTACAGAGATATTTAGTAGATCCTAAGGAAGCAAAGCTAATGCAATGGCACGCGGAAAGGGAGAAACCCGAAGATGATCCAGAGAAGGGCAAGATACTAACACACCCTTCAGACGCTAGCCAGTGGAATGTATTGTACAACGAGTTCGAATAGTTCGGGGGCAATGCAAGGAACGTCAGGCTGGGTATGAGCACCGATGGACTCAATCCTTTTGGCAACCAGAGTAGCACACATAGCACCTGGCCCGTGTTTGTATGGCCGTACAACACCCCCCCGTGGCTCTGCACAAAGCAAAGGTACGTACACATGAGCATTCTTATTCAGGGGCCAAAACAGCCAGGTGTCGATATGCATCTTTATCTCGGGCTGTTGAAAGAGGAGTTAGCCACGTTGTGGGAGACGCCAGCCCATACGTGGGATGCCTACACTAAAGAATATTTCCCTCTGAGAGACACGTTGCTCACGACGGTGCAGGACTATCCTGGTTACTCATATGTATCAGCCCAGGTGAACCACAAACATAATGCATGTGTCAAGTGCATGGATAAAACCCCGCATCTCTAGCTACCCAAGGATCCCGGGTCTTCGAAAACCGTGTTCCAAGGGACTCGAAAGTGGCTTCGCATGGATCACCCGTGGAGAAAACGCGGTTACCTGTTCAATGGTAAAGACGAGATCGAAAGAGCCCCGCGTACGAGGAGCGGCAAAGAAATCGAGGAGCTTCTGAATAATTGGGATGAGTGCCCAGCGCCAGGAAAGAAGCGACCAAGAACAAAGCCGCTTCTGGGTGTATGGAAAGCGAGGTCTGTTTTCTGGGACCTGCCATACTGGAAGGTCCTCCACACGCCCCATAGCCTTGATGTAATGCACATCACGAAGAACATTACCGAGAGTCTGCTTGGCACTCTCCTTAACATGCCGGAGAGGACCAAGGATGGGCCGAAAGCAAGAAACGACCTGAAATTGCTTGGCATCAAGAAGGAGCTTCAATACCCTGATAGTGATGATGATGACGATCAAATGGAAGGGACTCAGGGTCTCGACAAAAGGGTTAAGAAGAATGAAGTGGTTGTGCTTCGCGCTGCCTGCTTCACTCTGTGTCAGGAGGAGATCGAGCAATTTTTCAGGTGCCTCCTAGGAGTCAAAGTTCCTCACGGTTACTCGGGCAAGATAAGCAGGTATCTCGACATAGCGAAGAAGAGGTTCAGAGGTATGAAGTCCCACGACTGCCACGTGATGATGACACAGATACTTCCAGTTGCCATACGAGGGATAATGGACGAGCACGTCCGTGATACGCTGTTTGGCTTGTGCAACTTTTTCGACGTCATCTCTAGGAAGTCGATCGGCATGAAGCAGCTCGACAAGCTACAGGAAGAGATCGTGGTGATACTATGCAAGCTCGATATTTACTTTCCGCCCGCATTCTTCGACATCATGGTGCATCTACTTGTCCATGTCGTGGATGACATCATCCAGCTCGGGCCGACATTCCTGCACAACATGATGCCGTTTGAAAGGCTGAACGGTGTCATCAAAGGGTTCGTTCGCAATAGGTCCCATCTAGATGGAAGCATAGCCAAGGGCTTTCTGATCTACGAGTGCATCTCTTTCTGCCAGAACTATCTAACCACCAAGAACGAGGATGTTGAAATACGCACCAAGAAGCACCTCAGCAGGCTCGCTCGGTATGGTCACCGCGAGGGCCACCGCTCACTGCATGTCGGCATTGCTAATCGACGCGCCAACTTTGGAAGGGCACACCGAGTCGCACCACAACACATTGAATTGGTCAGCCCTTAGGCGGAAGAGCACAAAAGCTTGATCGAGCAGGAGTACATGGACCGGGCCCGCCCGAGGAAGAAAGGAGACGTAAGAAGAGAACACAACTCCAGCTTCACATGTTGGTTCAAGAAAAGGATGCTGGACAATCCCCCGCAGACTCCTTCTACGGAAGATCAACAACTCATATTCTCCTTGTCACAGGGCCCAGCGCATTACGTAAAGACCTATCAGTCATACGACATCAACGATTACAGATTCTACACCGAGGAAAAGGACATGAATAGCGAATATCAAAACTCAGTAGTAACTATGATGTCCTTCGCCGATGATGAGACTACTGTCATGGAAAGATTCTACAGAAGGATCGAGGAGATATGGGAGCTCGACTATTGTGGAGAGACGGTACCGATGTTCTGTGTTAGATGGGCCAAGAAGGTCGAAAAAGAACGCCGATATTTCACCACCTGTGTTATACTAGATGCCAAGTCGACAAAGAAGTCCTCAACGAAAAATGAGCTGTGGATACTCGCTAGCCAAGTTGATCAATGTTTCTTTATTACCGACCCGTCAAAGCCCAGTCGTGTTGTAGTGAGGAGGGGCAAGAGGAGCATCATCGGAATGGAAGGATCCGCCAACGAGCAAGACTTCGACAAGAACGACGATCCGAAGATCGAAGAGGAGTTCGACAAGTACTTCAACATGCCTACTACTACTACAGTAAGAAGAGAGACCACACTACCTACTAAAGGTTGTCCGTTCACGAGAAGAAATATCATAGTGCCCGGGCTAAAGTATTCAACCGCGAAGAAAAAAGTCAAGAAGATTGTGAAGAGAGGCTAGCTCGACACATCACATGACGACGTGCGACCTTTTTTTGTATTAGTTAGAGACTAAAATATATATCGTGATATTCATATATATATACATGTGTATTTTCTTGGTTTTAAATATATTTGTAACATATATATATATATTTATTCTTGCTTGTTTTAATATAACATAATTAAATATATTTGTATCATATAATTAAAATTATTTTTTAATTAAGAAAAAAGTCTGGAACAACCAGGATTCGAACCTAGGATGCCCAGATTTAGAACCCCAAGACTGACCACTAGGCTAGACTTTTGTTTGATGCAAACTACAACGCCGCGCTGCTTTTGGACTAAGCGCAAATGTTCTGTGGCGCATTGTAACAACCCATGTTTGTATTATATGTACTCAGTACTTAAGCATGGCATGCATCAGTTCAAATCAATACAACATTTGCATGTGAGCAGGTGTTAAAATAAATGCAAATTCAAAACCCTAAACTTCCCCTCTTTGTTTGAAAATCCACTCAAATGGTTTTGAAATATTTGAAACGTATCAAAAAATATGGATCTCAAATGGATTAAAAGGGACTCTAATTATTTCCTATCTATTTTGTAGACCTTCTGGTATTTTTGGAATGTTTAAAATAGTATTTGAATTCAAAATACAAACAGAAATAGAAAACAGGAAAAGAAAAATGTTTTGTTAAAAAAAATAGAGCCAGAGAGAAAGCCAGGCCGCAGCCCAGCAAGCCTCCCTCCCTTTCCTTCCTTTCCCGCGACCCACTTGGCCCAAGTAGCAGCCCAACTGGCCCGGTACCCTTTCGTCGTCTTGTTCATCGTCGTCTCCATCGATGGATCGTCGGAAGCAGCTCGGTGGCTGCTCGCCCGCCGCCGGCGATCGCCAAGATGCGCGCCACCGCCCCTAGAGTCCTACAAGAACCCTACCCCGCCGCCGAGGAGAACCCTAACCCCTTCTTCCCCCTCGCGCGCTCCTTCTTCCTCCTACGGCCCAAACCCTAGCCCCGGGCTCCGCTGCGTCCTGCCGTCTCCAGCCTCCCCGTGCACCGTGGAGTGGCCTAGGAGAAGCGCCGCGTCGCCATCGTCATCTTCGCCAAGCCAAGAACGCCGGAAGGAAGCCGTCTGGCCAGAATCGAGCTCGAACTCACCGCCAGCCGCCGCAGTCAAGTCGTCGATTCCCCTCCCTCCGGCCTCCCCTTGCTTCAACGACCTCACCGACGTGACCGTGGTGAGCCAGCGGTCCTCCTGGACCTTCTCACTTGCCCCCACTCCCTCTGGTTCGCCGTCTCGCCATGCGCCTCTGTCAACCGCCGTAGCACATGGTCATCGGCGATGCTCCGGTGACCAAATCTGGGCGGCGCCACCACTATAATGTCCGCCTCGGCCCCCTATTTCGAACGAGACCAACCACGCATCCACAGACGCCTCCAATCGCTCACCCCTCTCTCGATCTGAGAGGACCAACCATTGATGACGTCACAGTGACGTCATCATGATGCAATAAATCTTTTTCTATTTATCTAAATGTTTTCAGTAATTCATTTCTGTAATAGATAAATGCTGACAGGAGGGCCCTGTCTGTCAGGGTTTTAACATTTTTGTAAATCATTTTTGAAATTAATAAAAGTCTGACATGTGGGCCCAAGTGGAAAATAATTAAATATTCCAAAAATGATTTAAAATGAATTAAAATTTGAGAAATTCATAACTAATTCATTTTAAATCAGAAAAATACAAATAATATATCAAAATGTTCAGAAAAATGAGAGATATCTAATAGAGCTATAATCATGCATTTCTAAGCAACTACATGACAAGTTTAATTAGAAGAACATAGTAACCCCTCACAGGTGATTCCGGAGTTTCCTCGAATTAGGGTTTTCAACCCTCAGAACCCCGTTTAAATTGTCGAGCATGTTTTAGGATTTCATTTCAATGCAATTCAACTTGTCACATCATCATCCTTGTTTGAGCATTGCATCGATGCCATGTCTTGATTGTTGCCTTTCTTTCCGGTATTGGTTCTTCGCGATAGGATCCGAACCCGAAGCTAAAGTCAACAACACCGAAGATCCATACCTGTCTTCTGACGGACAAGGAAAGCGTAGCCTCTCATTCTGAACCTATGTTTTATAAAGTATATTACTTTCTCTCTATGATGCACACGATTCCAATGTGGTCTTTTGTCAGTAGCTAGTGTTACCTATCTGCTGCACTGTTTCACTTTTGTAGCCTTATACTCCTGATCCACTTCTCCTAGCATACCTAGGTTTGGCATGTGAGCGTTGTAGAGCTTCTGCTACCGACAGCTTAGCCAAGCATAGAAGCAACGTCTGATCTATTCAATGATGAATCAGAGGTGCCAAGGAAGGTAGTGAGGTAGGAGATGGTGACATCATCGGAGGAGTTAACTACTCATGCTAAGGCTTGTAAGGGAGGCCACGTTGGATGTGGTATTCGTAGTCCCATGCTCGCCACCACTAGGAACTGAGTTCTTGCCTTTGGAACCAAGACGAGCGTACAGCCACACGGGGCTTGGGAACCCCTCGACTGACTAACTTGCCTAGTAGATTCCATGAGTCACATAGTTCGGGTTTTCCATTTGGCATACGCATTGAAAAGTTTTCGAAAGAGGAGGTGATGGAGGTGCATCATAACAGGTAGGGAAGCGTGGACCGGGTTTCTTGGGGTCGATGGATCCCCTAGTAAACCAACCTCGCCTCACATCTTTAAGTACCAGCTTCGGGACTTGACCTGTTACGGCGGAATCATACTTATTGCGTGACTCATGGTCTCAGCGAAAGCAAGGTAAAGGTCGTGGCCAACCACCCTCTGCCGGCCTTCCAAGGAAGGGGCTAATACATTGGCATTAAGAGTTGGTTGGTACGTGTGGGTAAAGTTGTACACCCCTGCAGGGTATTAATCTTTTCGAAAAGCCGTGTTCACGGTTATGAACGCTTGGTGACCAGATTCTAAGATCATAGATAACTTTAACCATTGTAAAACTTGTTGATGCTTCCTCTGGGTCGAGGGGGTGATCCTAGATAGGAGGTTCTGGTGAAGCTGGTGGTTAACGAGATGTGATGAACAAGATGAAGAAGTCGCTATCTTATCCCTTTTTAAAAGATTATGAGTAGATGAGCCTCTTCTCTCTCTTGTTTACAAATAAAGATTGCTTTTCGCAAAAGTAAATCCAGAGAAAGCCTTTCTAGCCAAAGCATGTAGATACTAGGTTATCTATGTCTTGCGGAGTACATTCTCGTACTCAGCCTTGCGCCATTGTTGTTTTTCTACAGAGGATCTGGTTGCAACTGAAGGTGGCTTCTACGTTGACATCGACGAGTAGTTGGGGGTCCCGGGTAGCAGCCTGAGGACTATGGGATGGACGTTGCTTTTGTTATGGCCTCTTAGGCCTTTTGCTAAGTTGTTGTGTAGAACAACATAATTTGCTTTCGCTGTGTGATGTAATGTTGGGTCTTTGACCTCTGGTTTGTAATAACTCTAATATCTCACTCTGTTAAGAGTTTAAACTTACGCTATTGAATCCCTGTGTTCTGCAATGTTACAGAATCATACTGTGATCTTCCGTGTTTGGGGAGTTGAACTTATCTTAGATGGTGATTTGAGGTTGGTTTAACCCTAACCCCGGGGGGTGCTACACGCATATCAGCGGAATGCGCCACAGAAGCTTCACACTTAGCCAAAATAACGGTTCGGCCTTCCCCTTCCCCCACTTGCCAATTCTTCCCCCCACACGAGCCCGCACGCACCTGCAGAACCCTAGCACCGCCGATTGATTCGAAACCTAGCGCTGCCAGAGCCCGTGGAGGAGCCCGCCGCTGGAGCCCGTGGAGGAGGGAGCAGGAGCGCGTGGTGGAGGAGGAGCCGTCGCCGGAGCCCGTGGAGGAGCAGGAGCAGGAGCCCGTGGTGGAGGAGGAGCCGCCGCCGGAGCCCGTGGAGGAGCAGGAGAAGGAGCCCGCCAACGCCACCTCGCCGTCCACGCCACCTCGTCATCTACCCCTTGGTGAGCATCGCCAGTTCTCCCCTCCCATCTCTCTGTGCATCTGTTCTTCTCCTCCTAGATGCGTGACCTTGGGCTACATTACTGGATTGAGCAGTACCATATGCTGTGTGTGCTAGTGTATATTTACTCAAAATAGATTGAGCAGTACCATTCATTAGTAGCATACATTTTAGATTGAGCAGTACCATTCCTTGTCAAGATTGGTCAGCAGGATCATGTAAGTACCATATGCTGTGTGTGCTAGTGTCATTCTCTGTGAAACCAGGTGCTGGCTAGATGTGTACTGCAAATCAGGAATGCTGTGTGTCCTGTGTATTGCAAACCTTCATTAGTAGCATTCACAGTTAGGCTCTAGAAAGATAAATGGTTCACTCCTACGACTCTAAAAGAATCTCTTCCCTAGATATAACCATTAGAGAAGTATGTCAGATTGCTTCATAGGATATATATGATCATTTTCAACTCCCATTATCCACTACTGCTGATCAACAACTGTAGATGTTGCAAACTCAACTTGAGGCATTCCTTGATAGGCAAGATAAAGACAGATGTAGATCCTTCATGGTAATTCTGACAAATATTCTAGCAAGAAAGACTATAATATTATGATTTGGCAAGTGCTGCAAATGGATTTTTTTGTTTTTATTTCTAGATTTTCCAGCTAGGTTATACCATTTATATCATTTGTCCAGTGACTCATGAATACAAGCATAGTAAACAACTAGTCCAGAGTAATATAACAACTATATACTCTGGACTAGAACATTTATATCATTACATGTGTATTTTTATTTTTACCACTTCAAGTATTTTTTTTGGAATTTACTGCTCAGTAGTTGTCGATGAAATGTCACTCTAAAATCAATACACAGTATGTGCCAAATGATCTGACCTTGTAAAGAGCACTAAACAAGAAGGAAGTGACATATAAATAAACATGTTTCTGTTGTTTATCTGGTTGTAAATGATAGAAATAAACATGTTTATCTGGTTGTAAATGATATAAATAAACATGTTTATCTGGTTGTAAATGATCTGATGTTTATCTTTATTATGGTTCAGTAATGCTCATTTGAATCTGTTAATGATGGGGATATTGTTTACTATGGTTCAGTAATGCTCATTTGAATGATGGGGCTGCTATTTACTATGGCCTCAATATAGTTTCTGCTGTAAATGATGGGCTGCTGTTTACTATGGTTCGGTAATGCTCATTTGACTGATGGGGCTGCTGTTTACTATGGCCTCAATATATTTTCTGCTGTAAATGATGGGGCTGCTGTTTACTATGGTTCAGTAATGCTCATTTGAATGATGGGGCTGCTATTTACTATGGCCTCAATATAGTTTCTGCTGTAAATGATGGGGCTGCTGTTTACTATGGTTCAGTAATGCTCATTTGAATCTGTTATGATCATTTGAATCTGTTATGGTTCAGTAGTGTTGTTCAGTAATGCTCATTTGAATCTGTGATGGATGAGGTCAATGGGGTTGTCAATGGGGCTGGGGTGTTTTTCTTGCAGGGATTTCAATTGAGTTGCCCGTTTCTCCCGAAGTGTTGATTCACTTCCGTTTCGGTTGAGAAATGGGCACTCATAGGTCCAAAAATTAGCAAAGGACATGCCGAATTTTTCGGTCGATATTTGTGCTACCTTTTGCCTCTTTTTTTAGTAATAAAGCAAAAACATGTCGACTAATGATGAGGCCGGTCCTTCTAAACAAATGAGTGCCGAGGATCTAGCCCGAGAGTCCAACAAGTCGTTCTGGGGGCCGTCCCAAGAGCATGAGGAGGCGGAGGATATGAGAATGACACCACCACCAACGACCGTCGTCGGAGGTGCTGGGGGCGAGGAAGATCCATATTACCAGGGGGATGACGACTACGATGGAACTAGTGAAGGCGGGGAGGAGGGTAACACCACCACGGATGGTGGCGAGTGTACAGATGGTGGTAGCGGCAACCCGGCCGCTATACAGAAGAATAAGAAGAAGGATATTAAGGATCGGAAGCCGCAAGTGCTCGCCAACGTCTGTGATGAGTTCACCGAGGTCACAGAAGGTGGCCAACCCATTGCGCCTTCATCGATTGCCTACGGGTACGGCATGCAACTCGGCTGCATCATCCGGGAAAGTATGTCGATCAACACGAAGTACATCCGACGTAATCATGCTTTGGTCGAGAACCTCCTTAAGAAGATTCAAAAGCGATACTCATTCCTAGAGAAGTTCAGAAACCTGGAGAGTAATAAGAACCCGGTGAACAAACTAGCACTGACAAAGATGAGCAATGCCTTGAGAAGCTAGAAAACCCGGGTAAAGAACATCAATGACAAAGGTGAAAGCTGGGAGATTCTAAGTAGGAAAAATCCGATGCTCGACGAAGAAGAGTTCAAGATATTCAAGGAGGACTTAGATACCTGTAACATCCCAAAAATACTAAGCTTGGATCATCAAACTCTAATCATCAAAATTAGGGTTAACAAAAACTTTTCTAAATAAAATTTTGAATGCATGCATATGTGTATGCATTGATTTTGAATTCTTTTAAAACCACCTTGTTTGTTTATTTCTTTGCTTGTAAAATGTTTCTTAGGTGAAATAAACATCATCTAAAACATTTCCCACACTTTTCCTAAAGACAAGTAAATCAAAACACATATATTAAATGAATGGTCATTTTGACCAATTTAATTCCCATGCCTACTTTTGCTGTCTCAAACCTTCAAAACCTAACAGAAACTTTTCTGGATATTTGCACCCCTTGAATGTACTCATAAAAAAGTATCAAGGCCCACTTTGTGATCATCTAGAAACTTTCAAATGCATAGTTTAAATGACATTTCAAAATTGAATCTTTATCATATGGGAAGATCCCACTTTTTCAAAAACCACTCAAACAAGCTCAACTTTCAAAACCCAAGCATCTGCAGACTCACCAGCACCAACCTAGCAAACCCACCAAAATTCAATTCAAAATTCAAAACTTGATTTCATGCAGCCATTTCATCAAACAGGTTGCAAACACAAATCAAACAAACATCAAACACTATTGTGAGCAGTGATTCTTGCCTAACTTGTTCCCTAGTTAGCTCACACCCAGCTCAGTAGATCATCTAGGAAGATTAACTAAGGAGTAGCACCACTGTGATCTTGCCATTGCCATTAATGGTGAACAGCCGAGCACCCCCTTGCCACCCCATAGTCGATAGCAAGCTAGGAGGAGACACAAGCCTAGCCAGCATGTCTGGGAGGCAGACCACCGTCCACCGCCACTCCCTGTCCCAGCCGCGAGCGTTGCCAAGCCCTGGACCACGCGCACAAGCCGCGCCCAGACCGCCAGAGACCATGCCGAGCGTGCGCTAGAGCACCACCCTAGACCAGCGCCCACAGACCGCGCGCCGCCCTCGCCGCATGCACACACAATCCCCACCGACCCAGGAGACCGCCAGACATCCCCGTTTGCCGCCCCGTGCCACACAGCCACCACCCGCCGTCGAAGACGCCGCCTCTGCCGCGTAGAGCATCGCCCGTTCCAGATCAAACCGCACCGCCCCACGCCTCAAAACAATGTCGTTGAGCATCACCAGGAGACACCGCACCGCCCCCTACCTTCGCCCATGCCATTAGCCGCTTGTAACATCGCCCCCGACGAGCTCACCGTGCGCCCCGACGGTCCCCTCACTCGACTATAAATAGAGGCCACCCCTGCACGATTTCTTCACACCATCTCACTGCCCTCTTCTCACTGATCGCGCCACACCGTTCCCGGAGCAAGGCGAGCACCACCCCGCCGGAATTTCACCGGAGCCCGCCGCCTCTGGAGAAGAAGGGAGCCATCGATTTCGTCCACCCCAGGAGCTGCCGCGACCACCCCTGAGTTCGCCGTCGTCGACTTAAGCCGCCTCGCCGACCCTCGCCAGTACCCCGGTGAGCCCCCAACGACCCTCACCCGCCGCGTTAGGTTTCAGTCTCGCCGACGTTGTCTCGCGTCGACGATGACTCCCAGCCGTTGGATTAGAACTAGATCGAACGACCCACAGCGCCCCATACCGCTTCGCCTAGCCCCGTGTCACTGACGAGTGGGGACACCCACTTAAGCAGCCAGCGGGAGCACTGCGCTTAGCAGGCCGGCCCAGTCTCTTTTCCCGCGCAAGCCCATTTATTCCAATTAAACTTTTTCTATTTCAATTCAAACACACTTCTCTACCCAACTTTAAAAATCAACCCAGATCGATTCAGTGCACCAAATTGAGTGAAACCAATTTTGTTAGAAAGGTCTGTGAATGCTGAATCCAAGCCCGTTGGATTTAATTCATTTGGATCTATAGATCACCCATAGTAAAAATAACAAGGCAGAAGCTTTTCTGCATTCAAACATTTTTGTAATTTTGTAATGTTAGTGATGATGCTAGATCATCTATAGGACCCTTGTGTGTGATGATTGCAAGTAGTTAAGTATTGTTTGGTGATTGTGTACCTCGTATTTATTCATAGACGCTAGTACCGACCAAGGATACAAGGAGGAAGGAGGATACTACGAAGAAGAAGCCGAGGAGAACTTCAACCACTGCTCTGCACAAGGAAAGCCAATACTTGCAAGCTAACACTTGCAATTCAGCAAGCTTATACTGATTTGGTGCAAGCAAATACTTGCTTGTTACT
The DNA here is from genome assembly GCA_023614405.1 of Avena insularis. Classification (NCBI taxonomy): domain Eukaryota; kingdom Viridiplantae; phylum Streptophyta; class Magnoliopsida; order Poales; family Poaceae; genus Avena; species Avena insularis. The sequence goes on along the minus strand of CM042691.1, from coordinate 291,112,684 downwards.
ATGCCTACTATATGCCTTAAGCATATGTGATCATACCCACTTGATTAAACCAATCCTAGTTTTACTTGCAAGATTCTTACTTTATTTCTTTATCAAAGATACTACTTAGAGTTTACTTAAGAGATGGGTAGATACTAAAAAGATATTTGAAGGTTGCATAAAGAGCATAAAATTTGGCCTAAGCTAAATAACCTTGATATCCTCCCAAGGCATAAGATTGAACTTAGTTAGCACCTACTAGTTACCACCCCTCATCAGTGCTTACCCCCACTTGTAGATGCTAGTGCTAAGCATAAAACTTGATCAACCTTAGATGGGAGTACTTGGTGGAAAAATGGTTATGAAAACCTTGGAATGATGGATCATTCTACTGAGATGTTTTGACATGTGTTTCCGAACACTTGATGATTTTTGTGATAAAAATGTTGAGGCATGAGGCTTAGCCCCTTTATAAAAACTGATTGTTGTCTGGATGCGATATCATTCCAATTTTATCGTACAACCACAATACCCGAATATTGGGTAGGGCTTGACTGGAAACTTATATACCTTAGTATTAGTTCCCTCACGGCCAAGGTCTGAGCTGAGGCTACCTTGTGAAGATTGTCCACCTGTGCAGTACCCAAGATGACAGCTGGTCATGGTTGGGAGGCCAAACTCACAGGAGAGGTGCTTATAGTAGGGCGTGTAATTGAAAGGTTAGGATTGATTATCCGCATACCGAGTATGGTGAATTCAGGATTTGTTCCTGACGGATGTATCGAATGTTGTGGTGAAAGTGTACAATCTCTGCAGAGTGTCAAACTATTCGAATAGCCGCGTCCGCGGTTTTGGACAGTTGGAGTGTCCATACTGTTCCCCCGTCAGACTTTTCAAAATGACTTGTGAAATAAATTGAGACTTTGACTTGACCACAACAGAGTTGTGATATGAAATACAAGTTCCCATTTAGGAGTTATAAAAATTGTTACTAGCTTTGGAACTTAGTAGAGATAAATCTGGCTTTTGCAAAAGAACCCTAGAGCCTAGTGTCCTATTATCAAAAAACCCCTGTTACTTGTTAGTATTAGTTTGGGAGTACTTAAAGAGTACTCATGGCTTTGTCCCTGGCTATTCCCATGGCCAGACTATGAAGAGGAGTACCTGGAGGATGGACCCCAGGAAGGTTACAACAACTAGGATCATCTCCCATCGTCAGCATTGCATGTGACCCCGAAGATGGAGCTTCGCCTACGCTACCGTTATTATTACGTATTCCACTGCCTGAAGTTGTATTAAGAACTGGATCATGAGATCCCTATTTGGGTAAGAACTTATGTATTGTTTGTAATGGATGATGTACTATGGTATCCAATTCTGTTATGTCTCGCAAAAATGGTAATCCTGGGCTTGCGATGTATGGCATAACAGGCATCTAGGATTGAAAAATCCAGGTATTGAAAAGTTGGTATCAGAGCCATCCTGACCATAGGAGACCCTAGTTAGACTGGACGTTTGAACCAAAAACTTAGTTTCAAAACCAAAGAAAATAAATATTTACAAAAACTTATTCTCATTCTTATCTCTTTAATTCTTTCCTAAAAATTCATATTCCTCAAAAACTCTTGCAAAATACATAAAATTTTGATACACTTGATCACCCTGCTAATCTACTCATCCTCTATTTTTATAGATGAACGTGAAGTACAGCAAGTTTTACCAACTTGGGAATGGAGGAGACCTTATCTTTGAGAGGGATTTGGACCAGCTTTCAGAACTTCTGGAGCTTCCGCACCCCGAGTTCTTCGGAGCTCAGCTCAATGATCAAGGAGGAGAAGATCTGCAGTGGCTAATTGTTGCAAGTCTCCGAGGAAAGATTGAACCTCCCACTACGGAGGGAATTCAGTTTACCTTGAGGGAAAACAACTGGCTCGATGGACTTTCCAGAGCAATGCAGGAAGCTCATTCCCGTCTGCGTGGGCAGAGCATCAATCAAATCAAGGGTACTCGCTTTGAGTTTTGCCCAGGGCATGATGCTAATGGACAACCCCTAGAAGCCCCATATCACCCCGAGCTGAAGACTCAACTGGACCACCTTAGCTTCATGATGTATGATTGTCAGCAGGAATTGGACAACTGCCGTCACTACTGCAACCACAAGTCTTCCATCATCAAGACGAAGGATCAGACCATTGCCATGCTAGCAAAAGATCGCAAGTCTCGCCGCCGCCAGCTCGACAAGAAGGAGCGCATTATTGCCCGTCTTCGCCACCGCATCTCATCTTTGGAGGAGACCATCCACGAGAGAGACATGTAGTTGGAGGAAAGGGAGAATGCCGGAGAGGATCTTCGTGGAGACCCTTACTCCTATCTCAGCGATGACGATGATTTTCTGGAGGATCAGGCCATGGACTTCTTCACCGATGAGGATGATTTAGCCTTCATCGATGATGGTGAAGATGATGAAGCCACAGATTCCGAGGAGTAGTAGCACTTGAGCACTAGCGTAGTGAGTAGTATTCGGTCCCACTGTATCATAGTTCTCAGAATGGTTCTTAAAACCATCTGTTTTTATTTGTTGTGGTGTGTGTTGTACTGTGTGCTATGAATGAATGAATGAAAAAGCAAGTTGCTAGAAAATCTGAGTCAGACTTTAAAACTTTTCAAAGTCCCCGAAACCTTAGAAATTTCCCCCTTTTCTCATGATCTATCTCAATCTTCAGATTCCACGTGGAGGAAGTGGTTCATCCCCGGACCCGATGTTGCAAATTCTACAAATGTTGACTTCTGACCGTGAAGCTGAAAGAGCGGAACGTCAAGCCAACATAGCCACTCTGCAGTAGATAGCCCAGCTATCCCACAACCACCAAGGCCATGGAAATCAGGACCACCATGGATATAAGCTAAAAAATTTCCAGTATACCAACCCACCTGTTTTCACTAAGTTAGAAGAGCCCTTAGACGCTGATGATTGGCTGCAAACCATGGAAAATAACTTAGAAGTAGCTGGAGTGGAAGCCAACGAGAAAGTCTGTTCGCCACCCACTATCTAGCCGGAGATGCCAGGGCATGGTGGAACAGTGTTCGCGCAATGACCGGAGGCCAGATGATGACCTAGGATGAATTCAAGGTCAAGTTCAGCAGAACCCATGTGCCACCGGGTTTGATCAAGAGAATGAGAGACGAGTTCAGAGAGCTGAAGCAAGGAAGGATGACTGTAGTGGAATACCGTGACAATTTTTTTTCATTAGCTAGGTATGCCCCGGATGAGATCGACACCGAAGCCAAGAAGAAAGAAAGATTCCTGAATGATCTGCAAGGGTTTAGGGTTTATGGTTTAGGGATGAGATGCAGACTGTATTAGTCAATATCCCCTTTGCTGACATTGAAGCCCTTGTCGACTCTGCCATCCAAATGGAAGGAAAGATCAACCAAGCCAATGAGAACCGCAAGCGTCGTATGATGCATCAGCTAGGAACCCATCAGACCCCAAAGTATCACCCCAACCCATCTCCAGGATTTGCTCCAAGAACCAACAGACCCCCGATGAACCATCCGACCTATCCCAACCGTGGAAACCCTAGACCCAGAGGAAATCACAACAACCCCGGCAACTCTAGCAATTTCACCCGTGCCCCACCCAAGTTCAACACCAACAATGCTACCGCCAACACCAACACTGCCCCGAGTACTGGAAGCAATGCTGTGCCTGTAGCGGCAAAGGACAAGTCGCAAGTGACCTGTTATGACTGTGGAAATAAAGGCCACTATTCCAAGGAGTGCCCCAACCAGAAGAATGCTACAGCCCCCAATGCCAATTCCCCAGTTCAACAACAGCGTTGTGTTCAGCCAGGAAGAAGGTTTGCCCTAGGGAATTCACTAAACCGCAATGGCCGTCTTTTTATCATGCATGTTGAAGAAGCTCAGGAAGAGCTAGACGTCGTGCTGGGTATGTTTTCTATTAATTCGGTACTTGCAAGAGTGTTGTTTGATTCTGGTGCATCGCATTCATTTTTCACCGAAGAATTTGCATGCACTAGTAAAATTCAACCAACCAAACTGAAGCATGTCATGATTGTTCAAATTCCCGGATCAACCACCAAGGCTAGGCAGATTTGCAAAGCCGTCCCTATCCGAATCCATGGCATAGATTTTTATGCAAATCTGATAGTACTTGGAACTAAAGGTTTGGAAGTAGTACTAGGAATGGATTGGATGTCCAAACATAAAGGATTGATCGACTGTGCTAAGAAAGCCATCACTATGACCAGTACATCCGGAATATCAGTCGAACATATATCTGAAACCTTACCTCGCCAATTCAAATGCAAAAAGAGTATAGCCCAACCTACCATTGACCAAGTCCGGATAGTCTGTGAATACCCTGATGTATTTCCAGATGTTTTGCCCAGTATGCCCCCAGATCGGGATATCGAGTTCATCATTGAACTAATTCCCGGAACAGGACCCATAGCCCAGAGACCCTATAGTATGAACCCGTCAGAGCTAGCAGAACTGAAGAAGCAACTGGATTCCATGTTGGAAATCGGATTGATTCAACCAAGTGCGTCCCCATGGAGATCACCTGTCTTATTTGTGGACAAGAAGGATGGAGGTAACCGTTTGTGTACGGATTATCGGAAGTTGAATGATGTCACCATCAAGAACAAGTACCCCTTGCCCAAGATAGAAGATTTGTTTGATCAGTTGACCGTTGCCAAAGTGTTTTCTAAGATTGATCTTAGAACTGGCTATCATCAACTCAAAATTCGTGCAGAGGATATTCCAAAGATTGCGTTTACCACCAGATATGGATTGTATGAGTATACCGTCATGTCTTTCGGACTAACCAATGATCCCGCTTATTTCATGAACCTCATGAATAAGATTTTTATGGACTTCCTGGATAAGTTTGTTGTTGTTTTCATTGATGACATTCTGATTTATTCCAAGTCAGAAGAAGAACATGAGCTACACCTAAGGACCATTCTTGGAACCCTTAGAGAGCATTAGTTGTATGCCAAGTTTAGCAAATGTGAATTCTGGTTACAGGAGGTAGGATTCCTCGGTCACATTGTATCAGCCGGAGGAATTGCCGTTGACCCCGCCAAAGTGAAAGATGTAGAAGATTGGCAAGCCCCAACCACTCAAACCCAAGTTCGTGCATTTCTCGGATTGGCGGGATACTACCGCAAATTCGTAGAAGGATTCTCGAGTATCGCCAGACCCATGACCCAATTGCTGAAGAAGGACAAGATGTTTGAATGGACCGACAAATTTGAAGCGAGTTTTCAAGAACTCAAGAGGAGATTGATTTCAGCCCCAATCTTGATCATGTCGGATATCACGAAGCCCTTCGATGTGTATTGTGATGCGTCCAAGATCGATCTCGGATGTGTGCTAATGCAAGAAGGCAAAGTTATATCTTATCTATCCCGACAATTGAAGCAACACGAGCAAAATTAACCAACCCATGACCTCGAACTCGCAGCCGTAGTTCTAGCCCTGAAGACATGGAGACATTACCTGATGGGAAACCGTTGTGAGATTTATTCGGATCACAAAAGCCTAAAGTATATATTTACTCAAACGGAGCTGAATATGAGGCAGAGAAGATGGATTGAGCTAATCAAGGATTACGACCTGGACATTCACTATCACCCTGGTAAAGCCAATGTGGTAGCCGATGCTCTTAGCAGATTGCCGTGCCGCTTGAACTCCATGATTTTGAAGGAGCAACCAAGTTTGCACAAAGAGATGGAAGATTTTTGAATGGAATTAGTGAGTGAAGGATTTTTGGCTAGCATAGAACTTCAGCCCACTTTGATCAGTCAGATTAAAGAGGCACAGAAGGGAAATGCCGATTGATTAATGAATCAAGCGTCAGAGCAAAGTACCCGGATTCATCGAGGACGAAGAAGGAGTTTTGTGGTACAAAGGACGCCTTTGTGTACCAGCAGATTCCAAGTTGAAAGAAGTTATTTTGAAGGAGGCTCATGATACTCTTTATTCTATCCATCCCGGAGGAACTAAGATGTATCAAGATTTAAAGGAGCAATTTTGGTGGCATAAGATGAAGAGAGAAATAGGAAGCTATATCGCCAAGTGTGATATATGTCAGCGAGTCAAGGCAGGACATCAAAGACCCGCTGGATTGTTGCAACCCTTGCAGATTCCGGAATGGAAATGTGATTCTGTAGGAATGGACTTTATCACTGGACTACCTACTTCTAGTAGGGGAAATGACTCTATCTGGGTCATAGTGGACAGATTGTCCAAAGTCGCCCATTTCTTGCCCGTCAAGACCACATATCAGAGTTCGAAGCTAGCGGAGTTGTACATCGCTAGAATAATTAGTTTGCATGGAGTCCCCAAGTACATCGTATTAGATCGAGGAACTCAGTTTACCTCGAGATTCTAGAAAAAGGTCCAAGAAGGTTTAGGCACCCGCCTAGATTTCAGTACCGTGTATCACCCTCAGACCGATGGACAAACGGAGCGAGTGAATCAAATACTCAAAGATATGCTGAGAGCATGTGTGTTAGAATATGGATCCAAGTGGGAAGACTGTCTGCCGTTTGCAGAATTTTCATACAACAACAGTTATCAAGCCAGTTTGCAAATGGCCCCATTTGAATTTATGTACGGAAGAAAGTGTCGTACCCCTTTGAACTGGTCGGAAGTAGGAGAGAGTCAGATTTTTGGACCCGATATCCTACGGGAAGCAGAAGAGAAGGTTCACAAGATTCGTGAGCACCTCAAGACTACCCAATCCAGACAGAAGAGTTACGCCGACAAGAGACGTCGAGACCTCGCCTTCAACATAGGAGATTTTGTTTATCTGAAAGTGTCACCATTGAAGGGAATGTAGCGTTTCCAACTCAAAGGAAAGTTATCCCCCAGATATATCGGACCTTTCAAGATTCTGAACCGTCGAGGAGAAGTATCGCACCAATTGGAGCTACCTGAAGAGATGTCAGCCATGCATAATGTGTTCCATATCTCAATACTTCGCAAGTGTCTCGAAGTCCCCGAGAAGACCGAAGTATTCAAGAATATCGACCATCGGACCATAGAGATCAACGATGACCTGACCTATCCTGAAGTACCCATCAGCATTTTGGAAGAAGCTTTTCGAACTACCCGAACCCGGAGCATCAAGTTTCTGAAGATTCAGTGGAGCAACCACACAGAAGAGGAAGCTACCTGGGAACGCGAAGATCACATCAGGACGGAGTTTCCAGATCTCTTCAAATCCTAGGTAATATTTTCGTCCTTTTTCAAATCTCGGGACAAGATTTTGTTTAAGGGGGGAAGGTTTGTAACATCCCAAAAATACTAAGCTTGGATCATCAAACTCTAATCATCAAAATTAGGGTTAACAAAAACTTTTCTAAATAAAATTTTGAATGCATGCATATGTGTATGCATTGATTTTGAATTCTTTTAAAACCACCTTGTTTGTTTGTTTCTTTGCTTGTAAAATGTTTCTTAGGTGAAATAAACATCATCTAAAACATTTCCCACACTTTTCCTAAAGACAAGTAAATCAAAACACATATATTAAATGAATGGTCATTTTGACCAATTTAACTCCCATGCCTACTTTGGCTGTCTCAAACCTTCAAAACCTAACAGAAACTTTTCTGGATCTTTGCACCCCTTGAATGTACTCATAACAAAGTATCAAGGCCCACTTTGTGATCATCCAGAAACTTTCAAATACATAGTTTAAATGACATTTCAAAATTGAATCTTTATCATATGGGAAGATCCCACTTTTTCAAAAACCACTCAAACAAGCTCAACTTTCAAAACCCAAGCATCTGCATACTCACCAGCACCAATCTAGCAAACCCACCTAAATTCAACTCAAAATTCAAAACTTGATTTCATGCGGCCATTTCATCAAACAGGTTGCAAACACAAATAAAACAAACATGAAACACTATTGTGAGCAGTGATTCTTGCCTAACTTGTTCCCTAGTTATCTCACACCCAGCTCAGTAGATCATCTAGGAAGATTAACTAAGGAGTAGAACCACTGTGAGCTTGCCATTGCCATCAATGGTGAACAGCCGAGCACCCCCTTGCCACCCCATAGTCGATAGCAAGCTAGGAGGAGACACAGGCCTAGCCTGCATGTCTGGGAGGCAGCTCACCGTCCACCGCCACTCCCTGTCCCAGCCGCGAGCGTTGCCAAGCCCTGGACCACGCGCACAAGCCACGCCCAGACCGCCAGAGACCATGCCGAGCATGCGCTAGAGCACCACCCTCGCCGCGTGCACATGCAATCCCCACCGACCCAGGAGACCGCCAGACATCCCCGTTTGCCGCCCCGTCCCACACAGCCACCGCCCGCCGCCAAAGACGCCGCCTCTGCCGCGCAGAGCATCTCCCGTTCCAGACCAAACCGCACCGCCCCACGCCTCGAAACCATGTCATTGAGCATCACCAGGATACACCACACCGCCCCTACCTTCGCTCATGCCATTAGCCGCCAGTAACATCGCCCCCGACGAGCTCACCGTGCGCCCCGACGGTCCCCTCGCTCGACTATAAATAGAGGCCACCCCCGCACGATTTCTTCACACCATCTCACTCCTCTCTTCTCACTGATCGTGCCACACCGTTCCCAGATCAAGGCGAGAACCACCCCGCCGGAATTTCACCGGAGCCCGCCGCCTCTGGAGAAGAAGGGAGCCATCGATTTCGTCCACCCCAGGAGCTGCCGCGACCACCCCTGAGTTCGCCGTCGTCGACTTTGTCGTTCGCCCGCCTCGCCGACTCTCGCCAGTACCCCGGTGAGCCCCCAACGACCCTCACCCGCCGCGTTAGGTTTCAGTCTCGCCGGCGTTGTCTCGCGTCGACGATGACTCCCAGCCGTTGGATTAGAACTAGATCGAACGACCCACAGCGCCCCATACCGGTTCGCCCAGCCCCGTGTCACTGACGAGTGGGGACACCCACTTAAGCAGCCCGCGGGAGCACTACGCTTAGCAGGCCGGCCCAGTCTCTTTTCCCGCGCAAGCCCATTTATTCAAATTAAACTTTTCTATTTCAATTCAAACACACTTCTGTACCCAACTTTAAAAATCAGCCCAGATCGATTCAGTGCACCAAATTGAGTTAAACCAATTTTTTTAGAAAGGTCTGTGAATGCTGAATCCAAGCCCGTTGGATTCAACTCATTTGGATCTATAGATCACCCATAGTAAGAATAACAAGGCAGAAGCTTTTCTGCATTCAAACATTTTTCAAATTTAAACCATAATAGCTTTTGAGTTGATTCCAACTCTCAAAAATCACATTTAACCATACCTTTCAGAATATATAAAAATATATAGGTTTACTTGCAGAAATAATGTTCAAGTAATAAAAGATTGCTACATAGGCATTTCTAGTCACTTTAATTAATTAAAATAAAAGGGTAAAACCTTATTAAATTGTGACACCACTTTAAATCACATTCCCATGGACTACAATATGTGGTGATAACAGGTGTCAACATGATCCCATGTTTGGTTTGGAGAATATTAAACCTTAAGTAGTTTTTCAATGAGTAGAAATTACTTTTCTAAAAATAAAAGGAATTAAACCAAGCTTTAATTTTGTAATGTTAGTGATGATGCTAGATCATCTATAGGACCCTTGTGTGTGATGATTGCAAGTAGTTAAGTATTGTTTGGTGATTGTGTACCTCGTATTTATTCATAGACGCTAGTACCGACCAAGGATACGAGGAGGAAGGAGGATACTACGAAGAAGAAGCCGAGGAGAACTTCAACCACTGCTCTGCACAAGGCAAGCCAATACTTGCAAGCTAACACTTGCAATTTAGCAAGCTTATACTGATTTGGTGCAAGAAAATACTTGCTTGTTACTATGCCTACTATATGCCTTAAGCATATGTGATCATACCCACTTGATTAAACCAATCCTAGTTTTACTTGCAAGCTTCTTACTTTATTTCTTTATCAAAGCTACTACTTAGAGTTTACTTAAGAGATGGGTAGATACTAAAAAGATATTTGAAGGGTGCATAAAGAGCATAAAATTTGGCCTAAGCTAAATAACCTTGATATCCTCCCAAGGCATAAGATTGAACTTAGTTAGCACCTACTAGTTACCACCCCTCATCAGTGCTTACCCCCACTTGTAGATGCTAGTGCTAAGCATAAAACTTGATCAACCTTAGATGGGAGTACTTGGTGGAAAAATGGTTATGAAAACCTTGGAATGATGGATCATTCTACTGAGATGTTTTGACATGTGTTTCCGAACACTTGATGATTTTGGTGATAAAAATGTTCAGGCATGAGGCTTAGCCCCTTTATAAAAACTGATGGTTGTCTGGATGCGATACCATTCCAATTTTATCGTACAACCACAATACCCGAATATTGGGTAGGGCTTGACTGGAAACTTATATACCTTAGTATTAGTTCCCTCACGGCCAAGGTCTGAGTTGAGGCTACCTTGTGAAGATTGTCCACCTGTGCAGTACCCAAGATGACAGCTGGTCATGGTTGGGAGGCCAAACTCACAGGAGAGGTGCTTATACTAGGGCGTGTAATTGAAAGGTTAGGATTGATTATCCGCATACCGAGTATGGTGAATTCAGGATTTGTTCCTGACGGATGTATCGAATGTTGTGGTGAAAGTGTACAATCTCTGCAGAGTGTCAAACTATTCGAATAGCCGCGTCCGCGGTTATGGACAGTTGGAGTGGCCATACTGTTCCCCCGTCTGACTTTTCAAAATGACTTGTGAAATAAATTGAGACTTTGACTTGACCATAACAGAGTTGTGATATGAAATACAAGTTCCCATTTAGGAGTTATAAAAATTGTGACTAGCTTTGGAACCTAATAGATATAAATCTGGCTTTTGCAAAAGAACCCTAGAGCCTAGTGTCCTATTATCAAAAACCCCCTGTTACTTGTTAGTATTAGTTTGCGAGTACTTAAAGAGTACTCATGGCTTTGTCCCTGGCTATTCCCATGGCCAGACTATGAAGAGGAGTACCTGGAGGATGGACCCCAGGAAGGTTACAACAACTAGGATCATGTCCCATCGTCAGTATTTCCTGTGACCCCGAAGATGGAGCTTCGCCTATGCTACCGTTATTATTACGTATTCCGCTGCCTGAAGTTGTATTAAGAACTGGATCATGAGATCCCTATTTGGGTAAGAACTAATGTATCGTTTGTAATGGATGATGTACTATGGTATCCAATTCTGTTATGTCTCGCAAAAATGGTAATCCTGGGATTGCGATGTATGGCATAACATGCATCTAGGATTGAAAAATCCGGGTGTTGACAATACCGCTGCCTCTAAAGCATGGACTGAGTGGGGAAAGACTATGCGAGAGAAGAACATAGGTAACCACCCGCTTGGAAGCGGCGGATACAAAGGTAAACAACCCATTTGGGACAAGGAGGACGCCGAGCTTGAACGCCTGGGTAAATAGAACCCATGGCATAAAATCACAGACCTGCAGATCCAACAATTTGTCCGGGCCCGCTACTACCTGGACCCTGTTACAGGGGAGTTCGCACTGACGACCCGAATGTGAAGGCCTTTGAGGATGAGCTGGTAAGGAATTTATCGTGGATCTCTCATTCAAATAATTAAGCCAAGAATCTAAATGCATGCATGGGTTCACCTCTCCTTGTATATTTGCAGGAGAAGGAATTGAATGCTAGCGAGGACTTGTGGTCCCAAGATTCGGCGGCGGAGCCATGGGACACTGTTTTTAACAATGCGACAAAAAGTTACAAGAAGAGGGAGAAGAATTTGCCGCCAAAATCAGCTGGCCGTGTGTCCGGCTTTGGTACAAGCATGAAGTTTACTGAGTACTACAAAGAGGACGCAAAGAAGAGGATGGACAGGAAGAACCAATCGGCAGCTAAAGATAAAGCCGAGGTTGAAGAGCTGAAGTTGAAGGTGAAGACATTAGAGGAAAAAGTGGACGAGAAAGCAATGGACAAGTTATTGGAGGAGAATCTTCGCGCGATCATCCCCCCTGGGTTGATGGAGGGGCTAGCTGTTTGGAATGCGGGAGGTCGACAGGGGCCGATAAACGTTCCCAGCTTTAGCGGCAGTAACTCGAGCATCTGTCGTGGGAACGTCCTGCTGGGTATACCTCGGTAGGCATATCCCCATCAGTAGTCCCCGAGGCCATTGTTGATTTGTCACAGGTGTTTGCTGGCAGTCGGAGTATGCTGGTCTAATGCGAATGCCTAGTCGAATTGGCGGCGGACTCCTAAACAAAGGAAAGAACTAGTCATTTTAGTCACAATAACGGCGACCAATCGTGTCGCAGCTCGGCAAACGGGTCGGCGAGGACTTAGTCACTGTTATAGTGATCGGGTCAGCGAATAATTTGTCACTGTTATAGTGATCGGGTCGGCGAATAACTTGTCACTGTTATATTGATTGGGTCGGCGAATCGTTGAGTTGCTGGGAGCAACGAGTCGAGTAGATGAAGTTGGACCGTCAGTTGTGGTCAAACTAGCTGTTGGGTTACCCAATGGTAATATTGGCGTAATTACCGCGTAGTAACGGCTCCCGAAAATGGCGGGTAACAACCGCTATATAAGGAGAGTGAAGGGCGAATGGGGAAAACGCTTCCTTCACTTCCTCCGATCTCGCGCATCCCTGTTTCCCCATTCCGCACAGCGACCAGAACGATCCAGAGAGTTCCAACTCCCACGATCCTCCAGCCGATGGCCCCTCCACCGAGCTATGGGGTAGATCCAAGTGCACGAAGGCACTGCTAGCATCTTTCGAGGAGGCGGGGATTCTCCGCGCCGGGAGATGGCGCATCCCTGCGGCCGGAGAAGTAATTCCGGATCCATGCGAGGGGGAGTTCATCTGCTTCACTAGTCACCTGGAGCGGGGGCTTGGCTTCCCAACCTCCCTCTTCTTCCGACGTTTCTGCGCCTAGTACGGAATCTAGCCATCGAATCTGGGTCCGCACAGCATCGAGCAGCTCGCCATTTTCGTGGCGTTCTGCGAGTGCTATCTGGGCTGCAGGCCCTACTTCCCCCTGTGGCAAGACCTATTCCACGGGAGAATCAGCCGCGAAGAAACAGGCGGCCTGACGTTCCAGCTAAAGTCAAAGGCATCGTTCTTTGATTTGATGATGCCCGCCAAAGCGGCGAACGAGTGGAAGAAGTACTGGTTCTATGTCACCGAGTCAACTCTAGGCGACGAAGTGGTGCTTCCAAGGTACTCCGTCGACCGGCCCGAGCCGCGTCGGCTCCAGGTCATCAAACTCCCGCTGGAGCAGCAGATGGTTGTCGACGAGATGTTACAAACCATTCTCAACCTGAAGAAGAAAGGCCTCCAGACCATCAATCTCTACAACTGCTGGCTCGGGCGGCGGCTCGTGCCTCTGGCTAGCCGTGACCACTACATGTACGAGTACATGGGTAAGGACGACCCGACGAAATCCTGCCTCGTCGAGTGGAGACTCAACGATTATACACTGGCCCTGAAGAAGATTACCCAGGCGGTGTATCTCGACGCGAAGGCCGGGGTCGCCCCTTATACCGCGAGGCAACCAGCTCCAACGGTAAGCTGTTATTCCGTTTGCACTCGCAATCGCAGTTTGTGCATTCGCGGTCGTGCTAACGTCGTTTGTTCTTGGCGCAGTTGTTTCAAGTGGTGGAAGGGTGGCTTCCACCCGCAAATGACGAGAACTCGAGCTCGTCCGCCCAAGACGGGAGCGAGTCATCGCCCACCAAGGGCAACGCCGAGAGCGACGAAGGCGATAACGATGATGATGAAGATGACGACCCCGTGGAAGTTGCTGGCGCGGGGATGGCGCTGTCAATGGTCAAGGCGCACTATGAATACGCCAACATCGACACGGTAACCTCTGGTATCCCCGACGTGGACGACGAAGGCCAATCAATAGATCACAAGGCTATCTTGGCGTCAATCGCGGGTTTCGACACCAGAGTTGCCGAGTTGGTAGACCCTAATTTCTTCGTGCCCATGAAAACCATTAACGGTGGCAGCCACGAGCCCCTCAACACCGCCGACCTCGAGGAGGATGACTCTTCTGCTGCTGATGATGCTATGTCCAAGTCGCCTGCGCCAGAGAAATGAAAAACAATATGTAATATTTGTTTCCTCTAGAATTTTTTATGCTGAAAAAACTATGTGTTGACTTAAGGCGGAAAACAATGGTTGTTATGTCCTGCTACTCAAGAACTGGTTCCAGCATGTATATATTTTTTAAGCAAGTGCTGGCTTATCCATTACTCTGGTTTTTATGCTTGACTTTTTCGTGAGTCGGAAGATTCGTTGTCGGAACTATGCGCTCAGGCGGTGATGCCGAATGGCACTGCCAAAAACCTAAGAACAAAATCGCCGACAACAAGTGCCAAAATTCACTACTCCAGAATCCACATAAAAACAACAAAAAACGTGTAGACCAGAAAACTTAAGCTAATGCATGTAGGCGGAATTTTCACAAGTGCAAATGCAAAGCTTGTGCATAAAGGTTTTATATGATCAAAAAATGAGCACTAAAGGAGGTAAAAGACTCAGAAATATGAGTGAACCAGAGAGCTTTATTTCATTGATCATATAAGAGATACACAATAGATAAAAATGCTAACTGTAGAAAGGAAATAGTTGTGCTATGTTCCATGGCCGATCAAGCTCTAGGTAGTCATCATCCGGGTCACGTCGCTTACGCTTATGATCATCGTTAGGTCTATCCTCTAGTTCACGATTGTCAACGAGATAGTAAGACCCATTGAGTAGCGCCTTGCTTATGATGAACGGTCCTTCCCATGGCGGGGATAATTTGGGTCACTTCTTCTACTTAAGTCAGAGCACCAGGTCCCCCCCTTTAAATAAGCGATGCCGAACGCGGCGACTATGGTAGCTGCGTAGATTCTGTTGGTACATGGTGGATCTTTGGCATGCCAATACATGCTCCTCCTCGAGAAGGTCCACATCTAGGCGTCTGGATTCTTCAGCGTCATCTTCGTCATAGGCGGCAACTCTTGGTGAATCGTGAAGGATGTCAGAAGGTAGGATGGCTTCTGCTCCATATACCATGAAGTAAGGGGTGTAGCCGGTGGATCTGTTGGGTGTGGTTCGTAAACTCCATAGCACAGATGGTAATTCCTTCGCCCAGGCTCCAGCTACTCTATGTAGCGGTGCCTCAAGATGTGGCTTGATCCCTTGCAGAATTAATCCATTGGCTCGCTCAACCTGACCATTAGACTAGGTGTGCCACAGAAGCAAGATCAAGTCGGATGCCCTTCTCCCAACAATAAGCTTCTACTTCTCCGAGTGACAGGTTGCTGCCGTTGTCGGTGATAATGTTGTGTGGGAGACCAAATCTCACCACTAGATCTCGAACAAACCTAAGGGCAGTTGACCCGTTAAGATTTCTAATGGGTTTAGCTTCTATCCATTTGGTGAATTTATCAACTGCTACTAGCAGATGCATAAACCCACATGGTGCCGTCTGTAACGGACGAACCATGTCCAGCCCCCAGACTGCAAACGATAAAGTTATTGGTATTGTTCGCAATTCTTAAGTTGGAACATGTGGTTGTCGGGCATAATACTGGCATCCCATGCATGTCTCAACCAGCTTGTCGGTGTCCGCCTTTGTGGTCAGCTAGTAGAATCCTTGCCGGAAAGCTTTAGTGACCAACGATCGAGGAGAGGCGTGGTGCCCGCAATCTCTGAGATAGATTTCGCAGAGGATTTCAATACCTTCTTGCTGGGAAACACACTTAAGGTATACACCGGTAGTGTTTCTTTTGTAGAGCTGTCCATTGATTATGGTATAGCCCTTCGCTCGACGTACTATTTGCCGTCTTTCGACTTTGTTGTCGGGCAAAGTTCCATGTACGAGATATTCCATGAACGGTTTTGTCCAAGCCGAAGGGACCTTTGTCACCATGTGAACGAAAGAATCAACTCTGTCCGGGTTGTCCATATATACTCCCTTCACAGATGGTGTCCGTAGATGCTCCAAGAAAACGCCAGGCGGAATTTTCTTGCGCCCTGATCCAAGCTTAGACAGCAGGTCATCCGCCTCATTTCGCTCCCTAGGGACATACTTGACTCTCGTCCACTTTGTCGCGATATGCCGCCATCATAGGATTCTGCGCGTTCCAGGTGCTAGCCACCTGCTGGGCAACCAAGTCGGAGTCTCCACAGCAAACTATGCGCTTGATGCCAATATCCTTGGATACGTGTAGTCGTGAATGAGTGCTTCATATTCCGCCATGTTATTCGTAGCTTCTTTTCCCCGGTTGGTGACTGCAGCAGTACACCAGCCCCCGAGCTATTGAGTAGCTTTGATCCGTCAAAGTGCATCACCCAATATTCTGGATCTGGTATAGGGGTAGCATCAGGCATCTCCGTCCAGTCTACGATGAAATCCGCCAAGGATTGTGACTTGATAGCGTCGCGTCTTTTGTAGGTGATCTCGAAGGTGGCAAGTTCAATGCCCCACTTCACGACCCTGGAAGTAGTGCCAACAAAAACCTTTAGCGTCGCTGTTGTTGATGATGTTGGACAGTGGAGCTTTACTCACAAATATAATGGGGTGCTCCTAGAAGTAGTGCCTTAGCTTCCGAGAAGAAAGGAACACTCCATAAGCTAGCTTCTGGTAGTGCGGGTAACGCTGCTTGGACTCCGTCAAGACCTCGCTTACATAGTAAAATGGTCGTTGAACTCCGTACTCATGCCCTAGTTCCTTCTGCTCTACCATGACAACGATGTTGATTACCCAGTGGGACACCCCCGGGATCAGGCCTAAACAAATCCTAGACCTTCATTTGAAATAAGCTTAACCTTGAGCTCGAGAATATCCAGTGAAGAATCGGTAACACGAAAGTGACCCTACGACATAAAAATTATTACAGCAAGCTCATAACTGAGCAGAGAACCAAATATTACAAGCAGAGGTCACTGACCACAAACATCAAACAACGGAAGGCAAATTATGCTATTAAATATAGCAAACTTAACAAATAGCCTAAGAGGCCTGAAGCATAACGATGACGTCCCAGCCCATAGATTCCAGGCTGCCGACCGGGAACCCCAAGCTACTCGTCGGTGTCGATGTAGTACGGAACTCGTCTTCAGGGGAACAATTTGGTCGTCAGTTCATTTTCAGATCTGTTTTGGATGTTTCAAAAAATATCACAACTTTCGCAAATATTAAAATATTGCAAGGACCCTTATAACAATTTGGGTTCGACACATTTTAGTAATTTTCAAAATATTCAAAACCACTTTGATAGGATTTCAAAGAGAGAGGTAAAACTAGGGTTTTGCATTTGTCAACTTTTCTTTTGCATGTATTTTAAAATATGATGATCATGAATGCACAATCAAAACCCTAATTAGTAATAACTAAAAACTGGGGTGTTACAGCTCTATCCCCCTTACGAGAATCTCGACCCGAGATTCCTAAGGTAGGAAGAGATACAGAGAGAGAGAAAGAAACAGGGTCACTCTAAAGATAAGAGGGAAACACACTAAACAACAAACCAAGCATCTCATGGTCAACTCATGGATGGAGCGTTTAGAAACAACTCTGAGATGACAACATGAAACACTTCAAGGTAATAGAGGAAACAAAAGGAGATGGTTTCAAGTTGTTAGATAGATGGTCTTCATAAGGTTTGAGACCATGGAGCTTATAGGAGGTTTTAAAGCTTCTGAAAAAGAAGACTTCCAACAGAAAGATCAGAACCACAGACTTCAAGAAATGAACCTCTACTAAACGGCTTAAGTAGAGATTTTGGATTGCAGAGATTTGGATCAACAAAACCAAGTTGTTGAACTACTTTTGACATAGAAGGGTCACTATTTCATCCAACAGAAGGCCAAGACAGAAAAGTATTTTGGTGAAGAGGACTCATAAGAGTCAGGAGAAACATGTAATAAGAGAAGCTTCATATTACCAAAATCATAGCCACTCTGAAAACATGATTGAGAAAGTGAAGGAAACTCTTTATTCATACAGGTATACCAAAATCTTTGCCAAAGATTAGGGTATCACTTTACACCACTCAGATGAATAAGTAAAGAAGATTCCTGATGACACGAGAAGAAATAAACTTCATTCTCAGACTTCAATTACTAGGCATAACAAAATTCTTGCCAACATAAAAGGGTCTGGAGGATCGACCGAGAGACATTTAGCAACACTACTTTAAATGTTCTCCTTTATGTTCGAGAAGGAAGACATCAAGTAAAGGTCGAACTTCGGATACAAAGGAAACCATAAGAACGACTCTTATGATAAATCATAGAAGATGCCTCATGAAGAGTAGTTGTTATTGCTGAATCAAGAGAATATGACAAAAGATCTTTCCGGCTAAGTTGTGTCAACCATTACATTGTTGGGCCACGCAGAGATAAAACAAAACTTTTTCCTCTAACGTGGTGATCCCAAGATCTAGCTGAGGTAGAAGGCCACGAGGTTTACCACTAGACGCGTAGTTGCGGACTACTGATGTAGCGCGTCAGTTGATGAAGTGCAGTCCTCACGATCCGATCGTCCTGGTGATGATCGCACAGGACCTCTGCTGGTATCCACACGTACAAGGAGGAGCACCGGCGATGAACTGCTAGATTCGTTACGGTGGCAGGACTGCTGTGGAGCTAGGGTTTCCAACACATGGAATGACCTAACCGAACAACGATTAACCTTTATGGGTTACGATGCTACACTATATATAGGTAGTGAACGTGAGCTCTGCTCGCGCGACCCATTCACTAAAGCCCATATAACACTAGTCACCGTGAGTCCAACTCACTAACTCGGTCCTAATCCGGTTTAGGTCCAACCCAACCAGATTACAGGTTCAGATCCAATCTGAACTTGCTCCCGATCTTAAGTGTGTGACCCCGCAGGCTCATGGCTACTTGGACACGATTGGAGTCCGACTCTCAATCGATCAGTCGGTAGCGGCTCCTAGCAGAACGTGCCGACTCCCAAGTACCAAAGAGTCATGACGACTTGCCTTTCCAATGCGATTTACGTCCGAGTCCCTTTTGCCTCACGATATACCTTGTCAGACTATAGGCGAATATATGTCATCCATTAAATAGTCCGACTCTCTTCTCGATCCGAGATAAGTGATTCACCCGACTAACTCTTAGTCGATCGCCTCGGTCAACACTTAACCGAGTCGTGCATGGCCATGCTTTTCGAGTCATATCTCACGAGAGGGCCCAGAGAATATCTCTCCGAGTGGAGGGGAAAATCCCATCTTGGTTATTCACATCACGCAACTTGATTCTCAGTCGACCCGAACCCTGCCCTTATAACTGCCCAGTTACGGATCAGCGTTTGACAGAACCTAAGTCGGTGATCCTCAACTCAGACTATGCAACAACCTCGGTGACCCGAACTTGTTCGTTGTACCTCAATATGGGTCAATCCAACTCTCTAAACTCTTTAGCCGAATCTGTGTAAATTGGAATAGCATCTCTATGCCCATGACAAGTGGAACTGAGTCATCAAGCCAACTTTCACATTTGTCTAAGTTGTGTGTCCAGCACAACCTCAATGACCAAGGATATTTAGTACAAACAACATGAATGCATAGTTCCACAACCGAATCACATATTCAATGATACACATCAGATGTTTATACAAGGACTACTTAATATCTTTATGAATACAATGGGAAATATCATCATACATGATTGCCTCTAGGGCATATTCCCAACATACATCATTCTTGCCAGATTTACAAAGAAACCTATGTCAAAACCTCGAATAACACCATCCATCATTGCTGCTTGAGGTTCAGCCTTGGTTAGGTGGAATGATACTTCAGACTCAGCATGTCAGAATAGAAAGTATGTAACATTTACCACCAAGATAAAGTTACTAGATTCTCGAGATGTGGACTACAGTGGTTAACTCCAAAGAACTGCGCTATATTGCTAGACTCATGTATTAGCAACTTGTCGAAAGACAACCGCACACACGTAAAGTACTAACAATAAAACACACATGTGTCCTTAAGGAACGGAGTTAACTCTACTCGAATCCACGGCGACATCTTTCAACATTTGCACATGAACTAGAGAAGGTTACTTCTAACATCCAGAACACATACTTCGAGATAACATAAGATGGTTCTCGAAAGTTTCCAACATTAATGCCAAATGTTCCATATGAATCAAATATAACATGGGGAAAATAAGAATGTCATCGATGGGCTCAAAAACAAACTTATCCAAATACTCCAAGAAGATGGACTCGTATGTTATGTTGACAAGGCAGAAGTATTGGTCAGACCAAAGAGCATGAGGATGTACTCAAGTGAAATATCACAAGAAGAAACACCATCAAGATAGTTCTTTGAACTGAGTTTGATTTGGCGATAACCCAAATCAAATCAAAGATGGGGGAAATAACATATCCATGAAGGAGATACTATATTTCTTCAACACGAACAAAACTAGACATCCCTTTAAGAAGGAACAAGGTTAGATAGAACTTTTGTCTTACAACTCTCCAACTTGTTGTTTAAGCTCAACCAACTAGTTCAGGGGTATCCAGTACGGATCCGTGGAGAAAGGAGCAGTTCAGAGAACTTGCTTGCTCAAGAACTTGACAACACGGTCATGTGGCAACATGGCGATACTTCTAGTAGACATCTAGAACATCACGAACCTCCGATATGTCACTTAGTTCGAGAGGAAACTTTCTTGGTTAGGCAAGAAGACATAGTCTTAGAGCTTCGGTACAAGCCTAACTCATTGACCGAGAAGAGAGTGCACCAAAATATCGGACTTGGTAGCACAGTCAAACTTCACTTAGTTATAGGATTAACCATCACGAAAAGAATGACTCAAATATCCTTTGATTTCTAAGCAATAAAAATTGCTAAGAATCTCAGATAGCCACATTATTACGCACACGGATCATTCACGAGCGTGAAAGCTCGAGAAAGGGTGGGTAGAATTGTGTAGAAGCATCACTTCATTAAGGGTCATGGAACTCCACACGACCTCTTAGTATAAAAGAGTGTGACACTTTAGGGTAGAAGAGATAGAAGCTAATCAATGCCTCTTAATCTGCGGATTACAACACTTTGACCTGGTCCTAGATATAACGAGGTACATGAGTTTGTTTCTCCTAGACATTCCGAAATGGTTTGTCTTGATGGACCACAAGAGTATCTTACATCGGAATACACCGATGCGCATTTACTACTTGGCTACCAACTGGTAGACAAAGGTCGGAAAGCAACAAACAAGGAAGAACATGCTCAGGATAGAATCCCGAGATGTGGATGCATAAGTTAACAACCTTCCGAAAACCAATGCAGAGAAGGGGTAAAGTGTGGCAGAGTCACGATTTTAGATGCGAGAATCTCAAAGAGTACTCTTGCCGTGATCTATTTGGTTCCATTAAAGAACATCTGCCGTAGCTAGTGGTAGGGGAATTCCTTAGCTGTCACAATTCAATCGCGATATAAACCACAAGCTTAGGCCAGAATTGTAGTACCAACCATCCTGAGGTAATGTATGAACATTAATGACAGGGGTCAACAAAAGGGATCTTGGGTTAAAGGTCAGCTTCATGTACAAGATTCACAACACCAGAATCCAGCACAATCGGGGATCTTCAGTTCCAGTCAAAGGTTAAAACCCAAAGAAAGGAAGTAACTACTACTTGAGTGGCAGAGAGTGCACCATAAGGTAGTAATCACAAGGTAGCTTCCAAGATAAGAAACGACTTCTGAAGTACCCAAACAAATAAAAAGGAGGAACGCGAGGCGAAAGGAAACCTCGAAGCCTAGAACAGAATATTGTGGAACCATCAACATGATGTTGTGGCCCATAAGATAGAGAGATCATGATAGAAAGGAATCTCTCAGATGAAAAAGAGCAAGGGCAACAAGGGATACACAACACACACAACTCTAGAGAACTCAACACTAGGTCAACTGGCTTAGAAATGGCATGCCCAAAAGGCACCTAAGCTTTTAAAGATTAGAAGAGATATCAAAACTTTTCCAAAGTCAACACCAGATAAGATAACCCAGAGTTAGAACGAAACTGGATAAGGAGAAAAAGAAGCACACTAGAGTTTTCGCAAATACTTTTCAGCTTTTAAAATAGTTTTCTCAAACACTTGACTCAACATCGACCAATAGCAAGGTTTTCCTACGGTCGGGACTGCTCTGATACAAAAACCTGTGACACCCCCCAGATCAGGGCTAAACAAATCCCAGACCTCCGTCTGAAATAAGCTTAACCTTGAGCTCGAGAATATCCAGTGAAGAATCGGTAACACGGCAGTGACCCTACGACACAAAAAATTATTACAGCAAGCTCATAACTGAGCAGAGAACCAAATATTACAAGCATAGGTCACTGACCACAAACATCAAACAACGGAAGGCAAATTATGCTATTAAATATAGCAAACTTAACAAATGGCCTAAGAGGCCTGAAGCATAACGATGACGTCCCAGCCCATAGATTCTAGGCTGCCGGCCGGGAACCCCAAGCTACTCGTCGGTGTAGATGTAGTACAGAACTCGTCTTTAGGGGAACACTTATGGCTGGTGGAGTTGTTTTGCATAAAGCCACTTTTGTTTATAACACAAGAGGGAGAAAAAGCTCGTCTAGTCAGAGTATTTTAAAAGGGGATAAGGGAGCGACGTCTCCGAAATATTGATCATCATGTTGATATCCACAAAATCATCATCATCTCCTGAACTAGGATCACCCCCTCGTACCCATGAGGAAGCATCCTTAAGCACACGTTGATATGTCATGTTTTACGATTAGGTTTAAATTCTCTATGATCATCATGTCCATTCCCAAGTCGTCCATAACCATGGACACAGCTTTCCAGAAGATTATTACCCTGCAGGGGTGTACAACTTTACCCACACGTACCATCCGACTCTTAATGCCACTTGACACACTTCCTTGGTGTGCTGGCAGAGGGTGTGGTTGGACACGACCTTTACCTTGCTTTCGCCGAGACCATGAGTCACGCAATAAGTATGGTTCCGCCGTAATGGGTCAAATCCCAAAGCCGGTACTTAAATATGTGAGGCGAGGTTGGTTTACCAGGGGCTCCATCGACCCCAAGCAATGTAAGATCCCTCCTTTGTAAAGGAAAAGGATCCCTGTGATTGCAATGCTAGTCCCTGGATCAATAACTAGCATCCACAGTTAAGATGTAATATCAAGAAACGAAGGTCATAATACCACTTTATAACCAGGAATAAAGTAATCTATTACATCTTACATAGCTCATTTGGCTATCTCATTACAATGCAGCAGAATATAACAATAGCATGGGGTCCTTCATCTTCAAAGTGCCACAGGCAGTCATGTTGGTTGTAGACTTGTAATCCTAATTAATACACTTCACTAACATCAAACAAACCTGCAACATAATAAGTTACAGCCACAAGGGTCAATACATTTGAATTGTATTGGCAAGTGATACTATGGTAGTATAGTGGAGTCTATCATCTATATGCATTTGGCTAAATGGAGCTTAGGCTTGCATTGCTCAAAATAGATTTTCCTTATCATTTGAAAACACTAAGTTTTTGCTTGACAAAATCACCCAACGCATCTCCCAATAGAAATTGGTGATCCTTCAACCCTTGTTCAACCACAAAGTTTTAACTTAGAAATTGGGATGAGGAGATTCTTGATAGCTTCCATGTCTTGATGCTCAAATTGTCCTTTGCCAGGGAGATGGCTAAGTACTTAGATTTTACACTCTGCAGAGGTGGTGCACTTTCCCCACAAGACTTGGTTTCACCAAGACAAGATCTTTCAGAAGCCTTCCCTTAGACCATTATGGACGTGTTCCAACCTATCATTTAGCTAAGTTATTGCAACCTATATTATCCAGGCAGAGCCCATAATGCCAAGTGGCTGCACTTGAAGCTTCTCAACATTTGACATCTCAAATCTCTTTGTTCCTGGGTGGCCATCCACAAGTGAGATACACAAGGTAAACCATAGAAATGGGCCTTGTGAACCACTCAACATAAACCATTCCTTCCATTCCACCCAGGTGATTCATTCACTTAGTTGTTTTATTAAACAAAACACAAGTCCTTGACTTGGAGATATTCCATTGTATAAAAATATATTCCACCCTTGTTTTATACTAGCTAAGCTAAGCATGATAGTAGTAGGAATCTTAACTTAAGAAATTTCTACTAAGGTTTCATCTACTAGGATTTCCCATGGCATAGTTTATACTTAGCAAAAATTCCATGCAAGTCCTACATAGAAATATCACTAATGCCTAGTGAAAATAATGGGACAAAAGTATGGAGCATCACTTGCCTTTTTGGTAGAGAATATAAATTCACTCCTTGTCTTTGCAATGATCACACTCTTCAAATCACTACAATTCAATCAAGCAAGGGCACAATTTCAATCTACCATTCAAGCAACATCACATAAAATAATAGAAACAAAACAATGCATGCAAGCATGCCAAACTTTGTTTTACTTACAAAAGTGGTTTATAATAGGTTATAAACATTCTAAAACACTTTATTGGTCATTTTATAAAGTGATAAAACTATTTGCAAAAGGTTCTTCCTATAAACCATTTTTAAATCAAAGCATTATTTTATGTGGTTGAAAATGCCTTTATCAAAGTAGCATTCTTTATAGGGTTTACCAAATACATTTTTAAATCATAAAACTTGGTGTTTGGGGTCAGAGAGTTTTAAATCAAAACATTTCCCAAAGGTTTTCTTCAAATAGTTTTTTAGTAAATAATCATTACTTTTATTTGAATAGAAATGGTTTAAATCAAAGTTTATTCTTTTGCTTCACCAAATATATTTTTGAAACCACAAGTTGATTCCTATGGTCAGTAGGTTCAAAAAAAACCATTTTCCAAAGGTTTTATCCCAAAAATCATTTTAGAACAATTTTTATATGCTAAACATGCATACACAAGTTTCTGCAAAAACAATCAATTTAACAGAAGCATTTTACTAAACAAAGTGCATGGTCAGAAAGTACTTGTCTTGCTGATTCCATTGATATAAAATTTGCAAAATTTGGACGTGTGGTTTGAAAGTTATGAATTTTTCAAATTGGAATATCTAATAGACATTTCAGTTTTTATTTTAAACGGACATGGCCACATGGCTGCTTCTTACTCGCTGATACCGTTTCGTTTGGATCGAGTGATACAAGCCATATGATTTAAGTGAGATCGCATGGCTCAGAGGCACTACTTACCCTTTCGCTTGAATATAATCCTAGCCACTGGTTAAGGATCTAACGGCTCATAGATGTTTGACCATTGCCTGGTGGCGCTGCGCAGCGGCGACTGGCGGCGCACGCTCTGGCAGGAGGGTTCCGGCGAAGCTAGGAAGCGTAAGAGAGGAAGGAGACCATTACCAAACTCGCCATGATGCGCTGAAGCTCAAGGTGGTTAAAGTGGACGAAGGGGCGCTCGAAGCTACTGGCAATTCCTCGCGGGAGTCGCTATTGGCGTCGGGCACGCTCAGGTGTCGTCGGGGATGGGGATACAAGTCCCCCTAAGGTAAGATAGGGGCACGGTTAGACGCGGGTGAACGTGGGGTTCATGTGAGCATCATCGAGAGGTGCTGGGGCGGTATGAGCTAACCAGGGGGGCTCGCTGGAGAAACGACAGAAGACGGTGGCGCTCGGTGTCGAGGTTGCCGACGGTTTGGGGCGCATGCGAGCGAGTGGAGCACACGGGCAGATGCGCACGGGTCTGAGGAGAAATCTTGTGTGCTCTGGGAGGCGAGGGGCGCCTGGTCGGCGCCGGAATTGCTCGGAGACGCCGTCGGAGACAGTGGCGGTGTGGGGACGAATTGGAGCAGCCTAGGGCAGGGAGTGGCTGGTGTTTGGGGGAAAAGAGAGAGGAGGCATGGGCGTTTATCTACGCGTGATTACTGCAGGGAATAAACGCTGCATTAAGGCGGATTTAAGCCGAGGAATCAGTGCAGCAATGGCAGCAGAGTTGGGGGAAGAAGGGGTCGTCGCGGGGTAGGAGAGAAAGCTGACAGGTGGGGCTGTGGGTCCCGTTTGACAGCGAGTGAGAGAGAGGAGGTGGTGGGGTCCATTAATCATTCGCCGTGCGGTTAAACACTCTCGTGCGAAGCATTTTCCGCGGGAGAAGAGAGGGAGTGGCCTGTTGGGCTTAGTGGGCTGGCTGGGCTGGGTCGCTCTGTTTCTTTTTTTTTGTTCTGAATGTTTTTCCTTTTTCTGTTTGAATATTCTGATTTGATTTTCAAACAAACAATTCAAACAACAAATCAATTCAAACCTCAACCAAAATTTGTGTAAATTCAAATACTGATTAACAACACATTCCAAAGTCAAATTTATAATAATTTATTTATTCTGTTTAGGGTCTTTTAATTAATTAAAATAGGCTCTAGTATTAATTAAAATAAGTTTTAATAATACTATTCAATCTCCATTTGAATTCAAATCATCACTAAACTTTGGGTGAGTTTTAATTCTGTTTATCAACATATTTCAAAGTCCAAAATAAAATAATACTTTTATTCTTTTAGGATCTATTAATAATAATTAAATAAATAGACCATAGTCTTTAATTCAAAATAGGTTTTAATTTATTTTAAAACTCTTTTTGAAATCTAAATAATATCAAAATCTTTTCAGTAGGCTTCATTTGAAAAACTAAAACACTTGGAAATCTTATTTAAAATAAATTAACAAGTTTTAGTGTTTATTTAAAATGGAAAAGCCTTTACTTTAATAAAAATGGATATTAATAAATCCTCATTATTTTATTTAAATAAACATTTACTCTTTTCATCAAATAGAAATATTTTATTTCAAAAGCTTGGCCAAGATTTAATTTGGCTCTATGAAATAATCCTTATTTATTAATTCAACTTTGCTTTTGAAAAACCAAATCTTTTTATTTAAAGATCAAAAAATAGTGATTCCAATTATTAAAACTTTCTTTATTAATTGTTTATATTTTTAAATCCCTTTAGGATTTTATTTGATCAAAATAGGTTTGGATGTTTCCAATTGGAATCAAAAAGTTTCTTCTCACCCTGAAAATCAACAATTGTTTATTTGTTTATTTATTTTTCACATTACAAGATTTGGAAAATCTTGGGATGTGACAGGCTACCACCCTTAAAATAAATCTCGTCCCGAGATTTGGGGAGGCTAGGGTTACAAGTTGGCTCAAAGCAACTAGGGTACTACCACCCTTAAAAAAATTCCAACTAGATTACTTCTTGGCTTGCTTGGGATCTTGATGAAGCTTCTCTGGACAAACATCTGCATTGTGTCCTTTGTTTCCACTCTTGAAACATGTGACAAGGATGTGATCCTTCATAGGATTGTTTATCTTGTGCTTCATCTTTTCTGGACAATTGCTTGCATAATGTCCTGGTTCTTTGCAATTGAAACACATCACTTGGCTGATATCTTTCTTTTCCTTTGGTATCATTGTCTTTTGTTTGTTTCCTTGGTTCTTCTTCTTTTCTGGGCATTCATTGGCATAGTGTCCCATCTCTTTGCAAGTGTAACATTGCTCTTGGGTAATATCCTTCTTGCTAGGGTTGGGGCATTTCTTCTTCTTCTTCTTCTTATTCTTCTTGGGTCTCTCCAAAGCTAGGAGTTCTTCAAGTTCATGCTCTTCATACTTCACCACAAAGGTGGGAAATCTTTCTCTCTTCTTGGGGCATTTACTAGAGATATGACCTTCTTCTTCACAAGAGTAGCAACACTTTGTGATCACTTTGGATTTGGCCTTATGATGCATAGTTTTGACTTTGCCTTCATCCTTCTTGGTAGAAGTTGTTCCTTCATGGGGGTTTACAAACTGTTGATGCACTCCACCTTGTTTCCTTTGTTGAACTATGGAATAGATGGGGCATTGGATTGGGACATGATTATTTACTTCACATAGGAAACAAGTAGCTTGAGATGTGGGGCATTGGTCAATTGGATGTTTCTCTTCACAATTGGGACATTGATCATCATGCTCTTTGGAAGTGTGATCCTTGTCTCCACAAATATTGCAAGCTTGAGTTCCTTCTAAAATATCATCCTTGACATTCTTGTTGTCACAAATTCCTTGGGAAGAGTTGTCTCCCATGTTGATCATTTGAGTGGCCATTCCTTGCAACAATTGGGATTGAATTTCCAAAAACTTTTGCATGGTTGGGTCTAATCCATTGTTGTTGGCTAAAAACTGAGTTGTCACTTGATTCAACTGGGTTTGGTTTGCCAGTAGTTGTTCTCTCATGTGCATCTCTTGGTTGTTGTTGTTGTTGTTGTTGTTATTCTTGATGTTGAAATTCTTTGGCGTAGTCATCTGTTTGGGTTGGATTGGGATTAGAATAGGCAAAATATTTCTAAGGGAATAATTCTAATCACACGCATCACAATTCACACAAGCAAAGTGCAAGCAATCACAAACAGGCATTCCACTCAAACAACAAGTTTCAAGCATATTTTTAGGCAACCAAAAATATTTTTGTTACACCACATAAGTTGGTGGGTTTGACTTTAACTAAATATGGTGGTCCATTTATATGGTTCACTTGAGATCTTTCGATCCTTCTTGGTTGATTCTTCTTGAACAAGATCTTTGTATCCTTGGAG
Source organism: Avena insularis (assembly GCA_023614405.1). NCBI lineage: Eukaryota > Viridiplantae > Streptophyta > Magnoliopsida > Poales > Poaceae > Avena > Avena insularis. The sequence continues at coordinate 291,084,046 of CM042691.1, read as the reverse complement.
AATTTCTTGAATCTTGGTCACAAAACTTCAAAGAGATGATGGTTCCTTCTAAGTTGTGTTTCCTTAGTCTTCAAGTCTTGAAAAATATTCTTGTCTCACTTGTGATCCTTAGTGATATCCAAGGTTGAAGTCCTTGTTGAGAATAAGGTTGAAATCACTTGAGTTGGTGAAGTACTTAGAGTTGATGAAGTCCTTTGCACGTGGTAAAGTCTTTGGCCATGGAAAGGCTTTGTCCATCAAGTTTAAAATAGAAGAGATGTAGAATCAAAACCAAAATGGTTGAGGAAAGAGTTTACAAGATTGTTTGTAAATTAGTTTTGGAACAAATCCATCTCCTATTTTTCTAAGGGGTTTTTGTCCAATCCTAGGGTTACAAATCCTACAGGGAACACAATGCTCTGATACCATCTGTAAGATCCCTCCTTTGTAAAGGAAAAGGATCCCTGTGATTGCAATGCTAGTACCTGGATCAATAGCTAGCATCCACAGTTAAGATGTAATATCAAGAAACAAAGGTCATAATACCACTTTATAACCAGGAATAAAGTAATTTATTACATCTTACATAGCTCATTTGGCTATCTCATTACAATGCAGCAGAATATAACAATAGCATGGGGTCCTTCATCTTCAAAGTGCCACAGGCAGTCATGTTGGTTGTAGACTTGTAATCCTAATCAATACACTTCACTAACATCAAACAAACCTGCAACGTAATAAGTTACAGCCACAAGGGTCAATACATTTGAATTGTATTGGCAAGTGATAGTATGGCAGTATAGTGGAGTCTATCATCTATATGCATTTGGCTAAGTGGAGCTTAGGCTTGCATTGCTCAAAATAGATTTTCCTTATCATTTGAAAACACTAAGTTTTTGCTTGACAAAATCACCCAAGGCATCTCCCAATAGAAATTGGTGATCCTTAAACCCTTGTTCAACCACAAAGTTTTAACTTAGAAATTGGGATGAGGAGATTCTTGATAGCTTCCATGTCTTGATGCTCAAATTGTCCTTTGCCAGGGACATGGCTAAGTACTTAGATTTTACACTCTACAGAGGTGGTGCAATTTCCCCACAAGACTTGGTTTCACCAAGACAAGATCTTTCAGAAGCCTTCCCTTAGACCAGAATGGACGCGTTCCAACCTATCATCCCCTACCACCAACTGTCCATTTGGCTAAGTTATTGCAACCTATATGATCCAGGCAGAGCCCATAATGCGAGACTGGCTGCACTTGAAGCTTCTCAACATTTGACATCTCAAATCTCTTTGTTCCTGGGTGGCCATACACAAGTGACATACACAAGGTAAACCATAGAAATGGGCCTTGTGAACCACTCAACATAAACCATTTCTTCCACCTAGGTGATTCATTCACTTAGTTGTTTTATTAAACAAAACACAAGTCCTTGACTTGGAGATATTCCATAGTATGAATATATATTCGACCCTTGTTTTATACTAGCTAAGCTAAGCATGATAGTAGTAGGAATCTTAACTTAAGAAATTTCTACTAAGGTTTCATCTACTAGGATTTCCCATGGCATAGTTTATACTTAGCAAAAATTCCATGCAAGTCCTACATAGAAATATCACTAATGCCTAGTGAAAATAATGGGACAAAAGTATGGAGCATCACTTGCCTTTTTGGTAGAGAATATAAATTCACTCCTTGTGTTTGCAATGATCACACTCTTCAAATCACTACAATTCAATCAAGCAAGGGCACAATTTCAATCTACCATTCAAGCAACATCACATAAAATAATAGATACAAAACAATGCCTGCAAGCATGCCAAACTTTGTTTTACTTACAAAAGTGGTTTATAATAGGTTATAAACATTCTAAAACACTTTATTGGTCATTTTATAAAGTGATAAAACTATTTGCAAAAGGTTCTTCCTATAAACCATTTTTAAATCAAAGCATTATTTTATGTGGTTGAAAATGCCTTTATCAAAGTAGCAATCTTTATAGGGTTTACCAAATACATTTTTAAATCATAAAACTTGGTGTTTGGGGTCAGAGAGTTTTAAATCAAAACATTTCCCAAATGTTTTCTTCAAATAGTTTTTTTAATAAATAATCATTACTTTTATTTGAATAGAAATGGTTTAAATCAAAAGTTTATTCTTTTGCTTCACCAAATATATTTTTGAAACCACAAGTTGATTCCTATGGTCAGTAGGTTCAAAACAAACCATTTTCCAAAGGTTTTATCCCAAAAATCATTTTAGAACAATTTTTATATTCTAAACATGCATACACAAGTTTCTGCAAAAACAATCAATTTAACAGAAGCATTTTACTAAAAAAAGTGTATGGTCAGAAAGTACTTGTCTTGCTGATTCCATTGATATGAAATTTGCAAAATTTGGACGTGTGGTTTGAAAGTTATGAATTTTTCAAATTGGAACATCTAATAGACATTTCTGTTTTTATTTCAAACGGACAGGGCCACGTGGCTGCTTCTTACTCGCTGATACCGTTTCGTTTGGATCGAGTGATGCAAGCCGTAGGATTTAAGTAAGATCGCACGGCTCAGAGGCACTACTTACCCTTTCGCTTGAATCTAATCCTAGCCACTGGTTACGATCTAACGGCTCACAGATGTTTGACCATTGCCTGGTGGCGCTGCACGGCGGCGACTGGCGGCGCACGCTCTGGCAGGAGGGTTCCGGCAAAGCTAGGAAGCGTAGGAGAGGAAGGAGACCATTACCGAACTCGCTGTGACGCGTTGAAGCTCAAGGTGGTTGAAGTGGACGAAGGGGCACTCGGAGCTGCTGGCAATTCCTCGCCGGAGTCGCCGTTGGCATCGGGCACGCTCAGGTGTCGTCGGGGATGGGGCTACAAGTCACCCTAAGGTAAGATAGGGGCACGGTTAGACGCGGGCGAACGTGGGGTTCACGTGAGCATCATCGAGAGGTGCTGGGGCGGTCTGAGCTTACCAGGGGGGCTCGCCGGAGAAACAACAGAAGACGATGGCGCTCGGTGTCGAGGTTGCCGACGGTTTGGGGCGCACGCGAGAGAGTGGAGCACATGGGCAGATGCGCACGGGTCTGAGGAGAAATATTGTGTGCTCTAGGAGGCGAGGGGCGGCTGGTCGGCGCCGGAATTGCTCGGAGACGCCGTCAGAGACAGTGGCGGTGTGGGGACGAATTGGAGCAGCCTAGGGGCAGGGAGTGGCTGGTGTTTGGGGGAAAAGAGAGAGGAGGCGTGGGCGTTTATCTGCGCGTGATCACTGCGGGGAATAACGCAGCATTAAGGCGGATTTAAGCCGAGGAATCAGTGCAGCAACGGCAGCGGAGTTGGGGGAAGAAGGGGTCGTCGCGGGGTAGGAGAGAAAGCTGACAGGTGGGGTTGTGGGTCCTGTTTGACAGCGAGTGAGAGAGATGAGGTGGTGGGGTCCAGTAGTCATTCGCTGTGCGGTTAAACACTCTGGTGCGAAGCGTTTTCCGCGGGAGAAGAGAGGGAGTGGCCTGCTGGGCTTAGTGGGCTGGCTGGGCTGGGTCGCTCTGTTTCTTTTTTTTTGTTCTGAATGTTTTTCCTTTTTCTGTTTGAATATTCTGATTTGATTTTCAAACGAACAATTCAAACAACAAATCAATTCAAACCTCAACCAAAATTTGTGTAAATTCAAATACTGATTAACAACACATTCCAAAGTCAAATTTATAATAATTTATTTATTCTTTTTAGGGTCTTTTAATTAATTAAAATAGGCTCTAGTATTAATTAAAATAAGTTTTAATAATACTATTCAATCTCCATTTGAATTGAAATCATCACTAAACTTTGGGTGAGTTTTAATTCTATTTATCAACATATTTCAAAGTCCAAAATAAAATAATACTTTTATTCTTTTAGGATCTATTAATAATAATTAAATAAATAGACCATAGTCTTTAATTCAAAATAGGTTTTAATTTATTTTAAAACTCTTTTTGAAATCTAAATAATATCAAAATCTTTTCAGTAGGTTTCATTTGAAAAACTAAAACACTTTGAAATCTTATTTAAAATAAATTAACAAGTTTTAGTGTTTATTTAAAATGGAAAAGCCTTTACTTAATAAAAATGGATATTAATAAATCCTCATTATTTTATTTAAATAAACCTTTACTCTTTTCATCAAATAGAATTATTTTATTTCAAAAGCTTGGCCAAGATTTAATTTGGCTCTATGAAATAATCCTTATTTATTAATTCTACTTTGCTTTTGAAAAACCAAATCTTTTTATTTAAAGATCCAAAAATAGTGATTCCAATTATTAAAACTTTCTTTATTAATTGTTTATATTTTTAAATCCCTTTAGGATTTTATTTGATCAAAATAGGTTTGGATGTTTCCAATTGGAATCAAAAAGTTTCTTCTCACCCTGAAAATCAACAATTGTTTATTTGTTTATTTATTTTTCACATTACAAGATTTGGAAAATCTTGGGATGTGACAAGCAACCCCGGCCACACTTACCTACCTGTTATGAATGCACCTCCTTCACCTCCTTCGAGAAGATCCAGAATGCATGTCGAATGGAACACCCAAACTAAGTGTGTAAGGTTCCCAACCTTTAATAAGATAGAGATCCCTGTGTTTACAATGCTAGTCCCTGGATCAATAGCTAGCATCCACAGTTAAGATGTAATATCAAGAAACAAAGGTCATAATACAACTTATAACCAGGAATAAAATAATTCATTACATCTTACATAGCTCATTTGGCTATCACATTACAATGCAGTAGAAATAACTATAGCATGGAGTCCTTCATCTTCAAAGTGCCACATGCAATCATGTTGGTTGTAGACTTGTAATCCTATTCAACAGACTTCACTAACATCAAACAAACCTGCAACAGAATAAGTTGCAGCCACAAGGGTAAATACATTTGAATTGTATTGGAAAGTTTCACTACTATGTAGAAATAAGTGGATCCTATTATTACATGCATATTTGGCTAAGTAGGGTTTAGGCTCATTTGCAGAAAGCAATATAGTTTTATCCTATCTTTTCAAAATAGTTTTGCTCTTCTGTCAAATCTTTCTGAACTCCTTGGAAAACTCCAAGTGCTTCTAATCCCTTGTTGACACCATCAAGTTTTACTTTGAGAAATTGGAATGTCGAGATCTTCCATAGCTTCAAGCCTTAGTTGCTCAGAGTTATCCATAACCGGGGACACGCCTAAGTACTTACAATTTGATCTTCTGCAGAAGTTGTACACTTTACCCACATGACACAATCTCGTCTTGACGCCACAAATGGCCGCTGGTTAAGTGCTCACCAAAATGGAGTACTGGCAGATCGAGAATGTGACAAAGTCTTTCCATAGAAGTCCTCCCAATACACAATGCTAGCTTGTCTACCAGGCACCAATGTAGGGATATATTTCCCATACACAATTCTAGTTAACCTGAAGATGCCAATGCATGGGTATTCCACTATGTAGTTGACTAAGCCAGAGCCCATTTAGCATGTGGCTGTACACGGAAGCCACTATACGAGAAACATGTTCAATCTCTAAGTCCCTGGGTGGTTTCCTTCTAGTGCACATACAAAAAGATAGCCATATAAACATGGTTCCCTTTGTTGCCACCTTGTCCAAAAACTTGAGTATCCTCTTTCCACCTAGGTGGTTCATTGAGTACTTGTTTTATTATATAAAACATATATTTTTCCAACACTTCATATAAACATATCATGTATCACATCCCAAATATATAGCAGGGCTAAGCATACTACAACTACAATGTTTTCACTAAGGAAGATATAAGGATATCCTAATAGGATTTAGCATAGCATAAAATATAGTAGTCTTATCATGCATGTTACAAAAATCCACTAAGTGTAATGAAAATAGTAGGACTTGGATGATAGTGTCACTTGACTTTTTAGTAGAGAATATTGATTCACTTCTTGATCTTGCAAATATCACACTCTTCTAATTCACTACAATTCAATCAAGCAAACACATATTCAACTAGCATTCCCATTTCACAACATAAAATAACAAAAACAAGGTCATGCATGCAAGCATGCAAAAGATGGTTTTATTTGGTAAAGTGGTTTCTACTAGGATCTAAACATTTTAAAGCTCATATTGGTCAATTACAAAAGTGGTAAAACCATTTGCAAAAGGTTTCATCTCATAAACCAAATATTATGCTAAGGTGATATTTTATGTTGTTAAAAATATCTTTTAGCAAAGTAATAACTTTATATGGTTCATCAAATATGGTTTTAAATCTCAAAACTTGGTGTTTAGGGTTAGAAGGGTTGAATCACGTCATTTCCCAAAGGCTTTACTCAAAAATCATTTCTAAACCATAAACAATATTTTTATTTGACTAGAAATGTGCTAATTCAAATATTTATTCCTTAACTTCACAAAATAAATTTTTAAATCCATAAGTTGGTTCCTATAGTCAGTAGGTTCAAAACAAACCACTTAGCAAAGATTTCATCTTAAAAAAATTTCTAGAACAAATTTTTTATTCAAATTATGCCTACACAAGTTTCTGCAATTTCAACCAATTTTCTAGAAGCAAAACATTAAACAAAGTGCATGGTTGCAAAGTACTGGTTCTGCTGATTCCATTGATATAAATTTGCAAAATTTGGACGTGTAGAATTAAAGTTATGAATTTTGCAAGTTTGCAAATCTAATAGATCAAATTTCTATTTTAAATCCTGAGTCTGGCCACATGGCTGAATCTAACTGGACGGTACCGGTTCGCACGGATCAAGCAATACTGGCCATCATATCTAATGGAAATCGCACGGAACACAACACACGATACCCTTTCGTTTAATGATTCTATCTCTATCGCTGGATCTACATCGTATAGCTCACAGCACACTGCCAAGAACTGGCGGCGCTGGCTCGATAGTGCGCGGCGACGCACGCTCGGGCGGTGGCGTTGGCGATGATTCAGGAAGCGAGGGAGGGGGAGGAGTAGCTCACCGTGCTCGCAGAGGTGCAGCAAAGCTCATGGCGTGATCAACTTGACGAGGGGCGCACCGGGGCAGCAGCTATTGCTCGCCAAAGTTCGTGGCGTCGTCGGGTCCGTCTGTTCGTTGTCGGAGGCGAGGTTGCAGGCCAAGCCAAAGCAAAATAAAGACTCAATTAGATGCGCGCAAGGATGTTGAACGCGTGGCTAGTAACCAGAGAGGAGGGGACAACTTGTTCTTATGGGGAGGGGTCGCCGGAGAAGTGGCAGACGATGGCGGCGTTTAGAGGTCGTCCTAGCCGACGCTCTGGGGCAAGCGCGGCCAAGCGGGTGGCACTGGGAGATGCGCAAGAGGCTGCTGGCGAAACTCATGTGAAGCAGGGGCCGAGGGGGTGACTGTCCTCACCGGAATCAACGGAGGAGTTCGTCGGAGCAGTGGTTGCTCGGGCGTGCAATTCGTGCAGCCTGGTGGCCGAGAGGGAGCATGGCTTGGGGGAAATGAGAGAGGAGGGCGAGGCGTATAAGGGTGCATGGTCACTGGCGAGATTAACGTTGTCAATAACTCGAATTAACGCGAAATCAATCGAGCGGCGAGCATGCATGGGGAAAGCAGTCGTTCTTGGTGAAGACGACACAGCAGGTGGGGTGTGGCTGTCTGTGTGAGAGAGAGAAGGGTGGGGACCACTGATCAACGACAGGGCGGGTGCGCTTCTGGGTGTAAAACGTTTTGCCAGAGGGGGTTTAGTTGGGCTGGGCCAGATGGGTTGGGTTAGTTTCATTTTTTTTATACTGAATGCTTTTCTTTTTCAGTTTTGAATTTTTGTTTTGATTTTATTTCAAACAATTCAAACTCCATTTGAATTCAAGACACCACCAAACTTTTGGGTATAATTCAATTCTGTTTATCAACATATTCCAAAGTCCAAAATAGAACAATTATTTTTAGGGTTTATTATTTATTAAAAATAAATATATAGTCTTTATTCTTTATTTCAAATAGAATTCAAATATGTTTAAAACTCTATTTGACTTTCTAAATTTTTCCAAAACCTTTTCAGTAGGTTTTATTTGAAAGTATAAAACACTTGGAATTTTTATTTAAAATACTTTAACAAGTTTTAGTGTTTATTTAATAATGGAAAAGGCCTTTACTTAAATAAAATTGGATATTAATAAATATTTATTATTTTATTTAAATAAACCTTTACTCTTTTATCAAATAGAAATATCTTATTTCATTTGCTTGGCCAAGATTTAATTTGACTCTTTAAAATATTCCTTATTTATTATTTCTACTTTGTTTATGAAAACCATATCTTTTTATTAAAAGATCCAAAAATGATGATTCCAACTATTATAACTTTATTTATTATCTATTTATCTTTCTAAATCCCGTTAGGATTTTATTTGATCAAAATAGGTTTGGATGTTTCCAATTGGAATCAAAAAGTTTCTTCTCACCCTAAATTTCAACAATTGTTTATTTTGTTTATTTATTTTCACATTTCAAAATTTGGAAAATTTTGGGATGTGACAGGCTACCACCCTTAAAAGAAATCTCGCCCCGAGATTTGGGAAGGCTAGGGTTACAAGTTGGCTTCAAGGCAACTAGGGTACTACCACCCTTAAAAGAAAGTCTCATAGGGTTATTTGATGGTTCACTTGACCAGGGGTTCAACACTTAATATCCAGACAAGGAATCCTTATTTGACTCAACTGAGTTAACTAATTCCTGATATCCACTTCTTCTATCTCTTCAAAGTTCCCATCCATGTCATTGTGGTTCACATGTCCTTTCTGGGTCACATTGGAGTCATTTCCATTGGATCTTCTAGCATTCTTTTTCTTTTTCTTCTCAGGACAGTCTGATGCATAGTGTCCAAAATCCTTACAATTATAGCACTGCAACTGGCTAATATCTCTCTTCCTGAAAGTGTCATGTTGGTTCTGACCAAGTTCATCTCCATTGTTAGTATCATTTCCATTATTATCACTTCCATTGTTGTTGTGGTGATACTGATGTGGTTCAGAATCTTCATTACTCTTTTTGAATGAACGCTTCTTTTGTGATGATCCTGAGTGATACTTGAGTTTATGTTTCCTCTTTCTGTTCTCAACTTGATTCATCTTGTTTTCCAAAATGGTGGCTTTGTCACAGAGTGTTTGATACGTTGGGACATAGGCAACAGATAGCTGCAGGTTCAATTCATCATTAAGTCCTTCGAGGAATTTCTCCTTTCTCTTAGCATCTGTATCAACTTCATTCGGTGCATAGCGTGCCAGATTGTTGAACTCTTCAATGTACTCAACCACACTGAGGTGACGCTGTTTCAGATTGTGAAACTCCTTTTTCTTCAAGTTCATCACTCCAGATGAGATGTGAGCTGTACGGAAACCATCCTCAAAAATAGCCCAAGTCACATCCTCAAGGGGAGTGGTGATCTGAAAGTTGTCCCACCATGTTGCTGCTGGTCCTTCAAGCAGATGTGATGCAAACCTAACTTTTTCCTCGTCGGTGCAGCCAACAGTCACTAATTCCTTATTCACCGAACATAACCAGTCGTTGGATACCATTGGATCAGTTGTTCTAGAGAACATTGCAGGCCTTAGTTTCAGAAGCCTGGTGAGCATGTCATGTGCTGGAGGATTATTCTGATTGTTGTTGTTGTTGTTGTTGTTCTGATTCTAATTTTGCAGAAACTATGTCATCATCTGCATCAGTTGAGCTTGACCTTTCATCAACTGCTATATCTCGGGAGTGATGTTGTTGTTGTTGTTTTGGTTGGGGTTCGCACGACGGGGAGGCATCTGTTGGTTTGATAGGGATAAGTAATGATGGATAGATCTAAAGAAGTTCTAAGACACCACCCAAAACAATCAAGTTCAAACAAACAATCAAGCAATCAACAAGCAACTATTCACTTAACAACTTATGAGCTTAACTCATGAGTTGAAGGAAACAACAAGTTTTCTTGAAATAATTAACTTGGTATAGTCATACCTCATAGGTCAATATGATCCATATACTAACATGATATCAATGTTTTTGGTAGGCAATCTAATGTCTCTTGGTTTTTCACTTGTAGTCCTTTGTGATGTCTAAGTTGAAGTCCTTGGTGAAACTAAAGTTGAAGTCAGTGGTCATGGTGAAGGCTTTGTCCATCAAGTTGAAAAAGGAAGAGATGTAGAATCAAAACCAAAAAGGTTGAGGAAAGAGTTTACAAGATTGTTTGTAAATAAGTTTTGGAACAAAAACAACTCCTATTTTTCTAAGGGTTTTTTGTCCAATCCTAGGGTTACAAATCCTACAGGCAACACAGTGCTCTGATACCACTTTGTAACACCCCCAGTCACTCTGGACCGACGGCTGTCACTTCTGGAAGCTCAATAGGATCTCAAGACTAACCCCACAGACCAACACTAGTCTTTTTTGTGCACTTTGTCCTCACTTGTGCGCACCCGGTACCCACTTCCCGGTCGGTCACCCATCCTAGAATTGCTCTAGGCCAAGCACGCTTAACGTTAGAGTTCTTTTCGAATGAGCTTCTGGAAAAGAAGTTGCAACTTGTTGGTATGGGTTTCCTATCAATCCTATTGAGCCATGCGCCAGGGTCTCACATACACCCACCCTTAGAAGATCAACGTCCTCGTCGATCAACCACAAGCCAGGAACGTCCCCTCTTGGCACACGTCTGTGCGTCTAGTGCCGCTACATTGCCATGCCATGTCCACTTCGGGCCACACGCGCCATGCTACACATGTCCGCCACTGACCCGCACACGCCCATGTAACCGCGAGGGTCGGCTCTGATACCATCTGTAAGGTTCCCAACCTTTAATAAGGTAGAGATCCCTGTGTTTACAATGCTAGTCCCTGGATCAATAGCTAGCATCCACAGTTAGTATGTAATATCAAGAAACAAAGGTCATAATACAACTTATAACCAGGAATAAAATAATTCATTACATCTTACATAGCTCATTTGGCTATCACATTACAATGCAGCATAAATAACTATAGCATGGAGTCCTACATCTTACATAGCTCAGTGTGGCAGACGACGGCGGCGTTTTAAGGTCGTCCTAGCCGATGCTCTGGGCAAGCGCGGCCAAGCGGGTGGCACTGGGAGATGCGCAAGAGGCTGCTGGCGAAACTCGTGTGAAGCAGGGGCCGAGGGGGTGACTGTCCTCGCCGGAATCGACGGAGGAGTTAAATGAGCGATGGTTGCTTGGGCGTGCAATTAAATGCCGAGAGGGAGCGTGGCTTGGGGGAAATGAGAGAGGAGGGCTAGGCGCATAAGTGTGCGTGGTCACTGGCGAGATTAAAGCTGTCAATAACTCGAATTAACACGAAATCAATCAAGGCAGAACAGAGACGAGCGTGGGGGAAATGGTCGTTGCGGGTGAAGACGATGACCTGGCAGGTGGGGTCTCGTTGTCTGTGTGAGAGAGAGAGAGAAAGGTGGGGTCCACTGATCAGCGACGGGGCAGGTGCGCTTCTGGGTGAAAAACGTTTCGCCAGAGGAGGTTTAGTTGGGCTGCGCTGCTGGGCTTGCTGGGCTGGGCCAGATGGGTTGGGTTAGTTTCATTTTTTATACTGAATGATTTTCTTTTTTTGTTTCTATTTTATTTAAAACAATTCAAACTCCATTTGAATTCAAACCACCACCAAACTTTTGGGTATAATTCAATTCTGTTTATCAACATATTCCAAAGTCCAAAATAGAACAATTATTTTTAGGGTTTATTATTTATTAAAAATAAATAAATAGTCTCTAGTCTTTATTTCAAATAGAATTCAAATATGTTTAACACTCTATTTGACGTTCTAAATTTTTCCAAAACCTTTTCAGTAGGTTTTATTTGAAAGTATAAAACACTTGGAATTTTTATTTAAAATAATTTAACAAGTTGTAGTGTTTATTTAATAATGGAAAAAGGCTTTACTTAAATAAACCTTTATTATTTTATTTAAATAAACCTTTACTCTTTTTATCAAATAGAAATATTTTATTTCATTTGCTTGGCCAAGATTTAATTTGACTCTTTAAAATAGTCCTTATTTATTATTTCTACTTTGTTTATGAAAACCATATCTTTTTATTAAAAGACCCAAAAATGATGATTCTATTATTGTAAGGTTCCCAATCTTTAATAAGGTAGAGATCCCTGTGTTTACAATGCTAGTCCCTGGATCAATAGCTAGCATCCACAGTTAAGATGTAATATCAAGAAACAAAGGTCATATACAACTTTATAACCAGGAATAAAATATTCATTACATCTTACATAGCTCATTTGGCTATCACATTACATTGCAGCAGAATATCTATAAGCATGAGGTCCTTCATCTTCAAAGTGCCACAGGCAAACATGTTGGTTGTAGACTTGTAATCCTAATCAATAAACTTCACTAACACCAAACCAACCTGCAACATTACAAGTTACAGCCACAAGGGTCAATACATTTGAATTGTATTGACAAGTTTCACTACTATGTAGAAGTAAGTGGATCCTATCATGACATGCATATTTGGCTAAGTAGTGTTTAGGCTCATTTGCAGAAAGCAATATAGTTTTGTCCTATCTTTTCAAGTAGTTTTTGATCTTTGTCAAAATCTTTCTGCACTTCCTGGAATCCACCAAGTGCTTCAAGGTTCTTGTTGTCACTTTCAAATTTTACTTTTAGAAATTGGAATGTCGAGATTTCCCATAGCTTCAGGCCTTAGTTGCTCAGTATTGTCCATAACCGTGGACACGACTAAGTACTTAGAATTTGATCTTCTGCAGAAGTTGTACACTTTACCCACATGACACAATCTCATCTTGTTGCCACCAGTGGCCGCTGGATAAGTACTCACCAAGATGGAGTACTGGCAGATTGAGAATGTGACGAAGTCTTTCCATAGAGTCCTCCCAATACACAATGCTAGCTTGTCTACCAGGCACCAATGTAGGTTTTCAAGTTCCCTCATTGTAGTTAACCTGAAGAGGCCAATGCATGGGTCTTCCACTATGTAGTTGACTAAGCCAGTGCCCATTTAGCATGTGGCTGTACACAGAAGCCTCTATACGAGAAACATGTTCAATCTCTAAGTCCCTGGGTGGTTTTCATCTGGTGCACAACAAAAAGAGATTGCCATATAAACATGGTTCCTATTGTTGCCACCTTGTCCAAAACTTGAGCATCCTTGTCCACCCAGGTGGTTCATTGAGTACTTGATTTATTATATAAAACACAAGTCTTTTCAATGCTTCATATAATCTCAACATGTATCTCTTCTCAAAATTTATAGCGGGGCTAAGCATAATTCAACTACATTGTTTTCACTAAGGAATATGTATGGGTATCCTATTAGGATTTTAGCATAGCAAAATATAGTAGTCTTTATCATGCATGTTTCAAAATCCACTAAGTGTAATGAAAATAGTAGGACTTTGGATGATAGTGTCACTTGCCTTTTTGGTAGGGAATGTTGGTTCACTTCTTGATCTTGTTAATCTCACACTCTTCTAACTTCACTACAAATCAATCAAGCAAACATAGATTCAACTAGCATTCCAACCAATAATCAAACAATTTAATCACACATAAAATAACAAAAACAAAGTCATGCATGCAAGCATGCAAGAGATAGTTTTATTTTCAAAGGTGGCTCCTACTAGGCTCTATACATTGTAAGGTTCAAAGTGGTCATTTTCTAAAGTGTCAAACCCATTTGCAAAAGGGTTTTATCTATAAACCATTTCTTAAACCCAATCATTATTTTATGTGGTTGAAAATGCCTTTAGCAAATCATCAATTTTATATTGTTCACCAAATAAGTTGTTAATTCACAAAACTTGGTGTTTTAGGGTCAGTAGGTTTGAATCAAAACATTTTCCAAAGGTTTTTCCCAAAAATCATTTCCATATAAAAATCAATATTTTTATTTGACTAGAAATGAGCTAATTCAAGTATTATTCCTAAACTTCACAAAATTCATTTTTAAATCCATAAGTTGATTCCTAAGGTCAGTAGGTTCACAACAAACCATTTTGCATAGATTTCAACCCCAAATTCATTTCGAAATAAACTTTATATCCTAAACAAGCATACACAAGTTTCTGCAAAAACAAATATTTTACAAGAAGCTTTTTACTAAACAAAGTGCATGGTTGGCTAGGGCTTGTTTTTCTAAATCCATTGATATAAAGTTTGTAAAATTTGGACGTGTAGATTTAAAGTTATGATTTTTACAAGTTTGCATATAAATCTGGTTCAAAATTCTGTTTTAAATCAAACTAGTGCCACGCGGCGCAACCTAATTGGCTGGTACCGCTTCGGGTGGATCGGCCTCCGTGGATCGTTGGATCTAACTTAAACGAATGGATCAGATGGACGCGTACCCCTTCGTCTAGTTCTAATCGCAGCCACAAGATTTACATCTAACGGTGTATATCTAATTGACCATACTCGGCGGCGGCCGACAAGCGCTCTGGCAACAAGATCGGGCGTGTTCGTCGCCGACGATGTATGACGCGAGAAGGCATGGGAGAGGGCTTACCGTGCTCGCAGGGAGGTTCTGAAGCTCAAGGTGGCGTTGGTTTGGCGAGGGGCGCTCGAAGCAGTTGGCAATTCCTCGCCGGAGTCGGTGGTGGCGTCGGGCACACTCAGGCGTCGTCGCTGGCGTCGTTTAGAACCGCTCTAAGACAAGGCAGAGGTATGGTTAGGTGCGCACGAGGGTCGCGAGTAAGGGAGCGTCATCGGGGGGGTGCTGGGGAGGTCGAGACTTACCAGGGGAGGTCGCCGGAAAAAGGGACAGACGCGGCGGCGCTCAGTAGATGACGAAGTCGACGTTGCGGAGAGCCCGCAAGCGAATGAGTGGCATGGGGAGATGCTCCAGGAGGTGAAGATCACGTCTGGGTGCTCGAGGAGGCAAGGGGCGGCAGGGTTCGGCCGGAATCGCTCGGTGAGCTCGCCGGAGCAGCGGCAAAGTAAGGCAGAATTGACGCAGCCTGGTGGCTTACTGGCAGCGGGGTTTGAGGGGAAATGAAGAAGAGAGGGAGAGGATTTAACGAGCATGATCACGGGATTAATTCGTCGAGCCATTGCTGCGTAATAACTCGGAGAAATTAACGGCAGGAAACGGCTGGGAGGAGGCGTGGTCGTCGCCTGGGTGAAGAAGATGATGACATGGCGATGGCGTCCGCTGTCAGCGATAGAGGGTAAGGGATAGGGGGTCCATGCATCAGTGTCGTTGCGGGTTCGTAAGTGGGTGCGAACCGTTTTCTTGCGGAAAAGAGAGGGAGTGGCTGTTGGGCCTAGTGGGCTGCCAGATGGGTTGGGTCTGTTACCTTTTTTTTTGTTCTGCTTGTTTCTCCTTTTTCCCTTTTCTTTAATTCTGTTTTGATTTTGTTTAATTAATTCAAACCTCAATTTGAATTCAAACCTTAGCCAAAATTTGTGTAGATTTAAATATTGATTAGTAGCACATTCTGAAATCAAATTTGAAATAAAAACTTTATTCTTTTTGGATTCTTTTATTTATTCAAAAAGTCCTTGTTTTAATTCAAATAGGATTTAATAAAATTCTCAAACACCATTTAACTTCCCAAACTTTGTAACCTTTTTAGTTTTGTTTAACAACACAAACTCAAAGTCCAAAATAAAATAAATAATATTTTTATTCTTTTAGGATCTATTTAAATAATTTAAATAATAGACCTTAGTTAATAATTCAAAATAGAATGTGTTTTATTTAAAATCTCCATTGAAATCTAAATAATATCAAAACCATTTCAGTAGGTTTTATTTGAAAATACCAAATACTTGGAAAGCTTGTTTAAAAATAATATAACAAGTTTTAGTGTTTATTTAAAATGGAAAACCTTTACTTTTAAAAATTGGGTATTAATAAATCCTTATTATTTTATTTAAATAAACCTTTACTCCTTTAATCACAACAAAAAAAAATTATTTTATTTTTTTAAAAAAAACTTGGCCAAGGTTTAATTTGGCTCTATAAAGTAATCCTTATTTATTTTCTACCTTTTCATTTGAAAACCAAATCTTTTTATTAAAGATCCAAAAATAGTAATTTCACTTATTTAAAATTTTCTTTATTAATTGTTTATCTTTACAAATCCCTTTAGGATTTGTTTGGTCAAAATAGGTTTGAAGGTTTCCAATTGGACTCAAAAAGTTTCTTCTCACCCTGAAATTCAACAAAGTTTAATTTTATTTATTTTATTTTTCACATTACAAGATTTGGAAAATCTTGGGATGTGACAATTATCTGTTTATCTTTCTAAATCCCTTTAGGATTTTATTTGATCAAAATAGGTTTGGATGTTTCCAATTGGAATCAAAAAGTTTCTTTTCACCCTAAATTTCAACAATTGTTTATTTTGTTTATTTATTTTCACATTTCAAAATTTGGAAAATTTTGGGATGTGACAATGTTACTCATGGAATCTACTAGGCAAGTTAGTCAATCGAGGGGTCCCATATTCCCGTGTGATTGTACGCTCATCTTGGTTCAAGAGGCAAGAACATCGGGTCCTAGGGGTGGCGAGCATGGGACTGTAAAAACCACATCCTACCGTGGCCTCCCATACAAGCCTTAGCATGTTTAACTCATATCACCTCTGATATAATCTCATCACGTTCTCCTATCATACTAGATTATCTGCATATGATACATCATCTGTATGGACCAGACTCAACAACTATGCATGGCTAAGCAGGACACAGATAAAAGCTCTAGCAGTGCACACAAGCCAATCCTAGTTATGCTAGGAGCAGTGGATTAGGTAATATAAGCTCAAAGGGAGTAATACAACAGATAGGATACTCTATCTATAGATAAAAGACCACAGTAGAATCATATGCATCATGGCATGAATGGAAATGCTTTCGAAATCATATGATTATATCATGGTGGGGCTATGCCTGCCTTTGCCTGTTGATAACAGATAGGCAGATCTTCGGAAGCTTGTACTTGACTTGGTTACAGTTGGTCAAGTATTGTTCGTCGATCTTCGATCTTCGATGGTGTTGTCCTCAGTCTTCGATCTCGATCTCGATATCGTATTTTACCGAAGAAGAACCAAACACCGGAAAGAGAGGGAAACAATCAACACATGGCATCGATGCAATGCTCTAGCAGGGATGATGATATGACAAGTTAAATTGTATTGAATTAAAACACTAAAACATGCTTGATAGTTTAATTGGGGTTCCGAGGGATGAAAACCCTAACTCGGAGAAACTCCGGAATCACCTATGAGGGGTTACTATGTTATTCTAATTAAACTTGTCATTTAAGTTGTTGAACAATGCGTGATTATAGCCTAATTAGATAGTTCTCATTTTTCTGAACATTTTGGTATATTATACATATTTTTTGACTTATAAATAATTACTTATTGAATTTACAAGATTATAACATTTTCTGGAATTATTTAACCATTTTAAATTGATTTAATGCATCAGGATGACATCAGCGCATTGCTTAAAACCCTTCTTACTGGGGCCTATGATAGTCTCTGTGGCTGACCGGTGGGCCAGGACCACATCAGCAAGCCACACCGGCGGTTAGCGGACCCACGGACCACGCCGGCATGACGTCATGGTGACATCACCACCGCATCCACGTCGGACGGTGGTCGCAGGCGAGGACACAGGGCGAGCTAGCACGCGCGGTTGGTCACGTTTGACGCTCCTCGCGTTGGGGAACCTAGATATGGCTGCGCCGCCTCAAGATGGTCATCGGAACAAGGCGTACGACGGCGAGTGGCGGCGGCGCTTGCAGAGACACGGCGCGCGGCAGCTACGACAAGCAAGCGAGAAAACGGAGACCACCTTGAGCCTCAGAAGCTCACCAGGAGTGCGACGGTACGGTCGGCAAGGAGTGGTGTGGCAGGAATCGACGTCGATGGTGGCACAGCTCGTCGGGGACGGAGGGGTCGATTGCGTTACTTCACTTCTCTCTGACTTGCGTGACTAGGGGCAAACGAACAAGGAGGATTAGCGGATCACAATGGCCCGCTCAGCTGGTTAAAAGGTAGGTGGGAACGACGGTGCCCTGAAGCTCCGGGGAGATAGGGTTCCGGTGAGAAGAGGATAAGGATGGATGAGGAGAACTGGGGCTCATCGTCTGTGATTACAGGGTCCTTACAGGCAGCAAGAGCGGCCGCCGCACGTATCTTGGTGAGGAGGGCATCACGGCGATGGCGGACGGCTCCGGCAGCGACACGCAGCTGCTCTGCCTCACCGTCCTTCTGGCTGGAGGAAGAAGAAAGGAAAACAAATCCTGAAGGGGTACGGGCTGGCTTGGGCCGAGTTTGGGCCGTCGTTGGGCTGCATCAAAGCAATGGAAAGATCGCTGTTGCGGCTGCACTGGTAGGCAGATAGGTGCGGGAGAGAGTGGGCTACGGTCTGTAAAACTTTTTTTCCAATTTCTGTTTTGATTTCTTCTTTGTCAATTCATTTTCAAATCTGTTTTGGATGTTTCAAAAAAATATTAGAACTTTGGCAAATATTAAAATATTGCAAGGACCCTTACAACAATTTGGGTTCCACACATTTTAGTAATTTTCAAAATATTCAAAACCACTTTGATAGGATTTCAAAGAGAGAGGTAAAACTAGGGTTTTGCATTTGTCAACTTTTCTTTTGCATGCATTTTAAAATATGATGCTCATGAATGCACAATCAAAACCCTAATTAGTAATAACAAAAAAATGGGGTGTTGCACCAGGTTGGTGGACGCCATGTAAATTAACATTTGCTCCCCAAGCTCGGGCACAGCAAGGATAGGCGCTGAGGAAAGTATCTCCTTGAGATGCTTCAATACTGCATCTGCTTCATTCGTCCACATGAGTTTGTCCGCCTTCTTCAGCAACTTGTACAGCGTCAAAGCCTTTTCTCCAAGTCGGCTGACGAACCGACTAACTGCTGCAACGTAACCTGTTAGCCGTTGTATGTCCTTCAGGCATGTCGGACGGTTTATGTCTAAGATGGCCTTGATTTTCTCTGGGTTGACCTCAATTCCACGCTGGGAAACGATGAAGCCCAACAATTTGCCGGCTGGAACCCCGAAGATGCACTTCTTGGGGTTAAGCATCATGTTGTATTTCCGGAGATTATGGAAGGTTTGATTTTTTGCTGGAACCCCGAAGACGCACTTCTTGGGGTTAAACAATTTGCCGGCTGGAACCCCGAAGTCGGAGATAAGTCGTTTGATTTTTTAGACATCACCGCTCTATCGTCCACATAGGAGTGAACATTCCGACCAATTTGATCGTGTAGGCAATGCTGCATTGTCTGCTGGTACGTAGACCTGCATTTTTTAGCCCAATGGGCATCGTGACATAGCAAAATGTGCCGTAGGGTGTAGTGAACGAAGTGGCCAATTGGTCCGACTTCCTTATCTTGATCTGGTGGTATCCTTAGTATGCATCTAGAAAACACAAAAGTTCCAAGCCAGCCGTCGAGTCAATGACTTGGTCAATGCGAGGCAAGGCAAACGGATCTTTGGGACACGCTTTGTTCAAGCCGGTGTAATCAACGCACATTCTTAATTCTTTGGTTCCCTTTTTGGGGATAAGTACAGGATTGGCCACCCATCGGGTGTGAAGGACTTCTCAGATAAATCTAGCCTTAAGTAACCTAGCTATCTCTTTGCCTAAGGCACGTCTCCTATCATCTCCGAAGCATCGCAGAGGTTGTTTCACTGGTTTACATTTTGTATCAATATTCAAGCTGTGCTCGGCAAGTTCCCTAGGTACACCTTTCATGTCGTCAGGTTGCCAGGCAAAGATGTCCATGTTTTCACGGAGGAACTCGACGAGCGCGCTTTCCTATTTAGGGTCCAGGTTCGTCCCAATGGCGGTGGTCTTGGAGGCATCGCCTACCACAAGTTCCACCGTCTTGGTCTTGATGGCGGCCTTGAATGCTGGGGCGGAGTCGGAGATCTGTTTCTTCGACGCGGGCATCTCCGAGGCATCGACCTTGCTCTGGATCTCCTTTAATTCTTTGCTATAGTGGACAGCTTCTACAAAGGCTGCTTCTCCAATCTCGCAGTCCCCTGCTTTGGTAAATCTCCCGGCTATGGTGATGACACCGTTTGGTCTGGGTATCTTGAGCTTGTTGTAGACGAAGCATTCCTTGGCCATGAAGGTGTGGAAAATGTCGCAGCCGAATATGACGTGGTACACGCTTTTGAAAGGGACTACCTCAAAGGTCATGCGTTCTTGGCGGTAATTATTAACATCGCCAAATGCAACCTGAAGTGATGCACCCAAGGTACCGAGCCTCCCGACCAGGAACTACACCGTGGAAGATGGTGCTGGTCCGCCTTAAGTTTGCCTCCGTCAAGTTCATCTTGTGCGGTGTGTCCAGGTACATGATATTAATGCTGCCGCCGCTATCCACCATACACTTGGTGAACTCATTGCCGTCAATCAGGGGGTTGATGACCATGGCATATTTGTTCTCCGTAGGGATGAGGTCTGGGTGATCCTTCCTCGCCCAAGTAATTGGAATCTCCGACCAGCGTAAGAATTGGGGGACTGAGGGTAGAGTGGCCATCAGTATCCTCATGCAGGTCTTATGTTGTCGGACGGTGGGGGTGCCAATGAAAGTGTGGAAAACTTCTGCCTTCTTCTCGAAGGGGTTCTTGCCCTTGGCGTCGTTCTTGGGGTCAATGTCCTCGTCCATGTCACTTGAATCCTTGGACTCCTCCTTCTTCTTTCCCTTGCCCTTTCCTCGCGGTCTGTTCTTTCGTTCGCTTTTAGCCGGACTCCGGGTACTCCTTGAGGTCGTTGACGAACTTGCAATGGCGATTGGTGTGGGTGGCTTTGCCGTTGGCGCCGAGGTGTACAAGGCACGACATATCGCGGTACTCTTCGTAGGTTTGGGGAACGCGGAGCACTGCTGAGGTAGTTTCACTGCCTCGCTGCTACCCACGACCAGCTCCCCGTCCTCGGCCACGCTGTCCGCCATCACCTCGCCCTACAAAGCTCATAGCGACCATGTCGGGGGCTTGATTTTCTTCTAGCGGGTTCTTCCACTTTGTGCTGCTGTTCCTCTTTGCTTGGGTTGGAATTGATATTGCCGGCAATGATCCGCGTGCGTCGTCATTGGCAGCCGCGAACTCGCTAGCCACCTGGATCATCTGATTGAGGTCGAGCTGGTGGTTGTCCTGCACGCGCTTCAACCTATGTCGGAGCAGTGTACCTCTTTCCAACCCATCGATGAAGGCAGACATGGCGGTCTGTGAGTGCACTCCTGCGCAGGAATTCTTCATATCCAGCCAGCGGGAGAGATAGGCGCGAGATGCCTTGTCTTTCTCCTGCATGCACCGCTGTAAGTCGCCAACAGTACATGGACGTTTGTACGAACCCTCGAAATTCTTGGTGAACGCTTCTTGCATGTCCAACCAATTGCAGACAAATTTCTCCGGCAAGTTATCGATCCATTGTCGGGCCGTGCCCGCCAACATCAACGGGAGGTACTTGACGGCGATGATGGGGTTTCCCCCAGCGATCTCCACCGTGTTGTCGTAGTCCTGCAACCACGTGGCAGGCTTGGCGGTTCCGTCATAGGGCTTGATGGTCTTGTCAATCCGGAAACCCTTGGGGTAAGCTGCGGTCCGTATCACAGGTCCAAAGCAGCGTGGTCCCAGGTATGCTCCATCTCGGGCCTCATGGATCTTGTCAAGACGTGATCATGTGTCATATGGCTCCGGGCTTCTTTTCTTCTTTTTGCCATCAGGGGATGGGCTGCGTGAACGACGCAGGCCTCCTCCGCCATGGTGGCTGTTGGGTGGTGACGGAGGCGGAGGTGGCGGTGGGTTAGGCTTGTTGCTATTGCCCTCCTGCGACGCCTCACGCTTGCCATAGTTGCTTGTCAGACGCGGAGGGTCATGACGCGACCTGCTCTTATGTCCCTGGCTGTGCTCTCCATCATGACGGGCCTGCTCCGTGTTGTCGTGGATGACGATGCCACGTTGCCTTGGCAGATGCATGTCTGTGCGATGGTGAGCCTTGGGGTCTTCGCGATGTCGGGGAGATCGGGGCGGTGGAGATGGGCGACGAGGGTGAGCTTTACCTCGGTGGTTGGAGGATATGGGGATGGCATCTTTCATGTTGCACGCATCCCTCCATCTTCATTCTGATGAACCCGTCTGGGAACCGACATCCTGAGGAGATCGATCCCTTGGCGGCTTATGCTAACTAGACTGGAAGAACGCTGGGTCAGACTCAAGCCTCTGAGAGGTGGCCTTTTCCTGCTGTTTCACTGCCTTGGCCACAAGGTCATAGACCTGCTCCACTGCCTCGTGTGATCTATCCTGTTCCAGAAGGGTCTTGGCGACGGCGAGATTAAGAAGAGGAGTGGGCATCACCTGCCTGCCTTCGCTGTCAATGTATGGCTTTGCTTGTGGCGGCTTCGAGGGGGCCCATCCTAGGTTTCTCCGTACACCAGGATCGTTGATGACGCGATCCGGAGATTTCTTAGCCTTCTACTGCTGGAGAAGAGTCTTGTACTCGGCCTCCATGGCTCTAGCTTTCTCTATTGACTTCTGCGCGTTGGCCAGATCTCGATCTAACTTTACGCCCTGCACTGCGATGGCCTGTGCTTCCTCCAGCAGCTGCTGGCGCTTCTCATCAAGCTGGGTTACGTTCCAGATATGAGCTAAGGTCAAGGGCTCGACGAGGAGATTTCCTTACATCACTCTATCAGCCGGAGTAACTTGGGCAGCAGCAGATGTGGATGCTGGAGGCGGCGGTTTTGCGGTGTTATTGTTACTCTGACCTATGTTGCGTTCCTGCGGCTGCTGCACTGGGTTAGGCGGAGGGGTCATGGCCTTTGCACGATCATTGTCGGCAGCAACAGGTGGTCCCTTCCCCTTGTCCAGCGCTTTAGGCGGATCTTGTCCGGGTTGGTCTTCTTCCATCACAGCCCCAATGGCGACAAACACCTATCGGGACGTGAAGGCCTTGCTATCCTACTCGTCGTGTTGGAAGTCCTCCTCCATCTCCTTCATAGCAGAGTCTAGCTCGTCCGGGCTGAAATCTATCTCCTCCGAGTAAGCGCTGATGTCGGCGTAGAGCGCGTCAAGCATAGAGTTAGAGGGTGCCGGGGCTTCTTCGACGACGGGTGATGGCGGGGCTACGACAGCAATAATGACTGGAGGTGGTGCTACTGCAGCAAAGACAACTAGAGGCAGTGGCGGTGGAGCAGCGGCATTGACCGGAGGAGGTGGTTGTGGTGGTTGAGCCGGCGGTGCGCCGCCAATGAACACAGGCGCTGCATGGGGTGCCACCTCTGGCTCCGCGTAACTATTGACGGTGTTCACCATGCTCTCCAAGGTGAGGCGTCCTGAAGCCTGCTACCGCCTTAGCATATGCTGGAGAAGTGTGCCTTGGTCCAGTCCTTCCACAAAGTGATACATGGCATCATCATTGGGGTAATGAGCCAGGTCGGCCCATATACGGAGCCACCTGGCAAGGTAGTCGTGGGGGATTTCGCCCTCTCTCTGAATGCAGCGCGCTAGATCGAAGATGGTAACCACGCCGACGAACTTGGATCGCTGCTGTCTAGACGCACGGGCGAAGTTGGCGCACTTGCAGTGATCATCCACAATTATATCCAGCACAGGGCGGTTTGGGTGGGCCTTGAATTTTTCCGATCTTTGCCGGCAAACTCCAAAGAGTGATCCGACATCGATCCTTCCGCGAACGTATCCTGCCCATAGGCGGTCCGTGCGGGTCTTGATGCTCCTCCGACTCCTAGGAAACTAGTGCCAGAGTCGATTTCGCCGATGAAGAGGTGGATATCTCCGATGGGGACAATCGAGCACCGCGTAGGTTCGTCTTCACCGGGATCTAGAACTCGTCGGGAGGGATGATCGGAACGTTGCCGGAGAACAGAATGCGACTGATGGCTATGGTTTCACAGATTCCCGCGAAGATCTTGGTCATCGCCCGCTGAATAGCCTGAAGCGCCTCTTGCCCCATGGTGGGCACCAACTGTCGTGGTATTGCCGACGAGTACGCCATGGAGGGGTCCTCACAGTGCGTGTTTAGAGACGTGGGGGAAGGCAGATGGTTGACGGGTACGAGGTAACACAGCTTACCTAGGTTCAGATCCCACGACGGTGACAGAATCCTACTACAGGGATTGGTTCGCTGTGCAAGGTATGACTAGAGAGTCTAAGTTATCGTCTTGTGTTGTGCCCTAAAGGCTCCCATAGACCCGACTTATATAGTCGCCAGGTCTTAGGGTTATAGGTAATGTCCTAGCCGGACAGGTTACAGAGTCCTACACTGCTTACAACTAGTCTAGCGTGTCTTGTACTCCAAGGCTCCGGTACGTGGGTGACTCCTTCGTAGCCTTCCTTTATCCGGCATGGGACTCCCTTCTGGATCCATCTAACTGGGCCGCCCAGTAGGCCATGGGCCATACTACCAACTGTGGGCCACCCAGGTTAGTCGGATAAGAGACATGCACTACTAGGAAAACGGCCTTTAGTGGCGCACCTGAAACCATCATCATGGCGCACTGCGATGCGCCACGGCCTGGCTTCTGACTATCTCTCAGCCGTGGCGCACTTCCTAGTGCGCCACGGTTGTGTAGAGATAGGCGTAGCGCAGCTCCTAGTGCGCCACAGAAGTTTGACATGGTGCGCTACCCCTTGGATCTTCTGTGGCGCACTACCTAGTGCGCCACTAAACATCCATGGTGCGCTCTAGGTGTAGTGCGCCACAGAAGGTAGACCATGTGCGCCATAGATGTATTTTTTGTTTTTTTTTTAATTTCCAAGCCAGATTATATGCAATACAGATTATATACAATATTACAGCAGATATACACACACAGATACAAGATATACAATTATATATATAAATACTCAATATGAAAAACAAGATTGAAACAAATACATATAGATAAGTCTCATACATGAATACATAGTCTAAGTTACATTGTTTTGATCATGTTACAAAGTAGTAGTTGGTGACATGCGAATACATGTGTCGATCGAACAAGTTAGAGCTCGGAAGCTCGCCTAGACATCTAAACTAGCTAGCTAGACACAAACGCGGGATAAATAACCAAAGAAGATAAGCATGATCACCGCCGCGACGAAGGTGTAGGTCTTCATCCGGTTCCTTGTCCTAACTACCGCTAGATAGCGCGTGTATCTAGCTTCCGCCTCCGCCATAGTGTTGTACCCTTTGTAGCTATTGTCTGAAACGGTGCACTGTCTCCGCAGTCTTCCCAATCATTGTAGACTCGAACCCGTCCCTTGTACCTGACGTACCACGTCATCTACAAGTTGACAATAATAATTAACCGGTGATTGAAAAACATGTATAATTAAAGTCGCATATGAAGATACACTTATAGAAAGTACTCTTAAATCAAAAGAGCAAACTCAAAAGCATGCCTCATATATAACTAGGTTGTTGATTTAGAATATGCTTATGACGGGACTGTTAGCCAAATAGGATGCACAATTCATGGACTTGTGCATATCACAAGGCTAACAATCCCGTCATAGCACATTCACATATATATTGTGCCACGACATTTCAATCATCGGCATATTCTCGAAAAAGACAAAAATAACTCGAAAAGCATGCCTCATATATAACTAGGTTGTTGGACACAGGAATATGCTTATGACGGGACTGTTAGCCAAGTAGGATGCACAATTCCTGGACTTGTGCATATCACAAGGCTAACAATCCCGTCATAGCACATTCATATATATATTGTGCCACGACATTTCAATCATTGGCATATTCTCGAAAAAGACAAAAATAACTCGAAAAGAATGCCTCATATATAACTAGGTTATTGGACACGTGAATATGCTTATGACGGAATTAGCCAAGTAGGATGCACAATTCCTGGACTTGTGCATATCACAAGGCTAACAATCCCGTCATAGCACATTCACATATATATTGTGCCATGACATTTCAATCATCGGCATATTCTCGAAAAAGACAAAAATAACTCGAAAAGAATGCCTCATATATAACTAGCTAGGTCGTTGGACACAGGAATATGCTATGACGGGACTGTTAGCCAAGTAGGATGCACAATTCCTGGACTTGTGCATATCACAAGGCTAACAATCCGCCATAGCACATTCACATATATATTGTGCCATGACATTTCAATCATCGGCATATTCTAAAAAGACAAAATAACTCAAAAGAATGCCTCATATATAACTAGCTAGGTCGTTGATTAGAATATGCTATGATGGACCGTTAGCCAAGTAGGATGCACAATTCGGACTTGTGCATATCACAAGGCTAACAATCCCCTCATAGCACATTCACATATATATTGTGCCACGACATTTCAATCATCGGCATATTCTAAAAAGACAAAATAACTCACACTTGTCGTCCGAGAACCAAAGAGTAAGCAAAAAAACCAAAGAGTAAGCAAAAAAACCAAGCATTGATTGATATATAATAATAATAAGCAAAATAAGTAAGCGGTGATTCATAAACCTAATAAGATAAGTACACTTGTCGTCCACACACACACAAAGGTCATCTATAGTTTGCAACTATAACTAGGCTAACATCAAGCCTTCTGGCTCGGCTTAGGGAACGGGAGGACGCCTCTGTCTGCCATGAACTTCCTATAGTCACCCTGCATCTCTAGGCGATCTTCTATGTCACGGTTATTCGGGATATTTCCTCCGTAGAAGATCCCCCCCGAAGTCATGACATCACGAAAGATGATTGCCCCAAACTGCTGCTGGATGCGATACATCTCTTGTCTAATATCCGAATCATTGATCTTGGCCTTTGCTTCGGCCCACTGTTTGAGATGATCTGGCAGCGTAGAATTCTGCTGGTCAAGTAGGAACGCCCTCATGTGATGGAGTGCGTAGTAGGCTTCCTTCTTACTGTTTTCCGGCTGCTTCACGCAGGGGAACTCTGTTACGTGGTTGAAGACGTGCCTGCCGAACTTGACCTTCTTACGCACGAAGCTGGTGCCTTCCGTCGAGGCAAAGCCAGTGAGAGCATCATCCAGAACTTCCTTGATCTTGTCGTAGTTTTTCTTCTTTTCTAGACTCCCCGAGTCGAAATACGTGGCGTGGGAATGCTTCGGCGATAAGGAGATGAGCGTGCAGTGTTCATCTCTGCGCAAAAAATTCAAATGGAATGTGTTGAAAAAAGAATGATGATGATCTAATAAAGCCAATCGACGGTGGCGACTGAATAACGACTTACTCGGGAAAGTAAGGCACGAGAATGTATTCCTTTGTCTTGTTCGCCACGAGGATTCTTTTTAGGTACGAGGCCACGATACGTCGTTCGGCGGGGGAACCCAAGCAGCCGTCACGCATGTAGTAGGGGTCCACTATAGCGATGCCCGCTGTGTTCTCTCTAATGATCTGCGTGGCCAGGCTAAGAGAAAAGAGATGGACCATGGTATAGTGCAGCGGGTATAGGTGGAACATATTGAAGATGTCCTCGAACCGCAGGAAGAACAGATCCAAGGGGCGATGTCGATGAAGCCCAAGCCTGGTGGCACCTTAACCACGAATACCGGGTGCGAGGGATCTTTCTCCGATAGAAGGCGTCTCTCTATCGTCAGCACGCCGTCATGCACACTCTGCAGTTCCGAACTGGCGAGCTTCCGCAAATTCTTAGGTAGCATGGGCTCACCCGCCACATGAATCCTCCACATAATACCCTCGGGTCTTGGTGGCCCGTCCCGAAACCTGATCGGATTCGCAGTTGTTGACGCCACCGGCTGGCTCGAGCTCCTAGATTTTCTTTTCCTGCCCTTTTTTCCTTTTGGAGAGCGGGCAGGCACCGCAATCTGAGCACCGGCCGCCCTATGTAGTGTGTCAGGTCTTAGAATAAAGGGCCGGTTGGTTGTATCAGCTGGCTCTGTAAAGGCGCAAGCTGGAGGCGTCTCCTGAGAACCAAACAGACGCTTGGTGATAGTGGCTTTCTCTGTGGGGCCACCAGCTAGGTCTTCTTCGTTGCCAAACTGAGTGCTGAAGAAGTGATCATTCCAGTCTTCGTCGTCCTCGGCCGGATCCTGCGCCATGTGCATATCATCAACATGATCATCCGACCCACCGCGTGGAGGTGACGGCGAGGGCGGTAAGGGGGCCTTGCCACCGCTTGTCGCTGGCACGACAGGCGGTGTTGTTGTCTGTGGCGTGATGGCCCCCGCCGTCCCCAAACGGATCATGCTCTTTGGCCATAGCAAGAACAAGCCGAAGCAACTTCTGAGGACAGACGACTCTTCTTCATCCGCTCCTGGGGGTTGAATGGGAGGTTCCAGGTCGTCGCAGCCCCTTAGCACCCGACTAATTTTAACCCTGTGCACGCTATCTGGCATCGGCTTTGAGTGGAACGTGCGCTGCAAGGGTTGAACGATGGTACCCTTGGCAACATCCCTCAGCTCGTTGTTCACGTAGCATAAGAGAGTGCAAGGAACATCCGTCTGCAGAAAACATGTACGGCGTCGTCAGAGCGAGATGCCACAAGAGTAATATATAGATGGCATGAAAGGCGGTAATTAAAGCAATTTGTTTACCGTGATGGCGTCGAGATCGGCTAATGTCGACGCACCGCATACGGTGACGGGCGTGCAAGAGACGGAAGGGCTGCTTGATGGCGCGGTGCTGGCCGGTGTATTCACCCTACCGACGGGTGCTTGAGCTCCGGTGCGCGCGACGATGGCGGGGGCACCAACATGTACTCCGGCGCGCGGTGATGGCGAAGTCACCAACACTTGCGGCGCCCGCGGTGCTGGCGGCGGAGTCACGAACGTAGTTCGCCTGATTCGTCGGTGCCGCGTTCGAGTGGCTACCGACCATGCTTGAATCGCACGGCCCTACTCGACCACCCGCACTCCAGTTCGCTATTGACTCCACCAAGGTAGGCAGGAAGGACGTAAGGGTGATTGCCAGGTTGTCTTGGACGATCTGCGGGATCCGCGCCACTTGTGCCTTAAGTTCTTGAACCTCTCTGTTTTCCTCCTCGCTCCTTCCCGACGGCGCCACATGCGTCCTCGGCGGTGGACCAAAATGATCCACCCAATTCTTACCCCCGAGGCCGGCCAGACGGCCAGCCGACGACGGCTTCTTCGTAACCGGCTCTATTTTCTTGGCCCGGTTCATCATCGTTAAAAGGTTATCCCACCGGGTGGCCGCCGTCGACCCCTGGGATGAGGAACCCTGGGATCCATGACTAGCAACAATTTCCTCCTCCTGCAGAAGAAGTAACAGTGAATCATTTAGATCATCGATTAGATTGCAATCGTGTTGATCCGCGGTAATTAGACCTCAAGCTCACATAGTATCACCACGATCTCCTCCTGTAGCCTTCCGAGCTGATTCAAGCCAATCGACTTCCTAGAGATGACGTCGAAAAACTTGCATAGGCCAAATAACGTTTCACGGACGTGCTCGTCCATTATCCCTCTTAGTGCGACCGGAAGTACCTGCGTCATTAGCACGGCACAGTCGTGAGACTTCATGCCACTGAACCTCTGCTTCGCCTCGTCTAGGTATCTGCTTATCTTGCCACAGCCGTAAGGAAATTTGACTCTAGAAGGCACTTGAAAAACTGTTTGATCTCATCCTTGCTTAGAGTGAAGCAAGAAGGAGGGCAGTAATATTCGTTCTTCTTGAACTTTTTACCCTTCCGACGACCTTGTGTCGTCTCCGACTCATGATCATCGTCATCTTCCTGATCATCAGGAGTAGTGTGTCCTCCGTGGAGCTCCTTCCGGATACCCAAGCATATCAGGTCGTGCCTTGCTTTCGGACCATCTTTCGTCCTATCTGGCATGTTGATTATGGTGGCGACTGCACTCGCACACGCTTTTCGTGATATGCATGATGTCGAGGCTATGAGGCGTGCGGAGAAACTTCCAAGATGGCAACTCCCGTAAAACAGACCTTGTTTTCCATACCTTCATCAATGCTTGTCTTGTTGCTGCCTCTTTGCTTCTTTCCGTGCTTAGGACAATCTTTCCAGTTTTTCAGCAACTCTTCCACTTCTTCGCTGCTCCTACGCTCTGGGATTCCTCGGTCTCGATTTGCCATCGAACAGGTCTCCACGCTTTTCTCCATGGATCATTCTTGCCGAGCCACCTCCAGACGCCATGAACACGGTTTTCGATGACCGGATCTTTCTCTAGTTGGAGATAGCTTGTGTTATCCATGCACCTAACGCGCGCAGAATCCTTGGATAACCTGCCCCGAGATATACCCGCAACCTGGATAGTCTTGCACCGTAGTGACCAACGCTCTCATAGTGAAATAATCTTGCGACGCGTCGTAAGTATTGGCTCCAGATTCCCATAACGGCTAGCTCCTCTTTCAACAGCCCGAGATACGATTGATGTCGGTACAGTTGTTTTGGCCCTTGAATTAGCATACTCATTTGTATGTACTTCTTCTTCATGCACAACCATGGAGGGAGGTTGTACATCCATACAAACAGGCCAAGTGTTGTGCGTGCTGCTCTGCTACCGAACGTATTGAGTCCATCGGTGCTCGCACTAAGCCTGATGTTCCTCGAATCTCCACCAATTGGGAATTCGAGGTCCAATGCTTTCCACTGGCTAGCAACTGAAGGGTGCGTCAGAAGCTCATCCTTTTCGTGGTCATCATCATCTCCTGGCTTCTTCCTTTCCGCATGCCAACGAATGAGCTTCGCTTACTTAGGGTCCGCGAAATAGCGCTGAAGACGAGGAGTTATAGGAAAGTACCATACCACTTTTCGAGGTGCTTTCTTCCTTTCTTGTATCGACTCACGCCGCACACCGGACATGTGGTTTTCTCCGCGTCTCGCCCGATAAATGATGCAATCGTTGATGGATACGTGATATCTAACGTGTGGTAGATCGAGAGGATGCGATTTTCTTGGCATCCTCGATACTAGTTGGACATGTGTTCCTCCGGAGACGATCGTGCTGTAATGCCATCATATCGTCAAGCTTATGCCGCTCAATTTGTTCTTTGCCTTCATCTCCATAGCCTTGAGCGTTACATTCAACCGGGTATCATCGGGCCTGCATCCTTCATACAATGGAGTAACCGCGTCTTTCTCAAGTTGCGCAAGCTTGGCTTTCTCTCTAGCGGCAGCCTTGGCGTTACTGCCCGCTTGAGAAGCAGCTCTTGCACATAAGGGTCCTGCATCACCCGACGTTGTTCCATCATCGCCCCGCTCCTCCGCATCTAGATCATCATCATCCTTCGCTCGCACCTTCACCATCTCCAGAGACTCTTCATCATCTCGCCCGTTCGCCGTGATGATGATCATCGCCATGTTGGCCACCTTCTTCACCGCTCCATCATCTACGCCATCCCTTATCCAACGAGTGTATCCATCCATGAAACCATGGCGGAGCAAAGCGCTGCAGATTCCGGAATCTGGGTCGATCACCCAGCTTGAGTTTGCATCTTCGCACGGACATCTTATATCTGTCTTGTTATTTCAGATCATGTCGGCCGTCGCACATTTCAAAAATCTAGCCACAATGCCTTCTCATTATGCGGACCATTTTGCTCGCATCGATGTACACGGTACAATTTTGAAGTCTATTAGAACCACATAATGAATGCATGCATGCAATGGTCGATAGAAAATTTCGCATGACCTATCCTAAAATTAGGACCTTTATGAATGTTAAAGTCTTGCCAAAATGGAAATGAATCAACATTTTGGCAAAACAAATGGCAACTTGTTCACATACAAACACAAGAGAGAGAGACCGATCCATACACACATGAACATATCATTATCCTCTCCATACACACATGCATGAGCATCATCGATACTCTCCATATACACACACATATGACCATCGATCCTCTCCACACATACACACATCATGAGCATCGATCATCTACATACATATGAGCACATCATCCATATACACATGAACACATCCTTACATGGACAACTTACCGAGATGAGAGACCGATCGATCGCGAGAAAGATGGAAAGGATAGGTGCGCGCGTCGACCGGAGACGGATAGATGAGAGACCGGAGACCTCCTCTATTACTTATGTAACATCCAAAGCAAGTTTTACATGCTAAAAATGGTGAATGTGTGGAGAAATTGAGGTGGGAAGGAGAAGATCCCGACTAGATCTAAGGAGGAAGAAGAAGGGGAAAGTGAAGTGTGGGGTGGTGGATGTGTGGGCACACATGTGCACATAAATTGCTGTCCTAAAAGAATCGACACATCCGTGGCGCACACGGCCCTATTGCGCCACAGGGAGTACAAACATCTGTGGCGCACTATGCCACGTGCGCCACAGATGCTCCTACTCCCTGTGGCGCACTAGGCCGAAAGTGCGCCATGAAGTTTGTGGCCGTTTGAGAGCAGAGGGGCATGCGCTAGGCGTGGCGCACTGGCACACGTGCGCCACAGATGACCCTAACAACCGTGGCGCACATGACTGTAGTGCGCTACAGATGTTTGGCGTGTGGCCAACAGGGCCCTGGCCCACACACATCTGTGGCGCACTATAGTCATGTGCGCCACGGTTGTTCTAGTTACTAGTAGGGCACTGCCCACAGGTGAGCCACGCCTGTTTTAGCCGTGGGGCACTTCAACCATGTGAGCCACGGATGTGCTGATTACCTATAGCTGTTTTCCTAGTAGTGATGCTATGGGGACACCCATATAGCATATCCCCAACAGAGAGTCTGGTCGCCACCATAATCAACATGCAAGATAGGACGAAAGATGGTCTGAAAGCAAGGAACGACCTGATATTCATGGGCATCCGAAAGGAGCTTCATGGAGGACGCACTACTCCTGATGATCATGAAGATGACGATGATCATGATTCGGAGGCGACACAAGGTCGTCGGAAGGGTAAAAAGTTCAAGAAGAACGAATATTACTGCCCTCCTTCTTGCTTCACTCTAAGCCAGGATGAGATCAAAAAGTTTTTCAAGTGCCTTCTAGGCGTCAAATTTCCTTACGGCTACACGGGCAAGATAAGGAGATACCTAGACGAGGCGAAGCAGAGGTTCAGTGGCATAAAGTCTCACGACTGTGCCATGCTAATGACGCAGGTACTTACGGTTGCACTAAGATGGATAATCGATGAGCACGTCCATGAAACGTTGTTTGGCCTCTGCAAGTTTTTCGACGTCATCTCTAGAAAGTCGATTGGCGTGAATCAGCTCGGGAGTCTACAGGAGGAGATCGTGGTGATACTATGCGAGCTTGTGGTCTACTTCCCGCCCGCATTCTTCAACATTATGGTGCATCTGCTGGTCCATGTCATGGAGGACATCGTCCAACTCGGGCTGATGTTCCTCCGCAGCATGATGGCATCCGAAAGGATGAACGGACACATCAAAGGATACGTTCGCAATAGGTCCCGTCCAGATAGAAGCATAGCTAATGGCTTTTTGGCCGAAGAGTGCATCTCTTTCTGCACGAATTATCTAGACATTGAGAACCCTATCGGTCTCCCTGTCAACAGGCACCTTGGTAAGCTCGACGGATCTGGTCAGCGAGAGGGTCGTCGCGTAATGCATGCATACTTCAATTATGGACGCATAGACTTTGATCGAGCAAACCTCGTAGCACTATAGCATTTAGAACTGGTCGATCCTTGGGTACAGAAGCACAAAAGGTTAATCGAGAAGAAGTACAGTGACTGGGGCATATAGAGGACACATGGAGAAATAATCAAAGAGCACAACTCAGATTTCACGCGTTGGTTTAGGCAGACGCTCCTTGATAATCCCCCGCGACCGCATTCTTTTGACACAGAAAAGATCATATTCAACTTGTCCCAGGGACCCATGCAAAACCTGGTGACCTATCAAGCGTATGATATCAACGGCTACACATTCTACACGGAGCAAAAGGACAACAAGTGTGATTATTAGAACTTAGGCGTAACGTCGGAATTCTACACCGATGAAAACGTGAAGGTAAGATTCTATGGAAGGATCGAGGAGATCTGGGAGCTCGACTAATATGGAGAAAAGGTGTCGATGTTCTGTGTCAGATGGTCAAAGAGCGTCGAAAGAGAAGACCAGTATTTCACAACCACATGGTTATACTCGAAGCAGCCAAATCCAAGGCCGCCGGTGCGAACGTGGCCGCGAAAAATGAACCGTGGGTACTGGATAGCAAAGTGGACCAATGTTTTTTCATTACCAACCCGACAAAGCCTAGCCGTGTTGTAGTGAGGAGAGGAAAAAGAAACATCATCGGAATGGATGGAGTCGCCAACGAGCAAGACTTTGACTAGTGCGGCGATCCAAAGATTGAAGATGACGATGACTACGATGCAACAACATACATCACAAGAAGAAAAAAGACAACCCTACCCAAAAAGGTAGCCTGTTCGAAAGAAGAAATATTAAAGTGCCCGGGATAAATTATTCAACTGCGACAAAGAAGGGAAAAAGATTGTAAAAAACTAGCTCAAAAAATATTGTAAAACACGTGGTCAAAAAAGATTATAATATTCATGGACAAATGATTATTTTATTTAGTTATACTTTGAATCATATTTTTACCACTTTTATGACATATATTATCACTTTTTGGAATTTTTGGAATATTGAAAAGTATTTTAAAAACAAAACAAAACTTTTATGGCATATATCACCACTTTTGGGCATTTTGTGGAACATTTAAAAGTATTTAAAAAAAAGGTTGGCACCAGGATTAGAACCTGGGTGCTCATATAGGTTTAGAATAGAGCAGTGGGCGGAACCAGTGGGATAGCCAAGTGTAGTTGTTAGAAGAAGTGATGTAGTAGTGTTATAGAGTCGTTAGAACCCGATAGGCGTAGCGCACTATCCCAGAGTGCGCTACATATATCTGTAGCACACGATGCCAAAGTGCGCTACGCCTATCTGGGCTTTATCCACGTCATCCCCATCTCATCCCCATCTCTCACTGCCCGAGCCCGATCCCCCCCATCGCCGCCGCGCTCGATCTGCCAGCCGCCGCCGTGCTCGATCCCCCCAGCAGCCGCCGCTCGAGAAGGAGGCCATGGAGGAGGTTCCCCGCCCGCGTCCGAGGAGGAGGCCCGCGCGCATGTCCGAGGAGGAGGAGGCTGCCCATGTCTGAGGAGGAGGAGACCGTCGTTCGCCCGCCGTCATTCGCTCGTCGTCATCCGCCCGCCATCATCGTACTCGTCTCAGAGGTAAGCCCCTTCCCTCTCTCCCTCTCTCCCTCTCTCCCCTCACTCTACAGGCGACAAGAAGCTAGCTAGGGTTTGCAAATTCAGTGAGGTTAGCAGTTGACAGTGAGGTTAGCCCATGATTAGCTAGGGTTAGCAAACATAGAATGAGGTTGACAGTGAGGTTAGCAGTTGATAGTGAGGTTAGTAGTTGATATAATCTACAACTGATTATCTGTCCATTGGTAAAGCAATGAATTTAATTGAGTGGTTTCAGAGATACAGATAATTGGCTATATATATCACTGATTGATTAATTTTCCTTCGCCAATCAACCAGCAGGTTGAGTTTATTCTAGATGTTGCATTAGATGTATATGTATCACTTGAAAAACAATTGTATGCTGTTGATGAACATTGTTAATTGTCATCACGCTTATTTTGCAAATAATATCTGCCTACTAAAATGCACATTCTCTCATATAATTATCATACATATCGCTCATGCATTGTTGTTGTGTGACTATATACAATTACATGTTACATGTCCAGGATGGAGCATGTAGATCCATGGAATCAAACTCTTACAGTGTTCCTATTTATCCTTCACTAATGATGCAAGCTAATTTAAATTGACCTTGGATTATTTAGTACACCACGGTTTTAAATGCTCAAGTACTTCTAGTTCTAGGTATTAATGCTAAATCAGCCAAATTTACCCCCCTAAACTCATGGAAGCTTCAACGTGCGAAAGCTTATGCTTCATGTAAGATACCTCCTTTGTAAAGGAAAGGATCCCTGTGATTGCAATGCTAGTCCCTGGATCAATGCTAGCATCCACAGTTTAAGATGAAGTACACAGAAACAAAGTTCATTATTACATATCATTCCAAAGACAAACATAGTCTTTTACAAACTCCATGGCCACATGCCTAATACAAGAGTTCAAATTTATAATAAGATAAATAAGTCTTCATCTTCATGTGCCACAGGCAAGCATGTTGAGTGTAGACTCATGACTCCTAATCATCATCAGAATAACCTGCAACATCACAAGTTACAGCCACAGTGGGTCAATACATTGGAATAGTATTGGCAAGTGATACCTTAGTAGAATATTGGTGGACTAGTACTATATGCATTTTGGCTAAGTGTAGCTTACGCTTGCTTTGCTCAAAATAGGTTTTACCTATCAGTTGAAAACACTAATTTTTTCCTTTGTCAAAATCTTTCCCAAAGAACCTCCAATAGACATTGGGGTCCTTCACCCTTGTTCAACCACAAGTTTTTACTTAGAAATTGGGATGAGGAGATTCTTGATAGCTTCCATGTCTTGATGCTCAAGTTGTCCAATACCAGGGACATGGCTAAGTACTTAGATTCTTCCATCTGCAGAGGTTTTGCACTTTCCCTACAAGACTTGGTTTTCACCAAGACAGGACCTTTCAGAAGCCTTCCCTTAGACCAAATGGACGCGTTCCAACCTATCATCCCACTACCACCAACTGTCCAAATGGCTAAGTTATTGCAACCTATGTGATCCAGGCAGAGCCCATATTGCCAAGTGGCTGCACTAGAAGCTTCTTAACATTTGTCCTCTCAAATCCCTTTGTTCCTGGGTGCTTTCCACAAGTGAGATACACAAGGTAAACCATAGAGGTGGGCCTTGTGTAACCACTCAACATAAACCATTCCTTCTATTCCACCTAGGTGTTTCATTCAGTTAGTTGTTTTGTTAAGCAAAACACAAGTCCAAAGACTTAGAAATATTTATTCATAGAATGAATATAACCACCCTTCATTGCTACTAGCTAGGCTAAGCATGGCATTGATAATACTTAGAAATATTTCTAGTAATTCTACAACTACTAGGATTTCCCAAGTATAACATATAGATCAAAAATATCCATGCAAGACTAGCAAAATATTTCTAATGCATATTTGAAAAACATAGGAATAAAATCATGAAGCACCACTTGCCTTGGTAGTTTGGAGAGTAGCTACAATCCTCACAATCACAATCACTATTTGCACCAAAATCTACACATAAAATGATAGCACCAAATCACATACAAAATAAATACAAGCAAAAATATATGGATGCATGCAATATGATATGTGATGATTTTCTATACTCAACAAGACAAGTGCACAGTACTGATTCATAAACAAGTTCAAAACTTGCCAAACAACCTTTATTTTAACATTAAAACATTTCCCAAATATTTGTTATACATAAAACAGGCCTACACATGTTTCTGTAAAAATAACCATTTTAACAGAAACAAAACATTAAACACATTGCATATATGGAAAGGGCTTTCTCTCCTGATTCCATTGATATAAAATTTGTCAAATTTGGACGTGGGAATCAAAAGTTATGAATTAAACAAGTTTAAACATCTAATAGATTTAAATCAGAATTTTAAAACCAAACTCGTGCCACGCGGCGCCTTCTAACTGGCTGGTACCGCTTCGCGCTGGATCGCGTCTGCGAGCCGTTGGATCTAACTAAAACGCGTGTCTCTAATTAAAACATACCGCTTAGCTTATGATCTATCGTGTCCACTAGATCTAAATCGAACGGCCCTTAGCAAAAGACCAACAAGCGGCGGCGACAGGCGGCGGCGCGCTCAGTCAGTGGCGGAGCCGGCGAACTAGGTTGTCCGGGGAGGTGGGAGGATGCTCACCAGAATCGCCGTGACGGGGAGAAGCTCGACGTATGCTCGGTTGGCGAAGGGGCGCTCGGAGTTGTCGCGGATTGCTCGTCGGAGTAGTCCCTGGCGACGGTGGCTTCTGTTCATCGACGTTGGCGACTCTCTGGGCCGCGCTAAGACGAGAGAAAGGTGAAGTTAGATGCGCAGGACACTGGGGATCTCACGCGTATCAAACAGAGGGAGAGGGGAGGCTGGGACTTACGGGAAAAGGTCGCCGGAGTTTGAGCAGAGGGCAGCGGAGCTCAGTCATGGACGTTGCCGAGGCTACAGACCATGCGCGAGCAAACGGAGAGTGTTAATAGGTACGCAAGGAGATGTAGAACAAGCCTGTATGAACCATAGACAGAGGGGAGTGCGGTGCTCACCGGAATTTAACGACGAACTCGTCGGAGCAGTGGGCGTCCAGAGAGAAATTCGTGCAGCCTGGTGGCTCCGGTGAAGTGTGGTTTGGGGGAAAAGGAGGAGGGGAGCAGGGTGTTTAAGTAGGCGAGACGGGGGCGTGAATCACTCAGGCATTGAATGGGAATTGACGCCATGAATTAAACAGGAAACGCTCGGCGTAATTTGGGCATGAACCAGTCGCTGGGTGGAGACGACGATAGTCGTGTGGGCCGTGGCTGTCAGCGAGAGGAAAGGAGAGGGGGTGGGTCCAGACGACAATGACTCGAAGGTGGTGTGCATGAAATAAAATGATTCATGGAGAGGTCATAGGCTAGTTGGGCTGGGTTGGGCCAGATTGGCTTGCTGCTTATTTTTTTTCCTCTTTATTCCTTTTCTTTTTCTATTTGGTTTTCTAGAATTGGTTTTTAAACTCCATTTCAATTCAGTTTGAATTCAAACCTTATCTAGCTTTTTGTACAGTGTACTTTGCACTCAAATGTGTGTCAAACACTTCTGTTACAAAAACATACTTGGGTCATTTGGAAAATAAAATAAAACCAAGCCTTTATGAGATATAATAATAGGCATAAACTTGGTTTTATTTCATACTTTGTTTTGAAACTTTGTTCAAGCTTTTGAAATCACTTAAGTTTGAACTCAAAACATTACTGAATGAACCTTTCTCATTAGCAAGTAGCACAAAGGCTAGAGTATTCATACATAAAATAATGAGCAATATATGCTCCTGTCTTTTGAAATGATTTTGAAATGAAACCCTAAATGATCATGGATGCATGGATGATATGCATGAGTTTTGAAGCATGATTTTAGGCATGTTACAAATCTAACCCCCTTAAGGTGAATCTCGCCCTCGAGATTCGGGTTGGCTAGAAAATAGGTGAGGGTGGTCTTTCCGAAGATCATCTTCTCTTTCCCATGTTGCTTCTTCTTCGGAATGATGGTTCCATTGAACTTTGCAGAATTTAATAGTCTTAGTCCGAGTAACTCTTTCTGCAGTCTCAAGAATTTTGATAGGTTTCTCCTCATAAGTGAGATCACTTTCCAATTGGACCTCTTTCAAAGGTATAGTATCCTTCAAAGAAGTCTTCCATTTCTGGATGGCATTTCTTAAGCTCACTCACATGAAACACATTATGAACAGCTGACAAAGACTTTGGCAATTCAATCTCATAAGCTACTTCTCCTTTACGACTCAGAATCTTGAATGGTCCAACGTATCTTGGGGCCAACTTTCCTTTGACTCCAAACCTCTCCACTCCACGAAGTGGTGACACTCTAAGATAAGCTCTATCACCTACTTCATAGATGACTTCTCTATGCTTAGGATCTTCGTAGCTCTTTTGTCGGGACTGTGCTATCTTCAATCTATCCTTGACTAGCTTGACTTTCTCTTCAGCCTCTTTGATTAGTTCTGGTCCGAACAAACTTCTTTCTCCCACACCATTCCATAGCAATGGGGTGGTACACTTTCTCCCATGGAGAAACTCAAATGGTGCCATCTCAATACTGGCTTGATAGCTGTTATTGTAAGAGAATTCTGCGTAAGGCAGACTTTCATCCCAACTGGCTCCATAGTCTAGAGCACATGCTCTCAACATATCTTCAAGAATCTGATTAGTCCTTTCTGTCTGTCCATCAGTTTGAGGATGAAATACAGTGCTGAATTCCAACCTCATTCCCAATGACTCATGTAATTGCCTCCAAAAATGAGAAGTGAATTGAGTTCCCCTATCGGACACAATACTCTTGGGTACTCCATGTAGACATACAATTCTACTCATATAGATCTTGGCTAACTTAGCACTTGTGTAAGTTGTCTTCACGGGTATAAAATGAGCTACTTTAGTTAGGTAAGTTGTCTTCACGGGTATCCTGACCTGGTCCATGGCAATCCGGTGATGAAATCCATACCAATCTTGTCCCATTTCCAATCAGGAATAGGTAGTGGTTGTAACAATCCTGCTGGTTTCTGATGTTCCGCTTTCACTCTAATACACACATCACACAAAGCAATATGTTCGGCGATGTCCTTCTTGAGATTATTCCACCAAAATCTTTCCTTCATATCCATGTACATTTTGGTGTTACCCGGATGAATAGAATATGGTGAGTTATGTGCTTCTTGTAAAATCAGTTTCCGAAGCTCCGGATCTTGTGGAACACATATACGTTTTCCATGCCATAAAGTACCCTGTTCGTCTTCATGGAACCCTTTGGCTTTTCCCTTGCCAATCTTTTCCTTAATCTCTTCAATTTCCTTATCTGCCTTTTGGGCTTCTTTGATCTTGTCTAACAAAGTGGGTTGAACATCCAAAGACATGAGATGTCCCTCAGGCACAATATCCAATCTGAGATCTCTAAATTGGGCACACAGATCATCTGGCAATTCTCCCTTAGTAAGGCCATTCACAAAAACCTTACGACTTAGAGCATCTGATACAACATTTGCTTTACCGGGGTTGTATTGCAAACTCAAATCATAGTCCTTGATGAGTTCTAGCCATCTTCTTTTTCTTATGTTAATTTCTTTCTGGGTGAAGATATACTTCAAACTCTTGTGATCTGTGAACACTTCACATCGCTTTCCCAAAAGATAATGTCTCCATGTTTTGAGTGCATGGACAACAGAGGCTAACTCTAAATCATGAGTAGGGTAGTTTACTTCATAAGTTTTGAGCTGTCTCGAGGCATAAGCCACAACTTTCCCTTCTTGCATAAGTACTGCACCTAATCCATGATGAGATGTATCACAATACACTTGGAAATCTTTCTCCAAATCTGGCAAACATAAGACTGGTGCTGTCACTAGTCTCTTCTTCAATTCTTGAAAACTGAGTTCACAATCTTCAGACCAAGCAAATTTCTTGTCTTTCTTTAGCAATTCTGTCATAGGCTTAACTACCTTGGAGAAATTCTCAATGAACCTTCTGTAGTAACCTGCGAAGCCAAGGAAACTACGAACCTCTTTCACTGACTTGGGATATTCCCATTCAGTTACAGCTGATACTTTCGCAGGATCAACTGCTACACTATCTCCTAACACCACGTGTCCAATAAAACCAACTTCATTTAGCCAAAATTCACACTTGCTGAATTTGGCATAGAGCTTATGCTCTCTAAGATTCTCGAGTATCAAACGTAGATGTCCTTCATGCTCTTCCTTGCTCTTGGAGTAGATCAAAATGTCATCGATGAAAACGACAACAAACTTATCAAGGAATTCCATGAACACCTTGTTCATCATATTCATGAAGTAGGTGCATTGGTCAAACCAAATGGCATCACGGTATACTCATACAATCCATACCTTGTGGTGAAAGCTGTCTTAGGTATGTATTGTTCCCTTATCTTCAACTGAAAATAACCTGACCGGAGATCAATCTTTGAGAACACACAAGCTCCTTATAACTGATCAAACAAGTCATTGATTCTTGGCAAAGGGTATTTGTTCTTGATAGTCACCTCATTGAGTGAACGGTAATCTATGCATAACCTTTGACTTCTATCTTTCTTTTCCACAAACAAAACTGGTGCTCCCCAAGATGAAGAACTTGGTTGGATAAAACCTTTCTGCAACTGTTCTCCAAGTTGTTTCT
The DNA here is from genome assembly GCA_023614405.1 of Avena insularis. Taxonomy (NCBI): domain Eukaryota; kingdom Viridiplantae; phylum Streptophyta; class Magnoliopsida; order Poales; family Poaceae; genus Avena; species Avena insularis. The sequence goes on along the minus strand of CM042691.1, from coordinate 291,042,216 downwards.
TGAGTTCTTTCAACTCATCCACTGACATCTTGTACGGTCTCTTTGCTATTGGTCCAGATCCTGGTAGCAAATCAATAAGAAATTCCACATCTCTATCTGGTGGCATTCCTGGTAATTCTTCCGGAAACATATCCGGATATTCACTCACAATAGGCACACTGTCTATGCTAACCCCCTTCAGAGAATTTAGCTTACTCCTTTTTGCTTCAAAGTTGGTCTTGAATCTGATCCTTTTGTTTTCTGGAGTTGTGAGCGAGACAGTATGGTTGTCACAATCTAGCACTCCCTTGTGCTTAGTCATCCAGTCCATTCCCAAAATGACATCCAATCCTTGGGAATTTAGGATTATCAGATTAACGGGAAACTTATACTTCCCAAACTCTATGACTAGATCATGACATCCTGAGTTCACTATCATTTCTCCGGCAGGAGAACTTACTTTTATAGGACACCCAATAGTTTCTACTGGTAGTTCATTTCTTTCAACAAATGCTCTTGATATGAATGAATGAGATGCACCAGTATCAAAGAGAGCAAATTCTGGAACAGAATTGAGTTTGAACTTACCAGCAACAGCATCAGGCTCCTCATAAATTTCCTCCACATTGATGTGGTTCACTTGTCCCTTTTGAAAAGGGTTGGGCTTGTTGGGTCCTTCAACTTTCTTTCTGGGCATTCATTTGCATAATGCCCCATATTTTTGCACTTGAAACATTCAATCTGACTAAGATCCTTCTTGATAGGCTGGCTTCCACTGCCACTCCCACTTCCACTGTGGTGGCTCTTATATCCACTCCTATGGTTCTTGTACTTATCATTGTCATGACTACGATTTTGCTTGTTGTCATGATAACGGTTGTGGTTGTGGTGCTTGTTGAATTTCCCATGCTTGTGGGATCTAGAATTTCCACTGTCATCATAATGGGAACACTTGTGAGACGATCCCGAGCTGTGCTTGTCAGAATGCTTTCTCTTCCTGCTTTCAACTTGTTTCATCTTACTCTCCAAAATAGTAGCCTTGTCACAAAGATACTGGTATGTGGGAACATACGCCACAGCTAACTACAGGTTCAGTTCATCATTCAACCCTTCAAGGAACTTTTCCTTCCTCTTAGCATCAGTGTTAACCTCATCTGGTGCATATCGCGCCAGATTGTTGAACTCCTCGATATATTCAGCCACGCTGCGGTGGCGCTGCTTCAAGTTGTGGATCTCTTTCTTCTTCAAACTCATCACTCCGGATGAGATGTGAGCAGTACAGAAACCATCTTCAAAGATAGCCCATGTCACATCTGCAATGGGAGTGGTGATCTGGAAGTTATCCCACCAAGTGGCTGCTGGTCCTTCCAACAAGTGAGCTGCAAATCTGACTTTTTCTTCATCAGTACAGCCAACAGTTACCAAGTCCTTGTTCACAGAGCATAGCCAATCATTGGCCACCATAGGATCAGTAGTTCCTGAGAACTTTGCTGGCCTTAGTCTCAAGAACCTGGTAAGCATGTCAAAACCTGGTGGGTTGTTCTGATTGTTGTTGTTGTTATTGTTGTTATTGTTGTTGTTGTTGTTGTTGTTCTGATTCTGGATGAACGTAGTCATCATTTGCATCAGCTGAGTCTGAGTTGTCATCATTTGCTGCATCTCAGGGGTGATGTTGTTGTTGTTGTTGGGGTTGGGATTGGCACGTCGGGGAGGCATCTGTGGTTTTTCAAGGGATATACGAATGAGATACCCATAGATGCTAACATGCACAATACATCACATAACAATCACCAAACATGCATCATAATAATAAAAGTTTAAAAACATAGACAACAAGTTTGCAAAGTAAACACACCAATAGCAAGCCATCCACATGTTGGATGATCATTGCGACTCCATAATCAAAAGACATGATAAATAAAGGTAAATGAGTAGTCATCACTACTCCTCGGCATCAACCTCCTCCTCAACAAATGTAAGACCTGTATTGTCCATAGCGGTCTTGTATTCCTCGACATTGGTGGTCAAGGTCTCTACTTTGGCTTTGAGGGCCCTCTTCTGTGAATGAAGCCTCTCAATCACCGTCTGCTGATGCTCGAGCTCGAAGTCCTTGGCCTCCAGTTCTGCAGTCATGTCTCGAATCCTCTTGTTCCTATCTTGGACTCGCTTCTCTTGACTCTTGAACTTTCTGTCCTGACTCTCGAACTTGGCCTCCATCTCCTTGACTATCTCATCTTGCTCCGCGAAGAGCTTGTCCTTCTCACGAAGCTGCACCTGGAGTTCGTCATTGCTGAGAATGACGTTGGTCCTATCAGTGTCCACGTGCCTAAGAAGAACCTCTAAGTCCTAGAGGTATAGACGAATCGGCTCCGCTGTCTCTCTCGAAGTATCCTCGAAGTCAATGGCCTCACCATCCTCATCACGTCTACCGAAGGCGTGGAAGTGAGTACCTCTAACCTGTCGAGAGTGTCTCCCTACCAGATGTCTAATCAAGTCCTACATGACTACCTCTACGCCTCTCTCCTTGTCATCATGCATGAGCTTGAAGATGATTGCCTCCATGGTAGGCCCAGTCTGGCGTCCGGGCTGATTAACCTTGAAGCCCCAAAGGTCTTTCCTCTCAAACTTGGTGAGGGGAAGCACCATGATGGTAGGAAGAGGGAGATTGAGCAAACTAGTGAGCTCAATAATACGAGGGCCAAAACGAGTTCCCTTGAACTCTTCAGCCGTGTTGATGGTAACATTAGGCATCTATTTAATAAGATAGAAAAAGTTAGAATCAACACAATATATAATTTACAAGACAAAGCATCACAAGCATAACATTGACAAACACACAAGTCATAGTATACATAAAATCCATTACAAGCATCCAAAGTTCAACTTATTTAGACAGCATTTTGGAAAATAAAATGATAAGTGTGGTGGTCCAACTAGCAAAGTATGCTTATAATGCCATCTCACTTGCCAAGTTGGCTAACAAGGCATCCCTAGAGGCAATCTGTTTATCTTGATCACATGACTCCATTGCTAAGTCTATGATGTCTTTCCTTAAACTTTGGTTGGTAGCCTCTAGCTCTTGGGTATGCTTCTTTTCTTCCCTAAGGTCATTCTGGGTGTTAAGCATTCTGCACTTGATTCTATCAACAAGTTCTTTGATGGCCCTCCAAGCTGCATCCCTTGCTGAATCAAAGAATGTAGTGTGCATCATTGTGTTGGTGACCATGCAGAATCCTGAGTCCTTGTGGTTGTCTTCCTTGTTTTTATACAAGTGAAGTTGCACCCACCAGTACTCAACTCCTTCATCCATCACAGGGAAACCTTTGTACATGGTTGCCATGTATTCCCATGGCAACCATGAGGTCCTTCAGAGCCTTGGGGAATTCTGTCTCACACTCCAAAGTCATTGTCATGAGTGGTCCCTTCCTCACGTCTTCGTTGATGGTGTTCATCTACAAATAGAGATGAGAAATAAGATTAGAAAAGTTTACGAGAAGAAAAGACAAGTGTGGAAGTTGTTGAATTTTTTTTCCTTAGTGGTTTCCAATCCTAGGGTCATAATCCTACAGGAAACACAGTGCTCTGATACCATCTGTAAGATCCCTCCTTTGTACAGGAAAGGATCCCTGTGATTGCAATGCTGGTCCCTGGATCAATGCTAGCATCCACAGTTTAAGATGAAGTACACAGAAACAAAGGTCATTATTACATATCATTCCAGAGACAAACATAGTCTTTTAGAAACTCCATGGCCACAGTCCTAATACAAGAGTTCAAATTTATAATAAGATAAATAAGTCTTCATCTTCATGTGCCACAGGCAAGCATGTTGAGTGTAGACTCATGACTCCTAATCATCATCAGAATAACCTGCAACATCACTAGTTACAGCCACAGTGGGTCAATACATTGGAATAGTATTGGCAAGTGATACCTTAGTAGAATATTGGTGGACTAGTACTATATGCAATTTGGCTAAGTGTAGCTTAGGCTTGCTTTGCTCAAGATTGGTTTTACCTATCAGTTGAAAACACTAAGTTTTTCCTTTGTCAAAATCTTTCCATGGGAACCTCCAATAGACATTGGGGTCCTTCACCCTTGTTCAACCACAAGTTTTTACTTAGAAATTGGGATGAGGAGATTCTTGATAGCTTCCATGTCTTGATGCTCAAGTTGTCCAATACCAGGGACATGGCTAAGTACTTAGATTATTCCATCTGCAGAGGTTGTGCACTTTCCCCACAAGACTTGGTTTTCACCAAGACAGGACCTTTCAGAAGCCTTCCCTTAGACCAAATGGACGCGTTCCAACCTATCATCCCACTACCACCAACTATCCAAATGGCCGATGTAAGAGGTTCCAATCTTTAATAAGATAGAGCCCCCTGTGTTTACAATGCTAGTCCCTGGATCAATAGCTAGCATCCATAGTTAAGATGTAATATCAAGAAACAAAGGTCATAATACAACTTTATAACCAGGAATAAAATAATTTATTGCATCTTACATAGCTCATTTGGCTATCTCATTACAATGCAGCAAAATATAACAATAGCATGGGGTCCTTCATCTTCAAAGTGCCACAGGCAGACATGTTGGTTGTAGACTTGTAATCCTAATCATTAAACTTCACTAATATCAAACAAACCTGCAACATAACAAGTTACATCCACAAGGGTCAATACATTTGAATTGTATTGGCAAGTGATACTATGGTAGTATAGTGGAGTCTATCATCTATATGCATTTGGCTAAGTGGAGCTTAGGCTTGCATTGCTCAAAATAGATTTTTCCTTAACATTTGAAAATACTAAGTTTTGCTTGGCAAAATCATTTTTCTTAATCAAAGATTTGAAGATCCTTTAACAAGGCATCTCTCAATCAAAGATTGAAGATTTCAAACAACCCTTGTTCAAACCACAAGATTTTATCTTAGAAATTTGAATGATGAGATTCTTGATTGCTTCCATGTCTTGATGCTCAAATTGTCCTTTACCAGGGACATGGCTAAGTACTTAGATTTTACACTCTGCAGAGGTGGTGCACTTTCCCCACAAGACTTGGTTTCCCAAGACAAGATCTTTCAGAAGCCTTCCCTTAGACCAAAATGGACGCGTTCCAACCTATCAAACACTACCATCCTCTGTCCATATGGCTAAGTTCTTGCAACCTATATGATCATGGCAGAGCCCATATTGCCAAGTGGTTGCACTTGAAGCTTCTCAACATTTGACATCTCAAAACTCTTTGTTCCTGGGTGGCATACCACAAGTGAGATACACAAGCCAAGTCCATGGCCTTGTGTAACCACTCAACATAAACCAATCCTTCCATTCCACCCAGGTGATTCATTAACTTAGTTGTTTTATTAAACAAAAACATAAGTCCTCAGACTTAGAGATTTTTCCATAGTGTGAATATATATTCCACCCAGGTTTTCTATTAGCTAGGCTAAGCTTGGTAGTAGTAGGAATCTTAACTTAGGAAAATCCTACTAAGGATTCATCTACTAGGTTTTCCTATAGCAAGGTTTATACTTAGCAAAATCCATGCAAGTTTTACTTAGCAAAAACACTAATGCATAGTGAAAGTAATGGGACAAAAGTATGAAGCATCACTTGCCTTTTTGGTAGAGGGTATAGGTTCACTCCTTGTCCTTGCAACAATCACACTCTTCAAGTCACTACAATTCAATCAACCAAGGCACAAACTCAATCTACCAATCAAGCAAAACATCACATAAAATGACAAAGTCAAAGTAATGCATGCAAGCATGCCAAGCTTTGTTTTGTTTTGAAAAGTGGTTCCTAATGGGTCATAATCATTTGAAAACACCTAATGGTCATTTTATAAAGTGGCAAAGTCATTTGCAAAAGGTTTCACTACAAAAACCATTTTCAAAACAAGGTATCATTTTATGTGGTGTAGAAATATTTTTACTAAGGCATTAATCTCCAAGGTTCACCAAATATGTTTTCAAACCATAAAACTTTTTGTTTAGGGTCAGAGAGTTTAAAACAAAACATTTTCCAAAGGTTTTCTTCCAAAACAAATTTTAATAATTAAACTACATTTCTATTTGACTAGAAATGGTTTTAAATCAAAGAGTCATATTTTTATTTCACCAAATACATTTTTGAGTCCACAAAGTGTTTCCTAGGGTCAATAGGTTCAAATCAATCCAATTTCGAAAGATTTTAACCCCAAATTCATTTTTAAACATTTTTTACATCCTTAACAAGCATACAAATGTTTCTGCAAATTCAAACAAGTTAACAGATACTATTTGCTAAACTAAGGGCATGGTTGGCTAGGGCTTGTTCTCCTGATTCCAACGGTATAAAGTTTGTAATTTTTGGACGTGTGATTTGAAAGTTACAAAGGTTTCAAAATGGTATTTAAATCTGGTTTCAAAATCTGTTTTAATCAGAACCTGGCCACGTGTCGCGCCGTGATTGGCCAGTACCGGTTCGTCTGGATCGAGTGACACAGACCACAGGATTAAAAGGGGCATGTGCGGCTCAGATCAACGCTTACCCTTTCGTTTAAGTGAACTATCCTATCGCTCCGATCTAGATCTAACGGCTCTCATTGCCCCGACCATAAGCTGGCGGCGCTGGACTCTGACGCGCGGCGGCGGCGGTCAGACGGTGTGGTCGCCGGTGATTTAGGAGGAGAGGGAAGCACAGGGGTAGCTCACCAGAATCGCGGGGCTGTGGTGATTCTCAAGGTATTGCTGGCTTGACAAGGGGCGCTCAGGGGCAGTCGTAATTCCTCGCCGGAGTTGCTCCTGGCGTCAGGCGGCTCTGGTTGTGCTCGGGGACGGTGTTGTGGTTCACCCCAAGACAAGACGAAGACGTGGTTAGACGCGCATGGTCGAGAAGAGTGAGGGAGCGTGAACGAGGAGGCTCGAGGCGGTCAGCGTTTACCAGGGGAGGTCGTCGGAGAGGTTGCAGACGCGTCGGTGTTCGGAAGCTCGTTGTAGCCGACGCTCCGGGACGCCCGCGGTCGAATGGGTGGTACGGGGAGGAGTGTCTGGGAGTGGGGAAGCTACCAGGGTGCTCAGGGAGGCACGGGGCGGTGTCGAGTCGCCGGAATCGGCACCGGACCTCGTCGGAGCAGAGTGTGCTCGGGGAGGAAATTAGGGAGGTCTGAAGCGTGCTACTGCGGGGTGACAGGGGGAAAACGGAGAGGAGAGGTATGCGTTTAAACTTGCGTGATCAGAGCGAGTAAATGCGGCCGCGTTAAGGCGAATTGATGCCGCGAAATCAAAGCCTGCAACGGTGACGAGGGAGGAAGAACATGTCGTGGGGTGAGGAAGAAGAGGGACGTGGCGGTGGGGTCCTCTGGTCAGTGGGAATGGGAGAGGGAACGGGGTCCACTTGTCATCGTCTGCGTGGGTTAGTTCGAGTGTGAGAGAAAACGTTTCGGGGAGGGAGAGGGAGCTGGGCTGGTACTAGGCTAGTTGGGCCGGCTGGGCTGGGTCAACTTGTTCCTATATATTTTTTTTCCTGTCTGAAACTTTTTCCTTTTCTATTTACTGTTTTGAATTTCAAACAATTATTCAAACATTCAAACAAATTCAAACATTCACCAAACTTTGCCTTGGGTTTTGGTTCTGTTTAACAGAAATAATCCAAGTCCCAAAATAACAAAATAATTTTATTTTAGGGTCCATTTATAATTAAATAAAATGGTCATTAATTATCAAATCAAATATGATTTGATTTATTTAAAATCCCCATTTGAATTCATATCATCACCAAACATTGGGTGAAGTTTTATTCTGTTTTGTCAACATATTTTCAAAGTCCAAACAAGTTAATTTTTAATCCTTTTTAGGATCCATTTATTAATTAAATGAAATGGACTTTAGTTATTAAATCAATTAGGGTTTGATTTATTTAATAAAATCTCCATTTGAAATCCAAATATTTTCAAAACCAAATTAGTAGGTTTTATTTGGAAATAAAGAATACTTGGAAACTTGTTTAAAACGAAATGGCCTTTTATTTTAGGGTCCCTTATTAATTAAATACAATAGACCCTCATTATTAAATCAAATAGGATTTGTTTTATTAAAATATTTATTTTGAAATCTAAAATAAAACCAAAACATTTCAGTAGGTTTTAATTAAGAAAAATAAAATACTTAGAAAACTTATTTAGAATAAATAAATAAGTTTTAGTGTTTATTTAAAATGGAAAAAATCCATTATTTAAATAAAATTGGATATTAAATCCTTATTATTTTATTTAAATAAACCTTTCCTATTTTTATTCAAAACAAAATGTTTTAATTCAAAAAGCTTGGCCAAGGTTTAATTGGGCTTTATAATATAATCTTTATCTATAATACTTTTATTTCAATTGAAAACCAAATCCTTTTATTTAAAAGATCCAAAATAGTATTTCCAAAATATTTTGTTTTCCTTTATTTAAAATGTTTATCTTTTTAAATCCCTTTAGGGTTTTATCTAATTCAAATGGGTTTGAAGTTCCAATTGAATTCAAAAGTTTCTTCTGGCTCTGAAAATCAAACAAAGTTTTATTTTATTCATTTATTTTCACATTACAAGATTTGGAAAATCTTGGGATGTGACAGGCTACCACCCTTAAAATAAATCTCGTCCCGAGATTTGGGGAGGCTAGGGTTACAAGTAGGCTCAAAACATCTTGGGTACTACCACCCTTAAAAAATTTCAACTAAATTACATCTTGGCTTGCTTGGGATCCTGGGGAAAACTTCTCTAAGCAAACATTTGCATGGTGTCCTTAGTTTCCATACTTGACTCATGGGCCAAGGTTGAGATCCTTCATAGACTTGTTTAACTTGTTCTTCATCTTTTCTGGACAATTGTTTGCCTAGTGGCCTAGTTCCTTGCATTTGAAACACATCACTTGGCTGATATCCTTCTTTTCCTTTGGTATCATTGCCTCTTGTTTGTTTCTTTGGTTCTTCTTCTTTTCTGGGCATTCATTGGCATAGTGTCCCATCTCTTTGCAATTGTAACATTGCACTTGAGTAATGTCCTTCTTGTTAGGGTTGGGGCATTTCTTTTTCTTCTTGGGTCTCTCCAAATCTAGGAGTTCTTCTAGTTCATGTTCTTCATAGGTGGGAGATCTTTCTCTCTTCTTGGGGCATTGATCTTCATGTTCCTTGGATGCATGATCCTTGTATCTACAAATATTGCTAGCTTGGGTTCCTTTAAGATTAACATCTTTGTCATCCTTGTTGTCATTAGCTCTTTGGGAAAGGTTTTCTCCCATGTTGATCACTTGAGTAACCAATCCTTACAACAACTGGGATTGAAGTTTCAAAATCCTTTGTATGGCTGGGTCTAGTCCATTGTTGTTAACTAAAAGCTGAGTTGTCTCTTGGCTCAACTGGTTTTGGGTTGCTATAAGTTCTCTCATGCTGTCCTTTTGGTTGTTGTTGGTGTCATCAACCTTGGAGTCTTTTGGGGTAGTCATCTGTTTGGGTTGAAGGGAGATTAGAATAGGCAAGATATTTCTAAGGACTCAATCCCAATCACACACATCACAAATCACACAAGCAATGTGTATGCAATCACAAACCAAACATTTCACTCAAACAAGGTTCAAGCACATACTTAGTCAACAAAATATTTTGTTACACCACATAAGTTAGTGGTTTTGTCTTAACTAAAATATGGTGGTCCATCTATATGGTTCACTTGTGATCTTTCCTTCCTTCATGATTCCTCTTGTATGAGATCATGGTTTCCTTGAGAAAAACTTTTGATTAAAAAACTTCAAATGATTCCTTCTAACTTTTTGCATTCCCTTAGTCTCTAAATCTTGAGTAAGATTTCCTTCTTTCACTTGTAGTCCTTAGTGATATCCAAGTTGGAAATCCTTGGTGAACATACTGAAGATGTTGAAGTCATTAGAGTTGAAAAAGTTGAAGTCATTAGAGTTGAAGAAGTTGAAGTCATTAGAGTTGAAAGTGTTGAAGTAGTCCTTTGCACATGGTGTAGTCTTTGGCCATAGGGTAGGTTTTTCCATCAAGTTGAAATAGAAGAGAAGTAGAGTTGAAATCAAAGTGGTTGAGGAAAGAGTTTACAAGTGTTTTTGTAAATAAGTTTTTGGAACAAAATACAACTCCTATTTTTCTAAAGGTTTTTGTCCAATCCTAGGTTTACAAATCCTACAGGCAACACAATGCTCTGATACCATCTGTAAGAGGTTCCAATCTTTAATAAGATAGAGCCCCCTGTGTTTACAATGCTAGTCCCTGGATCAATAGCTAGCATCCACAGTTAAGATGTAATATCAAGAAACAAAGGTCATAATACAACTTTATAACCAGGAATAAAATAATTTATTGCATCTTACATAGCTCATTTGGCTATCTCATTACAATGCAGCAAAATATAACAATAGCATGGGGTCCTTCATCTTCAAAGTGCCACAGGCAGACATGTTGGTTGTAGACTTGTAATCCTAATCATTAAACTTCACTAATATCAAACAAACCTGCAACATAACAAGTTACATCCACAAGGGTCAATACATTTGAATTGTATTGGCAAGTGATACTATGGTAGTATAGTGGAGTCTATCATCTATATGCATTTGGCTAAGTGGAGCTTAGGCTTGCATTGCTCAAAATAGATTTTTCCTTAACATTTGAAAATACTAAGTTTTGCTTGGCAAAATCATTTATCATAATCAAAGATTTGAAGATCCTTTAACAAGGCATCTCTCAATCAAAGATTGAAGATTTCAAACAACCCTTGTTCAAACCACAAGATTTTATATTAGAAATTTGAATGATGAGATTCTTGATTGCTTCCATGTCTTGATGCTCAAATTGTCCTTTACCAGGGACATGGCTAAGTACTTAGATTTTACACTCTGCAGAGGTGGTGCACTTTCCCCACAAGACTTGGTTTCCCAAGACAAGATCTTTCAGAAGCCTTCCCTTAGACCAAAATGGATGCGTTCCAACTTATCAAACACTACCACCCTCTGTCCATATGGCTAAGTTCTTGCAACCTATATGATCATGGCAGAGCCCATATTGCCAAGTGGTTGCACTTGAAGCTTCTCAACATTTGACATCTCAAAACTCTTTGTTCCTGGGTGGCATACCACAAGTGAGATACACAAGCCAAGTCCATGGCCTTGTGTAACCACTCAACATAAACCAATCCTTCCATTCCACCCAGGTGATTCATTAACTTAGTTGTTTTATTAAACAAAAACATAAGTCCTCAGACTTAGAGATTTTTCCACAGTGTGAATATATATTCCACCCAGGTTTTCTATTAGCTAGTCTAAGCTTGGTAGTAGTAGGAATCTTAACTTAGGAAAATCCTACTAAGGATTCATCTACTATGTTTTCCTATAGCAAGGTTTATACTTAGCAAAATCCATGCAAGTTTTACTTAGCAAAAACACTAATGCATAGTGAAAGTAATGGAACAAAAGTATGAAGCATCACTTGCCTTTTTGGTAGAGGGTATAGGTTCACTCCTTGTCCTTGCAACAATCACACTCTTCAAGTCACTACAATTCAATCAACCAAGGCACAAACTCAATCTACCAATCAAGCAAAACATCACATAAAATGACAAAGTCAAAGTAATGCATGCAAGCATTCCAAGCTTTGTTTTGTTTTGAAAAGTGGTTCCTAATGGGTCATAATCATTTGAAAACACCTAATGGTCATTTTATAAAGTGGCAAAGTCATTTGCAAAAGGTTTCACTACAAAAACCATTTTCAAAACAAGGTATCATTTTATGTGGTGTAGAAATATTTTTACTAAGGCATTAATCTCCAAGGTTCACCAAATATGTTTTCAAACCATAAAACTTTTTGTTTAGGGTCAGAGAGTTTAAAACAAAACATTTTCCAAAGGTTTTCTTCCAAAACAAATTTTAATAATTAAACTACATTTCTATTTGACTAGAAATGGTTTTAAATCAAAGAGTCATATTTTTATTTCACCAAATACATTTTTGAGTCCACAAAGTGTTTCCTAGGGTCAATAGGTTCAAATCAATCCAATTTCCAAAGATTTTAACCCCAAATTCATTTTTAAACAATTTTTACATCCTTAACAAGCATACAAATGTTTCTGCAAATTCAAACAAGTTAACAGATACTATTTGCTAAACTAAGGGCATGGTTGGCTAGGGCTTGTTCTCCTGATTCCAACGGTATAAAGTTTGTAATTTTTGGACGTGTGATTTGAAAGTTACAAAGGTTTCAAAATGGTATTTAAATCTGGTTTCAAAATCTGTTTTAATCAGAACTACGTGACACAGCCGTGGCAGTACGGTTCGTCTGGATCGAGTGACACAGACCACAGGATTAAAAGGGGCATGTGCGGCTCAGATCAACGCTTACCCTTTTGTTTAAGTGAACTATCCTATCGCTCCGATCTAGATCTAACGGCTCTCATTGCCCCGACCATAAGCTGGCGCTGGACTCCGGACTGGCGGCGGTCAGACGGTGTGGTCGCCGGTGATTTAGGAGGAGAGGGAAGCACAGGGGTAGCTCACCAGAATCGCGCGGCTGTGGTGATGCTCAAGGTGCTGCTGGCTTGACAAGGGGCGCTCAGGGGCAGTCGTAATTCCTCGCCGGAGTTGCTCCTGGCGTCAGGCGGCTCTGGTTGTGCTCGGGGACGGTGTTGTGGTTCACCCCAAGACAAGACGAAGACGTGGTTAGACGCGCATGGTCGAGAAGAGTGAGGGAGCGTGAACGAGGAGGCTCGAGGCGGTCAGCGTTTACCAGGGGAGGTCGTCGGAGAGGTTGCAGACGCGTCGGCGTTCGGAAGCTCGTTGTAGCCGATGCTCCGGGACGCCCGCGGTCGAATGGGTGGTACGGGGAGGAGTGTCTGGGAGTGGGGAAGCTACCAGGGTGCTCAGGGAGGCACGGGGCGGTGTCGAGTCGCCGGAATCGGCACCGGACCTCGTCGGAGCAGAGTGTGCTCGGGGAGGAAATTGGGGAGGTCTGAGGCGTGCTACTGCGGGGTGACAGGGGGAAAACGGAGAGGAGAGGTATGCGTTTAAGCTTGCGTGATCAGAGCGAGTAAATGCGGCCACGTTAAGGCGAATTGATGCCGCGAAATCAAAGCCTGCAACGGTGACGAGGGAGGAAGAACAAGTCGTGGGGTGAGGAAGAAGAGGGACGTGGCGGTGGGGTCCTCTGGTCAGTGGGAATGGGAGAGGGAACGGGGTCCACTTGTCATCGTCTGCGTGGGTTAGTTCGCGTGTGAGAGAAAACGTTTCGGGGAGGGAGAGGGAGCTGGGCTGGTACTGGGCTAGTTGGGCCGGCTGGGCTGGGTCAACTCGTTCCTATATATATTTTTTTTCCTGTCTGAAACTTTTTCCTTTTCTATTTACTGTTTTGAATTTCAAACAATTATTCAAACATTCAAACAAATTCAAACATTCACCAAACTTTGCCTTGGGTTTTGGTTCTGTTTAACAGAAATAATCCAAGTCCCAAAATAACAAAATAATTTTATTTTAGGGTCCATTTATAATTAAATAAAATGGTCATTAATTATCAAATCAAATATGATTTGATTTATTTAAAATCCCCATTTGAATTCATATCATCACCAAACATTGGGTGAAGTTTTATTCTGTTTTGTCAACATATTTTCAAAGTCCAAACAAGTTAATTTTTAATCCTTTTGAGGATCCATTTATTAATTAAATGAAATGGAGTTTAGTTATTAAATCAATTAGGGTTTGATTTATTTAATAAAATCTCCATTTGAAATCCAAATATTTTCAAAACCAAATTAGTAGGTTTTATTTGGAAATAAAGAATACTTGGAAACTTGTTTAAAACGAAATAACCTTTTATTTTAGGGTCCCTTATTAATTAAATACAATAGACCCTCATTATTAAATCAAATAGGATTTGTTTTATTAAAATATTTATTTTGAAATCTAAAATAAAACCAAAACATTTCAGTAGGTTTTAATTAAGAAAAATAAAATACTTAGAAAACTTATTTAGAATAAATAAATAAGTTTTAGTGTTTATTTAAAATGGAAAAAAACCATTATTTAAATAAAATTGGATATTAAATCCTTATTATTTTATTTAAATAAACCTTTACTATTTTTATTCAAAACAAAATGTTTTAATTCAAAAAGCTTGGCCAAGGTTTAATTGGGCTTTATAAAATAATCTTTATCTATAAAACTTTTATTTTAATTGAAAACCAAATCCTTTTATTTAAAAGATCCAAAATAGTATTTCCAAAATATTTTGTTTTCCTTTATTTAAAATGTTTATCTTTTTAAATCCCTTTAGGGTTTTATCTAATTCAAATGGGTTTGAAGTTCCAATTGAATTCAAAAGTTTCTTCTGGCTCTAAAAATCAAACTAAGTTTTATTTTATTCATTTATTTTCACATTACAAGATTTGGAAAATCTTGGGATGTGACAGCCGAGTTATTGCAACCTATGTGATCCAGGCAGAGCCCATATTGCCAAGTGGCTGCACTAGAAGCTTCTTAACATTTGGCCTCTCAAATCCCTTTGTTCCTGGGTGGCTTTCCACAAGTGAGATACACAAGGTAAACCATAGATATGGGCCTTGTGTAACCACTCAACATAAACCATTCCTTCCATTCCACCTAGGTGTTTCATTCAGTTAGTTGTTTTATTAAGCAAAACACAAGTCCAAAGACTTAGAAATATTTATTCATAGAATGAATATAACCACCCTTCATTGCTACTAGCTAGGCTAAGCATGGCATTGATAATACTTAGAAATATTTCTAGCAATTCTACAACTACTAGGATTTCCCAAGCATAACATATAGATGAAAAATATCCATGCAAGACTAGCAAAATATTTCTAATGCATATTTGAAAAACATAGGAATAAAATCATGAAGCACCACTTGCCATGGTAGTTTGGAGAGTAGCTACAATCCTCACAATCACAATCACTATTTGCACCAAAATCTACACATAAAATGATAGCACCAAATCACATACAAAATAAATACAAGCAAAAATATATGGATGCATGCAATATGATATGTGATGATTTTCTATACTCAACAAGACAAGTGCACAGTACTGATTCATAAACAAGTTCAAAACTTGCCAAACAACCTTTATTTGAACATTAAAACATTTCCCAAATATTTGTTATACATAAAATAGGCCTACACATGTTTCTGTAAAAATAACCATTTTAAAGGAAACAAAACATTAAATACATTGCATATATGGAAAGGGCTTTCTCTCCTGATTCCATTGACATAAAATTTGTCAAATTTGGACGTGGGAATCAAAAGTTATGAATTAAACAAGTTTAAACATCTAATAGATTTAAATTAGAATTTTAAAACCAAACTCGTGCCACGGGGCGCTTCTAACTGGCTGGTACCGCTTCGCGCTAGATCGCGTCTGTGAGCCGTTGGATCTAACTAAAATGCGCGGATCTGATTAAAACATATGATCTATTGGATCTGATGCGAGCTGTTGGATCTTCGCTTATGATCTATTGTGTCCACTAGATCTAAATCGAACGGCCCTTAGCAAAAGACCAACAAGTGGCGGCGCTAGCGGTGGCGACAGGCGGCGGCGGCGCGCTCAGTCAGTGGCGGAGCCGGCGAACTAGGTCGCCCGGGGAGGTGGGAGGATGCTCACCAGAATCGCTGTGATGAGGAGAAGCTCGACGTATGCTCGGTTGGCGAAGGGGCGCTCAGAGTTGTCGCAGATTGCTCGTCGGAGTAGTCCCTGGCGACAGTGGCTTCTGTTTGTCATGTTGGTGACGCTCTGGGCCACGCTAAGACGAGAGAAAGGTGCCGTTAGATGCGCAGGACACTGGGGATCTCACGCATATCAAACAGAGGGAGAGGGTAGGCTGGGACTTACAGGAAAAGGTCACCGGAGTTCGAGCAGAGGGCGGCGGAGCTCAGTCATGGAGGTTGCCGAGGATACAGACCATGCGCGAGCAAACAGAGAGTGTCAGTAGGTGCGCACGGAGATGTAGAACAAGCCAGTATGAACCATAGACAGAGGGGAGTGCGGTGCTCACCGGAATTTGACGACGAACTCGTCGGAGCTGCGGGCGTCCAGAGAGAAATTCGTGCAGCCTGGTGGCTCCAGTGAGGTGTGGTTTGGGGGAAAAGGAGGAGGGGAGCAGGGTGTTTAAGTAGGCGAGACGGGGGCGTGAATCACTCAGGCATTGAACGGGAATTGACGCCGCGAATTAAACAGGAAACGCTCGGCGTAATTTGGGGATGAACCAGTTGCTGGGTGGAGACGACGATAGTCGTGTGGGCCGTGGCTGTCAGCGAGAGGAAAGGAGAGGGGGTGGGTCCAGACAGTCAGCGACTTAGTGGGTGCGGGTGTGCGTGAAAGAAAACGATTCGCGGGAGAGGCTGCTGGGATAGCTGGGTCGAGTTGGGCTGGGTTGGGCCAGATTGGCTTGCTGCTTATTTTTTTCCTCTTTATTCCTTTTCTTTTTCTGTTTGGTTTTCTAGAATTGGTTTTTAAACTCCATTTCAATTCAGTTTGAATTCAAACCTTCTCTATCTTTTTGTATAGTGTACTTTGCACTCAAATGTGTGTCAAACACTTCTGTTTACAAAAACATACTTGGGTCATTTGGAAAATAAAATAAAACCAAGCCTTTATGAGATATAATAATAGGCATAAACTTGGTTTTATTTCATACTTTGTTTTGAAACTTTGTTCAAGCTTTTGAAATCACTTAAGTTTGAACTCAAAACATTACTGAATGAATATTAGTACCTTTCTCATTAGCAAGTAGCACAAAGGCTAGAGTATTCATACATAAAATAATGAGCAATATATGCTCCTGTCTTTTGAGAAGGCTAGAAAGGAATGGGTTCGGTTCACACTACGGTACTACCACCCTTAAAATATTTTATTTGTTGGGTTCTCTGGGTACAATGATTTGTAAGCTTAACTGACACTAACATAATTCACCGTAGTCTAATGGATGGATTGAACTTCTTTCCATTGACATTGCGATTGCAATTTCCACCGCCATTCTTCCTTTTCTCGGGACAATCTGACGCGTAATGTACGGTTTCACCACACTTGTAGCATGTCACCTGTCTAGGATCTTTCTTGGGCTTCTTGTTGCTACTACATCCATTACCATTACCATCATTGTTTCCATCCTTTCCAGCCACATCCTCCTGTTTTGGATAGTCAATAGCATAATGCCCATGATTGTGACACTGGAAGCACAAGACTTTTCTTAGATCATTCCTCTTCTTTTGTAAGGATGACATGCCTTGGCGCACTCCATTTCTAACTTGCCGATTCACTTGTTGTACCATCGGGTAGAGGTGACATTGAGAGGGGTTGTGGTTGGTACCTTCGCACAGGAAGCATGTAACTTGAGAGGTGGGGCATTCTTCAGATGGGTGTCTTTCTTCACAATAGGGGCACTGATGACGATGCTCCTTGGAGGTATGTCCTATTTCTCCACAGATCGTGCAAGATGAATGTTTTGGGACTTCAACCTCTTGGGTTTTGGTATACGAGTGACAAAACGATACTGTAGTAGAACTTCTTTAAATTCTCCCCAAGATATCATCCCTTGATGATCACTAATGGCGTGTTGCATCTCCCACCAGGTTGCAGCCTCGTCCTTTAGGAATTGGGTGGCATAATGAACCATTCTATTGGCTTCAATGTTGGCATCCTTCATTCTTTCTTCAACCTGGTGCATCCACTTCTTTGCGTCGGCCTGGCTCTTACGCTTGGTGAGGTTGAGTTCCTTGTCCTCCTTATTAATATGGCCCATCGGTCGATTTGACCAAGGTTTAGAGTAGGAACGAAAGGAGTATGGAAGAAGAAGAACAACCCGTACAAACAATTTTATTTAGAAAATAGTTTTTATTAGCTAAGGTAATAAACCATAGAAGATAGCAAACAATTAGTCGCATCTATATTGTAGCGAAATCTATCCATTTTGGTCCCTAATAGGTCATCTAGAATCTTTGAGGCTTAGTCTTCAATGTCTTCATGATCTTAACAATCTTCATGATCTTCGATCCTTCAAGGCTTTAGTTAATAACATTGACTTAACGCCTTCGAAGTCTTTGGTACTTGTAGCTTTATAGTCTTCGATTCTTGTATCATCAGTCTTGGAACATCTTTTGTGAAGGTCTTTAAGTCGTGACTTGAGGGAAACATTGAGAAGATCTTCATCGGAAATGTAGTCTTGAGAGAACTTTCTTCTTTAAGTACATAGTGGTTATTTCTAATGTTGAAAAGAAGAGACTTAAGAAATTTTAAAACTCCAAGGATAGGTGATGATAAGTATGAGAGTTTTCTAAAATAACTTAGAAAATATTACTCCTAAGGTTTTTCCAAGGCTAGGGTCACGATCTACAGTCAACTTATGCTCTGATACCATCTGTAGCAACCTCGGATCGATAAAGATCTGAAGTCCCTGTGATTAACATGCTAGTCCCTGGATCAATAGCTAGCACTCACAGTCGATGAAATATCATGTAAAACACAAGTCTTTATTACGTGAATCGAATAATCTAGAGTTTACATTATTATAACAGAAGCGATATAAATACAACTTTGAGTCCCATCAATGCCACAGGCAGGTTGAGTGAAGACCAGCGATCCTAGCGCACCTTTCAATGATTTCCAGATTCTGCACATGAAACGTGCAGCCAAACGAGTTGGGTCAATACTTTGAGTGTATTGGCAAATTACACCAAGGAAAGAATAAGGCTAACTCAACATGCAAGGCTGAGTAGGCTTTGGAGTTCATTTTCATAAAACCATTTTTCTCTAAATAAGAAGAAAAGAATAAGAGTTTTATCCTACTTTGTAAACATTTGCTTGAGTAAAATAGGGTCGAATGGAACACGAGGATATTACTCACCAAGTGTCCAAACAACCAAACACTTGGATATTACTCACCAAGTGACACTTGGATATTACGCACCAAGTTCCTAAAATCCCACCCATTGGCGATATTACTCACGCCATGGGGTTTCAAAACTTTGTTTAGAAAGGAGAGAGGAAGATCCTTCAGAGGCTCCATCCTTCAGATGCTCAATGTTGTTCTGTTTCCGTGAACACGGCTGATCGATCAGATTGCAATACTCTCGAGAGTTTGTGCACTTTATCCACAATCCACGATCAAGTCCTTTTACAGACAAGACCATGGCGAGCCTTTCCCTTAGTATCCCCTCTACCTTCTGGATCCAACCGTGCCAAGAACCTCCAAATGTTGGTACCCAGGTGAGGATTCCCACTAAGTACTAGGCCAAGACAGATCCCATATGTATTGTGGTTGCACTAGAAGCTTCTGAATTCTGAAACATGGTAGACTTCTTTGATTCCTGGGCGGCTGTCCTCCACCAAAGTCTCACTCGTTGACCCGACAACCATTCCGCCCATAAGAAAACTTAGTTTTTATTTTGAAGTGTCTTTGAGAAGAAAATGTCGCTCAAGAGAGCCTTTATACTTAGAAAATTTCTTGGCTTTCAAACCCCCCAACGGTACTTTATATATACATAGCATAGCAAGTACTTGGCAAAAATAGGGGTAACCTATTAGGAGGGGAAAAATCCTAAGTATAGAGCTACTCATGGTATACTACAAAATCATCGCACTTGCAAAATAATACTAAGGAAAATACTACTAGAACATCCTACACATGCATACTACAGAATTTGAAGACCACATGCATAGAATCAAAACTGGAACGATAATATGAACAAGTGGTAAAACTTGCCTTATTAATAATGTTCTTGATGATTGTATTCCTCCGTTGCAATCACACTGAGAATAGAGTAGTTCCAATCAAAACAATTGCAACATAGCAAACACAACAAGAATGATCACAAACATGCATGATGATTTTTATGACACAATGGTTGTAATTAGCTCCCTGAATAGTATTAGATCATATGATGCATGTAGGAGATCATTTAATGCAATACGATATTTATCATTAAATCTTGATAACCAAATAAGAGGTTTTAATAGTTTTGTTGCAACTTCTGTCCTAATTGTAGAATAAAATTTGGTTCTAAATTTTAATGTATAGAGGACATTATTATGAACCAGTAGGAATTGGATTCACCCTAATCGGAGTTGTAAATCTTTTTCTATGATTTAATTACTACTTAATAGAGTTTAAATAATTTAAAATATTTACTTCGTCAAAAATTATATCTAAGACCAAATCTGTATTCTACTAAAAATTGTGAATCCAAAGACATATTATTTATATTTTTCCGATCTATGAATAATTTATTATGAATTTAATAATTTAAGTGGGCATTAAAAGTAATTAAATTACTACAGCAATTTTTGTATTTCAAAAATTGGATCTAACATTATATTAATGTCGTATATTAAATTATGAATCCATATATACCATATTTGTAATTTTTGGATCTACAAATAATTTATTATGATTTATTTAGTCTAAAATGTCCATTAAACCATTTAAATTATTTCTATAAAACTATACAATAAGAGTTAGATCTAATCTTGTATTAATATTCTACATAATTTTCTGAATCCGTAGATATGTTATTTGCTATTTTTGGATATATAGATCTTTTATTATGAATTTCCTAAGATCTATATATTTTCTGCAATTTATCGATTAGACTTAATTCTTTTTATTGCATAAACATTGACCGACGCTGACTTGTGACTGGCTGACTTTGAGCAGTGATTTGGCGCTTTGTTAGCCTTGAGATGTCACGTGGCGGACTGTGATTGGCCATTACCCTTTGGGTTGGCGATCTAATATGGATCGTCCAGATCAGATCATGTGGCTGGGAGCCAAATCCTCAAGGGCTCACCAGAAGACGGTGGTTGTCGGCGGTGGGCGGTGCAGATGATGGTCTCTGTTGACGCTCTAAGGCTTCCGGCGGTATCGGAGATGCGGACAGGGTTCGTTATGGGATGGCGACCTCGATGGTGGTAACGACGATGTTTCCTTGCTGGATCGGCCACAGCGTGCAGATGGAGTGGCAGCAGGGCCGACAGTCTCTGTGGTCTCCGGTGGAGCCTCGACGATGAATTCAGCATGCTCTGGTGTTCCTGTGAGAGGGGAAAGAGATCAGGGAGAAGCGGGATTGAGTGGGGAGAAGGACAAGAGGAAAAAGGGGGCTCGGGAGGTATGGGATCGAGCTCATCCTCGAGCTCCTGGTAGAGGTAATGGCGGCAACGGCTGCAGATTAATCTGGGGCGGCTAGGGTTTGTGGATGGTAAAATTTCGCTTGGGAAAAGGGGAGGTGGTTTATATGGGGAGGATTTCGTCCAGAGGGGGCAAATTAATCGAACCAAATCGGCTGATTTCATGGGATTAGGATCGGACACAATGAACTCGTGGGGATTGTGGTCTCTGGCTAGGGAAAGGAGATGACAAGTGGGCCTAGTCTGTCGGTGACTGCGAGGGAAAAAACAAAGGGAAGGGGTTTTCTCTCAGCGGGCTGCGGCTTTCGTTGCTCTGGGCTGGCCCACCGCGCTATGCGCTGCTCGCTGGTGGGAAGCGGCGGCAAATAGAGGGGAGTAGGGAGTGGGCCGGGCCGGGTGGTCCGCGGGGTAGGTTAGTTTTTTTATTCTTTTTTTTCTATTTTCTTATTTCCTTTATATCTTATTCATATGTCACCAAATGAGCTGATTCTTATCTCCAAATTTTTCTAAAATTATGTAGATCATCATAGGATCCTTTGTAGAAATAGTTTTCATATTTAAACAAATGGATTCATAGTACCTTGTTTGTAGTCTTGTAGGAGTATTTTTGTTAATTTCAAAAATAGGGTTTCTGCAAACGGTGATTTAACTTAAGAACTTGTATTAATGGAAGGATCATGGATGAGAAATCAAACATTTGTCTTAGATTTGTTCAAACTTGGTAGTCATAGTAATCCTCTTCTTTTAATGTGTCTTAGTAAAATATCAAACAACAACAAAAGTTTCTTTTCATTCAAAAATTTCAACAATATCAAACAATTCAATCAACTTATTAATTTTATTTAGACATTCCAAAATAGGAAAATTTTGGGATGTTACACTAGGCCTTGTTTCCAAACATTGAAACACCGTTTGCTACTAGATCTGTTGCATTTTGATTGCTTCCATCCTTTTGCCTTTAGTCTTTACCTCACCGTCAAGCTATTTTCTGGCACTCACACACGTTACCCCACGTCAACAACAAGTCAGAAGCTATTTTCTGGCACCATTACCGCTTGTATTTCACTATCTCTTCGCCGAACTAGTGCACCTATACACCTGAGAAGTGTATTAGGTGTGTTGGCGACACAAGAGACTTCTTTTATCTTGATTGCAGGGTTGCTTGAGAGAATACCTTTGACCACTTTCTCCCTGAGTTCGATAAACCTTGGGTAATCCACTTAAGGGAAAATTACTGCTGTTCTACAAACCTCTGCACTTGGAGGCCCAACAATTGTCTACAAGAATAGAAGTGCGTAGACATCAAGCTATTTTCTGGCGCCGTTGCTGGGGAGGTTTTGGGCCTTTTACCTTTCCTCCACGTCAATCTCCATCAAAGCTATTTTCTGGCGTCGTTTCCGGGGAGGTAAGTTAAAAGGTACTCACATCCTCCGGTGTGAGTGCTCGAAGTTATTTCCTTTAGATTATGCAATTTTGTTTTTTTGTTTCTTTTTTTCACTAGTTAGGCTTAATGGAAAACAACAACAAAATTAGAGAGCTTTATAGTATCTATCTTGAGTTAGGACATAAGAAAAAATTAAAAAACCTATAGAACTTTATTTGCATGCTAATAGCAATGTTATTAGTATGAATTCTTTGGACACCATTATTGTTAATTCTATGGAAAAGTCTAAGCTTGGGGAAGCTAGTTTTGATGAAATGATCTTTTTAGTCCCCCAGCTTTAGAAGATAGCTATTCTATTGCTTATGATGATACCAAACCTCCAATATATGATGATTACAATGATGAATATGATATTTTCAGTGCACCTACTATTGAGGAGGAAATCAATTGTGATTACAATATGCCTCCTATAGTTGATGATTATGGTGATGAGAATAATAATATAGCTATTTTGTTGAATTTTCTCCCACTACAATTAATAAGAATGACTATGCTTATGTGGATAGTAATAATTATTTTATGCATGTGGCTCATGATAATAATTTTTTATGTGATAGTTATATTGTTAATTTTGTTCATGATGCTACTGAAAGTTCTTACGAGAGAGGGAAACATGGTCTTATGTATCTCAACAATATTAAGTTTCCCCTCTTTATGTTGAAAATCTTGAAGTTGCACTTGTTTTGCTTTCCTATGCTTGTTGCTTTGTTCTTTCATGACTTGTTTCTTTACAAGATTCCTATGCATAGGAAGTGGGTTAGACTTAAATGTGTTTTGAATTTGCTTCTTGATGCTCTCTTTTACTTCAATTCATATTTCTTATGTGAGCATCTTCTCAAACTATCAAGCCTAACTTAAAGGCAGTAAAGAAAAGTACTTGTTGGGAGATAACCCAAGAGTTTTCTTGAGTCTTGGAAGTTATTACTTCAGTAATGACCTCTCCTTATCCTTTTTATTTGCTTTTTGTTGCTCCACCGTAAAAATTCGTGAGGAATCTCTGTAAGTCGGATTGAGCTGATATTTTACGAATAAATCCCCCAGTATGTTAGATAAATTTCGTAAGTTCAACACTTTTTGATTTGAGCAATAGAAGCTCTTCGAAAAAATCGGTTTCCACCTGCTGGTATGTTTTGACAGATTTCTGCCACTATTTGCATTTGCTTCTTATTGATTCCTTTTTGGGTTCTTTTTGGGAAATTGAGATTTTTGAGGGAATTGCTACAGTACCTTGTGTTTTTAGTGAAAGTTTTAATGTTTCTAAACCAAAACCCAAAGGTCTATTATCTTTTGAATACACTAATGTTGCTAATGAAGATTATGTGAAGTTTTGTATGAAGGAAAATTTTCAGGTGTAGAGAGAGAATGATGTAATGAGATGAAGAATGGACAAAATCTCAAGCTTGGGGATGCCACCCTGTGTCACCCTAAGAAATATTCAAGAGGTACAAGCGTCAAAGCTTTTGGATGCCCAAGGCATCCCCTTCTTCATCAATAAAAAGCTCAGGTCTTTCTAGACACTTCGTTTTTATTGTTTCATGCACAAGTTGTGTTGTTCTTGGAGTGTATTAGTTTTTGTTTTTGGTTTTTATTTGCTTAGTTTGCTTGGGTGAGTTGGTTGATCACAGAACACTTCTTTTGGAGAGACACACTTTGTTTTCATTGCCTAGAACACTCTAGTTTTCATTGCCTTAGTTTTCTTATGCTTTTTTTCTTAGAACTTTTTAGTTCTTCTTTGTAGATTTGTGAGACAAGCTCACTGGTCTTTATTGATCATTATATTTGTGAGTTGTTTCAATTAAGTTGATTGGTGTTGGAAAAAAGTAGAAAGTTTCATGCTTAAGTGGTACAAAAAGGAGCTTGCTTTGACTGTGACTTAGACTTTAGCATGTCATGCTAGATGTTGTTTTGACCTTATGCTTAGTGATTATTGTTGTAGCATGACTGATGAACCAAAAGTATAGGGGATCGCAACAGTCTTCGCGGGTAGTATTACCCAATTTATTGATTCGACACAAGGGGAGCCAAAGAATACTTGCAAGCCTTAACAACTGAGTTGTCAATTCAGCTGCACCTGGAAATAGTTCTTGCTCATAGAAGTTTATTGATGGTGCTAGGAAGCACTTCGTGGGAAACCCCAAGATCAAGGTGTGAAGCAGCACAACAGCAAGTTTTCCCTCAATAAGAAACCAAGGTTATCAAACCAGTAGGAGGAAGGAAACGTCACACAGGTTTTGCAAGAAACGCGGAAACCTGCACAACACAAACTCAAGACTTTGCCCCAACGAATCAGTGAGGTTGTCAAGCTCACCGGTTTACTATAACAAAGGATTAAACGTATGGTGTGGAAGGTAATGGTGGTTTGCAGCAAGTAAATAAGTAACAATGGAAGATGTATCAATGGTAAAGATTGGACCGGGTCCATATTTCACTAGAGGTCATCTCCTTAGATAAACAACATGGCATGAAGGGTAAACAAATTACAGCAGGGCAATTGACAGGAACTGAGCAAGGAAATCAATGCAATACCAGACAAAAAGATCCTATGAGATTCGATTGGGCATTACAACAAGATACATAGACCGCCACCCAACTGCATCTATGACTAGAAGTCCACCTTTGGGTTATCATCCGAACCCCCTCCAGTATTAAGTTGCAAGCAAAGTGTGTAAGGTAAACAATCCACTTGTTCCATGAACAAGAGACCGTTGTTTTCTCCCTAGTAGCAATAGCACATCTACAACCGAAGAGATTTCTATCACTTCCCTTGGAAACTAGAGGCATGAACCCACTATCGAGCATAAATACCCCCTATTGGAGTCACTAGCAACTACTTGGACAAGATAGCTACTAACAATGGAGAGCATGCAAGATCACAAACAACACAGACATGATAGAATCATAAAGACAAAACCTTTAATCAATCTGACATAGTAATCTTAATATCCATCGGATCCCCATAAACACAACATGCATGATTACAAATAGATTAGATCTTGATCAGGAACGGAGCTCACAAGTTCTATACATGAAAGCACAAGGAGGAGATACAACCATCTAGCTACTACATGGACCCATAGTCCAAGGTGGAACTACTCACGCATCATACCGGAGAAGAAGGCCTCCGGGATGATCTCCCCTTTGTCAGGGTGCCAGGAAGAACTTCAGCTCCCCCCGATGTAGGGACGATGGTGATGGCGGCTACAGAAGGTTTCGTGGAGTTTTGATTGGGTGCCTAGGGTTTCTCCATCGAGGGCTTATTATAGGCGAAGAGGCAAGGAGGGGGCGCCCGGGTGTAAGGTTCCCAACCTTTAATAAGGTAGAGATCCCTGTGTTTACAATGCTAGTCCCTGGATCAATAGCTAGCATCCACAGTTAAGATGTAATATCAAGAAACAAAGGTCATATACAACTTTATAACCAGGAATAAAGTAATTTATTACATCTTACAAAGCTCATTTGGCTATCTCATTACAATGCAGCAGAATATAACAATAGCATGGGGTCCTTCATCTTCAAAGTGCCACAGGCAGACATGTTGGTTGTAGACTTGTAATCCTATTTCAACACACTTCACTAATATCAAACAAACCTGCAACATAACAAGTTACAGCCACAAGGGTCAATACATTTGAATTGTATTGGCAAGTGATACTATGGTAGTATAGTGGAGTCTATCATCTACATGAATTTGGCTAAGTGGATCTTAGGCTTGCTTTGCTCAAAACATATTTTCCTTATCATTTGAAAACACTAAGTTTTTGCTTGACAAAATCACCCAAGGCATCTCCCAATAGAAATTGGTGATCCTTCAACCCTTGTTCAACCACAAGTTTTTAACTTAGAAATTGGGATGAGGAGATTCTTGATAGCTTCCATGTCTTGATGCTCAAATTGTCCTTTACCAGGGACATGGCTAAGTACTTAGATTTTTCTCTCTGCAGAGGTGGTGCACTTTCCCCACAAGACTTGGTTTCACCAAGACAAGATCTTTCAGAAGCCTTCCCTTAGACCAGAATGGACGCGCTCCAACCTATCAAACCCCTACCACCAACTGTCCATTTGGCTAAGTTATTACAACCTATGTGATCCAGGCAGAGCCCATAATGCCAAGTGGCTGCACTTGAAGCTTCTCAACATTTGACATCTCGAATCTCTTTGTTCCTGGGTGGCCATCCACAAGTGAGATACACAAGGTAAACCATAGAAATGGGCCTTGTGAACCACTCAACACAAACCATTCCTTCCATTCCACCCAGGTGATTCATTCACTTAGTTGTTTTATTAAACAAAACACAAGTCCTTGTCTTAGAAATATTCCACAGTATGAATATATATTCCACCCTTGTTTTCTACTAGCTAAGCTAAGCATGATGGTAGTAGGAATCTTAACTTAGGAAATTTCTACTAAGGTTTCATCTACTAGGATTTCCCATGGCATAGTTTATACTTAGCAAAAATTCCATGCAAGTCCTACTTAGAAATATCACTAATGCATAGTGAAAATGATGGGACAAAATTATGAAGCATCACTTGCCTTTTGGTAGAGAATATAAGTTCACTCATTGTCTTTGCAATGATCACACTCTTCAAATCACTACAATTCAATCAAGCAAGGGCACAATTTCAATCTACCATTCAAGCAACATCACATAAATTAATAGAATCAAAACAATGCATGCAAGCATGCCAAACTTTGTTTTATTTACCAAAGTGGTTTATAATATGTTATAAACATAGTAAAACACTTATTGGTCATTTTGTAAAGAGGCAAAACTATTTGCAAAAGATTTTACCTATAAACCATTTTTAAACCAAATCATTATTTTATGTGGTTGAAAATGCCTTTATCAAAGTAGCAATCTTTATAGGGTTCACCAAACACATATTTTAAATCATAAAACTTGGTGCTTGGGGTCAGAGAGTTTATTCCAAAACATTTCTGTCACATCCCAAGATTTTCCAAATCTTGTAATGTGAAAAATAAATGAATAAAATAAAACTTTGTTGATTTTCAGTGTGAGAAGAAACTTTTTGAATTCAAATGGGAACTTTCAAAACCTATTTGGATCAAATAAAAACCTAAAGCGATTTAAAAGATAAAATAAACAATAAAGTTAAAAATATTTGGAAATACTATTTTGGATCTTTTAATAAAAAGATTTGACTTTCAAATAAAAAGGGTAGAATTATAGAAAGGTTTATTTTATAAAGCCAAACTAAAACTTGGCCAAACCTTTGAAATAAAATATTTCTATTTGATAAAAATAGTAAAGGTTTATTTAAATAAAATGATAAGGATTTAATATCCAAGTTTATTAAAAATAGAGGTTTTACTATTTTAATCAAACATCAAAACTTATTTATTTTAAAACAAGTTTTCCAAGTATCCTTTATTTTCAACTAAAACCTACTGATTTGGTTTTGTTAATATTTAGATTTCAAAATGGAGATTTTAAATAAATTAATTTCTATTTTGATTTAATAAACAAGGTCTATTTATTTAATTAATAATGGACTCTAAAATAAAAATATTATTTTATTTTTGGGACTTTGGTTTATTGTTGTTAAACAGAACCAAAACTTATTACAAGTGTGGTGAATGTTTGAATTGTTTGAATTTTTGAATTGTTGTTTGAATATTCAAAACAGAAAATAGAAATGGAAAAAGGAAAAGTTTCAGAAAGAAAAAAATATAGAAATGGACGCAGCCCACTGGCCAAGCCCAACAAGCCCAGTACCATCCCAGCTATTTCTCCCATGCGCGAAGCGTTTTCCACCTGAACCCGCACCCGCACAGCGACTGACGAGTGGACCCTCTTCCCCTCTCTCTCCCCCACCGACGACAGGACCCCACAGCACTGCTCATCGTCTTCAACCCGCGCTAACACCTCCTCGCCGTTTCCTGTCCTTTACTCCGGCGATCAATTCGCGCTGTTAACGGCCATTACTTTCCCCTGCGACCATGCTGTTTTAAACGCCTCGCCCTCCCCTTCCTTTCCCCTCAGGCTCCACGCCACCAGTCGCCCTGATTTGGTTTACACCGCCACTGCTCCGACGAGCATCTCCAGTCAATTCCGGCGGACCACTGCCGCCCCTCACCTTCCCAACCGCACGAGCTTACTCCACAGCCTCTGGCGCTTCTGCCTGTGTCTTCCGTTCAACCGCGGGCGCCCCATAACATCGGCAACCACCTCGACTGAGCGCCGCCGCGTCTACGTCTTACTCCGGTGAAGTTTCCTGGTAAGAACCGACCACCCCGCGCCCTCTCCTTCACGCACGCAGATTTGCCTTGATCTTGCGCATCTAACCGTGTCCTCATTTTCCCTCGGGGCAAACCACAGCACCGCCCTCGACGACCACCAGACGAACCCGATGCCAGGAGCAACTCCGGCGAGCCATTTACCTCACCCCTGTGCGCCCCTCGTCGAACCAACAACACGTTGAGCTTCCCCATGTCCCTGTGATCACGGTGAGCATCCTCGTTTTCTCTATTGCTTCCTGTAGCCGCCGATAGCACACCGTCTGACCGTCGCCGCCGTCTGCCGCCGCGCAGCGCCACCAGTTAGTGGCCAGTTGATTATATCCGTTAGATCATTATCGTGTCGCTGTGATAGAACATAGACGAGGGGGTATCATGTGCCTCTGCGCTGCTCGATCTAAGTTAGATCCTACGGTCCAGAAAACGCGATCCGGCCGAAGCGGTACCAGCCAGTAAAATCACGACGCGTGGCACTGGATGATTTAAAACAGAAACTGAAATCAGATTTAGATGCAGATTTGAAGCCCTTGTAACTTTTGATCCACACGTCCAAAATTTGCAAACTTTATATCAATGGAATCAGTGGAACAAGCCCTAGCCAACCATGCAATTTTTTTAGTAAAAAGCCTCTGGTAAAATGTTTGTTTTTGCAGAAACATTTGTAAGCTTGTTTAGGTTATAAAAATTATTCCAAAATGTTTTTAAGGTTAAAATCTTTGCAAATTGGTTTGCTGTGAACTTACTGATCCTAGGAACCAACCCATGGATTTAAAAATGTATTTGGTGAAGATTAGGATTGAAAAATTGAATTAGTCCAATACTAGTCAAATAAAAATGTTGATGTTGCTATGAAAATGTTTTTGGAAGAAAAACTTTGGGAAATTGTTTTAAATCAAGCCTACTGACCCCAAAAACCAAGTTTTGTGAACTAACAACTTATTTTGTGAACAATATAAAATTATTGCTTTGCTAAAAACATTTTCCAACACATAAAATATTGTTTTTGATTTAAAAATGATTTATAGACAAAACCCTTTTGCAAATGAATTTGCCACTTTGGAAAATGAACACATTGAACCTTACAAAGTTTAGAGCCTAGTGGAGACCACTTTTGCAAATAAAACTATATTTTGCATGCTTGCATGCATGACTTGGTTTTTACCATTTTATGTGTGTTTGATTGTTTTAATATTGGTTGGAATGCTAGTTGATGTTGTGTTTGCTTGATTGATTTGTAGTGAAGTTAGAAAAGTGTGAAACTAGCAAGATCAAGAAGTGAACCAACATTCCCTACCAAAAAGGCAAGTTACACTATCATCTAAAGTCCTACTATTTTCATTATACTTAGTGGATTTTTGAAACATGCATGAAAAGGATTTCTATACTTATGCTATGCTAAAATCCTAATAGGATACCTCATATATTCCTTAGAGAAAACAATGTAGTTGAAATGCTTATCCTTGCTAAATATTTTGAGAAGAGATTCATGTTGAGATTTTATGAGGTTTAGAAAAGACTTGTGTTTTATATAATAAAACAAGGACTCAATGAACCACCTGGGTGGACAAGGTTACTCAAGTTTTGGACAAGGTGGCAACAAAAGGAACCATGTCTATGGCAATCTGTTTGTGTTGTGCACCAAAATAAAACCACCCAGGAACTTAGAGATTGAACATGTTTCTCCAATTGTGGCTTTCGTGTACAACCACATGATACATATGGCTCTGGCTTAGTCAACTACATTGGGAAGACCCATGCATCGTCTTCAAGTACTGAAAATGAGGGAACTCGAAACTCTACATGGGTGCCTGAAGACAAGCAAGCAATGGTGTATGGGAGGACCCTCTGGAAAGACTTCGTCACATTCTCAATCTGCCAGTACTCCATGTGGGTGAGTACTTATCCAACGGCCACTGGTGGCAACAAGATGAGAGTGTGTCATGTGGTTAAAGTGTACAACTTCTGCAGAAGATAAAAATCTAAGTACTTAGCCATGTCCCCGGTTATGGACAATACTGAGCAACTAAAGCTTGAAGCTATGGGAAATCTCGACACTCCAATTTCTGAAAGAAAAACTTTTAAGTGACAACAAAATACTTGAAGCACTTGGGGGTACCAAGGAGCTCAAGAGATTTTGATAAAAACTTGAAGTACTTGGGGATTTACCAAGGAACCCAAGAGATTTTGACAAGGACTTGAACACTTGGGGATTTACCAAGGAGTTCAAGAGATTTTGACAAAGAGATTTGACAAAAGATCAAAACCATTTTAAAGATAGGATAAAATATTGCTTTCTGCAAATAAACCTAAAACCCTACTTAGCCAAAATGCATGTAATGATAGGATCCACTTATATTCTACATAGTATTGAAACTTGCCAATACAATTCAAATGTATTGACCCTTGTGGCTGTAACTTGTAATGTTGCAGGTTTGATTGATATTAGTGAAGTTGATTGATTAGGATTACAAAGTCTACAACCAACATGTCTGCCTGTGGCACCTTGAAGATGAAGGACCCCATGCTTATAGATATTCTGCTGCAATGTAATGTAATAGCCAAATGAGCTATGTAAGATGTAATAAAATTATGTTATTCCTGGTTATAAAGTTACATTATGACCTTTGTTTCTTGATATTACATCTTAACTGTGGATGCTAGCTATTGATCCAGGGACTAGCATTGTAAACACAGGGATCTCTACCTTATTAAAGGTTGGGAACCTTACAGATGGTATCAGAGCATTGTGTTGCCTGTAGGATATGTAACCCTAAGGATTGGACAAAAACCCTTAGCAAAAATAAGAGTTGAATTTGTTCCAACACTTATTTACAAACAATCTTGTAAACTCTTTCCTCAACCATTTTGGTTTTGATTCTACATCTCTTCTATTTTCAACTTGATGGAAAAACCTACCCCCTGGCCAAAGACTTCACCATGTGGAAAGGACTTCATCAACTCTAATGACTTCAACTTCTTCAACTCTAATGACTTCAACATCTTCAGCATATTCACCAAGGAGTTCAACCTTGGATATCACTAAGGACAAGTGAGACAAGAAATTTTGCTCAAGATTTGGAGGCTTAGGAAACACAACATAGAAGGAGCCATCATCACCTTTGAAGTTTTGGTGACCAAGAGTTTTCCCAAGAAAACCATGACCTCATGCAAAAAGAATCAACCAAGAAGGAAGGAAAGATCACAAGTGAACCATATAGATGGACCACCATATTTTTTAAGTCAAACACACCAACTCTTGTGGTGTAATAAAAATATTTATGGTTGCCTAAAGACATACTTGAAACTTGTTGTGTGAGTATTTGTTGTGATTGCTTGCATCTTGCTTATGTGAATTGAGATGTGTGTGATTAGCATCCTTAGAGACATTTTTCCTATTCTAATCTCAATTCAACCCAAACAGATGACTACTCCAAGAGACCCCAACATCAAGGTTGACGACAACAACAACCAAAGGAACAACATGAGAGAACTCATAGTGTAAGATCCCCAACCTTTAATAAGGTAGAGATCCCTGTGTTTACAATGCTATGTAGGGGTTCGTAGCATGGAAAACAAAAATTTTCTATCGCATACAAACAAACAAGCCAAGATCTATCTACTAGATTGTAGCAACGAGTCGATAGAGGAACTCACCCTCGAAGATTCCAAAGCGGTTAACGAGAGCAGATTCTCGTGGGTGATGTAGTCGTACTCTTTCCGATCTCAAGATCGCGTAGACGATCTTTCCAGCGCCACGTTCCGGCAGCTCGCGATCAGTCACACGTTAAATTTTCGACGAAGACCTTCCTCTCCTTGTTCTAGCAGGCTGGAGGTTGTAGCACTCTCCTCGCGATTCCCAGCACAACTGGCGTGGTACCTAAGAAGAGGGAGATCCGCAGGCTTCGCCTTAAGCCGGTGCAGTATGGTGGAGCTTATGAGAGGCTATTAGTGGTCTAGTAATTAGACACACCAATTAGAAGGCTCTAAACCAATTAGAAGGCTCTAAACCGCTGGCTAAAGCAATTAGAAGCTCTAAACCAAAACGGCTCTAAACCGGAGATTAGAGGTGGAAACTTGTGTGTCCTAGGAGGGAGCCCTGCCCCTCCTTATATAGGTGGGAGGGGCTGGCCAAGGGAGGAGTGGAGTCCCTCCCCAACTCGGCTTGGGTGGGCGCCGGCTTGGGGAGGACTCCCTCCCCAACTCGGCTTCACCTCCTCCTCTTTTCCCACTTCCCAAAATTGCCGTTTGACTTTCAAACTAGCCGTTTGACTTTTCAATTTAGGATTTAAATAAATCCTTTATTTTGGACAGCGAAGACACCTAGTACATGATGCAATCATTCCAACTTACAATGACACATTCATGAACCCTTCCCCCCCCGGAGTGCCGGACATTCCGGGACCTTCTAGAATGTTCCCGATGAAAACACCGGAACCATTCCCCAACTCCGAAATGGGACTTTCCTTATATGAATCTTATTCTCGGACCATTCCGGATCTCCTCGTGATATCCCGGATCCCATCCGAGACTCAACAACATTGGTCTCTTTCTCATAATACCATAACTACTCAAAACAACGTCAATCCTTAAGTGTGTCTCCCTACGGTTCGTGAATTATGCGACATGATCGAGACACTTCTCGAACAATAACAAATAGAGGAAGCTGGAAATTCATATGGGTCACAAATATTTCTAATTTTACATTTGGATCGAATGAACCACTTACTTTCGATAACATTTTCCCTTTGTCTCACGATATGTTACTTATCCGAGGTTATGATCGTCGGTATCTCTGCATACCTAGTTCAACCTCGTTCGATAAGTACTCTTTTCTCGTTCCGTGATATGTGATCCCTTGTGAGCCAGTCACATGCTTGCAAGCTAATTGGATGACATTTCACCGAGAGGGCCCAGTATATCTATCCGTCATATGGATGGACAAATCCCACTCTTGATCCATGTGTTTCAACCAATACTTTCCAACACTCAATGCCACTTTTATAGCCACCTGTTACGGTGTGGTGTTTGATGACATCAAAGCATCCATCCGGTAAAGGTGATATGCATGATCTCATGGTCGAAGGAATTAGGTTACTATGTATCAGAAAACATATAGCAATTGAACTATTGAAATGACTTGATCTTTATGCTACGCTTATCTATAGGAGTATGTCCATCACATCATTCTTCTAACGATATGATCCTGTTGTTAATAACATCTCTATGTTCATGATCAGGAAACAATGATCATATATTAACCAACAAGCTAGTTTAACAAGAGGCTTTACTAGGGACTCTTTTATGTTTACAAATCACACAAGTATTAATGTTTCCTGTTAATACAATTATAGCATGGTATGTAAACATTTATCATAAATATGAAGATATGATAATAACCACTTTATTATTGCCTCTTGGGCATATCTCCAACAGTCTCCCACTTGCACTAGAGTCAATAATCTAGTTTCAAACCTTTGTGTATTCAACACCTATGGCTTTCCGGTGTTGTATGTACACGATTGCTAGTGGTCAACTGATCTCCGGATCTGACACTTCCAGGTCCGTGTGTAATTGCATGTATTTGCGTCTCTACGCATCACTCATTCTCTAATGAGATGGCTTTGTATGATTTGGTCTTTCGGTGTGACCTTTAGTTCTTTGGGGTTAAAACATGTTGATAATATTGTCGCACAATATATCTTCATAGTATTATCCCGCTGTGAACTACACCTAGTTTGATAACAAACTACTTGACACAAATGCCCTCTTTGCTGCTATAATAGCAGTCATATACTTAGCCTTTTGTTGAAGTATCTGTCACAATGTCTTAACTTTGGAACTCATCCAAATCCATTATGGAACTCACTTTCCATTATATTGCGCCACCCTTAGTTTAGATTGAGATAAACTTAATTTGTACTTTGTGACAAAGCTAGTATCAATGTAGTACTTTTACAATGAACTAACCATCTATTCGTCACTTCTACAAATAATATACTCTTAGTTCTTCCAAAAGATCATAAGAATATCCTTACTATCGTCCAATGATCATCTTATGAATCATTCTGGTATATGCTCATAACATTTAGAGCATAGGACATATCTGGATTTGTACATACCACAGTATGATTGATATAAATACTCTTTGTGATTTCATACATCAAGTATCAATCTATACTTGAATCTTTGTTTCACTTACCAAGTGCCAATACACTTGAATATATCATCAACATTGAACTCTTTCAATCCTTTCTGTGCAACAAGAACCTTTCTTGTAGTTTCTATATTGAATTCATTCAATATCTCGTCTATGTACTTCCGCACAACCATATTAGCGTCTATTGATGCCAAATATTTGGGTTTTGCCTAAGTCTTTCATCGGGATGAAATTCTTAATATGTGTTAATAAAAGATACATTATTTCCAATCAACAATATGTCTTCCACATAATGTATTAGAAACATGTCTTAGCGCTCCCACTTAATTTCTTGCAAATGCAAGCATCTTCATTGTCTCTGATGAAATTAAACTCTTTTAACAGTTTCATCATAGTGAAGATTCCAACTCCGCTATGCTTACTTCAACCATTGAAGTTTGCATATGCTTTTAGCATCCTTTGAATTAACAAAACCCTATGGACCGTGTCATGCACACGTCCTAGGTAACAATTCTATTAGAAGAACTTGTTTTGTTTATTCAACTACCACATAACAAATTATATGTAGTGGTTGCTACATTAATCCGTCTAGACTAAAAATCGCTATGAAAGATCAAATCTTGTCATATACAACCTTTGAACATTGTTGTGAACTCTTTCCCAACATGTCGACTATTTCATAGATGTGAAACATCCATGTCTACTTCTTTATAGATCCAAACACAACTGCAAGGTCTTACACCTTTTTCGAGGGTCCTTCAAGTTCAAAACTTGATTTCTCGTGTATGGAACTATCACGGATTATATGGCTTCAAGCCATTTGACGAGTCAGGCCCATCATTGCTTCTTTGCATGTAGTAGGTTCATTATTCTCAAATAATGATTCAACCCTCAAATCTTGGTATTTGATTGTTCATCCGACCTACTTGTTTCAATAGAAACTTAGACCTCCGTGACCACAACCTTTGAGGCACGTGAGCCATGAGCATTGTTGCTGCCTCCGGAACACTTTTCGGTGGTCTTGCAACTTTGCACATATAGCTAAGGTTCTTTTAACCTTATCAAAGTTCTATTGTCCTCCCACTTAACTTTTCACGAAAAATTCCTTCTCAAAGAAACTTGACGTTCTAAGCGACAAACACTTTTGTCTCCGGTGTTTATGGAGGAATACTTAACAGTAATACAAAGACAGGTTTATCCGACTTTGGTTGCAAACATCTTTCTTATGCATAGCATACCAATGTTTAAGAAAGGACTACTTGGGTTTTATCCCAAACCATAACTTTATATGGTGTCATTTCAGCGGATTATGATGGAGCTCTTTTCAGTGGAAAAAGCGGTAATCTCCAAAGCTTTTAATCTTTAAAATATAATGGCAGTTCTATGAATTACACCTTTGATCTTACCATGCCAAACAAGGTTTTAATTACATATCTCGAACGCTCCATACTCTTATGGTGTTTCGGGAAATGCAAATCCACAGAACGATTCCTTAAATCTTAGGTATTATGCTAAACTTGTAATTCAAATATCTTCCTTTATGATCTTATCATAAACTATTCATATTCTTGTTACAATGATTTTGCACTTCATCTTGAAAGTCTTTTGAACTTTTCAAATATGTCATACTTCATCCTTATTAAGTAAATATTCATATATTCACTCAAATTTTCGGAGAAAGCATATGAAGTTGAAATCCATCGCTCTTGACTACACATAATGGAGTTCGTACAACAATATGCACAAGTTCCAATAAGCTAGTCATTCGTTCCCTTTTGGCCTATGAACGAAGTTTTAATTATCTCTAGGAAAGTTTCACAAACGTCATTTGATCAAAAATCAAAAGACTCCAAAATTCCATCCACATGGAGTTTCTTCATGTTTTCTTTCCAATATAATTTAAACGCGATGTCACTTCCTAAGTGATCTTTCAATCAATTTGTCTTCGACAATTTTAGCACTAGTTTTATGGATGTGATTTCTCCAACGAGATTTGTGAATCATCCATCTTTTATGGATTACGCAATTAATTGAACAACCCTTTTGTTCTCATAATACGATAAAACAAATCTTGAAGGCAAGCGTTGATGTTTAACGAGCAACAAAATAACCCTTTATTTGTTCTCGATGAACATCATCACCTATTCTTTTGCTAGTTACTTAGGCCATTGTAGTTCATGAATTGTGTTGTTTCGTATGACGATTCATATCAACAAATTCAGTATCAAATACTTAAGAACCACATTGTTTAATAAGCAAAGAATATAGCCATAACACATATATCATCTATATACTTAAACTGAACAATTCTAGTCTTTTCTTTTCTGCCATATACTTATGAGATTCTCTTCAAGATTTCTGTTTGAAAGAATCTATCAACATCAATAGTGGAGTCATACATATGACACATAGTCCAAAGCGTGTATAGTTAAATACCAATGTCTTTGAACTTGCACTTTGAAGTAGATCACCATTATCAAATATTTGGTGTTCTTTCAAATTCCTTTCTTTAGTAATCTCTTGGTGTAGTAAACATTTTACCTACATCAAATATTCACCCTCATCATGGACTTATCCATGATCTAGCTACTTAGCTTGTAACGGTGAATCATGAGTATAATGTTGCTCTCCAAAACCTTTTGGAAGATTAGGACAACTAGTGTCTCCAACCTTTTGCAAATTCTCATCAAATATGAGAACATGACTTTTGCCATATTATACTCTATCATGTTGTAACCAAAACTTCATTTCAGATATCACAATATCTTCCACACATCATGGTTTCTGAAACAACTCTTTCAGATCCTAGATAACCTTGATATTAAGACAATCCTTTGAATATCAAGAATCATGGAGACAAACATGATACTCAAACACTAACACTTGGAATTGTCACTCTTGTTTTAATACTAATTATTAAACTTTATGGAGTAACCGGAAATTACTGAAAGTTTGCAATAGGACTTTTAAACTTTAGATTAACACTTCAAAACAATACGATACCAGTTCGTAAAGTAACTAACCAGAATTCTATAGTTCTATCATCTCAATTATAACTAAGCGCAAGGTGGTAAACGGATGCCAATGACTACAACAACTATGCAAATACACTTTGATTTAATTTATGATAAATTGAGTTCTAATTAATAATTAAATTAATCTAGATGAACTCCCACTTAAAACAATATCCCTCACATTGTTTTAGTGATCACACGAACCAAATCCACCACATCAAAACCGATCATCACGAGAGTTGATATAGCTTCAATGGCGAACAATCAACATGTTCATCATATCTACTATATGACTCATGCTCTACCTTTCGGTAATCCGTGTTCCTGAGGCCATGTCTGTACATGCTAGGCTCGTCAAGATCAAACCTTAGCTACCGCATAAGCAAATCTGGCTTGCTTACGTTGTATTCACCCGCGGAATCAAAGACACCCGATCATCACGTGGTGCTTCGAAGCAGCAAGCTTTGGCAACGGTGCATACTAAGGGTGAACACTTTAGAACTTGAAATTTATGTGCATGAGGGATCATCTTATAATGCTACCGTCGTCTACTAAGCAATACAAGATACATAAAGGATTAACATCACATGCAATTCATAATATGTGATATGATATGGTTCTTCTTGTGCTTCCGATCTCCATCTTCACCGAACATGATCTCCATCATCACCGCATAGCATCAAGGTCAATGACGCTTCTTCATGGTTGTCGCCCACCAGCTTCAACTATTACAACTATTTTGAATAGACACGAGGTCTTAACAGAAATTAAAGACAACCATATATTCTCGCCGCTGCCAACTTACAATAAGGAACATTGCATACATCAAATATAATCACAATCATGGCCATATCACATCATCAGACACCCCGCAAAACAAAGTTAGACGCCTCTACTTTCTTTGCATATTTTACGTGGTTTGGGGCTTTCAATAAGTGTCGTTCTAACTTACGAACAAGAACCACAACATTGATACTAGCATTGTTGATCACCCGTTGTAAATTGGATCTTTACTATGCTAGGAGAAACAGGCACCATAAAGCCACTTATGCAATACAAGTTGCATGTCAAGCGGAGCAAGTCTCATGAACGATGTCATGTAAGGTTAGCCCGGCCGCTTCATCCCAACATACCGCAAGATGCAAAGTACACAAAAAGCAATCTACAATAAAGCCTCAATGCCCACAATGACCATTGTGTTCTACTCGTGCAACAGATCTACATATAGACACGGCTCTGATACCACTGTAGGGGTTCGTAGCATGGAAAACAAAATTTTCTATCGCATACAAACAAACAAGCCAAGATCTATCTACTAGATTGTAGCAACGAGTCGATAGAGGAACTCACCCTCGAAGATTCCAAAGCGGTTAACGAGCAGATTCGTGGGTGATGTAGTCGACTCTTTCCGATCTCAAGATCGCGTAGACGATCTTTCCAGGCCACGTTCCGGCAGCGCCCCAAGATCGGTCACATCGTTGATTTTCGACGAAGACCTTCCTCTCCTTGTTCCAAAGAAAATGGAGGTTGTAGCACTCTCCTCGCGATTCCGGCAAGACACAGCGTGGTACCTAAGAAGAGGGGAGATCCCGCAGGGCTTCGCCTTAAGCCGGTGCGAGTATGGTGGAGCTTATGAGAGAGGCTATTAGTGGTCTAGTAATTAGACACACCAATTAGACGGCTCTAAACCAATTAGAAGGCTCTAAACCGCTGGCTAAAGCAATTAGAAGCTCTAAACCAAAACGGCTCTAAACCGGAGATTAGAGGTGGAAACTTGTGTGTCCTAGGAGGGAGCCCTGCCCCTCCTTATATAGGTGGGAGGGGCTGGCCGGCCAAGGGGAGGGAGTGGAGTCCCTCCCCAACTCGGCTTGGGTGGGGCGCCGGCTTGGGGAGGACTCCCTCCCCAACTCGGCTTCACCTCCTCCTCTTTTCCCACTTCCCAAAATTGCCGTTTGACTTTCAAACTAGCCGTTTGACTTTTCAATTTAGGATTTAAATAAATCCTTTATTTTGGACAGCGAAGACACCTAGTACATGATGCAATCATTCCAACTTACAATGACACATTCATGAACCCTTCCCCCCCGGAGTGCCGGACATTCCGGGACCTTCTAGAATGTTCCCGATGAAAACACCGGAACCATTCCCCAACTCCGAAATGGGACTTTCCTTATATGAATCTTATTCTCCGGACCATTCCGGATCTCCTCGTGATATCCCGGATCCCATCCGAGACCAACAACATTCGTCTTTCTCATAATACCATAACTACTCAAAACAACGTCAATCCTTAAGTGTCTCCCACGGTTCGTGAATTATGCGACATGATCGAGACACTTCTCCTAACAATAACCAATAGAGGAATCTGAAATTCATATGGCTCTACATATTTCTACGATTACTTTGATCGAATGAACCACTTACATACGATACCAATTTCCCTTTGTCTCACGATATGTTACTTATCCGAGGTTATGATCGCTTCAGTATCTCCGCATACCTAGTTCAACCTCACATCGATAAGTACTCTTTCTCGTTCCTGATATGTGATCCTGTGAGCTAGTCACATGCTTGCAAGCTAATTGGATGACATTTCACCGAGAGGGCCCAGAGTATATCTATCCGTCATATGGATGGACAAATCCCACTCTTGATCCATGTGTTTCAACCAATACTTTCCGAACACTCAATGCCACTTTTATAGCCACCCTGTTACGGTGTGGTGTTTGATGACATCAAAGCATCCATCCGGTAAAGGTGATATGCATGATCTCATGGTCGAAGGAATTAGGTTACTATGTATCAGAAAGCATATAGCAATTGAACTATTGAAATGACTTGATCTTTATGCTACGCTTATCTATAGGAGTATGTCCATCACATCATTCTTCTAACGATATGATCCTGTTGTTAATAACATCTCTATGTTCATGATCAGGAAACAATGATCATATATTAACCAACAAGCTAGTTTAACAAGAGGCTTTACTAGGGACTCTTTTATGTTTACAAATCACACAAGTATTAATGTTTCCTGTTAATACAATTATAGCATGGTATGTAAACATTTATCATAAATATGAAGATATGATAATAACCACTTTATTATTGCCTCTTGGGCATATCTCCAACATGCTAGTCCCTGGATCAATAGCTAGCATCCACAGATAAGATGTAATATCAAGAAACAAAGGTCATAATAAAACTTTATAACCAGGAATAACATAATTTATTACATCTTACATAGCTCATTTGGCTATTACATTACATTGCAGCAGAATATAAGCATGGGGTCCTTCATCTTCAAAGTGCCACAGGCAGACATGTTGGTTGTAGACTTGTAATCCTATTCATCAAACTTTACTAACATCAAACAAACCTGCAACATAATAAGTTGCAGCCACAAGGGTCAATACATTTGAATTGTATTGGCAATTTTCACTACTAAGTGGAAATATGTGGTACCTATCATTACATGCATATTTGGCTAAGTAGGGTTTAGGCTTGTTTGTAGAAAGCAATATATTTTACCCTATCTTTTCAAAACAGTTTTGATCTTTTGTCAAATCTTTCTGAGCTCCTTGGTAAAACCCCAAGTGCTTCAAGTCTTTGTCAAAATCTTTAGAGATTCTTGGTACACCCCAAGTGCTTCAAGTCTTTTGTTATCAAGTTTTTCTTTTAGAAATTTGAATGTCGAGATTTCCCATAGCTTCAGGTCTCATTTGCTCAGTATTGTCCATAACCGGGGACACGGCTAAGTACTTAGAATTTTGATCTTCTGCAGAAGTTGTACACTTTACCCACATGACACAATCTCATCTTGTTTCCACCAGTGGCCACTGGATAAGTACTCACCAAGATGGAGTACTGGCAGATTGAGAATGTGACGAATTCTTTCCATAGGGTCCTCCCAATACATAATACCAGCTTGTCTTTAGGCACCAATGTAGGGTTCCTAGTTCCCTCATTTAGTTAACCTGAAGGGCCAATGCATGGGTCTTCCACAATGTAATTGACTAAGCCAGTGCCCATTTAGCATGTGGCTGTACACGAAAGCCATTGTACAAGAAACATGTTCAATCTCTAAGTCCCTGGGTGGTTTTCTTCTAGTGCACAACAAAAAGAGATTGCCATATAAACATGGTTCCTTTTGTTGCCACCTTGTCCAAAACTTGAGTATCCTTGTCCACCCAGGTGGTTCATTGATTACTTGTTTTGTTATATAAAACATAAGTCCTTTCTCAACTTCATAAAATCTCAACATGTATCTCTTCTTAAAAATTTTAGCAGGGCTAAGCATAATTCAACTACATTGTTTTCACTAAGAATATATAAGGGTATCCTATTAGGATTTTAGCATAGCAAAATATTTGTAGAACTTATCATGCATGTTTCAAAATCCACTAAGTGTAATGAAAATAGTAGGATTTTGGATGATAGTGTCACTTGCCTTTTTGGTAGGGAATGTTGGTTCACTTCTTGATCTTGCAAATATCACACTCTTCTAACTTCACTACAATCAATCAAGCCAACACAAATTCAACTAGCATTCCAACCAATATTCAATCAAATTAATCACACATAAAATAATAGAAACAAAGTTATGCATGCAAGCATACAACAGATAATTTTATTTGCAAAGGTGGTTTCTACTAGGCTCTAAACATTGTAAGGTTCAAAGTGGTCATTTTCTAAAGTGTCAAACTCATTTGCAAAAGGTTTTATCTATAAACCACTTTTAAATCGAACCATTATTTTATGTGGTGGAAAATGTTTTTAGCAAAGCATCAATTTTATATTTTTCACCAGATAAGTTGTTAGTTCACATAACTTGGTGTTTAGGGTCAGTAGGTTTACAACAAACCATTTTGCAAAGATTTCAACCTCAAAATCATTTTGGAATAAATTTTATAACCTAAACAAGCATACACAAGTTTCTGCAAAAACAAACAATTTAATAGAAACTTTTTACTAAACAAATGGCATGGTTGGCTAGGGCTTGTTCCACTGATTCCATTGATATAAAATTTGCAAATTTTGGACGTGTGGATCAAAAGTTATGAGGTTTACAAATTTGCATTTCAATCTGATTCAAAAATCTTTTTTTAAAATCAACTAGTGCCACGCGCCTATTTCTGGTTCGCTGATACCGGTTCGCGTGGATTGCACAACTACAGCCGTTGGATCTAAGTGAGACGGTGCGGTTCAGATTAACCCGTACCTCTTCATTTAATGAATCTATCTAAGCCGCCGACGGTGGTCGGGCGGCGCACGGTCAGGCGGTGGCGTTGCGGCGGCTATAGGAAGCAAGGAGAGGAGTGGAGGTGCTCACCGTGGTTGCGGGGTGGCGGTGAAGCTCGAGGCATGGTCGGTTCGTCGAGGGGCGCTCAGATGCGAAGGGGATTGCTCGCCGGAGTGGGTGACGGTGTCAGGCGGCTCTGGAGGTCGTCGAAGGCGACGTTGCAGATCACCCAGGGGAAGAATAAGGGCATGGTTAGACGCGGTTTGATCTGCTGATGAAGTGAGCATCAATAGGAGGTGTCGGGGTGGTCGAGGCTTACCAAGGGAGGTCGCCGGAGGAAGAAGCAGACGTGGCGGTGCTCAGAGGTTGTTGAAGCCGAGGCTCTGGGGCGAGCGCGAACGAACGGAAAGCACTGGCAGGTGCGCGCTGGTCTGAGGAGCAAGCTTGCGTGCTTGGGAAGGCGAGGGGAGGCTGGACGGCGCCGGAATTTTGTCGCGGACGTCGTCGGAGCAGTGGCAAGGTAAATGGAATTGGGGGCAGCCTGGTGGCTCCGGTGGTGCGGGGTCTGGGGGGAAAGAGAGGTAAGATGCGGGCGGTCAAATGGGCGTGGTCGCGGGGTGGAGTAATGCGGCCATAAACGCGTAATCAACGCCGGTGTTTCTTGTCTGCAACGGCAGGGCGGTGTCTGGGG
This sequence comes from Avena insularis, assembly GCA_023614405.1. Lineage (NCBI taxonomy): Eukaryota > Viridiplantae > Streptophyta > Magnoliopsida > Poales > Poaceae > Avena > Avena insularis. Next base: position 290,998,255 of record CM042691.1, on the reverse strand, counting down.
GTTGAAGACGACGCTGAGGTGGCAGTGGGGTCTGGGTGTTAGCGAGGGGGTGAGATGGGGAGAGGGTCCACCAGTCAGTCGCTGAGTGGGTCTGTCTGTGGGTGAAAAACGTTTCGCGCGTGGGGGAAGAAGCTGGGCTGAAGTTGGGCTTCCTGGGCCAGGTGAGTTGGGTCAGGTCTGATTCTATTTTTTTCTAATTGTTTTATCTTTTTCTATTTCGATTTTCTGTTTGAAATTTCAATCAAACAATTCAACACTCAAATGATTTCCAATCTTAGCCAAACTTTGTATAAGAGTTTGGTTCTGTTTAACATCACAAATCCAAGTCCCAAAAATAATTTTTATTTAGAGTCCATTAATAATTAAATGACTAGACCTTAATCATTTAATTCAAATAGGATTTGTTTTATTAAAATCTTTATTTTTGAAATCTAAATTTAAAATCAAAAACACTTCAGTAGGTTTTATTTGAGAATATAAAATACTTGGAAATCTTGTTTTAAAATGACTTAACAAGTTTTGATGTTTAATTAAAATGGTAAAACCTTTATTTTAATAAAAATTGGATATTAATAAATCCTCATTATTTTGTTTAAATAAACATTTACTCTTTTAATTAAACAAAATATTTTATTTCAAAAGCTTGGCCAAGGTTTAATTTGGCTCTATAAAATATTCTTTACTTTTATTTCTACCTTTGCTTTTGAAATCCAAATCTTTTTATTAAAATATCCAAAAAATAGTAATTCCATTTATTCTAAAATTTCTTTATTAAATGTTCATCTTTTCAAATCCCTTTAAGATTTGTTTGATCAAAATTAGGTTTGAATCTTTCCAATCGGAATCAAAAGTTTCTTCTCACCCTGAAAATCAACAAAGTTTTATTTTATTCATTTATTTATCACATAACAAGACTTAGAAAATCTTGGGATGTGATACATAGCAACCCAAAACCAGCTGAACCAAATGACAGCTCAATTCATAGCCAACACCAGTGGGGAGGATCCAACCCTACAAAAGGTTTTGGAAGACCAAGCCCAATTAATGCTTAAGGTGACAGATCAAATGATCAACATGGAAGAACACCTCTCCAAAAGAGTTTTTGACAACAAGGATGACAAAAATATTATGCTAGAAGGAGCCCCAGCTTGCGTTATTTGTGGAGACAAGGACCACACTTCCAAGGAGCATGGAGATCAATGCCCCAATTGTGAAGAGAAACACCCAGTTGGCCAATGTCCCACATCTCAAGCTACTTGTTACCTATGTGAAGGAAATAACCATGTCCCTATCCAATGCCCCATCTTTTCCATAGTTGAACAACGGAAACAAGGTGGAGTGCAGCAACAAATTACAGATTACTATGGGAGAGCCAAGAAATATGATGACAAAGGAAAAGCTCCACTTATACCTCCATGCAATACAACCCAATTTAAAGGACCAAAGAAAAGGCATATGAATTATCCAAAGAGCAATAGAAGGTCCAAGAAACATGTAGACATTCCTACCTACCAGATAACATATGAACAACATGAACTGGATGCACTCCTAGCTTTGGAGAAACCCAAAAAGCAAAAGAAGGACAAAAGTCAGGTGCAATGTAAACATTGTAAAGAATTGGGACACTATTCCAGTGAGTGTCCAGAGAAACAGAAGTTTAAGGAGATTGGTCAAGTATGTTGCAACAACTGCAAAGAGCTAGGCCATTATGCAGCAACTTGTCCACAAGATACACGTGAAGAACTCAAACTTATCACATGTTTCAGTTGCAAAGAATTAGGACATTATGCAAGCAACTGTCCAGAAAAGATGAAGAACAAGATAAACAAGCCTAAATAGGATCTCAGCCTTGTCACATGTGTCAAGTGTGGGAACAAGGGACACAATGCAGATGTTTGCCCAGAGAAGTTTCCCCAAGATCCCAAGCCAGCCAATATGTAATGTAGTTGGAAAATTCTTATGGGTGGTAGTACCCTAGATGCTTTGAGCCTACTTGTAACCCTAGATTTCCCAAATCTCGGGACGAGATTTATTTTAAGGGTGGTAGCCTCTCACATCCCAAGATTTTCCAAATCTTGTAATGTGAAAAATAAATGAATAAAATAAAACTTTGTTGATTTTCAGGGTGAGAAGAAGTTTTTTGAATTCAAATGGGAACTTTCAAAACCTATTTGGATCAAATAAAAACCTAAAGCGATTTAAAAGATAAAATAAACAATAAAGTTAAAAATATTTGGAAATACTATTTTGGATCTTTTAATAAAAAGATTTGACTTTCAAATAAAAAGGGTAGAATTATAAAAAGGTTTATTTTATAAATCCAAACTAAAACTTGGCCAAACCTTTGAAATAAAATATTTCTATTTGATAAAAATAGTAAAGGTTTATTTAAATAAAATGATAAGGATTTAATATCCAAGTTTATTAAAAATAGAGGTTTTACTATTTTAATCAAACATCAAAACTTATTTATTTTAAAACAAGTTTTCCAAGTATCCTTTATTTTCAAATAAAACCTACTGATTTGGTTTTGTTAATATTTAGATTTCAAAATGGAGATTTTAAATAAATTAATTTCTATTTTGATTTAATAAACAAGGTCTATTTATTTAATTAATAATGGACTCTAAAGTAAAAATATTATTTTATTTTTGGGACTTTGGTTTATTGTTGTTAAACGGAACCAAAACTTATTACAAGTGTGGTGAATGTTTGAATTGTTGAATGTTTGAATTGTTGTTTGAATATTCAAAACAGAAAATAGAAATGGAAAAAGGAAAAGTTTCAGAAAGAAAAAAATATAGAAATGGACGCACAGCGACTGACGAGTGGACCCTCTTCCCCTCTCTCTCCCCCACTGACGACAGGACCCCACACCACTGCTCATCGTCTTCAACCCGCGCTAACACCTCCTCGCCGTTTACTGTCCTTTACTCCGTCGATCAATTTGCGCTGTTAACGGCCATTACTTCCCCCTGCGACCACGCTGTTTTAAACGCCTCGCCCTGCCCTTCCTTTCCCCTCAGGCTCCACGCCCTGAACGTCACCAGGCTGCCCCTGATTTGGTTTACACCGCCACTGCTCCGACGAGCATCTCCAGTCAATTCCGGCGGACCACTGCCGCCCCTCACCTTCCCAACCACACGAGCTTACTCCACAGCCTTTGGCGCTTCTGCCTGTGTCTTCCGTTCAACTACGGGCGCCCCATAACGTCGGCAACCACCTCGACTGAGCGTCGCCGCGTCTACGACTTACTCCGGCGAAGTTTCCTGGTAAGAACCGACCACCCCGCGCCCTCTCCTTCACGCACGCAGCTTCGCCTTGATCTTGCGCATCTAACCGTGTCCTCATTTTCCCTCGGGGCGAACCACAGCACCGCCCTCGACGACCACCAGACGAACCCGACGCCAGGAGCAACTCCGGCGAGCCATTTACCTCACCCCTGTGCGGCCCTCGTCGAACCAACAACACGTTGAGCTTCCCCACGTCCCTGCGATCACGGTGAGCATCCTCGTTTTCTCTATTGCTTCCTGTAGCCGCCGATAGCACACCGTCTGACCGTCGCCGCCGTCTGCGGCCGCGCAGCGCCGCCAGTTAGTGGCCAGTTGATTATATCCGTTAGATCATTATCGTGTGGCTGTGATAGAACATAGACGAGGGGGTATCGTGTGCCTCTGCGCTGCTCGATCTAAGTTAGATCCTACGGTCCAGCAAACGCGATCCGGTCGAAGCGGTACCAGCCAGTAAAATCACGACGCGTGGCACTGGATGATTTAAAACAGAAATTGAAATCAGATTTAGATGCAGATTTGAAACCCTTGTAACTTTTGATCCACACGTCCAAAATTTGCAAAATTTATATCAATGGAATCAGTGGAACAAGCCCTAGCCAACCATGCAATTTTTTTAGTAAAAGCCTCTGGTAAAATGTTTGTTTTTGCAGAAACATTTGTAAGCTTGTTTAGGTTATAAAAATTATTCCAAAATGTTTTTAAGGTGGAAATCTTTGCAAATTGGTTTGCTGTGAACTTACTGATCCTAGGAACCAACCCATGGATTTAAAAATGTATTTGGTGAAGATTAGGATTGAAAAATTGAATTAGTACAATTCTAGTCAAATAAAAATGTTGATGTTGCTATGAAAATGGTTTTGGAAGAAAAACTTTGGGAAATTGTTTTAAATCAAGCCTACTGACCCCAAACACCATGTTTTGTGAACTAACAACTTATTTGGTGAACAATATAAAATTATTGCTTTGCTAAAAACATTTTCCAACACATAAAATATTGTTTTTGATTTAAAAATGATTTATAGACAAAACCCTTTTGCAAATGACTTTGCCACTTTGGAAAATGACCACATTGAACCTTACAAAGTTTAGAGCCTAGTGGAGACCACTTTTGAAAATAAAACTATCTTTTGCATGCTTGCATGCATGACTTGGTTTTTACCATTTTATGTGTGTTTGATTGTTTGAATATTGCTTGGAATGCTAGTTGATATTGTGTTTGCTTGATTGATTTGTAGTGAAGTTAGAAAAGTGTGAAACTAGAAAGATCAAGAAGTGAACCAACATTCCCTACCAAAAAGGCAAGTTACACTATCATCTAAAGTCCTACTATTTTCATTATACTTAGTGGATTTTTGAAACATGCATGAAAAGGATTTCTATACTTATGCTATGCTAAAATCCTAATAGGATACCTCATATATTCCTTAGAGAAAACAATGTAGTTGAAATGCTTAGCCTTGCTAAATATTTTGAGAAGAGATTCATGTTGAGATTTTATGAGGTTTAGAAAAGACTTGTGTTTTATATAATAAAACAAGGACTCAATGAACCACCTGGGTGGAAAAGGTTACTCAAGTTTTGGACAAGGTGGCAACAAAAGGAACCATGTCTATGGCAATCTGTTTGTGTTGTGCACCAAAATAAAACCACCCAGGAACTTAGAGATTGAACATGTTTCTCCAATTGTGGCTTTTGGTATGTACCACATGATACATATGGCTCTGGCTTAGTCAACTACATTGGGAAGACCCATGCATTGTCTTCAAGTACTGAAAATGAGGGAACTCGAAACCCTACATGGGTGCCTGAAGACAAGCTAGCAATGGTGTATGGGAGGACCCTCTGGAAAGACTTTGTCACATTCTCAATCTGCCAGTACTCCATCTGGGTGAGTACTTATCCAGCACCCACTGGTGGCAACAAGATGAGAGTGTGTCATGTGGTTAAAGTGTACAACTTCTGCAGAAGATAAAAATCTAAGTACTTAGTCGTGTCCCCGGTTATGGACAATACTGAGCAACTAAAGCTTGAAGCTATGGGAAATCTCGACACTCCAATTTCTGAAAGAAAAACTTTTAAGTGACAACAAAAGACTTGAAGCACTTGGGGGTACCAAGGATCTCAAGAGATTTTGATAAAAACTTGAAGTACTTGGGGATTTACCAAGGAACCCAAGAGATTTTGACAAGGACTTGAACACTTGGGGATTTACCAAGGAGTTCAAGAGATTTTGACAAAGAGATTTGACAAAAGATCAAAACCATTTTAAATATAGGATAAAATATTGCTTTCTGCAAATAAACCTAAAACCCTACTTAGCCAAAATGCATGTAATGATAGGATCCACTTATATTCTACATAGTAGTGAAACTTGCCAATACAATTCAAATGTATTGACCCTTGTGGCTGTAACTTGTAATGTTGCAGGTTTGATTGATATTAGTGAAGTTGATTGATTAGGATTACAAAGTCTACAACCAACATGTCTGCCTGTGGCACCTTGAAGATGTAGGACCCCATGCTTATAGATATTTTGCTGCAATGTAATGTAATAGCCAAATGATCTATGTAAGATGTAATAAAATTATGTTATTCCTGGTTATAAAGTTACATTATGACCTTTGGTTCTTGATATTACATCTTAACTGTGGATGCTAGCTATTGATCCAGGGACTAGCATTGTAAACACAGGGATATCTACCTTATTAAAGGTTGGGAACCTTACAATTTCCCAAAGGTTTTCTTCAAAAAACATTTTTAACAAATAAATAATATTTTTATTTGACTAGAAATGGTTTAAATCAAAGGTTTATTCTTTTGCTTCACCAGATATATTTTTGAAACCACAAATTGATTTCTATGGTCAGTAGGTTCAAAATAATCCATTTTCCAAAGGTTTTATCTCAAAAATCATTTTAGAACAATTTTTATATTCTAAACATGCATACACAAGTTTCTGCAAAAACAATCAATTTAGCAGAAGCATTTTACTAAACAAAGTTCATGATATAAAATTTTCAAAATTTGGACGTGTGGTTTGAAAGTTATGAATTTTTCAAATTGGAACATGAAATAGACAAGTTTCTGGTTTTTATAAACAGGCAGGGCCACGTGGCGTGTTTTTATTCGTCGGTACCGCTTCGCTCGGATCGATCGCTGTGGAGCTTTGGATCTAAGTTTAATCATGCGGCTCAGAGGCACTACTTACCCCTTCAGGTTAGTTCTAATCTTAGTCGTCAGATCAAGATCCTACGGACCTTACTGCTTTGACCATGAAGCAGCGGCGCTGGCGGCGGCGTGTGGCGGCGCGCGGTCAGACGGTGGCAGTGCTGCTGATGCAGGAAGCGAGAGAGGGTGGGTAGAAGCTCACCAGGTTCGCGGCGTGACGCTGAAGCTCAACGTGGTCTCGGCAGGGTCAGGGGTGCACGGGGTCACTGGCGATTCCTTGCCGGAGTTCTCTCAAGCGACGGTTGCCCTCTGTTGAAGACGAAGGTGACGCTACGGTGCATGCCAGGGAAAGCAAAGGATGCAGTCAGATGCGCAAGATCGCGGTGAGCACACGTGTGTGAAAGAGAAGGAGAGGTGCGGTCGGAATTTACCTCCAATGCTCGTCGGAGATATGGCAGACCACGGCGGTGCTCAGTCGTGGATGAAGTCGAAGTTTTGGGGCGCGCGCGGCCAAGCAGGCAATACTGGGAGATGCAGCGAACAATGGGGAGCACGCTCGTTTGCTGCAGCGAGCAAGGGGTGGTGTAGACTAGCCAGAATCGTTCTAGGAAGGTCGTCGGAGACAGTGGCTTGTCGCAAAGAATTAGCGCAGCCTAGGGGCAGAGAGGGAGGGGCGAGTGAGGGGAAATGGGGAGGAGAGGCAGGCGTTTAATCGAGCATGGTCGCGGCGAGATTTAAGCGAGGCATTGACGCGTATTGGTGTGAGTTTAAACCAACAGAAACGGCCGGCGAGGTTGGCGCGGGTGGGGAAGATGATGATGTGGCGTGGGGTCTGTTTGGCAGCGAGTGAGAGAGAGGAGGAGTGGGGCCTGGTCGTCAGCGACAGAGTGGGTTCTTTTCGTGGTGAGAAAGCGTTTCGGGGGAGAGAGGGAGAGGTGGGCTGCGAGTGGGCTTAGTGGGCCGGCTAGCTGGGCTGAGTCTTTTACATTTTTTTTTCTGATTGTTTTTCCTTTTTCCATTTCTTTTATTCTGTTTTGATTTTGATTAAACAATTCAAACACTCATTTGAATTCATACCTATGCCAAATTTTGTGAATAATCAAACACTGATTAATATCACATTCTGAAGTCAAATTTAGAATAATATATTTATCCTTTTTAGTGTCTTTTAATTATTTAAAATAGGCTCTAGTTTTAATTAAATAAGATTTAGTTATATTATTCAATCTCCATTTGAATTTAAATCTCCACCAATCTTTGGGTGAATTTTAATTCTGTTTAACAACATATTTCAAAGTCCAAAATAAAATAATTCTTTTATTCTTTTAGGATCTATTAATAATTAAATAAAAAGTCCATAGTCTTTAATTCAAATAGGTTTTAATTTATTTTAAAACTCTTTTTGAAATCTAATAATATCAAAATCTTTTTAGTAGGTTTCATTTGAAAACTAAAACACTTGGAAATCTTAATTAAAATAAATTAACAAGTTTTAGTGTTTATTTAAAATGGAAAAACCTTTACTTTAATAAAAAATGGATATTAATAAATCCTCATTATTTTATTTAAATAAACCTTTACTCTTTTTATCAAATAAAAACATTTTATTTCAAAAGCTTGGCCAAGATTTAATTTGGCTCTATAAAATAATCCTTATTTATATTTCTACCTATGCTTTATAAAAACCATATCTTTTTATTAAAAGATTCAAAAATAGTGATTCCAATTATTAAAACTCTTTATTAATTGTTTATTTTTTTAAATCCCTTTAGGATTTTATTTAATCAAAATAGGTTTTGATGTTTCCAATTGGAATCAAAAGTTTCTTCTCACCCTAAAAATCAACAATTGTTTATTTTGTTTATTTATTTTCACATTACAAGATTTGGAAAATCTTCTGGATTCGTGTCGCCCACGGTAAAATATTGACTTTGACTTTTGTCCCGTCCAATTCCGAGAATATTGATTTTCTGCCTTTCCGAACCAAAAACAGAAGAAAACAAGCAACTGGCACTTTGGCAACTTATTAATAGGTTAGTTCCAAAAAAAGATATAAAAACACCTCAAAGTGTAGACACATCAAAGCAAAGTAGATACTGACCAAGCATGGAACATCAAAAATTATAGATACGTTTCCGACGTATTAAGCATCCCCAAGCTTAACTCCTTCTCGTCCTCGAGTAGGTAAGTGGTAAAAAGAATAATTTTTGAGGTGACATGCACCATCAAAACCAAGATCAAAACATTTGCAAGCATTGAAAGCTGGGATCAAAGAACTCTAAACATGTGCATGAAAGATGGAGTTCTAACAATAAGACAAAGTAACTATGCATGCACGATGAAAGGCTACTAACAGTGATCATGAATAACATGCATTGAAAAACGTTTGTTTGTATCACATACAGAAAACATAGCATAGTGGCAATCAGCTTGTCCCTCAAAGAGTAGCAAATAGATGCATAGGACACCTTCAAAGTTCACAAGGGTGACTAGAAACAAATAGCACAAGAACAAGTAATATCACAATATGCAATCAGTAAGTGTTGGGACACTACACATAGAACTAAGAATGGCAACTATGCTCTCTTAATGGTGCCTAAAGGTAGAAGGTGGAGACTCAATAGTAGTGGAAGGGAGGCCCTTTCATAAGGGAAGCAGGGATTTCAAGTTTCAAAAAGAGCTTCCAAAAATTATGGTACTTGTTAGCTTTCAGCCCTCATTGCCCCTATCATAAGCATCTTGAAGTGATTAAGGTTAAAGTGAACAAACTATGGAGTATATGCTTGAAAAAGTATAAGTTGGCAATCTCAAGTCCCTTAAATACGAGGGCCACACCTCATGCTACTCAACTTCAGTCACCTGTAAGTTCTTGTCATTGTAAGTACATGCATATCATAGAGAACCATTAACGGGTACCCTTGCACATGGTACAAGAGCTATCCCATAACCAAAATGACAAGGCAAGCAGACAATGAGCATCTCAGCGATCTTTTCATTTACTATATGCATAGCTTTTTATTGAGGATGCTTCATAGATAGCTCACTATGGTGATGCGGCAAGTTTCCACCATGATTAGGCATGGCTTAGGCTAGCGTCCCAGGCGTTTCTATAACACAAAATACAAACTCCATGGACTTACAAGATCCCTCTTTATTTCACACCGGTGACATGCATAGACAAAAGAGCATGATATCAACTGAGTACAAAGTACTAGTGCAATGTTGAAAACGTTCCCCATGACAGCATGGTTCTGCTAATTCCAACGTATAAGTGCAAGCATATACAACATAGACGACCCAATGGTTCAAGTTTATTAGGGGCAAAGAATATAAAGTGTGCCATCAAGTTTGTGAGGGCTTTAATCTCTAAGTTTTCACATAACAAAATAGTTTTTAATTAGAAGATAGCTGAAAACAAGAATATACTTAGAATGTTGTAACACACCATGCATAGGAGTTTATAGTGGACACTTTGGAATAAATTGGTTTCTTGGGAGTTGGAAGCATGAGTAGATCTTACTCATACAAGTGGAGGCTAGCAAAAGACTGGGAGCAACCAACTAAGAGAGCAATAATGGCCATAATCATGTAGAGCGACAAAACATTACTAATCAAAGCATAGAGTGGTACTACAAGTCAATGACTAAATGATCATAGAGGCTATGGTGACTTCTCATAGTCATAAAATGGCGTGAGCATGTGCCAAGTCAACCTAAACAAATCATCAAAGGAGAATACCACAATACTATGCTTTTGCATGCTAAAACAACCCATAATTTCTTCAAGGCACACTAACCAATCCCAATTGTTTGGAGCAAGACATGCTAAAGCAATAATCACTAAGCATAAGGTCAAAAAAACACCTAGCATATCATGCTAAAGTGTAAGTCATAGTCAATGCAAGATCCTCTTGCACATTCAAGCAGGAACTTCCTACTGCTGTCCAACACCAAGCAACTTATTTGAAACAACACAGCGAGAACGGGGGTCCAAACTACTTTATTCAAGAAAACTAAACAACCTAAGCAAAGAAAACGAAAACTAAGACACTCCAAGAACAACACAATTGTGCATGAAACAATAAAAACGAAGTGTCTAGACAGACCTAAGCATTTTATTGATGAAGAAGGGGATGCCTTGGGCATCCCCAAGCATTCAAGCTTGTACCTCTTGGATATATCTTGGGGTGACACCATGGTAGCATCCCCAAGCTTGAGCTTTTGTCCATTCTTCATCTCATTACATCATTCTCTCTCTACACCAAAAAAATTTCCTTCATACAAAACTTCACACAATCTTCATTAGCAACATTAGTTTATTCAAAATATATTATAACTTTGGCAAAGCTTTGGAACAGAAAAACTTTTAACTAAAAACACAAGCTACTGTAAAAACTCCTTCAAAAATCTCAATTCCCCCAAAAGGGAACTCAAAAAGGAATCAATAAGAAGCAAATGCAAATAATGGCAAAAATCTGTCAAAACAGACCAGCAGGTAGAAACCAATTTTTTAGAAAATCTTCTGTTGCTCAAATAAAAACATGTTGAACTAACGAAAGTTAGCTAACATATCGGGGGATTTATTCGTAAATTGGCAGCTCAATCTGAGTTACAGAGACTCCTCACAAATTTTTTGGTGGAGGACAGAAATCTGTTTTGGGATAGCAACTCCCCAAATCTTACTTCCCTCTCATTAGAGGTCATCCTTGGCACAAAAAGCAAACAAAAAGAATAAGTGTCAACACCTGGATTTTTAATCCCAGATGCCTATTATGCCATACATCGCAATCCCAGGATTACCATTTTTGCGAGACATAACAGATTTGTATATCGCAATACATCATCCATTACAAACCATACATAAGGTCTTACACAAATAAGGATCTCATGATCCAGTTCTTAATACAACTCAAGAAGTGGAATAACGTAGAGATAACGATAGCATGGGCGAAGTTCCATCTTCAGGGTCACATGCAATGCTGACGATGGGAGATGATCCTAGTTGTCGTAACCTTCCTGCGGTCCGTCATCCTGATACTCCTCTTCATAGTCTGGCCACGGGAATAGCCAGGGACAAAGCCATGAGTACTATTTAAGTACTCGCAAACTAATACTAATAAGTGAATGGGTTTTTTGAGTAGGATACTAAGCTCTAGGGTTGTTTTGCAAAAAGCCAGATTTACCTCTACTAAGTTCAGAAGCAAAGAAAACTAGTTGAAAGTTTAATAACACCTAAGTTGTAAGATCCCTCCCTTTATAAAGGTAATGATTCCTGTGATTGCAATGCTAGTCCCTGGATCAATGCTAGCATCCACAGTTTAAGATGAAGTACATAGAAACAAAGGTCATTATTACAAGTCATTCCAGAGACAAACATAGTATTTTACAACTCCATGGCCACAGGCCTAGTACAAGAGTTTAAATATGTAATAAGATAAATAAGTCTTCATCTTCATGTGCCACAGGCAAGCATGTTGAGTGTAGACTCATGACTCCTAATCATCATCAGAATAACCTGCAACATCACAAGTTACAGCCACAGTGGGTCAATACATTGGAATAGTATTGGCAAGTGATACCTTAGTAGAATATTGGTAGTCTAGATACTATATGCATTTTGGCTAAGTGTAGCTTAGGCTTGCTTTGCTCAAAATAGGTTTTTCCTATTAGTTAAAAACACTAAGTTTTTCTTTGACAAAAACTTTCCCAAGGAACCACCAATAGAAATTGGTGTACGTTCACCTTTGTTCAACCACAAGTTTTTACTTAGAAATTGGGATGAGGAGATTCTTGATAGCTTCCATGTCTTGATGCTCAAGTTGTCCAATACTAGGGACATGGCTAAGTACTTAGATTTTTTCATCTGCAGAGGTTGTGCACTTTCCCCACAAGACTTGATTTTCACCAAGACAGGATCTTTCAGAAGCCTTCCCTTAGACCAAATGGACGCGCTCCAACCTATCATACCACTACCACCAACTGTCCAAATGGCTAAGTTATTGCAACCTATATGATCCAGGCAGATCCCATATTGCCAAGTGGCTGCACTAGAAGCTTCTTAACATATGGCCATCAAAACCCTTTGTTCCTGGGTGGCTTTCCACAAGTGAGATACACAAGGTAAACCATAGAAATGGGCCTTGTGTAACCACTCAACATAAACCATTCCTTCCATTCCACCCAGGTATGTCATTCACTTAGTTGTTTTATTAAGCAAAACACAAGTCCAAAGACTAATCATGGCATAGATAAGCATCTTAACTTAGAAATTTATAGCAATTCTACAACTACTAGGATTTCCCAATCATAGCATATAGACCAAAATATTCCTGCAAATCTAGCAAAATATTTCTAGTGCATAGTTGAAAAACTTAGGAATAAAATCATGAAGCACCACTTGCCTTGGTAGTTTGGAGAGTAGCTACAATCCTCACAATCACAATCACTATTTGCACCAAAATCTACACATAAAATATTGGCACAAAATCACATATACAATTTAGACAAGCAAAAATATATGAATGTATGCAATATGCTATGTGATGATTTTCTACACCAAACAAGACAAGTGCACAGTACTAAAACATAAACAAGACCAAAACTTGCCAAATAAACTTTATTTGCATAGAAAAACATTTTTCAAATAATTATTATACACAAAAATAGGACTACACATGTTTCTGTAAAAACAACCATTTTAACAGAGGCAAAACTTTAAACACATTGCATAAATGGAAAGGATTTTCTCTCCTGATTCCATTGATATAAAATTTGTCAAATTTGGACGTGGGATTCAAAAGTTATGAATTAAACAAGTTTAAACATCTAGATCTAATTCAGAAATTTAAAACGAAATTCATGCCACGCGGCGCTTCCTGATTGGATGGTACCGCTTCGCTCAGGATCACGCTTCCAAACCGTTAGATTTAACTATACCGCACGGCTCAGATCTGCCCGTATCTCTTCGCCTAGCTTCTAATATCAACCACTAGATCTAGATCCAGTGGATCAAATCACTCTGACCACAACTCGGCGGCGCAAATGGCCCAAACGGCGGCGATGGCTCTGCCGGCGATGGATCGGCGAATCTAGCGAGGGCTAGGGACAGTGATGATGCTTACCGGCGTCGCAAGGTTGCGAGGAAGCTCCAGAGGTTGTTGGCGTGGACAGGGGCGAGCTGCAGTGGCCGTGGGAGCTCGTCGGAGTTGAGCGCAGCGTCGGGTGCTCGATGGCGAAGACGTTGGTGACGCTCTGGATCACCCTAGCATGAACCAGTTGTATCAGGAGGTGTGAAAGGCTACGGCGAACACTACTGGATCAAGGAGAAGTTGAGGGGCGGTCGGGTTTTACCTCAATCGCTCGTCGGAGTCGAGCGACGGTTCTGATGTTTGCGGGCACGAACGGTGATGGCAACCTGGGCCACGAGAAAGCAAACAAAAGGCATCACGGAACGCGCAAGGACATGTTGGTCATGTTTGTTTGAACCAGAGCCAGGGGGCGGTCGGAGCTCACCGTGATGGCTCCCTGGAGTGGTTCGGGACAGCGGTGGCGCGAGCTTGATTGTGGATAGCCTAGCGGTGCTCTGTGGTTGGTGAGTGAGGGGAATGGATCGGAGAGAGGAGGGGATCTTATAGTCGGAGCAGGGGCAGAGATCACGCACGCATTTATCGCCAAATAAGTGGATAAAAATCATGGCAGAGGCGGGGGAAGAAACGGGCGGCGACGGCGTCTGTGCGCGGGATTTGGGGAAGAAGGAGTCGACGTGGAGAGGGTCCACCACGATCGCTTAGGTAGTCTAAAGTGCGGTGAGAAAAACAGGGAGAGAGGGAAATCCAGGGTGGGCTGGCTAGTGGGCTGCTTCTGCTATTGGGTTCAAACGCTAGCGCCGGCCTTTTTCTATTTCTCTTATCTTTTTCTTTTACTGATTGATTTTCCAGAAACCTAATTCAAACAAATTCGAAACAATTTGAATTCAAATCGTTTCTAGATTTTTGTAGAGTGTAACCTTCATATTTTTGGGCATAAAACCATGTGGTCTCTTTGTACTAGCTTGGTCCCTTTGATTGAAGAAAATAAACAGTGCTATAGCACTTGATTTGAATAAGTTTTGGAAATGGTTTTTTAAATTATATTTGTTTTGTAAATTTTCACCAAACTCCAAAAATAAAAAAAAGTAACAAGAGAGCAAGCAAGGCTTGGTTTAAAACAAATAAACTCTTCAATTGAGAGTGGCATTGGTTTAATAGTTGCTCACATAAAATAATGAGCATCAGATGCTCCTGTTTTTTTTAAATGGTTTTGAAATGGAACCCTAAATGATCATGGATGCATGGATGATGTGAATGAGTTTTGAAAAATGATTTTAGGGATGTTACAAATCTAACACCCTTAAGGTGAATCTCGCCCTCGAGATTCGGATTGGCTAGCAAATAGGTGAGGGTGGTCTTTCCGAAGATCATCTTCTCTTTCCCATGTTGCTTCTTCTTCGGAATGATGGTTCCATTGAACTTTGCATAATTTGATAGTCTTAGTCCGAGTAACTCTTTCTGCAGTCTCAAGAATCTTGATAGGCTTCTCCTCATAAGTGAGATCACTTTCCAATTGGACCTCTTCCAAAGGTATAGTATCCTTCAAAGAAGTCTCTTCCATTTCTGGATGACATTTCTTAAGTTGACTCACATGAAACACATTGTGAACAACAGACAAAGACTCTAGCAATTCAATCTCATAAGCTACTTCTCCTTTACGACTCAGAATCTTGAATGGTCCAACATATCTTGGGGCCAATTTACCTTTGACACCAAACCTCTTCACTCCACGAAGTTGTGACACTCTAAGATAAGCTCTATCACCTACTTCATAGGTAACTTCTCTACGCTTAGGATCTGCGTAGCTCTTTTGTCGGGATTGTGCTATCTTTAGTATGTCCTTAACTAGCTTGAATTTCGCTTCAGCCTCTTTGATTAGTTCTGGTCCGAACAAACTTATTTCTCACACACCATTCCATAGCAATGGGGTGGTACACTTTCTCCCATAGAGAAACTCAAATGGTGCCATCTCAATACTGGCTTGATAGCTGTTATTGTAAGAGAATTCTACGTAAGGTAGACTTTCATCCCAACTGGCTCCATAGTCTAGAGCACATGCCCTCAACATATCTTCAAGAATCTGATTGGTCCTTTCTGTCTGTCCATCAGTCTGAAGATGAAATGCAGTGCTGAATTCCAACCTCGTTCCCAATGACTATGTAGCTGCCTCCAAAAATGAGAACTGAATTGGGTTCCCCTATCAGACACAATACTCTTGGGTACTCCATGTAGACATAAAATTCTACTCATATAGATCTTGGCTAACTTAGCACTTGTATAAGTTGTCTTCACGGGTATAAAATGAGCCATTTTAGTCAAGCGATCCACTACTACCCAAATAGAATCATATCCTGACCGGGTCCTTGGCAATCCGGTGATGAAATCCATACCAATCTTGTCCCACTTCCAATCAGGAATAGGTAGTGGTTGTAACAATCCTGCTGGTTTCTGATGTTCCGCTTTCACTCTACTACATACATCACACAAAGCAATATTTTTGGCGATGTCCTTCTTGAGATTATTCCACCAAAATCGTTCCTTCATATCCATGTACTTTTTTGTGTTACCCGGATGAATGGAATATGGTGAGTTATGTGCTTCTTGTAATATCAGTTTCCGAAGATCCGGATCTTGTGGAACACAGATACATTTTCCATACCATAAAGTACCCTGTTCATCTTCATGGAATCCTTTGGCTTTTCCCTTGCCAATGTTTTCCTTAATATCTTCAATTTCCATACCTGTCTTTTGGGCTTCTTTGATCTTGTCCAACAAAGTGGGTTGAACATCCAAAGAGATGAGATGTCCCTCAGGCACAATCTCCAATCTGAGATCTCTAAATTGGGCACACAGATCATCTGGCAATTCTCCTTTAGTAAGGCCATTCACAAAAACCTTACGGCTTAGAGCATCCGCTACAACATTTGCTTTACCGGGGTGGTATTGCAAACTCAAGTCATAGTCCTTGACGAGTTCTAGCCATCTTCTTTGTCTCATGTTAATTTCTTTCGGGGTGAAGATATACTTCAAACTCTTGTGATCTGTGAAAACTTCACATCGCTTTCCCAAAAGATAATGTCTCCATGTTTTGAGTGCATGGACAACAGAGGCTAACTCTAAATCATGAGTAGGGTAGTTTACCTCATGAGTTTTGAGTTGTCTCGAGGCATAAGCCACAACTTTCCCTTCTTGCATAAGTACTGCACCTAATCCATGATGAGATGCATCACAATACACTTGGAAATCTTTCTCCAAATCTGGCAAACACAAGACTGGTGCTGTCACTAGTCTCTTCTTCAATTCTTGAAAGCTGAGTTCACATCCTTCAGACCAAGCAAATTTCTTGTCTTTCTTAAGCAGTTCTGTCATTGGCTTAGCTACCTTGGAGAAATTCTCAATAAATCTTCTATAGTATCCTGCCAAGCCAAGGAAACTACGAACCTATTTCACTGACTTAGGAGATTCCCATTCAGTTACAGCTGAAACTTTAGCAGGATCAACTACTACACCATCTCCTGACACAACGTGTCCCAGAAAACCAACTTCATTTAACCAAAATTCACACTTGCTGAATTTGGCATACAGCTTATGCTCTCTAAGCTTCTCAAGTATCAAACGTAAATGTCCTTCATGCTCTTCTTTGCTCTTGGAGTAGATCAAAATGTCATCGATGAAAACGACAACAAACTTATCAAGGAACTCCATGAACACCTTGTTCATCATATTCATGAAGTATGCTGGTGCATTGGTCAAACCAAATGGCATCACGGTATACTCATACAATCCATACCTTGTGGTGAAAGTTGTCTTAGATATTTCTTGTTCCCTTATCTTGAGTTGGAAATAACCTGATCGGAGATCAATCTTTGAGAAAACACAAGCTCCTTCTAACTGATCAAACAATTCATTGATTCTAGGCAAAGTGTATTTATTCTTGATGGTCACCTCATTGAGTAAACGGTAATCTATGCATAACCTTTGACTTCTATCTTTCTTCTCCACAAACAAAACTGGTGCTCCCCAAGATGATGAACTTGGTTGGATAAATCCTTTGTGCAACTATTCTCCAAGCTTCTTCTTGAGTTCTTTCAACTCATCCACTGACATCTTGTACGGTCTCATTGCTATTGGTCTAGATCCTGGTAGCAAATCAATAAGAAATTCCACATCTCTATCTGGTGGAATTCCTGGCAATTCTTCCGGAAACACATCCGGATATTCACTCACAATTGGCACACTATCTATGCTAACCCCCTTAAGATAATTTAGCTTACTCCCTTTTGATTCAAAGTTAGACTTGAATCTAATCCGTTTCTTTTCCGGGGTTGTGAGTGCAACAGTACGATTGGCACAATCTAGTACTCCTTCATACTTGGTCATCCAATCCATTCCTAAAATTACATCCAGTCCTTGGGAATCTAGGATTATCAGACTCACTAGAAACTTATGTTTTCCAAACTCTATCACTAGATCCCGGCATCCAAGACTTACTATCATATCTCCACCTGGAGAACTTACTTTTATTGGACACCCAATGTTTTCAGTTGGAAACCCATTTCTATCAACAAATGCTTTTGATATGAATGAATGTGATGCACCAGTATCAAAAAGAACAAGTGCTGGAATAGAATTGAGTTTGAACTTACCAGCCACAGCATCAAATTCCTCATAGATATCCTCCACATTAATGTGGTTCACTTGTCCCTTTTGAAAAGGGTTGGGCTTATTGGGTCCTTCAACTTATTTATGGGCATTCATTTGCATAATGCCCCATCTTCTTGCACTTGAAACATTCAACCTGACTAAGATCCTGTTGGGGATATGCTATATGGGTATCCTCATAGCATGTATCTTATCCGACTAACCCGGGTGGCCCATAATCGGTAGCATGGCCTATGGCCTGCTGGGCGGCCCAGTTAGGTGGATCCAGAAGGGAGGCCCATGACGGATAAAGGAAGGCTACGGTGGAGTCACCAGCGTACCCGGAGCCTTGGAGTGCAAGATACACAAGACTAGTAATAGACGGTGTAGAACTCTGTAACATGTCCGGCTAGGACTTTTCCCTGTAACCCTAGGACCTGGCGACTATATAAGTCGGGCCTATGGTAGCCTTTAGGGCACCACAACTTAGTATCGTTTACACACGCCTCGCACAACGAACCTATCTCTGTAACTCGGCGTATTGCCATTATAGTGATTTATAGCAGGAGTAGGATTCCGCCACCGTTGTGGGATCTGAACCTGGGTAAGCTGTGTTACCTCGTACCCGTCAACCGTTCGCCTTACCCCACGTCTCTAAACATGCACTGTGAGGACCCCTCCATGGCGTACTCGTCGGCAATACCACGACAGTTGGCGCCCACCGTGGGGCAAGAGGCGCTTTAGGCTCTTCAGCGGGTGAGGACCAAGATCTTCGCGGGAATCGGCGAAACCGTAGCCATCGGTCGCGTTCTCTTCTCCGGGAACATTCCGATCGTCCCCCCCGACGAGTTCTGGATCCCGGCGAAGACGAACCCTACGCGGTGTTCGATCGTTCCTATCGGAGACATCCACCTCTTCATCGGCGAAACCGACTCGGGCACTAGTTCCCTGGAAGTCGGAGGAGCATCAAGACCCGCACGGACCGCCTACGGGATGGATATGTTCGCGGAAGGGTCGATGTCGGATCTCTCTCCGGAGATCGCCGACAAAGATCGAAAAGCATCAAGACTCGCATGGACCGACTACGGGCAGGATACGTTTGCGGAAGGATCGATGCCGGACCTCTCCTCGGAGTTTGCCGGCAAAGATCGGAAAAATTCAAGGCCCACCCAAACCGCCCCTATGCAGGATATAAAGGTGGAAGATCACTGCAAATCCGCAGGCTTTGCCCGTGCGTCTGGACAGCAGAGATCCAAGTTCGTCGGCGTGGTTACCATATTCGATCTAGCGCGTTGCCTTCAGAGAGAGGGCGAAAACCCCCGCGACTACCTCACCAGGTGGCTCCGTATACGGGCCGACCTGGCCCATTACCCCAATGATGATGCCATCTATCACTTTGTGGAAAGACTGGACCACGGCACGCTTCTCCGACACTCTCTAAGGCGGCAACAGGCGTCAGGACGCCTCACCTTCGAAAGCATGGTGAACACCGTCAACAACTACGCGGAGGATGAAGCGGCAGCTCAGACAGCGCTTGTGCTCATTGACGGAGCCCCTCCGATTCAATCACCGCACCCGCCTCCAGCCGCCATCGTCGTAGCAGCACCACCACCTCCAGTCATCGTCGCAGTCGTTGCACCCCCACCGCCCGTCATCGAGGAGGTCCTGGCGCCCTTCGACTCTTTCATTGACGCGCTTTATGCTGATTTCAGTGCAGATTCAGAGGAAATAGACTTCAGCCCAGAAGAGCTAGACTCCGCTATGGAGGAGATGGAGGAGGAGTACTCGCGCGACGAGCAAGCTAATAACACCGTCATGTCCCGAGGGGTGTTCGTCACCATTGGGACAGCGATGGATGAAGACCAACCCGGGCAAGCTCCGCCTACGGCGCTGGATAAGGGGAAGGGGCCAGTTATTGCTGCTGACTACGATTGCGCAAAAGTCATGCCTCCCCCGTCTAATCCAGTGCATCAGCCGCAGGAACTCGACACCGGTCCAAGCAACAACAACACCACAAACTTGCCGCCTCCAGCATCTACGTCGGCAGCAGCCCATGTTACTCCAGCCGATAGAGTGATGTACATCAACCTCCTCGTTGAGCCACTAACTGTTGATCATATCCGGAACGTGACTCAGCTTGACGAGAAGCTCCAGCAACTTCTAGAGGAAGCGCAAGCCATCGTGGAGCAAGGCGCTAAACTAGATCGAGATCTGGTAAACGCGCATAAGTCCATAGAAAAAGCTAGAGCAATGGAGGCCGAGTACAAGACTCTGCTCCAGCAGCAGAAGGCTAAGAAGGCTCCAGCTCGCGTCATCAACGACCCTGGTGTATGGCGCAACCTAGGATGGGCTCCCTCGAAGCCGGCACAGGCCAAGCCATACGTTGACACTGAAGGCAAGCAGGTGATGCCCACCCCACTCCTTAACCTCTCCGTCGCCAAGACCATTCTAGAGCAGGATAGATCGCCTGAGGCACTGGAACAGGTCTATGACCTAGTGGCCAAGGCGGTAAAGCAGCAGGAAAAGGCCACCTCTCAGAGGCTTGAGTCTGACCCAGCGCTCTGCCGATCTAGCCAGTACAAACCGCCAAGGGACAGATCTCCTCAGGATGTTGGATCACAGACGGGTTCATCAGAATGAAGACGGAGGGATGCGCGCAACAGGAAGGATGCTATCCCCATATCCTCCGACCATGGAGAAAGAGCCCAACCTCGCCGCCCATCACCACCGCCCCGATCCCCCCGACGTCAGGAAGACTACAAGGCTCACCATCGCACGGATATGCCCCCACCAAGGCAGTGTGGCATTGTCATCCGCGACAACACGGAGCAGACCCGTTATGATGGAAAGCACAACGAAGGACATAAGAGCAGGTCGAGCCATGACCCTCCGCGTCCGACAAGAAACCGTGACAGGCGTGAAGCGTCGCAGGAGGGTAACAGCAAGAAGGCTAACCCACCGCCACCTCTGCCTCCGTCACCGCCAAGCAGTCACCATGGCGGAGGAGGCCCGCGTCGTTCGTGCAGCCCATCCCCTGGTGACAAAAAGAAGAAGAACCCGGAGCCGTACGATGCACGTTCACGGATCGATAAGATTCACGAGGCCCGGGAAGGATCATACCTGGGACCACGTTGCTTTGGACCTGCAATACGGTCCGCAACTTACCCCAAAGGTTTCCGGATTGACAAGACCATCAAGCCCTATGACGGCACCGCCAAGCCTGCCACATGGTTGCAGGACTACGGCAACGCGGTGGAGATTGCCGGAGGCAACCCCAACGTCGTCGTCAAGTACCTCCCGTTAATGTTGGCGGGTACGGCCCGTCAATGGATCGACGACTTGCTGGAAAAATCTATCTACAACTGGCTGGACATGCAAGAAGCATTCACTAAGAACTTTGAGGGTACATACAAGCGTCCCTGCACGGTGGGTGATCTACAGCGGTGCGTGCAAGAGAAAGACGAGACATCTCGTGCCTACCTCTCTCGCTGGCTGGATATGAAGAATTCCTGCGTAGGAGTGCACGCCCAGACCGCCATGGCAGCATTCATCGATGGGTTGGAAAGGGGGACGTTGCTCCGACATAAGCTGAAGCGCTTGCAGGACAATCATCAGCTTGACTTGAATCAGATGATTCAGTTAGCTAGTGAGTTCGCAGCTGCCGACGATGACGCTCGTGGCTCTTTGCCGGCAACGGCCATTCCAACCCAAGCCCGAAGGAACAGCAGTACAAATCGGAAAACCGCTCTAGAATAAAAGCAATCTACCGACATGGTCACTATGACTTTTGCAGGACGAGGTGAAGGCGAACAACGTGGTCGAGGAAGGGGAGCAGGCCATGGGCAGCAGCGAGGAAGCGAAACCAACTCGGCACCTCGTACGAGGAGTACCGCGATATGCCGTGCCTCGTACACCTCGATGTCAACGGCAAGGCCACCCATACCAATCGACACTGCAAGTTCGTCAACGACCTCAAGGAAGACCCGGAGTCCGGCTATAAGTGAAGTCGGAAAAACAGACCGTGAGGCAAGGGCAAGGGTAAGAAGAAGGAGGAGTCCAAGGATTCAAGTGACATGGACGAGGACATTGACCCTAAGCATGCCGCCAAGAACGACGACAAGGGCAAGAACCCCTTCGCAAAGAAGTCTCTAGTCTACCACACTTTCCTCGGCACCCCCACCGTCCGACAACAGAATACCTCTCTGAGGATCCTGAGGGCCACTTTCCCCCCAGTTCCCCAATACCTGCGCTGGTCGGAGGTTCCAATCACTTGGGACAGAAGGGACCACCCAGACCTTGTGCCCACGGATAACCGGTACGCCATGATCATCAACCCCTTGATTGACGGCGTGGAGTTCACCAAGTGCATGGTGGATAGTGGAAGCAGCATCAACATCATGTACCTAGATACACTGCAGAAGATGAACTTGACGGAGGCAAACCTAAGGCGGACCAACACCGTGGTCCATGGCATAGTTCCTGGTCGGGAGGCTCGGTCCCTTGGGTGCATCACACTTCAGGTAGCCTTTGGCAACGTTAATAATTACCGCCAAGAGCGCATGACCATTGAGGTAGTCCCCTTCAAGAGCGTGTACCACGTCATATTCGGCTGCGACATATTCCACAGGTTCATGGCCAAGCCATGCTTCGTCTACAACAAGCTCAAGATACCCGGACCGAACGGTGTCATCACAGTATCCGGAAGCTTTACCAAGGCAAGGCACTACGAGATCAATGAAACAGACGTTGCAGAAGCTATCCTCTACAGCGAAGAATTCAAGGAGATCCAGAGCAAGGTCAATGACTCAGAGATGCCCGCGTCGGAGAAGCAGATCTCCGACTCCGCTCCTGCGTTCAAGGCCGCCATCGAGACCAAGCAGGTGGAAATTGTGGTAGGTGATGCCTCCAAGACCGCCGCCATTGGGACGAACCTAGATCCCAAATAGGAAAGCGCGCTCATCGAGTTCATCCGTGAGAATAGGGACATCTTTGCATGGCAACCCGCCGACATGAAAGGTGTACCTAGGGAACTTGCCGAGCACAGCTTAAACATAGATCCAAAATGTAAACCAGTGAAACAACCTCTACGACGCTTCGGAGATGAGAAGAGACGTGCCATTGGCAAAGAGATAGCTAGGTTACTTAAGGCTGGTTTTATCCGAGAAGTGTCCTTCACACCCGATGGGTGGCCAATCCTGTACTTGTCCCCAAAAAGGGAACTACTGAATTAAGAATGTGTGTTGATTACACCGGCTTGAACAAAGCATGTCCCAAAGATCCGTTTGATTTGCCTCGCATTGACCAAGTCATTGACTCGACGGCTGGCTCGGAACTTTTGTGTTTTCTCGATGCATACTCAGGATACCACCAAATCAAAATGAGGAAGTCGGAACAATTGGCCACTTCGTTCACTACCCCTTACGACACGTTTTGCTATGTCACGATTCCCTTTGGGATGAAAAACGCAGGTGCTACCTACCAGCGGACAATGCAACATTGCCTTCACGACCAAATTGGTCGGAACGTTCACGCCTATGTGGACGATATTGTGGTAATGTCAAAAAAGTCAAATGACTTAATCTCCGACTTAAAAGAAACCTTTGATAATCTTCGGAAATACAACATGATGCTCAACCCTAAGAAGTGCGTCTTCGGGGTTCTAGCCGGCAAATTGTTGGGCTTCATCGTTTCCCAGCGCGGAATCGAGGTCAACCCGGAGAAAATCAAGGCCATCTTAAACATAAACCGTCTGACATGCCTAAAGGACATCCAACGACTAACAGGTTGTGTTGCAGCAGTTAGTCGGTTCGTCAGCCAACTTGGAGAGAAGGCTCTGCCGCTGTACAAGTTGCTGAAGAAGGCGGACAAATTCACATGGACGGACGAGGCAGATGCATCATTGAAGCAGCTCAAGGAGATTCTTTCCTCAGCGCCCATCCTTGCAGCACCCGAGCCTGGCGAGCCCCTGTTAATTTACATGGCGGCAACCAACCGGGTTATCAGCATCGTCGTCATGGTAGAGCGGAAGGAACCAGGCTATGAGCACGGAGTTCAAAGACCAGTTTACTACGTAAGCGAGGTCTTGACGGAGTCCAAGCAGCATTACCCGCACTACCAAAAGATAGCTTATGGAGTATTCCTTGCTTCTCGCAAGCTGAGGCATTACTTTCAGGAGCACCCAATCACAATGGTGAGCAAGACTCCGCTGTCTGACATTATCAACAACAGCGACGCTACATGAAGGGTCGTGAAGTGGGGCATTGAACTTACCGCCTTCGAGATCACCTACAAGAGACGCGACGCTATTAAGTCACAAGCCTTGGCGGATTTTATTGCAGATTGGACGGAGGTGCCAGATGCTACTCCATTGCCAGAACCAGAGTACTAGGTGATGCACTTTGATGGATCAAAGTTGCTCAACGGCTCGGGGGCTGGTGTATTGCTACAGTCACCAAAAGGAGACAAGCTACACTACGTTCTGCAGATCCACTTCGAGGCTACAAATAACATGGCGGAGTATGAAGCACTAATTCACGGACTGCGTGTAGCCAAGGATATTGGCATCAAGCGCATAGTTTGCTGTGGAGATTCCGACTTGGTTGCCCAGCAGGTGGCTGGCACCTGGAATGCATGGAACCCTATGATGGCGGCATATCGTGACAAAGTGGACGAGATAGCCAAGAGCTTCTTGGGCTACGAAGTCAAGTATGTGCCTAGGGAGCAAAACGAGGCGGCTGATCTAATGTCTAAACTTGGATCAGGGCGCAAGCAAATTCCGCCAGGAGTTTTCCTAGAGCATCTACGCACACCATCCGTGAAGGGCGCCGACATCGACAACCCGGATAGAGCTCATTCTTTCGTCAACATGGTGACGAAGATCCCTCCGGCTTGGACAAAACCATTCACGGAATATCTCGAACACGGAACTTTGCCCGACGACGAGGTCGAAAGACGGTAGATAGTACGACGAGCAAAGGGTTATACCATAATTAATGGGCAACTCTACAAAAGGAGCACTACTGGTGTATACCTAAAGTGCGTTTCCCAGCTAGAAGGTATGGAAATCCTACGCGAGATCCATCTCGGAGATTGCGGGCATCACACCGCTCCTCGATCGTTGGTCGCGAAATCCTTCCGGCAAGGATTCTACTGGCTGACCGCGAAGGCGGACGCCGACAAGCTGGTAGAAACATGCACAGGATTCCAGTATTATGCCCGACAACCACATGTTCCTGCTGAAGAATTGCGAACAATACCAATAACTTGGCCGTTTGCAGTCTGGGGGCCAGACATGGTGGGGCCGTTACAAACAACACCATGTGGATTTACACATCTGCTTGTAGCAGTTGACAAATTCACCAAATGGATAGAAGCTAAACCCATTAGAAAGCTTGATGGGGAAACTGCCCTCAGGTTTGTCCGGGATCTAGTGGTGAGATTTGGTCTCCCACATAGCATCATCACCGACAACGGCAGCAACTTATCACTCGGAGAAGTGGAGGCCTATTGCTGGGACAAAGGCATTCGACTTGATCTTGCATCTGTGGCACACCCACAGTCCAATGGTCAAGTTGAGCGAGCCAATGGGTTAATTCTGCAGGGAATCAAGCTACATCTTGAGGCGCCGCTACATAGAGCAGCTGGAGCCTGGGCGGAAGAATTGCCATCTATGTTGTGGATTTTACGAACTACACCCAATAGATCCACCGGCCTTCACCCCCTATTTCATGGTATATGGAGCAGAAGCCATCCTACCTTCCAACATCCTCCACGATGCACCAAGAGTTGCCGCCTACGACGAAGATGACGCTGAAGAATCTAGGCGCCTAGATGTGGACCTTCTCGAGGAGGAGGAGCGCGTTTTGGCATGCCAAAGATCCGCCATCTACCAGCAGAAGCTACGCAGCTACCATAGTCGCCCCGTTCGGCATCGCCCGTTTAAAGAAGGGGATTTGGTGCTCCGACTTAAGCAGAAGAAGTCACACAAATTATCCCCTCCATGGGAAGGACCGTTCATCATAAGCAAGGCGCTACTCAATGGGTCTTACTACCTTGTCGACAATCGTGAGCTCAAGGATAGACCCAGCGAGGATCATAAGCGTAAGCGACGTGACCCGGATGATGACTACCCGGAGCTTGATCGGCCATGGAACATAGCACAGCTACGTCCTTTCTACACTTAGCATTTTTTATCTAATCGTGTATCTCTTATATGATCAATGAAATATAGCTCTTTGGTTCACTCATATTGCTGAGTCTTTTACCTCCTTTAGTGTTAATTTTTGGATCATATAAACCTTTATGCACAAGCTTTGCGTTTGCACTTGTGAAAATTCCGCCTACGGGCGCTAGCTTAAGTTTTCTGGTCTACACATTCTTTGTTGTTTTTATGTGGATTCTGGAGTAGTGACTTTCGGCACTTATTGTTGGCGATTTTGTGTTCAGGTTATTGACGGTGCCATTGGGCATCATCACCTAAGCGCATGGTTCCGATAACGAGTCTTCCGACTCACGAAAATTCAAGCATAAAAACCAAAGTAATGGATAAGCCAGCACTTGCTTAAAACATATATACATATTGGGCATTAATTCTTAAGTAGCAGGATACGACAACCACTGTTTTCCGCCTTAAGATTACATCACCAAGTTTTTTTTCAATGCACATCCCAGAAGTGAAACAAGAATTACAAAGCATTTTTTCACTCCTTGGGTGCAGGGGACTTGGAGGTTGCATCATCACCAGCCGGAGATTCACCCTCAACGTCACCACTATGAGGAGACTCGGAAGATTCAGGGTTGGCGCTGTCAAGAAAGTTCCTGGGCACGAAGACGTCGACATCCACCAACTCGGCAACCCTGGTGTCATAACCCGCGAGTGATGACAAGATGGATTCGTGATCGATCTCTTTGCCGTCATCATCTATGTCGGGGATACGAGATGTCACCGTGTCGATGTCGGCACCTTCATAGTGTGCCTTCACCATGGACAGCGCCATCCTTGTGCCAGCCCGTGCACATGAAGCTTTCCAGCTTGCAACACGCTCGGGGGCTCGTCGCAGGATCTCCGAGTACTTCACCATGGAGTCCGAGGCCTTGATATAAATTTGCAGGGGCTCGGCGTGTTGGAATTATGCCCTAGAGGCAATAATAAAGATGTTATTATTATAATTCTTGTTCATGATAATGTTTATATTCCATGCTAGAATTGTATTAAGCGGAAACTTTAATACTTGTGTGGTTTGTGAACAACACCGTGTCCCTAGTACGCCTCTATGGACTAGCTCATTGATCAATGATGGTTAAGGTTTCCTAACCATAGACATGAGTTGTCAATTGATAATGAGATCATATCATTGGGAGAATGATATGATGGACAGACCCAAACTAAGCGAAGCAATTAGATCGTTTCATCGTGTTCGTCTTTGCGAAGCTTTTCTTATGTCAAATATTGTATTCCTTAGACCATGAGATAATACAACTCCCTGGTATCGGAAGAAAGCTTTGAGGTCATCAAACGTCATCCTATGAGAGGGTGATCATAAAGGTGTCTCTCAGGTGATCGGAAAGTATCTGTTGGGTTGTATGTATCGAGATGGGATTTGTCCCTCCCAAGTCGGAGAGATATACTTCGGGCCCACTCGGTAATCGATATCAACACCGCTTGCAAGCATGTGGTTAAGGAGTTAATCACAAAGTGATATCGGATTACGAAACGAGTAAATTACTTGCTGTGAACGAGATTGAACTAGGTATGACGATACCGACGATCAAATCTCGGGCAAGTAAAATATCGCGAGACGAAGGGAATATAAATATGGGATTGATTAAATCCTGGCATCGTGGAATGTGTGGGAGTCAATATGGGTTTCCAGACCCCGCTGTTGATTATTGATAGAAGATCATGTCTGCATATTCTCGAACCCGCAGGGTCACACACTTAACGTGTCTCGACGCTAGGATAGATTGGATAATTGGTTTATGATTTTTTGTTAGGAGTCTCGGATGGGATCCGGGATATCACGAGAGGTTCCGGAATGGTCCGGAGAATAAGATTCATAGTGCAGTTTTTGGAGTTCAGAATTGTTCCGGGTTAATCGGTATTGTACCGGAAGCTTCTAGAACCTTCCAGAAGGGGACCAACGTGGCCCCACCTTCCGGGAGGGGGCATGGGCCTATGAGGAGTGCCCTGGCCGCATTGGGCCAGGGGCACAAGGCCCCATAGGTCCCAGCCGGCCTAGAGAGGTTTAAACTCGAGATAGAGTTTCTAGAAGGGGGAGGAGTCCTTGCCCCCCACTCCTTATCCTTTGGGGCCGCCGGTTTGGGCTTGGGGGAGGGGATAGGGCTGCGACCCCCCCTCTATATAAAGAGGGGTGGGGGCGCACCAAACCCCCACACCTTCCCCTCCAACCCTAGCCGCCCTGCTGCCCTCCTCTCTCCCTCCCGACTGCTTGTAGGCGAAGCCCTGCTGCAGAAATTCTCCACCATATACACCACGCCGTCGTGTTGTAGATCCAATCCGTCTCTCCACCATACTTGCTGGTCCGAGGAAGGAGGAGGCGTCGAGGTGCCGCACGTGTGCATCTCACGGAGGCACCGCCACTTGTGGTGCTAGATCGGATCGGATCGCGAGGAGGATAAGCGAGTACGACTACATCACCCACGTTCCGACGAATGTTCATTGCGAATCTTCAAGGGTATGAAGATCTAATCCAATCTCTCGTTGTTTGCATCTCCTAGATTAGATCTTGGCTTTCCTCTGTTCGCATCCGTAGAAAATTTTGATTTACTATGCCGCGAAACCCTTCAAAGGGTATCGAACTAGATCTATGCGTAGATGTGTTTCACGAGTAGAACGCAACATGGTTGTTGCGGGCGTTGATGTTTTCTGTTGCAAGCCTCTTGTTTGTGTTCTTCTTATGACGCGGGATAGTGAGATTGAAGCGGTCCAGGCCAACCTTACGCGACGTCGTTCGCGAGACCGGCTCCGCACTTGACGTGTCGCTTGTTCTACACATGCGGCTAGTGGATGTCAGTTTCTCTCACTATAGTTGTCATGCGATTAACACCGGAGTTTGGCAACCATAATATCACCGTTGTGGCTTTCCGTAGGTAAGAATCGTTCTTAGCATCTACTCCCATAAGCCACGTAAAACATGCAACAACAAAGTAGAGGCGTCTAACTTGTTTTTGCAGGGAGTGTTTTCTGTGATATGGTATGGCCCAAGATGTGATGTGTATAATGTATGCGATGATCATGGTTTGTAATGTTTCACGACTTGCATGTCGATGAGTACACAACCGGCAGGAGCCATATGGTTGTCTTTATAATTGTGTATGACATGTGTGTCAACTTCTTATGCGCCATGTAATAGTTTCACTTTATCGCTAAGTAGTTAGCAATAGTTGTAGTTGCTATTCGTGGTGGAGGCAATCATGGTGGAGTGATGGAGATCATGCCGGAACGCACAAGATGGAGATCATTGCGCGAAGATTGGCTATACCATGTCACATAAAGTTATATGCATGTGATGTTTATCCTTTTATGTATCTTATTATGCTTAGATCGCGACGGTAGCATTATAAGATGATTCCTCACTTAAAGATCAAGATAAAACTGTGTTCTCCCCGAGTATGCACCGTTGCGAAAGTTCGTCGTGTCCAAGCATCACGTGATGATCGGGTGCTATAGACTCTACGCTCACATACAACGGGTGCAAGCCAGTTTTTGCACACGCGGAAATACTTGGATCTAACTTGACGAGCCTAGCATGTACAGACATGGCCTCAGAACACAAGAACCGAAAGGTTAAGCATGAGTCATATGAATGATATGATCGACACTTCGTTGTCCACCATTTAAACCACATCTCTTCTCATGATGATCGGATTAGGTGTGGTGAATTTGGATCGTGTTCTAAACAACTTGAGGGAAGTTGAATTTAGTGGGAGTTCATATAGTAATTTGATTAAGTTGAACAATTTATCATGAACATAGTCTAAATTGTACTTGCAAATACTGTAGATCACATGGCCAAGTCCAACTTCAACTTCAACGTTTTTGCTGAGAAGGAAAAGCTTAGAAACAATGGGTCTAACTTCACCAATTGGTTCCGCAATCTAAGAATCATTCTCTCTGGTGGTCAAAAGGACTATGTCCTTGGGAAAGTGTTAGGTGACCCCCACTTTGCAACGCGCTACTGATGAGAAAGCTGTCTATCAGTCGCGCAAAGATGATTATGGTGTGATTAAGAGCACCATGTTGTTTGCTATGGAACCGGAACTTCAAAATCGTTTTGAAACCTATCCCGGGCCCTTTGAGATTCTTGAAGAGCTGAAAACCATGTTTCAGACTCAGGCCCGTTCTGAGAGATATGAGATCTCTGAGAAGTTCTTTAACTGCAAGATGGAGGAAGGGAGTTCCGTTAGTGAGCACGCCATAAAGATGTCGGGCTACACTCAACGCCTTGAGCAACTGGAATGCACGATTCCAGAGGAGCTCAAGATTGACAGAGTTCTGCAATCACTCCCTCCCAGCTACAAAAGTTTTGTAGTGACTCATAATCAGATTGGTTCCACTGATACGATCACCGAGCTCTTCGCAAAACTGTAGGCCGCGGAAGTGGACATCAAAAAGGATAATCATGTGTTGATGGTCAACAAGCCCTCCTTTAAGAAAGGTAAGGGTGCAAAGAAGCCCTTCAATAAAGGCGGCGGCAAGCGCGTTGCCCCTGCTGAGAAGAAGCTCAAGTCTGGTCCCAAGCTGGACACTGAGTGCTTCTATTGCAAGGACAAGGGTCACTGGAAGCGCAACTGTCCGAAGTACTTAGCGGACAAGAAGGCTGGCACCATCAAAGGTATATTTGATATACATGTTATTGATTTTTTCCTTACTTGCCCTCGTTGTAGTGCCTGGGTATTTGATACCGGTTCAGTTGCTAATATTTGTAACTCGAAACAGGAGCTATGGAATAGACGGCGGCTTACGAGGGATGAGGTGACGATGCGCGTTGGCAACGGATCAAGAGTTGATGTGATGGCCGTCGGCACGCTCTCCTTAGTTTTACCTTCGGGATTAGTTTTAAACCTTAATAAATGTTATTATGTGCCTGCGTTGAGCATGAACATTATTTCCGGATCATGTTTGTTGCAAGACGGTTATTCATTTAAATCGGAGAATAATGGTTGTTCTATTTATATGAGTAATATCTTTTATGGTCATGCACCTTTAGTGAATGGTTTATTTCTTCTAAATCTGGAAAGGGATGAAACACACATCCATAACATTGAGGCTAAGAGATAAAAAGTAGATAGTGATAATACTACTTATTTGTGGCACTGTCGTCTAGGTCATATTGGTGTAAAGCGCATGAAGAAACTCCATTCCGATGGACTTTTGGAGTCTCTTGATTTTGAATCATTTGACACATGCGAACCATGCCTCATGGGAAAGATGATCAAAACCCCGTTCTCCGGAATGATGGAGCGAGCAATGGGCTTGTTGGAAATCATACATACCGATGTATGCAGACCGATGAGTGTTTCGACGCACGGTGGATATCGCTATTTTCTCACTTTTACCGATGACTTAAGCAGATATGGGTATATCTATTTAATGAAACATAAATCTGAAACATTTGAAAAGTTCAAAGAATTTCAGAATGAAGTGGAGAACCATCGTAACAGAAAGATTAAGTTTTTACGATCCGATCGTGGAGGCGAATATTTGAGTTACGATTTTCTCACGCATCTTAAAGCAAGTGGAATCGTTTCACAACTCACGCCACCCGGAACACCACAGCGCAATGGTGTGTCTGAACGCCGGAATCGAACCTTATTAGATATGGTCCGATCGATGATGTCTCTTACTGATTTGCCGTTATCATTTTGGGGTTATGCATTAGAAACCGCTGCATTCACTTTAAATAGGGCACCATCTAAATCCGTTGAGACGACACCGTATGAACTATGGTTTGGTACTAAACCTAAGTTGTCGTTTCTTAAAGTTTGGGGATGCGAAGCCTACGTCAAAAAGTTGATGTCGGACAAGCTCGAACCCAAAGCGGAGAAATGCGTCTTCATAGGATACCCTAAGGAAACTATTGGGTATACCTTCTATCACAGAACCGAAGGCAAAGTGTTTGTCGCAAAGAACGGTTCCTTTCTTGAGAAGGAGTTTCTCTCGAAAGAAGTGAGTGGGAGGAAAGTAGAGCTAGACGAGGTTATTGAACCTTCTCTTGAATTGGAGAGTAGCGCCGCACCTGAAATTGTTCCAGTGCCGCCTGCACCAATAATAGAGGAAGCGAATGATAAAGATCATGAAGCTTCAGACGATGCTGCTACTGAACGTCGTAGGTCGACAAGGTCGCGTGCCCCTCCTGAGTGGTATGGCAACCCTATCTTAACTGTC
This sequence comes from Avena insularis, assembly GCA_023614405.1. Taxonomy (NCBI): domain Eukaryota; kingdom Viridiplantae; phylum Streptophyta; class Magnoliopsida; order Poales; family Poaceae; genus Avena; species Avena insularis. Next base: position 290,965,659 of record CM042691.1, on the reverse strand, counting down.
TTGCTAGTAGATGACAGTGAGCCTGCGAACTATGAGGAAGCAATGATGAGCCCAGACTCTGAGAAATGGCTAGAAGCCATGAAATCTGAATTAGGATCCATGAGCGAAAACCAAGTATGGACTTTGGTGGACCCTCCTAGCGACCGTAAGGCCGTTGAGTGCAAATGGATCTTCAAGAATAAAACGGACGCGGATGGTAATGTTACCGTCTATAAAGCACGGCTTGTCGCGAAAGGTTTTCGACAAGTTCAAGGTGTTGACTACGATGAGACTTTCTCTCCCGTAGCGATGTTTAAGTCCATTCGGATTTTATTAGCAATTGCTGCGTTTCATGATTATGAAATATGGCAGATGGATGTCAAGACTGCGTTCCTCAATGGCAACATTGATGAAGAGTTGTATATGATGCAACCCGAAGGTTTTGTCGATCCTAAGGATGCTGATAAAGTATGCAAGCTTGAGCGTTCCATTTATGGACTGAAGCAGGCATCTCGGAGTTGGAACCTTCGTTTTGATCAAGTGATCAAGAGCTTTGGATTTGTTCCAAATTGCTATGAAGCTTGTATCTACAAGAAAGTGAGTGGGAGCTCGGTGACATTTCTGGTACTATATGTGGATGACATATTGATTATCGGAAATGACATCAACATGCTTAACGATGTGAAGAGTTATTTGAACAAGTGTTTTTCAATGAAAGACCTACGTGAAGCTGCTTATATATTAGGCATCAAAATCTATAGAGATAGACAAAGACGCCTGATAGATTTAAGCCAGAGTACATACCTAGACAAAGTTCTGAAAAGGTTCAGAATGGATAAGGCAAAGAAAGGTTCAGTGCCTATGTTGTCAGGTAAGACATTGAGCAAGGCTCAGTGTCCTTCTGATAAATGATAGGGAAGCTATGAGCAAAGTGCCTTATGCCTCAGCCATAGGTTCTATCATGTATGCCATGCTATGTACTAGACCGGATGTGTCCAATGCTCTTAGTTTGACGAGCAGATATCAAAGTGATCCAGGAGTGGAACACTGGACAGCCGTGAAGAACATCCTAAAGTACCTAAATAGGACCAAAGAAATGTTCTTAGTCTATGGGGGTGATGAACAGCTCGTCGTAAAAGGTTACGTTGACGCTAGTTAGTTTAATTCCACAAGGATTATTCTAAATCTCCGACGGATACGTGTATATTTTGAATGGAGGGAGGAGCTGTGAGCTAGAGAAGCTGCAAGCAAAGCGTGATCGCGGGATCTCTGATGAAAGCGGAATACATGGCTGCTGCGGAAGCGTCAAGTGAAGGAGTTTGGATCAGAACTTCATCAGCTTGAGCTTGCATGGTTCAGTGCATTGGACCTTGGAGATATTGTGACAACAACAACGCGCCATAGCACTTTCAAGGAAACCAAGATATCATCCAAAGACCAAGCATATCAACCGCAAGTTTCATATAATCCGAGATTATATAGAAGATGGAGATCTGAAGATTAGCAAAGTACATACATATCTGAATGTCGGAGATCCGTTGACTAAACCTCTTCCGCGTGCAAAACATGATCAACACCTCAGTGCCATGGGTGTGAGATTGTTGCCAAATGTAAACTAGATTATTGACTCTAGTGCAAGTGGGAGACTATTGGAATTATGCCCTAGAGGCAATAATAAAGATGTTATTATTATAATTCTTGTTCATGATAATGTTTATATTCCATGCTAGAATTGTATTAAGCGGAAACTTTAATACTTGTGTGGCTTGTGAACAACACCATGTCCCTAGTACGCCTCTATGGACTAGCTCATTGATCAATGATGGTTAAGGTTTCCTAAACATAGACATGAGTTGTCAATTGATAATGAGATCATATCATTGGGAGAATGATATGATGGACAGACCCAAACTAAGCGAAGCAATTAGATCGTGTCATCGTGTTCGTCTTTGCGAAGCTTTTCTTATGTCAAATATTGTATTCCTTAGACCATGAGATAATATAACTCCCTGGTATCGGAAGAAAGCTTTGAGGTCATCAAACGTCATCCTATGAGAGGGTGATCATAAAGGTGTCTCTCAGGTGATCGGAAAGTATCTGTTGGGTTGTATGTATCGAGATGGGATTTGTCCCTCCCAAGTCGGAGATATACTGGCCCACTTTCGTAATCGATATCAACACCGCTTGCAAGCATGTGGTTAAGGAGTTAATCACAAAGTGATATCGGATTACGAAACGAGTAAAGTACTTGCTGTGAACGAGATTGAACTAGGTATGACGATACCGACGATCAAATCTCGGGCAAGTAAAATATTGCGAGATGAAGGGAATATAAATATGGGATTGATTGAATCCTGGCATCGTGGTTCATCCGATATGATCATCGATGAATGTGTGGGAGTCAATATGGGTTTCCAGACCCCGCTGTTGATTATTGATAGAAGATCATGTCTGCATATTCTCGAACCCGCAGGGTCACACACTTAACGTGTCTCGACGCTAGGATAGATTGGATAATTGGTTTATGAGTTTTTGTTCGGATTCTCGGATGGGATCCGGGATATCACGAGAGGTTCCGGAATGGTCCGGAGAATAAGATTCATATAAGGCAGTGCAGTTTTTGGAGTTCGGAATTGTTCCGGGTTAATCGGTATTGTACCGGAAGCTTCTAGAACCTTCCGGAAGGGGACCAACGTGGCCCCACCTTCCGGGAGGGGGCATGGGCCTATGAGGGAGTGCCCTGGCCGCATTGGGCCAGGGGCACAAGGCCCCATAGGGCCCAGCCGGCCTAGAGAGGTTTAAACTCGAGATAGAGTTTCTAGAAGGGGGAGGAGTCCTTGCCCCCCACTCCTTATCCTTTGGGGCCGCCGGTTTGGGCTTGGGGGAGGGGCTAGGGCTGCGAACCCCCATCTATATAAAGAGGGGTGGGGGCGCACCAAACCCCCACACCTTCCCCTCCAACCCTAGCCGCCCTGCTGCCCTCCTCTCTCCCTCCCGACTGCTTGTAGGCGAAGCCCTGCTGCAGAAATTCTCCACCATATACACCACGCCGTCGCGTTGTAGATCCAATCCGTCTCTCCACCATACTTGCTGGTCCGAGGAAGGAGGAGACGTCGAGGTGCCGCACGTGTGCATCTCACGGAGGCACCACCACTTGTGGTGCTAGTTCGGATCGGATCGCGAGGAGGAGAAGCGAGTACGACTACATCACCCACGTTAGACAAGCGTTCATTGCGAATCTTCAAGGGTATGAAGATCTAATCCAATCTCTCTTGTTGTTTGCATCTCCTAGATTAGATCTGGGCTTTCCCTCTGTTCGCATCCGTAGAAAATTTTGATTTACTATGCCGCGAAACCCTTCACGGCGATCTCTTTGGCTTGGGCGATGGCGGTGTTGATGAAGTTGCCGGCAAGAATCATGCATTCCTTGTCCGAAGGAGGCGAGCGGGTTAAACCCAGGGGCGCTGAAAATTTCGACAACGATTGCATAAGTTCAAAAAATTCTAAGTATCCAGACTATAGAACTACAAGGCGGAGGACACTTACTGAAGATGCTGGCCTTAGCCTGCCAGACGACGTCCGCCAGGGATTCGTTATCTTGTTGGAGAAGCTTAAACGCCTCGCTATGGCGAAGGTTTTGCTCATCGGCAGCTTGCTTTTGATCCTTTAGGATCGCAAGCTCCTCCTTCAAGCGAATGATCTCAGCGGAGGCAGAGTCCTGCAGGACTTTCATGGAATCCTTGTGCATCTTCAGCATTTCTTCCCTCTCCTTCTTAAGGATCTTGTTCTCACTGTCCAGCTGCTGAATATGCTTGGCCTGCTCGACAATATCCTTGGCCTTGGCAACATGCTCTGCAAGTCGGAGAAAACAAAGTACACCGTGAGTACTCGAAGAAAGAAGGCACAAAAGTAAGACGGAAGTGCGCAAAAAGAAAACAGACTCTTGTTTTTGATGATCTGTTCCTTCTAGATGGCGGTTTTACCCTTTTTAGCTTCAAGGTCCGCGCGCATCTTCTGGTACTTGTCGTTGGCCATGCTTCTCCGAGCATTCTCGTTTTGTGGAAGCAAATATAAAGTTAAGTCATTGTTTGGTCTGCTTGGAGCTTCTAGTCGGAAATTTTCCACCTAGATGCTCGGGGGCTAAAATGAGAGATTTTAACTTGGCAATATGCTTAGCTTTTCTTTAAGCATCTAGTCGGAGCTAATTCAGTTCTCAACTAGAAGCTTGGAGGCTACAGTATAAATTTTTAAACTCGGAAAATGCTTAGCTTTTCTTTAAGCATCTAGTCGGAGCTAATTCAGTTCTCCACTAGAAGCTTGGGGGCTACAACAGTCAAAATTATGAACACTGTGTATACTACTCTTAGAGCATCTAGTCGGAATATTTCGTTCCATCTAAATGCTTGGGGGCTACAGTGAGAGTTTTTTCTAACTTATTCACTCTTAGAGCATATAGATGCAAAACCTATGGTTTTCCGTCTACATCCTCGAGGGCTACAGTGGGATACTCATATGAAATGCAAAAGGTAAAGTAAAACTTACAAGTGCGATGATCTTGAGGCTTGTAGCGCTCTCGGCCAGCAGCTTGCCAAAGGCAATGTTGTTTCCTCGCAAGATGTCTGCTTGTCGGAGTAGCTCCTCAAGACCGCACGTCGGAGATGATGGCACTCCTCCAGGAACCGGAGTCGTGTTACTCGGCATGAGCGCTGGGTAAATGATCTTCGGGAAATCGATGGGTTTCTGGCCAGTAGAGGCGCCGCCTCCGGCAGAAGTACCAGCTCCCACCGCCGCCTTGCCGCTACCGATGGCATCCTTAGCCGGAGCTTCAGCCATTTGGAGAGCAGCACTCTCCTACGTCGCCTGCTCGCCGACAACAGCAAGCTCGGTTGAAGCGCCATAGTCCACTTCCATGACGGAAGGGCCTAGTGCCTCCTGGACTTGGGAGCTTGTCGGAGCGGAGGAGGGCTTGACGGTAGGAGTGGTAGGAGCGATGGCGGGGGAGGAGTCGCGATGCAGCATATCTGTTGAGGCTGGTTGTGGCTTTCTTCCTGAAACGTGCAAAATGCATAAGTACAGGAATGAGATAGATAAAATAAGACAATGTCGGAGAATAAGAGGCTTACACCAGGGGGGCGCTTTGGCAAACATCCCGGTGGCTCTCTTCTTTTCCACCTCCAGGGCGGCAGTACTCTTTTTGGAGGCTCCACCCTCCGTCTTCTTTTTCTTGCCTCCGTCGACAACGTCAGAGGTGGAGCTCTTCCGCTTTCGCTCCAACGAGACATCATCGTCGGACACGACCGTGACTTCCTTCATCTTGGGATCATAGATTTGGGCGGCCAGGTTGCCCTCCTCTAGATCGCTAAGCTGTTAAGAGAGAAATCATTGTGTTAGACAAGATGGTATTATCAAGACGGAAAAACTAGAGCAATGTCATACACGGAAAATAAAATTCTACCTTTGGGCACTTTCCGTCTACGAACATGTCGTAGGTGAGGGTGAATCCACGCTTCTTATCCTTCACCTTGACGATGTCCTTAAGGCAGAACTTGACGGAGTCGCTCGAGAAGTTGTCCTTGGAGATCCGGAGGGAATCCCTTCGGTCGCTGGTGTACTCGTGCATGAGCTTCGTACGGTGCTGCAGAGGTTGGATCCGCTTGATGAACCAGCACATGGCTAGGTCCAAGCCGGTTAGACCCGTCTCTACGAACCACTCGATCTGCCTTATTGCGCGAGAAGCGTCGAGGTCGGAGGGAAGGGAGGCATGGGATCGCCATGTGGAGACTTCGGCGGCGGCTCCATCCACGAAGTCTAGGTACGTTGCTTCTCGGCCCGACAAAGGAATGTCGGGGCCGTAGAAGTATGTCCGCTGCCAGTTCTTGCATGACTCCTGGCCGACGATGTCGGGGAACCGCCGGCCAGGACGGATCTTGAAGCTTATGGTGCCGCAGTTTCTAAGCTCCTCCTTACTGTGTCCGGCTTCACGTTTGACGGTGAAGAAGTACACAAACAAATCTAACCGAGGCTTAATCCCTAGGTAACCCTCACAAAGTGCCGCGAAGTTGCTAAGCACTAGGATACTATTGGGGGAGAGGTTGTGGGGTTGGACCTTGAAGTGATTCAAGACGGACAGGAAGAAGTGGGAGATGGGCAGAGAAACGCCGCGTACCAGTTGCGCCTTGAGGTATACTTTCTCTCCGACTTGGGGAGAAGGGGTCACCTCAGTGACCATCTCTTGGATGTCGCGGCCGGTGATGTCCGAGCTGCGCCAGTCGCCCTTGTGTGAGTCTGGCTCCTCGTCCAGAGGCTCCAGCGCCGCCAGTTTGTGTTCACCACCGGTGGTTTCAATCACCGCCCGATCGAGATGACCAGCCCTCTGGTGGCACGGCAGCCAGGCTTCGCCCGGCTTCGCCCGTAACCGCTTGACGCTGCCATCGACGGGGAAGAACTGCTGCTGGCCATGGGGGACTGGGAGGAAATGACTGGTGCAGAGGATGAAGCTAGGGTTTCTCGAGGTTTTTGCGGAGAGCTCGAGGAGACGCGTGGCTAGAGGAAGAAGATAATGATGCGAGAGAATGGGGTGAAAAAAGTGGAAGTGTCCCACGGTTACTATTTATCCTACTCTGCGTCAAGATTCGTGCAGTTAATCGGACGGTTGCCGCGTAGACGACGTGTTCGTGAACGTGCGCGGTAATTTCGCCACGTCTCCAACCGCCGCCGCCAACGGTTCGTATTGCTCGCGCGGGAAAATCGGATATGATTGTGTTCTCTGCATGTGTGAGTTATGAGGCGTTGCTGATATATAGCCTACGTCGCCTTAACTGACATGGTAGATGAGCCGTCCCATCGAAGATTCCGGCATGGACGGATTTAATCCGATAACGGGAGCGTACGATGGAAGATTCAGCATTTCTCCGACTTACTCATAGAAGATGGAGAAAACCTTGCAGGCTTCTTTGAGAGGACTACAAGATATTGCTTGACAATTTGCCGACATCCATCTAGACGGAGCATTCCATAAGAAGAGGCAAGACGGTGCAAGATCTCGGAGTTCTCCGGGGGCTACTGTTGGGGATATGCTATATGGGTATCCTCATAGCATGTATCTTATCCGACTAACCCGGGTGGCCCATAGTCAGTAGCATGGCCTATGGCCTGCTGACGATTAGGTAGATCCAGAAGGGAGGCCCATGCCGGATAAAGGAAGGCTACGGTGGAGTCACCAGCGTACCCAGAGCCTTGGAGTGCAAGATACACAAGACTAGTAATAGACGGTGTAGAACTCTGTAACCTGTCCAGCTAGGACTTTTCCCTGTAACCCTAGGACCTGACGACTATATAAGCCGGGCCTATGGTAGCCTTTAGGGCACGACAACTTAGTATCGTTTACACACGCCTTGCACAGCGAACCTACCTCTGTAACTCGGCGTATTGCCATTATAGTGATTTATAGCAGGAGTAGGATTCCGCCACCGTTGTGGGATCTGAACCTGGGTAAGCTGTGTTACCTCGTACCTGTCAACCGTCCGCCTTACCCCACGTCTCTAAACATGCACTGTGAGGACCCCTCCATGGCGTACTCGTCGGCAATACCACGACAGATCCTTCTTGACAGGTTGGCTTCCACTGCCACTTCCACTTCCATTGTGGTGGCTCTTATATCCACCCTTGTGATTCTTGTACTTATTGTTGTCATGACTACGGTTGTGCTTGTTGTCATGATAACGGTTGTGGTTGTGGTGCTTGTTGAACTTCCCATGCTTGTGGGATCCAGAACTCCCACTGTCATCATAATGGGAACGCTTGTGAGACGATCCCGAGTTGTGCTTGTCAGAGTGCTTTCTCTTCCTCCTTTCCACTTGTTTCATCTTGCTCTCCAAAATAGCAGCCTTGTCACAAAGAGACTGGTATGTGGGAACATAGGCCACAGCTAACTGCAGCTTCAATTCATCATTCAACCCTTCAAGGAACTTTTCCTTACTCTTAGCATCAGTGTCAACTTCATCCGGTGCATATCGCGCCAGATTGTTGAACTCCTCAATATATTCAGCCACGCTGCGGTGGCGCTGCTTCAAGTTATGGAACTCTTTCTTCTTCAAACTCATCACTTTGGATGAGATGTGAGAAGTACGGAAACCATCTTCAAAGATAGTCCATGTCACATCCTCAATGGGAGTGGTGATCTGGAAGTTATCCCACCAAGTGGTTGTTGGTCCTTCCAACAAGTGTGCTGCAAATCTGACCTTCTCTTCATCAGTACAGCCCACGGTTACCAAGTCCTTATTCACAGAGCATAGCCAATCATTGGCCACCATCGGATCAGTAGTTCCTGAAAACTTTGCTGGCCTCAGTCTTAAGAACCTGGTAAGCATGTCAAAGCCCGGTGGGTTATTCTGATTGTTGTTGTTGTTGTTGTTGTTCTGATTCTGGATGAACGTGGTCATCATTTGCATCAACTGAGTCTGAGCTGTCATCATCTGCTGCATCTCAGGGGTGATGTTGTTGTTGGGGTTGGGATTGGCATGTCGGGGAGGCATCTGTGGTTTTCAATAAGGATAAGAATGAGATACCCATAGATGCTAACATGCACAATACATCACATAACAAATCACAATCATGCGTCATAGTAGTAAAGGTTCAACAACACAGACAGCAAGTTTTTGGAAAATTAAACACACCAATAGCAACCCATCCACATGTTGGATGGTCATTGCGACTCAATAATCCAAGACATGATAAATAAAGGTAAATGAGTAGTCATCACTACTCCTCTGCATCAACCTCCTCGTCAACAAATGTAAGACCTACAATCTCCATTGCGGTCTTGTATTCCTCAACATTGGTGGTCAAGGTCTCTACTTTGGCTTTGAGAGCCCTCTTCTATGAACGAAGCCTCTCAATCACAGTCTGCTGATGCTCGAGCTCGAAGTCCTTGGCCTCTAGTTCTGTAGTCATGTCTCAAATCCTCTTGTTCCTTTCTTGGACTCGCTTCTCTTGACTCTTGAACTTTCTATCCTGACTCTCAAACTTGGCCTCCATCTCTTTGACTATCTCATCTTGCTCCGCGAAGAGCTTGTCCTTCTCACGAAGCTGCACCTGGAGTTCGTCATTGCTAAGCATGACGTTGGTCCTATCAGTGTCTATGTTCCTAAGAAGAACCTCTAAGTCCTAGAGGTATAGACGAATTGGCTCTGTCGTCTCTCTCGAAGTATCCTCAAAGTCAATGGCCTCACCATCCTCATCATGTCTACCGAAAGTGTGGAAGTGACTACCTCTAACCGCTCGAGAGTGTCTCCCTAGTAAACTTCCAAGCAAATCATGCATGACTACCTCTAGGCCTCTCTCCTTGACATCATGCATGAGCTTGAAGATGATTGCCTCCGTGGTAGGCTCAGTTTGGCGTCCTGGCTGATTAACCTTGAAGCCCCAAAGGTCTTTCCTCTCAAACTTGGTGAGGGGAAGCATCATGATGGTAGGAAGTGGGAGATTGAGCAGACTAGTGAGCTCAATAATACGAGTGCCAAAATGATTTCCCTTGAACTCTTCAGCCATGCTGATAGTAATATTAGGCATCTATTTTACAAGATAGAAAAAGTTAGAATCAACACAATTAAAGATAAATCAGAAGACAAGGCATCACATGCATATCTTTGGAAATCAAAACACACAAGTCATGGCATACATAAAACCATTACAACATCCAAGGTTCAACTTATTTTAAACAACATTTGGAAAATAAAATGATAAGTGTGGTGGTCCAACTAATGTAGTACGTTACAATCCCATATCACTTGCCAAGTTGGCTAACAGGGCATCCCTAGAGGCAATCTGTTTGTCTAGATCACATGACTCCATTGCTAAGTCTATGATGTCCTTCCTTAAACATTGGTTGGTAGCCTCTAACTCTTGGGTATGCTTCTTTACTTCCCTAAGGTCATTCTGGGTGTTAAGCATTCTGCACTTGATTCTATCACCAAGTTCTTTGATGGCCTTCCAAGCTGCATCCCTTGCTGAATCAAAGAATGTGGTGTGCATCACTGGGTTGGTGACCATGCAGAATCCTGAGTCTTTGTGGTTGTCTTCCTTGTTTTTATACAAGTGAAGTTGCACCCACCAGTACTCAACTCCTTCATCCATCACAGGAAAACCTTTGTACACAGCTGCACCATGTATTCCCATGGCAACCATGAGGTCCTTGAGAGCCTTGGGGAATCCTTGAGTGGTCCCTTCTTCACGTCTTCGTTGATGGAGTTCATCTACAAATAGAGATGAGGAAGAATATTAGAAAAGTTTACGAGAAGAAAAGACAAGTGTGGAAGTTGTTTAAATTTTTTCCTTAGTGGTTTCCAATCCAAGGGTCATAATCCTACAGGCAACACAGTGCTCTGATACCATCTGTAAGATCCCTCCCTTTATAAAGGTAAGGATCCCTGTGATTGCAATGCTAGTCCCTGGATCAATGCTAGCATCCACAGTTTAAGATGAAGTACACAGAAACAAAGGTCATTATTACAAGTCATTCCAGAGAAAAACATAGTCTTTTACAACTCCATGGCCACAGGCCTAGTACAAGAGTTTAAATATGTAATAAGATAAATAAGTCTTCATCTTCATGTGCCACAGGCAAGCATGTTGAGTGTAGACTCATGACTCCTAATCATCATCAGAATAACCTGCAACATCACAAGTTACAGCCACAGTGGGTCAATACATTGGAATAGTATTGGCAAGTGATACCTTAGTAGAATATTGGTAGTCTAGATACTATATGCATTTTTGCTAAGTGTAGCTTAGGCTTGCTTTGCTCAAAATAGGTTTTTCCTATTAGTTGAAAACACTAGGTTTTTCTTTGACAAAAACTTTCCCAAGGAACCACCAATAGAAATTGGTGTACCTTCACCTTTGTTCAACCACAAGTTTTTACTTAGAAATTGGGATGAGGATATTCTTGATAGCTTCCATGTATTGATGCTCAAGTTGTCCAATACCAGGGACATGGCTAAGTACTTAGATTTTTTCCATCTGCAGAGGTTGTGCACTTTCCCCACAAGACTTGATTTTCACCAAGACAAGACCTTTCAGAATCCTTCCCTTACACCAAATGGACGCGCTCCAACCTATCATCCCACTACCACCAACTGTCCAAATGGCTAAGTTATTGCAACCTATATGATCCAGTTAAAGCCCATATTGCCAAGTGGCTGCACTAGAAGCTTCTTAACATATGGCATCTCAAATCCCTTTGTTCCTGGGTGGCTTTCCACAAGTGAGATACACAAGGTAAACCATAGAAATGGGCCTTGTGTAACCACTCAACATAAACCATTCCTTCCATTCCACCTAGGTGTTTCATTCACTTAGTTGTTTTATTAAGCAAAACACAAGTCCAAAGACTTAGAAATATTTATTCATAGAATGAATATAACCACCCTTCATTGCTACTAGCTAGGCTAAGCATGGCATTGATAATACTTAGAAATATTTCTAGCAATTCTACAACTACTAGGATTTCCCAAGCATAGCATATAGACCAAAATATTCATGCAAGTCTAGCAAAATATTTCTAGTGCATAGTTGAAAAACTTAGGAATAAAATCATGAAGCACTACTTGCCTTGGTAGTTTGGAGAGTAGCTACAATCCTCACAATCACAATCACTATTTGCACCAAAATCTACACATAAAATATTGGCACAAAATCACATATACAATTTATACAAGCAAAAATATATGAATGTATGCAATATGCTATGTTATGATTTTCTACACCAAACAAGACAAGTGCACAGTACTGAAACATAAACAAGACCAAAACTTTCCAAATAAACTTTATTTGCATAGCAAAACATTTTCCAAATAATTATTAAACATAAAAATAGGCCTACACATGTTTCTGTAAAAACAACCATTTTATCAGAGGCAAAACTTTAAACACATTGCATAAATGGAAAGGATTTTCTCTCCTGATTCCATTGATATAAAATTTATCAAATTTGGATGTGGGATTCAAAAGTTATGAATTAAACAAGTTTAAACATCTAATAGATCTAATTCAGAAATTTAAAACGAAATTCATGCCACGCGGCGCTTCCTGATTGGATGGTACCGCTTCGCTCAGGATCACGCTTCCAAACCGTTAGATCTAACTAAAACGCGCGGCTCAGATCTGCCCGTACCTCTTCGCCTAGCTTCTAATCTCAACCACTGGAACTAGATCTAGTGGATCAAATCACTCGGACCACAACTCAGCGGCGCAAATGGCCCAAACGGCGGCGACGGCTCTGCCGGCGATGGATCGGCGAATCTAGCGAGGGCTAGGGACAGTGATGATGCTTACCGGCATCGCAAGGTTGCAAGGAAGCTCTAGAGGTTGTTGGCGTGGACAAGGGCGAGCTGTAGTGGTCGTGGGAGCTCGTCGGAGTTAAGCGCAGCGTCGGGTGCTCGGTGGCGAAGATGTTGGCGACGCTCTGGATCACGCTAGCTTGAACCAGTTGTATCAGGAGGTGCGCAAGGCTATGGCGAACACTACTGGATCAAGGAGAAGTCGAGGGGCGGTCGGGTTTTACCTCAATCGCTCGTCGGAGTCGAGCGACGGTTCTGATGTTTGCGGGCACGAACGGTGACGGCAACCTGGGCCACGAGAAAGCAAACAAAAGGCATCACGGAACGCGCAAGGACATGCTGGTCATGTTTGTTTGAACCAGAGACAGGGGGGCGGTCGGAGCTCACCGTGATGGCTCCCCGGAGTGGTTCGGGACAGCGGTGGCGCGAGCTCGATTGTGGACAGCCTAGCGGTGCCCTGTGGTTGGTGAGTGAGGGGAATGGAGCTGAGAGAGGAGGGGATCTTATAGCCGGAGCAGGGGCAGAGATCACGCACGCATTCATCGCCAATTAAGTGGATAAAAATCACGGCAGAGGCGGGGGAAGAAACGGGCGGCGATGGCGTCTGTGCGCGGGATTTGGGGAAGAAGGAGTCGACGTGGAGAGGGTCCACCCATCAGCGACTGTTTAGGTAGTGCGCGTGCGGTGAGAAAAACAGGGAGAGAGGGAAATCCCGGGTGGGCTGGCTAGTGGGCTTCTTCTGCTATTGGGTTCAAACGCTAGCGCCGGCCTTTTTCTATTTCTCTTATCTTTTTCTTTTACTGATTGATTTTCTAGAAACCTAATTCAAAACAATTCGAATTCAAATCTTTTCTGGATTTTTGTAGAGTGTAACCTTCATATTTTTGGCCATAAAACCATGTGGTCTCTCTGTACTAGCTTGGTCCCATTGATTGAACAAAATAAACAGTGCTATAGCACTTGATTTGAATAAGTTTTGGAAATGGTTTTTTAAAATTATATTTGTTTTGTAAATTTTCACCAAACTCCAACAATCAAACAAAGTAACAAGAGTGCAAGCAAGGCTTGGTTTAAAACAAATAAACTCTTCAATTGAGAGTGGCATTGGTTTAATAGTTGCTCACATAAAATAATGAGCATCAGATGCTCCTGTTTTTTTTGAAATGGTTTTGAAATGGAACCCTAAATGATCATGGATGCATGGATGATATGCATGAGTTTTGAAACATGATTTTAGGGATGTTACATAAGTGGGAACTTGAATTTCATGTCACAACTCTGTTGTGGTCAAGTCAAAGTCATAAACCATTTCAGAAGTCATTTTGAAAACATCTGACGATAGAACAGTATGGCCACTCCAACTGTCCATAACCGCGGACGCGGCTATTCGAATAGTATGACACTCTGCAGAGATTGTACACTTTCACCACAACATTCAATACATCCGTCAGGAATCAATCCTTAATTCACCATACTCAGTATGCGGATAATAAATCATAACCTTTCAATTACACGCCCTAGTATAGGCACCTCTCCTGTGATTTTGGCCTCCCAACCATGACCAACTGTCATCTTGGGTACTGCACAGGTGGACAATCTCACAAGGTAGCCTCAGCTCAGACCTTGGCCGCAAGGGAACCCATACTAAGGTATATAAATTTCCAGTCAAGCCCTACCCAAATTTCGGGTATTGTGGTTGTATGGTAAAATTGGAATGGTATCGCATCCAGACAACCCTTAGTTTTATAAAGGGCTAAGGCTCATGCCTCAACATTTTCTTCATCAAAATCATTTGGTGTTCGAGAACACATGGCAAAACATTTCAGTAGAATGACTCACCATTCTAAGGTTTTCATAACCATTTTCACCAATTGTTCCCATCTAAAGTTGATCAAGTTTTATGCTTAGCACTATCATCTATAGGTGGGGGTAAATACTAATGAGGGGTGGTAAACAAGTGTATCTTATCTAAGTAAATCTCATGTCTCAGGATGACATTAAGATTATCTAACTTAGGCCAAGTTTTATGCTCTTTATGCTACCTTCAATTATCTTTCTAGAATCTACAAGTCACTAAGTAAACTTTTGATAGAAAGCTTTTAATAAAGAAAATAAAGTACTAAGCTTGCAAGTGAAACTAGGATGGTGTGTCAAGTGGGTATAATCACATATGCTTAAGGCATATAGTTGGCATAGTAACAAGCAAGTAGTAGCTTGCATAAGTAGGGTATCTTGCAAGTGTTAGCTTGCAAGGTTGCAAGTACAGGCTTGCTAGGATATTAGTATATAAGCTTGCTAAGTTGCAAGTGTTAGCCTGCCTTGTGCAGAGCAGTGGTTGAAGTTCTCCTCGGCTTCTTCCTCGTACTATCCTCCTTCCTCCTCGTATCCTTGGTCGGTACTATCGTCTAAAAACAAATACGAGGTAGACAATTACCAAACAATACTTAACTATTTCTAATGATCACTCAAAGGTTAACACTAGATGATCTAGCATCATCACTAACATTACAAGATTAAAGAACTTGTCCCAATTATTTTATTTTAGAAAGTAATTTCTACTCATTAAAAAATTACTTAAGATTTAATATTCTCCAACTCAAACATGGGATCATGTTGACACATGTCATCACCACATATTTCAGTAGATGGGAATGTGAATTAAAGTGATGTCACAATTTAATAAGGTTTAACCTATTTATTTTATTTAAGTGAATAGAAATGCCTATGTGGCATTCTTTTATTACTTGATCATTATTTCTGTAAGTAAATGTAACATCCCAAAAATCATGATTTATAAAGTTTGCACAGAATTCATGCATTCATAAGCATTTGATCTTTTTCAAATGAATTTTCAACATAAGAAACCATATTTTGCCTATTACCTATTCAAGTAAGGCAAGGTTTATATTTTACTTTATAAATATGATTAGGATCAGTAATGATTCGAAAGTAAATACCAAGGCCTACCAAAGCCATACAAAAGTTTTAAAACAATTCAAACATAAAACAATTTATATGCCTATTATAAATATTTAATTAAGGCATTGTTTTAACTCTATTTTTAATGGACCAAAGTATTTGTGATCAAACATAAATGTTTTATACACAAATATATGCTTGTATTATTTTACAAAAATCTAGAGGAAGTTTGAATTCAAAGCCATTTGAATATCATTTGAAAATGGGTTAAGAAAATCAAAATAGAAAAAGAATAAGAATAAGAAAATAAGAAAAGGCCGGCGCCACCTATTCGGCCCAGCAACAGAGCCAGCCCAACAAGCCCACCCGGGGCATTTCCTCCCCCTCTCTCTCTCTTACCCGTGTCGAACCAACCCCGCAGTCGCTGACCAGTGGCCCCAACGCCACGTCGTCGTCGTCTTCCCCAAATCCCGCGCGATGAACACGCCGTCGCTGCCCGTTACCTCGCTAATTAAATTCGAATCAATTCCTTTGATTCAGGCAGTAACTCGCCCAGCCCTCACCTTCTACTTAAACCCCACACCGCCGTGACCATTTCCCCTCAACCCCCACTCCTTAATCGCCCCCACAATGCTCGCAATTGGGCTCGAACCGCCGCTGTCTGAACACCTCCGGCGAATGATTCCGGTGAGCATCGTTCGCCCCGTGCCTTCTAATTCTTGTTGTAATGCTTCCCTGGTTCCTGCGCATCATCTCATGCCATCTGTTTGCTCTGTAATTCCCCAGGACATCGCCTCCATCGAGCCCAGTGAAGGACCGACGCCCCTCTTGTCTCCGGCGAGAATTTCGGTAAGAAATCGAGCGCCCCTTGACTTCTAGATCAAACACCTGTGTGTGATGCGTCTTTGTGTAGCCACTAATGTGGTTTATTTGTCCTAGGGAGGCCCAGAGCATCGTCGTCGTCTCCGTCAAGCCGTGCCCGATGCCTGCAAGCTTTCCGACGAGCTCGTCCGGCAAACACAGCACGCCCCCGTCCATACCAGCGAGACGTTGAGCATCAGCGTGACCTCACGAGTCTGGTAAGCGTCTCTGCCAACCCTAGCCCCCTCTGGAATCGCCGGAGCACCATTGACAGTAGCGCCTCCGCCGCCAGCACCTATTCGCGCCGCCCATCTGTGGTCGATTGATCGGACACCGTTAGTTCTAGATCCATTGCGCCAGATTAGATCACTTAGCGAAGGGGTATGTTTAGATCTGAGCTATGCAATTTCATTTAAATCCTGTGGCTCTCGTTGATCGATCCAGCTGAACCGGCAGACCAATCGAACACGCCCACGTGCAGGATTTTAATTTAAAATCTGTTTTTGAATCTATTAGTTATTCAAACTTGTAAATTCAATAACTTTTGTTTTGTTTATCCAAAAAATACAAATAATATACCAATGTAATCACAAAAATAAATCTTACACATCTGCAGGCTTGGTTTTGTTATTTTCTTCTGTTAAAATAGAAAATTATGCAGAGACATTTGTAGGCCTAATTTGGGTATAAAAATTATTTGGAAAATGTTTTAAAGGCCAAATTAAGTTTAATTGATGTATAATTGTTTAGTTTATTGTTCAGTACTGTTTTACTTGTCTTGTTTAGTTTTTAAAAATCATCACATGGCATTTGCATGCATTCATATATTTTTGCTTGATTATTTGAAATATGAATTTGGTGCTATCATTTTATTTGTAGATTTTGGTGCTAGCGGTGACTGTGAGGATTGTTACTCCCAAAACTACCAAGGCATGTGATTCTTCATATTTTTGTCCCAATATTTTGACTATGCATTAGTGGTATTTTGTATAGGGCTTGCATGATAATTTTGCTAAGTATCTATATGCTATGCTTGGGAAATCCTAGTAGTAGGAGAACTGTTAGAATTTTCTCTAACTTAAGATACTTGATATTGCCATGCTTATCCTAGCTAGTAGTAACCAAGGGTGGAATATATACATGCTATGGAAAATATTGCTAAGTCATTTGACTTGTGTTTTTACTTAATAAAATAACTAAGTGAATGAATCACCTGGGTGGAATGGTATGTTTGGGTTATGTTGAGTGGTTACACAAGGCCCATATATATGGTCTACCTTGTGTATCACACTTGTCGAAAGCCACCCAAGAACAAAGGGATTTGAGAAGATATATGTTAAGAAGCTTCTAGGGCAGCCACATGACATTATGGGCACTGCCTGGTTCATATTGTTGGAGATATGCCCAAGAGGCAATAATAAATGTAGTTATTATTATATATTTGTGTTTATGATAAATGTAGATTTTGGTGCTAGTGGTGATTGTGACTGTGAGGATTGTTGTTACTCCCCAAACTACCAAGGCAAGTGGCGCTTCATATTTTTGTCCCAATATTTTGACTATGCATTAGTGGTATTTTGTATAGGGCTTGCATGTTATGCTTGGGAAATCCTAGTAGTAGTATAACTGTTAGAATTTTCTCTAAGTTAAGATACTTGCTATTCCCATGCTTAGAATAGCTAGTAGTAACCAAGGGTGGAATATATACATGCTATGGAAAATATTGCTAAGTCATTTGACTTGTGTTTTTACTTAATAAAACAAGTAAGTGAATGAATAACCTGGGTGGAATGGTATGTTTGGGTTATGTTGAGTGGTTACACAAGCCCCATATCTATGGTCTACCTTGTGTATCACACTTGTGGAAAGCCACCCAAGAACAAAGGGGTTTGAGAAGCCATATATTAAGAAGCTTCTAGTGCAGCCACATGGCATTATGGGCTCTACCTGGATCATATAGGTTGCAATAACTTAGCCAAATGGACAGTTGGTGGTAGGGGGTGATAGGTTTGGAGCGCGTCAATTTCTTACTCTAAGGGAAGGCTTCTGAAAGGTCTTGTCTCGATGCATATCGAGTCTTGTGGGGAAAGTGCACCACCTCTGCAGAAGGAAGAATCTAAGTACTTAGCCGTGTCCTCGGAAAAGGACAATTTGAGGATCAAGACATGGAAGCTATCAAGAATCTCCTTATCCCAATTTATAAGTTAAAAACTTGTGGTTGAACAAGGGTAAAGGTTCACCAATGTCTATTGGTGGTTCCTTGGGAGTTTTTGCCAAACAAAAACTTAGTGTTTTCAACTGATAGGTAAAACCTATTTTGAACAAAGCAAGCCTAAGCTACACTTAGCCAAATTCATGTAGAAGCTAGATACTATTATTCTACTAAGGTATCACTTGCCAGTACTATTCCAATGTATTGACCCACAGTGGCTGTAACTTGTGATGTTGCAGGTTACTCTAATGAGGATTAGGGTTATGAGTCTACACTCAACATGCTTGCCTGTGGCACATGAAGATGAAGATTTTTATTTATGTTGTTAAGTTAAACTGTTGTACTAGCCTATGGCTTTGGAGTTGTAAAAGACTATGTTATCTCTGGAATGACGATGTAATAATGACCTTTGTTTCTATGTACTTCATCTTAAACTATGGATGCTAGCAATTGATCCAGGGACTAGCATTGCAATCACAGGGACCTTTACCTTTATAAAGGTGGGGTCTTACAGATGGTATCAGAGCACTGTGTTGCCTATAGTATTATGACCCTAGGATTGGATTAGACTAAGAAACCACTAAGGAAAAAATTTCAACACTTTGAAAATTTCCACGATTGTCTTTTTCTTCTCGTAAAAACTTTTCTAATCTTCTTTCTTATCTTTATTTGTAGATGAACTCCATCAATGAAGCCGTGAGAAAGGGACCACTCATGACCATGACATTGGAGTGTGAGACTAAATTTCCCAAGGCACTCAAGAACCTTATGGTTACCATGGGGATACATGGTGTAGCTGTGTACAAGGGATTCCCTGTGATGGATGAAGGAGAAGAGTATTGGTGGGTGCAACTTCACTTGTACAAAAACAAGGAAGACAACCACAAGGAGTCAGGATTTTGCATGGTCACCAACTCCGAAATGCACACAACATTCTTTGACTCTACAAGAAATGCAGCATGGAATGCCATCAAGGAGCTTGGTGATAGACTCAAGTGCAGAATGCTCAACACCCAAAATGACCTTAGAGAAGAAAAGAAGCATACCCAAGAATTAGAGACTACCAACCAACAACTAAGGGGAGACATCATAGACTTAATATGGGAGTCATGTGAACAAGATAGACAGATGTCCACTAAAGATGCCCTGATAGCTATTCTATCTAGTGAGTGAGAGTTGTAACGTACTTCATTAGTTGGACCACCACACTTATCTTACTTCCAAAATTATGGTTTCAGTTATGTTGAACCTTTAGTGTTTGTAATGGATTTGTGTATGCCATGACTTGTGTGTTTGTTGCTAAAAGATGTGCTTGTGATATTTTGTCTTGTGAATTTTCTCTACTTGTGTTGGTTCTAACTTTTCTCTATCTTATAAAAATAGATGCCTAATGTTAGACCCCTCCTTTGTAAAGGAAAGGATCCTTGTGATTGCAATGCTAGTCCCTGGATCAATGCTAGCATCCACAGTTTAAGATGAAGTACACAGATACAAAGGTCGTTTATTACATTCATTCCAGAGGTAAAACATAGTCTTTTACAACTCAGGGCCAAAGGCCTAATACAAGAGTTGTGGAATAAGTAAATAAACACAAGTCCTCATCTTCATGTGCCACAGGCAAGCATGTTGAGTGTAGACTCATGACTCCTACTCATCATCGGAGTAACCTGCAACATCACAAGTTACAGCCACAGTGGGTCAATACTTTGGAATGTATTGGCAAGTGATACCTTAGTAAAATTTTAAGTGGACTAAATTACTATATGCATTTTGGCTAAGTGTAGCTTGGCTTGCTTTGCTTGAAAATAGGTTTTCCCTATTAGTTGAAATCACTCAGTTTTTCTTTGTCAAAAACTTTCCCAAGGATCCACCAATAGACATTGGGGTCCTTCACCCTTGTTCACCCACAAATTTCACTTAGAAGTTGGAGTGATGAGATTCTTGTAGCTTCCATGTCTTGATGCTCAAATTGTCCATTGCCAAGGACTTGGCTAAGTACTTAGATTTTCCATCTGCAGAGGTTGTGCACTTTCCCCACTAGACTTGGTTTCCCAAGACAGGACCTTTCAGAAGCCTTTCCTTAGTCAAATGGACGCGCTCCAACCTATAATTCCCACTACCACCAGCTGTCCAAGTGACTAAGTTCTAGCAACCTATATGATCAAGGCAGAGCCCATATTGCCAAGTGGTTGCACTGTAAGCTCTCTCAACACTTGGCCTCCAAATCCCTTTGTGCCTGGGTGGCATACCACAAGTGTGATACACAAGCCAAGTCCATGGCCTTGTGTAACCACTCAACATAACCCAATCTTTCCATTCCACCCAGGAGGTTTATTGACTTGGTGGTTTTATTAAGAAAACATAAGTCTCATGACTTAGAAATATCGTCATTATAGCATGAATAGATTATACCAACCCTTGTTTGCTAGTAGCTAGGCTAAGCATGGCATGGTAACTTAACTTAGGAAAATTCCTAGCAATTCTACTATTCAAACTACATAGGATTTCCCAATCTTTTATTTGGCAAAAGTGGCATGCAAGACATAGCAAAATATCTAATGCTAGTACAAAACATAGGATGGAAACATTCATGAAAATATCACTTGCCTTGGTAATGTGGAGAGTAGCACTCCTCACAATCACAATCACTAGCAAAATCTACACAAAAATTTGTAGCATACAATTACACACAATTATATACAATCAAAAATAATATGAATGCATGCATGCAAGAATTTACCAAGTGGTGATTTTGAAAACTCTACCAAGCATGTGCATGTTTACAGAAACTTAACAAGTCACAAGTTTGCCAACTAAACTTATTTATTTCTAAAACAATTTACTAAACTAAATCCATACTCATAAAAGCCTTAAACATGTTTTTACAAATAAAGTCATTCTAATGGTTACTATTTGTTAAACACTTTGTATAGTCAGAAAGGCCTTGATTCCCTGAATCCAACGGTATAAAGTTTGCAAAATTCCAACGTGGAAATCAAAAGTTATAAGCATTTGAAATTTGGATCAAATTCTGATTTAAAATCTGTTTTTAGATCTGTTCCTAGCCACGTGTCGTGTTGTGACTGGCACGTACCGGTTCGCACCGGATCGAGCTCTGCAGCCGCAGGATCTAAATAGATTGCATGCTCCAGATCGCGTACCTCTTCGCCGATTACTGAATCTATCCTAACGCTTGGATCAAGATCCAACGGCGATCCGAAAAGTCCGGCGGCGAAGCGTGAGCGCCGGGTTCACGGCGGCTCTAGCGTTCCAGGTCGTCCGCGAGAGGGAGAAGGGCCATACCAGATTCGCAAGAGGCCGCTGAAGCTCAAGGTAGCGTCGGTTTGCGAAGGGGCGTGCTGACACGGCGATGATTCCTCGTCAGAGTTGAGTCTGGCGACAGGTGGTTCCGTTCGAGGTCGAAGGCGACGTTGTAGATCACTAGGAGGAAAACGGGGGGTGTGGTCAGATACAGAAGGTCACGGAGTAAACGCGTGTGCGAAATACAAGGTTCGGGGTGGTCTGGACTTACCGTTGGAGCTCGTCGGAGTTGAAACTGGAGGCGGTGGCGGTCAGACGTTTGCGTAGCCGACGTTCTGGGTCACCCGCGGCCAAACCAGGAGTGCTAGGAGATGCGTGAGGTCAAGCGGAGTCTGTTCGTGTGAAGCAGAGGCAGAGGGGTGGTCAGAGGTGGCCGGAATTGTGGCTGCAGCTCGTCGGAGACGGCGGGGTTACAGGGAGCAATGCACGCAGCCTGGTGGCTCTCTGGGTTCGAGGTTTGAGGGAGAAGGGAGAGGGGGCAGAGGGGGTTTAAGTAGCCTGGTCGTGAGCGAGAATTACTCGTGCCTTAACGCGAATTTAAGCTGCGCAATCAACAGGAAACGGCCGCGTCAATTTGGGGGATGAACAGGTCGTGGGGGTGGAGACGATGACACTCGAGTGGGCCGCGGTTGTCAGCGATAGAGGGAAAAAGGGAGTGGGTCCCTTCTGTCAGTGAGCTGGTGGGTGCGAGAGCGGGTGAAAGAAAACGATTCGCGGGGGTGGGAGCTGCTGGGCTAGCTGGGCCGTGTTGGGCTAGGTCGGCCAGATTGGCTGGCTGTTTATTTTTTTCCACCCTTATTTCTTTTCTTTTTCTGATTGCTTTTCTAAATATGGTTTTCAAACCCAAATTCAAATCTATTTGAATCCAAAGTTTTACAGGACTTTTGTACAATAAATCTTGTTCTTAAATAAGTGTCAAACCCATCTGAACCCTTCAGAACATTTGGGTTTTTTGAAAAATAAATTAAAACCATGCCTTTATGAGGTGTGATAATAGGCATAGATTTGTTTTAATTCATAATTTGCTTTGAGACTTTGCTTAAGTTTTTGAGGCCACTTAAGTTTGATTTTAAATCATCTGGAATGAATAACAACATCTTTCTAAATAGCATGTAGCACAAAGGCTAGGGTTTTCATACATAAAATAATGAGCCACAATTGCTCCTGTTTCTGAAATGATTTTTGAGAAAAGCCCTAAATGATGATGAATGCAAGGATGATATGAATGAGTTTTGGAATATAAATTTAGGGATGTTAAAAATCTAACCCCCTTAAGATGAATCTCGCCCTCGAGATTCGGATTGGCTAGCAAATAGGTGAGGGTGGTCTTTCCGAAGATCATCTTCTCTTTCCCATGTTGCTTCCTCTTCGGAATGATGATTCCATTGCACTTTGCAAAACTTGATAGTTTCTGTCCTCGTGACTCTTTCTGTGGTCTCAAGAATCTTGACAGGCTTTTCTTCATAGGTGAGGTCACTTTCTAATTGAACCTCTTCCAAAGGTATGGTATCCTTTAAAGAAGATTCTTCCATTTCTGGGTGACATTTCTTAAGCTGACTCACAGGAAACACATTATGGACAGCTGACAAAGACTCTGGCAATTCAACTTCATATGCAACCTCTCCCTTGCGACTTAGAATCTTGAATGGCCCAACATATCTTGGTGCCAACTTTCCTTTGACTCCAAATCTTTTCACTCCATGAAGTAGTGATACTCTAAGATAAGCTCTATCCCCAACTTCGTAGGTGACCTCTCTACGCTTAGAATCCGCGTAGCTTTTCTGTCGGGACTGTGCTATCTTCAACCTGTCCTTAACCAATTTGACTTTTTCTTCGGTGTCTTTGATAAGATCAGGTCCAAATAAACTTCTTTCTCCCACTCCATTCCAAAGCAATGGGGTGGTACAATTCCTTCCGTAGAGAAACTCAAATGGTGCCATCCCAATACTAGATTGATAGCTGTTATTGTAAGAGAACTCTGCGTAAGGCAGACTTTCATCCCAACTTGCTCCATAGTCTAGGGCACATGCCCTCAACATGTCTTCAAGAATTTGATTAGTCCTTTCTGTTTGTCCATCCGTTTGAGGATGAAAAGCCGTGCTGAATTCCAATCTCGTTCCCAAAGATTCATGGAGCTGTCTCCAAAAGTGAGAAGTGAATTGAGTTCCTCTATCTGACATAATACTCTTAGGCACACCGTGAAGGCATACAATTCTGCTCATGTAGATTTTAGCCAACTTGGCACTTGTATAAGTTGTCTTCACGGGTATAAAATGAGCCACTTTAGTTAGACGATCCACTACTACCCATATGGAATCATACCCTGACCTGGTCCTTGGTAATCCGGTAATGAAATCCATACCAATATTTTCCCACTTCCATTCAGGAATAGGTAGTGGTTGAAGCAAACCTGCTGGTTTCTGATGCTCCGCCTTTACTCTACTACACACATCACACAAAGCAATATGTTCGGCGATGTCTCTCTTGAGATTGTTCCACCAAAATCTTTCTTTCATGTCCATGTACATTTTGGTGTTACCCGGATGAATAGAATACGGAGAGTTGTGTGCTTCTTGCAGGATCAGTTTCCGCAACTCCGGATCTTGTGGAACACAGATACGTTTCCCATGCCATAAAGTACCCTGTTTGTCTTCATGGAAACCCTTAGCTTTCCCTAGACTAATATTTTCCTTAATCCTTTCAATTTCCTTATCGGTCTTCTGAGCTTCTCGGATCTTGTCCAACAAAGTGGGTTGAACCTCCAAAGACATAAGATGTCCTTCAGGCACAATCTCTAATCTGAGTTCTTTGAATTGCTCACACAAGTCCTCTGGCAATTCTCCTTTGGTAAGGCCATTTACAAACGCCTTATGACTAAGAGCATCTGCTACCACGTTTGCTTTACCGGGGTGATATTGCAAACTCAAATCATAATCCTTGATAAGCTCTAACCATCTTCTTTGTCTCATATTGATTTCCTTCTGGGTGAAGATATATTTCAAACTCTTGTGGTCCGTGAATACTTCACAACGCTTTCCCAAAAGGTAATGTCTCCATGTTTTGAGTGCATGGACGACAGAGGATAACTCCAAATCATGAGTAGGATAGTTTACTTCATGAGTTTTGAGTTGTCTCAAGGCATAGGCCACAACTTTACCGTCTTGCATAAGTACGGCTCCCAAACCTTGATGAGACGCATCACAATATACTTGGAAATCCTTTTCCAAATCTGGCAGACATAGAACTGGTGCTGTCACAAGTCTCTTCTTCAATTCTTGGAAGCTGACCTCGCAACCTTCAGACCAAGCAAATTTCTTGTCTTTCTTTAACAATTCAGTCATTGGCTTAGCAACCTTTGAGAAATTCTCAATGAACCTTCTGTAGTAACCTGCTAAGCCAAGGAAACTACGAACTTCTTTCACATTCTTGGGAGATTCCCATTCTGTCACAGCTGAAACTTTAGCAGGATCAACTGCCACACCATCCTTTGTCATAACATGACCAAGAAAACCAACTTCCTCTAACCAAAACTCACACTTGCTGAATTTGGCATAAAGTTTATGCTCTCTTAACTTTTCAAGTATCAAACGCAAGTGTCCCTCATGTTCTTCTTTGCTCTTAGAGTAGACCAAGATGTCATCGATGAAAACGACAACAAACTTGTCAAGAAATTCCATGAAATCTTTGTTCATCATGTTCATGAAATAGGCTGGAGCATTGGTTAAGCCGAAAGGCATCACAGTGTACTCATACAATCCATACCTTGTGGTGAATGCTGTTTTAGGTATGTCTTGCTCTCTTATCTTGAGTTGAAAATAGCCTGACCAGAGATCAATCTTCGAGAACACACATGCTCCCTCTAGTTGATCAAATAAGTCGTTGATTCTAGGCAAAAGATATTTGTTCTTGATAGTTACCTCGTTGAGTGAACGGTAATCTATGCATAACCTTTGGCTTCTATCTTTCTTCTCCACGAATAATACCGGGGCTCCCCAAGATGAAGAACTTGGTTGAATGAATCCTTTCTGCAACTGTTCTCCTAGTTGCTTCTTGAGCTCCTTCAGTTCATCAACTGACATTTTGTATGGTCTTTTTGCTATCGGTCCAAAACCTGGTAGCAAATCAATAAGGAACTCCACATCCCGATCTGGAGGCATTCCCGGTAACTCTTCCGGAAACACATCCGGATACTCACACACAATTGGCACAGTGTCCATGCTAACCCCCTTAAGAGAATTAAGCTTACTTCCTTTGGATTCAAAGTTTGACCTGAATTTTATTCTTTTTCCTTCTGGGGTTGTGAGTGCAACAGTACGATTAGCACAATCTAGTACTCCTTCATACTTAGTCATCCAATCCATTCCCAATATTACGTCCAGTCCTTGAGAATCTAGGATTATCAGGCTCACTGGAAACTTATGTTTTCCGAACTCTATGACAAGATCCCGGCATCCAAGACTTACTATCATATCTCCATCCGGAGAACTAACTTTTATTGGACACCCAATGTTTTCCGATGCAAACCCATTTCTATCAACAAATGCTTTTGATATGAATGAATGAGATGCACCAGTGTCAAAAAGTACAAATGCTGGAATGGAATTGAGTCTGAACTTACCAGCAACAACGTCAGGCTCCTCATAGACCTCCTCCACATTGATGTGGTTAACCTGTCCTTTCTGAAAAGGATTGGGCTTGTTAGGTCCTTCAACTTTCTTCTCAGGGCACTCATTAGCATAATGCCCCAACTTCTTGCATTTGAAGCACTCCACCTGACTGATGTCCTTTTTAGTAGACTGACTTCCACTTCCACTATCCTTCCCACTGTGGTGGCTCTTATGTCCACTCTTGTAGTTCTTGTACTTGTCATTGTCATGACTGCGGTGATGCTTGTTGTCATGACGGTTGTGGTTGTGGTGTTTGTTGAATTTCCCATGCTTATGGGATCCCGAGCTTCCACTGTCTTCATGGTGAGATCGTTTGTGAGACGATCCCGAGCTGTGCTTGTCGGAGTGTTTCCTCTTCCTACTCTCGACTTGCTTTATCTTATTCTCCAAGATAGCAGCCTTGTCACACAGAGACTGATAAGTTGGAACATATGCCACAGACAACTGCAAGTTTAACTCATCATTCAAGCCTTCCAGAAACTTTTCCTTTCTTTTGGCATCTGTGTCAACCTCATCCGGTGCATAACGCGCCAGATTGTTGAACTCTTCTATATATTCAGCCACGCTGCGGTGGCGCTGCTTCAAGTTGTGAAACTCCTTCTTTTTCAGGCTCATCATTCCTGATGAGATGTGAGCAGTGCGAAAGCCATCTTCAAAGATAGCCCAAGTCACCTCATCAATAGGAGTGGTGATCTGGAAGTTGTCCCACCATGTGGCGGCTGACCCTTCCAACAGATGTGCTGCGAACCTGACCTTTTCAGCATCCGTGCAGCCCACGGTCACTAAGTCCTTGTTCACAGAACGTAGCCAATCATTGGCCACCATGGGATCAGTTGTCCCCGAAAACTTAGCTGGCCTCCGACGCAGAAATCTGGTGAGCATATCAAAACCCGGAGGGTTGTTGTTGTTGTTGTTGTTATTATTGTTGTTGTTGTTGTTGTTGTTGTTGTTGTTGTTGTTGGGGTTGTTGTTGTTATTCTGGTTTTGGATGAATGTTGTCATCATCTGCATAAGCTGTGTTTGCGCATTCATCATTTGTTGCATTTCCGGAGTGATGTTGTTGGGGTTGGGGTTTGCGCGACGGGGAGGCATCTGTGGCTTGTTCAAATAGAGATAAGAATGAGATACCCATAGATGTTTTATGCACAATACATCACAAGCAAACACATAGCAAGCAACACAAGAAATAAAATCCAACAACCAGATAATAAGTTCATGAAGTAAAACACACAAGTGGCAAGCCATCCACATGTCGGATGGTCCAATGATAAGTTCAAAGATAACAAGTATGATAATAAAAGATAAACGAGTAGTCAAGTCTACTCATCAGCATCAACCTCCTCCTCGACAAAGGAAAGACCTGCGTTTTCCATCGCGGTCTTGTTCTCCTCAATCGTAGTGGTCAAGGAATCGATCTTGGCCTTGAGAGCCCTCTTCTGGGAGCGAAGCCTCTCGATCACCATCTGCTGCTGCTCTAGCTCGAAATCCTTGGACTTCAGTTCCTTGGTCATGTCCCGGATCTTCTTGTTCCTATCCTGGACGCGTTTCTCCTGACTCTTGAACTTCTTGTCCTGGGCCTCGAACTTTGTCTCCATTTCCTTGACTATCTCATCCTGCTGTGCGAAAAGCTTGTCCTTCTCGCGAAGCTGCACCTGGAGCTCGTCATTGCTGAGCATGACGTTCATCCTGTCCGTGTCCACGTGCCTAAGGAGAGACTCTAAGTCCTGGAGGTATAGACGTATCGGCTCTGCTGCGCCCCTCGAGTCGTCCTCGAAGTCGATGGACTCTCCGTCCTCATCACGTCTTCCGAAGACGTGGAAGTGTGTGCCTCTAACCTTTCGGGAGTGACGGCCTAACAAACGTCCTATCAGGTCCTGCATGACTACCTCCATGCCTCTCTCCCTGTCATCGTGCATAAGCTTGAAGACGATGGCCTCCGTGGTAGGCTCTGTCTGGCGTCCGGGCTGGTTCATCTTCAAGCCCCAGAGGTCCTTCCTCTCGAACTTGGTGAGTGGATGCACTGTGATGGTGGGAAGAGGAAGATCAAGCAAAGTGGTAAGCTCAACGATACGGGGACCGAAACGAGTAACCTGGAACTCCTCAACAGTGCTGATGGTAATAGGCATCTATTTATAAGATAGAAAAGTTAGAACAACACAATTTAAGATAAACAAAGACAAACATCTCATACACAAAATCACACAAATTATGCATACATGAATCCATTACATCAATCAAGGTTCAAACTTATTTAAGGTATCCTTTTGGAAAAATAAAGTGATAGGTGTTGGTCCAACTATTGAAGTGCGTTCACAATCCTATCTCACTGGATCTGGTGGCTAACACAATGTTCCTAGAAGCAATCCACCTATCTTGTTCACATGATTCCATCACTAAGTCTATAATACCTCCCCTTAGTTCTTGGTTGGTGGCTTCCAACTCTTGGGTATGCTCCTTCTCTTTCTCTAAGTCTTTTTGGAGGTTGAGCATTCTGCACTTGACTCTAGCACTTAGTTCTTTGATAGTCCTACAAGCTGCTTCTCTTGCTGACTCAAAGAACGTGGTGTGCATCACAGTGTTGGTATACATGCAGAATCCCCTTTCTTTGTGGTTGTCTTCCTTGTTTTCGTACAAGTGAAGTTGCACCCACCAATACTCCACTCCTTCATCCATCACTGGAAAGCCTTTGTAAACAGCTGCACCATGTGCTTCCATTGCCACCATGAGGTCCTTGAGAATTTTGGGAAACTCAGTTTCACACTCCAAGGACATGGTCATGAGTGGTCCCTTCTTCACGGCTTCGTTGATAGAGTTCATCTACAAATGGAGATGAGAATGGGAGATTAGAAAAGTTTTACGAGAAGAATAGACAAGTGTAGAAGTAGTTGGAACTTTTTCCTTAGTGGTTTTCCAATCCTAGGGGTCATAATCCTACAGGCAACACAGTGCTCTGATACCATCTGTTAGACCCCTCCTTTGTAAAGGAAAGGATCCCTGTGATTGCAATGCTAGTCCCTGGATCAATGCTAGCATCCACAGTTTAAGATGAAGTACACAGATACAAAGGTCGTTTATTACATTCATTTCAGAGGTAAAACATAGTCTTTTACAACTCAGGGCCAAAGGCCTAATACAAGAGTTGTGGAATAAGTAAATAAACACAAGTCCTCATCTTCATGTGCCATAGGCAAGCATGTTGAGTGTAGACTCATGACTCCTACTCATCATCGGAGTAACCTGCAACATCACAAGTTACAGCCACAGTGGGTCAATACTTTGTAATGTATTGGCAAGTGATACCTTAGTAAAATTTTAAGTGGACTAAATTACTATATGCATTTTGGCTAAGTGTAGCTTGGCTTGCTTTGCTTGAATAGGTTTTCCCTATTAGTTGAAATCACTCAGTTTTTCTTTGTCAAAAACTTTCCCAAGGATCCACCAATAGACATTGGGGTCCTTCACCCTTGTTCACCCACAAATTTCACTTAGAAGTTGGAGTTATGAGATTCTTGTAGCTTCCATGTCTTGATGCTCAAATTGTCCATTGCCAAGGACTTGGCTAAGTACTTAGATTTTCCATCTGCAGAGGTTGTGCACTTTCCCCACTAGACTTGGTTTCCCAAGACAGGACCTTTCAGAAGCCTTTCCTTAGTCAAATAGACGCGCTCCAACCTATCATTCCCACTACCACCAGCTGTCCAAGTGACTAAGTTCTAGCAACCTATATGATCAAGGCAGAGCCCATATTGCCAAGTGGTTGCACTGTAAGCTCTCTCAACACTTGGCCTCCAAATCCCTTTGTGCCTGGGTGGCATACCACAAGTGTGATACACAAGCCAAGTCCATGGCCTTGTGTAACCACTCAACATAACCCAATCTTTCCATTCCACCCAGGAGGTTTATTGACTTAGTGGTTTTATTAAGAAAACATAAGTCTCATGACTTAGAAATATAGTCATTATAGCATGAATAGATTATACCAACCCTTGTTTGCTAGTAGCTAGGCTAAGCATGGCATGGTAACTTAACTTAGGAAAATTCCTAGCAATTCTACTATTCAAACTACATAGGATTTCCCAATCTTTTATTTGGCAAAAGTGGCATGCAAGACTTAGCAAAATATCTAATGCTAGTACAAAACATAGGATGGAAACATTCATGAAAATATCACTTGCCTTGGTAATGTGGAGAGTAGCACTCCTCACAATCACAATCACTAGAAAATCTACACAAAAATTTGTAGCATACAATTACACACAATTATATACAATCAAAAATAATATGAATGCATGCATGCAAGAATTTACCAAGTGGTGATTTTGAAAACTCTACCAAGCATGTGCATGTTTACAGAAACTTAACAAGTCACAAGTTTTCCAACTAAACTTATTTATTTCTAAAACAATTTACTAAACTAAATCCATACTCATAAAAGCCTTAAACATGTTTTTACAAATAAAGTCATTCTAATGGTTACTATTTGTTAAACACTTTGTATAGTCAGAAAGGCCTTGATTCCCTGAATCCAACGGTATAAAGTTTGCAAAATTCCAACGTGGAAATCAAAAGTTATAAGCATTTGAAATTTGGATCAAATTCTGATTTAAAATCTGTTTTTAGATCTGTTCCTAGCCACGTGTCGTGTTGTTGTGGATCGCGTGCACCGGTTCGCACCGGATCGAGCTCTGCAGCCGCAGGATCTAAATAGATTGCATGCTCCAGATCGTGTACCTCTTCGCCGATTACTGAATCTATCCTAACGCTTGGATCAAGATCCAACGGCGCGCGAGCAAGCGATCATGTCCTGGCGGCGCACGGCGTTAGCAAGCGGCGGAGCGCTCGGTCTACGGCGGCGCTAGCGTTCATTCGTCGCGAGAAGAGCCATACCAGATTCGCCAAGAGGCCGGTGAAGCTCAAGGTAGCGTCGGTTTTGCGAAGGCGTCTTGACACGGCGATGATTCCTCGTCGGAGTTGAGTCTGGCGACAGGTGG
This sequence comes from Avena insularis, assembly GCA_023614405.1. NCBI lineage: Eukaryota > Viridiplantae > Streptophyta > Magnoliopsida > Poales > Poaceae > Avena > Avena insularis. The sequence goes on along the minus strand of CM042691.1, from coordinate 290,934,371 downwards.
TTCCGTTCGAGGTCGAAGGCGACATTGTAGATCACTAGGAGGCAAACGGGGGTGTGGTGGAATCTGAAGGTCACGGAGTAAACGCGTGTGCGAAAGACAAGGTTCGGGGCGGTCTGGACTTACCGTTGGAGCTCGCCGGAGATGAAACTGGAGGCGGTGGCGGTCAGACGTTTGCGTAGCCGACGTTCTGGGTCACCCGCGGCCAAACCAGGAGTGCTAGGAGATGCGTGAGGTCAAGCGGAGTCTGTTCGTGTGAAGCGAGCGGAGGTGGTCGGAGGTGGCGGAATCATGGCTGCAGCTCGTCGGACACGGGTTCTGAGGAGCAATGCAGCCTGGTGGCGCTCTGGGTTTGGGGTTTGAGGGAGAAGGGAGAGGGGGCAGAGGGGGTTTAAGTAGCCTGGTCGTGAGCGAGAATTACTCGTGCCTTAACGTGAATTTAAGCTGCACAATCAACAGGAAACGGCCGCGTCAATTTGGGGGATGAACAGGTCGTGGGGGTGGAGACGATGACACTCGAGTGAGCCGCGGTTGTCAACGATAGAGGGAAAAAGGGAGTGGGTCCCTTCTGTCAGTGAGCTGGTGGGTGCGAGAGCGGGTGAAAGAAAACGATTCGCGGGGGTGGGAGCTGCTGGGCTAGCTGGGCCGTGTTGGGTCGGCCAGATTGGCTGGCTGTTTTTTTTTTCCACCCTTATTTCTTTTCTTTTTCTGATTGCTTTTCTAAATATGGTTTTCAAACCCAAATTCAAATCTGTTTGAATCCAAAGTTTTACAGGACTTTTGTACAATAAATCTTGTTCTTAAATAAGTGTCAAACCCATCTGAACCCTTCAGAACATTTGGGTTTTTTGAAAAATAAATTAAAACCATGCCTTTATGAGGTGTGATAATAGGCATAGATTTGTTTTAATTCATAATTTGCTTTGAGACTTTGCTTATGTTTTTGAGGCCACTTAAGTTTGATTTTAAATCATCTGGAATGAATAACAACATATTTCTAAATAGCATGTAGCACAAAGGCTAGGGTTTTCATACATAAAATAATAAGCCACAATTGCTCCTGTTTCTGAAATGATTTTTGAGAAAATCCCTAAATGATGATGAATGCAAGGATGATATGAATGAGTTTTGGAATATAAATTTAGGGATGTTACACCTAATGTTGTTATCAGCACGGCCGAGGAGTTCAAGGGAACTAGTTTTGGTACTCGTCTCATTGAGCTCACTAGTGTGTTCAACCTTCCACTTTCTAGCATCACGACACTTCAGCTCACCAAGTTTGAGAGGAAGGACCTATGGGGCTTCAGAGTCACACAGCCAGGACGTCAGGCAGAGCCACCGACGGAGACTATCACTTTCAAGCTGATGCATGACGACAAGGAGAGAGACTTAGATGTAGTCATGCAGGAGTTACTTGGACGCCTGGTAGGGAGACACTCCACCGAGCTTAGAGGTCTCTACTTTCACCCCTTCGGAGGCGCAACAAGGAGGTGAGGCTATAGAGTGCGATGATGCTACTAGAGGCGATGGAGCCGATTAATGCATGCCTTCAGGACCTAGAGGGTCTTATTAGACACCTTGATACTAATAGGACCAACGTCATGCTTAGCAATGACGAGCTCTAGGTTCAGCTACGAGAGAAGGACAAGCTCTTCGCGGAGCAAGACGAGATCTTCAAGGAAATGGAGGCCAAATTTGAAAGCTAGGACAAGAAGTTCAAGATCCAGGAGAAAAGAGTCCAGCGAGAACAAGAAGATCAGGAGATGAAGGAGGAGTTAGAGGCCAAGGACTTGAGCTTGAGCACCAGCAGTGATTCAGAGGCTTCGCTCACAGAAGAGGGATCTTAGAGCCAAGATTGAGGCCTTGACCACTAGTGTTGATGAGTATAAGACCGCCATGGAGAGTGCAGGTCTTACCCTTGTTGATGTGGAGATTGATGCGGAGGAGTAGTGTAGACTACTCGATTATCTTTCATCTACCGTACTTTGATTATTGAGTCGCACTGACCATCCAACATGTGGATGGCTTGCTATGGTGTGTTTGCATTTTCAAAACTTGGTGTTTATGTCATTCAAACTTTATGTTATTTTGATGCTTGGTTATTGTGGTTGCTCTATGTGTTGTATTGTGCATGTTAAGCATCTATGGTTATCTCATTCTTATCCTTATTAAAACCACAGATGCCTCCTCGACGTGCCAACCCCAACCAAAACAACAACAACATCACTCCCAAGATGCAGCAGTTCATGACGACAAGCTCAAGCATGCAGATGATGACAACATTCATGCAGAACCAGAACTAGAACCAGAATAACAACAACAACCAGAATAATCCGCTAGGATTTGACATGCTCACTAGATTCCTTAGACTAAGGCCTGCAAAGTTCTCGGGAACCACTGATCCAATGGTAGCTAATGACTGGTTAAGTTTAGTGAACAAGGACTTAGTGACTGTTGGCTGCACCGACGAAGAAAAGGTCAGGTTTGCAGCACATCTGCTTGAAGGGCCAGCAGCAACCTGGTGGGACAACTTTCAGATCACCACTCCCATTGAGAATGTGACTTGGGCTATCTTTGAGGATGGATTCCGTACAGCTCACATCTCATCCGGAGTGATAAATTTGAAGAAAAAGGAGTTCCACAATCTGAAGCAGCGTCACCGCAGTGTGGTTGAGTACATTGAGGAGTTCAACAATCTGGCGTGTTATGCACCGAATGAAGTTGATACAGATGCCAAGAGGAAGGAGAAATTCCTCTAAGAACTGAATGATGAGTTCAATATGCAGTTGTCTATTGCCTATGTCCCAACCTACAAATCACTTTGTGACAAGGCTACCATCTTGGAAAACAATATGAAACAGGTTGAGAGCAGAAAGAGGAAGCATAGCTTTGATAAGCACAGCTTAGGATCGTCACACAAGCATTCCCATCATGATGATAGTGGGAGTTTTGGATCCCAAAAACATGGAAAGTACAAAAAACACCACAACCACAACCGTCATCATGACAACAAGCATCACCGCAGTCATGATAATGACAAGTATAAGAACCACAAGAGTGGACACAGGAGCCACCACAGTGGAGGTGGAAGTGGAAGTGGAAGTCAGCATGTAAAGAAAGATCTCAGTCAGGTTGAATGCTTCAAGTGTAAGAAGATGGGGCACTATGCTAATGAGTGCCTAGAAAAGAAAGTTGAAGGTGCCAACTAGCCCAATCCCTTCCAAAAGGGACAAGTGAACCACATTAATGTGGAAGAAATATATGAGGAATCTGATGTTGTGGCTGGTAAGTTCGAACTCAATTCTATTCCAGCACTTTTTCTTTTCAATACTGGCGCATCGCATTCATTCATATCAATAGCATTTGTTGATAGAAATGGACTTCCAGTTGAAACTATTGGGTGTCCTATAAAAGTAAGTTCTCCTGGTGGAGAAATGTTAGTGAACTCGGGATGTCATGATCTAGTGATAGAATTTGGGAAGTATAAGTTTCCCGTTAGTTTGATAATCCTAGATTTCCAAGGATTGGATGTAATTTTGGGAATGTATTGGATGACTAAGTACAAAGGAGTACTAGATTGTGCCAATCATACTGTCACACTCACAACCGGATAAAGCAGTTAGAATCAAGTATAACTTTGAATCAAAAAGGGAGTAAGCTAAATTCTCTTAAGTGGGTTAGCATAGATAGTGTGCTAATTGTGAGAGAATATCCGGATGTATTTCTGGAAGAATGACCTAGAATACCACCAGATAGAGATGCTGAGTTTCTAATTGAGTTGCTGCCAGGATCTGGACCAATAGCAAAGATACCTTACAAGATGGTAGTTGATGAGTTGAAAGAACTCAAGAAACAACTTGGGGAATAGCTAGAGAAAGGATTTATCCAACCAAGTTCTTCATCTTGGGGTGCACCAGTTTTGTTTGTGGAAAAGAAAGATAGAAGTCAAAGGTTATGCATAGATTACTGATCACTCAATGAGGTGACTATCAAGAACAAGTATCCTTTGCCCAGAATCAATGATTTGTTCGATCAGTTGGAAGGAGCCCGTGTATTCTCAAAGATTAATCTCCGATCAGGCTATTTTCAGCTAAAGATAAGAGAACAAGACATACCTAAGACTACTTTCACCACTAGGTATGGATTGTATGTGTCACATCCCAAGATTTTCCAAATCTTGTAATGTGAAAAATAAATTAATAAAATAAAATTTTATTAGATTTTCAGGGCCAGAAGAAACTTTTTGAATATAATTGGATCCTCAAACCAAAATGGATCAAATAAAATCCCAAAGGGAATTAAAGAGTTAAACATTTAATAAAAGGAAATTAAAATATTTTGGAATTACTATTTTGGATCTTTTAATAAAAGATTTTGTTTTCAAAAGAAATAGAAGTTTTATGAATAAAGATTATTTTATAAAGCCAAATTAAACTTTGGCCAAGCTTTGGATTTAAAACATTTTGTTTTGAATAAAAATAGCAAAAGTTGATTTAAATAAATTAATAAGGATTTAATATCCAACTTTATTTAAATAAAAGGTTTTACCAATTTAACTGAACCATAAAAATTTATTAAATTATTTAAAATAAGTTTTCCAAATATTTGATATTCACAAATAAAACCTACTGAAGTGTTTTGACTTTATTTTAGATTTCAAAATAAATATTTTAAATAAAATAAATCCTAATTGATTTAGTAATGAAGGTCTATTGAATTTAATTATTAATGGACCCTAAAATAAAAGGTTATTTTATTTTATTTTAAACAAGCTTTCCAAGTATTCTTTACTTTCAAATAAAACCTACTGATTTGGTTTTGGAAAATATATGGATTTCAAATGGAGATTCTATTAATTAAATCAAACCCTATTTTATTAAATAACTAATGAACCATTTTATTTAATTAATGAATGGATCCTAAAAATGAATAAAAATGTTATTTTGGAATTTTGGAGTTTGTTACTGAACAGAACCAGGTTCATAGCTACAAAGATTGATGATGGTTTGAATTGATTTGAACCTTGTTTGATTGTTTTGAAATTTACAACAGGAAATAGAATTAGAAAAGAAAAAGGATTTAGAAACAGAAAAAAATAAGAAAAGGGTCGACCCAATGACCCAAGAGGCCCGAAGCAGCCAGCTCCCCTCTCCCGAAAGAAAAGCGATTTGCACCTCGTTTACGACCGTCTGATATGACCGATGGACCCTCCCCTCATTTCTTTTTCCTTTGCCGGTGGAGCCCCACCTCCCTGTTCATCGTCCACACCCCGCGCGACCACTTCTTCCCCCTCGTCGCCGTTTCCTGCAGAGATTCCGCGGCCTTAATTCGCCATAATGCAGCCACCATTACTCGCTTTGACCATGCTCGATAAAATGCCTGCGCCTCCTCTCTCGTTTCCCCCTGACTCCTCCCTCGAGCACGCCCCCAGGCCGTCGAATTTTACTCGAACACCGCCTCTGTCCGACGACACTCCGGTGAGGAATCCGGCCGAGCCTCTTTGCCCCGCGCCTCCCTGAGCACCACAGCTTCCCACTCCAGACGCATCTCCCCGTGCCCTCTGTTCGTTGGGCGCCTCAGAGCGTCGGCTACGACAAGCTCTGAACGTCGCCGCGACTGGTTCTTCTCCAACGACGTCTCCCAGGTAAACCAGACCGAGCCTCTTCTTCTTGTTCACGCACACAGCACCACCATGATCTCTTGCGTCTAACCATAACCTCGATTGTCCTTCTCGTGACCTGTAGCGACGTCTTCGACCACGACTGAGACCACCCGGCGTTGTCCTCCACTCCGGCGAGCAATCCTGCTAAGACCAGAACGCCCCTCGCCCGACCAACGCCTCCTCGAGCTTCACCACGACCTCCTGCACCTGGTGAGCCTCTTCACTTCCCTCCTTTCGTCCTGTATCGCTGTACCGCCTTTGCCGTCGCCGCCTTGCGCGCCGCCTTGCGCCGCCAAACTTTGGTCGAGTCTTTGCGGACGTAGGATCTTAATCCGGCGCTTCGATAGATCATTTAAGTCGCGAAGATGCACTCTGGACCACATGATCGATTAGATCCAACGCACATAGCAGCTGATCCACGCCAAGCGTACCGTCGATGAAATCTGTCGCGTGGCACTAGATCTGTTTAAAAGAATTTTTGAATCAGATTTATTTGCAAACTTCAAACCCTTATAACTTTGGATCCACACGTCCAAAAATTACAAATTTTATGTCGTTGGATTCAGGAGAACAAGACCTATCCAACCATACCCTTGGTTTAGTGAATAGTATCTGTTAATTTACTTGTTTTTGCAGATTCATTTGTGTGCTTGTTAAGATTAGAAAAAATTGTATAAAAATAATTTTAGGGTTAAAACTTTTGCAAAATGGTTTGTTGTGACCTTACTAACCCTAGGAACCAACCCATGATTTGGAAAATGGATTTGGAAAAATTTAGAATGGATTAATTGGTTTATTCCATTTCTAGCTAAATAGAACTATTGTTTTGTTTATAAAAAAATGGTTTTGAGTAAACACTTTGGAGGAAATGTTTTGGACCAAACCTACTGACCAAAAACACCAAGTTTTAAGAAACAACAACTTAATTGGTGAAACCATTTAAGTTGTGATATTGAGAAAAAATGTTTTTCACCACATAAAATGATGAAAGGATTTGAAAATGGTTTATGGATAAAACCCATTTGCAAATGACTTTGCCATTTTGGTAAATGACCCATTTGGAACTTACAAAGTTTAGAAGCCTAGTGGAGACCATCCTTGCAATAGAACCAACCTTTGCATGCTTATGCATGACTTAGATTCCATTACTTTGTGTGTGAAAAATTGTTTGTTTGACTTTGGTTTGGAATGTGAATTGAATTTGTGTTTGCTTGATTAACTTGTAGTGAAGTGTGAGACTAGCAAGATCAAGGAGTAAACCACCATTCCCTACCAAAAAGGCAAGTGATGCTTCATACTTTTTGTCCCATTACTTTCACTATGCATTAGTGTTTTTGCTAAGTAAAACTTGCATGGATTTTGCTAAGTATAAACCTTGCTATAGGAAAACCTAATAGATGAATCCTTAGTAGGATTTTCCTAAGTTAAGATTCCTATTACTATCAAGCTTATCCTAGCTAATAGAAAACCTGGGTGGAATATATATTCACACTATGGAAAAAATACTCTAAGTCTGAGGACTTGTGATTTTGTTTAATAAAACAACTAAGTTAATGAATCACCTGGGTGGAATGGGCTTGCTTGGTGGTTTTTGGTTGAGTGGTTCACAAGGCCATGGACTTGGCTTGTGTATCTCACTTGTGGTATGCCACCCAGGCACAAAGGGATTTGGAGGCCAAGTGTTGAGAAAGCTTATAGTGCAACCACTTGGCAATATGGGCTCTGCCATGATCATATAGGATGCTAGAACTTAGTCACTTGGACAGTTGGTGGTAGTGGGAATGATAGGTTGGAGCGCGTCCATTTGACTAAGGAAAGGCTTCTGAAAGGTCCTGTCTTGGGAAACCAAGTCTGGTGGGGAAAGTGCACAACCTCTGCAGATGGAAAAACTAAGTACTTAGCCAGGCCAATGGCAATGGACAACTTGAGCATCAAGACATGGAAGCTATAAGAATCTCATCATTCAAATTTCTAAGTTAAAATCTTGTGGTTTGAACAAGGGTTGTTTGAAATCTACAATCTTTGATTGAGAGATGCCTTGTAAAGGATCTTCAATCTTTGATTGAAAAGAATGATTTTGTCAAAGAAAAAACTTAGTATTTTCAAATGTTAAGGAAAAATCTATTTTGAGCAATGCAAGCCTAAGCTCCACTTAGCCAAATGCATATAGATGATAGACTCCACTATACTACCATAGTATCACTTGCCAATACAATTCAAATGTATTGACCCTTGTGGCTGTAACTTGTAATGTTGCAGGTTTGATTGATTTTAGTGAAGATTGATTGATTAGGATTACAAAGTCTACAACCAACATCTGCCTGTGGCACTTTGAAGATGAAGGACCCCATACTTATAATTTTCTGCTGCAATGTAATGTAATAGCCCAATGAGCTATGTAAGATGTAATAAAATTATGTTATTCCTGGTTATAAAGTTATAATATGACCTTTGTTTCTTGATATTACATCTTAACTGTGGATGCTAGCTATTGATCCAGGGACTAGCATTGTAAACACAGGGGGCTCTATCTTATTAAAGATATGGGACCTCTACAGTATGTGTACACCGTGATGCCATTTGGTTTGACAAATGCACTAGCCTATTTCATGAATATGATGAACAAGGTGTTCATAGAATTTCTTGACAAATTTGTTGTCATTTTCATCAATGACATTTTGATCTATTCTAAGAGCAATGAAGAGCATGAAGGACATTTGCGATTGATACTTGAAAAGCTTAGGGAGCATAAGCCATATGCCAAATTCAGCAAGTGTGAATTCTGGCTGAATGAAGTCGGATTTCTTGGACATATTGTGTAGGGAGATGGTGTAGCAGTTGATCCCGCAAAAGTGTCAGCTGTAACTGAGTGGGAATCACCTAAGTCAGTGAAAGAAGTTCGTAGTTTCCTTGGCTTAGTAGGATACTATAGAAGATTCATTGAGAATTTCTCAAACGTAGCTAAACCAATGACGGAGTTACTTAAGAAAGACAAGAAATTTGATTGGACTGAAGGATGTGAACTCAGTTTCCAAGAGTTGAAAAAGAGACTAGTAATGACCAGTCTTATATGCGCGATTTGGAGAAGGATTTCCAAGTTTATTGTGATGCATCTCACCAAGGTTTAGGTGCAGTTTTGATGCAAGAAGGGAAAGTTGTGGCTTATGCCTTGAGACAACTCAAAACTCATGAAGTGAATTATCCTACTCATGATTTAGAGTTAGCCTCTGTTGTCCATGCACTCAAAACATGGAGACATTATTTTTTGGGAAAGCAATGTGAAGTGTTCACAGATCACAAAATTTTGAAGTATATCATCACTCAGAAAGAAATCAACATGAGACAAAGAAGATGGCTAGAACTCATCAAGGACTATGAGTTCAGTTTGCAATACCACCCCGGTAAAGCAAATGTTGTAGAGGATGCACTAAGCCGTCAGAAGAAGCAACTTGGGAAAGAGAAGATGAACTTCGGAAAGACCACCCTCACCTATTTCCTAGCCGAATCTCGAGGGAGAGATTCACCTTAAGGGGGTTAGATTTGTAACATCCCAAAAATCATGATTTATAAAGTTTGCATAGCATTCATGCATTCATAAGCATTTGACCTTTTTCAAATGAATTTTCAACATAAGAAACCATATTTTTCCTATTACCTATTCAAGTAAGGCAAGGTTTATATTTTACTTTCTAAATATGATTAGGATCAGTAATGATTGGAAAGTAAATACCAAGGCCCCTACCAAAGCCATACAAAAGTTTCAAAACAATTCAAACATAAAACAATTTATATGCCTATTATAAATATTTAATTAAGGCATGGTTTTAACTCTGTTTTTAATGGACCAAAGTATTTGTGATCAAATAGAAATGTTTTATACACAAATATATGCTTGGATTATTTTACAAAAAATCCAGAGGAAGTTTGAATTCAAACTCATTTGAAAATCATTTGAAAATGGGTTTAGAAAACCAAAATAGAAAAAGGAAATAAGAAAAGAGCGGTACCACCTATTCGGCCCAGCAACAGAGCCAACCCAACAAGCCCACCCGGGCCATTTCCTCCCCCTCTCTCTCTCTCACCCACGTCGAACCAATCCATGATCGTGACGGTGGCCCTAACGCCATTCGTCGTCTTCCCAAATCTGCGTGATGAACATGCCATCACCTTGCCCGTTACCTCGCTGATTAAATTGAATCAATTCCTTTGATTGACGTGCTGCCCAACCCTCACCTGCTACTTAAACCCCACACTGCCGCTGTCTGAACACCTCCGGTGAACGATTCCGGTGAGCACCGTCTGCCCCGTGCATTCTAATTCTAGCTGTAATGCTTCCCTGGTTCCTACGCATCGTCTCATGCCATCTGTTTGCTCTATAATGCCTAGGACATCGCCTCCAACGAGCCTAGTGTATGACCGACTCCCCTCTCGTCTCCGGCGAGAAATTCGGTAAGAAATCTAGCGCCCCTTGACTTCTAGATCAAACGCCTGTGTGTGCCGCGTCTTTGTGCAGCCACTGATGTGGTTTATTTGTCCTAGGGAGGCCCAGAGCATCGTCGTCTTCGTCTCCGTCAAGCCGTGCCCGACGCCTGCAAGCTTTCCGACGAGCTCCTCCGGCCAACACATCACGCCCCCGTCCACACCAGCGAGACGTTGAGCATCAGCGTGACCTCGCGAGTCTGATAAGCGTATCTGCCAACCCTAGCCCCTGTTGAATCGCCGGAGCACCGTTTCTAGTAGCGCCGCCGCCAGCACCTATTTGTGCCGCCCATCTGTGGTCGATTGATCGGACATTGTTAGATCTAGATCCAGTGCGCCAGATTAGATCACTTAGCAAACAGGTATGTTTAGATCTGAGCCGTGCAATTTCATTTAAATCCTGCGGCTCTCGTTGATCGATCCAGGCGAACCGGTACGGGCCAATCAGACACGTCCACGTGTCTGGGATTTTAATTTAAAATCTGTTTTTGAATCAATTAGTTATTCAAACTTGTAAATTCAATAACTTTTGTTCTGTTTATCCAAAAAATACAAATAATATACCATTGGAATCACAAAAATAAATCCTAGACATTTGTAGGATTAGTTTTTTGATTTTCTTATGTTAAAATAGAAAATTATGCAGAGACATTTGTAGGCCTAATTTGGGTATAAAAATTATTTGGAAAATGTTTTAAAGGCCAAATTAAGTTTAACTGATGTATAATTGTTTAGTTTATTGTTCAGTACTGTTTTACTTGTCTTGTGTAGTTTGTAAAATTCATCACATGGCATTTGCATGCATTCATATATTTTTGCTTGATTATTTTAAATATGAATTTGGTGCTATCATTTTATTTGTAGATTTTGGTGCTAGTGGTGATTGTGACTGTGAGGATTGTTGTTACTCCCAAAACTACCAAGGCAAGTGGTGCTTCATATTTTTGTCCCAATATTTTGACTATGCATTAGTGGTATTTTGTATAGGGCTTCCATGATAATTTTGCTAAGTATCTATATGCTATGCTTGGGAAATCCTAGTAGCAGTAGAACTATTAGAATTTTCTCTAACTTAAGATACTTGATATTGCCATGCTTAGCCAAGCTAGTAGTAACCAAGGGTGGAATATATACATGCTATGGAAAATATTGCTAAGTCATTTGACTTGTGTTTTTACTTAATAAAACAACTAAGTGAATGAATCCTGGGTGGAATGGTATGTTTGGGTTATGTTGAGTGGTTACACAAGGCCCATATCTATGGTCTACCTTGTGTATCACACTTGTGGAAAGCCACCCAAGAACAAAGGGATTTGAGAAGCCATATGTTAAGAAGCTTCTAGGCCAGCCACATGACATTATGGGCACTGCCTGGTTCATATTGTTGGAGATATGCCCTAGAGGCAATAATAAATGTAGTTATTATTATATCTTTGCGTTTATGATAAATCTTTACATTCATGCTATAATAGTATTAATTGGAAACATTAATACTTGTGTGATTTGTAAAATAAATTGGAGTCCCTAGTAAATCCTCTTTATAATACTAGCTTGTTGGTCAATAGATGATCGTGGTTTCCTGATCATGAACATTGAGATGTTGTTAATAACAAGATCATATCATTAGGAGAATGTATGATGGATATACTCCTATAGATAAGCGTAGCATAAAGATCAAGTCATTTTAATAGTTCGTTTGCTATAAGCTTTCTGATACATAGTAACCTAATTCCTTCGACCATGAGATCATGCTAATCACCATCACCGGAAGGATGCTTTGATGACATCAAACACCACACCGTAATTGGGTGGCTATAAAGGTGGCATTGAGTGTTCGGAAAGTATGGGTTGAGGCACATGGATCAAGAGTGGGATTTGTCCATCCATATGACGGATAGATATACTCTGGGCCCTCTCGGTGGAATGTCATACAATTAGCTTGCAAGCATGTGATTGGGTCACAAGGGATCACATATCATGGGAACTAAAAAAGAGTACTTATCAGTAAAGAGGTTGAACTAGGTATGCAGAGATAAGCGATCAAAACCTCGGATAAGTAAACTATCATGAGACAAAGGGAAATTGGTATTGTATGTAAGTGGTTCATTCGATCGCAAAGTAATCATAGAATATGTGGGAGCCATATGAATTTCTAGATTCCTCTATTGGTTATTGATCGGAGAAGTGTCTCGGTCATGTCCGCATAACTCACGAACCGTAGGGAGACACATAAGGATTCGATGTTGTTGTGTAGTTATGGAATGATGAGTAAGAGACTGAATGTTGTTGGTCTCGGATGGGATCCGGGATATCACGAGGAGATCCGGAATGGTCCGGAAGAATAAGATTCATATAAGGAAAGTCCTGTTTGAGTTAGGAGATGATTAGGTGTTTTCACGAGAATGTTCTAGAAGAGTCCGGAAGGTCCGACACTGGAGGGAAGGGTACATGGATGTGTCATGACAATGTGGAATGGTTGCATCATGTACTAGGTCACTTGGCTGGGCAATATGAAGAGAGAAATCAAATCCAAGTTTGAGAGTCAAACGCCAATTTGAAAAGTCAAATCTGAAGTTTGCTTGGTGGAGGGAGAGTAGGAAACCTACCTAGGGTAGGAGTCCAACTCTCTCCACCCGCCGACCAAGGAGGAGGAGTTGGAGGAGGACTCCCTCCTCCCAACCGGCCCCCTCCCACCTATATAAGGAGGGGTAGGGAGCCCCTACCACTCACACCCAAAACCCTAGTCCCAAGTCGTCGGTGCCACCACCTCCAAGTGTTATCGCCGCCTAGGGCTCCTCCCAAGTCGCCGAGTTAGGGTTTCCCCAAACCCTAGACGCCGGCCACACCCTCCCCTTAGTGCCCTCTAAACCGTAGATCGCCAAGGCCTCTCTCATACTCCACCATACTCGCTCCGTCTTAAGGCGAAGCCCTGTGAGATCTCTCCTCTACTTCCGACACCACGCTGTCGTGCTGCCGGAATCGCGAGGAGAGTGCTACAACCTCCTCTGCCTGCTGGAACAAGGGAGAGGAAGGTCTGCATCAGTACGAGCGATGTGACCGACTACAGGCTGCTGGGAGCATGGCCGGAAGGATCGTCTACGCGATCTTGAGATCGGCAAGAGTACGACTACATCACCCACGAGAATCTGCTCTCGTTAACCTCTTTGGAATCTTCGAGGGTGAGTTCCTCTATCGACTCGTTGCTACAATCTAGTAGATAGATCTTGGCTTGTTTGTGTGCATGCGATAGAAAGTTTCCATGCTACGAACCCCTACAGTGGTATCAGAGCCGTGTCTATATGTAGATATGTTGCACGAGTAGAACACAATGGTCATTGTGGGCGGTGGTGCTTTTATTATCAATTTCTTTTTGTGTACTTTGCATCTTGCGGTATGATGGGATGAAGCGGCCTGGGCTAACCTTACATGACATCGTTCATGAGACTTGCTCCACGCTCAACATGCAACTTGTATTGCATAAGTGGCTTTGCGGGTGTCTGTCTCTCCCATTATAGTATAGATTTAAGTTACAACGGGCACTTGATAGTTCAAGCATCAACGTTGTGGTTCTTGTTAAATAAGTTAGAACGACACTTATTGAAAGCCCCAAACCACGTAAAATATGCAAAGAAAATTAGAGGCGTCTAACTTTGTTTTGCAGGGGTGTGCTGTGATGTGATATGGCCATGATTGTGATTATATATGATGTATGAAATGATCCTTATTGTAAGTTGGCAACCGGCAAGAGCCATATGGTTGTCTTTTAAATTCCGTTAAGACCTGCGTGTCTATTCAAAGTAGTTGTAATAGTTGAAGCTGGTGGACGACAACCATGAAACGACGCCATTGACCTTGACGCCATACCGGTGATGATGGAGATCATGTTCTTGCTTGAATATGGAGATCGGAAGCACAAGAAGAAAATATATCATATCACATATTATGAATTACATGTGATGTTAATCCTTTATGCATCTTGTATTGCTTAGTTTGTGACGGTAGCATTATAAGATGATCCCTCAAGCACACAATTTCAAGTTTTGAAGTGTTCATCCTTAGTAAGCACCGTTGCTAAAGCTCGTTGTTTCGAAGCACCACGTGATGATCGGGTGTGTTAGATTCTACGAGTGTATACAACGTGAACAAGCCAGATTTGCTCATCCGAAGCTAAGGTTTGATCTTGACGAGCCTAGCATGTACAGACATGGTCTCGGAACACGGATCACCGCAAGGTAAAGCATGAGTCATAGAGTAGATATGATGAACATGTTGATTGTTCGCCATTGAAGCTACATCAACTCTCGTGATGATCGGTTTTGATGTGGTGGATTTGGTTCGTGTGATCACTAAAACAATTTGAGGGATATTGTTTGGGAGTTCACCTAGATTAATTTAACTATTAGTTAGAACTCAATTTGTCATAAACTTAGTCTAAACTATTACAAATATGTTGTAGATCAATGGCGCCCCCTACCATCAATTTTAATGCGTTCCTAGAGAAAGAAAAGTTGAAAAACAATGGAAGCAACTTCGCGGATAGGTTCCGCAATTTGAGGATTGTCCTCAATGCTGGTAACTTGACCTATGTGATGGATGCACCGTTGGGTGACCCGCCTGCAGCTACTGCTACCGATGAAGTAAAGAATGTTTACCTCACTCGGAAGAATCAGTACTCCACAGTTCAGTGTGCTATCTTGTATGGTTTGGAATCAGAGCTTCATAAAAGTTTTGAGAACCATGACCCACATGATATTGTACGTGAACTCAAAATGATATTTGAGGCTCACGCGGCAGTTGAGAGTTATGAGGCTTCTGAAAAGTTCTTTAACTGCAAGATGGAAGAGGCGACTCGTCGGTGAGCACGTGCTTAAGATATCAGAACGCATAAACAAACTCCAAAGCTTGGGTATAGTGATTCCTAATTCTTTGGGGATTCACCGTGTCCTCCAATCACTACCACCAAGTTACAAGAACTTTGTGATGAATTACAATATCCAAAACATGGACAAGACGTTGCCAGAACTCTTCTCCATGTTGAAATCTGCAGAAGTGGAGATCAAGAAAGAGCACCAAGTGTTGTTGGTCAATAAGAACACCAAATTCAAGAAGCAAGGAAAGTCTAAGCAAAAGGGAAACTTCAAGAAGGGTGGTAAGAAAGTTGCCGCGCCGGCGAAGAAGACCAAGGCTGGGCCTAAGCCTGATACTGAGTGCTTTTACTGCAAGGGAGAAGGTCACTGGAAGCGGAATTGCCAAAAGTACTTGGCGGATTTGCAGATCGGCAACATCAAGAAGAAAGGTATATCCGATATACATGTTATTGATGTGTATCTCACTAGTACTCGTAGTAGTGCACAGGTATTTGATCTTGGTTCGGTTGCTCATATTTGTAACTCGAAGCAGTCTTGCGAGAATAAGCGGAAGCTAGCGAAGAGCGAGGTGACGATCGCGTTGGAAATGGATCAAGGTTGATGTGATCATGATCGACGCTACCTCTTCATCTACCATCAGTATTAGTTTTATACTTAAATAATTGTTATTTGGTGCCTGCGTTGAGCATGAACATTATATCTTGATCGTGTTTATTGCGAGACGGTTACTTGTTTAAGTCCGAGAATAATGGTTGTTCGATTTATATGAGTAATATGTTTTATGCACATGCACCTTTGATAGATGGTCTATTCTTACTAAATCTCGATTGTGGAAAAACACACATTAATAACATTGAAGATAAACATTTGAAATTGAGCGATGACTCGACCTATATGTGGCACTGTCGTCTTGGTCACATTGGAGTGAAGCGTATGAAGAAACTCCATTCCGATGGACTTCTTGAATCACTTGATTACGAATCACTTGAAAGATGTGAAGCATGTCTGATGGGTAAAATGACTAAGACTCCATTTTCTGGTATGATGGAGCGAGCTACGGACTTATTGTAAATCATACATACCGATGTGTGTGGCCCAATGAGTGTAGCATCGCGCGGTGGTTATCGTTATGTTCTTACCTTCACGGATGACTTAAGTAGATATGGGTATATCTATTTCATGAAACATAAGTCCGAAACTTTCGAGAAGTTTAAGGAATTTCAAAGTGAGGTAGAGAATCAACGTAACAAGAAGATTAAATTTCTACATTCTGATCGTGGAGGTGAATATCTAAGTTACGAGTTTGGCGAGCATTTGAATAAATGCAGAATACTTTCACAATTGACATTGACGGGAACACCACAGTGTAATGGTGTGTCCGAACGTCGTAATCGAACTCTCTTAGATATCGTTTGTTCTATGATGTCACTTACAGATTTACCGCTATCGTTTTGGGGTTATGCATTAGAAACAGCAGCATTCACTTTAAATAAGGAACCATCTAAATCCGTTGAAACGACACCGTATGAATTATGGTTTGGGAAGAAACCTAAATTGTCGTTCCTTAAAGTTTGGGGTTGCGAAGCTTATGTAAAGAAATCTGTTAGGACAATCTTGAACCCAAAGCGAAAAATGCGTCTTCATAGGATATCCGAAGGAAACTATTGGGTATACCTTCTATCATAGATCCGAGGGCAAAATCTTCGTTGCCAAGAATGGATCCTTTCTAGAGAAGGAGTTTCTCTCGAAAGAAGTGACTAGAAGGAAAGTAGAACTTGACGAGGTTGTTAAACCTTCTCTCGAACTTGCGAGTAGCGCAGCACCGGAAATAGTTCCTGTGGAGCCTACACCAATAAGAGAGGAAGCTAATGATGTTGATCATGAAACTTCGATTGAAGTTACTACGGAACCTCGCAGGTCAACGAGAACTCATACCACTCCTGATTGGTATGATCCCGTTATGAGTGTCATGTTGGTGGACAACACCGATGACCCTGCGACATATGTGTAAGATCCCTCCTTTGTAAAGGAAAAGGATCCCTGTGATTGCAATGCTAGTCCCTGGATCAATGCTAGCATCCACAGTTTGAGATGAAGTACACAGATACAAAGGTCATTTATTACATCCATTCCAGAGGTAAAACATAGTCTTTTACAACTCATGGCCACAGGCCTAATACAAGAGTTTTTGGAATAAGTAAATAAACACAAGTCTTCATCTTCATGTGGCACAGGCAAGCATGTTGAGTGTAGACTCATGACTCCTAATCATCATCGGAGTAACCTGCAACATCACAAGTTACAGCCACATTGGTTCAATACTTTGGAATAGTATTGGCAAGTGATACCTTAGTAATTTTAAGTGGACTATATTACTATATGCATTTTGGCTAGGTGTAGCTTGGCTTGCTTTGCTTAAAAATAGGTTTTTCCTATTAGTTGAGAAACACTAAGTTTTTCTTTGTCAAAACTTTCCCAAGAAACCACCAATAGACATTGGGGTCCTTCACCCTTGTTCACCCACAAGTTTTACTTATAAGTTGGAGTGATGAGATTCTTGTAGCTTCCATGTCTTGATGCTCAAGTTGTCCATTGCCATGAACTTGGCTAAGTACTTAGATTTTCCACCTGCAGAGGTTGTGCACTTTCCCCACCAGACTTGGTTTCCCAAGACATGACCTTTCAGAAGCCTTTCCTTAGCCAAATGGACGCGTTCCAACCTATCATCCCACTAACACCAATTGTCCAAATGACTAAGTTCTAGCAACCTATATGATCAAGGCAGAGCCCATATTGCCAAGTGGTTGCACTATAAGCATCTCAACACTTGGCCTCCAAATCCCTTTGTGCCTGGGTGGCATACCACAAGTGAGATACACAAGCCATATCCATGGCCTTGTGTAACCACTCAACCAAAAACCACCATTCAAGTCCCATTCCACCCAGGAAGTTCATTGACTTAGTTGTTTTATTAAGAAAAGCATAAGTCCAAAAGACTTAGAATTATTTTCATCATAGCATGTACATATTTTACCAACCCTTGTTTTCTACTAGCTAGGCTAAGCATGGCATAGTAACTTAACTTAGGAAATTTCCTAGCAATTCTATAATTCTACAACTACATAGGATTTCCCAACATAGCATTTGGCAAAAGTAGCATGCAAGACTTAGCAAAAATAATTCTAATGCTTATTCAAAATAAGGGGTGGAAAATATCATGAAGTATCACTTGCCTTGGTAATGGGGAGAGCAGCACGCTTCACAATCATAGTCACTAGCAAAATCTACACAAAATTTATAGCACAAAATTTACACACAATTCATATACAAACAAAAGTAATATGAATGCATGCATGCAAGAAAATGCTAAGTGATGATTTTTGAAATTTCCACCAAGAAAGTGTATATTACGAAACATAACCAAGTCAAAAGTTTGCTTATTTAGCCCTAAAACAATTTGCTAAACAAAATCTATACTCAAAATGGACCTAAACATGTTTCTGCATACAAAGTCATTTTAACAGAAACTTTTTGTTAAACACATTGCAGATTCAGAAAGGGCTTGTCTCACTGATTCCAACGGTATAAAATTTGCAAAAATCTAACGTGGAAATCAAAAGTTATAGCCAATTGAAATTTGGATCCAAATCTGTTTTCAAATTCAGTTTTAATTCGAACCCTAGACACGCGTCACGATTTTACTAGTGCGTACTGGTTCACACCGGATCACCCTTTCGCGCGGTTGGATCTAATTAACGCTGCAGCTCAGATCTGCCCATACCCCTTGACTAGGATCTATCGTGTCCACTGGATCTAGATCGAACGATCCTAAGCAAAGGACCAACAAGTGGCGGCGCTAGCGGTGACGGTGGCGGCGGCGGCGGTCTTTGGCGCTCTAGGTCATGAGGTGAGGAAGTAACTTACAGATCCATGATGGCGTGCTGAAGGTCGGCGGCGTTGGCTCGAAGGCGCCTTGCACGGTCTCGGGAGCTCGTCGAGTAGCGAAGCGGCGTCGCTGCGGGCGTGGTGCTTGCTGAAGTTTGGCGTCGCCCTAGCACGAACCAGGGGCATCAAGAGTTGCGCAAGAAGCAGGCGAACAAACTCGCGTGAAGGAGGGGGCAAGGGGCGCTCGGGTTTTACCTGAATTGGTCGCCGGAGTCTATCGGCGGCGCAGGTGGTTTCGGTCGAGGACGGAGACGACAACCTAGGTCACGAGCAGGCAAAAGAAAGGCATCGGCGTATGCGCAAGGTCAAGCTGGGCATCCTCGTTTGAACCCGGAAGGAGGCGGTCGAGGCTCACCGGAATTGGGCCTTGAGTCGTCGGTACGCGGGCTTCGAGCTATTGCGCGCGACTGGTGGCGGAGTGGCGAGGAGAGTGGAAATGCTCATGATGCGAGAGGATTTTATAGGCCCGGTAGCGACGAAGCGCTGTGGCATAATGGCTAATCGCAGCGCCATTACCGGCCTTGACAGCGATGGCGGCGTGGTCGTGGCGCGGTTTGGGGAAGCGAGGCGGCGTGGGCGGGGCCCGCTTGTCGTGAAATAGCGGTGAGGATGTGGGGTGCAGGTACTGTCGGTGGCTGAGTGGGGTGCTTTCGGCGTCTGAAAGAAAAAGAAAGGCCCGGGTGGGCTAGTTGGGCCTATTCTGTAGCTGGGCTAGATTGGTGGCGCTAGGCCCTTTTCTTTTGTTTACTCCTTTTCTTTTTCTATTTCAATTTTCAGGAATGGTTTTGAAATGAATTCAAACTCTTTTTGAATTCAATTCTTTCTGGGGTTTTTGCAGTGTGCAAAAGTTTCAAATATAGGCATAAAACCATGTGGTTGCTTTGCAAAGTCTTGGTCAAGCTTGGAGAATAAAAATATAACAGAGACTTTGGCACTTGGTTTGCAAAATTTAGAATTGGTTTTTGAAACCATTTTCATTTTGTAAAACTTGGTTCAATTCACACTCAAATCTTTCAACAAAGAAAACAAGCATTCTAGGTTTAAAATATTCAAACTCTCAAATGGTGATGGCCATTTGATTTAAATCTGCTCACATAAAATCATAGCACTATGTGTACATTTTCTGAAATGAGTTTGAAATTGTTCTCAAATCTATATGTATGCATGAATGATATGCAAACTTTGAAATCATGATTTTAGGGATGTTACAATATGAGGAAGCAATGATGAGCCCAGATTCCAATAAATGGCAAGAATCCATGAAATCGGAGATTGGATCCATGTCTGAAAACCAAGTATGGACTTTGGTGGACTTAGGATGGTAGGAAGGCTGTCGAGAACAAATGGATTTTCAAGAAGAAAGCATATCTTGATGGTAATATTCTTGTCTATAAAGCTCGACTTGTCAAAGGGTTTCGACAAATTCAAGGAGTTGACTACGATGAGACTTTCTCACCGATGTGAAGCTAAAGTCTGTGAGGATTATGTTGTTAGCAACTGCATATTATGATTATGAGATATGGCGGATGGATGTCAAAACAACGTTCCTCAATGGAACATTGATGAAGAGTTGTATATGATGCAACATAAAGGTTTTGTCGATCCTAATGATGCTAACAAGGTATGTAAACTTCAACGGTCCATATATGGATTGAAGCAAGCATTCCGGAGTTGGAATCAACATTTTGATATGGTAATCAAAAGCTTTGGTTTTATACAAACGTATGGAGAAGCTTGTATTTACAAGAAAGTGAGTGGGAGCTCTGTAGCATTCTTAATACTATATGTAGATGACATATTGTTGATTGGGAATGATGTAGACCTTCTTAATAGTGTCAAGGATTATTTGAATAATAGTTTTTCAATGAAAGATCTTGGCGAAGCAGCTTACATATTAGGCATAAAGATTTATAGAGATAGATCAAGACGCCTAATATCATTATCTAAAGTACATATTTGGACAAAGTTCTAAAGAGGTTTGGAATGGAAGATAGCAAGAAAGGGTTCATGCCCATGTTGCTTGTCTGAACTTGAGTAAAACTCAAAGTCCAGCAACGGCAGAAGATAGAGAAAGGATGAGTAAGACTCCCTATGCCTCAGCCATAGGATCTCTAATGTATGCTATGCTATGTACTAGACCCGACATAGCATATGTTGTTCGTTTGACTAGCAGATATCAAAGTGATCCAGGAGTAGATCATTGGACAGCGGTCAAAAACATCCTTAAGTACTTGAGTAGAACTAAGGATATGGTTCTTTCTTATGGAGGTGATGAACAACTCATTGTTAATGGTTACACCGATGCTAGTTGGAACACCTATCCGGATGATTCTAAATCTCAATATGGATACATATTTACTTTGAATGGTGCAGCAGTTAACTGGAGAAGTGCAAAGCAAAGCGTTGTGGTGAGATCTTCAACTGAATCGGAATACATAGCTGCTTCGGAGGCTTCACAAGAGGCGATATGGATGAATGAGTTCATTACAAAGATCGGTGTGGTTCCAAGTGCGCTGGACCCAATGTCTATCTACTGTGATAACATGGGTGCCATAGCCAATGCGCAAGAACCAAGGTCACACAAGAAGCTGAAGCACATCAAGCTACGTTTTCACGCTATTCAAGAACATGTCCAAGATGGTGACATAAATATTTGCAAAGTACACAAAGATCTGAATGTGGCGGATCCGTTGACTAAACCTCTCCCGAGGGAAAAACATGACCAGCACCAAACCGCCATGGGTGTTCGGTATATTACCATGTAAACTAGATTAGTTGACTCTAGTGCAAGTGGGAGACTGTTGGAGATATGCCCTAAAGGCAATAATAAATGTAGTTATTATTATATCTTTGTGTTTATTATAAATTTTTACATTCATGCTATAATAGTATTAACCGGAAACATTAATACTTGTGTGATTTGTAAACTAAATTAGAGTCCCTAGTAAAGCCTCTTTATAATACTAGCTTGTTGGTTAATATATGATCGTGGTTTCCCGATCATGAACATTGAGATATTGTTAATAACAAGATCATATCATTAGGAGAATGGTATGATGGACATACTCCTATAGATAAGCGTAGCATAAAGATCAAGTCATTTTAATAGTTTGTTTGCTATAAGCTTTCTGATACATAGTAACCTAATTCCTTCGACCATGAGATCATGCTTATCACCATCATCGGAAGGATGCTTTGATGACATCAAACACCACACGTATGGGTGGCTATAAAGGTGGCATTGAGTGTTCGGTAAGTATGGGTTGAGGCACATGGATCAAGAGTGGGATTTATCCATCCATATGATGGCTAGATATACTCTGGGCCCTCTCGGTGGAATGTGATCCAATTAGCTTCCAAGCATGTGACTGGGTCACAAGGGATCATATATCACGGGAACGAGAAAAGAGTACTTATCGATGAGGTTGAGCTGGGTATGCGGAGATCTGGCGATCAAAACCTCGGATAAGTAAACTATCGTGAGACAAAGATAAATTGGTATCGTATGTAAGTGGTTCATTCGATCGCAAAGTAATCGTAGAAATATGTGGGAGCCATATGAATTTCCAGATTCCTCTATTGGTTATTGATCGGAGAAGTGTCTCGGTCATGTCCGCATAATTCACGAACCGTAGGGAGACACACTTAAGGATTCGATGTTGTTGTGTAGTTATGGAATGATGAGTAAGAGATCGAATGTTGTTGGTCTCGGATGGGATCCGGGATATCACGAGGAGATCCGAATGGTCCGGAGAATAAGATTCATATAAGGAAAGTCTGTTTGAGTTGGAGATGATTAGGTGTTTTCACGGGAATGTTCTAGAAGATGCGGAAGGTCCGACACTCCGGAGGAAGGGTACATGGATGTGTCATGACAATGTGGAATGGTTGCATCATGTACTACGTCCTTAGCTGGGCAATATGAAGAGAAACAAATCCATGTTTGAAAGTCAAGCAATTTGAAAAGTCAAATCCAGTTTGTTTGGTGGAGGAGAGTAGGAAACCTACCTAGGTGAGTCCCTCCCTCCACCTGCCTCAGGAGGAGGAGTTGGAGGAGGACTCCCTCCTCCCAACCCCTCCACATATATAAGAGGGTAGGGCACCCCTACCTCACATAAAACCCTAGTCCCACTGCATGGCGCCACCACCTCCAAGTCTTGCCGCCTAGGGCTCCTCCCAAGTTGCCGAGTTAGGGTTTCCCCAAACCCTAGCCGCCGGACACACCCTCCCCTTGGTGCCCTCTAAACGGTAGATCGCCAAGGCCTCTCTCATACTCCACCATACTCGCTCCGGCTTAAGACGAAGCCCTACGAGATCTCTCCTCTATTTCCGACACCACGCCATCGTGCTGCCGGAATCGCGAGGAGAGTGTTACAACCTCCGCTGCCTGCTGGAACAAGGGAGAGGAAGGTCTTCATCGAGTACCGAACGTGTGACCGACTACGGGCGCTTAGGCGATCTTGGGAAGGATCGTCTACACGATCTTGAGATCGGCAAGAGTACGACTACATCACCCACGAGAATCTGCTCTCATTAACCGCTTTGGAATCTTCAAGGGTGAGTTCCTCTATCGACTCGTTGCTACAATCTAGTAGATATATCTAGGCTTGTTTGTGTGCATGCGGTAGAAATTTTTTGTTTTCCATGCTACGAACCCCTACACATATAATGTAATAACTTAGCCAAATGCACAGTTGGTGGTAGGGGGTGATAGGTTTGGAGCGCGTCCATTTTGGTCTAAGGGAAGGCTTCTGAAAGGTCTTGTCTTGATGCATGTCGAGTCTTGTGGGGAAAGTGCACCACCTCTGCAGAAGGAAGAATCTAATTACTTAGTCGTGTCCCCGAAAAGGACAACTTGAGCATCAAGACATGGAAGCTATCAAGAATCTCCTCATCCCAATTTCTAAGTTAAAAACTTTTGGTTGAACAAGGGTAAAGGTTCACCAATATATATAGTGTTTTCAACTGATAGGTAAAACCTATTTTGAGCAAAGCAAGCCTAAGCTACACTTAGCCAAATTCATGTAGAAGCTATATACTATTATTCTACTAAGGTATGACTTGCCAATACTATTCCAATGTATTGACCCACTGTGGCTGTAACTTGTGATGTTGCAGGTTACTCTGATGAAGACTTTTATTTATGTTGTTAAGTTAAACTCTTGTACTAGCCTATGGCCTTGGAGTTGTAAAAGACTATGTTATCTCTGGAATGACAATGTAATAATGACCTTTGTTTCTATGTACTTCATCTTAAACTATGGATGCTAGCAATTGATCCGAGGACTAGCATTGCAATCACAGGACCTTTACCTTTATAAAGGTGGGGTCTTCTGATGAAACCTATATATTTTTATATATTCTGAAAGGTATGGTCAAATGTGATATTTGAGAGTTGGAATCAACTCAAAAGCTTTTATGGTTGAATTTTGAAAAATTTTGAATGCAGAAAAGCTTCTGTCTTGTTATTTTTACCATGGGTGATCTACAAATCTAAATGGTTTGAATCCAACGGGCTTGGATTCAGCATTCCAATACCTTTCTAACAAAATTTGTTTCATGCATTTTGGTTCAATGAATCGAGCTGGGTTGATTTTTGAATCTAGGTATAGAACTATGTTTGAAATTAAATGAATAAAAGTAAATTTGAATTGTTGGGTCACCTTGGGGCGTTTAAGCTGGCCCGCCTGCGCCTGGCCTTGTGAGGCTGGTTAAGTGGTTGTCCCCACGCGTCGATGAGGCAGTGAGGCCAGCGATGCAGAGTGATCTAGGCCGCACGATCTAACTCTAATCGAACGGCTCTGGTTCATTGTCCACGTCGGGCAGCGCCAGCGAGACAGAACCCTAGCGTGGCAGGTGGGGGTCGTGGGAGGCTCACCGGGGCTCAGGCGATGGTCGGCGACGGGGGCGAACAACGAAGTAGACGACGACGGTTCTCCTAGTACCGGCAGCTTCTCCTGGGGCGGCTCTAATCGACGGTGCCTCTCACCTTTCTGCGGCAAACTCGGTGAAATTCCGGCCACTGGTGCTTGCCTTGCTCCGGAGTGAGTGGGTGCGATCGGTGAGAGGTGGGGAGTGAATGGTGTGAAGAAAGCAGCGGGGAGGTCTCGTTTATAGTGGTGAAGGGTACCGACGGCGCGGAGTTGAGCTTGTCTTGGTCGGCCACGGAGGGCTAATGGCATGGGCGATGGTAGGCGATGATGTGCTCCTGGCGAAGCTCAAGCAAGTGGCGGCGTGGGGTGATGCTGATCGGTGAACACGTCGATGCTCTGGTAGTCCGACGGCAAATTTAATGGCGCCAGGTGCTCCTGGTCTTGACAAGCGAGGTTGTCTGGCGGGGTCTTTGGAGTGCTAGCGATCACGCCGCATAGCGGTGAAGCGGCGCGGTCTATGGGCGCTGGTCGAGTGTGGCACACCGACGTGCTCTCGGCTCGCACGCAGAGAGACTAGGCGCGTGCTTGGCGGGTGGTCCAGTGGCTGGCTGCGCTCGGGGCTGGGACAGGGAGTGGCCATGGACGGTGCTGCGTGTTCCAGACAAGGTTGGCGGGGCTAGTTCTTCCCGTAGCTCGCTGGCGACATTGGGGTTGGCAAATGGGCTCGGCATGGTCACCATTAATGGCTATGCCAAGCTCACAGTGGTGCTAAGGCTGGTTGAGGTTGGCCTAGATCATCTACTGAGAGTGTAGTGAGAGCTAGAGAGGGAACAAGGTTGGCCAAATTCACTTCTCACTATAGTGTTTGTTGTTTGTTTGTTTGCTGCAATCAAGGTGTTTGATGAAATGGCCGAAAGAGATTCAAATTTGAATTTTGGATTCAAACTTGGTGGGTTTGCTAGGCACATACTAGGGAGTATCTGGTTAGTTGGATTATGTTGGAATTATGCCCTAGAGGCAATAATAAAGATGTTATTATTATAATTCTTGTTCATGATAAAGTTTATCTTCCATGCTAGAATTATATTAAGCAGAAACTTTAATACTTGTGTGGTTTGTGAACAACACCGTGTCCCTAGTATGCCTCTATGGACTAGCTCATTGATTAATGATGGTTAAGGTTTCCGAACCATAGGCATGAGTTGTCGATTAATAATGAGATCATATCATTGGGAGAATGATATGATGGACATACCCAAACTAAGCGGAGCAATTAGATCGTGTCATCGTGTTCATCTTTGCGAAGCTTTTCTTATGTCAAATATTGTATTCCTTAGACCATGAGATAATACAACTCCCTGGTATCGCAAGAAAGCTTTGAGGTCATCAAACGTCATCCTATGAGAGGTGATCATAAAGGTGTCTCGGTGATCGAAAAGTACTGTTGGGTTGTATGTATCGAGATGGGATTTATCCCTCCCAAGTCGGAGAGATATACTTGGGCCCACTCGGTGTCGATATCAACACAGCTTGCAAGCATGTGGTTAAGGAGTTAATCACAAAGTGATATTGGATTCTGGAATGAGTAAAGTACTTTGTGAGCGAGATTGAACTAGGTATGGCGATGCAAGCGATCAAATCTCGGCGAGTAAAATATCGCGAGGCGAAGGGAATATATATATGGGATTGATTGAATCCTGGCATCGTGGTTCATCCGATATGATCATCGATGAATGTGTAGAGTCAATATGGGTTTCGGACCCGATGTTGATTTTGATAGAAGATCATATGCGCATATTCTTGAACCCGAAGGTCGGACATAACGTGTCTCGACACTAGGATAGATTGGATAATTGGTTTATGAGTTTTGTTGGTCTTGGATGGGATCCGGGATATCACGAGAGGTTACGGAATGGTCGGAGAATAAGATCCATATAAGGCTGCAGTTTTGGAGTTGAATTGTTTGAGTTAATCGGTATTATGCGGAAGCTTCTAGAACCTTACGGAGGGACCTGAAGGAATATGCCGAGAGGCAATAATAAAGTGTTTATTATGTGTATTCCAAGTATATGATAGATGTTTATTTTGCATGCTATAATTGTATTAATCTGAAGCGATAATACATGTGTGTTTAATAAACAAAGCGAAAGTTCCTAGTTATGCCTCTCTCATAAACTAGCTCGTTGATTAACAAGATGATCAAGGTTTCACGATCATGGACATTGGATATTGTTAATAACGGGATCACAACATTAGTGTAATGGTGTGATGAACATTCATTCGAAGTATAGCATTACGATCAAAGTCATTGAGTTTATATTGCTATAACAACTTACGAAGTGATCCTAATCCTTACACCATGAGATCATGTCGATCACTAACACGGAAGAGTTTCTTGATAACATCAAATGTCACACCGTAACGGTGATTATAAAGATGGATTCAGAACTAATAAAGTGTTATGTTGAGGCTCATGGATCGAGAGTGGAATTTGTTCATCCCGATGGCGGATAGATATACTCTGGGCCCTCTCGGTGATATCACATTGATTAGCTTGCAAGCAAGTGATTTGATCACTAGAATGTTATATCACGAGGAGCGAAAAGAGTGCATGTCGATAGCGAGATCAAACTAGGTATGGAGATACCGATGATCGAAGCTTCGGACATGTAATATATCGTGAAACAAAGGGATTAAGATATACTAGCGTAAAAGGTTCCGCGATCACAAGAAAGTCATCGTTGAATGTGTGAGTCGGTATGGGTCTCAGATCCGCTTACGATTATTGATCCGAGAGGGTCTCGATCATATCCGCATTATTCACGAACCGTAGGGTGACACATAAGAGACACCGACATCAATTGGAGCAAATGTTTCATGCCGAAAGAATGAACAAGCGCGAATTTATTTCACTAGATACAAACAGGTTTTGGTGAAATTACATAAAGTGGTTATGCATGTGAAATAGAATTCTAGCAAGGGGTTATTGTGAATGTTTGTCATTAAAGTAATTGACAAAATTCTGAATAAAATAAAAGAGTTTTATTTAATGAGAGTTTGCATTAAATTTGGTGGAAATTTAATGGGAATTTGAGTGGACTTTTGAGTGGAGGAATTTAAAGGAGATTTGTGAGTGGAGTGTCCACCCACATGAAGAGGGAGGGCAAGGGGCAGCCCCATGCGCAGCCACCCCTTGGGGTTCCCCTCCTCCTATAAAAGGCCCCCTCCTCACTTGTCTCACACACCTCCTCGTGAAGGATCTCTCTCCCCTCTAAATTTATCCCCATGGTCTCGGACTAGCGAGATACATGTTCAGTGGCTATTCGGCAAGAAAGAGTTGTGCTTCCGCTGCATCGCTGGGCGAGGAGGCGGAGGTTGCTCAGTGCCTCGAGCGTGTGTGCGAGCACGGATCTTGTTGCTGATTTGGCGCTAGGACTTCCTCTCGATCTTGAGATCGGCAAGAGATCGTCTACATCAACCACGAGTTGAACTTCGTTAAGCTTTGTCGGTCTTCAAGGGTATGTTCTCTACGGATATACATCCATGTTGTTTGTATCTAGTAGATAGATCTTGGTATATAGTTCACATCGTGGGAAAATTTTTGTTTTCTATGCTGCGAACCCTACGGTTGGTATCGAGCCGGATCTGTCGTAGATACTTTACAGGTAGTACACATATGGTATGTGGGCGATGATGATCATGTTGTTGCTCCTTTGTTGTAATTTTGGATATTGGTGGCATAGTGGGATGGCGGCCGGACAAACTTTACATGTCCTCGCACATGAGACCTGTTCCACGCTTGACATGCAACTAGTTTGCATAAGTGGCTAGCGGGTGTCTGTCTCTCCTACTATAGTCAATATCTATTTTGCAAGCGAGTTGTCAACAATTTGATTATCCTCGTTGTGGTTCATGTTCGTAGGTAAGAACGGTTCTATCTCGAAAGCCCTAAGCCACGTAAAACTTGCAATGGATAAATTAGAGGCGTCTAGTTTAGATTGTTGCTGGGCTAGTGTTATGATATGGTAGTGTTGTAAGTAGAAGTATGAGATGATACTCTTACAACACACATAGCGTGTAAAATCCATAGACCTTGGATTTACACATATAGGTATGATAGTGATCATACCACGATGCACATGATAGAGATCATCTGCGGGAACCATATAATTTCACTAATAAACATATGATGTTTGATAGCATCTTATATTGCTTGTTTAGCGCTTTGTTAGCATAATAAGATGATACCTCATTTAAATATCAAGATAAGAATGTGTTCTTCCTTTAGTATGCACCGATTATGTTTTTCGTCGCTCCAAGACATCACGTGATGATCGGGTGTTATTGGATCCACGACCATATTTCGGGTGTAAAACAGTTACACATGCGAATACTAAGGTTCTAACTTGGCGAGCCTAGCATGTACAAACATGGCCTCGGAACACAGACCGAAAGGTTAAGCATGAGTCATATAGTTGATATGATGCCCATTTGATGCTCGCCTTTGAAGCTATACCGACTCACGTGATGATCGGACTTGGTGTAGTGGATTTGGTTCATGTAATCACCAAAAAGGCACGAGGATGTCGTTTTTGAGTGGGAGTTCATTAAGTAATAAAGATTAGTTGAACTCAATCTATCATACATAGTCTAAACTTTACAAATTCTGTTGTAGATGGCACCACCTGCTTTTAATTTCAATGTGTTAATGGAGAAAGAGAAACTATGTGACGGTAGCAACTTTACCGAATGGGCCATGAATTTGAGATTCTCCTCTCTTTGCACAAAAGCAATATGTTCTAGAAGCGTTAGGCCCCCACCTTTGATGATGCCTGACGAGGAGAAGAATGTCTATCGGACTCGTCGGAGGACCACAACTTAGTTCATTGCGGCATATTGTATGGGCTAGGCCGGAACTTGAGCGTTTAAGCGGCAATGCATTTGATACAATGGGTGAGTTGAAAATGATTTTTGACACACATGCTTTGTGAAAACTAGCGCCAGAAAAGTTCTTTAGCTGCATGATGGAAGAGCACAGCTCCGTTAGTGAGCATGTACTCAAGATGTCAGATTCTGCCGATAAGCTTGTGTCCTTGGGAATATCGATTCCCATTGACTTAGGCATCCATCGTGTTCTGCGGTCTACGCCACCTAGCTATAAGAGCTTCGTGATGAACTATAATATGCAAGGCATGAAGAAGTCTCTCCCGAGCTTACATCGATGCTTAAAAGCTAGAAGTGGAGATCAAAAGGAACATCAAGTGTTGATGATCAATAGGAACCTTGGTTTCAAGAAAGACAAGAAGGAAAAGCGGAAGGAAGTAGGCGGCAAGCGTTGCAGCGCTGAAAAAACCGAGTTGGACCTAAGTCGATTCGAGTGCTACTATTGTAAGAGAATAGCCCTTTGAAGCATAAGCCCCAAGTATCTGGCGGACAAGAAGGCGGCAAGGCAAACAAAGGTATATATGATATACATGTTATTGATGTGTACTTGACTAGTGCTCGCAGCACACAGGTATTTGATACGGTTCGTTGCTAATATTTGTAACTTCGAATCGGGGCTGGAACAAGCGACCGCTAGCAAGGGGTGAGGTCGAGATGCGTGTAAACAATGGATCAAGCGTTGATGTGATGGCGTCGAACGCTGCCTCTCCACTTGCCGGGATTAGTTATAAACTTAAATAAATGTTATCGGTGCACCGAGCATGAACATTATATCTGGATGCGTGTTTGATGCGAAGTGGTTATTCATTAAATCCGAGAACAATGGTTGTTCCATTTATATGAATGAAATCTTTTATGGTCATGCGATGATGAATGGTTTATTTCTATTAGATCTCGATGATAATGTTACATATTCATAATGTTGATGCTAAAAGTTAAACTTAATGATGATATATCCGCATATATGTAGCTTTGCCGTCTAGGTCATATTGGCGTTAAGCATGAAGAAGCTCCATTCGGATGGACTTTTGGAATCACTTGATTATGAATCATTTGATACATGTGAGCCATGCCTTATGGGCAAGATGACTAAACGCCGTTTTCGGTTCAATGGAGCAGGCGTGAGTTATTGGAAATCATACATTCGATGTATGTGGTCCAATGAGTGTCGTGAGGTGAATATTGTTATTTTGTTACTTTCACGGATGATTTGAGTAGATACGGTTATATCTACTTGATGAAACACAAATCTGAAACCTTTAAAAGTTCAAGGAATTTCAGAATGAAGTGGAAAATCATCGTAATAGAAAGATCAAATTTCTACGGTCGGGCCGTGGAGGTGAGTATCTAAATTCTGAGTTTAGCACTCACATGAAAGAGTGTGGAATTGTTTCACAACTCACTGTAGGAACACCACAGTGAAATGGTGTGTCGAGCGTCGTGTCGTACTTTATTAGATATGGTTCGATCTATGATGTCTGACGGACTTGCCGTTGTCATTTTGGGGTTATGCACTAAAACTGCTGCATTCACTTTAAATGGGCACCATCTAAATCCGTTGAAAAGACACCGTATGAATTGTGGTTGGGAAACAAACCTATCTTGTCATTTCTTAAAGTTTGGGGATCACGATGTTTATGTGAAGAAACTTCAGCCGGATAAACTTCGAACCCAAAGCGGAAAAATCGTCTTCATAGGATACCCTAAAGAAACTATTGGGTATTCCTTCTATCACAGATCCGAGGCAAGGTTTTGTTGCCAGAATGGATCCTTTCTAGAAAGAGTTTCTACGAAAGGTGTGAGTAGTCGGAAGGTAGAACTTCGAAGAGGTTGTGGAACCTTCTCTTCAAAGTATGGCGAGTAGCGCAGCGCGGAAGTTGTTAGGAGTTGGCTCCACATTGAAGAGGAACTAATGATAATGATCATGAAACTCCAAAAGAGAGTACTACCGAACCTCGCGGTCAAGCGGGGCGTGTGCGGCTCCGAGTCACGGAAATCTGTCATGAATTTCATGGTTGATGAAAATGATGACCCTGTGGCGTATGAAGAAGCGATGATGAGCAGTTCAACAAATGGTTAGAAGCCATGAAATCCGAGATGGAATCCATGTATGAAAATCAAGTTTGGAACTTGGTGGAACTACCTCCACGGTAGAAGGCCGTGGAGAACAAATGGATTTTCAAAGGAAAACTGATGCTGATGGTAATGTGACCGTCTATAAAGCTCGACTTATGTAAAGGGGTTTCGACAAATTCAAGGAGTTGACTACGATGAGACTTTCTCTCCGTGGCGATGCTAAAATCGATTAGGATCATGTTAGCAATTGCTGCATATTTCGATTATGAGATATGGCGGATGGATGTCAAAACGCGTTTCTCAATGGGAATATTGAAGAAGAGTTGTATATGATACAACCAAAGGGTTTTTCGATCCTAAGGATGCTAACAACGTGTGCAAGCTTCAGCGATCCATCTATGGATTGAAGCAAGCATCACGAAGTTGGAATCTCGCTTTGATGAGGTGATCAAAGAGTTTGGATTTGTCCAAACTTATGGAGAAACTTGTATTTACAAGAAAGTGAGTGGGAGCAATGTGGCATTTCTGATATTATATGTGGATGACATATTATTGATCGGAAATGATATAGATCTTTTAAGCAGTGTTAAAAGTTATCTAAGCAACAAATTTTCAATGAAGGACCTAGGTGAGCGTCATACATATTAGGCATAAAGATCTATAGAGATAGATCTAGGCGCCTAATAGGAGCTATCAAAGTACATACCTTGATAAGATTTTAAAGAAGTTTAAAATGGCCGGAAGTAAGAAGGGTTCTTACCTATGTTGCAAGGCAAGACATTGAGTAAGACTCAAAGTCCGACTTGGCGGAAGAAAGAGATATAATGGACAAAGTCCCTATGCTTCATCCATAGGCTCTATAATGTATGCCATGCTATGTACAAGACGGATGTGGCACATGCTATTAGTTTGACTAGTAGGTACCAATCGGATCCGAGTTGAACCTTTGGATAGCGGTCAAGAATATCCTTAAGTACTTACGAAGAACTAAGGATATGTTTCTTGTATCTGAGGTGAAGAAGAGCTCGTAAGCTAAGTGTTATGTCGGCTAGCTTTGACACCGATCCGGATGACTCTAAGTCTCAATCCGGATCGTATTTCTCATGAAAGGCGGAGGCGGTTAGTTGGAGGAGCTCAAACAACTGTGGTAGCGGGATCAACAACGGAGGCGAATATGTTCTTTGCTTGAGCGGCTCGAGCGATTTGGATGAAGGAGTTCATATCCGAACTAGGATTGGTGGCAAAACGTTGGACCCAATGGTGATCTATTGTGACAACAATGGTGCCATTGCCAATGCCAAAGAGCCAAGGTCTCACAAGCATTCCAATCATATTAGCGCCGGTTTCACTCCATCGCGAGAATGTCAAGGATGGAGATATAAAGATTTGTAAAAAGTACATACGGATCTCAATGTAGCAGATCCGTTGACTAAAACTCTCCCTAGAGCAAAACATGATCAACACGAACTCAATGGGTGTTAGATTTATCACTATGTAACTAGATTATTGTCTCTAGTGCAAGTGGGAGGCTGAAGGAATATGCCGAGAGGCAATAATAAAGTGTTTATTATGTGTATTCAAGTATATGATAGATGTTTATTTTGCATGCTATAATTGTATTGTCTGAAGCGATAATACATGTGTGTTTAATAAACAAGCAGAAAGTTCCTAGTTATGCCTCTCTCATAAACTAGCTCGTTGATTAACAAGATGATCAAGGTTTCACGATCATGGACATTGGATATTGTTAATAACGGGATCACAACATTAGTGTAATGGTGTGATGAACATTCATCAAAGTATAGCATTACGATCAAAGTCATTGAGTTTATATTGCTATAACAACTTACGAAGTGATCACGATCCTTAGACCATGAGATCATGTCGATCACTAACAGGAAGAGTTTCTTGATAACATCAAGCGTCACAAGTAACGGTGATTATAAAGATGGATTCAGAACTAATAAAGTGTTATGTTGAGGCTCATGGATCGAGAGTGGAATTTGTTCATCCAGATGGCGGATAGATATACTCTGGGCCCTCTCGGTGATATCACATTGATTAGCTTGCAAGCAAGTGATTTGATCACTAGAATGTTATATCACGAGCGAGAAAAGAGTGCATGTCGATGCGAGATCAAACTAGGTATGGAATCTTGATCGAATCTCGGACATGTAATATATCGTGAAACAAAGGGATTAAGATATACTAAGCGTAAAAGGTTCGACGATCACAAGAAAGTCATCGTTGAATGTGTGGGAGTCGGTATGGGTCTCGGATCCTTACGATTATTGATCCGAGAGGGTCTCGATCATGTCGCATTATTCACGAACCGTGGTGACACATAAGAGACACCGACATCCAATTGGAGCAAATGTTTCATGCGAAAAGAATGAACAAAGCGCAGGAATTTATTTCACTAGATGCAGAAACAGGTTTTGGTGAAATTACATAAAGTGGTTATGCATGTGAAATATAATTCTAGCAAGGTTATTGTGAATGTTTGTCATTAAAGTAATTGACAAAATTCTGAATAAAATAAAGAGTTTTATTTAATGAGAGTTTGCATTAAATTTGGTGGAAATTTAATGGGAATTTGAGTGGACTTTTGAGTGGAGGAATTTAAAGGAGATTTGTGAGTGGTGTCCACCCACATGAAGAGGGAGGGCAAGGGGAAGCTCCCATCATGGCCACCCCTTGGGGTCCCCCTCCTCCTATAAAGGACCCCCCTCCTCACTTGTCTCACACACCTCCTTGTGAAGGATCTCTCTCCCCTCTAGTATTTATCCCCATGGTCTCGGACTAGCGAGATACATGTTCGGTGGCTATTCGGCAAGAAAGAGTTGTGCTTCGCTGCATCGCTGGAGGCGAGGCGGAGGTTGCTCAGTGCCTCGAGCGTGTGTGCGACGGATCTGCTGCTGATTTGCGCTAGGACTTCCTCTCGATCTTGAGATCGGCAAGAGATCGTCTACATCAACCACGAGTTGAACTTCGTTAAGCTTTGTCGGTCTTCAAGGGTATGTTCTCTGGATATACATCAGCTTGTTTGTATCTAGTAGATAGATCTTGGTATATAGTTCACATCGTAGGAAAATTTTTGTTTCTATCTTGCGAACCCTACAGACCAACGTGGCCCCACTGCCGGGAGGGCATGGGCCCTCTGAGGGAGTGCTCTGGTCGCATTGGGCCGGGGCACAAGGCCCCATAGTCCCAACCGGCCAAGCCCTAGGGGAAAACCTACGGAGAGCTTCTAGAAGGAGGGGGACACTTGCCCCCCACTCCTTCCCCGTGGCCGCCGGCCCTAGGCTTGGAGGAGGGGCAAGGGGCATCTGCCCACCCCTCTATATAAAGAGGGCTGGGGGCGCACCCTCCCCCTACACCTCCTCCTCAAGCCCTAGCCGCCCTGCCCTCCTCTCTCTCTCCTCCAAGCTGCAGCGTGGCGAAGCCTGTGAAACTCTCCACCACTTGCACCACGTCGCCGCGTTGTAGATCCAATCCGTCTCTCCACCATACTTGCTGGACCAAGGAAGGAGGAGACGTCGAGGTGCTGCACGTGTGAATCTCTCGGAGGCATCGCCACTTGCGGTGTTAGATCGGATCGGATCGCGAGGAGGAGAAGTGAATGCGACTACATCACCCACGTTAAACGAGCGTTGCTGTCTTGAATCTTCAAGGGTATGAAGATCTCATCTATTCCCCCTCGTTATTTGCATCTCCTAGATTAGATATTGGCTTTCCCCGTTCGCATCCGTAGAATTTTTTTGATTTACTATGCTGCGAAACCCTTCAGTGGTATCAGAGCTAGATCTATGCGTAGATGTGTTTCACGAGTAGAACGCAACATGGTTGTTGCGGGCGTTGATGTTTTCTGTTGCAAGCCTCTTGTTTGTGTTCTTCTTATGGCCGGGATAGTGAGATCGAGCGGTCCAGGCCAACCTTCTGCGGCGTCGTTCGCGAGACCCGGCTCCGCACTTGGCGTGTGGCTTGTTCCACACATGCGGCTGGTGGATGCCAGTTTCTCTCACTATAGTTGTCATGGGATTTACACCGAAGTTTGGAAACCATAATATCACCGTTGTGGCTTTCCGTAGGTAAGAATCGTTCTTAGTATGCTACTCCCATAAGCCACGTAAAACATGCAACAACAAAGTAGAGGCATCTAACTTGTTTTTGCAGGGAGTGTTTTCTGTGATATGGTATGGCCCAAGATGTGATGTGTATGTTGTATGCAATGATCATGTTTTGTAATGTTTCACGACTTGCATGTCGATGAGTACACTGGCCGGAACCATATGGTTGTCTTTATAATTGTGTATGACCTGTGTGTCAACTTCTTATGCCATGTAATAGCTTTACTTCATCGCTAAGTAGTTAGCAATAGTTGTAGTTGCTTTGTTCGTGGTGGAGGCAATCATGGTGGAGTGATGGAGATCATGTAACGCACAAGATGGAATCATTCTTGCGAAGATTGGCTATACCATGTCACATAAAGTTATATGCATGTGATGTTTATCCTTTTATGTATCTTATTATGCTTAGATCATGACGGTAGCATTATAAGATGATTCTTCACTTAAAGATCAAGATAAAACTGTGTTCTCTCCATGTATGCACCGTTGCGAAAGTTTGTCGTGTTCAAGCATCATGTGATGATCGGATGCTATAAACTCTACGTTCACATACAAGCAGTGCAAGCCAGTTTACTGCGGAAATACTTGGGTTTGACTTGATGAGCCTAGCATGTCTGACATGGCCTCGGAGCACAAGAACCGAAAGGTTAAGAATGAGTCATATGAATGATGTGATCGACGCCGTTGTCCACCATTGAAACAACATCTCTTCTCGTGAAGATCGGATTAGGTGTGGTGAATTTGGATCATGTTCACTAAGCGACTTGAGGATGT
This sequence comes from Avena insularis, assembly GCA_023614405.1. NCBI lineage: Eukaryota > Viridiplantae > Streptophyta > Magnoliopsida > Poales > Poaceae > Avena > Avena insularis. The sequence continues at coordinate 290,897,623 of CM042691.1, read as the reverse complement.
TGAATTTAGTGGGAGTTCATCTAGTAATTTGATTAAGTTGAACTAGTTATCATGAACATAGTCTAATTGTACTTGCAAATATTGTAGATCAAATGGCTAAGTCCAACTTCAACTTCAACGTTTTTCTTTGAGAAAGAAAAGCTTAAGAACAATGGGTCTAACTTCACCAACTGGTTCCATAATCGAGAATCATTCTCTCTCTGGCGGACAAAGGACCATGTCCTTGAAAATCGTAGGTGGCGCCCTAACGTAGATCTTGGTGATGAGAAAGCTGTCTATGAGTCGCGCAAAGATGATTATGGTGTGATTAAGAGCACCATGTTATTTGCTATGGAATCGGACCTTCAAAACCGTTTTGAAGATTATCCCGGGCCCTTTGAGATTCTTGAGGAGCTGAAAACTATGTTTTAGACTCAGGCCCGTTCTGAGAGATATGAGATCTCTGAGAAGTCTTTAACTGCAAGATGGAGGAAGGGAGTTCCGTTAGTGAGCACGCCATAAAGATGTCGGGCTACACTCAACGCATTGAGCAAGCTGGTACGCAAGATTCGGAGGAGCTCAAGATTGACAGGGTTCTGCAATCACTCCCTCCCAGCTACAAAAGTTTTTTAGTGACTCATAATCAGATAGGCTCCACTGATACAATCACCGAGCTCTTCTCTAAGCTGAAAGCTGCGGAGGTGGACATCAAAAAGGATAATCATGTGTTGATGGTCAACAAGCCCCCGACCTTTAAGAAAGGTAAGGGTGCAAAGAAGCCCTTCAAGAAAGGCGGCAGCAAGCGCGTTGCCCTTCTGAGAAGAAGCTCAAGTATGGACCAAAGCCGGACACTGAGTGCTTCTATTGCAAGGACAAGGGTCCTTTGGAAGCCATATTGTCCAAGTACTTAGCGGACAAGAAGGCTGGCACCATCAAAGGTATATTTGATATACATGTTATTGATGTTTTCCTTACTAGCCCTCGTTGTAGTGCCTAGGTATTTGATACTGGTTCAGTTGCTAATATTTGTAACTTCGAAGCAGGAGCTCTGAGAATGAGCGGCGACTGCGAGGGATGAGGTGACGATCGCATTGGCAGCGGATCAAGAGTTGATGTGATGGCGTCGTACGCTCTCCTTAGTTTTACCTTCGGGATTAGTTTTAAACCTCAATAAGTGTTATTATGTGCCTGCGTTGAGCATGAACATTATTTCTGGATCGTGTTTATTGCAAGACGGTTATTCATTTAAATCTGAGAATAATGGTTGTTCTATTTATATGAGTAACATCTTTTATGGTCATGCACCTGCTGTGAATGGTTTATTTCTTCTGAATCACGAAAGGGATGAAACACACATCCATAACATTGAGGCTAAGAGATGCAAAGTAGATAGTGATAATACTACTTATTTGTGGCCTTTGTCGTCTAGGTCATATTGGTGTAAAGCATGAAGAAACTCCATTACGATGGACTTTTGGAGTATCTTGATTTTGAATCATTTGACACATGTGAACCATGCCTCATGGGCAAGATGATCAAAACCCGTTCTCCGGAATGATGGGCGAAACAGCGGACTTGTTGGAAATCATACATACCGATGTATGCGGACCAATGAGTGTTTCGACGCACGGTGGATATCGCTATTTTCTCACTTTTACCGATGACTTAAGTAGATATGGGTATATCTATTTAATGAAACATAAATATGAAACATTTGAAAAGTTCAAGGAATTTCAGAATGAAGTGGAGAACCATAAATAACGTGAAAGATTAAGTTTCTACGATCCGATCGTGGAGGTGAATATTTGAGTTATGATTTTCTCACGCATCTTAAAGCAAGCGGAATCGTTTAGCAACTCACGCCACCGGAACACCACTAGCAATGGTGTGTCGAGCCGAATCGAACTCTATTAGATATGGTCGATCGATGATGTCTCTTACTGATTTGCCATTATCATTTTGGGGTTATGCATTAGAAACCGCTGCATTCACTTTAAATAGGGCACCATCTAAATCCGTTGAGACGACACCGTATGAACTGTGGTTTGGTGTTAAACCTAAGTTGTCGTTTCTTAAAGTTTGGGGATGCGAAGCTTACATCAAGAAATTGATGCCGGACAAGCTCGAACCCAAAGCGGAGAAATGCGTTTTCATAGGATAGCCTAAGGAAACTATTGGGTATACCTTCTATCCACGAGCCGAAGGCAAAGTGTTTATGTAAAGAATGGTTCCTTTCTTGAGAAGGAGTTTCTCTCGAAAGAAGTGAGTGGGAGGAAAGTAGAGATAGACGAGGTTGTTGAACCTTCTCTTGAGTTGGAGAGTAGCGCAGCACCTGAAATTGTTCGATCACTTTGCACCAATAATAGAGAAGCTAATGACAAGGATCATGAAGCTTGGACGATGCTACTCTTGAGCGGCGTGGTCGACAAGGTCGCGTGCCCCTCACTGGTGAATGCGGCAACCCTGTCTTAAATATCTTGTTAGTAGATGACGGTGAACCTGCGAACTATGAGGAAGCGATGAGCCAGACTCTAAGAAATGGATAGAGGCCATGAAATCGAATTGGGATCCATGGCGAAAACCAAGTATGGACTTTGGTAGACCCTCCTAGCGGTAGAAAGTCCGTTGAGTGCAAATGGATCTTCAAGAAGAAAGCGAGCGCGGATGGTAATGTTACCGTCTATAAAGCACGGCTTGTCGCGAAGATTTTCAACAAGTTCAAGGTGTTGACTACGATGAGACTTTCTCTCCCGTGGCGATGTTTAAGTCCATTCATTTTATTAGCAATTGCTGCGTTTCATGATTATGAAATATGGCGGATGGATGTCAAAATGCGTTCCTCAATGGCAACATTGATGAAGAGTTGTATATGATGCAACCCGAAGGTTTTGTCGATCCTAAGGATCTTGATAAAGTATGCAAGCTTGGCGTTCCATTTATGGTGAAGCAAGCATCTAGGAGTTGGAACCTTCATTTTGATCAAGTGATCAGAGCTTTGAATTTGTTCCAAATTGCTCTGACTTGTATCTACAAGAAAGTGAGTGGGAGCTCAGTGACATTTCTGGTACTATATGTGGATGACATATTGATTATTGGAAATGACATTAACATGCTTAACGATGTGAAGAGTTATTTGAACAAATGTTTTTCTATGAAAGACCTAGGGGAAGCTGCTTATATTTTGGGCATCAAAATCTATAGAGATAGACAAAGACGCCTGATAGCTTTAAGCCAGAGTACATACCTAGACAAAGTTCTGAAAAGGTTCAGAATGGATAAGGCAAAGAAAGGTTCAGTGCCTATGTTGTCAGGTAAGATATTGAGCAAGGCTTAATGTCCAGCTACGGTAAATGATAGAGAAGCTATGGGCAAAGTGCCTTATGCCTCGGCCATAGGTTCTATCATGTATGCCATGTTGTGTACTAGACCGATGTGTCCAATGCTCTTAGTTTGACGAGCAGATATCAAAGTGATCCAGGAGTGGAACACTCGACAGCCGTGAAGAATAACCTAAAGTACCTAAATAGGACTAAAGAAATGTTCTTAGTCTATGGGGGTGAAGAACAGCTCGTCGTAAAAGGTTACGTCGACGCTAGTTTCTACACCGAGAAGGATGATTCTAAATCTCAGACAGGATACGTTTATATTTTGAATGGAGGAGCTGTGAGCTAGAGAAGCTACAAGCAAAGCATGATCATGGATCTGATGAAAGCGGAATACATGGCTGCGAGAAGCGTCAAGTGAAGGAGTTTGGATCGAAACTTCATCTTGAGCTTGGTAATAGTTCAAGTGCATTGGACCCTTTGGAGATATTTTAATGACAACAACACTGGCGCCATAGCACTCGCTAAGGAACCAAGATATCATCCAAAAACCAAGCATATCAACCGCAAGTTTCATATAATCCGAGATTATATAGCAGATGGAGATCTGAAGATTAGCAAAGTAAACTAGATTATTGACTCTAGTGCAAGTGGGAGACTGTTGGAATTATGCCCTAGAGGCAATAATAAAGATGTTATTATTATAATTCTTGTTCATGATAAAGTTTATATTCCATGCTAGTATTGTATTAAGCGGAAACTTTAATACTTGTGTGGTTTGTGAACAACACCGTGTCCCTAGTATGCCTCTATGGACTAGATCATTGATTAATGATGGTTAAGGTTTCCGAACCATAGGCATGAGTTGTCGATTAATAATGAGATCATATCATTGGGAGAATGATATGGGAGAATGATATGATGGACAGACCCAAACTAAGCGGAGCAATTAGATCGTGTCATCGTGTTCATCTTTGCGAAGCTTTTCTTATGTCAAATATTGTATTCCATAGACCATGAGATAATACAACTCCCTGGTATCGGAAGAAAGCTTCGAGGTCATCAAACGTCATCCTATGAGAGGTGATCATAAAGGTGTCTCTCGGTGATCGGAAAGTACATTGGGTTGTATGTATCGAGATGGGATTTGTCCCTCCCAAGTCGGAGAGATATACTTTGGGCCCACTCGTGTCGATATCAACACGCTTGCAAGCATTTGGTTAAGGAGTTAATCACAAAGTGATATTGGATTCTGAACGAGTAAAGTACTTGCTTTGAGCGAGATTGAACTAGGTATGGCGATGCGACGATCAAATCTCGAGTAGTAAAATATCGCGACGAAGGGAATATATATATGGGATTGATTGAATCCATATCGTGGTTCATCCGATATGATCATCGATGAATGTGTAGAGTCAATATGGGTTTCCGGACCCATTGTTGATTATTGATAGAAGATCATGCGCATATTCTCGAACCGAAGGTCACACATAATGTGTCTCGGCTAGGATAGATTGGATAATTGGTTTATGAGTTTTGTTGGTCTCGGATGGGATCCGGGATATCCTGAGAGGTTCGGAATGGTCGGAGAATAAGATCCATATAAGGCGGTGCAGTTTTTGGAGTTGAATTGTTTGGTTAATCGGTATTGTCTGGGCTTCTAGAACCTTCTAGGGGGACCAACGTGGACCCACCTGCGAGAGGGGCATGGGCCTCAGGGAGTGCCCTGGTCGCATTGGGCCAGGGCACAAGGCCCCATAGTCCCAACGGCCAAGCCCTAGGGAAACCCTAGGGAGCTTCTAGAAGGAGGAAACTTGCCCCCACTCCTTCCCTTGGCCTTGACCCTAGGCTTGGAGGAGGGGCAAGGGGCATCTGCCCACCCCTCTATATAAAGATGGCTGGGGGCGCACCCTCCCCCTACACCTCCTCCTCAAGCCCTACCCGCCCTGCTGCCCTCCTCTCTCTCTCCCTCCAAACTGCGCGTAGGCGAAGCCCTGCTGCAGAAACTCTCCACCACTTGCACTGCGCCGCCGCGTTGTAGATCCAATCCGTCTCTCCACCATACTTGCTGGACCAAGGAAGGAGGAGACGTCGAGGTGCTGCACGTGTGTGCATCTCTCGAAGGCATCGCCACTTGCGGTGTTAGATTGGATCGGATCGCGAGGAGGATAAGCGAGTACGACTACATCACCCATGTTCCGACGAACGTTCCGCTGTGCGAATCTTCAAGGGTATGAAGATCTCATCTATTCCCCCTCGTTGTTTGCAGCTCCTAGATTAGATATTGGCTTTCCCCGTTCGCATCGTAGAATTTTTTTGATTTACTATGCTGCGAAACCCGTCAGTGGTAGCAGAGCTAGATCTATGCGTAGATGTGTTTCGCAGTAGAGCATAACATGGTTGTTGCGGGCGTTGATGTTTTCTGTTGCAAGCCTCTTGTTTGTTAATAACTTCCAAGACTCAAGGAAACTCTTGTGTTATCTCCCAACGAGTACTTTTCTTTAACGCCTTTAAGTTAGGCATAAGAAGCAAGAATAATCAAGTATTTTCAAATGAGGCATTAACATCAAACCTTGCTTTCAAAAGAGGGGCAAAAAGAAATTCCTTTCTCCTCATAGGGAAGTGTTCAATACCTTTCTTGAATGGAAAATGATATTTAATGGTGCCTTCTTTCATATCAATGATGGCACCAACAGTTCTAAGAAAAGGTCTTTCCAATGTAATAGGACAAGAAGCATTGTATTCAACATCCAAAACATAGAAATCCACAGGGACATAAGCATTGTTAACCATAATGAGAACATCATTGATACTCCCCATGAGTTTATTTTTAGCATTATCATTGAGTGGGACATCCAAATAACAATCTTCTAAAGGTGGCAAATCAAGCATTTCATAAATCTTCCTAGGCATAATAGAGACACTAGAACCAAGATCACATGAATCTTTGAGATCAAAGTCATTCACTTGCACATTAATAATGGGTTCCCAACTATCTTCTACTTTCCTAGGAATAGAAGCTTTGTGTTTTAACTTCTCTTCCTTAATCTTGACAAGAGCATCTGTAATTTGTTTAGTAAGCAACATGCATATCACTAGCATCGGGACTTCTAGCAAGCTTTGCAAGAACACACTACTAGGGAAATGGCTATAGGTAATAAGCACATTAAGTGGCTCACATGGTTGAAGTGCCCCACGGCTAAAACAGTGGCTCACATTAGCGGCCCTACTAGTAACTAGAACAACGTGGCGCACAGGACTCGAGTGCGCCACAGAGATGTGTGGGCCAGGGCCCTGTTGGCCGCACGCCAAACATCTGTAGCGCACTACAGTCATGTGCACCACGGTTGTTCGTGTCAACCGTGGCGCACATGGGTGGGGTGCGCTATGCCTAAGCACATGCCCCCCTCTGCTGTGAAACGACCACAAACATCTGTGGCGCACTCTGCCTAGTGCACCACAGGGAGTAGGAACATCTGTGGCACACATGGCATAGTGCGCCACGGATGTTTCTACTCCCTGTGGCGCACTAGAGCCGTGTGCGCCACGGATGTGTCGATTTTTTTAGGACAGCACTTTATGTGCACATGTGTGACCACATCCACCACCCACACTTCACTTTCCCCTTCTTCTTCCTCCTTAGATCTAGTCGGGATCTTCTCCTTCCCACCTCAATTTCTCCACCCATTCACCATTTTTAGCATGTAAAACTTGCTTTGGATGTTACATAAGTAATTGAGAAAGGTCTCCGGTCTCTCATCTCCTTCTCCGGTCGACGCGTGCACCTCTCCTTTCCATCTTTTTCGCGATCGACTTTGTATGTATAGATCGGTCTCTCTCTTGTGTGTTTGTATGTGAACAAGTTGCCATTTGTTTTGCCAAAATGTTGATTCATTTCCATTTTGGCAAGACTTTAACATTTCATAAAGTCCTAATTTTAGGATAGGTCATGCGAAATTTTATATCGACCATTGCATGCATGCATTCATTATGTGGTTCTAATAGACTTCTAATTGTACCGTGTACACCGTGCAGGCAAAAATGGTCCGCATAATGAGCGAAGGCATTGTGGCTAGATTTTTGAAATGTGCGACGGCCGACATGATCTGAAATAACAAAGGCGGATATAAGATGTCCGTGCGGAAGATGCAAACTCAAGCGGTGATCGACCAGTTCGAGAATCTGCAGCGCTTTTGCTCCGCCATGGTTTCATGGATGGATACACTCGTTGGATAGCGATGGCGAAGGCGATGGAGGCGGTGTAGGTGGCCAACATGGCGATGATCATCATCACGGCGAGCAGGCGAGATGATGAAGAGTCTCTGGAGATGGTGAAGGTGCGGAAGCATACCGGGATGATGATGATCTGAATCTTGGGAGGAAGCGGAGCGGCGACGATGGAACAATGTCGAGTGAGTGCGGGACCCTTATGTGCAAAGCTGCTTCTCAAGCGAATAGTGGCCTTGACGCCACTAGAGAAAGCCTAGCTTGCAACTTGAGAAAGCGCGGTTACTCCATTGTATGAAGGATGCAGGCCCGATGATGCGGTTGAATGTAACTCTCAAGGCTATGGAGATGAAGGCAAAACACAAATTGAAGCGGCGCAAGCTTGACGATATGATGGCATTACGTACGATCATCCCCGTCCCTGCGATCACGGTGAACATCCTCGTTTTCTCTATTGCTTCCTATAGCAACCGATAGCACATGCCGTCGCGGCCGTCGCCGCGATGCCTCTTGATCGATGTGATTGATTATTGATTATATCCGTTAGATCATTATCGTGTGGCTGTGATAGAACATAGACGAGGGGGTATCGTGTGCCTCTGCGCTGCTTGATCTAAGTTAGATCCTACGGTCCAGCAAACGCGATCCGACCGAAGCGGTACCGACGATAAAATCACGACAGCGTGGCCTTTGGATGATTTAAAGCAGAAATTGAAATCAGATTTAGATGCAGATTTGAAACCCTTGTAACTTTTGATCCACACGTCCAAAATTTGCAAACTTTATATCAATGGAATCAGTGGAACAAGCCCTAGCCAACCATGCAATTTGTTTAGTAAAAAGCCTCTGGTAAAATGTTTGTTTTTGCAGAAACATTTGTAAGCTTGTTTAGGTTATAAAAATTATTCCAAAATGTTTTTAAGGTTGAAATCTTTGCAAATTGGTTTGCTGTGAAATTACTGATCCTAGGAACCAACCCATGGATTTAAAAATGTATTTGGTGAATATTAGGATTGAAAAATTGAATTAGTCTAATTCTAGTCAAATAAAAATGTTGATGTTGCTATGAAAATGTTTTTGGAAGAAAAACTTTGGGAAATTGTTTTAAATCAAGCCTACTGACCCCAAACACCAAGTTTTGTGAACTAACAACTTATTTGGTGAACAATATAAAATTATTGCTTTGCTAAAAACATTTTCCAACACATAAAATATTGTTTTTGATTTAAAAATGATATATAGACAAAACCCTTTTGCAAATGACTTTGCCACTTTGGAAAATGACCACATTGAACCTTACAAAGTTTAGAGCCTAGTGGAGACCACTTTTGCAACTAAAACTATCTTTTGCATGCTTGCATGCATGACTTGGTTTTTACCATTTTATGTGTGTTTGATTGTTTGAATATTGGTTGGAATGCTAGTTGATATTGTGTTTGCTTGATTGATTTGTAGTGAAGTTAGAAAAGTGTGAAACTAGCAAGATCAAGAAGTGAACCAACATTCCCTACCAAAAAGGCAAGTTACACTATCATCTAAAGTCCTACTATTTTCATTATATTTAGTGGATTTTTGAAACATGCATGAAAAGGATTTCTATACTTATGCTATGCTAAAATCCTAATAGGATACCTCATATATTCCTTAGAAAACAATGTAGTTGAAATGCTTAGCCTTGCTAAATATTTTGAAGAGATTCATGTTGAGATTTTATGAGGTGTAGAAAAGACTGGTGTTTTATATAATAAAACAAGGACTCAATGAACCACCTGGGTGGACAAGGTTACTCAAGTTTTGGACAAGGTGGCAACAAAAGGAACCATGTCTATGGCAATTTCTTTGTGTTGTGCACCAAAATAAAACCACCCAGGAACTTAGAGATTGAACATGTTTCTCCAATTGTGGCTTTCGTGTACAGCCACATGCTACATATGGCTCTGGCTTAGTCAACTACATTGGGAAGACCCATGCATTGTCTTCAAGTACTGAAAATGAGGGAACTCGAAACCCTACATGGGTGCCTGAAGACAAGCTAGCAATGGTGTATGGGAGGACCCTCTGGAAAGACTTCGTCACATTCTCAATCTGCCAGTCCTCCATCTGGGTGAGTACTTGGGGATAAAAATCTAAGTACTTAGTCGTGTCCCCGGTTATGGTCAATACTGAGCAACTAAAGCTTGAAGCTATGGGAAATCTCGACAGTCCAATTTCTGAAAGAAAAACTTTTAAGTGACAACAAAAGACTTGAAGCACTTGGGGTACCAAGGATCTCAAGAGATTTTGATAAAAACTTGAAGTACTTGGGGATTTACCAAGGAACCCAAGAGATTTTGACAAGGACTTGAACACTTGGGGATTTACCAAGGAGTTCAAGAGATTTTGACAAAGAGATTTGACAAAAGATCAAAACCATTTTAAAGATAGGATAAAATATTGCTTTCTGCAAATAAACCTAAAACCCTACTTAGCCAAAATGCATGTAATGATAGGATCCACTTATATTCTACATAGTAGTGAAACTTGCCAATACAATTCAAATGTATTGACCCTTGTGGCTGTAACTTGTAATGTTGCAGGTTTGATTGATATTAGTGAAGTTGATTGATTAGGATTACAAAGTCTACAACCAACATGTCTGCCTGTGGCACCTTGAAGATGAAGGACCCCATGCTTATAGATATTCTGCTGCAATGTAATGTAATAGCCAAATGAGCTATGTAAGATGTAATAAAATTATGTTATTCCTGGTTATAAAGTTACATTATGACCTTTGGTTCTTGATATTACATCTTAGCATGGATGCTAGCTATTGATCCAGGGACTAGCATTGTAAACACAGGGATCTCTACCTTATTAAAGGTTGGGAACCTTACAATTTCCCAAAGGTTTTCTTCAAAAAACATTTTTAACAAATAAATAATATTTTTATTTGACTAGAAATGGTTTAAATCAAAGGTTTATTCTTTTGCTTCACGGATATATTTTGAAACCACAAATTGATTTCTATGGTCAGTAGGTTCAAAACAATCCATTTTCAAGGTTTTATCTCAAAAATCATTTTAGAACAATTTTTATATTCTAAACATGCATACACAAGTTTCTGCAAAACAATCAATTTAGCAGAAGCATTTTACTAAACAAAGTTCATGGTCGAGAAAGTACTTGCTTTGCTGAATCCATAGATATAAAATTTTAAAACTTTGGACGTGGTTTGAAAGTTATGAATTTTTCAAATTGGAACATCAAATAGACAAGTTTCTGGTTTTTATAAGCGAGGCGAGCCACGTGGCGTGTTTTTATTAAATCGATGCCGCTTAGCTCGGATCGATCTGTGGGCGTTGGATCTAAAGTTTAATCATGCGGCTTAGAGGCACTACTTACCCTTGAGGTTAGTTCTAATCTTGGTCGTCGAGATCAAGATCCTCGGACCTTCTTGCTTTGACCATGAAGCGTGGCTGGCGTGTGGCGGCGCCTTGATCGGTGATGGCGATCTTCTTGATGCACGAGCGAGAGAGGTGGGTAGAAGCTCACCATGTTGGCGGCATGGCTGAAGCTCAACGTGGTCTCGGCGAGGTCGGTGCATGGGGTCATGGCGATTCCTTCGGAGTTCTCTCTAGCGACGGTTGCCCTGTTGAAGAGCGAAGGTGACACTCTACGGTGCATGACAGGCAAGCAAAGGATCTTGATCGAGATCGCAAGATCGCGGTGAAACCTTTGTGTGAAAGAGAAGGAGAGGTGCGGTCGAATTTACCTCCAATGCTGCGGAGATATGGCGGACCCTGGCGATGCTCGATGCGTGGATGAAGTCGAGTTTTGGGCAAGCGCGCCAAGCGAGTATCTTGGGAGATGCGTGAACAATGGGAACACTTCGTTTGCTGCAGCGAGCAAGGGGTGGTGTAGACTAGCCAGAATCGTTGTCGGAAGGTCGTCGGAGATAGTGGCTTGTCGCAAAGAATTAAGCGCACTGAGGCAGAGGGAGGGCGAGTGAGGGATAATGGGGAGGAGAGGCAGGAGTTTATGTAGGGTTTCGTAGCATGGAAAACAAAAAAATTCTACCGCATTGTCACATCCCAAGATTTTCCAAATCTTGTAATGTGAAAAATAAGTGAATAAAATAAAACTTTGTTGAAAATCAGGGTGAAAAGAAACTTTTGTTTTTAAATGGAAATTAAAATCCCATATTGAACCAACTTTAATTAAAGTTTGAATTCAACAAAAATCCAAATTAAAAGAAATGCACTCCTCATAAATGCATAAAATTTACACTTGGAAAATAAATCCAAACCCTAAACCCTAATGGAATAAAAATCATTTCTAAGTAATCTCCAAGCCTATAGATTTGATCCATATGGAATCTTGTCGACAAACATTTACAAATGATCAAGAATGACAAGTAGAAATATTATAAAAGCCTTATAAATTGATTTCACTCAAGTTGGAATATAGATAAAACCTTATGAATAAAATAAGATAAGGAAATTAAATTTCCAAAGCTAATAAAGCCCTTATCTAAAATCCATACCAAATGGTGATCGAATAATCCCAAAGATATTTAAAAATATAAATAAATATCAAATAAGATTTTACAAATTGGAATCATCAAGATTGGATCTATAAATAAAAGATAAAGGATTTTATAATATGAGAAAGGAAAATTAAATAAAAATATTCAAAGACCAAATAAATCTTGGCTAATCCATTAACCAAATGGAATGAATATAAACCAAATCCAAATAAAATAAAAGGATAAAGAAATTCCAAAATAAAATAAATGGCATTAACCATTCTATCCCTATTTTAAATAAAGACAAATCTCTAATAAGAATAATTATATAATTCATGAGAAAATAGTATTTTGGAATTTACCAAGTGAAATAAAAGTTGTTTAATTCAACCTATTTAAGATTAAAGAAATATTCCAAATAAACTTTAGGGAATTAAAACTATATTTAACCCCATTGGAATTAAAACAATATCCAATTCAAATGATTAATAAATCATATTAAATACTTTCCAAATAGTTCAAGATGAATTATTTGAACCAACTAAACAAATAAAAACCTACTGAAAAGATTTGGAAAGTTTAAAGAATTTAAATGGTGTTTGAAAAATATTATTTAATCATATATGATTTAAAACTAGAGCCTATTTTGAGTAAATAAAAGACCCCAAAATGAAAAGGTTTTATTCAAAAATTGACACAGATTATAATATAAATCAATATTTAAAGCTACACAAATTTTGGCAAAGTTTTGAATTCAAATGAGTGTTTGAACTAAATAAACAAAACCAAAAGCAGAATAAAAGAAAAGGAAAAAGAAAAATAAATGAACAAAAAAGTAAGACCAACCCAGCCTAACTAGCCCACAGGCCCAACAACCAGCCCACTCCCTCTCTCCCAGAAAGCTTGATTACGCACCGCATTTGAACCCATGAAGGGCCCTTGGTAGGCAGCAGGCAGATGGACCCCATCGCACCCTTCTCTCTCTCGGCCGGCCCCAGCCGCCACCCTCACCATCTTCTCCACCGCGAGGGAACCGCGCCTTCCTCCCATTGTTCCTGTCGTTTCCTGCATACGCACTCCTCGGAGTAAAGTGCAGTGTAAATGCTGGCGTTTAATCCTGCGACCCACGCCCGTTAAATCAAATCCTCCCTCTCCCTCTTTCATTCCCCTCAAGCCCATTTGCCCGGTGAGCCACCCCAGTTTGCTCCCATTTTACGTTACCTTGCGCATGTCTCCGGCGAAGGCTCACCGGCGACTACGGTAACCTCATACCCTGCCTCCCCAAGCCATGCAGCGAGCCCAAGTTCCCGGAACATCCACTGGCGCATCTCTGTGGCCTCAGCTCGCTTGCATGAGTGCCCCTGTGTGCCATCGACTCCATCTTCAAGCTGAGCTTGCAGCGCCGTCGCTCCAACCCATGTGAGGACTTGAGTTTTGTTTAATAAAACAACTAAGTAAATCAATCACCTGGGTGGAATGGAATGGGAATGGTTGTGTGTTGAGTGGTTACACAAGGCAGGGGGGCTGGTGAACCTTGTGTATCTCACTTGTGGAAAGCCACCCGAGGGAACAAGAGATTTGAGATGTCAAATGTTGAGAAGCTTCAAGTACACTCCACTTGGCATTATGGGCTCTGCCTTTGGATCATATAAGGTTGCAATAACTGGCCAAATGGACAGTTGGTGGTAGGGGATTGATAGGTTGGGCCGGCCCGTCCATTTGAAATGCTAAGGGAAGGCTTGAAAGATCTTGTCTTGAGTGAAACCAAGTCTTGGGAAAGTGCACCACCTCTGCGGAGTGTAAAATCTAAGTACTTAGCCATGTCCTACGGTAAAGGACAATTTGAGCATCAAGACATGGAAACTATCAAGAATCTCATCATCCAAATTTCTAAAGTTAAAAACTTGTGGTTGAACAAGGGTTAAGGATCTTCCAATCTTTGATTGGCCGAGATGTCTTGGGTGATTTTGTGAAGCGGAAATCTTAGTGTTTTCAAATGATAAGGAAAATCTATTTTGAGCAAAGCAAGCCTAAGCTCCACTTAGCCAAATGCATATAGATGATAGACTCACTGTATACTACCATAGTATCACTTGCCAATACCAATTCAAATGTATTATTGACCCTTGTAGAACGTAACTTGTTGTTATATTTAGAGACTGTTTGGTAGTGAAGTAGGATTACAAGTCCTGGCCATGTGCACTGTGGCACCTTTGGAAGATGAAGACCCATCTTTGATGGATATTCTGCTGCAATGTATGTAATAGCCAAATGAGCTATGTAGATGTAATATGGTATTTTATTCCTGGTTATAAGTTGTGTTATGACCTTTGTTCTTGATATTACATCTTAACTATGGATGCTAGCTGATCCAGGGACTAGCATTGTGAACACAGGGATCTCTACCTTATTAAGGTTGGGAACCTACTTAGATGGTATCAAACGTCATGTTGCCTGTGGATTTATAAGAAACCCTGAAGTTGGGTAAAAACCCTTAGAAAATAGGAGTTGTACTTGTTCCAAAAAACTTATTTACAAAACATATAAGCTCTTTCCTCAACCATTTTGGTTTCAACTCTACTTCTTACCTATTTCAACTGATGGAAAAACCTACTTATGTCCAAAGACTACACCATATTAAAGGACCTTTAACTAACTCTAATGACTTCCTTCTGCAACTCCTAATGACTTCAGCATCTTCAGCATATTCTGCAAGGACTTCCAGCGGATGGTATTATAAGTTCTAAGTGAGACAAGAAATCTTTTATGAATGTGGAACTAAGAGAATACAAAATTAGAGTTCACTTCACTTCCCAAGTTTTGTGACCAAAATTTAAAGGAAACCATGACCTCATTTGAAAATATCAACCACAGGATGAAAGATCACCAAAGTGAAACCATATGTAGATGGACCACCATACTTATAATTCAAAGTCAAACACACCAATAACTTGTGTGGTGTAACAAAATATTTTTTGGTTGCCTAAAATATGATTGAAACTTGTTGTTTAGAGTGGAATACTTGTTTGAATTAGCACATTACTTGAGTGAATTGTGATGTGTGATTAGGGTGATTCCATAGAAATCTTTGCTATTCTAATCCCAATCCAACCCAAGCAGAATGACTTCTCAAGAAACCCCAACATCAGGGCCAATAACAACAACAACAACCAAGAAGAGAACAACAGGAGATCCTTTTAACAAACCAAATGATTGAGCCGTGACAACTCAGCACAGCCAACAACAATGGACTGAACCCAGCCATACAAAGGACTTTGAAACTTCAATCCCAATTTGTTGCAAGGGATGGCTCAAATGACCAAAATGGAGAAAAAATCTTTAAGGAACTAATGACAACCATGATGACAAATGTTATTTTAGAAAAGGAACTCAAGCTTGCAATGTTGGAGACAAGGATCACTTAAGAACAGGATCAATGCCCCAATTGTGAAGAGAACATCCAGTTGGCGGTGCCTCATCTCAGTGACTTGTTTCCTATGTGAGAAGAAATGATCATGCCCCTATTCAATGCCCATCTATCCTATAGTTCAACAAATGATCAAGATGGAATCACATCCAAATCGTGCGACCTCCGCCAAAGGAACAACTTCACCCAAGATGGATGAAGAGGCAAAAATCGAGAACTAAGCACCATAGGCCAAATCCAAAGTAATCACAAAGTGTTGCTACTCTTGTGAAGAAGAAGGTGTATCTATTAATGCCCAAGAAGGAAAAGATTTCACACACCTTTGTGGTAAGTATGAAAGAGCATAAGATTAGAAGAACTCCTAGCTTTGGAGGAGATTCCAAGAAGAAGAATAAGAAACTCTTTAACCTAAGAAGATATTACTTAAGAGCAATGTTACACTTGCAAAGAAATGGGACACTAATAGCAATGAATGCGAAAGAAGAACAAGAAGACAAACAAAGATAGTGAAACCAAGATGAGGAAGGATATTAGCCAAGTGATGTGCGACCCTTGCAAAAGAGTTAGGACATTATGCATCATGTTAATCTGACCACCTCAAGACCTCGACCTTATCACATGTTTCAAATGTTCTGAGAACTAGGCCACTCACATGAAAGAAAAAAAAAGAAAAACACATTCAGAAAGTTACACCAAAGACCCCCAAGAAAGACAAGATGTAATTTAGATGGAAATTTGGGGTGGTAGTACCCTAGATGCTTTTAGACCTACTTAACCCTAACCACAAATCTCCGGACGAGAATTTAACAAGTGTCCTTTGTCACATCCAAGATGCAAATCTTGTAATGTGAAAAATAAGTGAATAAAATAAACTTTGTTGAAAATCAGGGTGAAAAAGAAACTTTTGTTTTTGATAAATTAAAATCCCATCTTGAACCAACTTTATTAAGTTTAGTTAACAAAAATCAAATTAAAAAATGCACTCCTCATAAATGCATCGGAAATTTACACTTGGAAGAAATAAATCAAACTAAACCTAATGGAATAAAAATCATTTTCCCAGCTAATCTCCAAGCCTATAGATTTGATCCTGAGATCTTGTCCCTTGAAAACATTTACAAATGATCAAGGTAAAGCAAAGTAGAAATATTATAAAAGCCTTATAAATTGATTTCACTCAATTTTAGACCCATAGATAAACCATATGAATAAAAATAAGATAAGGAAATTAAATTTCCAAAGCTATTAAAGCCCTTGTCTAAAAATCCATACCAAATGGTGAAACGAATAATCCCAAAGATATTTAAAAAGATAAATAAATATCCATTTTACAAATTGGAATCATCAATTGGATCTATAAATAAAAAAGATAAAGTTTTATAATATATGAGAAAGGAAAATTAAATAAGAATATTCAAAGACAATAAATAAATCTTGGCTAATCCATTAATCAAATGGAATGAATATAAACCAAATCAAATAAAATAAAAGGATAAAAAGAAATTCCAAAAATAAAATAAATGGCATTAACAATTCTATCCTATTTTAATAAAAGACAAATCTCTAATAAGAATAATTACTAATTCATGAGAAAATAGTAGTACACGGAATTTGCAAGTGAAATAAAAATTTATTTAATTCAACACAATGTTAAAGATTAAAGAAATATTCACACAGAAATAAACTTTGAGGAATTAAAACTATATTTAACCCCATTGAATTAAACAATATCCAATTCAAATGATTAATAAATCATATTAATACTTTCCAAATAGTTCAAGATGAATTATTTGACAACTAAACAAAATAAAAACCTACAAGAAAAGATTTGGAAAGTTTAAAAATTTAAATGAATTTTGAAAAATATTATTTAATCATATATGATTTAAAAGCTGAAACTATTTGAATAAATAAAGAACCCCAAAATGAAAAAATTTTTTATTCAAAAATTGACACTAGATTATAATACAAATCAATATTTAAGCTACTAAAATTTTGGCAAAGTTTGAATTCAAATGGTGTTTGAATTAAATAAACAAAACAAAACAGAATAAAGAAAAGGGAAGAAAAACAAGCAAGAACAAAAAAAGTAAAGGACCAGCCCAGCCCTAACTAGCTCAGCAGACCCCAACAACCAACCCACTCCCTCTCTCTCCTTGACGATTAAACACCCGCATTACGAACCCATGAGGCGGCCCGGCAGATGGTTCCCATCACCCCTTCTCTCGGCGGCAAACTGGCTTTGCTACCATATCTTCTCCCTACGCGCGGTGCATATCCCTCCCCGGCCGTTTCCTGCCGTTAACTCCTCGATAAATTACCGGTAAATGCCGACGTTTAATCCGAAGCCGCCAGTTAAATCACCTCCCTCTCCTCTTTCATTCCCCTCGAAACCCTTTGCGGTGACACGGTACTCCCATTTCTGCGTTGCGCGGCTGTCTCTCAGCTGAGCTCACGGCGTTCGGTAACCTACAGCGCTACCCCTTGCCTCCCCAAACGCGAGCCAAGTTCCCAGACCCTGGCGCATCTCTGTGGCCTCGGCTGGCCGCCGAGTACTTACTGTAACATCGACTCCGTCTTCTATTTGGCGCCGCCCGTCATTCCTTCGGACGAGCTCCACGAGTAACCTCTGGCGCCGCGCCCTCTCTCTTTGATGCTCCCATGCTCCCTACTCTCCCGTCTAATAGTATCATGCCTCTCCGTGCTCTGGCCAGCGTCCCCGACAGCGGCGGCGCATACTTGCGCCGCGAACACCACTCCAGCGAGAATCCCCCTCCGTGGCGCCCCTCGACAACGGGAGGCACCTCGGCACCCCACGCCTCGGCTGGTGAGCCTCCTCTCCTCTCGCTTCACATACAGCCGTCATGCATCCGGCCGACCCGCCTTGTATACTGCCCCGCCGCCCGGCGTAGCTGTGATGGTGAGCAATGAGTCCATAGGATCTAGATAAAGCCGGATGAGATTAGAACAAGAGCGAAGAATTTTTACTTCGCCTGCAATGCCCGTCGTGCGATCCCACTTGATCAACGGTGCTCAAAGCTTGATCCGGGGCGAATCGGTGCCGTGGTCTAGAACATGACCGCGTGGCCCAGTGCATTTTAAAAAGCGGAAATGATCTATGTGTTGTTCCAATTTGAAATTCATAACTTTCAAACCAGACGTCCAAATTTTGCAAACTTTATATCAATAGGATTTGAAAAACAAGCCCTAGCCAACCATTCACTTGTTGTTTAGTAAAAGCTTCCGGTAAATGTTTGTTTTGCAGAAACTTGTGTCTTGTTTAGGTTATAAAATTTATTTACAAGTTTGGAGGATAAATCTTTGGAAAATGGTGTTTTGAACCTACTGACCATAGGAAACAAATTGTGGTTCAAAAATGTATTTGGTGAAACAAAAGAATGAATCTTTTGATTTAAACATTTTCTAGTCAAAATAAAAATGGATTTAATTATTAAAAATGATTTTTGGAGGAAAGCCTTTGAAATGTTTTGGAAATAAACTCTCGACCTAAACACAAAAGTTATATAAGTTTGAAAACATATTTTGTGAAACCTATAAATTTGCCTTATTAAAGCATTTCTTCACCACATAAAATAATGACTTGACCTAAATGAAGCATAGTAAATCTTATGCAAATGTTTTTGCCATTTTATAAAATGACCATTAGGTGTTTCAAATGTTTATAACTTACTAGAAACCACTTCTCAAATAAAACAAACTTTAGCATGCTTGCATGCATTGTTTTCATTATTACTATTTTATGTGATAAATTGCTTGAATGAGTAGATTGAAATATTGTTTGCTTGATTGAATTGTAGTGACTTGAAGTGTGTGAACATTGCAAAGATCAATGTGGACCTTTACTCTCTCTCTACCAAGGCAAGTGATGCTTCATACTTTTTGTCCATTATTTTTCACTATGCGCTAGTGATATTTCCTAAAGTAAGACTTATGGAATTTTGTAAGCATAAACCAATGCTATGGAAACATCTAGTAGATATGAAACCTTAGTAGAATTTTCTAAGTTAAGATTCTACTACTATCATGCTTGGCAAATGTGAAAACAAAGTTAGATATGTTATACTATGTGAAAATTTCTAAAGTGGGGACTTGAGTTTGTTTAATAAAACAACTAAATGAATCACCTAGGTGGAATGGAAGGAATGGTTTTGTGTTGAGTGGTTCACACACAAGGCCGGTGGTGAACCTTACTCTCACTTGTGGAAAGCCACCCGGGGAATGTAAAGAGATTTGAGATGTCAAATGTTGAGAAGCTTCAAGTCACGACCACACTTGGCATTATAAGGCTCTTGCTGGATCATATGGTTGCAATATAACAGCCAAATGGATGACAGTTGGTGAGAATTGCGGGGATTGATGATGGGTTGGGCCAGCGTCCATTTTTGGTCTAAGGGAAAACACGAAGGTCTTCGTCTTAGTGAGAACCAAGTCTTGTGATGCACCACCTCTGCGGAGTGTAAAATCATGTAGCCATGTCACGGTAAAGGACAATTTGAGCATCAAGACATGGAAACTATCAAGAAATCTCATCATCCAATTTCTAGTTAAAACTTTGTGGTTGAACAAGGGGTTAAAGGATCTTCAATCTTTGATTGGCGAGATGCCTTGGTGATTTTGTCAAGCAAAACTTGGTAACCAAATGATAAGGAAAATCTCTATTTTGAAAATGACCAGCCTAAAGCTCCACTTAGCCAAATGCATATAGATGATGAACTCCAGTATACTACCATAGTATCACTTGCCAATACAATTCAAATATTGACCATGGCTGTAACTTATTTATATTTGCAGGTTTTGTTTGATAATATTAGTGAAGTAGGATTACAGGTACGCAACCAACATGTCTTGCTGTGGCACTTTGAAGATGAAGGACATATGCTTATGGATGATACGCTTACTGCAATGAGCTTATGTAAAGATGTAATAAATTATTTTATTCCTGGTTATAAAGTTCAGCCAATATGACCTTTGTTTCTTGATACATCTTAAGCCGGATCTTGTATTGATCCGAGGACTAGCATTGTGAACACGAGGATCTACCTTATTAAGGTTGGGAACCTAACTGCGCATACAAACAAACAAGCCAAGATCTATCTACTAGATTGTAGCAACGAGTCGATGGAATAACTCACCAAGATTCCAAAGTGTTTAACGAGAGCAGATTCGTGGGTGATGTATCTTCCCGATCTCAAGATCGCGAGACGATCCTTCCGCAGCGCTCGTGAGTCGGTCACACGCTTGGTACTCGACGAAGACCTTCCTCTCCTTGTTCCAGCAAAGCGGAGGTTGTAGCACTTCTCGCGATTCCGCAAAGACAACGGCGGTACCTAAGTAGAGGGAGATCTCAGGGCTTCGCCTTAAGCCGAGCAGTATGGTGGACTATGAGAGACTCGGCGATCTAGGGTTTAGACACACCAAGGAGGAGGTGCTGGCGGCTAGGGCAACCCTAGGAGGCGGCGGCTGCAGGAGGTGGTGGCGCCAAGCTAGGGTTTGGTGGAACTTGTGTGTCTTGGAGGTAGCCCTGCCTCCCTTTATAGGTGGGAGGCGCTGGGAGGGAGTCCTCCCCAACTCGGCTTGGAGGTGGGCTCGGTTGGAGGAGGAACTCCTCCCAACTCGGTTTCCACCTCTCTCCTCTTTCCAAACTGCTTGACTTTCAAACTAGCCGTTTGACTTTTCAAACTAGGATTTGATTAATCCCTTTATTTCGGACAGCGATGACACTTAGTACATGATGCAATCATACCAACTTGATATAACACATTCATGTACCCTTCCCCTCCGGAGTGCCGGACATTCCGGAACCTTCTAGAACATTCCCGATGAAAACACCGGAATCATTCCCCAACTCAAACGGACTTTACTTATATGAATCTTATTCTGACCATTCCGGATCTCCTCGTGATATCCCGGATCCCATCCGAGACTCAACAACATTCGTCTCTTTCTCATCATTCCATAACTACTCAAACAACGTCGAATCTTATGTGTCTCCCTACGGTTCGTGAATTATGCGACATGATCGAGACACTTCTCAACAATAACCAATAGAGGAATCTGGAAATTCATATGGCTCTACATATTTCTACGATTACTTACATCGAATGAACCACTTACATACGATACCAATTTCCCTTTGTCTCACGATAGTTTACTTATCCGAGGTTATGATCGCCGGTATCTCTCGCGCATACCTAGTTCAACCTCGCATCGATAAGTACTCTTTTCTCGTTCCCGTGATATGTGATCCCTTGTGAGCCAGTCACATGCTTGCAAGCTAATTGGATGACATTTAACCGAGAGGGCCCAGAGTATATCTATCCGTCATATGGATGGACAAATCCCACTCTTGATCCATGTGTTTCAACCAATACTTTCCGAACACTCAATGCCACCTTTATAGCCACCCGCCACGGTGGTGTTTGATGTCATCAAAGCATCCATCCGGTAAAGGTGATATGCATGATCTCATGGTCGAAGGAATTAGGTTACTATGTATCAGAAAGCATATAGCAATTGAACTATTAAAATGACTTGATCTTTATGCTACACTTATCTATAGGAGTATGTCTGTCATATCATTCTCCTAACGATATGATCTTGTTGTTATTAACATCTCAATGTTCATGATAGGGAAACCACAATCATATATTAACCAACAAGCTAGTATAGAGGCTTTTACTAGGGACTTCAATTTAAGTTTACAAATCACACAAGTATTAATGTTTCCTTGTTAATACTATTATAGCAGGAATGTAAACATTTATCATAAACACAAAGATATAATAATAACTATTTATTATTGCCTCTAGGGCATATCTCCAACAGTCCCCACTTGCACTAGAGTCATCTAATCTAGATTACATGGTAATATACCAACACCCATGGCAGTTTGGTGTTGGTCATGTTTTGCCCTCGGAGAGGTTTAGTCAACGGATCCGCCACATTAAGATCTGTGTGTACTTTTCAAATCTTTATATCCCCATCTTGGATATGTTCTCGAATAGCGTGAAAACGCAGCTTGATGTGCTTCAGCTTCTTGTGTGACCTTGGTTCTTGCGCATTGGCTATGGCGCCCATGTTATCACAAAGAGATAGACATTGGGTCCAACTAGGAACCACACCCAGCTCAGAATGAACTCTTTCATCCATATCGCTTGTGAAGCCTCGGCAACCATGTATTCCGATTCTGTTGAAGATCTCGCCACAACGCTTTGCTTTGCACTCCTCCAGCTAATCGCACCATTCAAAATAAATACGATATCCAGATTGTGATTTAGAATCATCCGGATCGGTGTTCCAACTAGCATCGGTAACCATTAACAACGATGTTCATCACCTCCATAAGAAAGAACCATATCCTTAGTTCTTCTCAAGTACTTAAGGATGTTTTTGATCATTGTCCAATGATCCACTCGGATCACTTTGATATCCGCTAGTTAAACTAATAGATATGCAATGTCGGGTCTAGTACATAGCATGGCATACATTAGAGATCCTATGAGGCATAGGAGTCTTACTCATCCTTTCTCTATCTTCTCGATGTCGGACTTTGAGTTTTACTCAAGGTCGATTAACATGGGCAAGAACCCTTTCTTGCTATCTTCCATTCCAAACCTCTTTAGAACTTTGTCCAAATATGTACTTTAGACAATGATATTAGGCGCTCTCGATCTATCTCTATAAATCTTTATGCCTAATATGTAAGCTGCTTCGCCAAGATCCTTCATTGAAAAACTATTATTCAAATATTCCTTGACACTATTAAGAAGGTCTACATCATTCCCAATCAACAATATGTCATCTACATATTAAGAATGCTACAGAGCTCCCACTCACTTTCTTGTAAATACAAGCTTCTCCATAAGTTTGTATAAACCAAAACTTTTGATCACCTTATCAAAACGTTGATTCCAACTTCGGATGCTTGCTTCAATCCATAGATGGACCGCTGAAGTTTGCATACCTTGTTAGCATCTTTAGGATCGACAAAACCTTTGGGTTGCATCATATACAACTCTTCATCAATGTCTCCATTGAGGAATGCTGTTTGACATCCATCCGCCATATCTCATAATCATAATATGCAGCGATTGCTAACATAATCCTCACAGACTTTTAGCTTCACCATCTGGTGAGAAAGTCTCATCGTAGTCAACTCCTTGAATTTGTCGAAACCCCTTTGTGACAAGTCGAGCTTTATAGATGAACATTACCATCAAGATCTGCTTTCTTTTGAAAATCCATTTGTTCTCGACAGCCTTCCGCCATCCGTAAGTCCACCAAAGTCCATACTTGGTTTTCAGACATGGATCCAATCTCGGATTTCATGGCTTCTTGCCATTTATTGGAATCTGGCTCATCATCGCTTCTCATATGTCTCGGGTTCATCGGTGTTATCCACCAACATGACACTCATAACGGGATCATACCAACTGGAGTGGTACGAGTTCTCGCTGACTGAGGCTCAGAGCAACTTTAACCAAGTTTCATGATCATCATCATTAGCTTCCTCTCTAATTGGTGCAGGCACCATCGAACTTCTTCCTGCTGCGCTACTCGTAATTTCGAGAGAAGGTTCAATAACCTCGCCGAAGTTCTACTTTCCTTCCTCTCACTTCTTTCGAGAGAAATTCTTCTCTAGAAAGGATCCATTCTGGCAACAAAGATTTTGCCTTCGGATCTATGATAGAAGGTATACCCAATAGTTTCCTTCATCCTATGAAGACGATTTTTCCGCTTTGGGTTCAAGCTTGTCCTGTAACTTCTTTACATAGGCTTCGAACCCCAAACTTTAAGGAACGACAATTTAGGTTTCTTCCCAAACCATAATTCATACGGTGTCGCTTTCAACGGATTTAGATGGTGCCCTATTTAAAGTGAATGCGGCTAATGAATAACCCCAAAATGATAGCGTAAATCTGTAAGTGACATCATAGAACTAACCATATCTAAGAGAGTTCGACTTACGACGCTCGACACACCATTATGCCGTGGTGTTCCGTGTCAATTGTGAAAGTATTCTGCATTTCTTCAAATGCTCGCCAAACTCGTAATTTAGATATTCACCTCCACGATCGTAACGTAGAATTTAATCTTCTTGTTACGTTGATTCTCTACCTCACTTTGAAATTCCTTAAACTTCTCGAAAGTTTCGGACTTATGTTTCATGAAATAGATATACCCATATCTACTCAAGTCATCCGTGAAGGTAAGAACATAACGATAACCATCACGATGCTACACTCATTGGACCACACACATCGGTATGTATGATTTCCAATAAGTCCGTAGCTCGCCCATCATACCGTAAAATGGAGTCTTAGTCATTTTACCCATCGACATGCTTCAGATCTTTCAAGTGATTCAAAATCAAGTGATTCAAGAAGTCCATCGAATGGAGTTTCTTCATACGCTTCACTCCAATGTGACCAAGACGATTACACATATAGGTCTAATTATCGCTGATTTCAAACGCTTAGCCTCAATGTTGTTGATATGTGTATTTCCACTATCGAGATTCAATAAGAATAGACCATCTATCAAAGGTGCATGTGCATAAAACATATTACTCATATAAATAGAACAACCATTATTCTCGGATTTAAACAAGTAACCATCTCGCAATAAACAAGATCCCGATATAATGTTCATGCTCAACGCAAGCACCAAATAACAATTATTTAAGTATAAAACTAATCCCGATGGTAGATGAAGGGTAGCGTCGACCGCGATCACATCAACCTTTGATCCATTTCACGCATCGTCACTCGTTGCCAGCTTTATTCGCAGCACTGCTTTTAGTTACAAATACAGCAACCAACCAGACAACACCGCACTACTAATAGTACTAGTGAGATACATCAATAACATGTATATCGACATACCTTTCTTTTGATGTCGCTGCTTCAACTGCTGCCACTTTGGGCAATTCCGCCTAATGACCTTTCTCCCTTGCAAGAAAAGACTCAAGACGCTTAGGTGACAGCCTTGGTCTTCTTCTTGCCGGTGCAGCAACTTCGCCACCCTTCTTGAAGTGTCCCTTTTGCTTAAACTGCCTTTTCGAATTTGGTGGCTCATTGACCAACAAATACTTGGTGCTCTTCGGACTTCCACTTCGCAGATTTAGCGCGCATGGCAAAGAGTTCTTGCAACTTTGTTCATGTTTTCACCATTGTAGTTCATCACAAAGTTCTTGGTAACTTGGGTGGCAAGCATTGGAGGACACGGTAAATCCTCAAAGCTAATAGGAATCACTATACTCCAAGCTTTGAAGTTTGTTTATGCCTGCATATCTTACATGCTCAACGATTTGTCAGCCTCTTCCATCTTGCAGCAAGAAGAACTTTCAAGCCTCATAGCTTAATTCTCGCATGAGTCTCAAAAAATCAATTTGAGATCTTCTAATAATATCATATGGGTCTGAATTCTCACAAACCTTTTCTGAAGTCTTCATTCTAAACCATACAAGATAAAGCATTAATTCCATCTGATGGAGTACCGATTCTTCCTAGCAGGTAAACATTCTTTATCATCTACAAAGACGCGAAAGAAAGGGTCACCCGGGCCGTGCATCCAGCACATAGTCAAATTACTACCGTGAGGACAATCTCAAATTAAGGGAACCAATCCGCAAGTTGCTTCCATTGTTTTCTCGACTTTTCTTCTCTAGGAACCATTAAAATTGATGGTAGGGGTCGCATTGGATCTACAACATATTTGCAATAGTTTAGACTAAGCTTATGACAAATTGAGTTCAAATTAACAAAATTAATCTAGGAGAACTCCCACCAAAAACAATATCCCTCACATTGTTTTAGTGGATCACACGAATCAAAATCCACCATATCAACAATCTCCACTACCATTTAGAGTCGTATTATAGTTTCAATGGCTTAATAATCGCCATGTTAATCATATCTACTATGGCGATTCATGCTTTACCTTTCTAAGGATCCGTGGTTCGAGACCATGTCTGCATACAGTCTGTCAAGATCAAAACCTTAGCTCTCGTGACATGAGCAAATCTGGCTTGCTCAATGCTTGTATACACTTCATAATCTAACACACCCTATCATCATGCGGTGCTTCAAACAGCAAGCTTTGTGCAACGGTGCTAACTAAGGGTGAACACTTATGACTTGAAATTATGTATTGAGGGATCATCTATAATGCTACCGTCAGTTTTACTAAGCAATACAAGATGCATAAAGATTAACATCACATGCAATTCATAATATGTGATATGATATGGTTTTCTTCTTTGTAGCCCACCTACCTTCAAGTACCTAACATGATCTCCATCATCACCGCATTGCACTTGGTACTACCATGCTTCATTAGTCATCCACCAGCTTCAATTCATTATAACTACTTTGAATAGACTTCAAGGTCTTAATATAATTTAAAGACAACTATATGATCATTGCCAACTTACAATAAGGCGAACACGGCTGTTATTAAATATAATCAAATCATGGCCATATCGTCATCAAGACACCTCAAGAAACAAAGTTAGACGCCTATTTCTTTGTATATTTTACGTGGTTTGGGTCTTTCACTATGTCGTTATAATTCATTTAACAAGAACCACAACATTGATACTAGTATTGTCAATCACCCGTTGTAAAATTGGATCTTAATCATAGGAGAAATGCACCCAAAGCCACTCTATGCAATACAAGTTGCACGTCAAGCGCGAGCAAGTCTCATGAACGACATGTCATGTAAGGTTAAATGCCGCTTCATCCCAACATACCGCAAAGATTCAAAGGCCACAAGAAGCACCTATAATAAAAGCATCAACGCCCACAATGACCATTGTGTTTTACCAGGCAACAGACTACATATGACACAAACCGATACCACCGTAGGGTTTCAGAGCATGGAAAACAAAAAATTCTACCATACAAAACAAACAAGCCAAGATCTATCAATAGATTGTAGCAACGAACATGGAATAAACCACCGAAGATTCTGTGCGTTTAACGAGTTTAGCATTCGTAAGGATGTAGTCGATTTTCCCGATCTCAAGATCGCAGACGTATCCTTCCGGCGGCCAAGGCTCCTAAGTAGCCGATCCCCAGCCGGTCACACATCGCTCTGGTGATTGACGGGTAATCTTTCCTCTCCCTTGTTCCAGCAAAGCAGCTAGAGGTTGTAGCATCTCTCGCGATTCCTATGAAGACAACGTATGGCACCTAAGTGAGGGGAGATCTCACAGGCTTCGCTTGCCTAGAAAGCAGTATGGTGGACTATGAGAGAGCTCCTACGTATCTAGGGTTTAGACACACCAAGGAGGGGAGGTGCTAGTCAAAGTATAGGGTGGAAGCCTAAGTTTGCTGGGGTTAGGCAACCCCAGGAGGCGCAAGGCAACAAGTAGGAGGTGGTGGCGCCAAGTTAGGGTTTGGGAAGATGGAACTTGTGTGTCTTGAGGGTGCCTCGCCTCCTCAAGTAGTGGAGGTGCGGCTAAGGGGAGGAGTCCCTCCCCACTGCTTGAGGTGGTCACGGCTGGGAGTGGAGTGGAACCTCCCAACCCCAGCTTCACCTCTTCCTCCTCTTCAAAACCTGCTGCTTGACTTTCAATCCAGCTTGACTTTTGTTCAGGATTTGATTAACTTTTATTTTATTAGTTTATGACACTTAGTACATGATGCAAATTATACCAAATTGATATAACATATCTATGTACCTTCCTCCGAGTGCCGCATATTCCTAACCTTCTGTAACATTCCCCGGCGAAAATACCGGAATCATTCCCCAACTCAAAACTAGACTTCTTTATATGAATCTTATTCCCCATTCATTCCTGGATCTCCTCGATATCCCATGGATCCCATCCTCAGACCAACAACATTCGTCTTTCTCATCATTCCATAACTACTCAAACAACGTCAATCTCATGTGTCTCCACTACCGTGAATTATGCGGACATGATCGAGACATTCAACAATAACCAATAGAGGAATCTGAAATTCATATGGTTCTACATTTCTACGACACTTTTATGCATCGAATGAACCACTTAAGCATACGTATACCAATTTCCTTTGTCTCAAGATAGTTTACTTATCCTAGGTTATGGATCGCCGGTTGGCTCCGCATACCTAGTTCAACTGCACATCGAGCAAGTACTCTTTCTCGCTCCCCGTGATATGTGATCCCTTGTGAGCCGGGCCGGATGCTTGGTAAAGCTAATTGGATGACATTTCACCGAGAGGGTCAGGAGTAGCATATCTATCTCGGGCTATATGGATGGACAAATCCTAATTTCTTGATCCATGTGTTTCAACCAATACTTTCCTAACACTCAATGCCACTCTTTATAGCCAATTCCGCCACGGGTGTGGTGTTCTGATGTCATCAAAGCATCCATCCGTAAAGGTGATATGCATGATCTCATGGTCGAAGGAAATTAGGGTTACGCAAATGTAACGTAAAGGTTGTTAGCAATTCGAACTATTAAAATGACTTGATCTTTATAAGCCACGCTTTTATCTATAGGGAGGTATGTCCGTAATATCATTCTCCTCCTAACGTATATGATCTTTGTTGTTAATAACATCTTTAATGTTCATGATAGGGAAACCACAATCATATATTGACCAACAAGCTAGTATTAGGTATAGAGAAGCTTTACTTAGACTTCCAATTTAAAACTACAAATCACACAAGTATTAATGTTTCCTTGTTAATACTATTTTAGCATGAATGTGTAAAACATTTATCATAAAACACAAAGATATAATAATAACTATGTTTATTATTGCCTCTAGGGCATATCTCCAGTCAAATTAATCGGAAATATAGGGCACAAGTAGATTTTAAGCTTTGGCATTGACGCCGTATTGATGTGAGTTTAAACCTGTAGAACGGTCATGAGGTTGGAGATGGGTGGCGGAAGATGATGATGTGGGCGTGGGGTCCGTAATCATACAATGAATGAGAGAGAGGAGGAGTGGGGCCGGTCATCATCGACAGAGTGGGTTCTTTCCAAGGTGAGAAAACGCTTCGGGGAGAGAGGAGAGGTGGGTCATGAGTGGGCTTTAGTGGCCTGGCTAGTCAATGGGTCAGTCTTTTTAGCATTTTTTTGTTCATTGTTTTTTCCTTTTTCCATTTCTTTTATTCTGCTTTTGATTTTTAGATTAAACAATTCAAACACCTCATTTGAATTCATACTTTTGCCAAATTTTGTGAATAATCAAACACCCATTAATATCACATCATTCTCAAGTCAAATTTAGAATAATATATTTATCCTTTTTTAGTGTCTTTTAATTATTTAAAATAGGCTCTTAGTTTTAATTAAATAAGATTTAGTAATATTATTCAATTCCATTTGGAATTTAAATTTCCACCAATCTTTGGGTGAATTTTAACTTCATAACAACATATTTCAAAGTCCAAAATAAAATAATTCTTTTATTCTTTTAGGATCTATTAATAATTAAATAAAAAGTCCATAGTCTTTAATTCAAATAGGTTTTAATTTATTTTAAAACTCTTTTTGAAATCTAAATAATATCAAAATATTTTTAGTAGGTTTCATTTGAAAACTAAAACACTTGGAAATCTTAATTAAAATAAATTAACTTCTGTTTTAGTGGATTATTTAAAAATGGAAAAACCTTTACTTTAATAAAAATGGATATTAATAAATCCTCATTATTTTATTTAAATAAACCTTTACTCTTTTTATCAAATAAAAAACATTTTATTTCAAAAAGCTTAAATAAGATTTAATTTGGTCTCTATAAATAATAATCCTTATTTATATTTCTACCTATGCTTTATAAAAACCATATCTTTTTTATTAAAAAGATTCAAAAATAGTGATTCCAATTATTAAAACTCTTTATTAATTGTTTATTTTTTAAATCCCTTTAGGATTTTTTTATTTAATCAAAATAGGTTTTGATGTTTCCAATTGGAATCAAAAGTTTTCTCAACCTAAAATCAACAATTGTTTACTTTGTTTATTTATTAATTCACAAGATTTGAAAATCTTTGGGATGTGACGGGGCTCCACACCGCCTGTGCGCTGGCCAAAGTTAGCTACGCCTCGGGGTGTGGCCACCCCTGCGTCTCTCTGCCTCTGCCTTTCCGGATCTTGTCGCCCACGGTAAAATATTGACTTTGACTTTTGTCCGCCCAATTCAGAATATTGATTTTCCTCGCTTTTCCTCAACCAAAATGTATAGAAAACAAGAATCCCGCACTTTGGCAACTTATTAACAGGTTAGTTCCAAAAATATATAAAACACTAAAGTGTAGACACATCAAAGCAAAGTAGATACTACCTGCTACGGGAACATCAAAATTGAGGACAAAGCCCGACGACACATCCTCAAAGCTTAACCTCTCGCCCCTCGAGTAGTAAGTGGTGAAGAATAATTTTGAGGATATGCACCATCAAAACCAAGATCAAAACATTTGCAAGCATTGAAAGTCGGGATCAAAGAACTCAAACATGTGCATGAAAGATGTGAGTCATCAATAAGACAAAGTAACTGCGTATGTACATGAAAGTACATTAACAGTGATCATGAATAACATGCATTGAAAACGCTTGTTGTATCACAGGCTAAAACATAGCATAGTGGCAATCACTTGTCCCTCAAAGAGTAGCAAATAGATGGCTAGGACACCTTCAAAGTTCACAAGGTGACTATAAACAAATAACACAAGAACAAGTAATATCACATGACCAATCAAGAAGTGTTGGGACACACATAGAACTAAGAATGGCAATCATGCTCTCTTAATGGTGCCTAAAGGTAGAAGGTGAGACTCACAGTAGTGGAAGAGAGGTCTTCATAAGGGAAGGTGATTTGCTTCCAAAAGAGCTTCCAAAATTATGGTACTATAGCTTTCAAATTCTCATCATTTTATCATAAGCATCTTGAAGGATTAAGGTTAAAGAATAAACCATGGAGCATGCTTGAAAAAGCATAAGTTGGCAATCCAAGTCCCTAAATATGAGGTCATAATCGCTACTCAACTTCACCACCGTAAGTTTTATCATTTAGTACATGTTCATAGAGAACTGCCAATTCAAAATTCTCATGGTACAAGAGCTATCCCATAACCAAAATGACAAGGCAAGAAGACAATGAGCATCTCAATGATCTTTTATTTACTATATGTATAGTTTTTAATGAGGAGTTTATGATAGCTCATCATAGGATATGGGCAAGTTTCCATGATTAGGGCATGCTTAGGGCTAGCTGCCCCAAAGCTTTATAACACACAAAATACAACTCCATGGACTTACAAGATCCCCTTTATTTCACACCGTGGTGACATGCATGTATAAAAAGAAAGCATGATACTAACTGAGTACAAAGTACTAGTGCAATGTTGAAAACGCTTCCCCATGACAAGCATGGTTCTCTAATTCCAACGAGGCGTGCTATACAACAGATTTTACCTAATGGTTCAAGTTTATTAGGGCAAAGAACATAAAGTGTGCCATCAAGTTTGTGAGGGCTTTAATCTCTAAGTTTTCACATAACAAAATAGTTTTAATTAGAAGAGAATAAACAAGAATATACTTAGAATGTTGTAACACACCATGCATAGGATTTATAGTGACACTTTGAACAAATTGGTTTCTTGGGAGTTGGAAGCATGAGTAGATCTTACCACAAGTGAGGCTAGCAAATACTGGGAGCAACCAACTAAGAGAGCAATAAGGCTTATAATCATGCAAGAACACAAACATTACTAATCAAAGCAGAGTGGTACTACAAGTCAATGACTAAATGATCATAGAGGCTATGGTGACTTGTCATATTACAAAAATGGTGTGAGTATGTGCCAAGTCAACCTAAATAAAGCATCAAAGGAGAATACAATACTATAAGCCAGACAAGCAAAAAACCCATAATTTCTTCAAGAAATTTCCACTAACCAATCCCAATTGCTTGAGCAAGACATGCTACAGCAATAAGCACTACATATGGTCAAAATACAATGCCCTAGCATATCATGCTAAAGTGTAAGTCATAGTCAATGCAAGATCCTCAGACATTCAAGCAGGAACTTCCTCATCATTCAACACCACAAACTTATTTGGAAACAACACACAGAACGGGTCCAAACTACTTTATTCACAAACTAAACAACTAAGCAAAGAAACGTGGAAACTAAGACACCTAAGAACAACATAACTCGGTAAGCATGAAACAATAAAACGTAAGGTCTGGGACAGACCGAGCTTTTTATTGATGAATAGGCAGATGCCTTAAGTCCCTGCCATTCAAGCTTGTACCTCTTGATATTTCTTGGGGTGACACCACAGTAGCATCCTAAAGCTTGAGCTATCCATTCTTCCATCTCATTACATCATTCTCTCTCTAGGACCTAAAAATTTTTCCAGTATCATACAAAACTTCACACAATCTTCATTAGCAAATACTAGTTTATTCAAATATATTATAACTTGGCAAAGCTTTGAAACAGAAAACTTTTTAACTAAAAACACAAGCTATCAAAAACTCCTTCCAAAATCCTTAACTCCCCCCAAAAGGGAACCTCAAAAAGGAATCAATAAGTACTAAATGCAAATAATGGCAAAATATGTCAAACAGACCAGCAGGTAGAAACCAATTTTTTAGAAAATCTATGTTGCTCAAATAAAACATGTTGAACTAACGAAAGTTAGCTAACATATCGGGGATTTATTCAGAATTGGCAGCTCAATCTTCGACATGTAGAGACTACCAAATTTTTATGGTGGAGGATGTAAATCTGTTTTGGGACAGCAACTCCCTCAAATCTTACTTCCCTCTCATTAGAGGTCATCCTTACACAAAAAGAAAACAAAAGAAGGTGTCAACACCGATTTTAACCTTTTATGCCTATTATGCCATAAGCATCGCAATCCCGTGATTACCATTTTCACAGACATAACATTTGGATATCGCAATACATCATCCATTACAAACTATACACAAGGTCTTATACAAATAAGGATCTTCTAATACAACTCAAGAAGTGGAATAACGAGAGATAATCTATAGCGTGACGAAGTTCCATCTTCAGGTCATGCAATACCGATGATGGAGATGATCCTAGTTGTCGTAACTTCCCAAGGGTCCGGCTATCCTGATACTCCTTCATAGTCCCGCTAATGGAATAGCTGTGGACAAAGCTATGAGTACTTTTTGCTACTCGTAAACTAATACTAATAAGTAAATGGGTTTTTTGAGTAGGATACGCTTCCAGGATTGTTTTTGCAAAGCCGACGCATTCTACTAAGTTCAAGCAAAGAAACTAGTTGAAAGTTTTATACCCAAGTTGATCCCTCCCTTTATAAAGGTAATGATTCCTCGTGATTGCAATTTAGTCCCCGGATCAATGCTATCATCCATGTTTAAGATGAAGTACACGTAAACAAAGGTCACATTACAAGTCATTCCAGACAAACATATCTTTACAACTCCATGGCCACAGGCCTAGTATAAGAGTTTAAATATGTAATAAGATAAGTCTTCATCTTCATGCCATGTGCAAGCATGCTGAGTGTGACTCATGACTCCTAATCATCATCGGTCAACTCCCTAACATCAGTTACGCAAAGTGGGTCAATACATTGAATATATTGGCAAGATACCTTAGTAGGCCATAGTCTAGATACTATATGCATTTTGGCTATGTAGCTTAGGTTTGCTTTGCTCAAAATAGGTTTTCCTATTAGTTAAAAAACACTAAGTTTTTCTTGACAAAAACTTTTCCCAAGGAACCACCATGAAATTGGTGTACCTTCACCTTGTTCAACCATAAGTTTTACTTAGAAATTGGGATGAGGAGATTCTGATAACTTCCATGCTTCTGACTGCTGTCCAATGCTAAGGACATGGCTAAGTACTTAGATTTTTCCATCTGCGTGAGAGGTTTGCACTTCCCACAAGACTTGATTTTCACTAAGACAGGACCTTTCAGAAGCCTTCCCTGTAATTAAATGGACGTTAGCCCAACTTATCATACTCACTACCAATTAAACTGTCCAAATGGCTGGGTTATAAACCTATATGATCCAGCAGTAGCCCATATTGCCAAGTGGTTTCCATCTAGAAGCTTCTAATGCCATGGTATATCAAACTTTGTCTCGCTGGTGGCTTCCACAAGTGAGATACACAAGGTAAAACCATAGAATGGGCCTTGTAAAATCCACTCAACATAAACCATTCCTTCCATTCCACCTAGTATCATTCACTTAGTTGTTTTATTACAAAAACAAAAGTCCAAAGATCAATCACAAGATGTATACATCTTAACTTAGAAATTTCTAGCAATTCTACAACTACTAGGATTTCCCAAGATAGTATATAGACCAAAAATATTCCTGCAAATCTAGCAAAATATTTCTAGTGCATAGCTGAAAAACTTAGGAATAAAATCATGAAGCACCACTTGCCTTGGTGAAGTTTGGAGAGTAGCTACAATCACAAATCACAATCAGTATTTGCACCCAAATCTACACATAAAATATTGGCCCAAAATCACATATACAATTCTGTATGCTAAAAGAGTAGAATGTATGTAATATGCTAAGGATGATTTTCTACACCAAACAAAAGACAAGTACGTGATCGAAACATAAACAAGACCAAACTTGCTAAATAAACTTGGTATAGAAAAAAAAAAACATTTTCCAAATAATTATTATACAAAAATAGGACTACATGTTTCTGTAAACAACTATTTAACAGAGGGCAAACTTTAAACACATTTCATAAATGGAAAGGATTTTCTCTCCCATTCCATTGATAAGTAAAAATTTGTCAATCGGACGGGATTAAAAGTTATGAATTAAAACAAAGTTTAAAACATCTAGATCTAATCGAAATTTAAAACTAAATTCATGCCACGCGACGCCTCCGATGATGGTACCGCTTCGTGATCACGCTTTAACCGTTAGATCTAACTATACCGCCGCTCAAATCTGCCCGTATCTCTTCGCTTAGTTTATATCAACATCGGATCTAGATCCAAAGGGATCAAATCACTCAATTTCACAACTCTCGCGAAATGCCCAACGGGCGGCGACGGGCTCGGCCAAGGAAGGATCGTGAATCTAGCGAGGGATGGGGGACAAGGATGATGTTTACCGGCCGCAAGGTTGCGTAGGTAGTTCCGTAGGGTTGCTGGCGGGATAGCGAAGCTGCAAAGCGTGGGCCGGGAGCCGCCGCAATGAGCGCGTCGCAAAACATGCATAAGACGCTAGTGATGCTTTGATGACCCTAGCATGAACTGGTTGTATCGAGGTGTGAAAGGCTACGGTGAAATACCATCGATCAAGGAGAAATGCGGCCGGTTTCACCGCCGCTGAGTCGAGCGCATTTGCCTGGCGTTGCGCACGAACGGCGACGTAACTCACACGAAATCAAACAAAGGCATCACGGAATCTGCTAAGGACATGCTGGTCATGTTTGTCGAAATCCAGAGACAGCGGTCGGAGCTCTTCACCTGATGGCTCCCGGAGTGGTTCGACAAAGGTATGCCAGCTCGACAGGGACAAATGTAGGTACCAGGGTCAGGAGTGAGGGAATGGATCGAGAGAGAGGATCTTATAGCCGGAGCAGGGCAGAGATCACGCATTCACGCTAATTATGGATAAAATCACGATGAGGATAAGGAAGAAAACGCTGCACGGGCGCTCAGGCGCTGGATTTGGGGAAGAAGGAGTCGACGGAGGTGGGTCCACTCCGTCAGCCGAATCTTTTCAGGGTAAAAGTGGAAAGCAGAGAAAAACAGGAGAGTGGAAATCCTGTGGCTGGCTAGTGGCTGCTTCCGCTATTGGTTCAAACAACACGCCTTTTTTTCTATTTCTCTCTTATCTTTTTCTTTTACCGATTGATTTTCTAGAAACTCCATCTAAACAAATTCAAAAAAATTGAATTAAAATGTTTTGTGGATTTTAGAGTGTAACCTTCATATTTTGGGCATAAAACCATGGTCTCTCCAGTACTAGTCATCCCTTTGATTGAAGAAATAAACAAAGCGTTATAAAGCACTTGATTTGAATAAGTTTTGGAAATGGTTTTTAAATTATATTTATTTGGTAAATTTTCACCAAACTCCAAAAGCAACAAAACAAGTAACAAGAGAGCAAGCAAGGCTTGGTTTAAAACAAATAAATCCCTTCAATTGAGTGGCATTGGTTTAATAGTTGTTTCACATAAAATAATGAGCACTCAGATGCCCTGCTTTTTTAAATGGTTTTGAAATGGAACCCAAATGATCATGGATGGCCGGATGATGTGAATGAAAGTTTTGAACATGATTTAGATGTTACAACTCCCTAAGGTGAATCTCGGCCTCGAGATTCTGGTCATTAGCAAATAGAGGGTGGTCTTTCCAAGATCATTTTCTTTCCCGTTGCTTCTTCTTCGAATGATGGTTCCATTGAACTTTTTCATAATTTGATAGTCGAACCGAGTAACTTTCTCAGCAATTTCAAGAATCTTGATAGGTTTCTCCTCATAAGTGAGATCACTTCAATTGGACCCTTCCAAAGGTATAGTATCCTCAAAAGAAGTCTCTTCATTTCGGATGACATTTCTAAGTTGACTCACATGAAATATTAGAACAAGCAGACAAAGACTTCCGCACTAACTCATAAGCTACTTCTCCTTTACAACTCGTAATCTTGAATGGTCCAACATATCTTGGGGCCAATTTACCTTTACACCAAACCTCTTCACCTAATGGCAGGACACTCTAAGATAGCTTCTATCACCTACTATAGGTGACTTCTACGCTTAGGATTCAAGCAGTTCTTTTGTCCCAGATTATGCTATCTTTCGCCCATTTTAATTCAGCTTGAATTTTCTTCAAATTCTCCTTTGATTTAGTGTCTGGTCCGGAACAAACTTCTTTTCTCACACACCATTCCATAGCAATGGGGTGGTAACACTTTCTCCCCATAGAGAAACTCCAAAATGGTGCCATCTCAATACCGGGCTTGATAGCTGCAAGTTATTGTAAGAGAATTCTGCGTGAAGCGTAGACTTTCATCCCAACTCGCTCCATAGTCTAGAGCACATGCCCTCAACATATCTTCGAAGAATCTGATTGGTCCTTCGCCGTCTATTCATTAGTCTCAGAGATGAAATGCAAGGTTGAATTCCAACCTGCTCCTGCAATGACTCATGAAATAGCTGCTCAAAAATGAGAACTGAATTGGGTTCCCGCGATAGACACAATAGCCTTGGGTAACGCATGTAGACATAAAATTTACTCATCATAGATCTTGGCTAATTCTAGCACTTGTATAAGCTTTGTCGTTCACGGGTATAAATGAGCCATTTTAATGTCATCCACTACTACCCAAATAGGAATCAGACCACCGGCCCTGGCAATCCCAGTGATGAAATCCATACCAATCTCTGGTCTCCACTTCTCCAATCGTGAACAGGTGTTGGTTGTAAATAACTGCTGATTTGATGTTCCACTTTCATTTCTACTACATACATCACAATAAAGCAATATTTTGGCTATGTCCTCTCTTTGAGATTATTCCACCAAAATCTTCCTTCATATCCATGTACTTTTGGTGTTACCCGGATGAATGGAATATGGTGAGTTATAAAAGCTTCTTGTAATATCGCCTCCGGGTCTGTGGAACACGTATACATTTTCCATACCATAAAGTACCCTGTTCATCTTCATGAATCCCTTTGGCTTTTCCCTGCCAATGTTCTTCCTTAACTTTCAATTTCATATCTGCCTTTTGGGCTTTTTGATCTTGTTCTAACAAAGTGGGTCAACATCAAAAGACATGATCCTTCGTGCACAATCTCTCCAATCTGAGATTCTAATAAGCACACAGATCATCCGGCAATTTTAGTGGGGCTATTCACAAAACCTTACGGTTGTAGCATCCGCTACAACATTTGCTTCTTACTGTGGTATTGCAAACTCAAGTCATAGTCCTTGGATGAGTTCGAAACATCTCTTGTCTCTGCAATTTCTTCGGGGTAGTGCTACTAAACTCTTTGTGATCTCAGGAACACTTGGTACCTTTTCTCAAAGATAATGTCTCCATGTTTCGGAGTGCATGGATTACCGAGGCTAACTCTAAATCATGAGTAGGTAGTTTACCATGAGTTTTGAGTTGTTCCTTTGCGCATAAGTCACAACTTTCCCTTTCTTGCATAAGTATCGCACCTAAATCATGATGATATGCATCATAATACACTTGGGAAATCTTTCTCCAACCGGCAAACACAAGACTGGTGTCGCCACTAGTCTCTTCTTCAATTCTTGAAAGCTGAGTTCATATTCTCTTCTACCAAGCAAATTTCTTGTCTTTCTTACAGCAAGCTCACATTGGCTAGCTACCTTTGGAGAAATTCCTAATAAATCTCTGTAGTATCCTGCCAAGCCAAGGAAACTACGAACCTCTTCATCGATTCTTAGATATTCCTATTCAGCCACAGCTGAAACTTCTTAAAGTGTGATCAACTACTACACCATCTCCGACACAACGTAATAATCCTGTAAAACCAACTTCATTTAACCAAAATTCACACTGCTGAATTTGGCATACGCCTTATGCTCTCTAAGCTTCTCAAGCATCAAACGTGAATGTCCCTTTTTCATGCCTTCTTTGCTCTTGGAGTAGATCAAAATGTCATCTATGAAAACGACAACAAATCTTATCAAGGAACTCCATGAACACCTTGTCACCAGACCACATGCAAGCTTATGTCATGCATTGGTCAAACCAAAATAAGATCATCACTAAGACCTACTCATACAATACATGGTACCTTGTGGTGAAAGTTGTCTTTAGATATGCCCTTGCCTCTCTTCATCTTGAGTTAGAAATAACCCGATCGGAGATCGAATCTCTTTTGAAAGGAAACACAAGCTCCTTCTCAATCGATCGTTAACAATTCATTGATTCTAGGCAAAGGGATATTTATTCTTGATGGTCACCTCATTGAGTGAATTCTGCATCTATGCATATCCTTTTGACTTTTATCTTTCTTCTTCCACAAACAAAACCGGTGCTCCCCAAGATGAAGAACTTGGTTGGATAAATCCTTTCAAGCAACTATTCTCCAAGCCGCTTGAGTTCTTTCAACTCATCCAATCGATATCTTGTACGGTCTTGCCTTTGCTATGTGGTCCATGTATCCCCGAGTAGAAATCAATAAGAAATTCCACATCTCTATCCGTGGAATTTCCCGGCAATTCTTCCGGAAACACATCCGGATATTCACTCACAATTGGCACAACTATCTATGCTAACCCCTGAAGATAATTTCTATTATTCCCTTTGATTCAAAAGTTAGACTTGAATCTAATCCGCTTCTTTTTCCGTGGTCATGGAGGAAACAAGCACGTATCAAGTACTAATCTAGTACCTCTTCATACTCTGGTCATCCAATCCATTCCTAAAATACATCCAAATTCTTTGGGAATCTAGGATTATCGACCATCTTGATCGGAAACTCTATGTTTTCCAAACTCTACTGCATCACGATCCCTAAGATCCAAGACTTACTATCATATCTCCAACCGGAGAACTTACTTTATTGGACACCCAATGTTTTCAGTTGGAAACCCATTTCTATCAACAAATGCTTTGATATGAATCAGAATGATGATAACCAAGATCAAAAAAGAACAAGTGCTGAATAGAAATTGAGTTTGAACTTAACAGCCAGCAGCATCAAATTCCTCTATAGATATCCTCCACATTAATGTGGTTCACTTGTCCCTTTTGAAAAGGGTTGGGCATTTACGTTAAACTTATTTCTGGAATTCATTTGCATAATGCCCCATCTTCTCTTGCACTTGAAACATTCAACCCGGGACTAAGAGATCCTGCTGGGGATATGCTATATGGGTATCCTCATAGCATGTATCTTTATCCGACTAACCCGTGGGGTGGCCCATAATCGGTAGCATGGCCTGCGAATGGCTCATCAAGTGCCCAGCTTAGGTGGATCCCGTAGGGAGGCCCATGCCTGGAGCAAAAGGAAGGCTACGGTGGAGTCACCAGCATACCTGGAGCCTTGGAGTGCAAGATACACAAGATTAGTAATAGACGTGTGTAGAACTCAGAATCTGGGTCTTGCCATAGGGACTTTTTCTCAGAACCTCAGGGGACCATGCCACTATATAAGTTCAATGGCCCATGGTGTAGCCTTTAGGCACCACAACTTAGTATCAGCATACACGCCAAAAGACACAACTAACCTATCTCTCAGAATTTCAAGGTGACAAGCATATTGAGTAGTGATTACAGAGAGATAGGATCAACAACGCTAGGATCTGAACTCGGTAATCCTGTCAGCTGTACACTGCACTCCACAACCGGGTCCGCCTTTACTCCCAATAGCTCTCTAAACACGACCGTGGAGGAACCTCCATGTGGCGCACTTGCCGTCGCAATACCATTTACAGTTGGCGCCAATACACCACCGCTGGGCTATCACCGGGAAGGGCAAGAGGCATGCCTCAGGCTCTTCAGCCGGCAGAGACTAAAGATCTTCGCTGGAATCAACGGGCAAACCGGTGAGCTATCGGGTCGCATTTCTTCTCCCAAGTTAACGCCCGATCGCTTCCCGACGCAGTTCTGGATCCCGCGAAGAGACGGCAGAACCCTACGCCTGTGTTCGGACGTTCCTATCGGAGACATCCACCCTTCATCGGGCTAAAACCCGACTCGGCACTAGTCTCCCCGAAGCTCTGAGGAGCATCGTAGACTCCCGCGCATCAGACCGCCCCACGGGCTGGATATGTTCAAGGAAGGGTCGGCATTTTGATTCTCTCCGAGTTCACCGACAAAGATCGGAAAGCATCAAGATCGCGATGGACCGCCCCACGGCAGGGATATTGCTTATGAGATATCGACGCCGGACTCTCTCCTCGGAGTTTGCCGCAAAGATCGGAAAAATTCAAGGCCCAATCAAACCGCCTCAGGATATAAAGGTGGAAGATCACTACAACCGCCAAGCTTCCTTGGTGTCCCGGACAGCGTAGAGATCCAAGTTCGGCCGGCGGGTTACCATCTTCGATCCATCTTTCATTCGCGCTGTGCCTTCAGAGAGAGGGGGTTTAAACCCTCATGACCATCTTTCACCGTGTGTGAGCCTGTAGATAACGCGCCGATGCACCTCGCCCATTACCCGCAATGATTTGATGCCATCTATCACTTTGTGGAAGGATCGATTACCAAGCACGCTTCTCCCACACACTTTGACTTCTATGCGCATAAACAGTTGGACGCCTCACCTTCAAAAGCATGGTGAACACCATCAACAATCACGCTGGAGGCTCGCAAGGCTCACCGACAACATGAAAGCCATTGATCCAGCCTCTCCGATTCAATCACCGCACTCGCCTCGGCCGCCATCGCCAAGTCAGAAGCAGCACCAACCATTCCGCATTCATCGCCGCAGCCGTTGCACCCCCATCGCCTGGCCGCTGGGCGGAGGAGGTCTCCGCGCCCGACTTCTTTCATTGGGACGCGCTTTTATGGCGCTGATTTCGGGCAGTGCATTCGGGGAGGAAATGTAGATTTACCAGCTCTGTAGAGCCAGGGACTCCGCTATGCAGGAGATGGAGGAGGAGAGTACTGCCAGCTGACGGAACAGCAAGCTTAATAACACCGCCATGTCCCGAGGTGTTCGTCACCATTGGGACAGCGACGGATGAAGACCAATCGGGCAAGTCTCGCTTAGGCGCTGGATATGGGTAGGCCACTTATTGCTGTCACCACGATCGCAAGTAAAAAGCCGTCATGCCTCCCCGGCTCAATCCACTGCCAGCATCAGCCGCAGGAACTCGACATCGGTCCAAGCAAACAACAACACCACAAACTGCGGCTCCAAGATTCACGCTTCATTCACGGCACCATGTTATCCCAGCCGATAGAGTGATACGTACAAGCATCTTCCTGAGCCACCAACTGCTGATCATATCCTCGAACGCGGACTCATCTTGATTTAGAAGCTGCCAGAATCAGCCGGAGGAAGCGCAGAATATCGGCGTGAGCAAGGCGCTAAA
Source organism: Avena insularis (assembly GCA_023614405.1). Lineage (NCBI taxonomy): Eukaryota > Viridiplantae > Streptophyta > Magnoliopsida > Poales > Poaceae > Avena > Avena insularis. The sequence goes on along the minus strand of CM042691.1, from coordinate 290,855,115 downwards.
CTAGACTTAGATCCGTAAAACGCCAGGTCCATACAGTAAAAAGCTAGAGCAATGGAGGCCGAAAGTACAAGACTCTGCCTCCAAAGAAATTGTATAGGCTAAGAAGGCTCCTATTGAAGCCGCCATCAACTAATTCTGTGTACCACAAGAATTCCAGGATGGGCTCCCACTTGCCGCAAGATGTTAAAGTTGCTTATACATTGACATCAAGGCAAGCGGTGTGATTCTACCCCACCCCACCCTTAAATCTCTCTCCGGCCGCCAAGACCATTCTAGAGCAGGATAGATCGCGCTCGAGGCAAAGGGAACATGTCTATGACCTAGTGGCCAAGGCGTGTAAAGCAAGCAGAGCAGAAAGGCCACCTCCTCGCAGGCTTGAGTTCCACCCAGTCAGCCTCGGGCCGCATCTAAGAGCCAAAGACAAACCGCCAAGGGACAGACATCTCCGTCAGATGTTGGATCACAGACGGGTTCATCAGAATAAAGACGAGGATGCGCCGCAATGTGAAGGATAAGTTATCCTGGCCATATCCTCCGACCACGGAGAAAGAGCCCAACTCGCCGCTACCATCACCACCGCCTCGATCCTCCGACGCTCAGAAGACTACAAGGTCTACCATATCGCACTGGATATGCCCCAACAAGCGTAGGTGTGTGGCATTGTCATCCGCGATAACACGGAAAGGTGCATCTGGCCATGAGTTGGAAAGTAACAACGGCAAGACATAAGAGCAGGTCGAAGCCATGACTCCTCCAAGGCATCCGACAAGCAACCGTGCGATAGGCGTGAAAGGCCGCAGAGAGTAACGTGCGGGTGTTAAGAAGGCTAACCCACCACCACACTTCCCGCCTCCGTCTAATTCACTCCAAGCAATACTACATATGGAGGTAGGCCCGCTGGCTGCCAGGCAAATTTTGCATCCTCGATGACAAAAAGAAGAAGAACCCGGAGCCCGCATTTACGCATCGCTCACGGATCGGGATAAGATTCACGCAGGCTCCGGAAGGATTGCATACCTGGGACCACGTTGCTTTTGGACTCTCGCAATACGTCCGCCGCAATCTCACCACCCCAAAGGTTTCCGGATTGGACAAGACCATCAAGCCCTATGACGGCATGTTCCCGCCATTGCTCGCTATTATGGTTGCAGGATCATTTACGACAACGCTGGGTGGAGATTGCCGGAGGCGGAACCCTAACGTCATTGCTGCTGGGCACCTCCCTGCTAATGTTGATGTACTATCATTAATGGATCGACGACTTGCTGGAAAAATCCATCTATTAACTCGGGCTGGACATGCAAGAAGCATTCACCAAAGAACTTTGAGGGTACATACAAGCCGCCCCGCAACGGCGGTATATCTACAATGTGCATGCAAGAGAAAGACGAGACATCTCAGGCCTACCTCTCGCTGGCTGGATATGAAGAATTCCCGCGATGAGGAGTGCACGCCTGCATCGCCACATGGCCGTCACTTTCATCGATGGGTTGGAAAGGGGGACGTTGTTCACATAAGCCAAGCGCCATGCAGACAATCATCAGCTTGACTTGAATCAGATGATTCAGCGCGAAGCTAGCGAAGTTCTAGCGAACAGTCGCCGACGACGATGCTCGGGCTCTTGTTGTGCACAAGAACGGCCGTTTCCAACCCAAGTCCCGAGGAACAGCAAAAAGACAAAAGCGGAAAACCGCCTCAGAAGAAAAACCAATCTACCGACATGGTCACTATGACACTTTTGGTGACGAGGTGAAGGCGGATAACGTGGAGTCAAATGGTGAAGGGGGAGAGCAGCATCAGGCACTTAGCAATGAGAAGCGAAACCGAACTTGCCAGCCGCCCGCTGCCCATGCCCAAATGTACGAGGAGTACTGCTGACATGCCGCGCGGGCTCGTGACACCCTCGATGTCAACGGCAGCCACCCATACCAATCGACACCGCAAGTTCGCCAACGACCTCAAGGAAGACCCAGTCCGCCATAAGTGAAGTCGGAAATGCACCGTGAGGCAAGGGCAAGGGTAAGAAGAAGGAGGAGTCCAATGATTCAAGTGACATGGATCTAGGACATTGACCCTAAGCATGCCGCCAAGAACTACGGCAAGGGCAAGAACCCTTCGCAAAGAAGTCTCTAGTCTACCACTTCCTGCACTCCCACCGTCCGACAAAACAAGACATCTCCGAGATCCCGAGGGCCACTTCCCCTAGTTCCCCAATACCAAGGCCGGTCGAGGTTCCAATCACTTGGGACAGAACGGACCACCTGCATCTTGTGCCCACGGAGAACCAAGACGCCATGATCATCAACCCCTTGATCGATCAATGGAGTTCACCAAGTGCATGGTGGATAGTGAAGCAAAGATCAACATCATGTACCTAGATACACCGCTAAGATGAACTTGACTTGAGGTAACAAGGCGGACCAACAATCGTGGTCCATGATAGTTCCCGGTCGGGAGGCTCGGTCCCTTGGGTGCATCACACTTCAGGTAGCCTTTGGCGACGCATTACCGCCAAGAGCGCATGACCTTTGAGGTAGTCCCCTTCAAGAGGGTACCACGCCATATTCGGCCCGACATATTCGACACAGTGTTCATGGCCAAGCCATGCTTCGTCTACAACAGCTCAAGATACCCGGACCGAATGGTGTCATCATCGTATCCGAAGCTTACCAAGGCAAGGCACTACGAGATCAATGAAGCGCACGCTGTAAGCTATCCTCTACAAATAAGAATTCAAGGAGATCCAGAGCAAGGTCAATGACTCAAAGATGCCCGCCGAGAAGCAGATCTCCATTCCGCCTCCTGCTCAAGGCCGCCATCGAGACCAAGCAGGAATTGTGGTAGGCGATGCCCAAGACCGCCATTGGGACGAACTCGGATCCCAATAGGGGAAAGCGCTCACGAAGTTCCTCCTGAGAATAGGGACATCTTTGCATGGCAACCACCGACATGAAAGGTGTACCTAGGGAACTTGCCGAATACAGCTTAAACATAGATCCAAAATGTAAACCAGTGAAACAACCTACGACGCCTGGAGATGAGAAGAGACGTGCTATTGGCAAAGAGATAGCTAGGTTACTTAAGGCTGGTTTTATCCGAGAAGTGTCCTTCACACCCAATGGGTGGCTAATCTCGACTTGTCCCTCAAAAGGGAACTACTGAATTAAGAATGTGTTGATTACACCAGTTGAATCAAAGCATGTCCCAAAGATCCGCTTGCTTTGCCTCGATTGACCAAGTCATTGACTAACGGCTGGCTCAGAACTTTGTGTTTTCTCGATGCATACCAGATACCACCAAATCAAAATGAGGAAGTCGACTAATTGGCCACTTGCTCACTACCCCTTTACGACACGCTTTGCTATGTCACGATGCCCTTTGGGATGAAAACGCAGTGCTACCTACCAGCGGATAATGCAACGCTGCTTTCACGACCAAATTGGTTGGAACGCTCACGCCTGTGTGGACGAGTATTGTAGTAATGTCAAAAGTCAAATGACTTAATCTCCACTTAAAAGAAACCTTTGATAATCTTCGAAATACAACATGATGCTCAACCCTAAGAAGTGGCTCGGGGTTCCAAATTTCGCAAATTGTTGGGCTCATCAAGCTTCAAATACAGTAATCGAGGTCAACCCGAGAAAATCAAGGCCATCTTAAACATAAACCGTCGACATGCCTAGGTGACATCCAACGACTCAATGTGTTGTGTTGCGCGAAGTTAGTGTTCGTCACCGACTTGGAGAGAAGGCTCGCTACTGCATAAGTTGTTAGAAGGCGGACAAATTCACATGGACGACGAGGCGATGCAGCATTGAAGCAAAATTAAGGAGATTCTTTCCTACCATCTCTTGCAAACCCGAGATCTTTTCGGCGAGCCTCGTTAATTTACATGGCGGCAACCAACCGGTTATCAAGATCGCTGCCATGGTAGAGCGGAAGGAACCAAGCATGAGCACGTAATTCAAAGACCAGTTTACTACGTAAGCGTAGGTCTTGACGAGTCCAAGCAGCTACTCCGCACTACCAAAAGATAGGTTATGGAGTATTCCTTGATTCTCGCAAGCTGAGGCATTACTTTCAGGAGCACCCAATCACAATGGTGAGCAAGCCTCCGCTGTTCGACATTATCAACAATAGCGACGCTACAGGAAGGGTCGTGAAGTGGGGCATTGAACTTACCTCCTTCGAGATCACCTACAAGAGACGCGACGCTATTAAGTCACAAGCTCATGGATTTATTGCAGATTGACTGAGGTGCCGATGCTACCCATTGCCGTAACTATAGTATTAGGTGATGCAATTTGATGGATCAAAGTTGCTCAACGGCTCGGGGCTGGTGTATTGCTACAATACCAAAGGAGACAAGCTACACTACGCTCGCAGATCCACTTCGAGGCTACAAATAACATGGCGAGTATGAAGCACTAATTCACTTGATCAATGTAGCCAAGGATATTGGCATCGCTTATAGTTTGTCAGTGGAGATTCTGATTTGTCGCCCAAACAGTGGTCCGCACCTGGAATGCGGAACCCTATGATGGCGCATATCGTGACGGCGGACTTAGATAGCCAAGAGCTTCTTGGGCTACGTAAGTCAAGTATGTGCCTAGGGAGCAAAACGAGGCTCGATTCATTGTCTAAACTTGGATCGTGGCACAAACAAATTCATGAGTTTTCCTAGAGCATCTACGACACCATCCGTGAAGGGCGCCGACATCGACAACCCGGATAGAGCTCATTCTTTCGTCAACATGGTGACGAAGATCCTCCGACTTGGACAAAACCATTCACTAATATTCTAACACGGAACTTTGCCCGATGACGTAGGTCGAAGACGGCAGATAGTACGACGAAAGCAAAGGGTTATACTATAATTAATGGGCAATTTACAAAAAGAAGCACCACCGGTGTATACCTAAAGTGCGCTTCCAGCCAGAAGGTATGGAAATCCCACGCCGAGATCCATCTCGAGATCGCATGCATCACGCCGCCCTCGATCGTTGGTCGCGAAATCCTTCCGCAAGGATTCATCGGCCGACCGCGAAGGCTGCCGATAAGCTGGTAGAAACATGCACAGATGCCGATATGCCCGACAACCACATGTTCGCTGAAGAATTGCTAACAATACCAATAACTTGGCCGCTATAGTCTGGGGCTAGACATGGTGGGGCCAAGTATAAACAACACCATGGATTTACACATCCGCTTGTAGCACTTGACAAATTCACCAAATGGATAGAAGCTAAACCCATTAGAAAGCTTGATGGGGCAATCGCCCTCGTGTTTGTCCGATCTAGTGGTGAGATTTGGTCTCCCACATAGCATCATCACCGATAACGGCAGAACTTATTACTTTGAGAAGTGGAGGCCTATTGCTGGGACAAAGGCATTCGACTTGGATCTTGCATATGTGGCACACCCACACCTAATGGTCAAGTTGAGCGAGCCAATGGGTTAATTCTGGAATCAAGCTTACGCCTTGAGGCACCGCTACATAGAGCAGCTGGAGCTGGGCGGAAGAATTGCCATCTGGTTGTGGAGTTTAACTACACCCAATGCATCCACCGGCCACACCCCCTATTTCATGGTATATGGAGCGGTTATCCTACCTTCCGACATCCTCCACGATGCACCAAGAGTTGCCGCCACGCATTTAAGATGACGCTGAAGAATCTAGGCGCTTAGATGTGGACCTTCTCGAGGAGGAGGAGCGCTTGGCATGCCAAAGATCCGCCATCTACCCAGGCTACGTTAGCTACCATAGTCGCCGTGTTCGATCGCTGCTTAAAGAAGGGACGGTGTTCCACCAAGCGTAAGAAGTCACACAAATTATCCCTCCATGGGAAGGACCGCTCATCATAAGCAAGGCGCTACTCAATGGGTCTTACTACCTTGTCGACAATCATGAGCTCAAGGATAGACCCAAATGGTGATCATAAGCGGTTTAACGGACCCGGATGATGACTACCCGAGTTTGATCGCCATGGAACATAGCACAGCCACGCCCTTTCTACACTTAGCATTTTTTATCTAATCGTATCTTTATATGATCAATGAAATATAGCTCTTGGTTCACTCATATTGCTGAGTCTTTACCTCCTTTAGTGTTAATTTTTGGATCATATAAACCTTTATGCACAAGCTTTCATGCTTTGCACTTAGGAAAATTCCGCCACGCGCGCTTAGCTTAAGTTTTCTGGTCTCACACGCCTTTGTTGTTTTTATGTGGATTCTCGAGTAGTGACTTTTGGCACTTATTGTTGGCCATTTTGTGTTCAAAGTATTGACGGTGCCATTGGGCATCATCACCCAAGCGCATGGTTCCAATAACGAGTCTTCCGACTCACCAAAAGTCAAGTATAAAACCAAAGTAATGGATAAGCCAGCACTTGCTTAAAACATATATACATATTGGGCATTAATTTAAGCAGCAGGATACGACAACCACTGTTTTCCGCCTTAAGATTACATCACCAAGTTTTTTTCAATGCACATCCCGTATGAAACAAGAATTACAAAGCTTTTTCACCCTTGGGTGCAGGGACTTGAGGTTGCATCATCACCACCGGAGATTCACCCTCAACGCCACCACTATGAGGAGACTCAAGATCTGTGGTTGGCGCTGCCAAGAAAGTTCCCGCACGAAGACGCCGACATCCACCAACTCGGCAACCCTGGTGTCATAACCCGCGAAAGTGATGACAAGATGGCTTCAGATCGATCTCTTTGCCGTCATCATCTATGTCGGGGATACCAGATGTCACCGTGTCGATGCTCTGCACCTTCATAGTGTGCCTTCACCATGGATGGCGCCATCCTTGCGCCAGCCCGCACATGAAGCTTTCCAGCTTGCAACACGCCGGGGCTCTCTAAGCAGATCTCCGTACTTCACCATGGAGTCCGAGGCCTTGATATAAATTTGCAGGGCTCGATCTCTTTGGCTTAGGGCGATGGCGGTGTTGATGAAGTTGCTTAAGAATAATGCATCTTTGTCCAAGGAGGCGAGCGGTTAAACCTGTGGGCGCTTGAAAATTCGGCTAATGATTGCATGAGTTCAAAAATTCTAAGTATCCAGACTATGTAACTACAAGGCGAGGACACTTATCAAGATATCATCTTTAGCTCCTGTAGACGACGTCCGTCAGGATTCGCTCTTGTTGGAGAAGCTTAAACGCCTTCGCTATGGCGGGTTTTGTTTCATCGGCAGCTTGCTTTTTGATCCTTTAGATCGCAAGCTCCTCCTTCAAGCTTAATGATCTCAGCGGAGGCGAGTCCCGCAGACTTTCATGGAATCCTTGTGCATCTTCAAAGCATTTCTTCCCTCTTCTTATGGATCTTGTTCTCACCGTCACCGCCGTCAATATGCTTGGACTGCTCGACAATATCCTTGGCCTTGGCAACATGCTCGCAAGTCGGAGAGAAAACAAAGTACACCGTGAGTACTCAAGAAAGAAGGCACAAAGTAAGACTTGGCGCTAAAAGAAATGTATTTGTTTTTGATGATCTTAATTCTAGATGGCGGTTTTACCTTTTAGCTTCAAGGTCCGCACATCTTCTCGTACTTGTCGCTATGCCTCTCCGAGCATTCTTGCTTGTGGAAGCAAATATAAAGTTGTCATTGTTTGTTCTTGGAGCTTCTAGCTCTGGAAATTTTCCACCTAGATGCTCTGGGCTACAATGAGAGATTTTAACTTGGCAATATGTTTAGTTTTCTTAAGCATCTAGTGAGCTAATTCAGTTCTCAACTAGAAGCTTGGAGGCTACATGATACATTTTTAAACTCGAAAATGCTTAGTTTTCTTTAAGCATCTAGTCTGAGCTAATTCAGTTCTCCACTAGAAGTTTGGGGCTACAATACTAAAATTATGAACACTGTATGTTATTCTTAGAGCATCTAGTCGAATATTTCTGCTCCATCTAAATGCTTGGGGCTACAAGAGAGTTTTTCTAACTTAGTCACCTTAGAGCATATAGATGCAAAACCCATGGTTTCCGCTCACATCCTCTGGGCCAAGTGATACCATATGAAATGCAAAAGGTAAAGTAAACTTACAAGTGCGAGGATCTTGAGGCTTCAGAGCGCCTTCGCCAGCATAGCTTGCCAAAGGCAATGTTGTTTTCTCAGAAGATGTCTCGCTTGTTTGAGTAGCTCCTCAAGACCGCACGCCGGAGATGATGGCACCTCCAGAACCGCAATGTGTTACTCGGCATGAGCACTGGTAAATGATCTTCGAAATCGAAGGGTTTCGCCAGAGGCGCCTCCCCAGAAGTACCAGCTCCCACCGCCGCCTTTGCCGCCACCGATGGCATCTCAGCCGAGCTTCAGCCATTTGAGAGCAAAGACTCTCCACGCCGCACGTCACGCAACAAAGCAAGCTCGTTGAAGCGCATGTCCACTTCCATGACGGAAGGGCCTGTGCCTCGGACTTGGGAGCTTGTTTGAGCGGAGGAGGGCTGACAGGAGTGGTAGGAGCGATGGGGAGGAGTCGCGATGCAAGATATCTCGACAGCTTAGAAGCCCCAAGAGTCTTGGAGGACTTTGAGGCTGGTTGTGGCTTTCTTCCGAACGTGCAAAAATGCATAAGCACAGAATGAGATAGATAAATAAGACAATGTCGGAGAATAGAGGTTTACACCTGGGGCGCTGGCAAACATCCCTGTGGTTTCTTTTCCACCTCCGTGGCGTGTAGTACTTTTTGGAGGCTCCACCTCCGCCTTCTTTTTCTTGCCTCACGACAACGAAGAGGTGGAGCTCTTCCTCTTCACCTAACGGACATCATCGCCGGACACGACCGTGACTTCCTTCATCTTGGGATCATAGATTTGGGCGTGCCAGGCTTCTCCCCAGATCGCTAAGCTATTAAGAGAGAAATCATTGTGTTAGACAAGATGGTATTAGCAAGACGGAAAAACTAGAGCAATGTCATACACGGAAAATAAAAATTCTACCTTTGGGCACTTTCCGCTCACGAACATGTCGTGAGGTGAGGGTGAATCCACACTTATCCTTCACCTTGACGATGTCCCAAGGCGTAACTTGACGAGTCGCCGAGAAGTTGTCCCTCGAGATCCTGAGGAATCCTTCTTCGCCGGTACTCGCATGAGCTTCAGACGGTGTCAGCAGAGGTTGGATCCGCCTGATGAACCAGCACATGGCTAGGTCCAAGCTTCTAGTTAGATCTGCCTCACGAACCACCTCGATCCTCCTTATTGCACGAGAAGCGCCGAGGTCGGAGGAAGGGAGCCATGGGATCGCCATGGAGACTTCTCCATCCATTTAAGTCCTGCACGTTAGCCGGCCCGACAAAGGAATGTCGGGGCTGTAGAAGTATGTCCGCTGCCAGTTCTTGCATAACTCCTGGCCGACGATGTCGAGGAACCGCCGGCCAGGACGGATCTTGAATCTTATGGTGCCGCAGTTTCTAAGCTCCTCCTTACTGTGTCCGCTTCACGCTTGACGGTGAAGAAGTACACAAACAAATCTAACCTAGGCTTAATCCCTAGGTAACCTCACAAAGTGCCGCTGGTTGCTAAGCACTAGGATACTATTGGGGAGAGGTTGTGGGTTGACCTTGAAGTGATTCAAGACGGACAGAAGAAGTGGAGATGGGCAGAGAAACGCCAAGGCACTGGCTATGCCTTTGAGGTATACTTTCTCCGACTTGGGGAGAAGGTCACGCTGCCGGGCGCCGCCCGCCAAAGCAGCCCTTCGGCAGGAAGGTAACCCACGCGACTATCTTGATGTCGCGTCAGATGTCCGAGCCGCAAGGGCCGCCTTTGTGTGAGTCCTGCTCGCCCGTAGGCTCCAGCGCCGCCGCTTGTGGTCATCACGGAGTTTTCAATCACCGCCGACAGGATGACCAGCCCTTCGGTGGCACGACGACGGAGCTCGCTGCCGCTGCGCTTCGCTGACACCGCCATCGACGGGAAGAACTGATGCCGCCATGGGGACCTGGAGGAACGATCGCAAGAGGATGAAGCTAGGGTTTCGAGGTTTTTGCGGAGAGTCCGGAGGACGCGCTGCTGGAGGAAGAAGATAATGATGCGAGAGAATGGGTGAAAAAGTGGAAGTGTCCCACTGCTACTATTTATCCTACTCGCCAAGATTCGTGGCAGCTTAATCGGACGGTTGTCACAGTAGAGGACGTGGTTCGTGAACGCGCGGTAATTTCGCCACGCTTCCAACCGCCGCCGCTAACGGGTTCGTGAGATTGCTCAAGGAAAATCGGATATGATTGTGTTCTGATGTGTGAGTTACGAGGCGTCGCCGACCTATAGCCTACGCCGCTTTAATCGACATGGTAGATGAGCCGCCCCATCAAGATTCCGCATGGACGGATTTAATCCGACAACGGGAGCGCATTGATGGAAGATTCAGCATTTCTCCGAGTTACTCATAGAAGACGGAGAAAACCTTGCAGGGTTCTTTGAGAGGACTACAAGATATTGCTTGACGATTTGCCGACATCCATCTAGACGGAGCATTCCATAAGAAGAGGCAAGACGGTGCAAGATCTCGGAGTTCTCCGGGGCCACTGGGGATATGCTATATGGGTATCCTCATAGCATGTATCTTATCCGACTAACCTGGTGGCCCATAGTCGTAGGGCATGGCCTCATGCCCGCTTAGGTGGATCTGCAAGGAGGCCCATGCCGGATAAAGGAAGGCTACGGTGGAGTCACCAGGCATCTTGAGCCTTGGAGTGCAAGATACACAAGACTAGTAATAGACGGTGTAGAACTCAGAATCTTGTCCGGCTAGGATTCTTTCCCTCAGAACCCTAGGACCTGACGACTATATAAGCCGGGCCTATGGTAGCCTTTTAGCACGATAACTTAATATCAAGCACACCCCTTGCACAGCCAACTCTACTCCAGAATCCTCACACACATTATAGTGATTTATAGCAGGAGTAGGATTCCGCCACCGCTAGGGATCTGAACCGGTAAGCCGTGTTACCGCACTCCAACCGTCCGCCTTTACCCCACGCCTCTAAACATGCACCGTGAGGACCCTCCATGGCGCACTCGTCGGCAATACCACGACAGATCCTTCTTGACAAAGTTGGCTTCCATTGCCACTTCAACTTCCATTATGGTGGCTCTTATATCCACCCTTGTGATTCTTGTACTTATCGTTGTCATGACTACGGTTGTGCTTGTTGTCATGATAACGGTTGTGGTTGTGGTGCTTGTTGAACTTCCCATGCTTGTGGGATCCGTAACTCCCATCGTCATCATAATGGGGAACGCTTGCAGAGATTTATCCCGAGTTGTGCTTGTAGTGCTTTCTCTTCCTCCTTTCCACTTGTTTCATCTTGCTTTCCAAAATAGCAGCCTTTGTCACAAAGAGACCGTATGTGGGAACATAGGCCACTTGCTAATCAGCAGTTCAATTCATCATTCAACCCTTCAAGGAACTTTTCATTTAGCATCAAGAAGTCAACTTCATCCTGCATATCGTTGCATTGTTGAACCTCAATATATTCAGCCACACCGCGGTGGCGCCGCCTGTTATGGAACTCTTTCTTCTTCAAACTCATCACTCCGGATGAGATGTGAGCAGTACGGAAACCATCTTCAAAGATATTCCATGTCACATCCTCAATGAGAGTGGTGATCTGGAAGTTATCCCACCAAGTGGTTGTTGGTCCTTCCAACAAGTGTGTCGAATCTGACCTTCTCTTCATCAAGACATGTTTCACTGTTACCAAGTCCTTATTCACAGAAAGATAGCTACAATCATTGGCCACCATAGGATCGTGAGTTCCCGAAAACTTTGGTCGGCCTCATTTTAAGAACCCGTAAGCATGTCAAAGCCCGGTGGGTTATTCTGATTGTTGTTGTTGTTATTATTATTGTTGTTGTTGTTCTGATTCTGGATGAACGTGGTCATCATTTGTATCAATCGAGTCGAGCCATCATCTCGCTGATCTCGTAAGTGATGTTGTTTTTGGGGTTGATTGGTATGCCGGAGGCATCTGGTGGTTTTCAATAAGGATAAGAATGAGATACCCATAGATGCTAACATGCACAATACATCACATAACAAATCACAATCAAGCCATAGTAGTAAAGGTTCAACAACATGCATAACAAGTTTTGGAAAATTAAACACACCAATAGCAACCCATCCACATGTTGGATGGTCATTGCACTAATAATCCAAGACATGATAAATAAAGGTAAATGAGTAGTCATCACTACTCCTCTGATCAACCTCCTCGTTAACAAATGTAAGACCTACAATTCCATTGCCTCTTGTATTCCCTCGACATTGGTGGTCAAGGTCTCACTTTGGCTTTGAGAGCCCTCTTCTATGAACGAAGCCTCTCAATCACAGCTTTGTCGATGCTCGAGCTCAAGTCCTTGGCCTCTAGTTCCGCGCAAGCCATGGTGTCTCTCAATCTTCTTGTTCCTTTCTTGGACCGGCTTCTCGACTCTTGAACTTCTATCCTGACTCTCAAACTTGGCCTCCATCCTTTGACTATTCCATCTTGTTCGCTGAAGAGCTTGTCCTTCTCACGGGTTGCACTGGAGTTCTGGCTATTGCTAAGCATGACGTTGGTCCTATCGCTGTCTATGTGCCTAAGAAGAACCTCTAAGTCCCAGAGGTATAGACGAATCGGCTCGCTGCCCTCTCAAGTATCCTCAAAGTCAATGGCCTCACCATCCTCATCATGTTCACCAAAGTGTGGAAGTGACTCACCTCTAACCTCGAGAGTGTCTCCCTAGTAAATGTCCAAGCAAATCATGCATGACTACCTCTAGGCCTCTCTCCTTGACATCATGCATGAGCTTGAAGATGATTGCCTCCTGGCTCACCGTTCCCTGTCGATTAACCTTGAAGCCCAAAGGTCTTTCCTCTCAAACTTGGTGAGGGGAAGCATCATGATGGTAGGAAGGGAGATCGAGATCAGTGAGCTCAATAATACGAGTGCCAAAACCAGTTCCTTGAACTCTTCTGTACCATGCCGATAGTAACATTAGGCATCTACTTTACAAGATAGAAAAAAGTTAGAATCAACACAATTAAAGATAACCATAAGACAAGGCATCACATGCATATCTTTGGAAATCAAAACACACAAGTCATGGCATACATAAACCACATAATATCCAAGGTTCAACTTATTTTAAACAACATTTGGAAAATAAAATGATAAGCTGCAGGTCCAACTAACATAGTACGCTATAATCCCATATCACTTGCCAAGTTGGCTAACAGGCATCCCTAGAGGCAATCTGTTTGTCTAGATCACATGACTCCATTGCTAAGTCTATGATGTCCTTCCTTAAACTTTGGTTGGTAGCCTCTAACTCTTGGTATGCTTCTTTACTTCCTAAGGTCATTCTGGTGTTACATTCAGACTTGATTCTATCACCAAGTTCTTTGATGGCCTTCCAAGCCACATCCCTTGAATCAAAGAATGGTGTATCACTGGGTTGGTGACCATGTAATCCTGAGTCTTTGTGGTCATCTTCCTTATTTTTATACAAGTGAAGTTGCCACAGTAACTCCACCAAAGACTCAACTCCTTCATCCATCATGAAAACCTTTGTACACAACAGCACCATGTATTCCCATGGCAAACTATGAGGTCCTTGAGAGCCTTGGGGAATTCTGGCCTCTACATTCCAAAGTCATAGTCATGAGTGGTCCCTTCTTCATGTCTTCGTTGATGGAGTTCATCTACAAATAGAGATGAGGAAGAAGATTAGAAAAGTTTACTTAGAAGAAAAGACAAGTGTGGAAGTTGTTTAAATTTTTTCCTTAGTGGTTTCCAATCCAAGGTCATAATCCTATAGGCAACATGGCTCGATACTATCTGTAGAAGATCCTCCCTTTATAAAGGTAAGGATCCTCGTGGATTGCAATGCTATTCCCTGGATCAATGCTAGCATCCACAGCTTAGTAAGATGAAGCACACAGTAAACAAAGGTCAGTTATTGGCAAGTCATTCCGCAGAAAACATAGTCTTTTATTACAACCTTACGGGCCACAGGCCTTAGTACAAGAGTTTAAATATGTAATAAGATAACAAGTCTTCATCTTCATGTGCCATGTGCAAGCATGTTGAGTGTAGACTCATGACTCCTAATCATCATCGTAATAACCTGCAACATCACAAGTTACAGCCTATAGTGGGTCAATACATTGGAATAGTATTGTGGCAAGGATACCTTAGTAGAATATTGGTAGTCTAGATACTATATGCATTTTGGCTAAGTGTAGCTTAGCTTGCTTTGCTCAAAATAGGTTTTTCCTATTAGTTGAAAACACTAAGTTTTTCTTTGACAAAACTTTCCAAGGAACCACCAATAGAAATTGTGTACTTCACCTTGTTCAACCACAAGTTTTTACTTAGAAATTGGATGAGGAGATTCTTGATAGCTTCCATGTATCGATGATCAAGTTGTCCAATACCAGGGACATGGCTAAGTACTTAGATTTTTCCATCTCAGAGGTTGTGCACTTTCTCACAAGACTTGATTTTCACCAAGACAAGACCTTCAGAATCCTTCCTCACACCAAATGGGACGCGCCCAACCTATCATCCCACTACCACCAACTGTCCAAAATGGCTAAGTTATTGTAACTCATATGATCTAGGCAAAGCCCATATTGCCAAGTGGCTGCACTAGAAGCTTCTTAACATATGGCATCTCAAATCCCTTTGTTCCGGGTGGTGGTTTCCACAAGTGAGATACACAAGGTAAACCATAGAAATGGGCCTTGTAAATCACTCAACATAAACCATTCCTTCCATTCCACCTAGGTGTTTCATTCACTTAGTTGTTTTATTGCTAAAACACAAGTCCAAAGACTTAAAAACATTATTTTATCATATCATGAATATATAACCACCCTTGTTTGCTACTAGCTAGGCTACATGGCATAGATAAGTTATGTTAACTTAGAAATTTCTAGCAATTCTACAACTACTAGGATTTCCCAAGCATAGCATATGTGCACCAAAATATTCATGCAAGTCTAGCAAAATATTTAGTATAGTTGAAAAACTTAGGAATAAAATCATGAAGCACCACTTGCCTTGGTAGTTTTGGAGAGTAGCTACAATCCTCACAATCACAATCACTATTTGCACCAAAATCTACACATAAAATATTGGCACAAAATCACATATACAATTTATACAAGCAAAAATATATGAATGTGTATGCTATATGCTATGTTATGATTTTCTACACCAAACAATACAAGTGCACAGTACTGAAACATAAACAAGACCAAACTTTCCAAATAAACTTTATTTGCATAGCAAAACATTTTCCAAATAATTATTAAACACAAAAAATAGGCCTACACATGTTTCTGTAAAACAACCATTTTATCAGAGGCAAAACTTTAAACACATTGCCTAAATGGAAAGGATTTTCTCCTGATTCCATTGATATAAAATTTGTCAAATTTGGATGGGATTCAAAAGATACGTAATTAAACAAGTTTAAAACATCTAATAGATCTAATTCAGAAATTTGAAAATGAAATTATGTCACGCTGGCGCTTTCCCTCGATTGGATGGTACCGTTCGCCAGATCACGCTCAAACCGTTAGATTTAACTAAACGCTGCTGGCTTCAGATCTGCCCGCACTCTCTTCGCTTTCAGCTTTAGATCTCAACCACCGGATTTAGATCCAAAGGGATCAAAATCACCGACCACAACCCTGGCCATGCTTAAATGGCCCAAATGGCGGCGACGGCTCAGCCGGGCGATGGATCGGGCGAATCTAGCGAGGGATAGGGACAGTGATGATGTTAGCGGCATCGCAAGGTTGCGTGTAGGGAAGCTCCAGAGGTTGTTGGCGCGGGACAAGGCGCGTAAATGCTGCAAGGGCCGTGGGAGCTCGCTAAGCGTAGAAGGGGTCGGTGCCGGTTTCTAGTGGCTTAAGATGTTGGCGACGCCCGATCACCTTAGCCTTGAACCGCTTGTATCAGTCGAGGTGTGCAAGGCTATGGCAAACACTATCGGGATCAAGGAGGTCGAGGGCGGGTTGTTTAATTCTCAACGCCGGTCAGTTGAGTCGAGCGACGGGCGCCCGATGTGAGGTTTGCGGGCACGTAACGAACGTGATTGCAACTGGGCTAATGCAGAAAGCAAACAAAAGGCATCACTTTAACACGCAAGTACATGCTGGTCATGTTTGTTTGAACCAGATGTGGGGGTGGTCGAGCTCACTGCGTGATGGCTCCCCGGAGTGGTTCGACAGCTATGGGCGCGAACTCGATTATGGACCGCCTAGCGGCACCCTCGTGGTTGGTGAGTGAGGGGAATGAGGAGTGAGAGAGAGGATCTTATAGCCGGAGCAGGGGCAGAGATCACGCACTCATTCATCGCCAATTAAGTGGATAAAAATCACGGCAGAGGCGGGGGAAGAACGGCATGGCGACTTCTGCTGCCTCAGGCGCTGGATTTAAAAGAAGGAGTCGACGTGGAGAGGGTCCACCTGGCCGATCAAGCTTAGGTAGTGAAAAAGGGAAGCGGAGAGAAAACAGTGGAGAGAGGGAATCCCGGTGGGCTGGCTAGTGGGATGTTTCGCTATTATTGTCTCAAACGCTAGCGTCACGGCCTTTTTCTACTTTCTCTTATCTTTTTCTTTTTATCGATTGATTTTCCAAACCTAATTCAAAACAATTCAATTCAAATCTTTTCTCGGATTTTTGTAGAGTGTAACCTTCTGTTATTTTTGGCCATAAAAACCATGGTCTCTCCGTATTAGCTTGGTCCCATTGATTGAACATTGAATAAACAAAGCAATAGCACTTGATTTGAATAATAAGTTTTTGGAAATGGTTTTTAAAATTATATTTACTTGTAAATTTTCACCAAACTCCAAATAATCAAACAAAGTAACAAGAGTGCAAGAAAGGCTTGGTTTAAAAACAAATAAACTCTCTCAATTGAGAGTGGCATTGGTTTAATAGTTGCTCACATAAAATAATGGAGCATCGTATGCTCCCTGCTTTTTTTTTTTGAAATGGTTTTGAAATGGAACCCTAAATGATCATGGATGCATGGATGATATGCATGAGTTTTGAAACAGGATTTTAGGGATGTTACATAAGTGGGAACTTGAATTTTACATGTCACAACTCGCTGTGGTCAAGTCAAAGTCATAAAACCATTTTAAGTCATTTTGAAAACATCCGACGACAACATGACGATGGCTACTTCAACTGTCTATAATCAATGGACGCTGCTATTCAATAGTATGACACCTCTGCAGAGATTGTACACTTTCACCACAACATTCAATACATCCGCCGTGAATCAACTCCTGAATTCACCATACTGTGACAAGTGATAATCAATCATAACTCCTTTCAATTACACGGCACTTCTATGCACTCCTCCTGTGATTTTCGCATCACAAATCTATGACCAACTGGCTATCTTGGGTACTGCATTGTGTGGACAATCTCACAAGGTAAAAGCTCAATGTGACCTTGGCCGTAAGGGGAACCCGCTACTAAGGTATATAAATTTCCTACCAAGCCTCACCCAAATTTCGTGTATTGTGGTTGTATGGTAAAATTGGAATGGTATCGCATCCATACAACCTCCTTTAGTTTTATAGCGGGCTAAGGCTCATGTTCTCAACATTTTCTTCATCAAAATCATTTGGTGTTCGAGAACACATGGTAAAATATTTTAGTAGAATGACTCATCATTCTAAGGTTTTCATAACCATTTTCACCAATTGTTCCCATCTAAAGTTGATCAAGTTTTCTATGCTTAGCACTCAGTATCTACTGTGTGGGGTAAATACTAATGAGGGGTGGTAAACAAGTGTATCTTATCTAAGTAAAATCTCATGTCTCTGTGATGACATTAAGATTTTCTAACTTAGAAATAAAGCTTTTATGCTCTTTATGCTACCTTTCCAATTATCTTTCTAGAATTACAAGTCACTAAGTAAACTTCTTGATAGAAAGCTTTTAATGGAGTTAGAAAATAAAGTACTAAGCTTGCAAGTGAAACTAGGGATGGTGTGTCAAGTGGGTATAATCACATATGCTTCAAGGTAATAGAAGTTGGTATAGTAATGTAAGCGTAAGTAGTAGGGCTTTTCAGCATAAGTAGGGTATCTTGGTATGCGTTAGCTCTTTGTAAGGTCATAAGCATATAGGCTTCTGTTAGGATATTAGTATATAAGTTTCGCTAAGTTGCGTAAGGTGTTAGCTTGCCTTCTGTAGCAAAGCTGGTTGAAGTTCTCCCCGCTTCTTCCTCGTACTATACTCCTTCCTCCTCAGATGATCCTTGGCCCAGACTATCGCTCTAAAAAAACAAAATAATGCGAGGCAGTGTATAATTACCAAACAAATATTTTAACTATTTCTAATCATCACTTAAAGGTTCACACTCAGATGATCTAGCATCATCACTAATATTACAAGATTAAAGCACTTGTCCCAATTATTTTATTTTAGAAAGTAATTTCTACTCATTAAAAATTACTTTAAGATTTAATATTCTCCAATCCAAACATGGGATCATGTTGGACACACGTCATCACCACATATTTTAGTAAGAGATTGGGAATGAATTCAAAAGATGTCAATTAATAAGGTTTAACCTATTTATTTATTTATGACTAAATGCCTATGTGGTATCTTTTATTACCTTTTTGATCATTATTTCTGTAAGTAAATGTAAAATATCCCAAAATCATGATTTATAAAGTTTGCATTAATTCATGCATTCATAAGCATTTGGATCTTTTTCAAATGAATTTCAAATATAAGAAACTCATATATTTTCCTATTACCTATTCAAGAAAGGTAAGGTTTATATTTTACTTTTATAAATAAGGATTAGGATCAGTAAAATGATTGGAAAGTAAATACCATGGCTCACTAAAGCCATGCTAAAAGTTTTAAAACAATTCAAACATAAACAAATTTATATGCCTATTATAAATATTTAATTATGTATGGTTTTAACTCTATTTTTAATGGATCAGTATTGGTGTGATCAAACATAAATGTTTTATACATAAATATGTCAGGATTATTTTTACAAAATCAGAGAAGCTCTTTTGAATTCAAAGCCATTTGAATATCACTTTGAAATGGGTTAAGAAAATCAAATAGAAAAGAATAAGAATAGAAATAAGAGTGTCATACCACTCCATTCGCCCAGCAACAGAAATATCCCAACAAGCTTCCACCCAGGCATTTCCTCTTTCTCTCACCCGCTTCGAACTAACTCCTTACGGCTGGCCACTCAAGGGTTCCCAACGCCACGCCGTCGTCAGTTTTCCCTGCAACTTCAAGCGATGAACACGCTCGTCATTGCCTCGCTATCTCACGCATTAAATCTTAATCACCTTTTGATTCAGGCAACTTCTACCAGCCTCACCTCTACTTAAAACCCCACACCGCTGCGACTATCAACCCCACTCCTTAATTCCGCTTCTACAATGCTCTTCGCATTTGGGCTCTAACCGCCAGCTGTCAACACCATCAATGATTCCGTGAGCATCGCTTGGCCCCTGCGCTCTTCTAATTCTGTTGTAATAAGCTCGCCTCGCATCATCATTCCCCATGCCATCGCCTGCTCGTAATTTCAGGACATCGCCCGTCGAGTTTGCGCTTGCAGTGAACGACCGACGCCTCTTCTCGCTTCCGGCGAGAATTTCCCAGAAGAAATCGAAGCCTGCTGACTTTCTAGATCAAACACCTATGTGTGATGCGTTCGTAGCCACTAATGTGGTTTATTTGTCCTGTGGCGCCTGCAGCATCGCTGCCGCTCCGCTGCTTCGTGCCCGATGCCTCAACAAGTTTTCCGACGTAGCTCGTCTGCAAACACAAAGACGCCTGGCCCATACCAGCGACGCTACATCGGGCCATGGACCTCACTAGTCTCGGTAAGCGCTCGCCAACCCTAGCCTCCCGAATCGCCGGGAGAATTACCAAGTAGCTCAGCCAACACCATTCGGCTACTACCATCCGTCAGTGGTCGATTGATCTGGACATCAGCAGATCTGCATCCATCGCGCGACAGATCACTTAGCTAAGGGCATGTTTGATCTGAAAAAGTACTCAATTTAAATCCCAAGGCCTGCTGATCGATCCAAATTGAACCGGCACGGCCAATCGTGACACCACTTGTTCAGATTTTAATTCTAAAATTCATTTTGAATCTATTAGTTATTCAAACTTTAAAAATTGGGTCAGAATCTCTTTGTTCCTGTTTATCCAAAAAAATACAAAGTAATATACCACAACAATCACAAAAATAAATCTTATACATTCAGCAGGGTTGGTTTTGTTATTTTATTCTTGTTAAAATAGAAAATTATGCAGGAGACATTTGCAGGCCTAATTTGGGTATATAAAATTATTTGGAAAATGTTTAAAGGCCAAATAAGTTTAATTGATGGCACTGTTTAGTTTATTGTTCAGTACTATTTTAATTGTCTTATTTAGTTTTTAAAAAATCATCATGCTGCATTTGCATGCATTCATATTTTGCTTGATTATTTGAAATAAGAATTTGGTGCTGTTTATTCATTTGTAGATTTGGTGCTAGTGGTGATCGTGAGGATTGTTACTCCCAAACTACCAAGGCATGTGGTGCTTCATATTTTGTCCCAATATTTGAATTATGCATTAGTGGTATTTTCAGATAGGGCTTGTATGATAATTTCGGTTAAGTATCTATATAAAGCAAGTTTGGGAAATCCTAGCAGTAGGGAGAACTGTTAGAATTTTCTTAACTTAAAGATACTTGATATTGCCATGCTTATCCTACCAGTAGTAACCAAGGGTGGAATACATACATGCTAAGTGGAAAATATTGCCATAAGTCATTTGACTTGTGTTTTTACTTAATAAAACAACTATGAATGAATCACCCAGAATGGTGGTTGTTTGGTTATGTTGATATTACAATACACCATATATATGGTCTACCTTTGTATCACACTGTCGAAAAGCCACCCAAGAACAAAGGGATTTGAGAAGACATGTTAAGAAGCTTCCTAAAAGGCCTGATGATAATATGGCACCGCCTGGGTTCATATTGTTGGAGATATGCCCAAGAGTGTAATAAAATGTAGTTATTATATATTTGTGTTTATGATAAATGTAGATTTTGGTTCTAGTGGTGATTAGACCAGAGATTGTTGTTACTCCCCAAACTACCACAAGGCAAGTGGCTTTTCTCATATTTTGTCCTAACATTAATTTGCGCATTAGTGTGGTATTTTCATAGGTCAGATGTTATGCTTTGGAAATCCTAGTAGTAGTAGAGAACTATTAGAATTCCTTTCTCTAAGTTAAGATACTTCATATTGCCATGCTTGGGGACAGCTAGTAGTAAACTAAGGGTGGGAATAGATATACGCTATGGAAAATAAGTTGGGTCATTTGACTTGCTTTTACTTTAATAAAACAAGGCAGAATGTGAATCACCTGTGAAATGGTATGTTTGGGTTGAAAGTTGAGTGGTTACAAGTACCATATTCATGGCTCCACTCAGGTATCACACTTGTGAAAGCCACCCAAGAACAAAGCCTGATAGCTGGATATTAAGAAGTTTGAAAAGTGTACCACATGGCAATATGGGCTCTCACCGGATCATATAGGTTGCAATAACTAGCCAAATGGACAGTTGGTGGTAGGGTGATAGGCTTGAGCACCATTTTAACGGAAGGAAGGCTTCGAAGGTCTCTGTCTCGATGCAGACATACCTAGTCTTGGGGGAAAAAGCACCACCGCAGAAGGAAGAATCTATATAGCCGTGTCCCTAAAAAAGACACCTGAGGATCAAGACATGGAAGTTATCAACAAATTCCTTATCCCAATTTATGTTAAAAACTTGTGGTTGAACAAGGAAAGTTCACCAATGCTCATTGGTGAGTCCCTTGGGAGTTTTGCCAACAAAACTTAGTGTTTTCTAACCCATATGTAACTATTTTGAATAAAGCAAGGCTACTACAAGCACAAATTCATGTAGAAGCTAGATAATATTATTCCTCTACTAAGGTATCACTTTCCAATACTATTCCAATGTATCAATCTACAGTATCGTGAATCTCAGGATGTTGCAGTTACCTAATGGAGGATTAGGGTTATGAGTCTACATCATTACGCTTGCCTGCAAGGTACATGAAGATGAAGATTTTTATTTATGTTGTTGTTAAATCACAGGTACTAGCCTGGTGGTAGCTTTGGTTGTAAAAGACTATGTTATCTCCGGAATGACGATGTGGTCATCGACCTTTTGTTTCATGTACTTCATCTTAAACCGACGCTACACTGATCCAGTGGACCAGTTATCGTGTAAATCACAGGACCCACTTTATAAAGGTGGGGGTCTTGCTGCATGGGTAACGTATAATCGTGGTCGCTTATAAGTATTATGAATTTAGATTGATTAGACTAAGAAACCACTAAGGAAAAAATTCCCAACACTTGAAAATTCCACTTGTCTTTTTCTCCTCAGAAAACTTTCTAATCTTCTTCTTATCTCTATTTTGTAGATGAACCCATCAATGAAGCCGTGAGGAAAGGGACCACTCATGACCATGACATTGGAGGAGACCAACTCCCCAAGCACTCAAGAACCTTGAAGGATTCCGTGGATGGATTAGGAAAGACAGGGCAACCTCCATTCTGTCCATTTCCAAAATTGCTTCAATATGTTGAACCTTAGTGTTTGTAATGATTTAGTATGCCATGACTTGTGTGTTTGTTACAAAAGATGTGTTTCAGATATTTTGTCTTGTGAATTTTCATTGTGTTGAATTTAACTTTTTCTATCTTTATAAAAATAATGCTTAATGTTGTTATCAGCAACGGCCGAGGAGTTCAAGGAACTAGTTTGGTACTGGGCTCATTTTCTAGCCTACTAGTGTGTTCAACCTTCCACTTTCTAGTACATCACGACACTTCATCTCACCAAGTTTGAGAGGAAGGACCAATGATCTGTAGTCACACAGCCAGACGGCCAAAGTGCAGCCAACGACCGAGGCTATCATTTTCAAGCTGATGGCTAATTTCCACAAGGAGAGAGACGAGATGTAGTCAAGGCAGGAGTTACTTGGATCGCTCTCGGGTAGGGAGACACTCCACCGAGCTTGAGGTTCTACTTCTTCATTTCTCTCGAGACGCAAGGAGGGTGAGGCTGGAGAGTAAGGATGATGCTACTAGAGAGACGATGGAGCTTATCTGTCTGCATCTTTCAGGACCTAGAGGGTCTTATTAGACACTCTGATACTAATAGAATTTCAACGTCAGTGCTTAGCAATGATTTTAGCCTAGGTTCACTTACAAGAGAAGTGACAAGCTCTTCATGAGCAAGACGATCACAAGGAAATGGAGTGCCAAATTTGAAAAAGCCAGGACAAGAAGTTCAAATCCAGGAGAAAGAGTCCAAGTGTGAACAAGAAGATCCGGGAGATGAAGGAGGAGTTAGGAGGCCATGATCTCAGCTGAGCACCGCAGAGTGATTCAGGCTTCACCACGTAAGAGGGGAATCTAGAGCCAAGATTGAGGCCTTGACCACTAGTGTCAAGGAGTATAAGACCGCCATGGAGTGCAGGTCTTACCTCTTGTTGATGTGGGAGATTGATGCGAGGAGTAGTGTGTATCACTGACATCTTTCATCTATCGCATTTTTGATTATTGAGTCGCACCCACCATCCAACATGTTGGATGGCTTGCTATGTGTTTGCATTTTCAAAAACTTGTTGTTTATGTTCGCTCAAACTTTATGCGCGTTATTTTGATGCTTGTTATTGTGGTTGCTCTATGTTGTATTGTGCATGTTACATCTATGGTTATCTCTATTCTTATCCTTATTAAAACTACGTGTATGCCTCTCCCTTCGACGTTAACCCCAAATCAAAAACAACAACAACATCATCTCTTAATATGCAAAGTTAGCTTGACGATGTGCTGACAAGCTCAATCGATGCGTATGATGACAAATATTCATGCGTAACCAGAACTAGAACTAGAATAACAACAACAACCGCATTAACCACAGGATTTGACATGCTCATCAGATTCCTTAGACTAAGGCCTCGCAAAGTTCGAACCACCGATCCAATGGTAGCCAATGATCGGTTAAGCTTCTAAGGAACAAGGACTGAGGACTGCCGCACCACTAAGAAAAGGTCAACAAAGACATCTCGCCAGCGTCAAAGAACCTCGTGGGACAATCTTCGTGATCACCACTCCCATTGAGATGTGACTTGGCCATCTTGAGGATGGACTCAGTATACCAAGGTCTCCATCCGAGTGATAATCTAGCTAAAAGGAGTTCACAATTCAAGCAAGGCTGTACTGCAGCTGTGGTTGGAGTACATTGAGGAGCTCAACAATTTGGCGCTATAACCGGACAGTTGATACAGATGCCAAGAGGAAGGAGAAATTCTTCAAGAACTGAATGATGAGTTAATATGTACCACTATTGCCCAGTGTCCCAAATCTACAAATCACTTTCAGGACAAGGCTACTATCTTGAAAACAATATGAAACACAGGTTGAGAGCGTAAGAGGAAGATAGCTTGATAATACGCCTTAGATCACACAAGTATTCTATCACATGGTAAGTGGAGCGGATCCCACAAACATGGAGAAAGGACAACAAACACTGTTAACCACAACTCACACGCGACAACAAGCATCACCGTTAATCAAGATACGACATAAGAACTACAAGAGTGGACACAAAAGAGACACCACAAGGAGGGAAGTGGAAGGGAAGTTTATTGCAAAGAAAGATTCCGGGCCAAAGTTGAATGCTTCAAGGGTAAGATGGGGCACTGCTAATGAGGCTTAGAAAAGAAAGTTGAAGGTGCCAACTAGACCAACTTCTTCCAAAAGGGATGCAAGTAGAACCACATCAATGTGAAGAAATGATATGGAGGAATCATGTTGTGCTGTGTTCAACTCAATTCTATTCCAAAGACTTTTTCTTTTAAATACTGGTACATCGCATTCATTCATATCAATAGCATTTGTTGATAGAAATGGATTTCCAGTTGAAACTATTGGGTGTCCTATAAAAGTAAGTTCTCTGGTGGAGAAATGTTAGTGAACTCGGATGTCATGATCTAGTGATAGAATTTGAAGTATAAGTTTTCGTTAGTTTGATAATCCTAGATTTCCAAGGATTGGATGTAATTTTGGGAATGTATTGGATGACTAAGTACAAAGGAGTACTAGATTGTGCCAATCATATTGTCACACTCACAACCCCGGATAAGAAACGGATTAGAATCAAGTATAACTTTGAATCAAAAAGGGAGTAAGCTAAATTCTCTTAAGAGGGTTAGCATAGACAGTGTGCTAATTGTGAGAGACTATCCGGATGTATTTCCGGAAGAATTACCTGGAATACCACCAGATAGAGATGTTGAGTTTCTAATTGAGTTGCTGCAGGATCCCACAAATAGCAAAGATACCTTACAAGATGTCGGTTGATGAGTTGAAAGAACTCAAGAAACAACTTGGGGAATAGATAGAAAAGGATTTATCCAACCAAGCTCTTCATCCTGGGGTGCACCAGTTTTGTTTGTGGAAAAGAAAGATAGAAGTCAAAGGTTATGCATAGATTACCGATCACTCAATGAGGTGACTATCAAGAACAAGTATCCTTTGCCCAGAATCAATGATTTGTTTGATCAATTGGAAGGAGGTATTCTCAAAGATTAATCTCCGATCAGGCTATTTTCAGCTAAAGATAAGAGAACAAGACATACCTAAGACTACTTTCACCACTAGGTATGGATTGTATGAGTACACCGTGATGCCATTTGGTTTGACAAATGCACTAGCCTATTTCATGAATATGATGAACAAGGTGTTCATGGAATTTCTTGACAAATTTGTTGTCGTTTTCATCGATGACATTTTGATCTATTCTAAGAGCAATGAAGAGCATGAAGGACATTTGCGATTGATACTTGAGAAGCTTAGGGAGCATAAGCTATATGCCAAATTCAGCAAGTGTGAATTCTGGCTGAATGAAGTCGGATTTCTTGGACATATTGTGTCAGGAGATGGTGTAGCAGTTGATCCCGCAAAAGTGTCAGCTGTAACTGAGTGGGAATCACCTAAGTCAGTGAAAGAAGTTCGTAGTTTCTTGGCTTAGCAGGATACTATAGAAGATTCATTGAGAATTTCTCAATCGTAGCTAAACCAATGATGGAGTTACTTAAGAAAGACAAGAAATTTGATTGGATCAAGGATGTGAACTCAGTTTCAAGAGTTGAAAAGAGACTAGTGACAAGACCAGCCTTATGTCCGCCAGATTTGGAGAAGGATTTCCAAGTTTATTGTGATGCATCTCACCAAGGTTTAGGTGCAGTTTTGATGCAAGAAGGGAAAGTTGTGGCTTATGCCTCGAGACAACTCAAAACTCATGAAGTGAATTATCCTACTCATGATTTAGAGTTAGCCGTTGTTGTCCATGCACTCAAAACATGGAGACATTATTTTTTGGGAAAGCGATGTGAAGTGTTCACAGATCACAAAATTTTGAAGTATATCATCACTCGAAAGAAATCAACATGAGACAAAGAAGATGGCTAGAACTCATCAAGGAATATGACTTCAGTTTGCAATACCACCCGTAAAGCAAATGTTGTAGCGGATGAACTAAGCCGTAAGGTTTATGTGAATGGCCTTACTAAGGGAGAATTGCTGATGATATGCCCAATTCAAGATCTTAGATTGGAGATAGTGCAAGGACATCTCATGTCATTGGATGTTCAACCCACCTTGTTGGACAAAATCAAGGAAGCCCAAAAGATAGACAAGGAAATTGAAGAGATTAAGGAAAAGATTAGCAAGGGAAAAGCCAAAGGATTCCATGAAGACAAACAGGGTACTTTATGGTATGGAAAATATATCTGCATTCCACAAGATCCGGAGCTTCGAAAACTGATTTTCAAGAAGCACAACTCACCATATTCCATTCATCCGGTAACACCAAAATGTACATGGAAAGAAAGATTTTGGTGGAATAATCTCAAGAAGGACATCTCCGAACATATTGCTTTGTGTGATGTATGTAGTAGAGTGAAAGCGGAACATCGAAACTAGCAGATTGTTACAACCACTACCAATTCCTGATTGAAGTGGGACAAGATTGGCATGGATTTCATCATTTGGACTGCCAAGGACTAGATCAAGATATGATTCCATTTGGGTCGTAGTAGATCGCCTAACTAAAGTGGCCCATTTCATATCCGTGAAGACAACATATACAAGTGCCAAGTTAGCCAAGATTTATATGAATAGGATTGTGTGTCTGCATGGAGTACCAAGAGTATTGTGTCTGATAGGGAACTCAATTCACTTCCCATTTTTGGAGGCAATTGCATGAGTCATTGGGAACGAGATTGGAATTCAGCACTGCTTTTCATCCCCAGACTGATGGACAGACAGAAAGGACCAACCAGATTTTAGAGGATATGTTGAGGCATGCCTAGATTATGAACTAGTTGGGATGAAAAGTCTGCCTACGCAGAACCTAACATAACAACAGCTATCGGGCAGTATTGAGATGGCACCGTTTGATTTCTCTATCGGAGAAAGTGTGCTACCCATTACTATGGAATGGTAGAGAAAGAAACTTATTTGGGGCCAGAATTAATCAAGAAGTGAAGAGAGAGAATCAAGTTAAAGAAGACAGTTAAGAAGATATACGATCCCAAACAAAACTCTATGAGATCCAAGCATAGGAAGTCACCTGAGGTGGGTGATAGAGCCTATATTAGAGTGTCACCACCATTGGAGTGAAGAGTTTGAGTCAAGAAAATTGGCACGAGATATGTTGTACCATTCAAGATTTTGAGTACATGAGGAGAAGTATCATATGAGATTGAATTACTAAATCATTTGTCTGCTAGATTCACAATGTTTTTCACGTAGTCGACTAAAGAAAATGTCATCCAGAGATGGAAAGACTTCTTTAAAGGATACTATACCTTGCTGGAAGATGTCCAATTGGAAAGTGATCTCACTTATGAGGAAAAACCTATTAAGATTCTTGAAAGAGGCGAAGAAAGGTTACTGATTAAGACTATCAAGTTTTGCAAAGTTCAGTGGGAGACCATCATTCCGAAGAAGAAGCAACTTGGGAAGAGAAGAATGAACTTGGAAGAGATACCACCCTCACACCTATTTCCTAGCCTTGAGATCTCAAAGGGAGAAATTCACCTTAAAGGGGTTAGATTTGTAACATCCCAAAATCTCTGAAATTTATAAAGTTTGCATAGCATTCAGCCATCCATAAAGCATTTGATCTTTTCAAGTGAATTTTCAACATAAGAAACCATGTTTTTGCCTATTACCACCTATTCAAGTAAGGCAGAGTTTATATTTACTTTCTAAATATGATTAGGATCAGTAATGATTGGAGAAGATAAATACCAAAGGCCCCTACCAAAAGCTCATACCAAAAGTTTTCAAAAACAATTCAAACATAAAAACAATTTTTTATGCCTATTATAAATATTTAATTAAGGCATGGTTTTAACTCACATGTTTTAATGGATTAAAGTATTTGTGATCAAGCGAAATGTTTATACACAAATATATGCTTGAATTATTTTACAAAAATCAGGAGAGAAGTTTGAATTCAAACTCATTTGAAAATCCATTTGAAAATGGTTTTTTAGAAAACAAAAAATAGAAAAAAAGAAAATAAAAGAAAAAGCGAATTGCCACCTATTACATTGACCAAAGAATGAGCCAACCAACAAGCCCACCAGGCCATTCCTCCCTCTACTCTCTCTCTCTCACCCACGTCCGAGACCAATCCAGCGGTGATCGCTTCTGACCCGATTGGCTAATACGCCCGCGTCGTCTCCCCAAATCCCGCGTGATGAACATGCCATAAAAAGCTACGTTACCTCGCTGATTAAGCAATTGGAACAAATCAACGATTCCTTTGATTCAGGCAGTAACTCGTAACCCTCACCTGCGCCTACTTAAACCCCCACAACGCGCATTGACTATAATACGAACACACCCCCTCCGGCCGAAACGATTCCGGTGAAGCACCGTCCTTCGATGATCATTCTAATTCTTGCTATAATGGCGCTTCCCACAGTTCCCTCACGCGTATTAATCTCATTTACCCATCTGTTTGCTCTCTATAATGCCCTAGGGGCGTACGCCTCCGCCGAGCCTAGTGTCTGACGATTTACCTCTCATCTCGGCGAAATTAAGTAAGAAGAAATCTAAGCGCCCCTTGACTTCTAGATCAGCCTTTTCCATGTATTGCGGCGTCTTTGTGCATCCTTTGCAGTGTGGTTTATTTGTCTAAGGGAGGCTGAGCATCGTGGTAAATCTCGTCGAGCAGGTACTGGCTGAGGAGGCCCCGGTATCGTCGTGCGTCTCCGTCCCAATGGTGCATGCGCTGGCTTTCGACGAGCTCCTCCGACCAACCCACATCACGCCCAAATAAATCCACACCAGCGAAGGCGTTGAACATCAAGCTGACGTGACCTCGCGAGTCCGATAAGCGTATCTGCCAACCCTAGCCCCACTGTTGACCCAGATGTGGGAGCACCGTTTCTATGTAGCGCGCCGCCCGGCACCTATTTGTGTAGCCCATCACATGTGCTGAGTCGAATTGATCGGACCAACATTAGATCTAGATCCGATTAAACCATGATTAGATCATAGCCGAAAACGGTATGTGTTTAGGAATGGAGGCGTCTTGATTTCATTTAAAATCCTGCGGCTCTCGTTGAGTCGATCCAGCTAAACGAGTGCGGGCCAATGGAACAACGTCCGTGTATGCAGGATTTAATTTAAAATCTGTTTTTGCCAGATCTATTAGTTGATTCAAACTTGTAAATTCAATAACTTTTGTTACTGTTTATCAAAAAAATACAAATAATATACCATTGGAATCACAAAAATAAATCCTAGACATCTATAGGATTAGTTTTGGCTTGAATTTTCTATATCGATTAAAATAGAAAGGAAATTATGCAGAGACATTTGTGAGGCCTAATTTGGGTATAAAATTATTTGGAAAATGTTTTAAAGAATGCCAAATTAAGTTTAATTGATGTATAATTGTTTAGTTTACATTATTCAGTACTATTTTACTTGTCTTTGACTTGGTTTGTAAAAATCATCACATGGCATTTGCATGCATTCATATATTTCTGCTTGATTATTTTAAATATGAATTTGGTCTCTTTATCATTTTATTTGTAGATTTTGGTGCTAGTGGTGATTGTATTTGAAAGATTGTTGTTACTCCCAAAACTACCAAAGGCAAGTGGTGCTTCCTTATTTTTGTCCCAATATTTTGTATAAAACAGTAGTGGTACATTTTGTATAGGGCTTGCATGATAATTTTGCTAAGTATCTATATGCTATGCTTGGGAAATCCTAATGTGGCAATAAGAACTGTTAGAATTTTTCTCTAACCCAAGATGCCACTTCTTGTGCCATGATTATACCTAGCTAGTAGTAAGTAACCAAGAATTGGAACTATATACATGCTATAGGAAAATGATTCTTTGCTAAGTCATTGACTTGTGTTTTTTACTTAATAAAACAACTAGAGTAGTGAATGAATCACGGGAATTGGAATGGTATGTTTTGGGTTATGTGTTGAGTGGTTACACAAAGGCCCATATCTATAGATACACCTTGTGTATCACACACTTGTGGAAAGCCACCCAAGAACAAAAAGGTAGGTGTTGAGGAAGCCATATGTTAAGAAGCTTCTAGGGCAGACCACAGCGACATTATAGGCCTTTGCACTGGTTCATATTGTTGGAGATATGCCTAGAGGCAATAATAAATGTAGTTATTATTATATCTTTGTGTTTATGATAAATCTTTACATTCATGCTATAATAGTATTAATAGGAAACATTAATACTGTGTGTGATTTAACCATGCAAATAAAATTAGAGTCCCAAGTAAATCCTCTTTATAATGTACTAAAGCTTGTTGGTTAATAGATGATAAGTAGTTTCCTGATCCATGAACATTGAGATGTTATTAATAAAGATCATATCATTAGGAGAATGGTATGATGGATATACTCCTATGAATATAGCGTAGCATAAAGATCAAGTCATTTTAATGGTTGGATTCGATTTGCTATAAGCTTTTTTCTATTACATAGTAACCTAATTCACTGATACCATGAGATCATGCTAATCACACCATCACGGAAGGATGCTTTGATGACATCAAACACCACACCGTAATTGGGTGGCTATAAAAGAGGTGGCATTAGTGTTCGGAGAGAAGTATGGGTTGAAGGCACATGGATCAAGAGTGGATTTGTCCATCCCATATGGCGGATGAGCCTATGCCTCACGGGCCCTCTAGGGTGAGATGTCATCCAAATTAAACACTTGCAAGCATGTGACTGGGTCACAAGGGATCCACATATCATGGTAATGAAAAAGAGTACTTGCTCGGTAAAGTAAAGAGGTTGAACTATAGGTATGCGAGGAAGATAAATTGGTCAAAACCTCGGATAAATGTAAACTTATCATGAGACAAAAGAGTGAAATTGGTAATTGTATGTAAGTGGTTTCATTCAATATGCATAAAAGTAGTCATAGAATATGCTTGAGGAGCCATATAGATTTTCCAGATTTCTCTATTGTGGTTATTGATCAGGAGAAGTCTCGGTCATGTCGCATAATTCCACGAACCGTGAGAGACACACTTAAGGATTCGGTGTTGTTGTTGTAGTTATGGAATGATGAGTAAGGAAATAGAATGTTAGGAGTCTCGGATGGGATCCGGGATATCCACGAGGAGATCCGAATGAATGATCAGGAGAATAAGATTCATATAAGGGAGAAAGTCACTGTTTAGAGTTCGGAGATGATTCCGGTGTTTCTCACCGGGGAATGTTCGAGAAGGGTCTGGAAGGTCCAGAGACTACGGGAGGAAGAAGTACATGGATGTGTCATGACAGTAATGGGATGGTTGCATCATGTACTAGGTCACCAAGCTGGGCAATATGAAGAGAAATCAAATCAAGTTTGAAAGTCAAACGCCAATTTGAAAATCAAATCCGAGGAGTTTGCTTGGTGTGGAGGGGAGTAGGAAACCTACCTACTAGGGTGGGAGTCCCCACTCTCTCCACCGCCGACCAATGAGAGGAGGAGGTTGTGGGAGGACTCCCTCCTCCCAGCTTTGACCCCCTCCCCACCTATAAGGAGGGTGGGGAGCCCCTACCACCGCCACACCCCCAAAACTCCTAGTCCCAGAGTAAATTACGGTCTTGCCACCACCTCCAAAGTCATTATCGCCGCCTGGGGCTCCTCCCAAGTGTCCAGCCTTGAAGGTTAGGGTTTCCCAAACCCTAGGCGCTGGCCCACCCTCTCCCAGCAATGCCTCTAAGCTAGTAGATGCGCCCAGGCCTCCTCCTAAAATACTCCACCATACTCGCTCCGGCTTAGGCGGAAAAGCCACATGAGAGATCTCCTCTACTTGAGCCACCACTGGCCGTGGCGTGCTTTCTTGGGAATCGCGAGGTGCTACATCCTCCTTTGCCTGCCTCTTGGAGACAAGGGAGAGGAAGGTGCATCAGTCAGTGCAGGCACGTGTGACCGACTCACCAGGAGCGCTGCGGAGCACATGGCCTTAGGAAGGACTCGTCTCTGCGATCTTGATAGATCGGCAAGAATGCGAGCTACATCACCCACAGAATCTGCTCTACAGGTGTAACCTCTTTGGAATCTTGGGGTGAGTTCCTCCTTCGACTTTGTTACAATGATAGTAGATGAATCTTTGGCTTGTTGTGTGCATGTGGTAAGAAATTTTTGTTTTCCAGCTTCTCGAACCCCTCACAGTGAGTGCTCAGCCGTGTCTATATGTAGATATATTTGCAGAGCAAGAACACAAATGGTCATTGTGGGTAATTGGTGCTTTTATTATCAATTTCTTTTTGTGTACTTTGCATCTTCTATGATGATGATGGGATGAAAGCGGCTTTGTTCTAACCTTACATGACATGTGATTCATAAAGACTTGCTTCACTCAACGTAGCAACTTGTGTACGCATAGTGGCTTTCGCTTGGTGTCATCATCTCTCCATTATAAGTATAGATTTAATTTCAGCGGGCACTTGATAGTTCAACATCCCAACGTTGTGGATTTCTTGTTACGTGAGAGTTAGAAGCGACACTTATTGAAAGCCCCAAACCACGTAAAATGCTGCAAAAGAAAATTAGAGGCGTCTAACTACTTTTGTTTTTTTAACGAGCAGAGGTGTCTTGTGATATGATATAAGCCATGATTGCTTGTATATATGATGTCATGAAATGATCCTTATTGTAAGTTGTAGCAAGCGGCAGAGAGCCATATGGCTGTCTTTACCCAAAATTCACGTTAAGACCTGCGTGTCTATTCAAGAAGTAGTTGCTTAATAAGTTGAAGCCTGGTGAATGACAACTTCATAAACGGCAGCGTAATTGACCTTGGCCATGCGTATTAGTGGAGATCATGTTAGGTAGCTTGAATATGGAGATCGGAAGCTTACAAGAAGAAACCTTATCATATCACATATTATGAATTACATGTGATGTTAATCCTTTATGCATCTTATGTTACTTAGTTTGTGTGGCGGCGTAGCATTATAAGATGATCCTCAAACTTACCCACAATTTCCAAGTTTTGGAAGTGTTCATCCTTAGTAAGCACCGTTGCTAAAAGCTGCCGTTGTTTCGGGCTTTCACATTGATGATAGTTATTTAGATTCTCTACGATGTGCTTCTAGCGATGAACAAGCAAGATTTTTCTCATGCGAAGCTAAGGTTTGATCTTGTAGCCAGGCCTAGCATGTACGGACATGGTCTGGAACACGGATCCATAGAAAGGTGAAAGCATGAGTCTTAAGTAGATAATTGATGAACATGTTGATTGTTACCGCCATACGTGAGGCTACATCAGCTCTAAGTGATGATCGGTTTTTGATGTGGTGGATTTGGTTAGAGTGTGATCACCAAACAATTTGAGGAGGATATTGTTTTGGAGTTCACCTAGATTAATTTAACTATTAATTAGAACTCAATTTGTCCATAAACTTGGTCTAAACTATTACAAATATATTTGTAGATCCAATGGCGCTCCCTACCATCGAATTTCTTAATCGTTCCTAGAAAGAAAGAAAAGAGTTGAAAAACAATTTACAGGAAGCAACTTGGCGGATAGGATTCCGCAATTTGAGGATTGTCCTCAATCTTTGATAACTTGCAGCCTATGTGATGGATGCACGCTGGGTGACCCGCTTTTCTGCAGCCTACTACTACTGGAGTGAAGTAAAGAATGTTTACCTCGCTCATATCGAAGAAGAATCATTACTCACATGATATTGTCGTGAACTCAAAATGATAATATTTGAGGCTCACCTTTGACGACGGTTGAGATTATGAGGCCTTACGAAGAAGAGTTCTTTAAGCGCAAGATGGAAGAAGGCATTTCAAAATCAAATGGGTGAAACACGTGTCCTTAAAGAATAGATATGCTGGAGCATAGCCAAACAAACTCCAAAGCTTGGGTATAGTGATTCCTAATTCTTTGGGGAGTTCCACTTTATGTAATCCTCCAATCACTATTTTTCGCAAGTTACGAGAACTTTGTGATGAACTACAATAAGCAAAGCTTATGAACAAGCAGATTGCTAGAACTCTTCTCCATGTTAAAATCTCTGATGGAGATCAAGAAAGAGCACCAAAGAAGTGTTGTTGGTCGGTAAGAACACCAAATTCAAGAAGCAAGGAAAGTCTAAGCAAAGGAAACTTCAAGAAGGGTGGTAAGAAGTTGCAGCGCCCGGCAAAAGACAAAATGAGCTGGCCTAAGCCACATTGATGCGAGTGCTAAATTAACTTTACTGCAAGGGAGAAGGTCAACTTTGAGGCGGAAGGTTGCCAAAAGTACTTGGCGGTTGAAGATCGGCAACGCCGAAGAAGAAGGTATATCAGATATACATGTTATTGATGTGTATCTCACTTAGTGTTCGTATTAGTGCTGGTATTTGATACTGGTTAGGTTGCTCATATTTGTGACTTTCCAGAGCAAATCTTGCTAGCAGAATAAGCGGAAGCTTCAGCGAAGAACGAGGAATTGACGATCTTGGCGTTGGAAATGGATCAAAGGTTGATGTGATCAGCGATTAATGCCTTCTCTTCATCTACCATCAGTATTAGTTTTATGCTAAATAATTGTTATTTGGTGCCTACGTTGAGCATGCCGAACATTATATATCTTGCGTCGAAATTGTTTATTGCTGAGGGCGATTACTTGTGTTAAAGTCCGAGAATAATGGTTTAATTACATTTATATGAGTACTATGTTTTATGCACATGCACCTTTGATAGATGGTCATTCTTACTAAATCTCGATTATTGGAAAAACACATTAATAACATTGAAGATAGCGTTTGAAATTGAGGCGATGGCCTTCGAAACCTATATATGGCACTATGCGTCTTGTGATCTCGCGACTGGAGTGAAGCGTGCTGAAGAAACTCCATTCCGAGTGGACTTCTTGAATCACTTGATTCACGAATCACTTGAAGATGTGAAGCATATGCGATGGGTAAAATGACTAAGACTCCATTTTACGGTATGATGGGTGAATCACGGACTTAACAAATCCATACATACCGATGTGTGGCCCAATGAGTGTAGCATCATGTGATGATTATCGTTATGTTCTTACCTTCCACGGATGACTTAGAAATGAATATGGGTATATATCTATTTCCCTTGAAACATAAGTACAGAAACTTTGAGAAGATTTAAAGAATTTCAAAGTGAGTAGAGAATCAACTTTGTGTAACAAGAAGAATTAAATTTAAATTACGATGCGTGGAGTGAATATCTAAATTCCTCACGAGTTTGGCGAGCATTTGGAATAAATGCAGAATACTTTTCACAATTGACAACGTAGCAGAACACCACGATTGTAATAAAGTGTGTCCGAGCGTAAGTAATCGAACTCTCTTAGAATATGGATTCGTTCTATGATGTCACTTACTGATTTACGCTATAAATTTTTGGGGTTATGCATTAGTTAAACGCTTGACGCATTCACTTTTAAATAAAAGACACCATCTAAATTCGTTGAAAGCGACACCATAAATATAGAATTATGGTTTTGGGAAGGAAACCTAAATTGTCGATTCCTTAAAGTTTAAGGGTTCTGCGAAGCTTATGTAAAGAGATTCTGATCGGACAATCTTGAACCCAAAAGCGAAAAAATGCGTCTTCATAGGATGCTCAGAAAGGAAACTATTGGGTATACGCTTCTATCATAGATCCGAGGCAAAATCTTGGGTTGCCAAGGGCTGGATCCTTTCTAGAGAAGAGTTTCTCTCGAAAAGAGTATTTGGAAGGAAAGTAGAACTTAGCGAGGTTGTTGAACCTTCTCTCGAACGAGTGAGCGCGTGCCGGAAATAGTTCATGTGGAGCCTACACAATAGAGAGAAGCTAATGATGTTAACCCCAATCATGAAACTTGATTGAAGTTACTATGGAACCTAGCAGATCAGCGAGAACTTTCATTTACTCCTGATTGGTATGATCCAGATTATGAGTGTCATGTTGGTGGACAACACATTAAGTGACCACTGCGACATATGTGTAAGATCCCTCCTTTGTGAAAGGAAAGGGATCACTATGTGTGATTACCAATGCTAGTCCACGGATCCAATGCTAGCATCCACAGGTTTGAGATAGAGTACCTGAGATACAAAGGTCACATTTATTACATCCATTCGGAGAGTAAAACATAGTCTTTTTACAACTCATGGCCACAGGGCCTAATACAAGGATTTTTGGAATAAGTAAAATAAACTTCAAGTCTTCATCTTCATGCCACAAGCATAGTACATATTGAGTGTAGACTCGCTTGACTCCCTAATCATCATCGAATGCCTACCAACATCACAGAATTCTGACCCACAGTGGGTCAATACTTTGGAATAGTATTGTGAAGTGATACAACAATAATTTTAAGTGGACTGTATATTACTATATGCATTTTTTGGCTGGGTGTGGCTGGCTTGCTTTGCTTAAAATAAGGTTTTCCTAGTTGAGAAACACTAAGTTTTTCTTTGTCAGAACTTCCCAAGAAACCACCAATGAACGTGGGGTCCTTCACCCTTGATTCACCCACAAGGTTTGCTTAGAGTTGGGTGTTAAGTTCTTGTAACTATGTCTTGATGCTCCAAAGTTGTCCATTGCGCCATGGACTTAGCTAAATACTTAAGATTTTTTCCATCTGAGAGGTTGTGCACTCCCCACGAGACTTGGTTTCCCAAACGAGGACCTTTCAGAGAAAGCCTTTCCTTAGCCAAATGGGCCGTTTCAGCCTATCATCCCCTACCCTGTATATCCAAATGACTAAAGTTCTTAACCTATATGATCAAAGTGAGGCCATGTTGCTTAAGTGGTTTTGCTATAAGATTCTCAACATGGCCTCGAATCCCTTTGTGCAGGTGGCATACACAAGTGAGATACACAACCATATCCATGGCCTTGTGCTCCTCAACCAAAACCACCATTCAAGTCCCATTCCACCGGAAGTTCATTGACTTAGTTGTTTTATTAAAGAAAACTATAAGTCAGGCACTAAATTATTTGATCATAACATGTACATATTTACCAACCCTTGTTTTCTACTAGCTAGGCTAAGCATGGCTAGTAACAGCAAATTTCTAGGAATTCTATAATTCTACAACTTCATAGGATTTAACTTATAGCATTTGGCAAAAGTAGCGGCACAAGACTTAGCAAAATAATTCCTATGCTTATTCAAATAAAGGTGGAAAATATCTGTAGTATCCACTTGCCTTGTGTAATGGGGAGGCCTTTCTCTTCACAATCACAGTCACCTAACAAAATCTACACAAAATTTATAGCACAAAATTTACACAATTCATATATAAACAAAAGTAATATGAATGCATGCATACAGAAAATGCTAAGTAGTATTTTGAAATTTCCACCAAGCAAATATTATGTTACAAAACATAACCAAGTCAAAAAGTTTAGCAGCCTTCTAAAACAATTTACTAAACAAAATCTATACTCAAAATGGACTAAACATGTTTCTGCATACAAAGTCATTTAACAGAAACTT
The DNA here is from genome assembly GCA_023614405.1 of Avena insularis. Lineage (NCBI taxonomy): Eukaryota > Viridiplantae > Streptophyta > Magnoliopsida > Poales > Poaceae > Avena > Avena insularis. The sequence goes on along the minus strand of CM042691.1, from coordinate 290,816,983 downwards.
TTGTTAAACACATTACGAATTGAGAAAACTGTCTCACAGTTCCAACGGTATAAATTTTGCAAAAATCTAACGTGAAATCAAAAGTTATATGTGTAATTGAAATTTGGATCCAAATATGTTTCAAATTCCGGTTTTAATTCAAACCCTGAACCATGGCATCACGATTTGCTAGTGCATGTCGGTTCGCCATAGGATCACCCTTCCTGGTGGATCTAATTAGCACTGCTGCAAGCAGATCTGCCCTTACCCCTTGACTAGGATCTACTCATTGTCCACTGGATCTAGATGAGCGATCCTAATAAGGACCAACAAGTGGCCAGGCGCTGGCGGTGGCAGTGACGTCGGCCAGCCAGCCGGTGTAGCGCTCTAAGTCAGCAAGAGGTGAGGAAGTAACTTACAGAATCCTTGATGGCGATGTGACTCCGAGTGGCGTTGGCTCGGGAAGGGCGCCTTGACCACCGGTCTCGAGGCTAAATCGAGTGGCGGGCGGCGTGGGGTGCAGCCGCGAGCGTGGTGCTTGCTGAAGTTTAGGCGTCGCCCTAACTTGCCGACCGAAGGCATCGGGGAGTTACTGAATCTTGAGCGAACAAACTCAGCGTGAAGGAGGCAAGGCGCTGGTTTTACAGATTGAATTCGATGGTCTGTCGGCTGGCCTTGGTGGTTTCGGTCGAGGGCAGATGACAGCCTGGGTCGGCGAGGAAAAAAGGCATCGGCGTGTCACTTGTAGTCAGCCCCAGGCATCATCCTCGTTTACGAACGAGAAGGAGGTGATCCGAGGCTACGGAATTGGACACCGATCGTCAGTGCAGGGGCCGAGAGCTATTAGCAGCCTTTGGTGGCGGAGTGGCGAGAGAGTGGGGGAAATGCCATGATGCGAGAGGGGGATTTTATAGGCCGGCGCGATGAAGCACTTTGTGGCATAATGGCTAATTACATACCCAGCGCCATTACCGGCCTTAATGACGGCGGCGTGGTCGCGGTATGATTTAGGGAAAGAGCGAGGCGGCGGTGGGCCAGGCCCCTTGTCGATCAAGGGAAATAAGCAGTGAGGATGTGGGGAGGTGCAGGCGTGGTGGTTGTGAGGGGGTGCTGTGGTCAGGAAAAGAAAAAGGCCGAATTGGGCTAGTTGAGCTGATACGTAGGCTGGGCTAGATTGGTGGCCTTCAGGCCTTTTCTTTTGTTTACTCCTTTCTTTTCTATTTCAATTTTCAGGAATGGTTTGAAATGAATTGAACTCTTTTTGGTCAGCAGATTTCTTTGGGGTTTTCTGGGTGTGCAAAAGTTTCAATAGACATAAAACCATGTGGTTTGCTTTGCGAAGTCTTAGTCAAGCTGGAGAATAAAAAATACTTGAGAGACTTTGGCACTTGGTTGCAAATTACGAAGTGGTTTTTGACCATTTTCATTTGTAAACTTGGTTGATTCACCTCAGAGAAAGCAAGCATTCTAGGTTAAATATTCAAACTCTCAAATGGTGATGGCCATTGATTTAAATACTGCTCACATAAAATCCTTATGTGTACATTTTCTGAAATGAGTTTGATTGTTCTCAAATCTATGTGCATGAATGATATACAAACTTTGAAATCATGATTTTAGGGATGTTACAAATCTAACTTATACAAGGTGATCTCACCCTCGAATTCGGATTATGGCTAACAAATGGTATGAGGTGGTCTTCAAAATATCTTCTCTTTCCCATGTTGCTTCCTCTTGAGCATGATGGTTCCCTTGCGCATAAAAACTTGATAGTCTTTGTTCTCGTGACTCTTCTGGAATTCTCAAGAATCTTGATAGGCTTTTCTTCATAAGTGAGATCACTTTCTAGTTGAACTTCTTCCAAAGGTATGGTATCCTTCAAAGAAGATTCTTCCATTTCTGGGTGACATTTCTTAAGCTGACTCACATGAAACACATTACGGACTGCTGATAGAGATGCTGGCAGTTCAATTTCATAAGCCACTTCTCCTTTGCGACTCAGAATCTTGAATGGCCCAACATATCTTGGTGCCAACTTTCCTTTGACTCGAATCTTTTCACTCCACGAAGTGTGATACTAAGATAGGCTCTATCACCAACCGGGTGACTTCTCTACGCTTAGGATCAGCGTAGCTTTTCTGTCGAGACTGTGCTATCTTCAACCTGTCCTTAACCAATTTGACTTTCTCTTCGGCTTCTTTGATAAGTTCTGGCCCGAATAAACTTCTTTCTCCCACACCATTCCATAACAATGGGGTGGTACATTTTCTTCCGTAGAGAAACTCAAACGGTGCCATCCCAATGCTGGATTGATAGCTGTTGTTATAAGAAAATTCTGCGTAAGGTAGACTTTCATCCCAACTGGCTCCATAATCTAGGGCACATGCCCTCAACATGTCTTCCAGAATTTGATTAGTTCTTTCTGTTTGTCCATCGGTTTGAGGATGAAAGCGATCTGAATTCCAACCTTGTTCCCAATGACTCATGTAGTTGTCTCCAAAATGGGAAGTGAATTGAGTTCCCCTATCAGACACAATACTCTTAGGTACACCATGAAGGCATACAATTCTACTCATGTAGATTTTGGCTAACTTGGCACTAGTATAAGTTGTTTTCACGGGTATGAAATGAGCCACTTTAGTTAGGCGATCCACTACTACCCATATGGAGTCATATCCTGATCTGGTCCTTGGTAATCCGGTAATGAAATCCATACCAATTTTGTCCCATTTCCAATCAGGAATAGGTAGTGGCTGAAGCAAACCTGCTGGTTTCTGATGCTCCGCTTTTACTCTGCTACACACATCACATAAAGCGATATGTTCGGTGATGTCTCTCTTGAGATTGTTCCACCAAAATCTTTCTTTCATGTCCATGTACATTTTGGTGTTACCCGGATGAATAGAATACGGAGAGTTGTGCGCTTCTTGCAAAATCAGTTTCCGTAACTCCGGATCTTGTGGAACACAGATACGTTTCCCATGCCATAATGTACCCTATTCGTCTTCATGGAAATTTTTAGCTCTCCCTTGGCCAATATTTTCCTTAATCCTTTCAATTTCCTTATCGGTCTTGAGCTTCTGGGATCTTGTCCAACAAAGTGGGTTGAACATCCAAAGACATGAGATGTCCTTGGTACAATCTCAATCTGAGTTCTTTGAATTGAGCACACATCATCGTGCAATTCTCCTTTGTAAGGCCATTCACAACACCTTACGACTTAGAGCATCCTAGCATAACATTTGCTTTACCGGGTGGTATTGCAAAACTTAAGTCATAGTCCTTGATAAGTTCTAGCCATCTTCTTTGTCTCATATTGATTTCCTTCTCGGTGAAGATATACTTCAAACTCTTGTGATCGTGAACACTTCACAACGCTTTCTCTAAAAAGGTAGTGCCTCCATGTTTTGAGTGCATGGACAGACATAGGCTAACTCTAAATCATGAGTAGGATAGTTTACTTCATGAGTTTTGAGTTGTCTCGAGGCATAGGCCACAACTTTTCCTTCTTGCATAGAGTACGCACCAAACCTTTTGATGAGACGATCACAATATACTTGGAAATCCTTTTTCCAACCGCGTATATAGAGCAGTGCGCCACTAGTCTTTCTTCAATTCTTGAAAGCTGACTTCACAACCTTCAGACCAAGCAAACTTCTTGTCTTTCTTTAACAATTCAGTCATAGGCTTAGCAACCTTTGAGAAATTCTCAATGAACCTTCAGAGTAACCTGCTAAGCCAAGGAAACTACGAACCTCTTTTACATTCTTGGGAGATTCCCATTCAGTTCACATGCTGAAACTTTAGCAGATCAACTGCTACACCATCCTTTGTCATAACATGACCAAGAAATCCAACTTCCTCTAACCAAAACTCACACTTGCTGAATTTGGCATAAAGCTATGCTCTCTCAACTTCTCAAGTATCAAGCGCAAGTGTCCTTCATGTTCTTCTGCTGGAGTAGACTAAGATGTCATCGATGAAAACAACAACGAACTTGTCAAGAAATTCCATGAACACTTTGTTCATCATATTCATGAAGTAGGTTGGAGCATTGGTTCAAACCAAAAGGCATTATGGTATACTCATACAATCCATACCTTGTGGTGAATGTTGTTTTAGGTATGTCTTGTTCTCTTATCTTGAGTTGAAAATAACCTCGACCGATCAATCTTCTGAGAACACACATGCTCCTTCTAGCTGATCAAACAAGTCATTGATTCTAGGCAAAGGATATTTGTTCTTGATAGTTACCTCGCTGAGTGAACGGTAATCTATGCATAACCTTTGGCTTCTATCTTTCTTCTCCATGAACAACAATCGGGGCTCCCCAAGATGAAGAACTTGGTTGAATAAGAATCCTTTCCGCAGTAACTGTTCTCCAAGTTGTTTCTTGTTTTCAGTTCTCATCAACTGACATTTTGTATGGTCTCTTTGCTATTGGTCCAACCTGGTACCAAATCTATAAGAAATTCCACATCTCTATCCGGTGGCATTCTGGTAATTCTTCCCAAATACATCCTGGATACTCACATACAATTGGCGCACATTGTCCATGCTAACCCCCTTAAGAGAATTTAAGCTTACTTCCTTTGATTCAAAGTTTGACTTGAATTTAATTTTTTCCTTCCGTGGTTGTGAGTAATACGTATTAGCACAATCTAGTACCCCTTCATACTTTAGCCATCCAATCCATTCCCAATATTACGCCCAAATTCCTTGGGAATCTAGGATTATCGACTCACCGAACTTATGTTTTCCAAACTCTATTACTAGATCCCGCATCCAAGACTTACTATCATATCTCCTCCGAGAACTAACTTTTATTGGACACCCAATGTTTTCCTGATGAAACCCATTTCTATCAACAAATGCTTTTGATATGAATGAATGCGATGCACCCGTATCAAAGAGTACAAATGCTGGAATGGAATTGAGTCGAACTTACCAGCAAAGCATCGCTCCTCATAGACCTCCTCCACATAATGTGGTTTATGCCCTTCCGGAAAGGATTGGGCTTGATAGGTCCTTCAACTTTCTTTTCGGGCATTCATTTGCATAATGTCCCATCTTCTTGCATTTGAAGCATTCAACCTAACTGATGTCCTTTAGCAGGTACTTCCACTTCCACTTCCATTCCCACTGCAGGTGGCTCTTGTGTCCACTCTTGTGGTTCTTGTATTTTGCATCATTGTCATGGAAGCTGTAGATCGATGAGCTGTTGTCATCATAAAACGCTTGTGGTCAGTGCTTGTTGAATTTCCCATGCTTATGTGATCCTTGAATTTTTCGCCATCATAGTGAGATCGCTTTTGCATGAGACCCATCGCTGCTCTAGTGTTTCCTCTTCTACTCTCGACTTGCTTCATTTTATTCTAACGCCGCATTGACAATCCATCCTCAGTATCATTAATCGATAAGTGAAACATATGTTCAACCGATAGCAGAGTCTTCATCATTCAAAGCTCTGAAGATAAATTTCTCCTTCCTTTTATGGCATCTGTGTCAACCTCTGCGGTCCCTTCAGCAATAGTTATTCTGCAACTCTTCTATAATTATTTGTTTGCTGAGCTCATTGGTGGATGCTATGCTCAGGTTGTCACACTTTGGGGGATAAATTCTAGAGGGAGAGAGATCCTTCACGAGGAGGTGGAGGAGAAGTGAGGAGAGGGGTTCCTTCTTATAGGGAGGAGGGGAACCTCTAAGGGGTGGCTTACAAGCATGGGGGCCGCCTTCTTTCCTCCCTCTTCATGTGGGTGGACACCCACCACCAAAATTCCTTTAAATTCCTCTCCACTCAAAAAATCCCACTCAAAATGCCATTAAATTTCCAACCAAATTTAATGCAAACTCTCATTAAATAAAACTATTTTATTTATTCTAGAATTTTGTCAATTACTTAATGACAAAACATTCACAAATAACCTTGCTAGAATTCCATTTCACATGCATAACCACTTTATGCAATTTCACCTAAAACTCTGTTTTGATTCAGATCTATGAAATAAATTCCTCGCGCTTGTTCATTCTTTCTCGACATGGAAAGTTTTGGTTCTAATTGGATGTCGGTGTTCTTAAGGTGTCAATTCTTCACGGTTCGCGGAATAATGCGGATACATGATTTCGAGACCCTCTCGGATCAATAATCAGAAGCGGATCTCGAGACCCATACCGACTCCCCACATTCAATCGACATGACTTTCTTTGTGATCGCTTTAACCTTATATGCTAGTATCTTTAATCCTTTGTTTCGACGACATATTACATGTCCGAGATTCGATTACTCGGTATATCCATACTTAGTTTGATCTCAAGCATCGACGATGCACTCTTTTTCTCGCTCCCGTGATATAACATTCTCCTAGTGATCAAATCACTTGCTTGCAAGCTAATCAATGTGATATCACCAGAGGGCCTGGGAGTATATCGCATCCGCCATCTGGATGAACAAATTCCACTCTCATCCATGGGCCTCAACATAACACTTTGTTAGTTCTTGAATCTATTCTTTTATAATCACCCCGTCGCTACGGTCACGCTTGGATGTTATCAAGAAACTCTTCCTGTTAGTGATCGGTTGACATGATCTCATGGTCTAAGGATTAGGGATCACTTCAAGTTGTTATAGCAATATAAAGTCAGTGACTTTGATCATAATGCTATACTTCGGATGAATGTTCATCACACCATTACACTAATGTTGTGATCCCGTTATTGACAACATCCAATGTCCATGATCAGGAAACCTTGATCATCATGTTAATCAACGAAAGCTAGTTAATGAGAGAGAGGCATAACTAGGAACTTCTTCGCTTGTTTATTAAACACACATGTATTAACGCTTTCCATATATTAATGCAATTATAGCATGCAAATAAACATCTATCATATACTTGGAATACACATAATAAACACTTTATTATTGCCTCTCAGGCATATTCCCCTTCTATATGCATGTTTCTTTCACTAAACACATTATGTATGCTCTTGTTAAGATTAAGGGAAGAGAAGTTAAAACATTAAAGCTTATATTCCTTAGGCGAAAGTAGAAGATATTTGGGATCCCATTATTAATGTGCAAGGAATGACTTGATCTCAAAGCCTTTTCATGTGATCTTGGTTCTAGTGTCTCTATTATTCCTAGGGAAGATTTATGAAAATGCTTTGATTTGCCACTCTTTGGAAGATTGATATTGAATGTCCCACTCAATGATAATGATAAAATAAACTCATGGGGAGTATTGGTCAATGTTCTCATTATGTTTAACAATGCTTATGTCCCTATGGATTTCTATGTTTTGGATGTTGAATACAATGCTTCTTGTCCTATTACTTTGGGAAGACCTTTTCTTAGAATCCATTGGTGCCATCATTGGACATATGAAAAGAAGGCGTAACCATTAAATTTCATTTTCCATTCAAGAAAGGTATTGAACACTTCCTGATATGATGAGAGAGAGGTTGCTTTTTTTCTCCTCTCTTCCTTGAAAGCAAGGTTCACGCACGTTAATGCTTCTTCATTTGAAAATACTTGATTCTTTTCTTGCTTTTCAGTGCTCAACTTCAAAGGCTGCATGGAAGAGAAGTACTTGTTGGGAGATAAAACCAAGAGTTTACTTGAGTATTGAGGTTATTACTTACTCAGTAATGACCTCTCATTATCTTTTCTGTTTTGCTTTTTGTGCTAATAATGACCTCTAATGAGAGGGGAAGTAAGATTTGGGGAGTTGCTTTGTCCCGAAAAACAGATTTCTCATTCTCCACCATAAATATTCGTGAGGAGTTTCACACTCTGATTGAGCTAACAATTTACTAATACATACCCCAAGATGTTAGATAACTTCGTTAGTTAACACTTTTGATTTGAGCAATGGCGATTTTCAAAAAATCGCTTCTACCGCTGGTCTGCTTTTGATGATTTCCTCGCCATTATTTGCATTTGTTCATATCGATTTCTTTTTGAGTTCTCTTTGGGGAATTGAGCTTTTTAAAGCGAAGTTGCTAAATTAGATTTTGTTTTAGTTAAAAGTCTTGTTGTTCCAAAGCTTTGCCTAAAGGTCTATTATCTTTGAATACACTAATGTTGCTAATGAAGATTGTGTGAAGTTTTGTATGAAGGAAAATTGCGTGGAGAGAGAGAATGATGTAATGAGATGAAGAATGGACAAATCTCAAGCTTGGGATGCCACCCGTGTCACCCCAAGAAATATCCAAGAGGCATAAGTGTCAAAGCTTTGGGATTCCTAAGGCATCCTCTTCATCAATAAAAAGCTCTGTATGTCTAGACACTTGCTATTATTGTTTCATGCATAGTTGTGTTGTTCTTGGAGCGCCTTAGTTTTCGCTTGCTTTGATTAGTTTGTTTAGTTTGCTTGAATAAAGTTGTTGGACCCCGATCTCGCTGTGTTGTTTCAAATAAGTCAATTGGTGTTGGAAAGGAGTAGGAAGTTCCTGCTTGAAAGTGCAAGAGAGCTTGCATTGACTGGTGGATTTATACTTTAGCATGACATGCTAGGTGTTATTTGACATTATGCTTAGTGATTATTGCTGTAGTATGTCTTATTCCAAACAATTGGGATTGCTTAGTGTGCCTTTGAAGAAATTATGCGCTGTTTTAGCACACAAAAGCATAGTATTGTGGTATTCTCCTTGATGCTTTGTTTGGGTTGACTTGGCACATGATCACACCATGTTATGACTATGAAAAGTCACCTTAGACTCTATGATCATTTATTCCTAGACTTGTAGTACCACTCATGCTTTGATTAGTAATGTTTTCTTGCTCTCATGATTATGGCCATTATTGCTCTCTTAGTTGGTTGCTCCCGCTTTTGCTAGCCTCACTTGTATGAGTAAGCCTACCATGCTTCCAACTCCCAAGAAACCCAAATATTCCAAAGTGTCCACTATAAACTCCTATGCATGGTGTGTTACACCATTCCAAGTATATTCTTATTTTCACTATCTTCCAATTAAAAACTATTTTGTTATGTGAAAATTTATGATTAAAGCCCTCACAAACTTGATGGCACACTTATATTCTTTGCCCCTAATAAACTTGAACCATTGTGTCCTATATTGTATATGCTTGCACTTATATCGTTGAATTAGCGGAACCATGTCATGGGGAACGTTAACATTGCACTTGTACTTTGTACTAAGTTGATATCATGCTCTTTGTTCATGGATGTCACCGGTGTGAAATAAAGAGGGAGCTTGTAAGTCCATTGAGTTATGTATTTTGTGTTAGAGAAACGCCTAGGCCTCTATCCTAAGCCATGCCTAATCATGGTGGAAACTTGCAGCATCACCATAGTGAGCTATCTATGAAGCATCCTCAATAAAAATCTATGCATAGTAAATAAAAAGATCACCCAGATGCTCATTGTCTGCTTGCCTTGTCATTTTGGTTATGGAATAGTTTTGTACCATGTGCAAGGGGTACCCCATTCATGTTCTCTATGATACGTATGTACTTACAATGATAAGAACTTACAGGTGACTCAAGTTGAGTAGCATGAGGTGTGGCCTCGTATTCAAGGGACTTGAGATTGCCAACTTATTCTTTGTCAAGCATATACTCCATAGTTTGTTCACTTTAACCTTAATCACTTCAAGATGCTTATGATAGGGGCAATGAGGGCTGAAAGCTAACAAGTACCATAATTTTTGGAAGCTCTTTTTGAAACTTGAAATCCTTGCTTCCCTTATGAAGGGCCTTTCTTCCACTATTATTGAGTCTCCACCTTCTACCTTAGGCACTATTAAGAGAGCATAGTTGCCATTCTTAGTTCTATGTGCAAAGGTCCTAAACTTATTGATTGATGCATATTGTGATATTACTTGTTCTTGTGCTATTTGTTTCTAGTCACCCTTGTGAACTTTGAAGGTGTCATATGCATATATTTGCATACTCTATGCGTACAAGTCGATTGCCACTATGCCATGTTTTCGTAGGGTTCTGCAGATAGAAACAAAAAATTTCCTACGATGTGAACTATATACCAAGATTCATCTACTAGATACAAACAATGGGCTGATGTATATCCGTGAGAGAACATACCCTTGAAGACCGATAAAGCTTAACGAAGTTCAACTGTGGTTGATGTAGACGATCTCTTGCCGATCTCAAGATCGAGAGGAAGTCCTAGCGACGCAAATCAGCATGATCCGCTTTCGGGACACACGCCGAGGCACTGAGCAACCTCCGCCTCCTCGGCCCAGCGATGCAGCGAAGCACAACTCTTTCTGCCGAATAGCCACTGGAACATGTATCTCACTAGTCCCAGACCATGGGGGATAAATTCTAGAGGGGAGAGATCCTTCACGAGGAGGTGTGAGAGACAAGTGAGGAGGGGCTCCTTTTATAGGAGGAGGGGGAACCCCAAGGTGGCTGCACATGGGGCCGCCTTGCCTCTCCCTCTTCATGTGGGTGGACACTCCACTCACAAATCTCCTTTAAATTCTCCACTCAAAAGTCCACTCAAATTCTAATTAAATTTCCACCAAATTTAATGCAAACTCTCATTAAATAAAAATCTTTTATTTTATTCAGAATTTTGTCAATTTTAATGACAAACATTCAAAATAACCCTCGCTAGAATTCTATTTCACATGCATAACCACTTTATGCAATTTCACCAAAACCTGCTTTCAGATCTAGTGAAATAAATTCCCGCGCTTGTTCATTCTTTCTGCATGAAACATTTGCTCCAATTGATGTCGGTGTCTCTTATGTGTCACCCTACTGCTCGTGAATACGCGACATGATCGAGACCCTCTCGATCAATAATCGAAGCGGATCTGAGACCCATATCGACTCCACACATTCAACGATGACTTTCTTGTGATCGCGGAACCTTTTACGCTAGTATCTTAATCCCTTTGTTTCACGTATATATTACATGTCCGAGATTCGATCATCCAGATTCCATACCTAGTTTGATCTCGCTATCACATGCACTCTTTTCTCGCTCTGTGATATAACATTCTAGTGATCAAATCACTTGCTTGCAAGCTAATCAATGTGATATCACCGAGAGGGCCCAGTAGTATATCTATCCGCCATCGGGATGAACAAATTCACTCTCGATCCATGAGCCTCAACATAACACTTTATTAGTGAATCCATCTTTATAATCACCTTGTTACGTGTGACGCTTTGATGTTATCAAGAAACTCTTCCTGTTAGTGATTGACATGATCTCATGGTCTAATGATTAGGATCACTGTGAAGTTGTTATAGCAATATAAACTCAATGACTTTGATCGTAATGCTATACTTCGATGAATGTTCATCACACCATTACACTAATGTTGTGATCCCGTATAATAACATCCAATGTCCATGATCAGAAACCTGATCATCTTGTTAATCAACGAGCTAGTTTATGAGAGAGGCATAACTAGGAACTTTCTCGCTTGTTTATTAAACACACATGTATTAACGCTTGTGATAATACAATTATATCATGCAAAATAAACATCTATCATATACTTAGAATACACATAATAAACACTTTATTATTGCCTCTCAGTATATTCCCTTCAGGCTCCCACTTGCACTAGAGACAATAATCTAGTTACATAGTGATAAATCTAACACCCATTGAGTTCGTGTTGATCATGTTTTGCTCTAGGGAGAGTTTTAGTCAACTGATCTCGCTACATTGAGATCCGTATGTACTTTACAATCCTTATATCTCCATCCTTGACATGCTCATGGATGGAGTGAAACCGCGCTTAATATGCTTGGAATGCTTGTGAGACCTTGGCTCTTTGGCATTGGTAATGGCACCATTGTTGTCACAATAGATCACCATTGGGTCCAACGCGTTTGCCACCCACTCCTAGTTCGGATATGAACTCCTTCATCCAAACTGCTTCCTGAGCCGCTTCTGAAGCAGCAACATATTCGGCCTCCGTTGTTGATCCCGCTACCACAGGTTGTTTGGAGCTCCTCCAACTAACCGCCCGGCATTCATGAGAAATACGATCCGGATTGAGACTTAGAGTCATCCGGATCGGTGTCAAAGCTAGCCGACATAACACTTAGCGACCAGCTCTTCTTCACCTCCAGATACAAGAAACATATCCTTAGTTCTTCGTAGTACTTAAGGATATTCTTGACCGCTATCCAAAGGTTCAACCTGATCCGATTGGTACCTATTAGTCAAACCAATAGCATGTGCCACATCCGGTCTTGTACATAGCATGGCGCATATTATAGATCCTATGGCTGAAGCATAGGGACTTTGTCCATTATCTCTCTTTCTTCCGCCAAGTCGGACTTTGAGTCTTACTCAATGTCTTGCCTTGCAACATAGGTAAGAACCCTTCATTTCCATCCATTTTAAACTTTTTAAAATCTTATCAAGGTATGTACTTTATGATAGTCTTATTAGGCGCCTAGATCTATCTCTATAGATCTTTATGCCTAATATGTATGACGCTTCACCCAGGTCCTTCATTGAAAATTTGCTGCTTAGATAACTTTTAACACTGTTTAAAAGATCTATATCATTTCCATCAATAATATGTCATCCACATATAATATCGTAAATGCCACATTACTCCCACTCACTTTCTTGTAAATACAAGCTTCTCCATAAGTTTGGACAAATCCAAACTCTTTGATCACCTCATCAAAGCTTAGATTCCAACTTCGTGATGCTTGCTTCAATCCATAGATGGATCGCTGAAGTTTGCACACCTTGTTAGCATCCTTAGGATCGACAAAACCCTTTGGTTGTATCATATACAACTCTTCTTCAATATTACCATTGAGAAACGCGTTTTGACATCCATCCGCCATATCTCATAATCGAAATATGCAGAATTGCTAACATAATCCTAACTGACTTTAGCATCGCCATGAGAGAAAGTCTCATCGTAGTCAACTCCTTGAATTTGTCGAAACCCCTTTACGATAAGTCGAGCTTTATAGATGGTCACATTACCATCAGATCAGTTTTCCTTTTGAAAATCCATTTGTTCTCCACGGCCTTCGGTCGTGAGGTAGTTCCACCAAGTTCCAAACTTGATTTTCATACATGGATTCCATCTCGATTTCATGGCTTCTAACCATTTGTTGGAACTGGCTCATCATCGCTTTTCATACGCCGCAGGTCATCATTTTCATCAACCATGAAATTCATGACAGGATTTCCAGATAGCTCGGAGCTACACGCCGTCCTGCTTGACCTGCGAGGTTCGTAGTACTCTCTTCGGAGTTTCATGATCATTATCATTAGTTCTCTTCAATGTGGAGCCAACTCGAACAACTTCCTACACAAGGCCGCTACTCGCCATACTTTGAAGAGAAGGTTCCACAACCTCTTTGAGTTCTACCGACTACTCACACCTTTCGTGAAGAAACTCTTTTCTAGAAAGGATCCATTCTTGGCAACAAAAACCTTGCCCTCGATCTCGTGATAGAAGGAATACCCAATAGTTTCTTTTAGGGTATCCTATGAAGACGATTTTCCGCTTTGGGTTCGAGTTTATCCGGTTGAAGTTTCTTCACATAAACATCGATCCCCAAACTTTAAGAATGATACTTAGGTTTGTTTCCAAACCACAATTCATACGGTGTCTTTTCAACGGATTTAGATGGTGCCCGATTTAAAGTGAATGCAGCAGTTTCTAGTGCATAACCCCAAAATGACAACGGCAAGTCCGTCAGAGACATCATAGATCGAACCATATCTAATAAAGTATGATTACGACGTTCTGACACACCATTTCGCTATGGTGTTCTGGCAGGTGTGAGTTGTGAAACAATTCCACACTCTTTCATGTGAGTGCTAAATCAGAACTTAGATACTCACCTCCACGGCTCGGATCAGAAATTTGATCTTTCTATTACGATGATTTTCCACTTCATTCTGAAATTCCTTGAACTTTTCAAAGGTTTCAGACTTGTGTTTCATCAAGTAGATATAACCGTATCTACTCAAATCATCCGTGAAACTAACAAAATAACGATATCCACCTCACGCCGACACACTCATTGGACCACATACATCGTAATGTATGATTTCAATAAATCGCCTGCTCCATTGAACCGAAACTGATTCTAGTCATCTTGCCCATAAGGCATGGCTCACATGTATCAAATGATTCATAATCAAGTGATTCCAAAAGTCCATCCAATGGAGCTTCTTCATGCTTAACGCCAATATGACCTAGACGGCAGTACATATATGCGGATATATCATCATTTAGTTTAATCCTTTTAGCATCAACATTATGAATATGTGTAACATTATCATCGAGATCTAATAGAAATAAACCATTCATCATCGCATGACCATAAAAGATTTCTATTCATATAAATGGAACAACCATTGTTCTCGGATTTAATGAATAACCACTTCGCATCAAACACGCATCCAGACATAATGTTCATGCTCGTGCACCAGATAACATTTATTCAAGTTTATAACTAACCCGATGGCAAGTGGAGAGGCAGCATTCCGACGGCGATCACATCAACTCTTGATCCATTGCCGACACGCATCTTGACCTCACCCTTGCTAGCGTCGCTTGTTCCACAGCCCCGATTCGAAGTTACAAATATTAGCAACCGAACCGGTATCAAATACCCAAAAGCATCATGAGCACTAGTCAAGTACACATCAATAACATGTATATCATATATACCTTTGTTTGCCTTTGCCGCCTTCTTGTCTCGCCAGATACTTGGGGCGCTTATGCTTCCAAAGGGCTCCCCTTACAATAGTAGCACTGAATCGACTTAGTCCAACTCGTTTTTTTCAGCGCTGCAACAGTGCTTGCCGCCTTACTTCCCTTCCGCTTTCCCTTCTTGTCTTTCTTGAAATCGTTGTTCCTATTGATCATCAACACTTGATGTTCCTTTTTGATCTCCACTTCTGCAGTTTTAAGCATTGTAAGCTCGGAGAGACTTCTTCATGCCTTGCATATTATAGTTCATCACGAAGCTCTTATAGCTAGGTGGCGTAGACCGCAGAACACGATGGATGCCTAAGTCAATGGGAATCGTTATTCCAAGGACACAAGCTTATCGGCGAATCGACATCTTGAGTACATGCTCACTAACGGAGTTGCGCTCTTCCATCATGCAGCTAAAGAACTTTTCTAGTTGCCAGCTCTCTCGCACCAAAGATGTGTCGAAAATCATTTTCAACTCACCCATTGTATCAAATGCATCGACGTTAAACGCCAAGTTCGCCTAGCCCATACAATATGCCGCAATGAACTAAGTTGTGGTCCTCCGACGAGTCCGATAGACATTCTTCTCCTCGTGGGCATCATCTAAAGGTGGGGGCCTAATGGCGCTTCTAGCACATATTGCTTTTGTGCAGAGAGGAGAATCCTCAAATTCATGGCCCATTCGTAAAGTTGCACCGCTCGCTGTAGTTTTCTTTCTCCATGAACACAATCAAATTAAAAGTGTGGTGCCATCTACAACAGAATTTGTAAAGTTTAGACTAAGTGTATGATAGATTGAGTTCAACTAATCTATATTACGAATGAACTCCCACTCAAAAACGACATCCCTCGTGCCTTTTTGGTGATTACATGAACCAAATCCTCTACACCAAGTCCGATCATCACGTGAGTCAGTATAGCTTCAAAGGCGAGCATCAAATGGGCATCATATCAACTATATGACTCATGCTTAACCTTTCGTCCGTGGTTCCGAGGCCATGTCTGCATATGCTAGGCTCGCCAAGTTAGAACCTTAGTATTCAGGTGTAACTGTTTTACACCCAAAATATGATCGTGGATCCAAGAACACCCGACCATCAAGTGATGTCTTGGAGCGACGAAACATAATCGGTGCATACTAAAGGAAGAACACATTCTTATCTTGATATTTAAATGAGGGATCATCTTATTATGCTAACAAAGCGCTAAACAAGCAATATAAGATGCTATCAAAACATCATATGTTTATTAGTGAAATGATATGGTTCCCGCAGATGATCTCTATCATGTGCATCGTGGTATGATCACTATCATACCTATATGTGTAAATCCAAGGTCTATGGATTTTACACGCTATGTGTGTTGTAATAGTATCATCTCATACTTCTACTTACAACACTACCATATCATAACACTAGCCCAGCAACAATCTAAACTAGACGCCTCTAATTTATCCATTGCAAGTTTTACGTGGCTTAGGGCTTTCGAGATAGAACCGTTTACCTTTAACATGAACTACAACGAGGATAATCAAATTGTTGACAACTCGCTTGTAAAATAGATATTGACTATAGTAGGAGGCGACACCGCTAGCCACTTATGCAAACTAGTTGCATGTCAAGCGTGGAACAGGTCTCATGTGCGAGGACATGTAAAGTTTGTCCGGGCCGCTTCATCCCACTATGCCACCAATATCCAAAATTACAACAAAGGAGCAACAACATGATCATCATCGCCCACATACTCATATGTGTACTACCCGTGTAAAGTATCTACGCATAGATCCGACTTTGATACCACTGTAGGGTTCGCAGCATAGAAAACAAAAAAAATTCCTACGATGTGAACTATATACCAAGATCTATCTACTAGATACAAACAACGGGCGGATGTATATCCGTAGAGAAAATACCCTTGAAGACCGACAGCTTAACGAAGTTCAACTCGTGGTTGATGTAGACGATCTCTTGCCGATCTCAAGATCGAGAGGAAGTCCTAGCGCCAAAATCAGCATGATCCGCGCTCGCACACACGTTCGAGGCACCGAGCAACCTCTGCCTCCTCGCTCCAGCGATGCAGCGGAAGCACAACTCTTTCTTGCCGAATAGCCACCAGGAACATGTATCTCGCTAGTCCAAGACCATGGGGGATAAATTCTAGAGGGGGAGAGAGATCCTTCACGAGGAGGTGTGAGACAAGGAGGAGGGGGCTCTTTATAGGAGGAGGAGGGAACCAAGGGGTGGCTGCCATGGGGTTGCCCCTTGCCCTCCCTCTTCATGTGGGTGGACACTCCACCACAAATCTCCTTAAATTCCCTCCACTCAAAGTCCACTCAAATTCCCATTAAATTTCCACCAAATTTAATGCAAACTCTCATTAAATAAAACTTTTTATTTTATTCAGAATTTTGTCAATTACTTTAATGACAAACATTCACAAATAACCCTTGCTAGAATTCTATTTCACATGCATAACCACTTTATGTAATTTCACCCAAAACCTGCTTCGCATCTAGTGAAATAAATTCTACGCTGTTCATTCTTTCGCATGAAACATTTGCTCCAATTGGATGTCGGTGTTCTTATGTGTCACCCTACGGTTCGTGAATAATGCGGACATGATCGAGACCCTCTCGATCAATAATCGAAGCGGATCTGAGACCCATAATGACTCCCACACATTCAACGATGACTTTCTTGTGATCGCTTTAACCTTTTACGCTAGTATCTTAATCCCTTTGTTTCATCGATATATTACATGTCCGAGATTCGATCATCGGTATTCCATACCTAGTTTGATCTCATCGACATGCACTCTTTTCTCGCTCCTCGTGATATAACATTCTAGTGATCAAATCACTTGCTTGCAAGCTAATCAATGTGATATCACCGAGAGGGCCCAGAGTATATCTATCCTTCATCGGATGAACAAATTCCACTCGATCCATGAGCCTCAACATAACACTTTATTAGTTCTGAATCCATCTTTATAATCACCCCGTTACGGTGTGACGCTTGATGTTATCAAGAAACTCTTCCGTGTTAGTGATTGACATGATCTCATGGTCTAAGGATTAGGATCACTTCGAAGTTGTTATAGCAATATAAACTCAATGACTTTGATCGTAATGCTATACTGATGAATGTTCATCACACCATTACACTAATGTTGTGATCCTGCTATTAACAATATCCAATGTCCATGATCGTGAAACCTTGATCATCTTGTTAATCAACGAGCTAGTTTATGAGAGAGGCATAACTAGGAACTTTCTGCTTGTTTATTAAACACACATGTATTAACGCTTCCGTATTAATACAATTATAGCATGCAAAATAAACATCTATCATATACTTGGAATACACATAATAAACACTTTATTATTGCCTCTCGCATATTCCTTCATTCGTATGTGCAATAAACAAACGCTTTTCAATGCATGTTATTCATGATCTTTGTTTATTGCCTTCATGTTGCATGCATAGTTACTTTGTCTTATTGTTAGAACTCCACCTTTCATGCATGTTTAGAGTTCTTTGATCCCATTTTCAATGCTTGCAAATGGTTTGATCTTGGTTTTGATGGTGCATGTCACCTCAAAAATTATTCTTTATCACTTACCTACTGAGACGAGCAGGAGCTAAGCTAGATGCTTGATATGTCGGAAACATATCTATAATTTTGATGTTGCATGCTTGTTTAGTATCTACTTTGCTTTGCTTTGTCTACACTTTGAGGTGTTTTTATATTTTTCCGAACTAACCTATTAACAAGTTGCCACGCTGCTTGCATGTTTTCTTCTATTTTTTGTTCCAAAGGCAGAAAATCAATATTCTCGAGTTGACGGACAAAGCCAAAGTAAATATTTTACCGTGGCAACGGAGTCAGGAGGAGACGGAGGCGCCACAGGCTGCTGACCCCGGGCACGCCATCCCAGCCTCGCCTCTCGCCTATAAGAATCCTCGATGCCTAAACCCTAAGAACCCGATCAATATTCCATGAAACCGCTCTGTAGCCTCGCCACCATTGTCCCTAGATCTGGGATCTGGTTCTTCCGCATTCTGCCGGAGGGGAGATCATCCCGAGGCCTTCTTCTCCTATGAAGCGTGAGTAGTTCCACCTAGACTATGGGTCCATGTAGTAGCTAGATGGTTGTATCTCCTCCTTGTGCTTTCATGTATAGATCATGTGAGTCTGCTCATGATCAAGATCTAATCTATTTGTAATCATGCATGTTGTGTTTATGGGATCCCATGGATATTGAGATTATTATGTTAGATTGTTAATGGTTTTGTCTATTTTATTCTATCATGTTTGTGTTGTTTGTTATCTTGCATGCTCTCCGTTGTTAGTAGCTATCTTGGTCGAGTAGTTGCTAGTGACTCCAAGAGGGGGTATTTATGCTCGATAGTGGGTTCATGCCTCTAGTTTCCAAGGAAAGTGACAGAAATCTCTTCGGTTGTAGAAGTGTTGTTGCCACTAGGGAGAAAACAATGGTCTCTTGTTCATGGAGCAAGTGGATTGTTTACCTTACACACTTTGCTTAAAGCAGTTCGTTGTTTGCAACTTAATCGAGGAGGTTCGGATGATAACTCAAGGTGGACTTCTAGTCATAGATGCGCTTGGATGGCGTCTATGTATCTTGTTGTATTGCCCAATCAATCTCATAGGATCTTTTCGACTAGTATTGCATTGTTATGCCTTGCCTGCCATCGCCAATTACCCTGCTATAATTTGTTTACCCTTCATGCCATGTTGTTTATCAAGGAGAGAACCTATGGTGAACTATGCACCCCGTCCAATCTTTACCATTGATACATCTTCCATCGTTATCGCTTACTTGCTGCAAACCACTATTACCTTCCACACCATACGCTTAATCCTTGGTTACAGCACACCGGTGAGCTTGACAACCTCATTGTTCGTTGGGACAAATTATTAAGTTTATGATGTGCAGGTTTCCATGTTGCTTGCAACACCTTTGAGATGTTTCCTTCCTCCATATGGTTCGATAACATTGGCCTCTAATGAGGTAAAACTTGTTGTTGTGCTCATCACACCTGCGCCATGCTCCCAACGGCACCAGCACAACCAACACTCATCCTGAGCGTTGGGAGGGGGATTGGGAGGTGGTATGGCACCCGAACCTAGCAGTGGGTCTGTTTCATTGTTGACGTCACCACCGTGGATGACGGCGCGCATGTAGCACTCATGGAGTGGGTCATTACTGCAACTCTCAGATCTGAAACCGTAGGTTCCTTCATCTAAAGGGGGATTACATAGATCGGAGTTGCATCTTCTGCTGTCATTCGAATCGCTCGTCAGCGTCGATGTGCGCAGGGCATCGATGGGCGGGACCCATGAAGCGGTCCTGATTGATGGAAGTGGCACTAAAGCATCTATAAATTTTGATGCTCCATGCTTGTTTTGTATCAACTTTGTTATGTTTTGTCTACACTTTGAGGTATTTTTTCCGGAACTAACCTATTGACAAGATGCCGCAGCTGTCTGCTTTTCCGCTGTTTTTGGTTTAAAAGTTAGTAAAGTAATATTCTCGAATTGGATGAAACAAAAGCCAAAGTGCCTATTTTTCTAGACACAACATGTAGCACGAAGGAGAGACAAAGGGGAGCCACGAGGCGGCCACACCATATGGTGGTGCGGGGCCACCCTTGGCCGAGCCAGCCCATGGTGTGGGCCCCTCGAAGCTCCACCGACCTTGCCCTTTCGCCTATATACGCCTCTCCTGAGACGAAACCCTAACACGGAAGAAATCCATGAATGGTCCATGTTGTCGCCGCCATCAAGAGGAGGTTCATGACAGAATTCTCTGCTCCAAGACCTCTGGGACGAGGAATTGCCCCCGGAGCCACCTCCATCGATCTCCACCACCATCTCCACGCCGTTGCTGACTCCCATGATGAGATGGGAGTAGTTATCCCTCGAGGCTATGGGCTCTACTAGTAGCTATGTGTTCATCTCTCTCTATGCATGATCTTATTGTGATCATGAGCTTTGTAATCAAGTAGATCTACTCTTCTACTCAAGTGCTTTAATTGTAATCTCCAGTTATCCCCATGTGTGTGAAGGTGACAGTGTGCACACCGTGTGGCACTTAGGCTAAATATTACATAAATACTTATCATGAGTTAGATTTGGAGTTGGATGTCTCTATGAAATTGTGGTGTTTGTAGGAACCATCTAGCGCTCAAGGTGACAGTGTGGGGTTATCTAGATGGGGAATGCGAACTTTAAGGAGTGCTTTTGTATCCCTACCGTGGATTGGAGTTGTCCAATCGGAGAGTAGGTCAGAGTAGAATAATGAAGAGAAGATATTTATATGAGAGTATCCACTAGTGAAAGTATGATCCCTAGGCCTTGTTTCTAAGCATTGAAACACCGTTTACAACTATTCCTGCTACATGTTTGCTTACTTCTATCTTTTATTTCAGATTGCATTTAGTCTCTTCCTCCCGCCAAGTTCTTTTCTAGCACCGTTGTCTTATAATCATCCATATTACTTGTATTTCACTATCTCTTCTGAACTAGTGCACCTATATACCGACAAGTGTATTGGGTGTGTTAGACCGATACGCCTAAAACGATCTACTTTCTCAACACTTTGCTATTGTTTTTTCTCTATATTTGTGTGATTTGGATACAACTAACACGGACTGACGCTGTTTTCAGCAGAATTACCTTGGTGTCTTGTTTTTGTGCAGAAAATGAACTATCAGGAAAAATCCCGTAATATATGCCAAAAACTATTTCTCACGTAAGATCCACTTGAGCAGAGAGGAGACGGGAGGTTGGGGGCCAGACACACCCTGCGCTGGCCCACCGACCTCACGCATGGGGAGGTCTGCCACCCCAGCCAGCTCCTAGGCCTCCCTCCGCGCTTATAAGTTGTCTTCACCTAAAAACTCAGGGGGTCAATAGTTTTCCAGAAGAGTTCCGCCCACCGCCTCCACGAGAAACCAAGATTCGATCCAAACTCCGCTCGCACCTGTCAGACGGGAATTTGAGAGGACCATCGCCATTGTCATCACTAACGATCTCCATCAACCACCGATGTTTCCTCATCCATGAGTGAGTAACGCCGCTGTAGGCTTGGGGATGGTAGGGATTGGATGAGTTCTATCATGTAATAGAATAAGATCCGTTAGGGCATAGTGCCTAGTATCTCTATTAGTGCTATTTGACTTTGTTGAAACTTTTGTGCTTAATGCTTGTCACTAGGGCCCGAGTTCCATGATCTCAGATCTGAACTTATTATTGAATCATTATGATAGTATTGTTTGTGATCTTATCTCAAGTTGTGTACACATATCATTGTCCGATCCAAAGGCCCCAAAGTGACAATAATTGGGACAACCGAGGGGATGGCTGTGGTGTGAGGATCACATGTGTTCAGGGAGTGTTAATGCTTTGCTCGTGCTCTATTAAAAGGAGCACCTTAATTGCCAGTAGTTCCCTAGAGGCCCCGCTGCCACGGGCTGGCTAGAAAGAAGATGTTGTGCAAGTTCTCATTGCGAGCACGTATGACTATATTTGGAGGACATGCCTAGGATTGTTTAGTACTTGGATGCTTATTATTATTTATCTGCAATGCCCTAGTTCTTTGAAGTTACATGTTTAGACTCATCCATGCAACGCCCATCCATCCATCCCTATGCCTACCGCACTCGAATCCTATTGTTACTGTTACTGTTACTATTGCTCATGTTTCACTCTCGCGTTGTTGTTGCTGTTGCTACTGATAAACTTCTGTGAGCAAGAACTATTTCCAGGTGCAGCTGAACTGACAACTTAGTTGTTAAGGCTTGCAAGTATTCTTTGTCTCCCCTTGTGTCGAATCAATAAATTGGGTAATACTAACCACGAAGACTGTTGCGATCCCCTACACTTGTGGGTCATCAAGACTATTTTCTGGCACCGTTGCCGAGGAGCATAGCTTTATTTGTAAGTTCACTTAGATCTATTATTGTTCACTGCTACTCCTTTCATCATGGGGAAGTCTCGTGATGGAAAGTTCCTTATTTTACCATCCACTACAAGAAGAGGTACAATCTTAAACACCTTTGTTGCTCTTGATTCACCATCTGTTATAAGTAAGCTTGTCACACCACCACATACCATGTTACACACACTGCTACTACTGCTGAATCTGAAACTGTTTTTGATACTCATGATGTTACTTCTACTATGCTTGATGCGAGTGGTTCATTAGGTCCTTTTATAGATGCTACTATGGCTAGTCTAGGAAATACCGAAACTCCTAGTGAAGACACTGTTACACCTGTTAGCTCACGTGCTAGTGAGAGTTATGATATTAATGATGGTTACATTAAGCTCACTGATGAATTTGTTGAAGAGTGCCAAAACACACATGGTGCTAGTGCTATTAAGAGTCTCCTTGCTAGACGTACTATTATGCCCAAGAAGCCCTATGATCCTAAGTTTGCCACCTCTCCCATAGATATTAAAGATAAAGATTATGATTTCTCTCTTGATTTATCTTATTTAGATATTTTGAGAAAGAAACTTTTGTTGTACTGAAAATGAGAGCTGCCAGGCTCATATGAATGAGCTTTCTACTATGAGTGCTTTGTTCTCGATGATTTTAAGATGCTAAAGTACTTTGTTGCTAAGATCTTCCCTTGTCACTAAAAGGAGAAGCTAGGGCTTGGTTTAATAGATTACCTCCTGGTTCCATTGATAGCCCTGATTGCTTGATTGCTTCTTTCTTTCATAAATATTTTCCTCCCAGTGCTAGACATGCTGCTTTGCAGAGACTTTTTGATTTTAAACAGGGAGAAGAAGAGAAATTGCCGAGTCATGGAAAGATTCGCTCTCGATTCATGCATATCCTGGATGTCCATTACCTCGTAATGAGCTTCTTGATATTTATTATAATGGACTAACTGATGATTCTAGGACCTACCTAGATAGCTTTGCTGATTGTGTTTTCGTGAAAAGGACTCCTACAGATGTCAAGAATTAATGAACAAGATAAGCAAGAATTATGATGATTGGACTTCAATCGAGCTGAATACACCGAGCCTATTACTCCCTAACTAGTTGATCCTGAACCAGCCCAACACCAACAACAAAGAAGAGGGGAGTTATTGCATTAAATGATGAAGTGATGAAGGAAGATAAGAAGTGTCTAAAGGAGAAAGGTATTAGAGCTAAATATGTGAAGAATCTACCTCCTATAGAAGAGTTATGTAAGCCAATTCCCCACTCATCCACTATTGAGGTACACTCTCTCCTACACTTTGATGAAGGTGATATTCCTTATGGTAAGCCTCCTAATCAATGCTTAGAGGAACTTGACACATTTATTGTTAAACAAGGTAATTTTAATAAACAAGTTCAGAATCATTTATTGGAAAACTCTAGATCTATCCACGAGTTGAAAGATATTATGGAAAGAACTTCTAATGATATAAAAATTCTTTTTAAACACTTTCGAATGGTTCAAACCCAACTTGATCAACTTGCTAAAGTACAAAAGGATATGCTAGTTAATGCTTTAGGTAATAAACATGCTTATGGAATTAGAACTAGGAGTGGTGCAGCTACTCAAGATCCTTTATATCCTAAAGGACAACCTAAAAGAATAGAGCAGGATTCCCAACAAGGTGAGGATAGTGGTAGTCCAAATAAGAGGAAGAAAAAGAAACATAAGAAATTTGAGGAAGCACTTGAACCTGCTGTAGATCCTAATAGTATATCTGTCTCTGATGCTGAAACTGAGAGTGGTATTGATAAAAATGAATCTCCTGATAAGGAAGAAGTTGAGGAAGAACCTGAGAAACACACTAAGAACACTAGGTACACAAAGGAAGATTTTATTGCTAATAAACATGGTAAAGAGAGAGAACCTTGGGTGCAAAAAGCTATGCCTTTTCTAGGTAAGAAACACAAGTCAAAGGAGGAAGAACACTACAACAAGTTTTGTGAGTGGATGAAACCTTCATTTTTGCAAATTCCTTTGATCGATGCTATTAAATTGCCTCCTTATTCAAAGTATATGAAGGATATTGTCTCTAGTGAGGATATTTCTACTCTACTAATTACTCCTTCAATGGTAAGGTTCCAAAGAAACTTGGTGATCCGGTATACCAACTATTCCTTGCTCCATTAAGAATAATTATGTTAGAACTGCTTATGTGATTTGGGAGTCGAGTTAGTGTTATGCCTTTTCTCTCTACAAGAGACTCCAGCTAGAAAAGTTGATACCGATCGATATTTATTTGCAAATGGCTGATAAGTCAACTACTATTCCTGTTGGTATATGTGAGGATGTTCTGCTCAAGTTGCTCATAATTGCATGGTCTAAATTTATTTTGTTGTGCTTGAAATGCCTCAAGATGATAATATGTCTATTATTCTTGGGAGACCTTTTCTTAATACTATAGGTGCTATCATCAATTGCAATCAAGGAAAAGTAACATTCAATATTAATGACAAAGAGCACATCGCCTATTTCCCCAAGAAGGTTGTTAGAAGCTTGGAGAAATATATTCTCCCATTCCACAAGAAAATATTGAAACCATTATGATTGTGACCATTGCTATCAAGTATGAGGTAACATAATCACCTTGTGGAATGCAAAGTTTTGTTTCATATAAGATTGTTTTGGTAACAAGACTTGATCAACCTTGTTAACGAAAGGATTTTAATGAACAAAATAATGTTTCCACTATGGTTATACTTGCTTTCTTTTTCCTTTCTCCTTCCTAGTCTTTGCTTTAGCTTTAGTTTTGCTAGTTGTTTGCTTGTTTGAGTTTCTTAGAGCTCCTGTAGTTTGGCTTTTGGTTTGCTTCTTCTGAAAAACTGTTTCTGCGAGAAAACCAATTTTCATACCCTAAAAATTGGCCAAAAATAAAGTTTCCCAAAAAATTTAGAAAATTCAAAATAAATTTTTCCTCGAAAAAAGGGGTAGAGAGGTACCATAGGTGACCCGGGGGCCACCCCTAGGCCCCACACCCATGGTAGGCGCGACCTACCTAGTGGTGGTGCCTAGGGGGGTCTAGCCCACCTAGGCCCCTCCAGTCGCCTCCTCAAAGTCACCTTCTTTCTCTCTCCCAAAAACACCGGAAAACTTTCTCAAGCTCGAGTTCTTGCTATTCTTGCTCGCGATTTTCGATATCCTTGTTCAGCCCATCTCAAGTGCTGATTTTTGGAGGGTTTGCTCCTTGGTATGTGCTTCCTCCACTTGTCCAACTAGATTTGTGATTGGTAGATTGTATCTTGAGTATTTTGCTACTGTAGATGACAGGTTGTTTGAGCTTGCATGCTTGTTCTATGTTTAGAAACTTTGTTTTGATGCATGTAGTCCTCTAGCAAGTTCCTATAGTAGTTGCTCATCATTTATCAACTTAGAAATCACTTGGTTTGATGGTTGTTTAAAATTTTAGCAAAGGGAAGTCATGGACCACCACCCCTTTGGTGACATATTTGAGAGTAATGCACCTAGAAGGGCAAGGCTTCCAAGATCATCCACCAGTTCTAGACCCTCATACAATGAGGATCTCGTCACTCCGTGGTTTGGTGACAAGGGAGATGAAGGGGATGCTCACCCCTCCACCTTTCCTTGTCAAAATTTCTTGCGAGCTACAGGGATTCTTAATGATTTCATCACTTTGATTGAGAGGGCTGGTCTAACAAGTTTCATGCAGGATGAGGGTGCACAATATGCTTCACTTACTAAAACATTTGTGGAGAGTTTGTCCTTCACCAATAGTTTGTTCAATCCTTCTGTGTCTTTCAGACTTTATGGCGGTGGCTCATTCTATGTCTTTGAAGAAATTTTGCAAGGCCCTAGGACTTGGTACAAATGGGTCATCAAAGAAGATTACAGCTCTTCCCGCTGATTTGTTGGAACTATACCGAGGAATAACCAATTATGATGACCATAGAGCTCAACGAGGGAAGATAAAGAACATTCAACTTCTAGCCATCAGGTACTTCACCTACTATCTTACCAACAGTGTTCTTGGTAGGGAGAACACTAGTAATATATCCAACTATCAATTGGCCTTCTTAGCTACCAAGGCCTATGGTGAGGATAAGTATAATCTTGGTTCCCTCATTGCTCGTCGTTTAGCTGCTAAGGGACCCATTTATGGGGGAATTATTGCTACTCGTATTGCTGCTGCCTTGGACATTGCTGTTGATCCCCATGACACAGTTTTGGCTCCTCAGAGACTTGATCTTGCTGCCATGAAGGAACACCACTTTGTCACGTCTAGCTCTACTCTTGAGAACTTAGTTTATACAATGTTAGCATCGACGGGAAGAGATCCTCTTCCCCAAACCACTTTGTTCAAGATTTCTCGGGACCTTGGTCACGCACAAAGGCGGAGATGGATGACAAGCTGCACTTTCAACTTCCATGGGCACTATCGGGGGGAGCTCAGATATGACCCCGCCAGATACTACATAGGGAGGCCTCGAGCTCGCACCAGGACGAGGGAGCCTCCTCGACATACGACGGAGGTGCATCTACTTGGGCACCATGGGATTGAGCCCCACTTAGGCCAAAAGCCTAAGCTTGGGGGGAGGTATACCGACATCACACTCATATATATATATATATATATATCATGTTCGGTCGGTTCTTTGTATATCCATTATTTCGCTTTTATGGTTTTGTTGTTCTTTCTAAAAACCCAAAAATACCAAAAATATTTCCGCTGCTTTCTCTTGGTTTGTTTCTTTGCTTTGGTTTGCCTTAAAATAAAAATCCAAAAATATTTTGCTTTGTTTGGTTTGCTTTGTTTTTGTTTAGTTTTCTTTGTTTGCTTGTTTCTAAAAAATCGAAAACACCAAAAATATTTGTTGTTCTTCTTGGTTTTGTGAGTTCTTCAAGGGTTCAGCCGTCCTTAGTGGATATTGGTTTTCATGTTAATTATTCAAGTCACACAAGTGAAGGGCTATAATGAAGATTAAGACAACTCGAGGTGTGGTAAGAGGCTGGTAACAAACTCTATTTGTTTCAGTTTTGTACATATACTCATCATTGTGAGCATGCTTAGCCTGTTTGTGTAAGGTGTATGTCATTATGGATGCTTAGTAGTTCTTGCATGTCTATGATTAGCTCCAGCTTGCTAATAGTTTGTAGCATGTCATATGAATGTTTGCTTGCATTGTTTTATTCATACTTTGGTATGACATTGCGGTATCCTCCTCTAACTGTTCATGTGAATCGACTTGGCACATGCTCACACATGCATATGACTAATTAATAGTCAGTAAGCCTCGATGATTTATTTTGCCTCAGAGTTCTTGTATCACTTTCATGCCATAGTTAGTCCTGTTTTGTTGCAAGCATGATTATGACAGCTATTGCTCTCTTGTTTGTCGCTCCCTCTCTATTGCTAGCCTTCACTCGCACTGAGTATGTGCTCTACCTGTGCTTCCAACTCCCCAAAACCATTATTGCCAGCTGTGTCCACCATACCTACCTATTGGCATCGTTTGCTATTTCAGTGCATATTCCATATGCCGTGTTTTCTTCCAAAATAAAATGTTTGTGTGTTTTAAGAAAGGTAGTTAGTAAAGCTCTCACGAACTTGATGGCACACTTTATTCCTTGCGCTTAATAATTCTGAACCATTGTGACTAGTCCATGAAAGTTATACGCTTGCTTATTATACACTGGGAGTCAGCAGAACTGTGCTGTCATGAGGAACGCTTTCAACACCTGTTGGATATTTCATCCATTGATACTTTGCTATTTTGTTTACGGATGTCCATAATGTGAAATAAAAGGGAAGTTGTTAGTTCACGGAGTTTATACATTGTGTTAGAGAAATGCCTAGATCGCTAGCCTAAGCCATGCCTAATCATGGTGGAAACTTGCAGCATCACTGTAATGAGCATCTATGAAGCGTCCTCAATAAAAATCTATGCATATGGTAAATAAAAATATTGCTGAGATGCTCATTATCTGCTTGCATTGTCATTTTGGTTATGGGAAAGCTCATGTACCATATGCAAGGGGTACCCCGTTGGCGGTAATCGATGATATGCATGTATTTACAATGACAAGAACTTTCAGGTGACCAAAGTTGAGTAGCATGCGAAGCGGCCCTCGTACTCAAGGGACTTGGGATTTCTAGTCTATGGTCTGTCAAGCATATGGTTCAGAGTGGACCTCACTTTCACCTTAACCACATGAAGATGCCTATGATAGGGGAAATGAGAGCTCAAAGCTAATGAGTACCTTCCTTTCAGCATTAGGAGGTCTTTCAAACCTTCACAAAACCGTTTTCACAATTTTGTTGAGTCACCACTTATTCTATGAGCACCTTCTTGAGAGCATAGTTGTCATTCTTGTGTTTGTTCCAAAACTTGGTTATTTATGTCATGACTTTGATGCTTGTATCTCTGATATCTTTATCTCTAGTCTTCACTTGAACTTCAGAGGTGACTCAACATTTATATTGTGCTCTTCAAACAAAGGCAAGAGAGATACCACTCTATCATACCTTATTATGAGCATTGCAATGTTGCTTATGTTTATGTTTCATGCTACTTATTATTATTGAGTTGGTTTCTCTTTATAGCTTGCAATGACTATTGAGTAGACTTAGTTGCATACTCTTTATTATGAATTGTCTAAGCATCTACTCCTGTGCTGAGAATATATACATCATATGAAGCAAAGTGTTTGTGAAAGTTCTTTTATCGCACTCAGTTTTCAACTAAATTGCTTGAGGACAAGCAATAAGCTAAGCTTGGGGAGAGTTGATACGTCCAAACCGTATCTACTTTCTCGAACACTTTGCTATTGTTTTTCCTCTATATTTGTGTGATTTGGATACAACTAACATGGACCGACTGTTTTCAGCAGAATTACCTTGGTGTCTTGTTTTTGTGCAGAAAATGAACTATCAGGAAAAATCCCAGAAAATATGCCAAAAACTATTTCTCACCATAAGATCCACGGAGTCAGAAGGGGAGACAGAGGGGAGGCCTGGGGATCAGACCCACCCAGCGGCACCGACCTCGCTACTGGGAGGTTTGGCCACCCTGTAGCCTCTCGGCCTCCCTCCACGCCTATAAGTTGCCTTCGACCTAAAAACTCAGGCGGTTCGATAGTTTTCCAGAAGAGTTCCACTCCGCCACCACGAGAAACCAAGATTCGATCCGTAAACTCCGTTCGCACTCACGGACGGGAATTTGGAGAGGATCGTCGCCATCGTCATCACCAACGCATCTCCATCAACCACCGACGTTCACCTCATCCATGAGTGAGTAATCCCCCGCTATAGGCTTAGGGATGGTAGGGATTGGATGAGTTCTATCATGTAATCGAATAAGATCTGTTAGGGGCATAGTGTCTAGTATCTCTATTAGTGCTATTTGACTTTGTTGCAACTTGTTGTGCTTAATGCTTGTCACTAGGGACCGAGTGCCATGATCTCAGATCTGAAATTATTATTGAATCATTATTATAGTATTGTTTGTGATCTTATCTCCAAGTTGTGTACACATATCATTGTCCGGATCCAAAGGCCCCAAAGTGACAATAATTGGGACAACCGAGGGGATGGTCAGAGTGTGAGGATCACATGTGTTCAGGAGTGTTAATGCTTTGCTTGCTCTATTAAAAGGAGCACCTTAATTGCCAGAGTTCCTAGAGGCCGCCGCCACGGGCTGGCTAGACAGATGTTGTGCAAGTTCTCATTGCGAGCACGTATGACTTTATTTGGAGCACATGCCTAGGATTGTTTAGTACTTGGATGCTTATTATTATTTATATGCAATGCCCTGTTCTTTGAAGTTACATGTTTAGACTCGTCCATGCAATGCCCGTCCATCCATCCCTATGCCTACCACACTCGAATCCTCATCACATCATATCATATTATTGCTCTTGTTTCACTGTCGCTGTTGCTGTTGCTGTTGCTACTACAAACTGTTGCTACTAATAAACTTCTGTGAGCAAGAACTATTTCCAGGTGCAGCTGAACTGACAACTCAGTTGTTAAGGCTTGCAAGTATTCTTTGTCTCCCCTTGTGTCGAATCAATAAATTGGGTAATACTGCTCGCGAAGACTGTTGAGATTCCCTACACTTGTGGGTCATCAGGGACACAAGAGACTTCTTGTATCTTGATTGCAGGGTTGCTTGAGAGGGATTTTGACCACTTCATCCCTGAGTTCGATAAACCTTGGGTGATCCACTTAAGGGAAACTTGTTGTCGTTCTACAAACCTCTACACTTGGAGGCCCAACACTGTCTACAAGAATAGAAGCGTGCGTAGACATCAAGCTATTTTTTGGCGCCGTTGCCGGGGAGGTAAGATAAAAGGTACTCACATCCTATGGCTACTAAGCTATCTTCTAGTATTGTTGCTGGTGTGTGAGTGCTTGCAGTTATTTCCTTTAGATTCTGCAATTATATCTTTTTGTTTCTTGTTTTTATTTTCACTAGTTAGGCTTAATGGAAAACAACAAAAAATTGTTGGGCCACGTAGAGATAAAACAAAACGTTTTCCCTCTAAAGTGGTGATCCCAAGATCCAGCTGAGGTAGAAGGCCACGAGGTTTACCACTAGACACACAGTTGCGAATTACTGATGTAGCGTGTTAGTTGATGCAGTGCAGTCCTTTGCAATCCGATCCGATCGTCTTGGTGTTGATGTGCAGCACCTCTGCTGGTATCCACACGTACAAGGAGGAGCACTGGCAGCGAACTGCTAGGTTCTTACGTCGGCAGGACTAATGTGGAGCTAGGGTTTCCAACTCATGAAATGACCTAATTGATCAACGATTGACGCTTCTGGGTTACTGTGCTCCACTATATATAGGGAGTGAACGTGGGCTCCACTCTCGTGGCCCATTCACTAAAGCCCATATAATATTAGTCACCGTGAGTCTGACTCACTGACTCGGTACAAATCCGGCTCGGGTCCAATCCAACCAGATTTCCAGTTTAGATCCAATCTGAACTTGCTCCCGCTCTTAAGTGTGACCTCGAGCTCATGGCTACTTGGACACAATTAGAGTCCGACTCTCAATCGATCAGTCGGTAGCGGCTCCTAGCAGAACATGCCAACTCCCAAGTACCAAAGAGTCATGACGACTTGCCTTTCCAATGAGACTTGCGTCCGAGACCCTTTTTCCTCATGATATACCTTGTCGACTATAGGCGAATATTTTCATCCCTTAAATAGTCCGACTCTCTTCTCGATCCAAGATAAGTGATTCACCCAACTAACTCTTAGTCGATCGCCTGTTAACACTTAACCGAAGTTGTGCATGGCCATGATTTCTAAATCATATCATTCAAGAGGGCCCAGAATATCTCTCCAAGTGGAGGCAAAATCCCATCTTGATTATTCACACCACGATCTTGATTCTTAGTCACCGTAACTCTTCCTTTATAACGCCCGCCATTCGGATCAGCGTTTGACAGAACCTAAGTCGGTGATCCTCAACTCGGATTATGCAACAACCTCGGGTCTAAGGATTAGATTGATTGAGATATACAAATGACAACTTGTTCGTTGTAACTCAATATGGGTCAATCCGATTCGCTAAACTCTTTATCCGAATCTATGTAAGTCGAATAGCATCTCCATGCCCATGACAAGTGGAACCGAGTCATCAAGCCGACTTTCACATTGGTCTAAGTTGTGTGTCCAGCACAACCTCGATGACCAAGGAAATTTAGTATAAACATCATGAATGTATAGTTCCACAACCGAATTACATATTCAATGATATACATCAGATGCTCATACAAGGACAACTTAATTACTTTATGAATGCAATGGGAAACATCATCATACATGATTGCCTCTCGGGCATATTCCCAACAAAAATTTAGAGAGCTTTATAGTATTTATCTTGAGTTAGGACATGAAGTGTTTGAAGAGAAAATTAAAAAACCTATGGAACTTTATTTGCATGCTAATAGCAATCTTATTAGTATGAATTCTTTGAACACCATTATTGCTAATGCTATGGAAACGTCTAAGCTTGGGGAAGCTAGTTTTTATGAAAATGATCTTTTTAGTTCCCCAACTTTAGAGGAGAAAATTTGCTATGATGATACTATACCTCCAATATATGATGATTACAATGATGAATATGATATTTTTAGTCCACCTACTACTGAGGAGAAAATTTGCCATGATGATACTATACCTCCAATATATGATGATTATAATGATGAATATGATATTTTCAGTCCACCTTCTATTGAGGAGAAAATTAATTATGATTACAATATGCCTCCTATATTTGATGATTATGGTGATGAGAATAATAATGATAGCTATTTTGTTGAATTTGCTCCCACTATAATTAATAAGAATGACTATGCTTATGTGGAGAGTAATAATCATTTTATGCATGTGGCTCATGATAATAATGTTTTATGTGATAGTTATATTGTTAATTTTATTCATGATGCTACTGAAAGTTATTATGAGAGAGGTAAACATGGTTTTATGCATCTCAACAATATTAAGTTTCCCCTCTTTATGTTGAAAATTTTGAAGTTGCACTTGTTTTGCTTTCCTATGCCTGTTGTTTTGTGTTTTCATGAATTATTTCTTTACAAGATTATTTTTCATAGGAAGTGGGTTAGACTTAAATTTGTTTCATATTTTCTTCTTGATGCTCTTTTTTACTTCAATTCATATTTCTTATGTGAGCATCATCAAAATTATCATGACTATCTTAATGGCTATAAAGAAAGAGCTTTTGGGAGACAACCCATTATATTTTTGCTTTTTGGTAAGTTTTTCCCTTGTTGATTCTTGGAAGTTATTGCCTCTGTAATAACCTCTCCTTATCCTTTTTGTGTGGTTTTTGTGCCAATAATAACCTCTAATGAGAGAGAAGTAAGATTTGGGGAAGTTGCTGTCCCGAAACAGATTTTTTGTGCCTCACCGTAAAAATTCTTGAAAAATCTCAGTACGTAGGATTGAGCTGTAATTTTTGTGCATATGCCCCAGTTTATTATCTAACTTTTGTTATTTTAGCATTTTTTGATTTGAGCAACAGAAAGTCTTCAAAAAATTGGTTTTTACCTGTTGGTCTGTTTTGACATATTTCTGCCATTATTTGCATTTTCCTCTTATCGGTTTCTTTTTTAGTTCTCTTTGATCACCTGAGCTTTTAAAAGGAGTTGTTATAGTAGCTTGTGTTTTAATGGAAGTTTTACTTGTGTTGAAACTAAACCCAAAGAATGATTATCTTGAATACACTAATGTTGCTAATGAAGATTGTGTGAAGTTTTGTAAGAAGGAAATTTTCAAGTGTAGGGCGAGAATGATGTGATGAGATGAAGAATGGAAAAGAGCTCAAGCTTGGGGATGCCACCCTTGTCACCCCAATAAATATTCAAGAGGTACAAGCGTCAAAGCTTGGGGATTCCCAAGGCATCCAATTTTTCATCAACAAAAGTCTCAGGTCTTCTTTCAAGACGCTTTTTTTTGCTTCATGCACTATTGTGTTGTTATTGGAGCCTCTTCGTTTTTGTTTTTAGTTTTCATTTGCTTGGTTTACTCCAATAAGTTGGTTGGATCCCAGCACACTTCTTTTGGAGAGAGACATGCTCCATTTTCATTGTTTAGAACACTCTAGTTTTCACTCTTATTGTTCTGTGAGTGTTCTCTTTTGCTAGCACTGCGTTTAGCTTTAGTTTTCTTAATTACTTAGTTAGGGGATACAAGATCTTTGGTATTATTGATTATTATTTTTGTGAGTTGTTTCAAATAAGTTGATTGGTGTTGGAAAAAGTAGGAAGTTTCAGGCTTAAGTGGTACAAAAAGGAGCTTGTTTTGACTATGGCTTAGGCTTTATCATGTCATGTTAGATGTTGCTTTGACTTTATGCTTAGTCATTATTATTGTAGCATGACTTGTTCCGAACAACTGAGATTGCTTAATGTGCCTTGAAAGGATCATGCTTTGTTTTAGCATACAAAAGCATAATATTGTGGTATTCTCCTTTGATGCTTTGTTTGGGTTGACTTGGCACATGCTCACACCATGTTATGACTATGAACTAGTCACCTTAGCCTCTATGATAATTTAGTTTTTGACTTGTGATACCACTTTATGCTTTGGTTGATAATGTTTTGTCGCTCTGCATGATTATGGCCATTATTGCTCTCTTAGTTGCTCGCTCCCAGTATTTTGCTAGCCTCCACTTGTATTGAGTAAGCTCTACTCATGCATCCAACTCCCAAGAAACCAAGTTATTCCAAAGAGTCCACTATAATTCCTATGCATGGTGTGTTACACCATTCAGTAAATTCTTGTTTTAATTATCTTCCAAATTAAATTTTTATGAGAAAATTAGTGATTAAAGCTCTCACAAACTTGATGGCACACTTTATTTTTCTTGCCCCTAATAAACTTGAACCATTGTGTCATCTATGTTGTATATGCTTGCACTTATTGTTGGGAATATGCCCTAGAGGCAATCATGTATGGTGATATTTCCCACTATATTCATAAAGATATTAAGTTGTCCTTGTATGAGCATCTGATGTATATCATTGAATATGTGATTCGGTTGTGGAACTATACATTCATGTTGTTTGTATTAAATGTCCTTGGTCATTGAGGTTGTGATCGAGACACAACTTAGACCAATGTGAAAGTCGGCTTGATTCGGTTCCACTTGTCATGGGCATGGTGATGCTATTCCGACTTACATAGATTCGGCTAAAGAGTTTAGCGAGTCGGATTGACCCATATTGAGGTACAACGAACAAGTTGTCATTTGTATATCTCAATCAATGTAATCCTTAGACCTGAGGTTGTTGCACAGTCCGAGTTGGGGATCACCGACTTAGGTTTTGTCAAACGCTGATCCATAACTTGGCAGTTATAAAGGCAGAGTTTGGGTCGACTGAGAATCAAGCTACGTGATGTGAACAACCAAGATGGGATTTTGCCCCTACAGTTGGAGAGATACTCTTTGGGCCCTCTCGGATGATATGATTCAGAAATCATGGCCATGCATGACTTGTTAAGTTTTAACCAAGGCAATCGACTAAGAGTTAGTCGGATGAATCACTTATCTCGGATCGAGAAGAGAGTCTGACTATTTAAGGGATGACAAATATTCGCCTATAGTCTGACAAGGTATATCATGAGGCAAAAGGGACTCCGACAAAAGTCGCATTGGAAAGTCGTCATGACTCTTTGGTACTTGGGAGTCGGCACAATTCTACTAGGAGCCGCTATCGACTGATCGATTGAGAGTAGGACTCCAATCGTGTCCAAGTTGCCATGAGCCTGCGGGGTCACACACTTAAGAGCGGGAGCAAGTTCGGATTGGATCTAAACCGGAAATTTGGTTGTGTTGGACCCGAGCCGGATTTGTACTGAGTCAGTGAGTCAGACTCACATTGACTAATATTATATGGTCTTTAGTGAATGGGCCACGAGAGTGGAGCCCACGTTCACTCCCTATATATAGTGGGGCGCAGAAACCCAGGAGGGTTTATCGGTTAGGTCATTCCATGAGTTGGAAACCCTAGCTCCACATCAGTCCAGCCGTCGTAACGAACCTAGCAGTTCGCCGCCGGTGCTCCTCCTTGTACGTGTGGATACCAGCAGAAGTGTTGTACGATCAGCAGCAAGACGATCGGATCGGATCGGATCTCGAGGAATGCACTGCATTCAACTGACGCGTTTCATCAGTAATCCGCAACTACGCGTCTAGTGGTAAACCTCGTGGCCTTCTACCTCAGCTAGATCTTGGGATCACCACGTTAGAGGAAACGTTTTGTTTTATCTCTACATGGCCCAACACTTATAAGTTGAGAATTAGCAAAACCATGCTATCATGGGGAACGCTTTCAACACATGTACATATTACCTAGTTGATATCATGATCTTTTGTTTATGGATGTCGGCGGTGTGAAATAAAAGAGGAGCTTGTAAGTTCATGAATTATTATATATGTGTTAGAGAAACGCCTGGGCGGCTAGCCTAAGCCATTCCTAATCATGGTCGAAACTTGCAGCATAACCATAGTGAGCAATCCACGAAGCATCTTCAGAAAAAATATAGAAAAAAGGAGAAAAAGAAAAAAATAGCACCATACCCATGGTAAATAAGAAGATTGTTGAGATGCTCATTATCTGTTTCCTTGTCATTTTGATATGGGATATCTCCTGTGTCATGGGTCAAGTGATACCCCGTTGGCGGTTCTCTATGATACACTTATACTTACAATGACAAGAACTTGCTTGTGACTAAAGTTGAGTAGCATGAGGAATGGCCCTCATACTCAAGGGACATGAGATTGCCAACTTATAATTTGTCAAGCATATACTCCATATTTGTTTCACTTTAACCATAATCACTTCAAGATGCTTATGATAGGGGCAATGATAGCTGAAAGCTAATAAGTATCATAATTTTTGGAAGCTCTTTATGAAACTTGAAATCCCTGCTTCCCTTTATGAAGGGCCTTTCTTCTTACTTTTATGTTGAGTCTCTACCTTCTATCTTTATGCACCAATTAAGAGACCATAGTTGTCATTCTTAGTTTTATGTGCATTGTCCCAAAACTTATTGATTGATTCATAATGTTGATATTGCTTGTTCTTGAACTATTTGTATCTAGTCACCCTTATGAACTTTGAAGGTGTCCTATGCATTTATGTTTTTCTATTCCATGAAGGACAAGATGAATACCATTCTTGCTATGTTTTCTATATGTGAAACAAACAAACGTCTTTCAGTGCATTGTTATTCATGATCTTTTGTTTGTAACATTTCATGTTACAACATAGTTTCTATGTCTTATTGTTAGAACTACATCTTTCATGCTCATGTTTAGAATACTTTGATCCCAGCTATCAATGTTTTACAAATACTTTGATCAAGATTTTGATGGTGCATGTCACCTCAAAAATTATTCTTTTATCACTTACCTACTCGAGGACGAGCAGGAGTTGAGCTTAGGGATGCTTGATACGTCATAAACGTATCTATAATTTTTGATGTTCCATGCTTGTTTTATATCAAATTTGTTATGTTTTGTGTACACTTTGTGGTATTTTTATACATTTTCCAAAACTAACCTATTGACAAGATGCCGCAGTGCCAGTTGCCTGTTTTCTGCTGTTTTTTGGTTTCAGAAAAGTTAGTAATGAAATATTCTTGGAATTGGACGAAACAAAAGCCGAAGTGATTTTTTCAGACGCAACACGGAGCCCGAAGGAGAGACGAAGGGGAGCCACGAGGTGGCCACACCATAGGGTGGCGCGGGCCCACCCTTGGCCACGCCAGCCCATGGTGTAGGCCCCTCGAGGCTGCACCGACCTTGCCCTTTCGCCTATATATACGTCTCCCCGAGACGTAAACCCTAACACTGGCAGAAATCCACGAAAAGGTCCACAGCGCCACCGCAACTGAAGAGGAGATTCGGGGGACAGAAGTCTCTGTTCCGGCACCCTGTCGGGACGGGGAATTGCCCCCGGAGCCACCTCCATCGATATCCACCACCATCTCCACCGTCGTTGCTGACTCCCATGATGAGGAGGGAGTAGTTCTCCCTCGAGGCTAAGGGATCTACTGGTAGCTATGTGTTCATCTCAATCTATGCATGATCTTATTATGATCATGAGCTTTGTAATCAAGTAGATCTACTCTGCTACTCAAGTGCTTTAATTGTAATCTCTGATTATCCCCACGTGTGTGAAGGTGACAGTGTGCACACCGTGTGGCACTTAGGATAAAGATTACATAAATACTTACCATAAGTTATATTTGGAGTTGGATGTCTCTATGAAATTGTGGTGTTTGTTAGAACCATCTAGCGCTCAAGGTGACAGTGTGGGGTTATCTAGATGGATAATGCGAACTTTAAGGAGTGCTTTTGTAGCCCTACCATGGATTAGAGTGTCCAACCGGAGAGTAGTTCAGAGTAGAATAATGAAAATAAGATATTTATATGAGAGTGTCCACTAGTGAAAGTATGATCCCTAGGCCTTGTTTCTAAGCATTAAAACACCGTTTACAGCTAGTCCTGCTACATGTTTGCTTTCTTCCATCTTTATTTCAGATTTCCTTTTGTCTCTTCCTCCCTGTTAAGCTCTTTTTTGACACCGTTGTCTTATAATCATCCATATTACATGTATTTCACTATCTCTTCGCCGAACTAGTGCACCTATACACCTGACAAGTGTATTGGGTGTGTTGGGGACACAAGAGACTTATTGTATCTTGATTGCAGGGTTGCTTGAGAGGGATACCTTTGGCCACTTCCTCCCTGAGTTAGATAAACCTTGGGTGATCCACTTAAGGAAAACTTGCTGCTGTTCGACAAACCTCTGCACTAGGAGGCCCAACACTGTCTACAAGAATAGAAGCGTGCGTAGACATCAGACACCCTCTCTAGGAGGCGGAGGGGGCCGGTTTGCCCCACCTAGAAGCAGAAGCTCTTGAACAGCATCACGAGCCCGTCGCCTACGAACTCGAAATCTTTCAGGGTGGCCGGTGAGTGGGAGGTGAAGTCGAAGGCGCCGAAGAGGAGGTGAATCTCCGTCGCTGAGGAATCGTAGATCGCTCCGGATGGGACCATCACTACCACACGATCAGCGTCACCATTTCCCACAGACGGTGCCAATTGACGAGGGTTTGACTCGTCAATGCCCATTGTTATGGACTTGGGTTTTGGAGAAGATGGGGATGCTAGAAGTCCCAGAACGGTTAACAGGCAAGCAACACGAGGACACGAGGTTTACCCAGGTTCACGCCTCTAAAGGGAAATCCCTACTCCTGCTTGTTTGTTCCTGATTACGACGGAACCGAAGGTTACAGGGATGCGCAGATGCAACCTGGCGTGGAGGTGTGTGTATAAGGTGTTGAGGTCCTTCTCGCCGTACCCTCCTAGCCTTTATATAGATAGGCCAGGTCCCGGGATAGGTCGAGTCGGTTATAGATGAGGGTTGATACCCTTTGAAATTCTATCTAATCTAGACTTGTCCTCTAAGGAGTCGAATTCGCCACGGGCTTGGGCCACCCGAAATCTTCCTGCGCTGCAAGTCCTTACGTGGGTCTTTCTTGGGTTGGACCGGGTATACCAATGTTATGCACCCGTAGGGTATATCCTTATCACTCTCCAACAGGTGCCGCATCGCAGTTTTGTGTCGCATTTTTTGCGGCATCAACGCTCGTGCTAGATATTTGCGGCAACGAGCCCACTGCCGCAAATCTTCTCTCCACGCGCACAACCAACCGCTTCCCTGAAATTTCCCGCTACCACGCACCGTCTTGCCTTCCGCCACATTGTTCGCCGCCCTCCAACCATCGAACGCCATGGACTGTGCTGCCGAATCCCAACCTTCCCCATCTGCGCCTATTGCCGGCGAATCGAGCACTCCCACACCATATGCGGCTGCCCCTGCCACCGCGACAAACTCTATGCCACCGCCCTTCTGCCGCACGAACTTTGTTCAACCCTGGCCGGCCTCGTTGAATCAGAGCCAGGCCGCGGCAAAGGGGAAGAAACTGGCTATCCAGGGAAGGCCAAACCCGCGACGGCTGTGCAGATGGCGCCATCGTCC
The DNA here is from genome assembly GCA_023614405.1 of Avena insularis. Lineage (NCBI taxonomy): Eukaryota > Viridiplantae > Streptophyta > Magnoliopsida > Poales > Poaceae > Avena > Avena insularis. Next base: position 290,776,742 of record CM042691.1, on the reverse strand, counting down.
AGGACCTTCGAGCAGACGCCACCCGTGGCGGTGGAGGAGGAGGATGCCATCACGCTTCTCACGCATGACATGCTCGACGCAATGTCGCAAAGGTATTGGTTTTGATCTCTTGTTCGTGTAATGCTATGTCATGTGGATTTTGTAATTTTCTACTGATTGTTATGTTGTATGGTGAAATTGTTAATTTTAGATTCAATTTGATCATATATGTTGTTGAATTGGGGAGGTGGCGCTACCGTGTGCTGCAAAATGTTGCAACTAGTAAAGCGCCCATCGTTAATTTTGCTGCCACAAAATCGCAAAGGTGCTATCGCGTCACTCAAAACTGCTGCCGCGGTTAGAGATGCTGTAAGGGCAACAAGTATTTCGACACTCTGATACTTCAAAAGCAAAATATAACCATCCGGATGCGTACTTTTATGTGAAAACATTATAGATATAACTCTCGAAGCACAAGTCAACACTTCAAACACACAAGATTTTTTTTTTTGAATAATAAAGGTAGAGGATGGCTCTTCCTTATAGTTACAAGCTCAGCCAAGCGGCCGTAACAGAAGAAAAAGAAACAAAGAAAGAAAGAAGAAATGAGAGAAACTAACAAAAGAACTATACAGACAGGCCACTACACCACCTGGCTACTAGCCAGAAAGCTTGTCCGCCCAGAGCCGTAGCTCGTTCCGTAGTCTCGGGGTTCTGACGACCCAAAGCCTGATGTCCTCCGCCACCTGCTGTAACAAAATTCTTCTACTGCTCTGTTTGCCATTAAAGACTCGGTCGTTCCTTCTCTTCCATTGGTTCCACAAACCTGCTGCGAAGCATACTGGCCAAGCTTCCGCACTCTTTCCTTGTAGCTCGGACTGCAATACAGCTGGACGAGTCTGCGATTGAGGTTATGGTCCATTTATCCCATAGCCAGTGCGAGTGTCTGCAGTGTAGTGCAATGTGTACTATGGTCTCCATTGCTGGGCATATGTCGCAGCCTGCATCTTGCCTCCACTCTTTCTGCGTCATGTTTTTCCTTCGTATTCAATCTGCCCCATTGCTGGGCATAAACACACAAGATGAAGGTTAATGAATTTTAAACCGAACATTTCTCACTATCAACGCATTGAACAATCAGGCCATATATGTATTATATCATCTTTGTACATAAGCTTGACTGAACGAAATAGCATACAGGTTAAAATTTTGGTTTAAAGACCGTTTCTATAAACTTGTTCGTGTCCATAGATGATGAAACAACCTCTGTTTTCGGAAAGATCTTTAGGAAAAGCAGAGCTACCTAAAATCGGTACATACCACTCATCTTAAAAACTAGCTGAACCATTTAAATTGCAGCAAGTTTAATGCAACAAGCACATGCCAGAAACAAGCAATATGAGAGATAGCAATATCCAAGAACACCCAAAGTAACTTGCAGCAACATGCACCATGATTAAAAAAACAGAACATGAGCTAAAAGTGACTAGTGTTACTACCGTATGACAACACCAAATGGTGGTAGAGCAGGTAATGCAAGGACTGTAGCCCTAATTGCATGACCTAAACTGAAAGTGACTAGTGTAACTACAATCTGACAACAACAAATGCTGAAACGCAACAGACGACACATGTCACATGGCAAACTAGTGGCACAAACAGTAGAATGCTTCGATGTCACAAGATTCAGATAATACAAAATTAAGAAGAGTACTAGAAACATGAGAGCTAATTAAGAACCATAAAATCAATTATTTTGTCTCGTGAACCACACGATATTCCTCACATATTCAATGCTCACAAAGTAAGAGAATTAAGAACTTAAAATCACTTAACTCTGAATATGCTTGCAGCTGTGTTCAATACAGGACGAGAGTTAACTGGGTTGCTCCGCGTCGTCCCTCGAGCGGGCGACCGGGGCAGAACCTTCCCGCCCTTCTTCTCTAGCCCTCCACCGTCCCGCCCCTTCCGCCGCCGGCGGCGGTGTGCCGCCGGGCGTTGCCCTCGTGGTGCCGCCGGCGGCGGCCGTTCCATTCCACGCGCGCGGGAGCTCCAGCTCGGGCAGGAGCAGCCAGCGGCGAAGCTCCTCGGCGGACGTCGGCCTGGCGCAGCGGCTTGGAACCCGCGGCTAGGTGGCTTGCAAGGCGGTGGCGCAGCCATTGGCTGCTGGGAGGCAGGGCAACTGGTGTGTGGTCGGCGTCCCAGCCCAGATCTAGGCCCTTTGGGCCCGATCTGGGCCTGGACGGGCCGCGCCCGGCTGGCTGTCGTCTCCTCCGGTGGTGTGAAGGTAGAGGCTGGTGACGGTTTGGTGGTGTAGCGGTGCCCCTGCTGCAGTGCGGCGGCGGGACTTCACGGGCCTTTTCGGGGCTGGGCCGAGGCCTGGTTTGTCCTGGCCGCATCCGGCCGTCATTATTCGGCGATGGAGGATGTTCCTCCCCGTGCCTCTATACTGCTATATCTTGCCGGTGTCTTTGCTTCTCGGCCCTATCGGTCCCGCTTCGTGGACCACGGTGAGACGATGTAGATGACTACAAAATCGTGGTGGCGTGTGCTCGTGGGTGGCAAGTCGGGCGGAGCAATTCGGAGTATCCGGATGTCTGGTCTGAGAGGTCAGGAGAAATCCTTGTCGTTTTGGCACCGAAGCGGTGACGCTTCCGGGTGTCGCCTTCCTTCCTAAAGGGCGTCGGGGTACCTCTCAACCATCCTCCGTTGCGTACCAGGGGAAACCCTAGAACACGTCCCGGGGGTCTCCTTGGTTCGGTTCAGGCAGCAGCGTCGTCATCGTCGCTTTCCTTCTTGGAGGTGCTTCTTGGTACGCACACTTCGGAGTGCTAGGAGCGTGGTGGAACTTCTCTGGTGGACGCGGCGGTGGCGAGTCATCTCTTCTTTCGTTGAACCACCGATGTCGGCATTGTTTCTCTTTTTTTTCTTGTTTCTTTTGGGCTGGTTTTGTGCTGTTGGCCCCAGCGATGGTATTCATGACGTATCGGTCTGCTATATTAATATAGCGGGGCGCAAGCCTATTTCGAGGAGGTGTTCAATACAGGACATACCACTTAATATTTTCATAACAATTAAAATTCAATATGGAATCTAACAAACAATTCATAGATGATGGAGAGTATCTCGAAATTATGGACAGATCAAATGATGTTTCGATTGAAATTTTTGTCTTAAGGTACCAGCTAGGGTACTTCCTCTAACTGACAGAACATCACAACCTATAATGGAATTAGGTTCAGACAAAGGGGCCACTAGCAAATTTTGCTCGGTGCTCCTGCTCCATGTTAAAAATTGATGCTTGGAAACTATTTGGTGCTCTAGTCTTCGATGGACTGCAAGAAGGAATAAAGAAAACACATCTTTCCCAACCCAGGTTCTCTTCTACTATTAAGTATTAACTATGCAGCAGCGTCCAAGCAATAGGAAGAACAACTCGCACTAATTAAGGGATCGCGGTGGTAGCCAAGCAGCAACGATGGCAAGAAATACATGCTAGCAATCTGCATGCTGTGGGGGGAGATCAGAGCCGCGCTAAGGGTGTCGTGTGGTAGGCGCCGATGGAGGCTCCGTGCAGGCAGGCCAGCGTCCCTCCTCCAGTGGGCGCGTGGGAGGTTGAGGTGGCAGGCCCCGTGGGAGGTGGAGGCTGTGGCGGCGGCCGCCCTCTTCCTGTGGGCGCGTGGGAGGTGGAGGAGGCAGGCTGCGTGGGAGGTGGAGGCAGCGGCGGCAGCCCTTCTCCTGTGGGCGCGTGGGAGGTGGAGGCCGGCGACGGCGTGTTTGATTTTTTTTAGCAATCTAAGACAGGGACTTTGTTTTCTTCAGTAGAATTACGGCCGCTGGGCCTGGTGGGCCTATTCTCTATCCGATGTCCGTCCATTTCATACTTGTCCCACTTCTATGACAGTAAAGTGCGGAATGATAATTGCTGCCCGCACTGCGGCGGCTTCCGCCCCACCGGGGCTCTCCCATTTTGGGCCGGTCCAGTGCGGGCTGAGGCGTATTCTTTTTCTTGTTTCTGTTTATATTTTATCTTTTCTTTTTCCTTTTTCTGTACTCTTTTTTGTTTTCTCGAAAATGTTCATTATACTTTAAAAAAGATTTGGTTTATGCTTTTTAAATTTGGTTCAATTTTTAAAAATTAGTTCATGAGTTTTGAAATTTGTTCAGGATTTTGAAATTTATGTATGGTTTTTAAATTTGGTTCATAATTTTTTAAAATTTGTCCATAATTTCAGAAATTTGGTTCATGATTTTTCAAAAATTTCATGATTTTTTTGAAAATTTGTTCATGACTTTTGAATTTTTGTTCATAATTTTGAAAATCATTAGTAATATTTGAAAAAATTGACTACTTCTAACTCATAATTATAAACATGTTCGAAGTCTAAAATAAGATATAAAAACAGACGAGAAAAAGAAAGAAAGGGTCACGCTCAACTGGTTCGGCCCAGTTGTCGACAGCTTCAGGCGGTGCGCGCGGGGCAGGGCCACTTCGAGTGTCAACTAGCAGCTCCCAGTAAAAGGTAGAGCGTCTTTGCTGGAAAACTATCGAACATGTTGTGCTTATCATTTATCAACAGACCTGGGCGTCGACACGCCTGCTACATTTTGCAGTCTCACCTGTCCACCACCGTGCGTCGTGCCTCACGTAGACGTCCATATGTCATGCTTCTGTGGAGGGTGTGGCGGCAGCATGTGACGTCCATATGTCATGCTTCTGTCCACATTTTTGTTTTTGTTTTCCTTTTCCTTTTTGTATTTTTTGTTTTCTCAAAAATGTTCATTATACTTTTGAAAAAATGGTTTATGCTTTTAAATTTGGTTCATTATTTTTGAAACTTGTTCACGATTTCCGAAATTTGGTTTATGGTTTTTAATTTTGGTTCATAATTTTTGAAAATGTGTTTATGATTTTAAAATTTTGGTTCATGATTTTTAAAATTTGGTTCATGTGTTTTCAATAATGTTCATGATTTTTTTGAAAATTTATTCATGACTTTTGAATTTTTGTTCATAATTTTGAAATATTACTCTTCCATTCATATTAATTGACTCAAATTTTTCTAGATCCGAATGAATCTGTATATTATTTAGTAGGTAGGTTCATTCAAATTTTGATAAATCAAAGTCAATTACTATGGATCGGAGGGAGTAGTAATATTCAAAAAGATTGACTACTTTTAACTCATAATTATAAACATGTTCAAAGTCTAAAATAAGATAAAAAAAGAGACAAGAAAAAGGAAAGGAAGGGTCAACTGGGCTGGCTCAGTTGCCGAGAGCTTCATATGCTCGTCCACATGCTCTTAAGAATCGGTCCGTTGCATGTGGGAATCTGCATTTCCTTTGGTGAGTACGACCATGATAGATGTTGTCAGTACGTAACCGCTGCGATACGTTCGTCGGTCAACCCGCCACCGTGTTGATCAGTTGGACGCAAGTTTCATGTGCCGGTCTCAAAATGAATTCTATCTACTCACCGGGCTCGTGTCTGTGATGCATCCTATGGTAAAATACAATTGGTTAGGGCATCTTTAGTCGTGACCGTAAAAATGTGTAATAAACTCTAAAAAAGCGGATAGACACCAGGGTAAACCGTTTTTATGGTGCAAAATCGGCCCGTGTAGATTGAAACACGTAAAATAAAACGGTAGCCATGTCACCCACCATCAGCCCATGTTTTTCATTACTCAGGAGTCGTCCTCTTCCTCGCGAGCAATGTGCGCCTGACCCGACATTCGTCGGCAAGACGCTGCGTCTCTGGCGGCACCATCGCTTTCATTACCCGTCAGGCGACCTCCCGACAACGTCGTTATTTCGCTTCGCCGGCCGCTTTCACGCCGTCAGCCGCCACATAATTTCCCCGGCGCCACATGGTCCAATTCCGATCAGCGGCGGTGAATTCCAGCAAGTCTCGTGGCGGAGCGGCACCAGAGTCGTCTGAAATTTCCGTGACGCCAACTCATCTATCTTGTACAGTTTACACTCAGTTTGTTGGAGTAGTCCTCAAATATGGAGGTCGATGTGAGGGTTTTTTTTTCCGCAGACTATAAACTCGTTTACAGGTATGACTAGACCGATCATTTTTCGCGCAAACAGTAAATTAGCGATTATTATATAGTTTTTATGAGCTTACCGTCACGACTAGAGATGCTCTTGACTTCCTCGCCTGCCCTCAAGGCCAACGCACTACCTGCACCGGCGGACCGCTTGTTGCCTTCACGCTTGTAGCACCGAATCGCACGATTCGCGAAAGAAAAAGAAAGGTAATGCACTACGCGGACCGCGTACTGTTTGTTGCCTTCACGCTTGTGGCGCCGAATCGCACGATTCACGAAAGAAAAAGTCAAGACACTACCTGCAGCGCGCGGACCGCGTACTGTTTGCCTTCACGCTTGTGGCGCCGAATCGTACGATTCGCAATCGATCGCGCGCAATGGCCCGTCAGCCACAGATTCGGGTCCGCAGGACGTCACGTTGGCATTTATCACACTCACTTATTGTGTCAGGCCAGGTGATGCGAGAGTACTACTGCGACCCGAGAGTTCTCGTGTTAGCTTTCTCTCTGACAGTGTCCTGCGCTTGGACGCGTGCCAACTGCCAATGGTGGAGTGTCCTGTCAGGATGCAAGCGGACGGGCCGGCGGCCTGTCCGCTTCCGCCGCTTCATCCGCTAAGGCTAATTAGCAGGATTAGCGGAAGCCACGTCCGCTAATTTCGTTGTCCGTTGTGGCGGCGGCGTAGGCGGACAAGCCGCCGCAGCATGCAACTAGCTTAGGGGCTCAGTTAGCAGATCAACCATTCAGTTAGCTGATACAAGAAATTGTTGCTATTACTACAAGAACGATCTTTGTATACTGCCTTAGTTGGCACATGAATATCAACAGTATTACAGTAAACTTGATTCTAGTAGTCAACTGATATTATAAAAACGATCATCAAATGAGAATATTTGTTCACACATTCAACATTTTTTTATGACTGCATTCTCACTTGTGTCACCCTCTTCTGCATATAAACTTCACATACATCTGCAGCCATGAGGCATTGTTCACTAGACCAGCTCACAAAAAACAATGAGACATTGTTCACTAGATCAGCTCACAAAAACCAATATCAACAGATTCTCCGATTTCATATTAGTTGATTCAGTTGTTCAAATTTGAATGAATCTGACACTATTTAGTATATAGGTTCATCCAAATTTTGACAAATCTAAGTCAACTAAGATGGAAGGAGTACTATATATTTACACATGCAATCTGTGATATCAAGTGCAATGGCTGGTACAGGCAACCATACACAATGCAGCTGGGTTTCTTGCATCCTAGTCCAATCAACATTTCAGCACTACAGCCTTCATCATGCTAGTTGGTTTTCAGAAATAGCATCTGGGCTAGCTTCATAAGACTTGACAAATGTTTACCTATTTGAATTGTGCAATAAGCTACTAATCACTTGTCGCAGTTTGGAGATCACTCCTGCCTGAAGTACTGCAAGTTGGCAACATGGTTATATGAGAGCATTCATGGCTATACGTGGCTCGAACTCACTCATGTAAGATTACTAACCTTTGGTTGTGAGGGACATCGGTTTCTTCATCGCACTCGCTTCCTTGGTAAAATACCAAGTAATCTTCTTCCTCATCATCTTTATTGGATGATTTATAGTCTGAAAGATTGAAAGATCATCGAGTTAGAAAAAATTTCAAATATTATTTTGTTATTCGCTAGAATAACTTACCGAGCCTTTAGCCAATCTTGAGGTATATCAATGCCTCAATCAGGTCGCTTCTTTAACCTGTTCCGTGATCGCTAATTGTTCTTCCACCAGCGCTAAAAGACGACTTTGATGCCACAGCTTGATGCTTGATAGCAAGCAAATCACGAGTAATGTGAGATGTAATCTGGTACTTAGGACGTGCATTTCCCACCATTCCAAGATGTCAAATTTTTTTTCTTGAGGGAACAGATCTTCACTCAGATACCTATCAAGCTCATTTGTTGTTTGTTTCTTTTGCACCCTCAAATGAGCCTCCCAATCAGCCAGTGGATTATCAATCTTCTCAAGCTCATCAATGTCAACTTCTTCTGAAAGATCAAGAAAAGAACCTCCCATTTTATGGGAATATTCTTCAAACAGACTCTTCATAATCATTGCCACCTTTTCAAGGTGCTCTCTTGCACTCCCTCCAAATTCTTGCTTGATCCGAAATTTAACAAACTCATCTTTATACCTCAAGGTGGCAACGGGCCGGTATGACTCCACTGCCCGCCCGATCCTCGTGGAATCCCCATACCCTTGAATCCCCATGAAGCTATTTGGGAAATGACCCCATCCCTGCTGGCGATTTGCACCATCCCGTCCGGGTATCCACGGGACCTTGCCAACGATGTCGAGGTGGATGATCCAGAGGAAGTACGAAATGACGTGGAGGACACTAGGAACAAGGTGGCGACGAGCTGATGCAGGTGGGCGCATGCAGAGCATGTCGCCGTCGATCTGAATCTGATGGCGAACTCCTTCTGGCGGTTGAGGAAGCCGACGAGCTCCTCCTGGCGGTTGGGGAACCGCGCGGGCGGCTGGTAGGATGGGAGTTGGGAGTGACGAGGGGAACGGACGGAGTGGTCGTGGTGGGCTACTGGGCTTATAAATTTTTATTTACATACCTGGTTTTATTAGACTGACATGTGTGTCTGGAGTATCCATGGAGTCCCCGTGGAGGGAATTTGCCCTCCATCCCCGCCCCGCCAGCTTATCGGGTACCCGCCCCGTCATCCCCGTGGAGGTGATTTGCCCCCCGTCCCCGCTTCTTATCGGGTATTTTCCCGCGGGTACCCGGCCCCACGGGGAAAACTGCCATCTTGATTTATACCTTGGATCGAGGACCACTGGTATGCAGTTCGCTAAGTACCACTTCTTCCAAGATTTGTCAAATTTTTTGCATTTCGCTCACCATGGTCATGATGTCTTTGTTTTTATTCTTTGCTTGTTTTTCCAACAACAGCTTAACGCTCCACATTTCATGAAAATAGCGGTTTGCCGTTGGATAGCTAGAGCCTGAAACTACATTTGTAGCATCATAGAATAATTTCAACAATGAGCGGATCTCTTCAGCCATTTTCCAATCTTCTGCCGAAGGAGCATACTTAAATTGTGGATCTTGCATAGCTAACTTCTTAAATGCTTCCCTGTACGGTAATGCCGAGTCAATCATAAGGTATGTTGAGTTCCACCGTGTGGGGACGTCAAGTGAAGGTTCTTTCTCACAGATGATGCCAAGTTGCTTCACTATCTCTCTAAACAACTCTTCTCGAGTTTGTGAACTCTTAACATACTTGACACCATCTCTGAGATTGTCAACGGAACCTTTCTTTACAAATAGACCATCTTGCACAATAAGGTTCAATACATGTGAACCACAACGGACGTGGAATAGTTCACCTTCACAAATCAACATTTGTTTCTTCGTCAAGTTTTCTTAAATGCTCCATCATTTTTCCATTGATCGATGTATTATCTAATGTAATGTCATAGATTTTGTCTTCAATATTCCAAGATTGCAAACTCTTCAGCATGACATTATACATTCAGAAGCCATTATGTGGTGTTTCCATCATACAAAATGTCAGAGTTCTCTTTTGCATCTTCCATGTCTTGTCAATGAAGTGGCAAGTGATACATAAGTAACCCAGCCTTTGATTTGAAGTCCACATATCACAAATAATGAGACACAACACCACAGCTTCCAACATTTCAGAGCAATGATCTTTGCTCTTGTAGGAGTCCAGCAATCCTCTTTATTGTTGTCCTTGAAACCATCTTGAACATAGGATTTAAGCTCTTGACAAATTTTATGAAGCCACTATACTCTACTATGGAGAATGGTAGCCCATGCCGACTATCATGTTTGCAAGGGATCTCCTAGATTCTTTTTGGCTGAAATTCCAATTATCCAAAGAAGAGACTTGGGGTGAAGATATAGAGGCATCGATTTTGCAACCACCTCATGCATGCTACTTCTTGTCGACATTTCTTTAGATGCCTATGAATGTGGTTGGTTCCAGCTTTTGAGGCAGATGCACTTCATTGCAGTGCTTACACCCACCTTCAAGGACTTTTCCATGTTCATATATAGGAATGAATTCTTTCCAAATCCGGACCTCGCTTCGTGGTCTACGCCGTGAAGTTAACCTCAAAGACGTGGGACCATTTGGAGATGGGAAATGTAGTAACATTTTGTAGGGTTTCAGAGCATGGAAAACAAAAATTTCACCGATACAAACAAACAAGCCAAGATCTATCTACTAGATTGTAGCAACGAGTCGATGGAATAACTCACCCTCTAAGATTCCAAAGTGTTTAACGAGAGCATATTCTCGTAAGTGATGTAGTCGATTTTCCCGATCTCAAGATCGCTAGACGATCCTTCCAACAAGGCTTCAAGCAGAGACTTCAATGGGTCACATCGCCTGATTGACTTAAGACCTTCCTCTCCTTGTTCCAGCAGAAAATGGAGGTTGTAGCATCTTCATGATTCCGCAAAGACAACGGGCGTGGTACCTAAGTAGAGGGGAGATCTCCAGGCTTCGCCTTAAGCCGAGCGAGTATGGTGGACTATGAGAGAGCTCCTCACGATCTAGGGTTTAGACACACCAAGGAGGAGGTGCTAGAGCCATGGCTAGGGCAAGGCAGCCTAAGTCGGCGGCTAGGGCAACCCTAGGAGGCGGCGGCAGCAGGAGGTGGTGGCGCCAAGCCAGGGTTTGGGGCAGGTGAACTTCAGTGTCTTGAGGGCGCCCTGCCTCCCTTTATAGGTGGGAGGTGCGGCTATGGTGGGAGTCCTCCCAACTCGGCTTGAGGTGGGCCGCTGAGGAGGAACCTCCCAACTCGTTTCCACCTCTCCTCTTTCCTAAAATCGCTGCTTGACTTTCAAACTAGCCGCTTGACTTTTCAAACTAGGATTTGATTAATCCCTTTATTTCGACAGCGATGACACTTAGTACATGATGCAATCATACCAACTTGATATAACACATTCATGTACCCTTCCTCCCGGAGTGCCGGACATTCCGAACCTTTCTAGAACATTCCCGATGAAAACACCTAATCATTCCCCAACTTCAAACGGACTTTCCTTATATGAATCTTATTCCCTGACCATTCCGGATCTCCTCGTGATATCCCGGATCCCATCCGAGACCAACAACATTCGGCCTTTCTCATCATTCCATAACTACTCAAACAACGTCAATCCTTATGTGTCTCCACGGCTCGTGAATTATGCGACATGATCGAGACACTTCTCCTAACAATAACCAATAGAGGAATCTGGAAATTCATATGGTTCTACATATTTCTTTATTACTTTATGATCGAATGAACCACTTACATACGATACCAATTTCCTTTGTCTCACGATAGTTTACTTATCCGAGGTTATGATCGCTTGCAGATCTCGCATACCTAGTTCAACCTCGCTATCGATAAGTACTCTTTTCTCGCTCCTGATATGTGATCCCTTGTGAGCCACCACATGCTTGCAAGCTAATTGATGACATTTCACCGAGAGGGCCCAGAGTATATCTATCCGCTATATGGATGGACAAATCCCACTCTTGATCCATGTGTTTCAACCAATACTTTCCAACACTCAATGCCACCTTTATAGCCACCCGCCACGGTGTGGTGTTTGATGTCATCAAAGCATCCATCCGGTAAAGGTGATATGCATGATCTCATGGTCGAAGGAATTAGGTTACTATGTATCACAAAGCATATAGCAATTGAACTATTAAAATGACTTGATCTTTATGCTACGCTTTATCTATAGAGTATGTCCATTATATCATTCTCCTAACGATATGATCTTATTGTTAATAACATCTCAATGTTCATGATAGGGAAACCACAATCATATATTAACCAACAAGCTAGTATTAGGTATAGAGGCTTTACTAGGGACTTCAATTAAGTTTACAAATCACACAAGTATTAATGTTTCCTTGTTAATACTATTATAGCATGAATGTAAACATTTATCATAAACACAAAGATATAATAATAACTATGTTTATTATTGCCTCTAGGGCATATCTCCAACAGTCTCCCACTTGCACTAGAGTCATCTAATCTAGATTACATGGTAATATACCGAACACCCATGGCAGTTTGGTGTTGGTCATGTTTTGCCCTGGAGAGGTTTAGTCAACTGATCCGCCACATTCAGATCTCAGGTGTACTTTGCAAATCTTTTATATCCCCATCTTGATATGTTCTCTAGCGTGAAAACGCAGCTTGATGTGCTTCAGCTTCTTGTGTGACCTTGGTTCTTACATTGGCTATGGCGCCCATGTTATAACAAGAGATAGACATTGGGTCCAAATAAGACTAGAACCACACCCACCAGAATGAACTCTTTCATCCATATCGCTTCAGAAGCCTCCAAGCAGCCATGTATTCCGATTCAGCTTGAAGATCTCGCCACAACGCTTTTCTTTGCACCTCCAGCCTAATCGCCGCACCATTCAAAATAAATACGATCCAGATTGTGATTTAGAATCATCCTGATCGGTGTTCCAACTAGCATCGGTAACCATTAACAACGAGCTGCTCATCACCTCCATAAGAAAGAACCATATCCTTAGTTCTTCTCAAGTACTTAAGGATGCTTTTGATCATTCAATGATCCACTCGATCACTTTGATATCTCTTAGTTAAACTAACAAAGATATGCAATGTCAGTCTAGTACATAGCATGGCATACATTAGAGATCCTATGGCTGAGGCATAGGAGTCTTACTCATCCTTTTCTATCTTCGATGTCGACTTTGAGTTTTACCAAGGTCGATTAGCAACATGGGCAAGAACCCTTTCTTGCTATCTTCCATTCCAAACCTCTTTAGAACTTTGTCCAAATATGTACTTTAGATATCGATATTAGGTATCTCGACTATCTCTATAAATCTTTATGCCCATTATGTAAGCTTCGCCAAGATCCTTCATTGAAAAAACTATTATTCAAATATTCCTTGACACTATTAAGAAGGTCTACATCATTCCCAATCAACAATATGTCATCTACATACAGTATTAAGAATGCCAAGGTAGCCCCACTCACTTTCTTGTAAATACAAGCTTCTCCATAAGTTTGTATAAAACCAAAACTTTGATCACCTTATCAAAATGTTGATTCCAACTTCGATGCTTGCTCAATCCATAGATGGACCGCTGAAGTTTGCATACCTTGTTAGCATCTTTAGGATCGACAAAAACCTTTGGGTTGCATCATATACAACTCTTCATCAATGTTCCATTGAGGAATGCTGCTTTGACATCCATCCGCCATATCTCATAATCATAATATGCAGCGATTATAACATAACTTCACAGACTTTAGCTTCGCCATCGTGAGAAAGTCTCATCGAGTCAACTCCTTGAATTTGTCGAAACCCTATGCATAAGTCGAGCTTTATAAACAAAGAATATTGGCCATCAAAGATCTCGCTTTTTGAAAATCCATTTGTTCTCGATTGCCTTCCTACCATCCCAGAAGTCCACCAAAGTCCATACTTGGTTTTCGGGACATGGATCCAATCTCGATTTCATGGCTTCTTGCCATTTATTGAATCTGGCTCATCATCGCTTCCTCATATGTCTGGGTCATCGGTGTTATCCACCAACATGACACTCATAACGGATCATACTAACTGGAGTGGTACGAAGTTCTCGTTGACCATGAGGCTCAGAAAGCAACTTCCAACCTAAGTTTCATGATCATCAATATTAGCTTCCTCTAATTGGTGCAGGCACCATCGAACTTCTTCCGTGCTGCGCTACTCGTAATTTCGAGAAGGTTCAATAACCGCCGAAGTTCTACTTTCCTTCCTCGTCACTTCTTTCGAGAGAAATTCTTCTAGAAAGGATCCATTCTTGGCAACGAAGATTTTGCCTTCGATCTATGATAGAAGGTATACCCAATAGTTTCCTTCTGTATCCTATGAAGACGATTTTCCGCTTTGGGTTCAAGCTTGTCCTTGTAATTTCTTTACATAGGCTTCAAGAATCCCAAACTTTAAGGAACGAATTTAGGTTTCTTCCCAAACCATAATTCATAATGTGTCGTTTCAACGGATTTAGATGGTGCCCTATTTAAAGTGAATGCGTCGCTTCTAATGCATAACCCCAAAATGATAGCGTAAATCTGTAAGGACATCATAGAATGAACCATATCTAAGAGAGTTCGATTACGACGCTCGACACACCATTATGCCGCAGTGTTCCTACGTGTCAATTGTGAAAGTATTCCGCATTTCTTCAAATGCTCGCCAAACTCGGAATTTAGATATTCACCCATGATCGTAACGTAGAAATTTAATCTCTTGTTACGCTGATTCTCTACCACTTTGAAATTCCTTAAACTTCTCGAAAGTTTCCGACTTATGTTTCATGAAATAGATATACCCATATCTACTCAAGTCATCCGTGAAGGTAAGAACATAACGATAACCACTAATGCGATGCTACACTCATTGTAATTTACCACACATCGGTATGTATGATTTCCAATAAGTCTCAGAGTTTCGCCCATCATACCGTAAATGGAGTCTTAGTCATTTTACCCATCGACATGCTTCGATCTTTCAAGTGATTCAAAATCAAGTGATTCAAGAAGTCCATCGAATGGAGTTTCTTCATACGCTTCACTCCAATGTGACCAAGACGACAAGCTACATATAGGCTCGAATTATCGCTGATTTCAAACGCTTAGCCTCAATGTTGTCGATATGTATTTCCACTATCGAGATTCAATAAGAATAGACCATCTATCAAAGGTGTATGCATAAAAACATATTACCTATATAAATCGTAATAACCATTATTCTCGGATTTAAATAGGCAAGTAACCGCCTCGCAATAAACAAGATCCTTGATATAATGTTCATGCTCAACGCAGTGCACCAAAATAACAATTATTTAAGTATAAAACTAATCCCGATGGTAGATGAAGGTAGCGCACGGACTACGATCACATCAACCTTTGATCCGCTTCCACAGCATCGGGTCACCTCGCTCTTCGCTAGCTTCCGGCTTATTCTCAGCAAAGACTTTTCGAAGTGTTACAAATATGAGCAACTCGAACCAAGAGATTAAATACCTGTGCACTACTACGAGTAATTAGTGGAGATACACATCAATAACATGTATATCAGATATATACCTTCTTCTTGATGTTGCCGCTCTTCAAATCCGCCAAGTACTTTGGGCAATTCCGCTTCCAATGACCTTTCTCCCTCATGTTAGGTAAAGCACTCAAAGATCGTGGGCTTAGGTCCAGCCTTCTTGGTCTTCTTCGCTTGCAAAGAATCTTCTTTACTACCCCTTCTTGAAGTGTCCCTTTGGCTTAGACTTGCCTTTCTTCGAATTTGGTGGTCTTATTGGACCAACAACACTTGGTGCTCTTCTTGACTTCCACTGCAGATTTAGCATGGCAAAGAGTTCTGCAACTCTTTGTTCAAGTGTTTTGGCATATTGTAGTTCATCAAAAGTTCTTGTAACTTGTGGCAATGATTGGAGGACAACGTGTAAATCCTCAAAGCATTAGGAATCACTATACCCAAGATTTGAAGTTTGTTTGCGTGCCTGTACATCTTAAGCACATGCTCATCTGGACTCTGAAAGTCTGCCCTCTTCCATCTTGCAAGCTTAAAGAACTTTTCGTAAGCCTCATAGCTTCTCTAATTGCCGCAGCGAGTCTCAAAAATCAATTTGAGATCCTCGACAATATCATATGGGTCTGAATTCTCAAAACATTTTCTGGAAGCTCTGATTCTAAACTATACAAGATAGCACACTGAAATATGGAGGACCGATTCTTCCGGAAGCGAGGTAAATATTCTTTATTTCACATCGGCAAGATCAAATTTCGCATGTGGTCACCCAAATGCGGCATCCAAAGCACATAGGTCAAATTACCACCGTGGAGGACAATCCTCTCAAATCGGCGAACTAATCCGCCAAGTTGCTTCCCATTGTTTTTCAACTTTTCTTTTCTCTAGGAACGCATTAAAATTTGATAGGTCGCCATTGATCTACAAACATACATTTGCAATAGTTATAGACTTAAGTTTATGACAAATTGAGTCTCAAAATTAATAACAAATCTTTTAATCTAGGTGGAACCCACCAAAACAATATCCCTCACATTGTTTTAGTGATCACACTCTAACCAAATCCACCATATCAACACCGATCATCACGAGAGTTGGTTATAGTTTCAATGGCTAACAATCGACATGTTCATCATATCTACTATATGATCTCATGCTTTTACCTTTCGTGATCCGCAGGCTCCTAAGACCATGTCTCAGACATACGCTAGGCTCGCTAAGATCAAACCTTAGTTTCCGCATGAGCAAATCTGGCTTGCTCACGCTAGGCTACACTTCTTGCAGAATCTAACACACCGATCACTCACGTGGTGCTTCAAACAACAAGATTTAAAGCAATGCTACAACTAAGGGTGAACACTTTATGACTTGAAATTCATGTGCATGAGGGATCATCTTATAATGCTACCGGCTGCCTACTAAGCAAATACAAGATGCATAAAGCGATGAAACATCACATGCA